>CM023536.1:66037458-67403591 GCA_013350335.1 Chimonanthus salicifolius | reverse complement strand
ATCTCCTCTCTCTGTGTCTCCCCGTCCGACGAAACAAGAGGAGGAAGAAAATCAAAGGAGAAAGAAAGAGGAACGATCCGAAGCAAAGAAGCCGAAGAAGAAAGAAAGAGGAAGTTCAAACCCAAGCTCGAGTTCATTCATCATCAAAACCCCTAAATCTTTCAAGGTATGGTGATTTTACTGTATTTTAGAGTTAGGGAAGCATGCTAGGATGTTTAGATTTAGACTAAATAACAATTTGGAGGTAGACAAATCGACATGGGGAACAAAAAGTAAAGGAAGGATAAAAGTATTGTAATTTTCGGACCAAATCCCTCACTGTTGCCCACCCTCCTTGCTGCTCCATTGTGTTTAATTCAGCTATTTAAATCATTAACATTTAATGATGTTTTCATGGCCAATGAGGTTTGCCCACCAACCGTTTGAGAAAATGGTTGTGTGGGGGTAGTGTTGTAGGGGGAAGTATCTCTCCACCCAAAGCTGAAATGTATTGAACACCCTATCTCAATCATTTACAAAAAGAACAGCTTTTTATTTAATTGGTGGCCCATCTTATGTTGACCAAAGAGGATTGATGATCCAGACTGGTGATTGAACTGTCGATGCGACTGCATGTAGCAATATGATGCAATGGTGTTGTTGAGTAACATTGTATCCAAGAAATACAATACAAAGAATTCTTCATGGTATAACTTAGGATGTTGAATGCTTCATGAGAAGGAGATACAGATTGAATTCTAAGTGAAGATGGAACTTTCTAGTTGGAATCTTCTCTTAACTGGGTCATAGTGAAGCTGAATGTTTATTTTATAAAAATCATTAAAGAAACATAAGTATTCACTAGTAAATAACTACAACCTTTGCTTTTGAAGTGCTAGACCATCCTCTGATTTTTCAGAAAATTCATTGTTGCTCACTTGGACAAGTTCCCTGGTAGTGAGTATCCCATGACTTATAATTATGAGGGCTACATCTGAATCTCCATTGTCCTTCATGTTATTCATCTCTTGTTGGGTGACCCCTGTTGATTTTGGCATCTCATACTATATTAAACTACTTAGCTTTTTGGCTCCCTTTTAATTGCATTTGCATTTAGACATGGGTGGTATAACACTTGGCTCCATATCTCCAAGAAAGCTTGAGATTTCTTTTCCCATTCCACCGAGTTCTGTGGACTGTTTGGACCCTTCCAGACTTTACCCAAATTAAGATCTAAACCTTGGTTAGGTTATTATAAGTTAAATTAGTGGGATGATTAATTAAATTAAGAATAATGATATCATGTGTTCTTGTGTGACATGTGTGGATAATGAACGAAGGACCGAAAGCAAGCCCGAATCGAACGGGAAGTTCGTGGATTACCTTCATTCGTTGATCGGCTAGGATCAGGTAGGTTTTCCCTACTTCGTTGAAATGCAATGGGTGCGAATTTAATATCCTATTATAAATATGAAAATAATGCTTTGAGTTTCTTTGAAAGCCAGTGTCTTGATTTATTAAATTGGGTATTTCCAATTGAAGTACTGTAGAATGATATGATAAATGAGATGCTTTGAAATATACATTATTAATACGTATTGTTTTGAGAATACTATGGATTTCAGTTATTTGGAATGTTGAACTACTTTGAAACTTATACCTATGTATAAAGCATCTACATGATTATGTTGAAAACAATTGATGTGTTTAGTAATGTATGAAGTATTTTTGATGAAAAAAAAGTATTTTCAAGTTCAAGAAGATAATTGATAATACATGACACGAATCATTGGCATCAAGTACATTCATATTCCTCATGCATGAAGCATGGGATGGGAAATGCATGACATGAGAACAAATGGACCTTAGGTTTAGGTTATTATTATGGGTTGAGTTAACGAACCAAAGTACCGAATGTCCGGACGGACTTTGGGATCGTATTGTGATTTGGCGAATCAAGGTGCTGAATGAACCCGGGCAGACCTTGATGTCGTACGCGCGCATAAAAAAATAATGTTTCCCGGTGGAACCGGTTGAGTGGTAACAATGTGTATTCCCCAAGGAAAACAATGAGTACGAAATGTGTACACAGGATGTTAAATTCCCCGTTGTTCTATGAAATGTAATATATACGGTATGCTAAATACCCCGTGGTTCTATATGAGGTATTGAAATACCTATGCATAATTCATGACAAGGGTATGCATATATCATGCATCCATGGCATGACATGTTACATATTGATGAACATTTATAACGTTGAATGTGGTATTTGAAATAATAAGACGTGTGTGTCTTTCGTGAAAGGTTTTAAGAAAGTATTTTCAATTTGATACCTTGATCAATGATATATGATTTATACATGGTATTTTGGAAAGTATATGATGACTTAGGTATGGGTATAATATCTTATGAAAAAGTACGCAAATATGTTTTCAAATATGATATCTCTATAATGTTTGAATTATGAGATTTATAGCATGATAAATATTTTAAAGGAAGTGATATGTTCATCTTGAAAAGAGGTAATTTGTGATAAGATGTGGGTTTTACAACCTAAGAGTGATTTGAATAAATTATTGAAATACTTATACGTCATGTGATGTTTTAAAGCATGTTTTTGTGTAATTTGAAGTACGATAAGATCGGATTTTGATAGAAGTACAATTATGTACAATGTCTAGATATGACACACCGTAAGGCATACTATATGATCGGAATTCCTACTGGGTGTGTTGACTAAGCCCATAAATTCCCCCCTCCAGATTTGTATGCAGGTTTTGGAAGATGTAGATGACATCGGATCAAGTGATGACCGAGCATGAATGAGATGGAGAACAAAGAAGAAAGTCCAAAGGACTTAGCTATATATTCATGTTTTGAGAGTTTTGAAGATAATGTAATATTCATGTTTTGGAATCTATGTATTTTCAGTTTAATTGTTTTGACTCATTATATTATCTTTTGGGAATTCCTTCGAGATGTGTTTGGTTATTCATGCAATATAAAATGCTTAAATTTCCGCAGATTTAAGAGAGTGTGTGCAAATATTATCATGCATACACTAGTTGGGACAGTCAAGTGTCGGATCTTCGGACTCGGACTGACTCGTCGTGGCGTCTCCGCCCCTTTCCTCTTGATCTCTTTTAAAAAAAAAAAATTATACTCTGATTTAAGCGGTGGAAAAGGGCGGGGTGTGCTACAGTTTAGAAAATTATGGAACGAAAGAAGCCCATATATACACTATGCAACTTTGTCATTCTCCTCTTTGGTAATTTTTCTTCATTCCAAAATTTTTGAACTCACTTATAAACATATTAGCAATTTATTTGCCAAAAGAAATCTAGGATTTGCAAAATAATTTTTGTATTCCGTCCTTTATGCTGTATTTTCTAAGAGGGGAACATCAGAATGACCAAAATGCTAAAACCTTCCATTCCGAAGGCAAACTGGAATAACATCGGAACGGAAGTCACAGTCATGACAAAGAGTGATTAAACCTGTTTTCCTTTTCAATTAAAATAGTAATTTGAAGAGAATATTTTCCTTTTCATCCAAGAAATTACCCATTGTGAGAACTGGGGAACTAATATTTTATGGATCTACTTTGGATGATTAGGATGAGTTGGCTTCAAATATCTATACTTGTACAAGAAGTTTGTGAAAAAATCAAACTTGACAAATAGTTCTAAGTGTGTCTAAGTATGGTCTTAAAAGCTTTTTTATCCGTCTATTTAAACTTAATTCAATGGTAAGTATATCTCAAAATGAGTTCAAATTATTTATGAAATTATGAATCCAATTTATATAGGACGATACTGACTTCCAGAAAGACAACAATATAAATGTAGGCTTATAAAAAAAAAGTTCTCGACTTCACAACGGTTAATTCTCCATCCCATCCACGCAAAGGCAGCACCACTAAGAAATCATCCAAAAAGGGTAAACCCCCCAAAAAAAAAAAAACAAAAAAAACCAAAAAAAAAAAAAAAAAAATGGAAACTTGGTTTAGATCAAATCATCATCAGACACTGAAACACAAAAGGAAAAATAAACCACCATAGTCATCTACCATAATCACACCAACCAATGAGAAGACAACGTAACAGGTAAAATGAGCAAGCCCTTGTTTCAGTGCTCTTGAAAGGGTTCGGGTACTTGATTTGTGGATTTCAAAAACCCATTTCCGATTAAACCGAGTAAGATTTCCCGAGACTCGAAACCCAGAGGCTCCGTTCGGATGTGGAAGAAAACCATTTTTAGCTAAAAAGAGAAATGGGTTTAACCATTTTCTGTATTTTCCAGGAAACAACTTTCCTTCGTGTCAATCCAAACGTAGTCGGAGTGGGGAGACATAACAGGTCGGATTCGGGTCTCAATTGTGAAATTTATACCCGAATCCGAACGAGGAAGATAGACCCGATCGGTAACCGATTCAGAAGAAGAAGAGGAGGAGGCGTAGAACCATGTTAGTGGGTTCGAGAAACCCTTGATAAATAAATATGAAAGAACACAAACAAAATCCAGAAAGTCTCAGCTTTCATAACTAGAAAACATCTCAAATTAAGAAAAAAAGAAGGAGAAGAAGAAAAGAAGAATTCTTACAATAGATTAGTAGACTGACCTTTTTTGTAGGGTAGTGAGACCTTCCGCAGAGAAAAGGGTTATAGGGTAGGGTTTTATGTTCGGCTTTTGGCAAAATGGGCTTGAGAGGACGGGAACTTCTTCCGATACCCGACTTATATCTACCCGAAATTCTACCCGGATTTTTATCTTCATTTTTTATTTATATAGGGTTTTGTCAGGCCCATCTGTCTGCCATTTACAGAGCATGTGCTCACGTGGAAAAATGAAAAAAATTAGCTTAAGTTATACATGGAGAAATTAAGTCAGTTAATGCAATTTAGACTGGTCTGATTTTCAAAACTATGATTGGAATGGTAGTATCTAATGTCTATAATTATATGAACTGAGTCCAAACAATATTCTCCTCCATTTTAGTTTGAATTTGTTTTAATATATAAAAGTTTAAGTCTTTCTACGGCCAATTGACTTTTTGAAAGCTAAAGTTCAAATCCATCCATTTCAAAGAATAATAAGCTTTAAACATATCTAATTAGGACACTTCTTATTTTATACTATTTAAACTCAATTAACAAACAATAGTAAAATGTAATTTTAAATGAACAAATAAAGGCCTATATTAAAGTTTAATTAACAATTATATGAATATATGGTACTTGTACAGGGTAGTTCAATTGACAACTTTGGCTTTAAGAATTAGAAGTTTTAGATTCAAATCCGTAGTCGTATGTTGCTCGTAGTTTGCTGAGGATTGCATGCATATAAAGTTTTTCGTACTCAAAGAAAGATTAGGGTCTTGAAGTTCTCTGTCTTACAAAAAAAAAAAAATGTAATTAAATGAGTTCAAAAGTCCAATTGGTTTCACGGGTTTTATATTATTCATTCGACAATACCCATTTAGCTAACTAGGTTAAAAGTAAGGCTAAGATTAGTCTATTGATCCAGTATATACATTCAAATCTATTTATTTGTGATAGGTTCAATTTGGACTTAAGTTAACCAAGAAGAGGCCTATGAGATACAATATAGGAGATAGTTTCTTAAAATTAAAATTGATCATATATTCTTAGTTTAGATACAATATAGGATATTGATCAGAAAACGCATTCACACATTATGAGACATAGCTCCCCCTCTGCCTCTCACCGAAGATTTAAAATTCGGGTACAAAATGAAGATTTCTTCTATACAACTTGCTGGAAACAAAAATATACCTCAAACCCCTCTTTTTAGCATTTTATTTTCCTTGGCTTCCTAGTGCTTGTTACAAAATCACCAATCATATATGAATGCTACTTGTTGAAGCTGTTGCCAATTGAAATCTTCCAAGTTCTGGGAGGCATGCATTCAATTTCGGTTCAACAATGAACTGAAATTGGATAAAAAAGACAGCAAGTCGAGCGCAGCTCTAGTACTTGACGAACCCCGTGTTCTTCTGTGCCTTACCCAGAACTGACTCTATACCACCCTCATGCAAGCCAAGATCTTTGGCTACAGCAAAACCAGCGTACAAACCATCGACGGCAGCACTAACTATTCCACCAGCATAGCCAGCGCCCTTCTCCAACTGGATATAATCCCTTTAAGTGACATGCATTCATAGGTCTCACTGTTGCGTGGAATCTGTACAGGAGAACTCGTTCTTGTCTGAAACATGGAAATGTCGAGCCTTCCATTAGAACTATCCTCAGGAATGGCAAGAAAATACAACTTCGTACTCGGGAATGAAGGAATTTTATATTGCTCAAAGTGTGTAAAAGGTAGAAAAGATGCCACGCACTATGTAGAAATGAATATAAAAAGAGGAACATCATCCCCCATTCGAGTAAATGCACAACATTTTAAAGCTTAAAATCCAGTTATCAACAGTAAGGAAAATGCTGTCTGACAGGGCAGACAATGGATTAAACAAGATCCTAGCAATCCAGCATTTGACCTCTTCCTCAAGTTCAATGGAGGAAGTTGCCGTATTTATTTCTTAATAAAATGCAATATGCCATGTTGATCGAATGACTGGACTCAACTTCAGATTTCTTTTTTTCTTTTGGGGGATGGGAGGGAGGGAGGGAGAGGGAGATACAGCAACAAGAGGGTTTAGGGTTGGGAAAAGAAAAAATGAACAAGGGGAAAAAAAACAGGTGGCCAGGAAAAAAAAAGAGCAACGGAAAAAACAAGAGAAACCACTACATAAGATGACGATTCAACCCCTAGACATGCCAGGCAGTCAACCTCATTATTGGCTCATGGATGAACTTGAGGACCATCTGAATCCAATGAGAGATGATGTCGTGGATTTTTATCAATCAAATCCTCTAGATAACGAGGGAAGCCTGTCTTATTGGAACTCCAAACACCAGCTAAAAGGCTTTTAGGATTGAAAGATTGGGATTGAGATTCAGAATTTTTTTAGAGAGAAGCCTTATCTCCTCCTCAAAATTTGATCTACGTCTCGACTTTGGGAATAACCAACTTGTATAAATCCTGATTGCCAATGATGATAGAATTAATAATGTAGAAGACAGAATAAAAAAAATGCCCTGAATGATACCTCAACTCCATGAAGAAGGGCTTCGTTTGATATAAATCCAGGCAGCTGAAAAAGAGAGTTCAGAAATCAAATGCTTGAACAGGTGAAAAATGTAGGACATTCACACATTTATCCATTTTAAAGTGAAATCACAGGAAAAGTACCTCTTTGTCAAACATTATAATTGACTGTTGTAAAGCCTGCGTTATATTAACAGGGAATAACTCATGGAGACTTGATGCCTTCACTCCCAGACGGTAACTTGATGAAGGTAAAGGTGTTACTAGCAGCAAAGAGCAAAGTTAAGAGGGAGATTTGGAGGAAACAAATGGAAGTTGAAATTCTACAGTATCTACCTGATGGCTTGTTGTCAAGAAAATCAGTCACGGTCTGCACAGGAACAACAAAATTGCCACTTCCCATGGTAGCTGCTCTTTGCTCGAATTCTCTCTAACAACAAAGAAAGGTCAGCCATTACTGAAAAGCTATCATTCTTGTTCAGTTGACCATGAATTTGCTTTTATGTGATGCCAGAAACTTGCTGCCAAAAATGCTTAAAACCTTACGCATTTTAGACGCAATATAAGATGCACTTTACTATGTAGATATAAGTATATTTCACATTTTACATGTGTTTTTTATTATAGTTGACTTGTGGTTGTCATAGATTGTAACATATTCTTTTTCTTCTTCTGCCAACCTTGATTAGCTCCATGTACTCTATGTATTCATGTATTATCTCCTATTAGAAACAAGCAATACAATACAATACAGAGAATTCTCTCTCTTTTCTTCTCTTTTCCGACATCTCTTTCTTTTCTACCTATTTTTATCGTAACAATTTGAGTCACACTCCACCCACCCACCCACAAATCTCCAAGATTGCCACCAAATGGTGGGCCCCACCATCAAACATGGCTTGTCAAAGATACAAGACTCGAGCACCCAAGGCGTCTCATGTATCTATCATCCATCCATATATGGGGATTTTTACCTAGGTGACACTTTTCATGCACCCCAGTCCTATGGGGCCCATTTGGATGCATGAGAAATTGAGAACACAAGGCTGCTGGTTGGGTTTAAAAGGCCCATGAATGGATTAGAACCCCATCAGTGCTTTGAGACCAGCATGATAGAGGAAACATGTATATGATATCAAATGCACAAACGACAACAGAGTGGTAAAAGGTACTTGGAACTCAACACCAGCAAGAGGTCCATGAAATTGCAATGCCTCAAAATCTTTTGACGAAACAGTGACCACAAGTGCTGCATTTGCCCACCTAGATGCACGTCGAGAAAACGACATGCCATTTATGCAAAGTTCCGATGGATCTGTACTGGTTAGAACAACCTGCCAACAAGAAATTTCTGAATCCAAATAATCCATATTTAAATAAAAAACTAGAAAGAAGCTTCTAAGAGAGAACGGTAGAAAATAGATATGAATAGCTACCTGTCCACCGGGGCACATGCAAAATGAATAGCAACTACGACTTGACTCCCTGGCAGCACGAATGTCCTCTTCATTTACATACTTGACCACCTTGTAATCTGCAACAGGCACCTTTCCACGTCCACTGCGAACTTCAGAGGCTAGCGCAGAATACTAAAGATTGACATTAAACAGAATCAGTTTACAAATTTCATATTTTTTTTCATTCACAACAACTACAATAATATGCAGGCATCTATCTTTCACAGGAAATAACGCTTGGTTGTTTGTAGTACACAAATGATTTTAGAAATAGCTCTTCTGCAATCATTTACTGTAACCATACAATGTAATCACAAGTTGGTACTGTTAACAGTACTAGTTTCATACACTTCAACAAAGGCAGCAACTGCAATAAATATGAAACATGAATCACTGGCAATTAAGCAGCTTAACTGGTTCTTTTTTGGACTATTAAACGAAGCTTCAGCATTGACACTGCTTCTATTAATAAAGGAAATTCGCACCATTTGAACCTTTTTTAATACAAAGAGAGAAGGTTAAAACATGATGAATGAACGTCCCATGTTAGATGATATGGATGAAGAATTATTTCGTCAATTAATTAGAAAGTTAAGCCATGAAGGAAACCAAAAGATCTGAGAGTTTCTCTACTGACAAAAAAATACAATACCTGTATGGTGTTTATCAGTTCTTGCGGATGCTCAATTCGCAATCCAACCTGTTTAAGCATGTAAGGAATCATATACATAAAAAAAAAAAAGTTCTGAACTTCTGTATAACATTAAAAAAGTATAAAGAACAATGGCATCCTGAAGTAGAGTTTCTGAAAATTTATAGGCAAGGTTTATCTCTACTGCCCTAAACCAAAGGGTGCAACTCAATGTAGGTTCAACTCCAATTTGACTCAATCCAGTTTTCGTATGGGTTGTGCAGGGTTTTCTTGGTCTCCAGTTGAAAATCCCAATGAACTGCAAACCAGGTTGGGCCAAAAGGTCTGAATTTGAAGGATTCTCCAAAAGAAAATTCATCATTCTCATAGAGAGAGTGGCCCATTGTTTGACAATGGAGAAGACTAGAGCTTGCATTTATGGGCTGTAGAATATCAGGAAAAAGAAACTTATAATAGGAGATTTGTTTTTCATATGCAGATACTTGGAAACTTCTTTTCAACATAAAGACAGAAAATAGAAAGCAAATCAATGGAATTGGGATTGTGTATGATAATAATATTCAAAACAAGTATAAGCAGAAGAAAGAATGACAGAGAACTCAATTAGGTATTTTTGGCCATATTGTAGTTGGTGATTCATATCAACTCAAATTCATGCTTTAAGGGAAGGATTAGGACTTTAGAAGGCACACTTCCAGATGTGGTAATTTTCAAAGGTGAAAATACTCTTTCATGCTTGGAAGCAAGAGAGAATGATCTTGGAGATACTACTACATTCATGGAGGAAACGAGGCACTGATTCAGAAGAGCAAATAAATAACAAAATAAATAGTACTTAAAACCAGAATGTTGGGACTTACAGAAAAATCTTTAGGGACCAAGTCCACACTATTTTGAAGAAGCATTTGATAACATCACGTGCAGAGTGTCCCACTGCAAGAACAACTGCATCATATGTGTACTTCAGGTTATTTAAAGATGCCAAATGCTTCACATCTACTCCTCCAACTCGTCCATTCTCTACAAGAAGATTATCCAACCTAGTACCAAACATGATGGTAACCTATAGAATTCAAAGAAATGATAAGTATCCCAGCATTTCCTGAGCTGGTGCATTTCACAAGTGATGTTGAGTCATTATCAGTAAAGCTTAATCTTCACAACACTCACTCCCAACTGTTGTAGATGCTGCCGGAAGTTCTGCAGTAACGGGACCAACCTATCTGTTCCCAAGTGAGGTTTCCCATCAACCAAAATATTTTGTGGGGCTCCAAAGTGAACAAGAGTTTTCATAACCTACCAGAAAACACAACCAGATAGAATGATATAAGACTAGACATATATGGAGGCAAAAGACCATTAGAAGATTTTTATCCACTTCTAGCATATGTAAATTTCTTGTAAATAATGTGTTGGCAAATAAGTAGACAACATTCATCATTCAAGGGTCATTAAAATTATTGCAAATGAAAATGACCAGCATATACCTCATATGCAATGGAACAAGGAATAAAGTCCTAAAGATATTATAAACATGAAAAAACAATTTCACAACATTAAAATGCACTCCATGCCCAAAAGAAGAGATGATGTCGACATTTGAAAAAGTATGCAATCGAGCACAAATATTTAAATGTTATACAAGAAAAAAGAGAAATCAGTAGGAAGAGATCTAGAATCTCACTGCTTGAACACTGTTGCTGTTCCTTCCAATTCTAGTTACTAGTTTTCCATCACTCCAGGTACCTGCACCACCCTGCCATGCTTAAGTCCTTAATAAATCATTTACAAAAAGGCTGAAATCCAACAAAAACAGCACATAAATCCAACTTTAAGGTAAGCAATAAAAGGGAATATTTAAAGAAAAAGCATATCTTCAGTTGAATTTGAAAACTTCAACAGGCATGCTAAAAAATAAAAAAGAATAAAACTAAACAGGCAATGCCCTCAACCTTGACAAAAATATATCAGTGATTGGGTTTTGAAACAATCTATCCATGAACAACCTTTGATTGATCCAACTGTATAAGGTCCAGATCATCCTGATCTTTTGTGGATCTCATTTGATCTCATTGGACTTCAATCAGTAAGAGCTAACCAATCCATTACAGGCCCAGTTTGTGTTAAACCATGTTGTTTTGAGGCAATTTTTTATGTCAAAGGATATCTTGCATATTGTAGTACTTTATGTAAGAGCCAAGGTAAACCTTATCCACACCACCTTTTACTTTGAGCTAGAGTTACCAAGTTGTTCTGCTTTATCCAACATAAGTTGTCATTGATATTGTCCATATTGTACTTCGTGACATTCTAAACAAGCCCCTGGCATCTTTAAAAAAGAAAACAAGCCAAATATGTACTTAAATGTAAGCAATTAACATATTAAAAAGATTCTATGCACAACATAATACCTAAAAAAATTAGAGAAACAGATTATAATATAATAATGATGCATAAAAGGATGATTTTGACACTCAAATAAATATCTTGTAATATCAAAACAACCTAGTAATAAGGATACCAAGATGTGGATCAAGAGATAACCTCCCCAAAGCAGAAATTGCTTTCTGATTGTAAAATTCGCCTCACTACAAGAGCACCAATATCACGCCCTCTTTGTTCAACTGCTTGACCCCTCTCTATTAATGTAACCTCTGCACCAAGTTCCCCTAGTACAAGAGAAGCAAATAAACCCGATGGCCCACTACCCACGACTGCAACTTTAGGTTTCTTTCGATGTGGGAACTTGTTTGAGCTCACACAGAGAACATTTTGTCCACTTTCCCATGACCCAATACCAGCACTGGCACTTTTAGAGTCATGAATAATGCCAACCAGATCACCATAAGCTCTTTCATGAGGCATATATTCTACAAGCCCATGTTTAGGCTCCAACTGAGCTATGAAGTCCCGTGTACGTGGCTCCAGATTTAGAAGTTTCTTAACATCCATGTCAACAGTATATACAAACTTGGGCTCCTTCGACAACTGCATAGACATCAAGAAAGAAAACTAGTTGAACTATACAAGCACATAAGGACACAATACAACACAATCATAAAAAAAAAATAACAACAATAAGAGGTAATTTGAATGAAGTTGTAGCTCCTGATGAATGATAAAGACACAACACCTTAAGACAGGGAAAGTGGACAAAGAAAGTTGCTGTGCGTGTTTAGGTTTATTAATGATTACAGATTAAATAAAAAAGGTAAGTTGATGCCCATTAGGTTACCCGATCGCTGAACTGTGGTTCAAAGTTGAGAAAGAAACACAACTTAGACCTCAATCTAGAAAATTGATTCCTTCATAAAATGGGAAATGGATGAAGCATAATCCACAAGATAATAAACAAACTGAGGAAAAAAATGTCAAACTAAAGAGACAAA
Source organism: Chimonanthus salicifolius (assembly GCA_013350335.1). NCBI lineage: Eukaryota > Viridiplantae > Streptophyta > Magnoliopsida > Laurales > Calycanthaceae > Chimonanthus > Chimonanthus salicifolius. The sequence goes on along the minus strand of CM023536.1, from coordinate 67,390,983 downwards.
TGAGAGGTGCAAGAACAAGTTATCTGAAGATTTGATAGTGAACAAGCAATGGAAGCACCTACTTGAGAGAAAGTGTAGTCTAAACCCAAGGTGATCAATCATCAATCTCATTTTTATATTGTCGCCCGTCAGAAAGTTAAGGCACTCTTAGAACTTTAGACTAGCACAAATGCACTGGAACCCAAATTTGACCTGTTTGCAAACTCAGATACGAGAAAAATGATTTCACTGAAAAAATACCAGAATCGTGCACCCAGACATTGACATATTGCACATTGCTCATAAGCCTTGTGGTTCCACAAATAATTCTTAAATTTGAGTTCACATTCATACCGTTAAAATCAAAACATAAAAATAGTGAAAACTCTGTTAAATTTCCAACAAAACCAACCTTTCTTGCATCAAATGACTTCCTAACAATGGAGAAAGCCTCTTGTGGCAACATGGATGCAACCTAAAAAAAAAAATGAAAGATTTAATCATCAATCAGATCATCAAAGCATAAATAAAGAGCATAGTCAATTCATAATAATAATAATAATAATAATAAAGTGATTTGCACATAGAAGCAAAAATATGTCCTAATTCTTCTTTTCCCCAATTCATGAATTTGGTAAGACCACCACCAACTCGACCCAGAACACATACTAATTCAATCCTTATTTTGACACATAATTCTTTAGAATATCTCTAGCATAGTTAAACACAATGCAGAAACTACAATGCATGACACGTTTGGCCCAAGGTCCACAAGTTTCGACCCAAAGTCTCATCATTTATAATGAATAAGAACTATTTATGTGTCTTTCAATAATGACCATATTTTATTTTTTTTTTGTTTTGTTTTGAAGACTAAGGTGTCCAGGCCTCTTAGAGCAACTGACTAATCCTTGGGACATGTGCAAACCTCCCTATCCACACACACCGGGTAAAACTATAGGGAGTGGCCCTTTGGAGGGTGGAAATTGAACTCAAGACCTCCCACTTTCAGAGGTGGGTTCTTGGCCATCACTCCAACCCCATTGGCCATATTTCATACGTCAAACTATGTCTGAAATGAACAAACTTGGGCTTGTTGAAAAGGCAATTGAATAACCTATTCAACTCTTTTTTTCAAAAAAAAAAAAAGGGCAACTAGCAGAAAACTTAAAAGCAACTCAAATTCATTTTAAATAATAAAAAACAGTTGCCCCAAACTCATGGACCATGGGCCCACAAGTGTGTGGTCCATTGTAGTTCCTGTATCAAATCATCATACTCCGTACCAATCTATTAAAAATCCATCCTGAGTGCATTGTATAAAAATTGGATCACCAATTAATTGAGCTCATAGTATCAAAATTGGATCACATATATAAAAATTGAGTCAGGATCAAATGAGATCTTTTCCTCGAATAACAATTTGAGGACTTTTATCAGGGGCCAACCAGGGCCTATGTGGATGGGTTGGTTGGAAAGGCCCCTTGCTTGAATAGGGTGCTTATAAAAAATCACCTTAATCGGATAAATGAAGACATTTTTTAAGGTCTGAAAGATTCAATTTTATCAAATGGCAGAAGCTCATGTAGTCATATCAATGGGCTATGCTAACTCAGATTGGAGTAAAATTTGGTGAGGATCAATTCACAGTATAGGTGGGTGGGTGGGGGTTGGGGGGGCAAAGGAAGGGGTGTGTAACTCACGGATGATGGGCCGTGACACTTTGTCATGTTACCACAACAAAACAGCTTCGTATAAATTTTTTTTGTCCATTTCAGACTGTTTGTGCATTTCAGCTCATTAGCCCAAATAGGTGAAACAGGTAAATTTTAGCCTGACAAAGCATTCTACACTTCGGCCAGACAAATATAATTCTTCTTTTTTTTCTTAATCTAACCACTTCTTATTCTTAAGTTCATTAGTAGTAATGTACTATTTTTCTAATTCACAATTTTAATATAATTTACTATTAAATAATTTTGTGTCTCTATTTCTAGTTTTTTTCCATTCCCAGTTATTTTACTTTCATATTAATTTTTTTTTCCTACATATATTCTTTAAATTTTTATAACGCATTTTTCCCAAATGGCATGCCAAAACAACTGAAACACCGAAATTGACAACATCATGTAGAGAGGTATATAAAATGACAAGAAGAAGAAGAGGGAATACAGGGAATTCGAGAACTTTGGCGATGGCTTCAAGGAGGCCGTCAGAGATGTCGAGAGAGTCCTTTCCGGGATCTTTGTTGACGGGGACGGAGAGCTTGGAAAGTCTCCAGAAGCCTTCTTCCTTGTTCATGGAATCGGGCTTGGAAAGGGTTTGGGTCCGACTTCGTTCGAGCTTCTTCTTCTCCGAAGGGTAGCGCTCCTTTCCAGTCCTCTTGGAGGATAGAATTTTGATAGATTTGAGAGGAATTTTAGGGCTAGGATTAGTGTTACTGTTAGGGTTAGAAGAAAGAGAGAAATGAGGGAAAGAAGGAAGGAGAGTGGAAGAGAATGCCATCAGCTTTCAGACCAGAGTCTCGACTCTGAGTAGAGAGAGACGCTAGAGATAACGTTCGGATATTAGACCTGGGCTTGGAGGGGAGAAGAGGGGTTTTAGATTCGGGTTCGGGTTCGGGTTCGGGTTCGGGTTTGATATTTATACCCATTTATTTACTAACTGAAGCGAACTGTCCCATTCATGGTTTACAAACTCAAAAAAACTTGGCCGTGTTCGTCGAATTGCAAGTCGAGTTTTACCAAATTTCCTCCAATTGAATTAAAAAATTCAGTGAAATTACTCAATTTGATGAGATTTTAAATGGACTATGGTTATATTTGATCTAATTTGATATAAATTGATATTTTATATCTCTTGACAGCTATTATAAATTTTATTGGACAGGTCTAACAAATACTCGAGTATTTTGATTGATTAGGTTAGATTATGGATCACATCTAATATAATAAAAATTATATAGATATATAAATTATCATAGAAGCTATTATAATGTCTAAAGGTAAGATTTATTGATCAATACTAAGTTTTGATTTTTAAGATTAAAAATGAATTATTGAATAAATATTTTGATCTCTCATAATTAATTCAATAGTTATGATTTATCAAATAAAAATTGTAAAATATTGAATTTAAGTTTTAAAAAGAGAAAAATAATTTATCAGGGCAGATTCAACATAATATGGGTCCCACATAGGACCATGTGGCTGGGTACCAAAAGCACAAGGCACTTTGTAGATTTGCCTATTTTTATTTATTTTATATTTTAACCTCATTGTTCAAAACATTGTTGAAATTTGTCTTCCTATTTAGGAAGGCTAGTCATTGAGAATTAAAGTGGGTTACTCATTGTTTTAGTGAGATATGAAGAAAATGACAAGCACATTACTTGTGGAGAATTTGAACCTTATTTAATTATTTTAGAAGTATAACTTAGACTTTAAAATTTTAATTACTACAAGTTATTGATTTTTCATACCATATCTTATAAAGTTATAATGATTGAATAAACGAATTTCCTTCGAATTTATCATCCGTAAAATCCTCTATATATCCAGCCCAACAGATCTCAGTAAGTTATGACTACACAACGATACACACAGCTCAAAACTACTGTTTAAAAACACATTTTTGGCTCGGCCAACTCAACTCGAAAGAAAAATATAGATGACTTTGGTGAATACATTGGGTGTCCATTTTGTGTAACTCATCAAGGCAAATCCCACTATACTCATACCAGTATTCCGGCCAACAATTCTCCTTCCACAGTGACGACTGATTGTTGCTTCTTGCTGCAATGATCCATTAAAAAAAGGCCTGAGCAGGTCAATCGTCATAGATCTGAGACTCTGACCCATCAATCGGGTAAGTTTCACCTTTGTCCAATCACAAGGAAAAAAACTCACTGATTTAACATCTTCACCATTGATAGGACCACAGAAACACAAGTCCAATTTGAGAGCAGCACAAAAGACGATGAAATTGGTCTGTCAGGATTAGAATACGTTTCTCGTTAGATGTACGTATCATCATTATCACCATCAACTGTAATTATCTCATCTATCTGAAGTTGGCTTTTTGAGTTCTGATTTTTCATTTGATACTATCATAAACTATAGCATCCATCACCACAATCAGATTTATGCATATGATTCTCCAAAACTTCGGTCTTAATTGGCCCCTTTTCCTCTCCCTTTTCTTCGTTCCATGATTTTTCTTTCTTCTTTGGGTATTGTCATTGCTGCCTGGGGTTTGTTTCCTTTCTTCTCGAGAAAAGGTCAAGCCTTCTAAAAACTCATACCTTTGGCGATAACTTGGTCTATTTGGCATGAATGCAACAAGAGAATGTTCAAGAACAAAGCATCTTCTGAAGGGTCAGTGATTCAAATAATAAAGCTCAATATCATCTAGTAGACAGTGGCACAGAACGACTCTTCAGGTTGTTTGAAGTTCAGTTCTAAGGATTTCGGCCCATCCCTATTATAGAAAAAGTACCATTCCATAGATTCATAAAAGTTTGAGAATGCAAGTCTAATTCAAACTCTGGGAGGGAAGTCGATGTGAAGAATTGTAGATGTTGTCAAGTTCTCTGCTCCAAATTGGTTCCTCGAATGAACAGCGAACAAAATAATCATCAGTTCTATCAAAACATTCAGACAAAGAAATTCACCAATAATCCCCACAAGAACATGATCCATCTCGAAAATGGTGGAATCTGTTCCCATCCCTAATGTCAATTTCTCTCTTTGTAACTCCAGACACAAACGTCATAAAAGTATGACAATCGCCACAGATGCGGAGGTTCTTCATTACCTGGATGGTTGTCCCATTTGGTGTGTTCAAGAGACCAAAGACTACAGCGAGCTTCTCACTGTGATATAGGAGCGTACTCTCCTTCTGCTCCTCCTCCACATCATGAAGAACGAAGTTTGTGTCCGGGATGTACCCGGTAGCTTTCAGCTGTTTGTACAACTCCTTCAACTTCGAGTATATCTCGTCAGTTTGCTCATGCTTATTGTCTCCAGTAAGGAAAGAGTGTAGCCTATTTTTGACCTGTATCCAGCTAAAGCCAGGTTCTTTTGTAACACCCCTATCTTTCATCAGTTTCCTTACTTCCCCCACTTCATCCCACATGCCAATGGATGCATAAATGTTTGAGAGTAAAACATAGTTCCCAGAATTCTGTGGCTCCAACTGAAACAATCTCTCTGCGACCCGCCTACCAACTTCAACATTTTGGTGGATTCTGCATGCTCCAAGCAAGGCCCCCCACACCACAGAATCTGGTTCTATGGGCATGTTTTCAATAAATGCTTCAGCTTCATACAAATGCCCAGCCCGCCCGAGAAGATCAACCATACAGGCATAGTGACCCTCAGACGGCATGATCCCGTAATCCCTGCTCATGGAATTGAAGTAATGCCAACCTTCATCAACAAGGCCAGCATGGCTACAGGCACATAAGAGCCCCACAAAACTGATGTGGTTGGGCAAGGCACCTTCATACTTCATCTGCTCAAAAATTTCAATCGCTTCCTTTCCGAATCCATGTTGTGCACAGCCAGCCAGGACTGCATTCCATGTGACAACATCACGTTGGGGCATATCATCAAAGACCCAGAAAGCATCAATGGAGCCACACTTGAAGTACATGGTTGTAAGCGCATTCCCAACAAAGAGGTCCAAATCAAGCCCAATTTTGAAACACAATCCATGGATCTGTTTACCAAGTTTGGTAGCACCCAAGTTTGCACAAGTACTGAGAAGACTAGTTATTGTCGACGCATTTGGTTTTGTCTCACTTCCCAACATTCCAAGGAATAGTTCCAAGGCTTCATTTCCATGGCCTGCCTGCACATATGCAGAAATCATTGCAGTCCATGATACAGCATCACGCTTGGGCATCCTCTCAAAAGCATTACGGGCATCATTCAACATATAGTTCTGAGACAACCCAGCTATAAGTGAGTTCCAAGAAACAATGTCTTTTGCACGCATTGTACTGAAAACCTGAGAAACATCTTCCATGTTTTTGCACCTTGCATACATAGATATTAGACCATTTCCTACATACGAATTGAATTGAGAACCTGTTTTGATGGTGAGACCATGAATCTGTCTACCCATTTCTAGAGCTCCTGTGTTAGCACATGCAAACAAAGAGCTGGTAAAACTTGAATTGCTTGGGACTGTTCCCAGTCTATGAAGCTTGGATAAAAATTCCAAAGCCTCTTCACTCCTTCCATTCTGTGCACACCCAGCAATGATTGCTGCCCATGAGATAGTATTTCTCACTGGCATCCTACAGAATATCTCCTTTGCTCCTTCAATCATGCCATTTTTAGTATACCCTGCAAGCATGGCGTTCCACGTGACAACACCCGGGTTTGGTATCTGTTCAAACAGATCCCTGGCTTCTTGAATTCTCCCATGCTGAGCATAACATGTTACCATTGCAGTCTGTGATGCAATCGTTTGTTGTGGGATCCTCTTATATAGATCAACGGCATCATTCAACAGGCCACTCTGAGAGAATGTAGTGATCATGGTAGTCCATGTGTATTCATTCCTCTCTGGCATCGCCTCAAAAAAACGAACTGCAGCATCTAATTCCGTATTCCTTGAATATACATTCAACATTGTCGTGCCAACCACGACATCTCTATCAAAACTAGTTTTTACAGCCAAGGCATGCAAGTACTCAATCAGATTAAAGTTCTTCAATCCCATGACTGCAGACAGAATAGCAACAAAAGTTGACTGATCTGGCAACATCCCATCACGACGCATCTTCTCAAAAGTCCCCCATGCTTCGTAGCAATCACCAACCTGAACGTACCCAGAAATCATAACCGTCCAGGATACCAAATTGGGCGCTGGCATTAGATCAAAAAGAGCCTGAGCTTCTGCCATTCGATGACAGTGGCAGTACCCAGTTATCATCGAATTCCACGACGCAACATTTCTTTCAGGCATTTCATCGAACAAGATCCTCGCAGTTCTGGTGTCCCCATTCTGCACGTACCCACTTATCATTGCATTCCAAGAAATAACATTCCGTTCGGGCATTTCATCAAAAAATTGGCGGGCTTCTCCAACTCTACCGTTCTTGGCATACCCATCAACTGCGATAGTCCATGTCCTGACATTCTTTCCTTGGAAGGCGTCAAAAAGTGCTCGGGCCTCTTCAATTCTCCCGTTGTGGAAATAAGCAGCGATGAGCGAGTTCCAGGTAACTTCATCTCTCTGGGGCATTTCGTCGAATAAATGACGAGCGTCATCGACGAGGCCGACTCGGGCAAGCTGCTGAATTCGGGAGTTGTAGAGGAAAAGGTCCGTTTCTGGATTTTGGAGAAAGGGTAGAGCAGTAGAAAGAGAGCGAAGAAAGCGCCGAAATCTCCATCTCGCGAGCACCATCAACAGACGCGGAGATATATTTTGATTTGATTTTTGAAGGCCTCTCTTTTCAGTTTTCGACTTTTCGTTTAGTTGCTATCATGAATTGAAGCGGGAGTGTAAACTGTAGAGAGAGTGTCGACGAAAGACGAAAGACGAAAGACGAAAGACGAAAAGACGAAGTCTCCTTTGTTCAAGGGAGAATGCTTAGAAATATTGCAGAGACTCTAGTGGGACTCTCTTCGGATATTGGAGATTTTTCTTTAAATATTGAGACCCATATGATATAACTAGGATTACATGATTGAAATTGAATGAAGCTTCATTCTTATTTAATATTTTATTTTATGATTTTGACTCTTTAAAAATTAATAACTTTTTATCATTATTACCTAAGAAGTTAAGATTACATATCTTCAATAGTAAACTGATGATAAAATTTTATACACTTCACAGTTATATAATTATCTATTTATTACGTCCAGTTATATAAGACATGATCCATTTAATAAAAAGTTAGTCTTAGTACCAAAGTCTCACTAATCTAACTCTCTTATTAAATACACTACAATTTTTAGTGGATAAATAGACAGTATAGTGGGTGGATTAAATTATAGCCTCCTTAGAGCATTTTTATCCTTTTAATTTTGGAATTTGAGAATATATTTTTATAAATTATTGATTTTTTAAACACATCTAACAAAATTATTAGATTGATGAATTTTCTTTCAATTGTATCACTTATAAAGTCTTCTATGTGTAAATCTTAATCCTTCATAAATATTTAACTTTCTCAGTGAAAGATAATCTCAAGAGGTGAAAAATTCGGCCAGGCCGAGATATTCTCTCTCCTTTTTCTTTTTTTTTTAAATATCGGTATTTTTTATTAATTTTTTCTGAATTAAAAAATAAATAAATAACCTAAAAGGAAGCTTATTTTTTTAAAAAAAATTGAAACGAAAATATAGGTCGATATCAACCGAGATATCAACTTGGACCCACCACCGTTTTATTTATTTATTTATTTTTTAAAAAAGGCCGATATTATGAATATCAGATCGATATATGTCACCGATATATCTGCCATATCGGCCGAAAAACACTGTGTACGGCCAATACAATACGTATCGACCGATATCTTTACCCATGCTCCCATTTCATAATGAATAGCTCTAAGGAGATTTAGATACCGAACCTCAATGGTGAGACAATATTAAAACTCTTCTCGTAAGGTAAAATTTATGGTTTCAACATGAAAAATGATTTATAGTGTAAATATGACATAGAGTCATTGACTAGGTATTATAAAATTAATTCAAATAGATGAAATTTTAATTTTAATGATGAGATGATTATAACTTCAATACCAACTGCAGTGATATTCTTATATATTAAAAAAAAATACTAAAATTTCAATGATTGAACCAAAGTTTTAAGGATCCATCAGCCAAGATGACTTGTTTTTCTAAAAACAAATACGGTTATGAGTAGGTAAGTTGGGCCTGTGCCCATAATCTTCTGCCATGGGTGTCTACTTTATTCGGTTGCACCTCAAAATAACTGAAATGTTTCATTTTAATAGAAAAACAAAATTTAAGCATGTATGGGACATTCTAGTCCTTCCAATCCATTTAGATTATTTTGATCTCATTCTAACTTTACTTTCTCTTATTTCGACCAATTTTCAAAATATACATTTTTATTTTACCATTCAAAATAATTTAGATTAAAAATTACTATTCAAAAAAATGAGATAAAATTATTTAAAGTGATTTAAATTTTATACTCTGAAAAAATATGCCTAGTATTTTTAGATAAACACACAAGATATTTTCATTCAATCCATCCACATGAGCTAAGATGGAGCAGGCCCCACACCGGGGTGTTAAAGCGGTGCTCAAATACAGATGATATGAATTTGGGGGTGAGGGTCTGCACATCTAAACATAGAGCCCATCAAATGAGATTGTGATGGATAAATTGAAAAGGTATTTCTTTCAATATGTCCCACCAGAAATCACAAAATAAACTAATCAATTTTTGAAGAACTTAACAAATATGATTTGATTGATTCAATCAAGATCATTTTAGTGAGTTGAAAAAAGACTTTTCCAATTGATTCATCATCATCTAATTTGACGGATCTTATGCCTAAGTTCGTGGGGACATCCCTTTTTTAAAAAAATGGGATCATTGTGCCTATAACCACTTGAATTGGGTGAAAATAGAGAACGAAATATATGGTTTCACTCGGAGCCTCCATTTACAGGTTGATTCACCTATATCAGGTTGCTTTCAACTTGTATCCGGTTTCTCCTTTTCTTCTCTTGAGAAATAAAGACAAAAAAACATAATATTTCTTAGCTGCTTGAGTCCTAGATCGTATGAATGACAACCCATCAAGTAGTTTTTCCATTCATTCATTCCGCAATGTCATTTCTTATGTGTATGATAAATATTTCTTGTATCCCAAATACTTGTCGCATTGAAGTACAGATGTCGTGCTATACTTGTTAATATCAGATACAGATTATAGCAGTTTGAGAATAGATAACTGTACCAACACAGCCAAACAGAGACACGAAAGTGTAATTGCATTCGACTGTAGGTTGAATACCATTAAAAAGATTATAAAAAAGGGACCTAGCACTAAATCTCCATGTCCACAAACCTTAACAACAAAAGGAAAAACAGAAACACAAAAAGAAAGAGCTTGTGACAAAAGGCTTCAAAATAAGATTACCCTACTAATGTAACAGAATGTGGAATCATATCTACCTCAGTTTTGGCCTCTTTGAAGGCAGGCCACCTCTTGAGTCCCTTCTATCAGGCATGCGCGACTTGCCAAAAGCTTTAACCTTCCTCTTCCTCCTCTCCTCTTCACTGTCAGACTCGGCACCTTTCTCTCTATCAGCGTTACTTGCCTCCCTTTCCAACTCCTCCCATGTCTTGCCTTTCTCCTCCTCTTCATCCTCCTCAGAGTCTTCCTCTTCATCCTCATCGGACTCCACCAGTGACTCGCTATCAGCCTCCTCCTCCTCTGATTCAGATTCTGGTGCCACATCAGATGGTTCATACCCTTGGTCAGACTCCTCTGAATTTTCGCTATCTGAGTCACTTGCCTCCAAGTTCAAGAACTCCCACCCACCATCTTCAATGAATTTCTCAGGATCGTCAGTGATTGTTTTCAGGATAGGCCGCCAGTTTAGGTTCAGCCTGCTTTCATAGTACTTGAGGTCTGTTGTGTCAAGCCACTCCTTGATCCCATCGAGGGATGTAGAAGGGATTGAATCAATGCGGAGAACATCACGCTTGAAGTCCTTAAAAACAATGGTCATGTCGAAGTTTTTCTGCCCAAGTCCAACTCTCTCGAGATTTACAATCTCAATCTCGCTCAAGGTAATCACCAGAAATGGGTTTTCGACAAGTTCAACCAGGCAGCTAGAAGTGGGAACAATGAATGCAGAAGCCTTGTGAGGAACACCATGAAACCCAAGTTCTCTGAGAGGCTGATCGAACTCAAGATCAAGCCCCCTAAATTGTGGCTGCCCCCATAGGTCATTTACCCGATTGACAAAATTCTGAAAGTCCATGTTTATCTTGTTCTTCCTATCTCTCTCCCGCTGTTCTTCCTCGATCTCATCAGGATCATTAGCCGATCTCCTCCCACCACCCAAGGTCTGCACAACATCCATCACCTCAACATAGAACTGCACATCTTTGGTCTTCTTGTTTCCTACCATGATGTGATTATGCAGGTGGAAATGCAGAAGAGTGATCATCTCCTTCTCTGCTGGCTGAAAGAAAGCATGCTTGACGTTTCTGAACATGATATCCACACGTTCGTCAGGCCTAGAGGTAGAATACCGAAACCCATTGACATGTGCTTCTAAACTACCTGTGAGCTTCCTTCCTCGTCCACCAAAAGGTGGACGAATCCACAAATCTGATAGTCTCACTGGTCTAAATTTAGAACCAGCAAGTTGCAGTTTTTCTTGTGTAACCAAAGTAGCCCTCTCAGCCCTCTCAGATTCTCTGGATGCAACCTGCCGCCGGAGGGTTTTTATATGCTGTACTACTTCACTACTGTGCCGCGGATCCTTTGAGCGGAAGGAAACCTCCTTAAGATAAATAGACCCCTGAAATTTCAGTGAATTTGCATCATGGGGATTAAATGGGGTGCCAGGAACGTTCAAGATTATACGGATATAGCAATTACGATTGCCGTCCTGCTGGCTGGTCACACTTTTGACAGTAGCAATGTGAAAAGGTACCATGCTCCCATAAATCGGTAACAGGACAGCTTCATTCTTCTGGTCTATCTGTATCATCAACTCCTTTGACTGGGGGACATCATTGACATTCTTGTAAGCGACGAGCTCGCTTGAACTTCTCATAGAACCACGCCCATCCCCTGTTGTGGAACCACCACCCGCAAGCCTCCTAGCAGTTTCTTCATTCTTCTGCCGGGCTAGTTCTGCCTGGTGCTGTCTCCGTAGCTCCTCTTTCGACATTTCATGGTTGTCTGATCTCAGAGTAGCTTTTGACAAGAGCCCCTCAGTGCCATTAACCTCAGCCTTGACCTTTGGGCGCTCCTCTTCCTCCTCTTCCTCATTGAACGAGTAAGCAACATCTTTTACAGCTTTGGAGCTGATCGAAGTAACAATTTCTGCACCTTTATCACTGATGAGGACTGTGTCAGCAAGCAACAGAGAGAACCTTTCAGTCTTCGGATTGTTGGTTTCAGCTTGTAAGTTTTGGAACCCCAAAGAAACATTGAAAACCATTCCTTCCTTCAAAATCCGGTCATTCCGGGCATTTAAGCTCAAACCCGACTCACGAAACTCAAGACCAATACCAGTTCCCGCAGACTTGGTCAGATATGAAGCAAATTCTGGAGCATCCTTCTCAACAACAGCAACTGCCACTTGGTAAACAGCACCGACCTTATCCCCTGGCTTCAATGCACTTATTGCTGCCTCCTGAGCCTTGAGGAGAACCCCATACGCTTTACTCTGCACTGCATTGGCATCGATCAGAAATGTCCTTGCGACATTTGAGCAGTAACTGTTGTAGCGTGAACCGATTGCACATATAATAACGCTTGTTGAATCATAGTATAGATTCTCATCATTACTCGAGGCACTTGGCTTGAGATCAAATTCACCCCCACTCTGAAAGATTGGAGGGTAACAGATGTCAACATTTTCTGCCCTCAGTTTGACCTTGACCTTTGCAGGGTCAAGTATGGCCTTCTCAGTGTCATCCATCAGAGAAGAATGTGAAACCTTCTTTTCCTCATCAATGATCTTCTCAAGCTTTGGGACAACAAAGTGCTTCATCACAGACGCAGTCAAGAAAGCAGCTTTCTTAACATTCATAATCTCTGTGGCATCCTTAACAGCAAATAGCTCTGAAAAGCCATTAGTGATGTCACTGAGCTGGAGATTAGAGGCCTTCAGCTTCTCAGCCCACGTCCCCAAAAGCTTCCCCTCAGGAACTTCTTTGGCGACGTAACCAATAATAGGACTTCCATAACCATCAGATTTGGATTTCATACGTATAGCATGGAATATTTCTTCCATCAAGGAAATGCCATCATCATTCTTTGCCTTGACATGTATAACAACATCAGTGCCAACAGCTTCTTTAGCAGATCTCTTGAGAGTTTCAAGTAAACTGGCTTTCTTCTGGGTACACAAGAAATGAATCTCTTTCTTCATGAAGACCATGATAGTCTCTGGGAACTCATAGCCAAGCAACCATATGTTCAAAGCTGAAGATTTCAGATACCGCAGATCATCAGATGCTGGGGGCGTTGAAATTACAAGGGCATCAGATGCACCCCAGAGATCAGTTTTGTGTTCCTCCCAATGAGAATAGAATACTTTCAAACGCTTTTGGAAATTTTCAAGATTTATTGTGTAATTGCCAGCTGCCCCTGCAGAACTCCCATTTGAAGGTTTCACATTTCCTTTCTGGTGTTCCGCCATTGAATCTGCCAGAATCCTAAGATGGACAAAACCACAAAAGAAAACAGCATATTTGGAAATGAATACAAATTCAAACGTAACAGGTCCTCTTTTCCATCTATAGCAATGCAAATCCACAAGAATCGAACATAAATAAATTGCAGAAAAGAAACTTACAGCTCTCTCTGTGTTTACTTCTTAAAGAGAAGTTGATCTGCAAATTAGAACATGTTAACTGTCAGGGAATATGATTCTTAAAACAAGAAAAAGGAAAAAAATAAATGTAGCTTTTTCATTTTCTTCTTTAGTTTGAGTGCTTTCCATCTGCTATGTCTCAAAGAAAGATGTACTGCTTCCAGTCTCAATTCAAATGAGGCTCTTCAAGGAGGAGATGGTTCCAGAGGTGCAAATTCACAAATATGGTCTTCAATCTCTTGATTCCTGAATCCCAAATGAACACAGAATTGGGCCTATGGGTGGAAAACTCACAATCCGTTCTACTAATCCAAATAATGAAAGGGAATAAATATTTTCAAAAAAAAAAAGAGAGAATAAAGCTTAAAAATAATTCAGCTAACCTCATCCCACAACTTCAAATTTTAGAGGAACAAAAATTTCTACAATTTCTTGACTCCTGATTAAAACATGTCACAGTTCGAGATGTTGGTGGAATACCAAGAACCCATGTCAACCTAACTACAAAACAAAATTAAATCATATCTGCTAATTCCAATCAAGGTTCAGAAATATGTACTCTAGTATTGCTATGCCTGTACGCTAGAGTTGAGCTCTCTTTTTTTTATTTACAAAGCACTGTGGTTGAGCTCCCTTGGTCTTTCATTTCCTAGTGCAAACTTTAATACGTATAAAGGAGTAAAAACTCACAATCTAAAGATTTCTGTCTGGAAGAGGTAAAAAAAAAAAGAGAATCAAATGTAAAGTAAGAAGTGCATCTTTTCTGTCACATGGATGCACCTTCAAGAAAAATTACCAAAACCTTAAAGTCGATTTCTAAGGAAATAATTTCATAAAAATAACTACAGTGTGTTTAGTTGTCTGGATGCCGATTTAAACAAAAAGCACATTCAGGATGCACATTCAAGGTATTCAAAAGCACTTCTTGTGATTTTTCCTCAATGTGAGGACATAAACTTGGAAAGTCTACATTCCCAGAATCTACAAAACCTGGTGGAGCATTTGAAGAAGTATTTGGATGGGCCTGGAAATTCTGGGAATGTAGAATTTCCAGGTTTAGATCCAATAACAAATCATTTACTCATAACAGAGAAACTTATAAGCATCTTAACCCGATTGCAGCAATAAAAAGCAAGTACAAAACCAATTAAATCATCAAGTCCCGCCCTAAAATCATTCAATATCGAGATTGATTTGTCAGATAAAGAAAATTCTGCGAAAAAAACAAAACAGCATCAAAAGCTCCAACAAGAGACAGAAACCTCATTGAATTCAACCAAAGAAAGCATAAAAATCCAATATTGCAACCCCTCGATTGGAAATCAAAGAGAAGATGGGATTTTGACATTTGATGATGATGATTGGAAATCAGAGAGCGAATGCAGAAAAAGAAGAAAATTAGGGTTTCGAGTTCACCTGTTGGTGTAGAAATGGGGACAGAAGGGAGAGATTGGAAGATTAGGGTTTTCGTAATTCAGAGAATTTGGGTGTATTTGTACCGATAAATTTCTAATGCACATTTTAACCCTATTTTCGCTTTTAGTTTTGAATTTTATCCCTTATGGGTGGAATTACCTGACTTCAAATGTCTGATGTTGCATCACCGTTGCCGTA
Organism: Chimonanthus salicifolius; assembly: GCA_013350335.1. Classification (NCBI taxonomy): domain Eukaryota; kingdom Viridiplantae; phylum Streptophyta; class Magnoliopsida; order Laurales; family Calycanthaceae; genus Chimonanthus; species Chimonanthus salicifolius. The sequence continues at coordinate 67,375,825 of CM023536.1, read as the reverse complement.
GAAAGTGAATGAGTAGAAGAGAGGAGAACGAAAAGGACGTAGAAAAGCAGAAAAAGATTGAGAGAGGAAGAACAACCAATTGATTACGGAGATCATCACCTTCTCTATCGGCATCAGCAGCGAAGAAGCTGAAAACCACCGTAGTCTGGTCGAGGCATTTGGGGAAGAGAGTAGGGTAATCGTTTCGCGGGATTATTTTGTGATATTTAAATGAAAAAAAAAAAAATTGACTTGGTAGGAATTATTTTCTCATTTTAAATGAGAAAAATTATGACTCGGTAGTGAGTGAGTCTAACACGAATCGGCCGAGTTGTATTAAAATAATTTGAGTCCAAATCAACCTGAGCTGTATAATAATCAGTTGTGTCCAGGAGAGATCAAAAGTAGACTTCGTTGATTTGTAACACCATGCTTCTAAGTTTCAAACACAATTTATTAAGTTTGCAATTTGTGCAAGTGGGTTGTAACACCACTCATTTTTAAATCTTAATCTATTTTTTATTTTAATTAATTAATTCGAATTTGTATTAAATGAGGCATTAGTCAACCTATATAATTAAATTTATAATTAAGTTTATATATATATTAGTATATTTCAAGCAAAAAGACATCTATAAAAATTTCTTAACTGTGAAAATATAATCCTTATAAAATCGGTCTAAAAAAATCTTAAATAAAGACATAATATATATATTTAGGTAATTTGAAATAGACAAGTTATGCAAACCATGACTAGTTTGTCCAAATTGAAAATGAGTCACAGTTTCTAGTCTAAATTAAACTTATATTTTAACTAGATTAAATTAATCTCAATTGAAATGAGTTATTTAGATTTTTTTAGTGTATCCTTAATCCAAATTGTGTAATACCCTGCCCCAGATTAAACGTGTTTTAACTCGTTACTCTTGTTTAACCGGTTGATCTCGAGGTTTTCGGTCAGGGCTTTGAGGAAAGCCCAAGCGAGGCCTGATCCGAGCTCGTAAGCTCAGTGATCCAGCCCGTTCAACTGGAGGGGTATTTTGATAATTTACCACTTGTTGTGTATATTTTATAAATTGTGTGATTTTTGTGAATATTATTGGTGGATAATATTCTCCTTCATGAAGGATTTGCATTTATTATTTTAAAATGATTTAATTTTCAGAAAAGGATATTTAAATATCGCCCGTCGAAACCCCGGAAGGGAGTTTTAATTATTTTAAATAATTTCGGGAAGGAGATAAATTTTGAAAATGGTATTTGATGTTAGACCATTTTAAGAATGATCTAGTTATTTCATTTCATTTCAAAATGAGATTTACAAATTGTTTATTTCTACATTTGTTTAATTAAGTAATTATGGGTAAAACATAGTTTTTATTTAAATAAATGATTTTCAGTGAGAGATAAATTCTGAAATTTTTATGGTGACCAAGGTTTTCAAAACCCAACCCATCTGTAAGGTTGGACCAAGTTTTTGAGTTCTTAAATTATCACTTTTAGTTTAAAAATCATTTTTTATCAAAACCGGGACTTATCTGCAATTTGGAAACTGTTGGAGGGCTGATTTGCAAAACCCAGAATCAGCACTGTAGCAGCATCAGCCGCATGAGCAGTGTGCACTGGCCGCTCGGCCCTTTTTTCGGCGGTGATGATCACCTCCCGTCGTGTTGTCCCATCGGATTCAGCCGATTTTCCGGCCAGAAAAACCTATAAATGGAAGCCTTCTTCAAACGTTTGAAACTCCCAGCAGATTTCTGCATTTCTTCCCTCTCTGCTCTCTGTTAAACCGGCCGACTGTTTTTCAAACCGAAGCTTAGGAAGGATTTCAAAAACCCGAATTTCAGCCCAGGAACCAAAGTGAAGGTATCCATTACATTCCTCTTTGAATTCTAACTAGTTTTGAATCAAGAAAATCAGATTTTGACCATGTTTTCAATGAGAAAAACCAGTTTAAAGTTTTAAGGAAAACCATGGGTTTTATGTACCCGTGAGGATCTACCCTTAAAATCGGATGACCCTTCGAGCTTTTGAGCTCCAAACCTCTCCCTATGGAAAGAGGACTCCCAGAGGAGTCCATCAGACCAGACGGATGTGAAAACCGAATCCAGGAAGCCCTCCCTTTCTGGAATCGCATTTGACTCTATTTCTGCCGTGTGCTGCAGACAGTTGGAGACGACGACTCTCGGAAGATCCGAGAGCCGATCTTCGGACGGTCCGAACCTTCGAACGGTCCGAGCCGTGACCCTCGGACGTTCCGAGCTTTAACCCGAAGCCCAGTCCGCCCGAGGCGAGCCAAGCCTCTTTCGGATGCACCGAGCCCAGCTCGGAAGGACCGAGCCAAGCTCGGAAGGACCGACCCTCTCGGACTTTCTGAGCCCTGCCTTCGGACGTTCCGAGGCTTCAGACCCACCGAGACTTCTGTTTTCTGTTTTTTTTTCTGTTTCGGATGGACTTCGGAAGGTCCGAGACCCAGTCTTCGGACGATCCGAAGTAAAGCCCCAAGTTCCGAGGCCAGTAACTCGGTTTAGAGTGGTTCGGATGATCCGAAGCCACTGCACCCTGTTCCGAGGTAATGTTCCGAGGGACCCATTTTTAAAATGAATAAAATATTGTTTGACTACTGTTTGTCCATTACTGATCATAGTTAATGTGTTTGTTTATTTATGATGATTTATACCCCCCTGTTAATTAAAATTGTACTAACCCATTTTCCTCTTATTATTTATAGTGTAAATACTATTGTATACGCTTTCAGTCCGACACTAGTCGGGAACTGAGTGATTCACTTTCAGGACGACACTATAGTCGGGTACTGAGTGACCTCGAGGCCTACTCAAAATGTCAGCTCTGGTCCTATCCAGAAGACAACCGAGAAGTGACCCGAGGATCTAGACCTCACTCAATAAGTCAATTTGGTCAATGCCCAGAAGACAATATGAGTTTGGACTGAGCCCTTTTTTACTATATTATTATCTTGTGGATGATTTAAAGAGGATAGAAACCAAGTAGGAGACTCATTTCCATGAACCCTGGATATTTTGTGGGAAAACGTATGATTTCCAAGTACTACGTATGTGTACGTATTTATTATACATATTGATTGTGCACTTGTGTGTTGTTTGAACAGACACCGCGTAACCACACGATCACGGTGAGGGAACTTAACTCTGCAGATTTTGTAAACAGGTGTTATATTGAGCAATGAGTGGTTTCGGTTTTGATGAACCCACTCATGTGCCTATACATGTTGCACTATGGTAAGAGTGCTTATGATGTTGGCCTAGACTTGATGCACTACGGTAAGAGTGCTTATGATGTTGGCTTAGACTTGTTGCACTATGGTAAGTGCTAATGATGATTGAGAATGATATGATGTTGATCATACGAGTTTGTAAGACTGCTTCCACGTACCTGGACTATTGAATCAATATCGGCCATATGAGAGATGGTTTACGTCTACTGATCATGGGTGGTGACAGTTACTGAGGGTGTCAGTATCGGCTACGTTTAAGAGCCGGAGATGTACTTGCAATGATGTATTTTGACCGTGTCGGGACTTAATACGATTGTTGGCAAGGTGGTGCCTAAAGGTTACGGTGGATAATGGCAGTGATTAATGATGTTAACGTATTATTAGAGATTATGCTTATTGTTATCAAGCATGTGATATTGAACTGTGACTCACTTGTTTTATTATTTACTTAATGTGCATTGTTATATTTCCTTCACTGGGCTAGTTAGCTTACACCACTCACCTTTCAGGGAATGAACCCGGGGAGGAGAACCATCCATTTAAAGCTTAGAGTGGTTAAGCTGCGGCGTTGCTTTGGGATTCCCACTGAGGGGAATACCCTTGTATTTTGTATTTTCTGGTTTTTGGAACCATTTTCCTTTGTAAAGTACCGAGTGTGGTGCTTGGCGTGCGTCAATGTGTTGAACTAGGATTGCTGCGTTTCTGTAGCTATTCTGATGTGATTTTGTAAATGATGTAATATGTCATGTTGCCTTTTGAGACAATGTTTGGATTGATGAATCAATGATTACTTTTCTTATGCTTGTATTAATCAATGTTGGATTTGATCTGAGCATGTTATATTATGTTGTTATTATGTCTTGGTTTTTGGGAAGCATATAGTACATGTTTGAGTCCACTTAACGGGCTAATGTATAACCACTGGGCCTAACCGTTGACCTGGCCCAGTCAGAATGCTTGTGGTTCAGTTTTTCTTCAAAAAAAAAAAAATCAGTCGCGTTCCGGGCCCACCGGTCGGGTCGGGGCGTGACAAATTGTACCTCTAAATCATATGATATAGTTCCCAAGACTCCTCACCATAATGTGTAATAAGGGGTGAGCCCATGTTGCTCAAAGCTAAACCCATTTAGAAGATGAAAACTTAAACACGAGCCCAACTAAAGGAATTAATTAAGTATATTAATTATATGAAATATATTTTTACTAATTATTTATCACTATTAGATTTAAAAACATGAAATGAACAATTAATAAGGAGTTCTAATTTAGCTATCATTTTATCTATTTTAGATTAAATAACTATATATTTAATAAGATTAATTTATTTTAATCTTTTTCATCAAAAAATATCCATATTGTCACATATTATGTAGAACCAAATTATAATTCAATGCCTTGTATATATCACCTTAAGGTGCTTCCTTGTCAAATGAGATGTTTGATATCTATTTAATAAGTCAAAAGCTGAGCCAATGAAATGTAAAAAATCAAACCGTTTATTCTATTAAATATTAGGCTGACTCGACTCGATATTGATATCCGAAATCAGGCCTACAAGACACATAACAAGTCATCAATCAATCTCAATATGAAACATCTTCCAAACTAAGATATACATTCATCTGTTATAATAGTCATTTCTTAGTACTCAATTTTAATTTCAATAATATACATATACATATATATATATATATATATATATATATATATATATATATATATATATATATATATATTATTAAAAATGTCAACTTTATTAAATAAAAGTAAAAATTGTCAATATATTTATGATAATAATACCTTTCATTTGCACATAATTATTCATTTCTTTTCAATCCAATTGTTGATAAAAAAATACTCCACCTTAACTATCTATTTTATGTAGTTTATATCAAATGACTATAAATGTAAAACTGAAACCAACTTTCTTAAATCCTCAAATCAACAAACAACACTATTATGTAGTTTACTTGATGCATCTTATTGCCAAATGTTATGTAATTTAAACTAAGTCACAAGCACCTCGTAAATTAATTATGATAACTAAGATTCAATCATGCCAACTGCAAGTAGTTTGCATGAAAAGACAAGCTCATTTTAAGCTGGTATGACTGAGTTCTATGACTCAGTTTGATTCAATTTTGCATTTAATAGGATATTACCTTAGATGGGTCTACCAAACCTCAGTAAATTAAAGCAGATATTATGAATATGCTAATTACAAGAAATTAGTTTTGTTAAATATTCTTGCTCTTAGATTTAAGATAATAAATGGCTAGTTAGTTTAAGAACATAAAATGGATAGTTAACAAAGGAGTACTGATTTAGGGACAGGCTCAAGCCCTATCAAGATCGAGTCGATTATCAAGTGAAAAGCTTGAGCCTGATCTGAGCCCGATTATCAAGCGAAAAGCATGAGCCCAATCCAAGCCCAATCCTCAAGGCCTCAAGTGAAAAGCTTGAGCCTGTTCATAGATGAAATGGATTCCTCACAATACAACCAGCAAAACATGCATCGTTGGAACCAATTCCAAAAGAAGAAGAGCACTATTGGAAGTAAGAACTATTTGTTCAGTAATTCTAAGAGGAAAGTAGATGAACAGCCATGCTTACACCTAATAAATACTGAATTCTTATCACTTTAAATCTCTTTCATGCTGTTGTCAAATGTCAATCCATTGCAAGAGGTTTCAGACTTTTTAACACAATTCAGCAGATGTACAGCACCACAAAAGTACGGTCTGGCTTTGTCAATGAGCCCCGCAGTTTTAGGCCTACGGGTTGGAGTCACTTTCACCTGCGTGATGCCATTCATTAATGGCATCCCCAACTCAGCCCTGTGGGGCCCAGATGGGTGGACTCTGATGCATGGGAATGGGTCAATTTCAAGGACATTTTCACGGTGAAACTGCCATAGAAAAATTGGATCCATAAGCTTTGAAATGCCATGATTTTCAAGGCCCCAAAAACCACCACCATCATCATCATCAAAGTCGTCAGTATAGCAAATAAAAGCATCATTCTCTGGTAAAAGAAGTATCAACTACAAGACAATTCTGTTACAAAAAGTGCTAGGTTACCCGCTATGACCCCCATTCAGCATCGCGTGAATGGTAAAAATCATCAGGGCGCACAATGTTGACATCCTCAAACTCATTATCATCTGAAAATCAAAGATTTTGGAACATAAGAAAATAAGATATCACATCACTGTTTTCTACAGTGATCAAATGCATAAAGAAAGATGATGAAATATTTAAAGGCAAAATATCATATTTCAGGGAAAGATGTAAGATGTAGTTTGTCTTGCAGTCCTAGGGATTAAGAACCTGTATGAGAATGCAACTTCCAATTTAGTTTCTTTATTCGGAAATTGGAACCATATTCGCAACATCAAAATTGAGCCTAAACAAGGCCCTATCAGCAACAGACTAGAGTCCCCCAGATTTGCATTCAAATAATGACACTACAGACCAGTTTCAGCAAAGTCAATACAATTTAAGCAACTACATTTATCACATGTGATGATGTTGAAGGATTTGTACAGATGCAAACAAAATAGTCAAAGTAGTCAAAGGTGTGCCTTAATTGTGCCTAGGCCCTCACCTAGATTTTTTAGAAACTTTTTCCATAAAGCCTATTTTTTGAAATTCTTTTAATAGCTAGTAAATATTATTGCTAAGATGAAGTAATTGTTAGCAATACTTAATTAAAAACTTTACTTATTAGATATAGCCGTGCATGTATATAGTACATGCCTATATAATGTGCTTGGAAGCTGCCAATATATTTTGATGTTTTTTGCGTTGTACGGTGTAACGACCCGTCCCACTAGCACAATATTGTCCGCTTTGGGCCTAAAGACGGACCCGCACGGCTTTGCTTTGGCGAGCCAACTTACTGTTGCTCCCAAAGGCCTTATGCTAGAAGGAGGAAGGCTACTACTTATATACCAGAGAATTTCCAATGCCACTAGCAACGTACGACTTTTTGGGGCAGGGTATTACAATCTACCCTCCTTAAAGCCAGAGACGTCTCCGGCTCTGCACACACAACAACCAAGCCCACACCCTCAGGTAGAAAGTTGAACCATGCTCTGATACCATTTGTAATGACTCGTCCCGCTATCACAATATTGTCCGCTTTGGGCCTACACACGGACCCGCACGGCTTTGCTTTGGAGAGCCAACCCACTGTTGCTCCCAAAAGGCCTTATACTAGAAGGAGGAAGGCCACTACTTATATACCAGGGAATTTCCAATGCCACTAGCAATGTGGGACTTTTTGGGGCAAGGTATTACATACGGACACTTTAATGTAGGCAATGTGTATGTGTCGAACACTTTATTTTTATGTGTAAAATCCGTATCCTTGCCATATGATGCTGTGTTCCTACCTTGTCCAAGCATCATAGGGTGATTTAGATTATTAGAATTGTACTTTGTTGATATAGGATGCAATAAGGACTCGAATCCATGAATCAACGCCATACTTCGAAGTATCTACATAGGTGAATTAGCAAACCAAGTTCGCACCGAGACATGCACCTTGTACCTTGGGCCCTAGGACCTCTTCACGCCTTGATTGTGCCTTGAGCTTTGACAACCATGGATATAAGAGATTCAGGTTCATCATAAACTAGGTGATGGCTACTGCGTGCCATACACATGTATAGAGCAACCTAATCAGTAACTCAATATCAAGGTAGTGCACCTCACGTGGGACCTCATCTTATCCACAAGAATATAGAATCACACCTTTATTGACAATCCCATCCCATGTGTTCTACACGACAGGTTTGTGAATCTTTATGTCACAGGTGAGCCAAGTTGTTCCTGGTGGATGAAGTTTCATCAAAAGCTATATCATCAATTCTAGTTCTGAAAACTCCAAACACGCTAGTGAATGTGGTAAACAGCTCACAAACTTAATGAAATCGGGAATTATGAAGCTACCTTTAGAAAGTGGGAACAAAGTATTGGGAACATGAGGCAAAAAAAAAAAGCCTTTGGTTTCAAAGTTTATAAGAATATGGAAAATAAGATAGGGGCTGTGCTCCAAAGAAGCAAAGAGGAAGGAGATCTCAAGAGTGGAAGGATTTATCAAAAATACAAATTGAGAAATAGAATCAGTATGTTAATCTGGCATGAAAAAGATTTGTGGAAGGATGAGATGTTGCCATGTTGGAAAAGGTGTACTTGGGAGATGAATAATTGAAATCCCAATTCAAATGGTTATATTTAACTTCTAATAAAAAGTGATTCTTTTTTATTCAAAGAATGTGTCAAGATCTTGAGTTCAAACAAGATTCTCTCTCTCTCTCTCTCTCTAAAAAAAGAGAGAAAAAACCAAAGCTAACAGTGCTAGAGCTACTTAAGAAAAAGCATCCCAGAGAGAGAGAAAAACCAAAGCTAACAGTGCTAGAGCAACTTAAAAAAAACATCCCAGATATAAGAGAGTTGTTCTACCCTGAATCCTTAAAAAGTATCAAAAGCCAATGTCCATACGATGATATTTTATTTGATTTTTCAAATTACAGCTTCCATGCATTGCCTTATCATAAAAAACCCTTCATTTTGCTCTAGTGAGACAAAACACAGAATGGGAAAAGGAACCATTTTGCAAAGAACCTAGCTTCACTTTAGGATAGAAACGAACCCCACCCTGAAATGAAAGTAGGGAAAAAAAGGGGAGACACCCAATGAGATGAGAAGAGCAAAAGAGGAAGTAATGCCAAATTGGTCAGGAGAAAAGGACAATGAATGAACAAGTGGTCAACTGATTCCTCTTTTTTCCAGAAAAGAAAACACACATTTGGGTAAAAAAAATCTGACATTTGAGGTTATTCGTGGTTGAAGTCTCATTTAAGAAAGCAGACTAACAAGAATTTTTGAGTTTGGAGGGGAAAAGAGGTTTCTAGATGGAGGTCCCTCTTTATCTTTTGACCTTTAAACTGGCCACGTCTATTCAAAGAGGATGGAAGATCTTCGAAGAGGGGAATTTCATGATCCATCAAATTCCTTCTAAAAGTCAAAGTTCACACCACCCTACCCCTCACCACATCCACCACCTCCTTGATGAATTTATTTTTCTGATTTGAGATGGAGTACAATCTCGGAAAAGATAGCATACTCCATCACACACCACAAACTCTATATGATATTTAATAATAGCATCTACTCCGATGGTTCTCAACTTCTCATAACCATTTTAAGGAATCACCTTCCAAATTTGTGACCCACCCCTGTAGGATACACGCCTTAGGATCCAACTTCTTCCAATTTCCCCATTAATTTAACAACCTCTTCCAAAGGGCTTCCCTATTGGTTTTCAATGAAGATCAATGCAACCAAGGGCAAAGATTGGAGAGTTTGGTATATTTTCAAGCATCATTTCATCCGAAGTCTAATTCTTATTTTCCATTTAAGATTTTTAGAATTATTTCGCACTTCCAAGAATCTAGAGTTTCCTTCGGGACATCAACATCCAACAAAGTCCAAATCATTGACAATTTAAGGAAGTAAGATCTCACATATACGTAACATTTGTTTCCTGAGTTGGACTCATAAGGAATCAGTCACAAACCTTCGGTCAGCCACATACCTTCGCATTGTCACTTCATTACTCCACCTGGTGCCTCCCACAAACAGGAATCCTCCAAAAGTCTTTGGATGGATGAGAATCTAACCCTTTTAATCATAGACCAAAAGCTCATAACTTGTACTTGAATTGGGAATGGATCAAGTCAATTTTTTTACCAACACTAAGCCAAGTCTGATTGGTTTTCCAAATTTTTCTGGAGTCCAAAATCTGGTTGAATCAAGTAGATTTAGCAACATCTGTCAGAGTCAAATTGAATTTAGACCATGCATTCAACAGGAAACACCAAAATCTACAGAAGCCTTCCTTTCCTAGCGATAGTTCAGTGGAAACTCTAACCATTGGCCATGCCTTCTTTTTGTTAAAGTAACTATTTTATTCACAAGAAAAGAGAAGCTTTACAAAAAGGAATGACACAAAACTGGGCCAGCAAAGACCACAACCACCAAACCCCAAAATTACAAAATTCTGCTTACAATTTCTGAGGACAAAGAAAGACCCTGCCTCGCTTTCTCATCAGCTGCAGAATTTGCAGCTCTAAGAACCCAGGACATAGTAAAGCCACGCAAAGTTGAGTGACGAATCCTCTCCTCTTTTTTAAGAAATTCCCACAGACAGATGGAGCCTGAGACCAAGCCCAAGATCACCTTGGAGTCTCCTCCCAGAGTGCCCCTAGCCGCTTCCAAGGCTTCCATCTTGATAACTCCTCTCCAGAGGGCATGCAACTCGACTTGATAACCATTGGCCATAACCTTATTATGTATGAAAGGAGAGAAATAAGAGAATTCAATCTAAACCCTAACATGAGCACAGCTGTTAAAAAAGATGATTGAAGCATCCATAATTAAATTGGTTCTACAAGCAAGGAATGTGAAACTGCACATTCAGATACCTAAATATATTGAAGAATGCTAATCTCAATAAGATTAGTACTTATTGCAATTATCATTTGCTATGGCAATTATCATTTGCTATGGCTGTGTGCTAAGTGGATAGTATTGCTTTGTGCAATTTTTTATGAAATTCAGAGAAATTCTCAAAACAAATAGATCAAATTTAAAATTTGCTGACAAAAAAGAGCATACAGAAATTGCATAAATTAATGGCAAGACAAGACAGGTGCTGCATGTGCAAGAAATTTGAATTTTGAGTTATAACTATCAACAATTACAAGACTAAGTGCAACAGAGAAGGAAAAAAGATTTATAAGAAATAACCTTTCCTCAAAGTCAATGCCACGACAGCATCATTTTCAACCTGAAAAACAAGGTAACCAAGTACAAAATTGAAAAACTTTCAGTGGCCAATGAAGACAATCATCAATCTAAAAAACTTCTCATTGTTGTATTAGTAGTTCAGAATTCTTCTCCCCCCCTCCCTCCCTCCCTCCCTCCCTCCATTCAGATGTACCCGAAATGGAAAATGGTTTTAGTGTCCATTCTTCCATAGTTCCATACACAGGGTGCAGGAGCTGGAAATCACATGGAACGGGATGCCTCTCTGAAGGGCCTGACTCATTATCAGTAACAGTTGCTTGGATTGATTTGGGTTGAAAAGCCAGAAAACAATCTCCCACGCAATTAGGTTTACAATTTAAGGCCATCCCAACCATGCTGCCAAATTGTTCAAGCTGATTGCTCAGGCATGCCTACAAGCACCTAAATCACTCAATAATCAGGATTGACACCTTTTGTTCTGCCAAAGTCTTTGAATCCTCCAATACTTCATTTGTTGCTACTAGAATTAAGCGCTGATCATTAACTGCCAGATCAATGAGTGCATGCAACTTCTGCTTAATGGTTAAAGTTGTCTCAGTTGGATCACACTGCACAAAGTAGGTTGTCTTGTTGCGCTTAACACGGATGTACATAGCCTGCAACAGGGATACATGTATCATAAACTTGGGAAATAGAAATAAAGGCTTTAGAAAGATCAAAGCAGGAGCATTAATATCAGTAAAAACAGTAAAACAATAACAACATTGAGTTTCAAACACCAAATTCTGAAAAAGTTATCAACATGTTTTCCCCTTAAAGGTTTTAAATTTAGCTTCTATTGCATTCCTTAACAATAACAAGTGATTTAGAATAATAAGATCCTCTAGTAACATTATATGATGATGTTGAGATTAATGCTTGTTCTGTCACTGCACAAACACGAGAGTGCTTGTATACTGGGCTAGGCTAGCAAGAGTTTCCAAGTGAGACACTAACAAGACCTCCTATCAAATGGACCATGGGCCCCATGTAGTTGGCTGCGTCGGACGGGTGATTACATGGATATGGAGTGTATAAATTATCACCACCAACAGATCATCCAAGCCATGTAATCTTGGCCCTTAATTTTCAATGAATGTAAGTCATTGATTTTTAAAAAATTAAATCAAGGGATATGATGATCAGATGGGTTTGAAACTTCATACGTACCCTACCCCATATGGTCCTCTTTACATTACACTCAACCATGCGGGGCTCAAGACCCATTTAAAGGGCAGTCTCAGAAAAGAAAATCTAATTACAGTTTTTGTTCTATCACGAGGTTTTCCACAATGTGATTGACGTTTGTCGAGATCTGTTCATAAATGGAATAGAGGTCAAATCAGTGGTTGATCAGTTGCTATTTTCATGGTATCAAATAGAATGAAGTGACACATTTTTCAGGTCCAAATGGTGAACAAGGGAAAATCTACCCCAGTATATGGTAGATCCACTGGCTATTTCAACTGGTTACTAACACTCAGGTGGTATTTTTTTTTCAAAAAATTATGAAAAAACATATCAATGGAAGCACCTTTGCAAGTCATATGATTGGCTGGATGCTGTATGTACATTAAGAAAGGGCTTTTGTGATTGCAAGAGGCCCTAGATAATGTTTGTATCATGATCAAGTGGACCAGTGGCACATGAACTTGGGTGCAAGACCACATTGTGACGTTCTCAATTGCCTTATTATTTCTTTTTCCTTTCCACCATTTTTGAAGTGGTAGCCTGAAGTACACCCACTATCTCTATTGTTGCAAAGTGAGCACTTGCAAAATGTGCTATAGGATTTTTTTAGTTAGGTATGTATTTAACAATGTTGGGAAAATCGAATTGTATCAAAAATCATCATACATCTTTAACCGCAAATTGTATCGAAAACCGCAGAATCATAAGATTCATAAGTTTTTTCCTCAAAAATATTTAATATACAAAATAACTTAAAATATATCTAAAATGTAATAATGTGTGCCTTTCTCGAACTTCCTTTCAACATTAAGTGAATATTATGTAACTATTTAGTTGGCACTCAAATTAAAGTATAATATCAACATATAACCCAAGTGTATTGTGAAAAATAAACAAGGTGAGAAAATAACATTAATAGATAACAACGTACTAGTTTCATTCTAAACTTATAGGTGACAAACATATTGATATTTTAATTAGGTTTTAGGAGAGGCAAGGTATTGTAATATTTTTACTCATCTTGGAAAACAATGCCAAAAGGCACTAAAAGATTCCTAAAGAACGATTATGAGTGTCTACAAGTGGCCGACACTGGTATGTCACACATCTTGAAGTGTCCATGTAACATAACTTAATAGATACGAATCGTTCCTCTTACACATTAATTGTAAGATGCAAATCATATGTCATAAGATTTTAACAACAATGTTATTTAACTAGAAGAGTAGAAGTAGAACAATTGTTTGCAAAGCCTAGAATGATAGGTCACAAACTTTCTGAGCTAGATGAGACAATACAGAGCAAGGACTGAGTTGAATTTGCAAGCAATGCAAATTAATGATATCAACCAAACAATCAAGTACGCAGATCAACAAAACTGATGCCACGAACTGAACCTGCTGGAAGGAACCGAATTATGTTTGCTAAAGGTCCAAAAATAAAAAACTGAACTAAATCCATACCTAAGAAAGCTTGCAACTTTTTTTTAATGTTCAGTATACCATTATATTAAACACCGTGGTTCTCCACCCTGATTTCAGAGGTATCTTATAACTTTTATTAAGCCATAGCCTGACTTCTTGAAAGATCAACACCAAGAAACTGATGAGATTTACATGTCAAGTACATGCAAATAAATGTTATATATTCCAGCATCTTTTATTTACTGAACTTAAAAAATTACTTTAGGGAACAGATTGTTTTAAGAGACATTAGAGAGACTTTCATAGCAAGACCTAAAGCAGAGACTGCCCCTTAAATAGGTCCAAGGCCCCACGTAGTTGGGAATGTTTCACAGGGGATCAAACGGATATGGGGTGTGTAATGTTTCACTACCAATCGATCATCCTAGCCACATGATCTTGGCCTTTTAAGTTTTAACAAATCTATGTCGTTGATTTGTTAAAAGGGATAGGATGGTCAGATGGCAATGAAACTTCACACAGCCCTTACTCATAGGATCTTCTTTACCTCACAGCCAACTATGTGTGGACCAAGACACTTTTAAAGGGCAGTTTCAATAATAAGTACCAATACAAAAAAGTTAAATCATACAAGTTAATTTGATGCACAAATAAAAATCACACAAAGAAAACAGTAAAACACTTGCACACCATTTTAATCAAATTTGGAGTGGTGGTGAATAAGATCACTGAAGGGTGATTCTGGTTCTTGTCTGCCTTGGAAGCTGCGAAGGAACACAACAAAGAACTTAGTCAAACCATTGTTAAAAAAACCTAACCATAACAGCGTCTACATCCCAGCATACACGTTGTATTTGGAGCTGCCATTTTCCTTCATAGAAATATGATGTAGAAAAAGAATAGAGGGGGAAAAACCAGCGACTAAAACGGCCCTAGAAGGAGAAGAAAAAAGAATCCAAATTTAATATTATATTTCATTCTTTCTATTTCTGGGCTGTCGTTCAAGTAGGACTACACTTCATTTTTTCAGGAGCTCAAGGCCAGCATAACAACACACTGACCAAAAGCTGAATATAATGCCAGTTGAATTCAATTTAATCAAGATGCACATTTGTATTGAGTAGTGCACTCCTAGGGCAGTTGTACAGTGAGAGGATACGTTGGGAGAAATAATCACGTGCAGGAGACCTAACGATAATAAGATCAGGTCCCACAAATCCGCAATTCATGTGGTCAGATCTCCTGCACCTGATCATTTCCCATACTTTGGATGTTATCTTTGGCAGCAGTATAGGGTCACCGGGGAAGAAGCACAACATATAGCTTTTGTGAATTCAAAGAAGAGAGGAGGAGGCTAAAAAAAACACAGTGTTCATGAGCAACAGATGTCTCTTTCGATAATAAATGCATTTTTAAAGTCACAAACCTGATGCATTCAAAGAGGCAATGAAAGTTTCGAATAAAAGTTGAGTAAGAGAGACCTCGAGCCAGTTTGATGCATACATAGAGGCAAAGAGATCACCCCCCTCCCTCCTCTGACATTTATGATGGTAATCAAGTAGGCCCCACCAACCACCATGAGGGTTATGGATGGACAAAAATCAACTCAAACGAACATTTTTTACCATCCAATCTGAAATAATAATGGTCAATTGCTGCCTTTTATAATCAATAGCTTGTAATTGTTGCCTCAGGTTAGACAACTGACAGTGTCTCGTGAAGCTGGTTGTCATCCACAATCCTTTGACATTTATGTTGGTGAACAAGTGGCGTCACCAACACAACAAGAGGCTTGTAGATGGACGAAAAATCAGCTCAAATAGAGATTTTCATCCTTTCAATGTAAGATAATAATTATCGACTGTTAACCTTTATATTCAATAGCTTGCACTATTTTTTATCTATAGAAACATCCACAAATCTCTAACATTTATGCTGCTAATCAAGTGGGTCCCACCACAGAGAGAGAGCAGCGATTGCAGAATGAATGGAAATCTCAACAAAGTGGTATCAAATATATCTCCAAAAGAAACAAGCATCCACTCGCAAAATCGCATTTTGCTGCCGAATTCGACAAAGATACATGAAATTGGAACCGTGGGAACCTAAGAATTCATCAATTAAGCAAAACCGTCAAAATTAAGTCAGTAAAAAAAAATCAGAAGATCCAAACGAATTTGATATATTTCCACCCAAACCAGCAGATTATTAAAAACAAAAAAGAAAAAGAAGAAGAACAAGAGAGGTCGAGCCTTTCCAATGAAACAGAAAGCAAAAATCACTTATCTCATTTCTTAGATTCCTTTGTTCGGGTATTGAAATCAAAGAATAAAGCGGATCGAAGAACGAACCTCAAAATTCCTTGAAAGGTGTGGACTGTGGAGAGTGGCCTCAACTTTCACTTCTCGGCTTCCCAAATGCATTCGTTCTCTCGAGAACAAAAGAAATTTCGTTCTTTCGGAGAATAAAAAGAAGATGGGGCGACGACTTTGTTCAAGTTAGGAGAGTGACAAATTGTACTGCTAGATGAAAATATATATTTTAAAAAGTCAATTTTAAATGGATGAGATTGACAACTTTGATGATGAATAAGTTTTAACTTAAAACTCAAAATTGTTTTTACTAATTTTACAAATTATCAATGTTTATTACACTGCCGTTATATATTATTGGGAAATTATATTTTGAAAATATTAAAAATATTTTATTTTATTTCAAATGACATTATAGAAAAGACAAAAACACATTAATTATCATATAAAAAAGAAGATATTTTTTATATTTAAAAAATAGTGTTCAATCAACGAATATTATATAAAATCTATATTGATATTTAAAATAGTGTTCAAAATTTTATTTTATTTATATGTTTTGGCCCCAATTTAGGCATTCAATCTAAAATTGATTTTTTTTTAAAATTCAATTCAACAAAAAATCAATTTTAAATTCAAAATTAAAGAAAGTATTAATCTAAATGGGTGTAGTTCAACTGATTGCCTCCCGCCTCATGAAACTGGAAGTTGCGAGTTCGAGTTCTATGGCCTAATTTTGGTGTGCTCACTTATAAAGATTTTAGTAAGACTAATTTCAAAAAAAGCTTAGATTAAGCCCAGCACTTAGTTATCACTACAGTTCATCTGTGGATGACTTCACATTAACAACTGGTCCCAGTGTTGTTGTAAAACCCAACCCGACCAATGGTTGAACTGGCTCAATCAAAGGTCAGGTTAATAAAAAACCCTTACTTAATATAAAATCGTAAAAATCTGGTTAAACCCACAAGTCTGACTGGATTTTAAAAACAATCCTTGACCTGTGACTCGAGAAAAACCTTCATAAAATTAAATAAAAAAATTTAATAGAAATTTTACTTTAAAAATTTTTATCTTATTATCACGGGCCAACCCACCAATCCAAGCCCATAAAGGCCTAGGTTAGTATGAGGGTAATTGTATAGGAACCTTTAAGCAAATTTATAGAGTGAAATATGTAGAAATTTTCCATACAATCCGATGTGGGACAATTTGGAAGTTAGAACCCAGTAACGTGTAAATAGAAGTGGGACTTAAGAATTTCATTATTATTACAAAAAGATTTTAGGGTTTTAATATATGAAAAATTCAATATTTTAAAATTTTAGGTCAAAATATATTTATACTAAAATATATTTTGAATGATTAAAATAATATTGACAAAACATTATATTCTTTGTATTAATAATATGATAAATCTTCATACTTTCTATTCTTTTTCATCTTTTGAAAAGTTGGAAGGTGTGCTTATTCCAAGACATCACAATTTAATTTATATTTTATGTAAAAAAAATAAAAATATTTTTATTTATTAAACTTTTTCTTGGATAATTTAATACTTTTACAGCAATCTATGTAATCATTTAGATATTCGAAGTTCACCATTTAACATAGCCCATTGAGCAACCACTAAACTTTTTCGTTTCCAAATTATCAAATGTAAAATGAAATAGTGTGGTCACATTATAATTTTTTAATTTGAATTTAAATATTAGATGTATGAGATCATAGATTATGAAATATTTTTGTTTCGGATGATATTGGAACATAGACGTTGGATTATTAATATTTTCGTATTTTATTTTATATTTAAATTTTTATAGTTATTTATACTTTATTATCTTATTTAATAGTTAATAATTTAATATTATTAATCTATATTACATTGACTGGTACATGTTTGATTGATTTTATTTAATCTAACTTTCGTATGAAATGATTCGGTAGATGGGTCGATTTTTAAAACATTGCTCTAAACCACTAAAATATATATTGATAAAATAGGATTTTATATAAAATTTTATTTCATCTCATTAATTAAACCTTAGTTAATAATTTAATATTACATTAATAATAGGGGTTTGACTACAAGTCAACTCAGTTGAACCTTATTAACCCATCATTCCTCTAAGACGGGTCGCTCCGCGGGTGGGATTTTAGCTGGTCCTTTTAACGACCGACCCATTCTCAGATCCTAGAAACTACGATGCCACCTAGACTCCCGAGCTTTAAGTGGGCCTCATAATTCGCGCCAAAATAATCCTTTTTTAGCCGTTGGATGGGGACCATAACGACTTTTTAAATAGAAAAAAACCGAAACCCAAGAAACTCCCACATGGAAGTTCTCATGACAAGTTTTAGAATTTAAAGAGCTAGAGATCGGATTAAGGAATGATTTAGGCAGGTCTTGGGCAGCGCCTAGATCCGATTTATTTCAGGTAAGAGACGTTTTTCTTTTCCCAATTTATTCTTCTATCATCTTCTCCAACTTCAGATAATCTCCCCGTTGTCACTTTCTGCAAAAATAAAGAACACAAAAGTAAAAAAGGGTAAGAGAAAGTTTTGATCTCCTCAGAACAAAAGCTTGCATGCTCACAATCAATGGAAAAATAATCAAATGATCAACGAATTCAACCGACCCATGATCTAGAAAATCGATCACGTATTCTCCACTTGCTTCTTCTTCTTCTTCTTCTTGAGAGAGTAGAGAATACAGTTTTCGGATCTCCTCAGAACAAAAGCTAACATACCCATATCAGATCATGGAAATAATATTCAAATAATCAATGAATTCAAACGAACCATGATCTAGAAAGATCTGAAAATGCTGACAAATTACATATGTTTACTCAACTAGCTTTCTTTTTCTACGTAGATTTTAGAATTGGGTCTTCAGTTTTTTTTTTCATGGGGTCCTTATATCTTGGTTTTTTAACTCAATATTTTGATTTTTTGTGATTATTATCATTTCTCTCTCTCTCTCTCTCTTTTTCTTCTGTAATCTTCTCTAACTTTAGAAAATATCCCTGTTGTCAGTTTCTGCAAAAATAAAGAACATTAAAAAAAGGGGTTACAGAAGACACTTTTGGATATCGTTAGAGCAAAAGCTTGCATACCCATGATCAGATCATGGAAAAATAATTGAAGAATTAATGAATTCAAATGACCCACGATCCAGAAAAATTGGAAAATGCCAAAAAATCACGTATCTTTTCTCAACTAGCTTTCTTTTTCTACGTAGATTTAAGAAGTGTGTCTTCATATTTTTTCTTTATGGGTCCTTGTAACTAGGTTTTTTCTCTTATATTTTGATATATGATGATTATTTATTATTATTTTTACCTTAAGTTGTTAGAGTCTTCTTCGAATGCAAATTTAGATGGCAGATTATTGATTAAATCCATCGATAAATTATCATGCAAGTGTCGGTCTCTCCTCAATTTTTTACTAACTTATCCATCAGTGGTGGAGAACTATTTTATTATTTAATCTGTTCATATGATTAATGACTCTAAGGGCTTCTGGGTAACATAGAGTTTTTAGATGGAATTGGGATTTTGCAGAATTTACAAAATTATCTAGATAATTCTGTGTTGGGTGAAACCAAAATTAATGAATTTTGAAGTATGAAATTTCACAGAATTCCAATTCCAGAAGATTTATAGGTTCCCATTTGAAACTGTTGAATTGGATTATGGACTTCTCACATTTCAGGTAATAATCCAAAGTACATCAAATACATTGCAGGAATTCTTTAAATTCCAAAATTTTATAAACTCTACTGGACTTTTCCACCAAATCAGTTATAAAAATATTGCTTTCTTTTAACTCAGATATTTGAAAATTCTTAGAATTTGTGCTTGATCTCTTTACCACAGACACTAAATACAAATGCACACTGAATATATTTTCTCCATCTGCACATTTATACGTAATTTTCCTTGTATTTAAGTACTTCTAATATATTGTTTCTGTGGAAGTGATATTGTTTCTTTCAGGATTAAAATATTGATCTTAATTTTGATGTCAGGTTATTGATCAATATTTGATTATGATTCAGTTTATATAGATTGTATTCTGGATGAAAGGATTTCAAGTTCTTGAGGATTCTAAATTACATTGTGATAACAGCCTTCTGTTCTCTCTCTCTCTCTTTCTTTTTTTCTTTTAAATTCAGGTTTTGAGTTTCCTTTTCTTTGGGAAACTCAAGTTTGAGATCTTCATTTAAATTCTTAATCAGATTGTAGGCGGTGCAGATGGTATTCGGGCATTTGGGTATGGCTGCAACTGAAATCGAAACTCTAAAATGTTCTCTTTGTACTCAACACCAAGTTCTTCAAAAACTTGAAAATGAACTTGATGTTGAGAGAGAAGCCTCGTCAACAGCAGCAAATGAAGCGCTATCTATGATTTATCGTCTACAAGAAGAGAGGGCTGCAGAGAAGATGGAAGCAAAACAATATAGGAGAATGACAGAGGAAAAAATGTTCCTTGCAGAAGAAACATTGGCTATATTTGAAGAAATTTTAGAAAGAAAAGAAATGGAGATTTCCTATCTTGAGTTTCAGGTACAGGATTCATCATCATCATTAGTGATTTATCCCGATACTATGATGAGTTCTACTTCTCCATTTGACCTTATTGTAAACCAAAACATTCATTATTTTATACTCTATCCCTTCCTTCCATATTTTCTATAATCTTCCTCTCCTCCATGTACCTTTGATTTAAACTCTATGTAGTGGGTCTTTAGTCTTGTACTAACATGACCCAACCACCTTGAACTAGTTTTCCTCATTTTGTCATCTTTTGATGTTATTCTTAGAGCTTTTCGATTGTAGTTATTTACTTATTTCTAACTCTATCCTTTAAAGATAATTCCTTCATCCATCATAGAACCTGAATCTTTGTTACCCCAACTATGTCTGCTTGTCATTTCCTCAGTATCCAACACTTTGTTATATACTTGTATATAGCATTGTGGTCTGATAACTATCTTATAAATCGTCTCCACTAGCTTGCCTACATTTTACCCACCCTGCTCATCCTTATAGGTAGATTGAGTCCTCCGTTAGATGCTACTTTGATTCACATATTTAAATTTATTGCAGTGCAACATTTTCGTTTTCAATTTTAATCTGGTCACTCTCCCTATCTTTTATTCCACCAAAGCCACGCTCCATGTATTATGTACTTGATCTACAAATTTTTAAATCATTAGTCTCATAGAAATTTCCTCCATGTCTACAGCTTATTATTTAACTGATGTCTTGATTCACTGATTAACACTATCATTTCAGGTACAAGCTTACAAACAGAAATTGTCGAGTCTTGGGTTTTTCAATCTTGGTATAGAATTTCCCAATCATAGAATTTTGAGAAGGAATGTGTCTCTTCCGGTTAGGCTATTCAAAGGCTTGTTATCTAAGAAGAGCAGTCCCGAACGAGGCCTCTCAATTTCTATGTTGCAGAGAAATGAAAACAGCATGGGCTCCATGATTGAACAAATTGACGAATGGATGAAAGATAAATCCATTCATGTAGGAAATCATTCTGAATTGGATTTGGAAAGTGAGGAAACAAGAGAACCTAAAGCAAATAATGCTGCAAGATCAAGTAAATCAACATCTCCATGTTCAAGCAATGAAGTCAATTATCTAGAAAAGCTTTTGGAGCTTGATGTAGATGGTGATAGATGTACTGAAACTGCAGCGACTCATTCCAAGAGCTTTCATGACATATTTGAAGTCACACAAAATTACAATGCTCGGCAAATTTGTGAGCTGAATAAACATGCAGAACAGAAACTTATTACAGAGGCTGATAACACACTATGGAGGCACTACTCAATGCCAAGTGAAAACATCAAATACTCCACCAAAGATGAACTGCAATGGATAAAGAAGACAGTGTTATGTAAACCCGATCAGAACAAACCTTATGCGCCACAGAATGGGGTTACTATTGAATGTTATAGTCCAAAAAATGTTACTTCTCCACGGCAAGATGAAATTCAGCAGCTTCACAAACGATTGCAGCTTCTGGAGGATGATTTTCAGGCCGCAAATAAAGAATCATCTCATAGAAAAGAAGTGGAAATAAAGCTGTTGATGGAGATATGTGAACAACTTAAAACCATACAACCACATATGCGAAGTGCGAAACTTAAGAAGAGGTCTCCATTGGATGACTCATTAATGGAATCCATCGTAGAGGTGAGTATGCGCTGCCCTATGAGATAATTTACTTTTCCAATTCAATTTAAGGAACATGAATATGCCTAAAATGTTTGTATATATTCAGATTTGAAAAATCACTCACCAGACCTTGAAAACTATACGAGGACTTTACGCTAATTGCCAACTAAAAACCATGCCTCTTAATGCCTTTAATTTGTTATTTAAATACTACGTTGAGTCTTTGAGTTGATGCTACTTGAATACTTGATCTTCATTCATAACTGGTTCAAAATTGGGTCAAATGAGACATCAGGTTTTTGGGCTATGGGTATGAATGATTGATTCTTGTGGATTTATGATTGTGTAAGTTATCTTCATAATCTCTCTCTGATTTTAAACAATTAAATGTCTTTAAGTTCATTCTTCATATTAGCCTACTGCCTCATCTCTCAACCACCAAATAATTTTGATTGTGATGAATAAACTGGACAGTAAATGGTGGCCACATTCCGCTTTATTTTGTATGAAGAATCAGTTCTGATTTGAGACCCCTTTGATCGGAACAAAAGCAATTTCTATATGAGTAATAACAAGTTTCATCTTTCATTGGAAGCTTATAATGATCACTCAATGTACATCCAAACACAACCTAATTGCATTTTCACATTTTGGCAAAAAAAAAAAAAAACAATCCTAATTGGAGGAATATGGATCACTAGAGACCTGATTTCTTCACCCTTCAACAAATTTCTTTAGTAACATGTCAGTGTATCAATGTAAATTATACAGACAAAAAAACATGGTTTTATTCTTTTAGATATGTTTCAATTTTCAAATATCTTTATTAATTCTATACTTACTTCTCATGTCACTACACTACTCTTCTTGGTCACTGCATTGCAGACTTACAGACTAATAAATCTCTGTTCACCTCTTAAATGCTTTCTGATGTCATTAACGAAGGTTTTCTGGAATTAATTGCATGAAACAGGCAATGCTGCACTTTTCACTTTAGACCTACAAAGTTAAACCATTTCATTCGACCTCAGGTCCTCTATATATAATTGGGACATCAGGTATTCTGCTATTTCGTTCGTTTCATCAACTCTAATTGTGAAGAAACTCTTCTGGCAGTCAAGAGGATAGAGCATGAAACGGGTTCTGTTTTTTGCGTCTTTCTTAAGCAAAGCGCTCTGTATTGATTACTTAATGTTCATTACCAAGCAAGTTGATTGATGGTTGTGCAGATCAAGGATTATATAGACAAATCTCATGATTATATTCTAATTTAAATTGTTATGTTAATCTGATTTTACATGTGACCCCAATTGTTTGTCTACTTTCTGAATGATATTTATCTTTTTCTCTTCAAAAGAGAGATTAATAAGAAAGCAGATTAGTTACATGAAGTCCTTAAGACTCCATGCTTTCAAAATTATAAGGATCGATTAGTCATTCTCCTAGCAATTACTGCAGGTTTTGAATATTTAACCTAAGGGGAATCTCCATCTTTGTTGTGTCATCTAGGAAATTGGTTAAAGCTTTTCTCTTAACCTAAATACATTCTAAACTAAATCACCATCATAATTCTTGGTAATTCTATTGATACAAAATGGGACCATACCTTTGCATGAATATATCATACCTAAGAGTCTTAAGGCTAAGACCATTCAAAGACTACTCAAATATTGATACTTCAGTAAGCTAAAATATTCGGGCATTATACGCTCTCTAATCTCAATCACTTGGTTTCACAGGAGAAGATTCTAAACTTCTGTTAAGTGAATCAATAATGGAAAAAATAAATCTCCACTTACTTTTCACTAAGCAATTATGGATGGTGGATATCTCAAAACTTTCCCAGTTTCCTTCATTGGAAGATCTTAGCTCTTTGATCCATAGGCTATTGTAGCTAAGAGTTAAAAGCCCAAAATCTCCAACTGAACAATCCATACCGTTTACAGTGAGGCCCCAAATTTGAAACATTACAGAATTGTACTCTTGTGCTGGGGCCGATTGTCTATCTAATGACCATAAGAACCTTCACCAAAAGTATTGTCAATTGCAAACCATAAAGCTTTGCAGTGTAGAAGAAAGAAGGGTCAGTTTGGATTTTGTACAAGTGGGAGAGAAAGCTGTTAGCAAAGTCCCACATCGCCAGTGGACTTTTGGGTTATGGGATTTAGAAGCACATGGATTCCCTCCTTAATAGACGGATGGACCTTTGGGTTATGGGGTTTGTAAGCACATGGGTTCCCTCTCCTTAATAGACGATTTTTAGGATGAGTTCTACTCATGTGTTTTAACATGGTATCAGAGGGGGGGGGTACCAAAGGAATGGGTTGGGTTCGTATCTCCATCCTTGCATGGAGAGAGGGAGCCAAGTGTCTCTAGCCTTGACGCTGAAGGAGAGTGTTAGCAAAGTCTCATATCGCCAGTGGACCTCTTGAGTTATGGGATTTATAAGCACATAAGTTCTCTCTCCTTATAGCTGGTTGTAAAGGATCAGTTATACCCATGTGTTTGAACGAAGTCCACTTCTCAACCAGCTCGTTTGGTACGTAAAAAGTGAGTGGAGTTCGTAATGAGAAAGGTCCATTTCTTCCTACTTGACAATGTGTGAATTTGATGTGGGGAGTGAGCATGCAAATTTCTCCCAATTTCTAGCAAAAAATTCTATCCTACATTTTCTACCGAAACATCTCTGTTGATCCTAATGCAGCCTTTGGTTTGAACGCAATTTTTGAGTAATTATGACAAGCTGAAGATTCCATACAAAGGAGGGAATTATTCATCTATAAGTGGGAGAAACATGAAATCATGAAATTGTGGTAAATCAGATTGCCCAACTTAAGAGAAAAGGGGATTTTTCTCCCAATAATTCAATTACCAAATAATTTATTACAGTTGCAAATTAAGCAATGAATTTTAAGACTAATGCTGAAGTTGTAAGATTTGTCACGTGCCCTACAAGAGTGTTTATAGGAAATGTCATGAATGCTATGTGCTGTTCACATTCAACTTTTCCATCTAAGCCTCAAGCACATCTAGAGCATTACTTGTTGCTTCTTCCACAAGTTTTGTTGGCTTAGATGGTGGTAAGTATCATCATTATCCAATGATACAAGCACCCACCAATTGCAAAGAATGTTCAGTCAGGAATTCCATTAGGGTTCACCCTAGGCCCAATTACACCTCCTTTTTCCACTCCACACCCTAACTCGCCCGTAAAAGTGGATCACTACCTAATTAGATCGCATGACAGAGTTACTTCCACCATCAGTTTAAACAAATAAAATTGCACCACTATCTACCGTTGATTTTTTAATCTTTTAAAACCATGGTTAGAGTCATTCAATCAAATTGATTTTTCATAAACACCGTATTCGAACATAGACCTTTCTAACACATCCACACTATAATTATTGATGAATTCGACATGAAGTTCTTACAATGAGAATCCCCCATGGAGTGTGTGCACTTGAACGCTACCCTCTTAGTTTGCCTTACATAAATCAGTTGTTTCCATTAGGGTTCACCTACATAGGTGTAGCTCAACTGGTTGCCTCCCTTCTCAGGAAGCGGGAGGTTGCGGATTTGAGCTCTCGTGACCTAACTTTTGTGTGCCTTAGTAGTAGTTGGCTCATCCGTGAGAGTTTTAGTAGGATTGTGTTTGAATTTTCCACATGTTAATCCGAAAAAATCAATTGACTCTTGGCCTAAAATTATGCCAACCTAACAAAATCATAATCCACACCATTAAGTGGACACTTGGAAATCACTAACAGGAACTCTCGTGATGCGCAAGCACATGATTCAGTAGTGTACATTAATATTTTGAAAACCAAAACAAATTGTACCATTGGAGATGATCACTTTCGAAAGGATATTCAAATTGTGGAGCCTGACAATTTCACATTGACCCAGCATTAATGTGGGTGCACGTGTAAGGGGTGCAAGTCAGCTTTAGTTGGATTGGGTCTATGTCAACCCACTGTCAATCAAGATTTTCATGTCTAGAATCATTGTGAACTGAGATATTTGAACTACCTGCCTTTCAGAAATTGACCTGAACTGGAAAAAAAAAATCAATATCCAAGAGCCGGATTTGAGAAGTTGGCCATTTTATTATTGATGCAGGGCCTAGTGGATTCCACGTCGTTCTGGCAATGAAGAGTCTCATTTGCCAGTTTGGTGAATTCTGAGTTGGGCATTTGTCCTACATTGTAAGAGTAAGGGTCCAGAATCTTGGCACTAAGGTAGAGCTCGTCTCCCTTACCTTGATGCATTTTTTATCAGAAAAACAAAGTTGTGAGCTTTACTCGGTGGATTATGGATTGGTCAAAGTAGACAATATCATGCTTCCATCGAAAAATACCAATGGGCATTGAGATAAAATGAAAATTTACAATAAATTTCAAAGAAGGAAGAAATAAAATCTGTTAATATAATTAGGTGGGAGAAATGATTGGGATTTTATAAAATATATTTATATTTTAGATTTGATAT
This sequence comes from Chimonanthus salicifolius, assembly GCA_013350335.1. NCBI lineage: Eukaryota > Viridiplantae > Streptophyta > Magnoliopsida > Laurales > Calycanthaceae > Chimonanthus > Chimonanthus salicifolius. The sequence continues at coordinate 67,349,119 of CM023536.1, read as the reverse complement.
TTAGCCTCATGTTTTTCCTCTTAAACTTGACTTTGTCCAAGAATATTTTGAATATTCAAAATTTGGAACAAACCCAATTCCAAATCTAGTGATCTTTGATCGTGTTTTTCTTTTTCTTTTTCTTTTTTAAATTGATCTATGTGAGCCGAGATTCCCACTCGCATTCCTGCACATTTGTATGAACTGCAATCAAATAATTCAAATGGTGGGACCCATTACCCATCCATCATGGTCTTAAGATCGGGTCCACCACAATAGATGGTGAAAAACTAAGACCCATGTATAAAAAAACATGAAGCTAACCAGATATCTATTCCTATGTGTAACCCACTAGATTTTTCCTTTGCTGTGTTAAGTGTTAACTATAAAATTATGCATTAGTGGATTCACAATCACCACTCACTTTCCCTCTATATTAACATAAAAAAAACAAGGGAAATGAAAATATCTGTTATCCTCCAATCCTTAGAAAAGAAAATATTGAAAAAAGAAAGATAACATTTGGTCTAGGTGAGGTGGCCAAACACCATGGCACGAAATTCCCATCCATTTGGTCTATGGCCTCCCGTCGTTCAAACTAGGAGGAATGGTTTTATTTTAGAATGAATTTAAAAACTTCATTTGAATATACAGATACATCTAATTATTTATTAATTTTTAAATGTAAAATACTTATTTATATAGATATATATATCAGATGTTGTAAAATTATTGAACCCATTTTAAGATGGATCAAACAAAATGAGTGTGATAAAACTTTAAAGATTATATATATATATATAATCTTCTACTAACTAGTTCTCATGAGACTTTCATGAAAACAGTCAATGGATGTCATTTAGACTCAGATGGGTAGGTGGATTTGAAAGCATGGGCTTATATATGGTGTACGTATAAAACTTTATCTTAATGGGATAAGAGAAGTCATATTTTTTAAGGGGCTCAAATTTTCATATTTATCCAAGGGTAGAAATTCACCGAATTAGATTAATTGCTTTAAAAATCAAATTAGTGTCACATTGGTACATTGCAATTCACAAAGATAGGTGTGTGTTAGATAGAATGTAATGACCCAACCCGAAAACAGGGCTTAGGACTTGAGTCAACAAGAAATTGTCCATTTTGGGCTACACACACATGAGCTCACAAGATTTTTGTTCTTAGGCCCGGGCCCACATGGCTCGGGCCAAAACGCATCTCCTGGTATCAGAGTACGCAGCAAAGATATTGTCCTCTCTGGGGTCCATCCCCTCAAGGTTTTGTTCTAGTGTGTGGCACACAGTCACACCCAAACGCGTCTTGTGAGTTAAGGTGGGTTGGCCTCATATAAACTCAAGACCCCTTTCCTTCAAAACCGATGTGGGACTCCCACATCGGTTTGGTGCAGGGTATCACATAGAAATTGGATTCATTATGTCTAATGTGGGCCCCACAAGCCAATGTTCTCATGATACTGTTCTTTAAGGGATACTTAAAGACTAATGGACGGACTATATTTTTAAGTGGTATACTCCAAATTCCTAAATTATATCATTTGAAATTGTCCTCAGGACCATGTAATTTAATCCACATGAGTTATGTAAACACTATTGCATTGCGAGATGGCTTTATAAACAGATTTACGTGGGTCACTTGGAGTCCGATAGAGATCCCACAAGGGCCTTTGGAAATGTTTTTCCCTTTACTCTCGAGCAGGTCAAAAAATCTGCCTTGTCGAGATTTCGGTCGAGATTTTTTCTCTCTCTTTCAATTTTTTTTTTTTTTGAAAATCTCGATGGTTTTTTTTTTAATTCATTTAAAAAAATTAAAAAAAGGAATTTTTTTTTTAAATACAAATATCGGCCGATGATATGGGCAAATATCGGCCGAGATATCAGCCGGGCCCACAACGGATATTCTTTTTTTTAAAAAAAAAAATAAAGAAAAAAGAAAAAGATATCGGCAGTTCAATTTTGAGTTGATACTACTACTGTTAGTGCTGAGTTTCCGCCTAAAAAACTAGTCTAATAGGTGGAATGTGCAAGTTCTATATAAGTCCTTAGTTTTCCCCTTTTACAATCGATGTGGGACTCTCGTTCGCACTGATCTCGTCTAGCAGCCTAGTAGGTGGAGTGACTCAGTCCTATATAAATCATTAGTTTTCCCTCCTCAAAACCAATTTGAGACTCTCATTCGCACGTCAGAAATCTATCTAATATTGATCCATTTTTACCATTGATTTTGGACTCTTGAAATTCATAACTTTTTAAATTCAATAAATTTGATTTTTTATGAGAAACATCATTCTGAAAACACTTTCAAATCCATCCCTCCCTGCCTATTGCAGCACTCCAACTCAAACGAGCCCAAGGGCCAGAGGAGCATAATGTCTATGAGATAATGGTTCCATAAAATAATAATTAATGAAGAGTGATTATCAATTATGTCTATTGAAGAGTGATTATCATCTGCACGCTAGAGCGTGGAGCAGTATAATCATTGACGAGGGAGTAACATCCTTGTCACACTGAGTCTCACTGATTGAGGTGGCTATGAATTTCTTAAAAACCTAGAATTGGACTTTCTTTAAATAGTAAAAGAGAACAACATGAAATTATTTGAAATTGATTTTTTTGAATTTTCAACTTTTGAATATCCATTTACATTCGTTGTGTATGACCCACAAGGATAGACGATGATGATGAAATCACAAGTGAAGATGCAAATGTAGGGCTGATGTTGCCGGTAAGATGTTTCAATCGATCCAAGCCATCTGCTGCTTTGGGCATGCTTGGCCTAGTTGATGGGCCACTTTGGTCGATCAAGGGTAGGCAACCCTCAGTCCTCTCCAGGAACAGTAGAGGATGAAATTCCGAGTGATGAAGCAAATGTAGCACTGGTGTCGCCGGTAAGATATCGTTTCAATCGATCCAAGTCATCAGCGGCGTCAAGCATGGTGGGCCTAGTTGATGGGGCCTCTTGGGTGCAAAGTAGGCCCAATTCAATCAGCTCACTGCTTGCAACCTCCCACATTTTCTTGACTTCAGGGCTTTGATTCCTTGCAGCTCTCATCAATGAAGGATCTATCACCTTCTCAACTCTCCCCTGAAAATGGCCCTTCACCCATTTGTTCAGGTTAAGTCCACCAGCAAACATTTCATCTGTGGGCCTCTTTCTAGTCACCATTTCAAGAACTAAAATTCCAAAACTGTATACATCTCCTTTTGTAGATGTATTTGATCCAAATCCATACTCTGCAAGACAATTTTATCAAACACTTGTGCATGAAATTTAAGTAGAGGCTCAATAACAATTTTTAGCTGAAATTTGTGGGTATAGATCAGGGTCGAAATCTCGGCCGATACACGGGATTTCAACGACCAGATATCTCATCCGATACGCATGGTATCGGCCAGAGATAAAAAAAATCGAAATATCGGTGGCGGGCTAGGTTGATATTGGACGAATATCGGCCGATATATATATATATATATATATATTTTAAAATAGCCTTTTTATTTTTTTAAATGAATTTTTCAAAAAAAATCCACCGAGATTTTCAAAAAAAATGAGGAGAGAGAAAATATATCGGCCGATATGAAAAATTGGCCGAAATATCTGAAGGGCCAATTTTTCTGTTAGCGTTCATCTCAACAATTTCTACCCTTGGTCTAGACTCGAGTCGAAATATACATTATTTTTTAAAATATCAGTTAACATTTTTGTTTAATTAATAATAATTGTGTTAAAAAAAATGGAAAAAGGGTACCTGGTGCAATGTATCCAATAGATCCACACAAGACATTTGCTGTGGAATTCCCCATGTTTTCAAGTCCACCATTCCCTCCGGCATTCATCACCAACTTTGCAATCCCAAAATCAGACACCAAAGCTGTCATGTCGTCATTCAACAATACATTGCTAGGCTTCAGATCACAATGTATCACTTTAACAGGAGAATGGTGGTGCAAATATGCCATTCCTTCAGCAATATCACTGCAAATGCAAACTCTTTGTATCAAGTTCAAATCTGATGAAGCTGTACCTGAGACCGTCGGCACCGACGGAGGATACAGATGGCTCTCCAAGCTCCCATTTGCCATGAATGGAAGAACCAATGCCTTGAAATCCGGTAGACTGCACGCCGTCACAATTCTCATGAGATTCCGATGCCGGATCCTCTTCAAAACTTGGCACTCCCTATTAAAGCTCTTCGTCGAATTGTTAGTTTGCAAGTTCAGCACTTTGACGGCAACGACGGACCCATCTCTAAAAACACCCCTGTACACATATCCAAAACTACCCGATCCGATCAGTCTCCCTTCATCAAATCCCTCTGTGGCGTCGGAAAGTTCTTTGTATGTGATTCTTGGGAAGCTTAGTTTAAGGTCCGGCGTCGATTTGGAGGACATGTCACTCTTCCTTGGGAAGATTTTTTTCAGCTTAATCTTCTTCAATCCAATCACACAACAAATGGTTAGAAAAATTGCTGATAGAGATGAAATTATAGACACTATGATCAAGAACTTGTGCCGATGTCGCCACGGGCTTTTTGGCTCACAGCTTGTAGAGACTGACACACATAAGTGTGGATTGCCCAAGAAAGAGAGAAATGTAAAATTCGATAAGACTCCACCGACAGGTACCGATCCATTGAAATTGTTGTATGACAGATTCAATTGTGTGAGACTGGTGCATCGATTAAGGCTTGCGGGGATTTCACCCGACAAGGTATTGTAAGAGACGTCGAGAGTTTGAAGGTTCAAAAGCCGGCCTATTGATTCAGGCAGCTTCCCTTGGAAAGAATTGTGTGAGAGATTGATTAATTGAACGGCAATGCAGCTCTCTAGCTGAGGAAATATGTTTCCGTCGAGACTGTTCGAGGAAAGGTCGATTTCTTGTACATCTTCCAATTTGCTCAACTCTAGAGGCAGAGGCCCCTGTAAATGATTGTGTGAGAGATTTAAAAAAACACCCAAATTTCGTAGTCCTGAAATTTCATGAGGAATTCTTCCTGTCAATCTGTTATAAGAAAGATCAACCTTGTTCAAAGACTTGCATCTTCCTATGCTAGATGGAATTCCTCCCGAGAGCTCATTTCTTTGGAGTAAAAGCTCCATTAATTCACCAAGATTACCAAGAGTTGCAGGGATCTCACCGGACAATCTATTTTCTGACAAATCAAGAAGACCCAATGAAATAATTTGTCCAATTGTTGAAGGAATCATGCCGCTCAATGAATTGTTTGACAAGATAAGCCGCTCTAGCTTCGGCAACAGGCCAATCTCAGCCGGAATTGTTCCATTGAAGAGGTTGCTCGACAAATTGAGCAGAGTAAGATTGGACAAGTCCGCTAGATTTGGAGGGATCATACCTGATATCCGATTGTCTTGAAGTAGGAGGTTGTGTAAATGAATTGCAATTCGGTCGATGTTACTCGGCAATTGTCCCCCAAGCCCAATTCCATACATTTCAAGCTCGACTAACTCGGTGCAGTTGGAGAGTGAGGTGAAGAACGGCCTAAGATTACTGTTGTTGTCATGGCTAGACAGGTGATTATTTGATAAATGAAGATAGTTAAGTTTGGTCATTTTTGAAAATACACCCGTCGGCAGTTCACCTGAAAGACTGTTGTCGGCAACATCGAAGGACCACAATTCGGTCAAATTTGAAAAGGAAATGGGGATCATCCCAGTCAATTTATTGAAATATAAATTCAAGAATTGTAATTCTGAAGGGCTGTTTCTGATCCCCGACGGGATTTTGCCGGAAAGAGTGTTTTCAGAGAAGTCTGCATACAGTAAAGAAGTGCTGTTATACAATATTGACGCCGGAATCTGACCCATTAACCTGTTGTGATGGACATCAAGAAAATAGAGCATGGGAAGGAGGCCAAGCGAGTCCGGGATCCGACCATGGATTTGGTTTTGGAAGAGAAGGAGCACAAGGAGGCGTCGTAAGGAGCTGAACTCCGGCGGGATGTGACCGGAAAGTTGGTTGTTTGACAAGTCAAGGAACAAAAGGTGAGTGAGATTGGCTAGAAGAGGGGAGAGCGGCCCTTGTATGCCGGTGCTGTTGAGTCTGAGTTCTACCACCCGGTGCCGCCTGCGGTTGCAGATGACACCCGTAAAGTTACAGACATCCGAAGATTCTTTCCAATTCTCTAGTATGAGCTGAGGATCGTGTACAATGGTGTTCTTGAATGAGAGTAGCGCCGCCTTGTCGGTAAGAATGGTGGGGTGGTGATGACGATAGAGGATCTGACTACCCTCTACAAAATTCAAATGAATGATGAACAAGAGTGGGAGAAGAATAGCCTTTCTGGTCTTCGACAACTCCATGTTTGAAATCATTCACGAGAAAGAAAAAACATTTTACCGCGTCTTTGATATAGATTTCTTCATCACTCTCTTCATCTTTGAATAATTTTGTGAGGAGGAAGCATTCAACTCTACTTCTCTCTTTCAATTTCATATCACTTAAAAACGAATCCAAACCAGCCACAAGTGATCTGCTTATCAAGTTTGGAGACCATTACTCATGTTTTAAAAATCAAAATCGACTCGTAGATCAGGAGAATGTTGGGCTTGACAGGGTTGATGCAGAGTCCAACGGTCGGCAACTGAGGTATATTTGGTCACATCAGTGTGATGTTTTATAATAACATTAATTAATTAAAAATATAATAATATGTTAATAAGTATAAATTCTCACATATCAAATATAAAACACATAAAATATAATAATTTTGTTTCATAAAATTGTTTTATTTACACTAATTATAAGTATAAATAATAGAATAGTTGAACAATTCAACATAATAATTAATAAGTTTAAAATTTTTTAAAAGTTATTGAAGGTCAACTGTTCCAACCCTTTTGAACTATGGGTCAGTAAAGACTTTTAAAAGTTTAAATTCTGAAAAATGTTTTTAACTTAATCGAACTGTATTAAATGACGGTTAGAAAAGTGAGATTTTAAAACATTGCTATTACTTATAACATAGTTTAAAAACTCAAAAAATCTTTAACGAGTTAATTGGAATTGACTCGAATCGATAGAATTTCAAGTGAAAAAAAATCAACAATTTATAAGTTGAATTGAAAAATTCATTCAAATTATTTGACTCAACTGCTCCAGGTTTTTGAACTCTAGTTTATAACAAGGTTTGATGAGGTCACTGTACCATCAAAATCTCACAATCACTTCCACTGAAATCACATGAGAATAGATAAAGAATTTTTTCACTTGCCAAATTATAATTTTCACTTTCTTGTCATTTACATGGAAAATACGTAGGGAGGGGTGTAATTCCGATTGAGTTGAGTTAGGTTGACCTTGGCTACCCAACTCAGTATCTATTACTTTCAAATTTTCAATCCTAACTTAATCCAACCCACTTCAGACCCGCACAATCGAATCCAAAATCAGTGCAGCTCTAATCCAATTTTACTAACAATATTAATTATATTGTTGAAATAGGCTAAAATTCAACAAAATTTTACTAAAATTTGACAAAATTTACAATTTTTTTCTTAAATTTCAATATTGGTAATATTTATATATTGGCTTGGATTTAGTGTGAAAAAATTCAGCTGAAATCCATGAGTGAGCTAAGGAGAAGGTGGTGGGAAGGGTTTTTGTCTATTTTGGTCATGATTTGGTTTGGGACCTTTTTTTTGCTTTCTACAAAATACAAATGCAACCATAGAAATTGAAAGTGGGTGGCCAACTAAGTGTGAATTCCCACTTTGGAGCATCAAAAACAGTAGTTTGAGATTGATAGAAAAGCATTTCTTGTCTGGGGATTGGGTTTGGGTGAGAAACTTCTTGTATTCATGTCAAGATTAAATGGCAATAATTGATGAGATCCTCATTATTTCATTATCTCCTCAAAGGTCAATGCAAGTGGAATGCACATCTAAGTCACCATTGACCTTTGATCTTGTGATCATGCCATTTTTTTTTTAAATGGCTGAAATCTAAAATTTTAAGAAAAGTTTTCGGTTTTAGATTCATTCGATATGAAAATTTTAATATTTTTAGAAATGTTAAAATTATTGTAGCAAATTGATTTTTTTTTTTAATTTATGTGTGGGAAACCGTAGGAAACTCACTGTAAAACTCTCATACGTGATATCCACTGTTATTAAGACACACCAGATGAGGCGGGGCTCGAATTTAGCACCTCCTACTTCCTGAGGCAGGAGATTATCTGTTGAGCTACACCCATGTGGGCCAAATTGATATTTTGGATGATATTATAGCCTATTTTGAAAAATTTACATTATTTTTAATTAGAAATTAGTGGAATGCACTTCTTGTCACTATTTGACCTTTGATTTTGAGATGATGTGATCAGGAAATTTGTTGGAATATGAAATTTTTGGTTTCAAGTCCTTGCAACATAAAAAATCATTATTTTTAGATATTCGAAAATACTGAAGCTACTATAATAAACTGATATTAATATTTTGACCCATTTTAAAGATTCAATCTACATTTACTTCAAATTAAAAATCTCGTGAAAATCAAAATTTACTAATATCAATTAAACATTGACAAATGATGACATTTTAAAAGGCATAATGTGATTTATCTACTTTAAGAAATTACTGTGGGGTTGAGCACTTTGAAATGTCTCAAGATTTTTAGTGGTGGTGGGGAGTGGGTCTAGGCCTGACTAGGTTGGACCCATGATCCAACTAAATGAAGAAGTCAAATTCCTGTTGAAAGCGAGTTTGAATTTCGTAAGTCAACTGTTGTTTTTATTTTATTCTTGAAGAAAACCAAAATGTGTTTGGTTGGAATGAATCTTCTACAAATCTTTCTCCATTCCATCCTCGCCTTCCAAATTTATTTCGTCTTCCTGTTTTTCTAATTGCTCTCCAAATTCTAAACCAAACAAAAAGAAAAAAAGAGAAGCAACTATGGCTCATGCTTCAGCAACAACGACGAGGCTTGCAAAATCACTTGCTGGGAGTGCCACATTCTTCTCCTCTCTTGACCCTCTCGCTTATTCTACCGTTCTCTCTTCTCTACCTTCTTTTATTTTGCGCAGAGACGCCCCCAGTTCAAATTCTACTGCTGTTAGACTCGACATGGGTTTTCGTCACCACTTTCATTCTTCCATTCCTTCCCAGATCAGCACCAGCAATTCTACTCAGGTTTTTAGAGTTTCTTCCTCCCTTTATGCGTTTCATTTTTTTTTACTTTTATCTTGTGGTCTGTTTGGTAGTACCCCAAGCCAATTCCCAATTTCAAAGGTATGAATGCTTGGATAATCTTGTTCTTTTGGGAAATTACGTTGGAATGGTAATCTGAATAATATCAAATCTGGGTTTTAATTTGGAGAATGGTACATCTTTGAAACACCCAATGGGCTTTGAGTTTTCAAATTTTGTATGAACTGTGGATTATGTGAATTCGTCCCTTTTTTAATGGAAATCGCAGTTGATTTTTGGGTCACCTACATGACCACATCTTCGACCAAAGAGACCGTTAGTTCCACTTTTCATAATGTTAATTCGTATTAACATAAGTTGATTGCGTTTTGAATATTTTCTGAAGATAAGGAATTGATTTGTAGGCTGATTTATCATACTGGAGTTTGTGACACTTTTTTTCCCTTAAATCAGATTAGCGAAACAGACTATTCTTATATGTATTGGGAAGATATGATTGGTGTAGTTGATGTAGCACATCTGAAGTTTGGACATTTGATGAAAACACTTTGGGAACAGTACGGTGGTTTGGCTCGAAGAACATCTAGCGAGGCTGGGATTGACAATACATCAGTTCTACAAGCTACAAATCAGTTCATCGCACAACAACCTAAGGTATATGCTAGATGTATTGTAATAAGCTTGATTGGATGCATATATCTTAGCACCCATTACATTGCAATCTAAGCTATTCATTTGGTGTGTGCTTGACTTGAAACAGTAAAGCTTCTCATAGCTGAACACATTTTTTAACATAAGGTGCATTATACTTTGCTTGAGCAGGATAGTTGACTGTATTAGGCTCAAATCAGGGTAAAAATTAGGCTACTTTTTGAAATCCCTTCCAGTGACTAGTTGCTAACCAAGTAGATCAACTCAGTGAGTTGACTGGGAACCCAACCAACTAAAAAGAAAAACAGTCATATACACGAATTTTTTGTATGCAAACCAGTGAACAAGTGCCACTGGATGGACTTGCCTTTTGTCCCATTTGGGCCAAATCCAACTCCCTCTACAAGGTGTAACTGTTTTCAATTAGCACGTGCCATTGGATATAAATTTAAAGGTTCTAATAAGTGCCCTAGATGTGGTTCACCTTGCTTCATCTACAGTGATATAATCATGCATTTTAATACTATCTTAGCATTGCTTTCCGAAGTGTCAAAATATCATTGTTACTAATCTTATGCAGTGGGAGACTGTTAATACATGGCAATGAAGCTTGCAGTATCTGTTGACAAGGCCAGGTACTGAGACAGCAAGGTTATCGGTTCCTTCAGCATTTGTTTTGGTATCCATAGATGTTGTTTATGGCCTCAATGCAAGATCATTGTAGGTAAAAAGTAGCAAGTTTTTGCCAGAAGTAACTTGCTTTTCCAAGTATAAAGTGAATATGCAACAAAATGAGAAATCCACGTTCCTTGAGGACGATTGTGAGTTTGTGACAATTAGTAAGTCATCAATTCGTTCCCCTCCTGCAACCATCACGCACTTAGATAAGAAACAGAAAACTTTCCATAACAAAGTTGGGCAATTGGCATGTATGATTCAATGATTTACCTCTTGTGGCATAATCATTTTTTTGATGTCCACGTTTCCATTAGGATCGAACTTCCCATAACTTTTGTAGTATAATGATTTCTTCCCTCAAATACCCAGCAACAGATTTTTTTTTTTTTTTTGAATGGTTCATATATTAATAATAATAGATAAAAGCACCAAAAGTGCCAGTACAGAAGAAAAAAATTTCCTAACAATTGGCTGACAAAACAGGATAAAAGATAATTAAGCTGAAAAAAAAAAAACTGGTAGATGGAGCTGTTGTTGAATGGGCTGGCAGGTGACGAAAGGAATGTAGAGTAGCTGGAACATCTGGAGGGAGCATAACACGAGGGTCGGAGATGGAAGAGATGGAGACAGCAGGCCAACAACCACAAGGTCATAGTCCACAGCATGACAGCGATCAAATCCATCGAGAGAGTGCAGAAACTAGTTACTCTAACAGACGATGGGGATCTGAAGGGGATCAGATGAAGATATGACTCGGACTGGAGAACTGAATGGTGAAGCATAGTCGCAAGACAAGGGAGAAACATGGGTGAAATGAAGATGCACATGTCAGAGGATTGCCGGCAGATTGAAGTCTCATGAAGTTCCAAGCCAAACCAACATTCTGCATGAGAAATAATTGCTACTAAAAGCACAAGAACTTCATTTTCTCAAGTCATCTCAAGAGAATCCTGGCATAGATCAGAGCAAGGTAGAGAGAAACACTTGATAATGGAAATCATGATAACAGAAAGTCATTATGTTCTCCATGGTGACAGAAATTCACACTTGGGTCACCATGGTTTCCATTATTCCAAAATTTAAGCTTGTAAAAGAGAAGTTACCATTCACATACAAGCATGTTTCCTCAACTATTCAGTCATTAAAAGGTCTAAATGCCGATCCAAACTACAAGCCATTTGTGATCTAGCAGGCTCCACAAACTTATATGTTGAATAAGCCTCTGTACTGAATCTAATAGAGAGAGCATTGATAATGTCATCATAACACTGGTCGCCATTTTTCTTCTGCCTTGCACGTATGACTTGAAGTAGTTCCAAGAACTTCTCATCTTGGCCAAAACTATGAACACTCAACAAATAGAGAAACTGTAACTGTGGATGGAGAAATGTAATTAGCAACAATGTCAGAGTCGCACCTCTTCTTCAATCTCACCTTTCATGCAATATCCCTGTATCATGGCACTGAAAGTGACTGCATTTGGAGTAAGGCCCCTTTCCACCATTTGTTCGAGAGTCCATTTGGCCTCTTTCGACTGTCCATGCTTGCAGTATCCATTTACAATACAAGAATATGTAACAACATCAGCTTCAATCGCCTTTTCTGTCATCTGAGACAGAAATTTCTCTGCGCCTTGGAGCTTCCCTACTTTACATAACCAATCTATGAGCGTAGTATAGGTAACGACATCAAATTCATGCCCTTAGAAGTCATCCTTTCAACCAAATATAATGCCTGCTCGAGGTCACCTTCTGTACACAAACCATGCAGGAGTATGTTATAAGTTACAACATTTGGTTTCATGCCCTCCCCTTCAATTTTATGCAATAGCTCCCGAGCAACTTTAATCTGCCCAATTTTGCAGAACCCATCTATTCATCGCTTCCTCCATCTTTCCAACTTTGCAAACAACTGTATTATTGTTAATTTGTTTTTCTTCCATATGATGAAAGAGCTGCACAGCATCACCAGTTTACCTTCTTTACAAAGTCCACTAATTAAAGTACCATAGGTAAATTCATTAGGATCCATCCCCTGTTGTCTCATCACATCTAGAAGCCTTAGAGCTTCTTGTATTCTTCCCTCTTTGCATAAACTGCTCATGATTCCCGTGTATGTTACAACATTTGGGCAGAGCCCATGGCTAAGCATCTTGTGAAGTATTTCTGTAGCTTCCTGCCAGAACCCCGCAAAGCAAAACCCCTGAATTAAAGCTGTATATGTAACAACATTTGGATAGAAACCCATACGCTCCATCTCATAAAAGAGTCTCTTGGCTTCACCCAACATCTTCACTTGACACAATCCATCAATCAAAGCAGTATATGTTAGCACATTTTCTCTATTCCCCACTTTGCCCATCTTCGTATAAACTGCTATTGCTGTTTTAATCTTCCCCTCTTTGCACAGACCAGCTAAACACTATTATGAGTAACTTCTCATCAACTTATTGATGTTTTCACCAAGTCGTTAGACAAAGATTCATTTCATGAGTTGATTCATAAGCTGTGCATTATTCACATACACACTCCACCTTGAAGAGGAGTATTAGAGTTGACTTACCTCAATTACCACCGCTAATTGAGGAATTTATTTTGTAATTATATTTCCATTAAATATAATATTTTTCTGTATTTTTTTATTCTCTTGTATTCCGTCTCTTTATAAACACAATATTCAGCCTGTCTCTCTTTGATAGAAGAAGACACACCAATCTACTGTGTCTATTGTATCCATTTTCACAAACCTGGTAGCAGGAAGAAGAGTTTTGAGAATTGCAGACATTTAAAGGAATTGACATAAGAGCAGGAGAGGATATTCATTTCCGGGGGTGAGATAATTCATGGAGATGAAGGGACAATGAACGAATTATTTGAATAGAGGATATAGATGAGAGAAAATAGGGTTTAAGCTCGGTTTAAGGCAAGGCAAGGCTAGAGCAGGCTGAGTCGGGCAACATTTGGGCCTACCGAGCACGGGCTCGAATTGCATTTAAAGTATTGGGCCCAGGTTGATCTGACTGATCATAGTTTAAAATCTTAGACCAATTTAACTTTTATTTTGAGTCTTTATATTGAGTTTTTTTCGAGTAAAGTTGGAAACTTCGTCTAAGTTTGTTGATTAAATTTCAAAATTAAGTTTGGGTTTCAAGTTTTTTATTTTTAAAATACTATACTCAAGAGAGCTGAGTCTGAGTCAACTCTGTCAAATGGAAGAATTAATTTTTCAGTCAAGAAGAAAGTTTATAAGTATACATCAATTGAATTGACTCGATCAATTCTAGGCAGGTTCAGTTTTTACTTGGTCCAACTTGCTTCTTTACTGATCATTTTCACTTAGGGTTCCTTAGCTTTGAAAAGAAGAACAAAAACGACCATATACCACTTGTAACCATTACCAATTATCAACCGAAATTGAAAAAAAAGATGATAAATTATATAAGGAGGCAAAATTCAGAAGAGACGCTTCAAAGCTTTGAGAGAGAGGTTTGCAAAGCACAGTGAAAATTACACAAAAAATTACATAAAGTAAAACACATTAAGTAAGATTGAAGGGATAATGGCCCTTAGATGTGATGTTCCCTCCATCAATGAATAATTGCGTATCTTAAGGTAAAAAATCAACTTTTTATCCCTCTCTATCTATTTTTGAAAATTCATTTACAGAAAGTGGTTTTCATAATATGAGTGGTTATCTCCGGTAACCCCTCCAAAATATATCCCTCATCTAAAGTCTAAAAACAACCTTTATGTCAAGGGATGAGACTCTGTAATTAGACGGATATATGTGAAGATCATCTTCGGTGCCAAAATCGTGTGGCCAAACTCCAGTGATGGAGATTTCGGTCGCGTAGTGATGTAGGACATGCATGAAGATGCATGGAGTCATTTCTATTTTAGTAGTTATTATTTTCTATTCTTTTCAAACAGCAACTGGTCTCATTTAGAACTTCGGTACAAATTTATTTTGAGCTCAAATAAGTCCCGTTTGCATTTTACATGTGAAATCAGGCTAGGGCCTTACAATTAAAAGTCGGTCCAGACAAAATTTTTAATAATTCAGGTCAAGTCAGATACACTCTCAAACTCGAGCCCTTAAATTGCAGTAAGTCTGGAGCTCATGTTGGCCCAAAACCCGACATGGCCCGTTCAAGCTGTAACCTTGATACATACAAATGGAACCAAAATGCTTATCAATCGTGGGTCCCACCTTGAACGGCTTGATGACAATCATCGATACATACCTTTGAGAAAAAAAAAAAAATCATTTCTGTCCTTATCGTATAATAAAATACATATCACACACGACAAAAATTGCAACCATTTTTTTTTCATTTGCACAACTTAAATTGAAATAACTGGTTGAACGTTCTTATAATTCAATTTAAATTTTGTAATGTTTTCTAATAAGGTAAAATTAGCTACTTTATAAAAAATTAATTATTATTCAGAAATTATTCTCGTTAAATATATGGAACTACTTATTATATTAAAACAAACAAAAAAAAACAATTCTTTTTAATTTGTCACTTTTATTTTCTTAAATTAAATGAATAAAAAAATTAAATGATTTTTATAATTAGTGCATCAATAATCTATAATTATTTAAATAAATTACTAAATAATTGAAAAGCTGAGTCACGACAACTCGCGACTCACTGACTCAGTTAATTCGTATCGACTTTTCGAGGTTTTAGGAGAGGTTTTACCCCCTTCAAAAATCTGCAAAAAAAATCTCTAATCCTTCTCAAAGCTTTCTTCTGCTCTTCTTCTAAAACTCCCTATCCGAAAAAACCATGGCATCAACAGCCTCTTTCCTTCTAATTCCTTACACTTGGAGAAGAAGAAGAAGAAGCAGCTCGTCATCATTTCCATCGTCCAATCCGTCTCCATCTCCCCAGAAATCCATCTCTCGCCATCGAATTTGCGGGTGGGTACTTCCCAATTCAATCACTTGTTCTTCCTACCCGTTCAATTTCGAACTCCCCGAATCAAAATGTGAATTCCCAACGACGTTTTCCCAGCTGGGTTCTCTCCAATTCCCTCTCTTATCGGACCCAATTCAAGAAAACCACGTGGAATTCATCGATGACCTTGTAAATTCGGTGAATTCCACCTGGGTTAATCCCAGACGAGTTTTTGACGAAGACCCATCTTGGTTATCCAGCCTTTTTCCCGTTGATTTTGACTTCGAGAAACGAATTGAGGATTTGGGCCAGAAAGAGATTGAGAGAAGCAAGTACAATAAGCTGAGGAGAAGGCAGATTAAGACAGAGACGGAAGCGTGGGAGAAGGCAGCGGTGGAATATAAGGAGTTGGAGAAAGAAATGAGGGAGAGAAATCTGGCACCGAATTTGCCTTATGTGAAGAAGCTTTTTTTAGGTTGGTTTGAGCCGTTGAGAGATGCCATTGCAGAAGATCAGAGGTTTCAGGATGCAAAGACGCATAAAGCTGCCTTTGCGTTGCATCTCGGATTGCTGCCGGCTGATAAGATGGCGGTTATTGTGATGCATAAGATGATGGGCCTGTTGATGATAGGGCAGGACGATGGTTGCGTTCGGGTTGTTCATGCTGCAGTTCACATTGGAGATGCCATCGAACAGGAGGTGGGAATAACAATTTCTTTTTGGGAATGAATCCTTTTTGAGTTTTTTTTTTTAAATTTTTTGAAATTGAGTGTCATCATTTTGTATGGTGATTTTCTGATGGTAAGTATTTTTTGTTGGTTCGTTGATTCCCGCCCCCCCTCCTTTTTTTTTTCTCTATAAAGGAAATGTGTTTTGTATACTTGGTTAGATAATTTTCTTCGTTATGGTAGTCACTCAAACTTCTGGGAGCAAATAATAAATGTATGGAAGGCATCGTCCACTAAACACCTAAAAGGTTTAGGGTGGAGCTCCAAACTAAAGAGGAGAATGGGCAGTGGCTGAGAAAGTGATCCACGTTTTCAGAGGCATGCCAGTAAAGGGGGCAGGCATTAATCATGATGCGATGTCTTGTGCAAATATTGTCTTGGCCTCTTGGGTGAAGATTTTCCCAAGATCAGCAGTCTAGAAGAAATTGACGAAGGGACTGAGTCACAATGGTTCCTTTTATGTAATTCTCATGACAAAGTATATTGAAGATTCGTCATGTTATTGCGTCTTTTGGCTGTTTGGTTTCATGGGTTCCTCGGTCTGCATATTCAGTGGCAGACGATATGGCTGGTCAGGGTGCGTCTTTGTCATGGGAATTTGTAAATTAGTTTATGTAATCTATGGGGGGTTTTTGTTTGTAAGGGTTTTCCCTTATTTGGCAGGCTAGTTTGCATGTATGGTTTTGTATTCTCCTTTTTCTTTTTAAGTAATGAAGTTATCTTTAAAAAAAAAAGTATATTAAAATTATGAGTTCAAGTACAGATGGTTAATATTTTTGTAAAAAGAAAAAAATAGATATTGGCATATCTGCTATGGTATAGGTGCCCAATAGGATACTTTGGGCACATAATTGGCATGGTAGTCAAATGTGCACCTTAGTTGCGCCTGGTCTCTAGAACCATTTTGCCCATTGCCTAGCTTATTTTGCTCCTATGCCCTTACCTAGTTTCTTTTAGAATCTTCTTTTTACAATAAGCCTACTTTGAAAATGTTTTTTTTTTTTTGGCAATAGCTAGAAATATCAAAATTAACATGAATTAATTGTTAGTGACCTTAAGTAAAATATCTAATTATTAGATAATATACTTGTGCACGTATGTCAAACATGCTCAATTGGCAATATATATTGGTGCTTTGAATTAGTACTATATTTTGTTAACGGTGATGCAATAATGAATCAAAACATTTTTGTAAGTCTATGAATGTGTATTTGTGATTTTTTTTTCCAAAAAAAGTATCTAAATAAAGAAAAACTCTACCGAGACATGGGTGTCTCGGTTGTTAGCGAGACACCCAATAAAAATGGATTTTTGGGGCCCACTTTGTTGGGTTTGATGTAAAGAAGACCATATGAAAATTCTTATATGAAGTTGTACCTCCATCTGATGATCCTATCATTTGATTTTAAACTTTTAAAAATCAATCGCTCATGCTCATCAAAATTTAAAGGCCGGGATTATATTGCTTAGATCATCAATTGATAGTGAAACTTTATATATTCTATATCCATGTAATCACCTATCCAATGAACCTAAATTTGTGGGACCTACGATTGGTCTAATGGCATGCCTCTTTAGTGTGTCTTGTTAGTGTGTCTCACGAACCTAACTCTTAAATAAATGTGTCTGACAAAATCAGATTTGCGCCTAGACGTGCACCTTGTGCCTTAGGCTCCAAGACCCTTTGGTGCCTTCATTGCACCTTATGCCTTGACTGCTATAGTGGCTAATGACCGGGCATCTAGATTGTATTTAGTGGTTTTTGTAGTTTGACTATTAAGAAGTGCAATCTATTGCTCGTTCCCCATGGCTTGATATGTGTCATGGTCAGTCCATGATCTTACATTTTGGACATTTCAAAAAGATAATTACATGAGTTTTCATAGTGGCCCACCATTGGTGGAGACTGCACAGGATGGTCAGTCTAGTTTAATGATTAGAGTACACCCTTGTCTATTAAATGTGCATAATTTGCATTGAATTTTGTCATTGTGATAGGTTGGGCATCTAAATTTGCTTCCAAACAATGGTGATCTTTATTCATATTGAAATGTCTGATGTCTGACATCTTCTTATATTTAGAGAGTTTGTGAGGTTGATGATGGCTTCACTGGTTATTGGCTAATGCTGCCACTTTGTTATTTCCTTAATAAAGAGATTTCTTTCTTTCAGATGGGGAAAGGTGCACTGCTTCCTCTTGATCATAGATGTGCACACACAAATACATGCTCACGTATACAGAGTAATGCTCAAAATAAGGAACTTGACCACGATGCTTTGTCTGAAGCTTTTATCCTTCAGAAACTCTCATAGTTGCACAAACTTGTATGCCGCCTGAGTGATTCTTTTACAGGCTATAGCTGTATTATTTGCTGACACTGAATTTGCTGCATGGGCTGCAATGATGTTTCCTTGCAGTGTTTGAATATCTTCTCACTCTGTTGCACTTCTTTTGAGTTTTGATTAGTGTGACAATTCATATTTATTCCAGGTTAGGATTCATAGTTTTTTGGAGAAAACTAAGAAATCAAGGAGGAATAAGAAGCTTGAAGGAGATATGCATGAGGTTCCAACTAAAGAGAGAGAAATTTTTCGGAAACGTATTAAAAACTTGATGAAAAGGCAAAAAAGGAGTGAACTGCAGAAGTTCATTAAAAGTGAGGGAGCCATGGAGCCTTGGGGTCGTGATGCCCAGGCCAAGGTATGAGAGCCTTATCGTTACTGCTATTGGTGTTACTATTTTTTCTTCTTCTTATGGAATGTGCCAAATGATAGTGCTAATTATCTCTAGGAGCCATGGGATGCTTGACCCAAGTACATACACACACCCATACATGGAGCCTACTTCTCAGAGCTGTGGACCTTGATTTGCCTGGTGATACCACCAAGTGGCACAGATTAGAGTCTTCATGACTTCCTATACTTGGTCAATAACTTTCATTCATCTTGAGCTATTCATTTGTAGGCTTCAATTAAAGGTTTAAGATTGTCTAATTGAGGAGACTTTGCCATGCTCTATCCAATAGGGGTATTATGATATCAAATGTTGAATCTTGCACAATGGGCTCCACTTGTCCATACTGGAAGGCTGAGGGACTATACAAATTCTCAGCTCGAGGATTATTCTGGACTCTTTTGGACCATGATTCTTTTTTATATTATTCTTCTTGCAGTTGGGGAGTCGTCTGATTGAATTATTAATAGAGTCAGCATTCGTACAGCCTCCACTTGACCAGTTAGCAGATGGCCCGCCTGAAATTCGTCCTGCATTTAAACACACAATGAAGACTGTAAGAAAGGATCAGAGGTACGGAGACTCTGTATTTGTGTGTATGTGTGGGATGTACAATGACCAGTAATTCTGAATTGTTTTTCAAATCCATGCAGTTGGAGAAGTCCGAAGAAATCTGGGTATATAGAGTGTGATCCATTAGTTCTTGATGGGCTTGACAGAACTGTGAGTTAGTGTCTTAAACACTTTTTTTTTTTTGAA
The DNA here is from genome assembly GCA_013350335.1 of Chimonanthus salicifolius. Lineage (NCBI taxonomy): Eukaryota > Viridiplantae > Streptophyta > Magnoliopsida > Laurales > Calycanthaceae > Chimonanthus > Chimonanthus salicifolius. The sequence continues at coordinate 67,329,499 of CM023536.1, read as the reverse complement.
AAAAATTTCATTATCATGTTGCTGATTAAATTTGATAAAGATTTGAGGCAAAAGTTCCTTGCTATCTCTCCTTATCACGTTGCTGTGGTCACACTTAGCACTGTTCTGTAAAATGTACCACCATTTGACCATGGTTCAACAATATATTCATATTCACTTGTGAATCATACTGTACAAAGTATGGTGTGATACATTCTTTGCGGTCCCAATGTGGCTACAATCAATGATGGGGAGGGGTGGGGGTGAGAAGTTCAAATACAAATTGTGGACAGGAATTTTTTTGCTCCAATGATCGATGGTGAAAAATTACGTATAAATGAAAGTAAAATACATCATTATAACTCCAATTGGAATAAAATTTGATAAGATATACCATATTTTGTGAGAAGAAAAAAGAGACTAGGGGATGAATTGGTAGCAGTGTCAAGTGGGGAAGTAGCCCTAGAAACAATACTGCAGAACAATGTAATGCAGTATATTCTGAATTTCGGAATTTTATTATGGATACAGACTGATTGATACATACTGTTTAATTAACACCCCAATGCCATGTTTGGTTGCAAGAATAAGTGGGAATGGAATGCGCTGGATGAACTTGGACTTGCCCCAAGTCCAAATACATCTAGCCCATGAATTCCATTCTCACTTATTCCTTAAACCAAACTTGGTCTTTAAAGAATCACTCTAAAACGAATAACACTTTCATATGAATAAACTTTGGGTTTCTCAAGTTATACTCTTAAGGGTGAGATGTCCGTTGGGACTAAAGAGTGAAGAGTCCCCTAAACCCTTTCCCATCACTTATACCCCATGATTGCATTGCATCAATGTGGGCCCCACGTGGGAGGATGTGTTTCATTAGGCTTATAAGGCCCTGGGCTCTCTGGACCTGTTTTATGTATGCATATGGGAGAAAGTTGTGTTGGGCCCACCTTTGGTGAATCCTTCCATGGATACACAAACACTAACACCCACACACGCATAGATGTTTTGGTTGATTGGACATTTGGTGGCTTTCCATTTTTATGTACTTGAATTTTTTGTTTTTGCAGGCTAGGCATATGGTGATTCCTTACATGCCAATGTTGGTGCCACCAAGAAGTTGGAGAGGGTACGATTCGGAATTTTTTTTTATAAATTTATTTTGAATTCAAAAATGGTATTTACTAGGCAGATGTTTAAAAGTGCTTTTCAAGTCAATGTGAATCTAAATGAGGACAGAGAAAATAAATATCCCCAATTCATTCAACCTGTGTGCACACCATAAGTTCACTTCTCTCCTTTGTCTTAACTTGATCCCATGAAGGAGTCATTTCTGAGCCAAATCAAGAGGACCTGATAAAAAGAACGAGAGTAGCCCCAGACTAAATTTTATCCCTAGGCCAACCTGTTCTAGGCAAATCTTTACAATTGTTCTCAAGGTAATTAGTGACAATGTCTCCCATCTTTGAAACCTCAGTTTGCTGAAAGAGTTCGTCCACTTCAAACTTTACCATCGAAGCATCAGTTTCTCACACTTCTATGGTTTATTTGACCTGTATTCTACATGGAGAAAGGCTTACCATCCATTGAGGGATGGCTACCAAAAGTTCCTTCAAATTCTTCGAATCAAGAGTACCAACTTTATCTGCAACTGCCTCCACATAGGGATGGCTACACAATCATAGTTCCTTTTTGGTGCATTTGGATTGGGAGAATTCTTTTAGGGACCCTCCTATTTAGGGATTTTTTTTTTTTTGAAAGGTCTATTTCGGGATATTTCGAACCAGAGGATTCTCCTCCAAAAAAAATTGAGGAAATTGGGTTCCACCATGGAGGTGGTAGAGTTTAGGTAATCAAAAAGTGGAGGAAATGATGATGTGGTATTATGTCATTGAGCAGAATTCCCTTTGCCAAAACAAATTACCAAACAGGAAGCAGGAGGAACTCTTGAATTCTCCTATGTTTCCAAATCCAAACAGACTGTTTGTTTCTCCACGTAAAAATTTGCTGCACAGTTCCAATTAGTGCCTCTTCAAAAATAATCTCTTCTGAAGATCCAAAAAGATCTAGCAAACTAGTCTTCCATGTGGCTATTGTTGACATGGAAAAATGTCTAATTGTTGTGGATAAAGACATTTTGTGGTCAAATCTGATTTGATGACATGATTTGGGGCTAGAGCTTCCTAAAATGGGACATCCATTGTCAAGATGGCAGTAAGATCAAAAGATATATTGTTTATTGGCTAAAGTGAATGTGCCCCGAAGGATGGGCATGATCCATTTATAAGAAAAACAAGGTTGGGTGGATCTCCCACATCCCATTGTTGGGATCTCCAATATCCCACCACAGGTACTCTAACTATTGGCCACTAGGAATCTTCAAAGTTCTACCAGTGGGACTCCCCAACATTGTGCTACATTTGGATGTCTGATGCCCACCATCACAAGTTCTAGATGTCTAAGTAGAATGCTAGACTTGAAAAGCTCTCCTTGACGCCCATAAATACCCCTCTATCTTACCAAAGGAGCGATTGGTCTCACAGTTTCTAATTGTATTTTGGAATTTCCATCCCATTGGAACTTTGTGGGGATCTTTATCCCATTGACACTCCAGTCTTAGTCCTTAGAATTGGTGCAGTGATCTATAGGGAATTAGGGGCTTCTAAAACTTTTGTAGTTCTCCTTCTTAAATGGAGATGATCAATCTCTCAAAAGAGTCATTGCCTTTTTTTCTGAACTTAGATTTGATAACTCTATGGATCTTTCCAAGTTTTGACATAATGCATTAATTTGCTCGACTTAAAGTCCATCAAGTCAAGGCGACTTTGAGCAAATCCAGCAATCCCCCCTCTTCCCCCTCTTGGATTTTGATTAGCTAGACATCATTACTCCAACCAAAAATCCTTATGGAAACCAGATTCTAAAGGACTCATGAGTGGCATACTTCACAGAAGAGGCTGATCTTACTAGAAATGTAAGTGAAGTATGTGTGCATGCATAACTAGTTTACTGCATATAATAGAGTTGAGAATGCCAACGGATACCGTGTAATGCTCAATAGATAAATGGTTTTGGATTGTTTGGCTGCCAAACCATTCATCAGGTGGGCTCCATAATGCTATGATCTCTATTTCCAGATGACCTTAAGTCTGCAATTCTTGATCTGCTAATGAACAATTTTAGCTAATGGCTCACTTCTTGCATGAAAACAAAATCCACAAATGAGATCTTGTGTTGTGGAAATTATTTCAAGGTTAAAATATTTGCAGAGATTGGGCTTCGGTCGATTCATTTATTCATAAGCTGGGGGCTTTTCATCAAGTTTGTTGGAGTCCTCCTTCTGACGGGCTTCTCAAACTGAATTTTGATGGTAGTTGCATGCGTGATCTTGGTCTGGTTGGTTATGGAGGGATTATTCGTTCCGACTCTAGGTCTTCTGTATCTTCTTATGCGGGACCCATTCCTCACGGGTCAGTAATTGAGGCAGAATTAGAGGCTTTATGGCACGGTATTTTGAAGTTGGTTGAGAAAGGGATCCATGGGTGTTTGATTGAAGGTGATTCTCAAGTTATATTCAGTTGGGTTTTTGGTTCTATTTGTCCATGGAGATTCTTGGATAAAATTGAAAGAATTCGGTTTATCATACACTCCTTTGGTTTCAAAATTGCTTGGGTTCATCGTTCAGCTAATTCGGCTGCTGATGAGTTGGCTCGTCAGAGGTTATTTTTAGATTCCGAAGTTGTTTCTAATTTTTTGTAATTCTGTTTCGGGTGGGCTTTCTCGGCCTTTTTTTCTTTTCCTTTTTTTGTAATTCTGTTCGGTATTAATGAAGTTATCTTTCAAAAAAAAAAATATTGACCCCATGCACACAATTGTAGGACTAGAGCAAATTTTTTCTTAACATCGTTTGCTTGCATGAAAACCAAAAACTGAAACCCTGAACCTTCAGTATTAATACTACAATCTACGAACATCATGGGTTCTTCTCTTGAAAAAGAAAGAAAAGGATGGCTTTCTATTAAAAGTTGAGCATCTTTCATGTGATTTCATTATCTACTTATCTCTTCTTTTGTAGATATGACAAAGGTGGGCATTTGTTCATTCCGTCTTATGTCATGCGCACTCATGGGGCAAAGCAACAAGAAGATGCAATTAGAAGTGTTCCCAGAAAACAAATTCAGAAAGTGTATCAGGTCAAACTTTGTCTATGTTGATTATCTTCATTGTATGTCTTGCTACTCATTTAATGAATATTTCAAGAGGAGTTGAGTAAGTCTTAAAGGAGCCGAGTGAGTTTCTAAGATCATCTGATCTTAGTGGTCTTTGAAATCCAAGCCTCAATGCTTATTTATGGTGAAATCCTGAAACATTATGTTATTTATATCCTTTGTGTGTATGGAGGGAAGTGAGCGGGATAGTAGCATTCTTATGAAGTTTGGGTTTTGATAGATTTGAATTTAGGGATTTTATGTATTCTCCACAATAAGTCGCCGTGATTGCAGCTTGCAACACAATTAATAAGTGCTTGTTCTGCAATCTTAAAGATTTTGGGTTCAATTCATGTTCCTGTTTCACTAGTAAACATATGCTACATGATACCATTTGTCATCCTTGGAAGACCTCTCTTTCAATGAAAATTATCTTTCATTCATTGTCATTGTTAGCCATTTTCCTATCTATTTGGGGTCAGCTTTTAAATGAAACTTATCATTACTTGCAGAAATTGTGGTCCAAGGTTGTGTACATTGTCAGATCAATGCCCACTTTTCCCCTTTAATATGATCCAAATGATGTAGGACATGGCTTGCTGGATAGTAAGATCATCCATTCAGTGTGATTTTGTCTTTTGGCCCATCCAAGCTTGGCAGGGGTGAAACCAATGATTTTATGTGTTGGTGGGACTTTGAAGATTAAGATTTCTAGTTCATAAATCCTACACTCAAGAAACCTTGAAATTTGGATAGGCATGGCCCACCAACACATATTTGTGTTGGAGAGGATATCTATATTTGTGGCCTTCAGTTTATAGGCATCTTTGAATCATCAACCATTAGTTTGAATTCAGTAATTTTATAGGATGCATCACATCAAATAATTCTTGGAAGTTCCTCTCCACTGCTTGTAACAACACTACATTACTAAAAAAAAGGTGAAGCAACCACAATGTTGGCTTCTTGTTTGCTTTTGTGTTCAATTCATAGATTGTTTAGACTTTAGAATATTGTGGCCTAAAACTGTACTTTACAGGCTCTGGATACACTTGGAAGAACCAAATGGAGGGTGAATGGAAGAGTACTCAGTGTTATAGACAGCTTGTGGGCTACCGGAGGATGTGTTGCAGGCTTGGTTGATCGTGAAAATGTGAGCCTCTGTAGATTTCTCTTGGTTTAATGAAATTTTACTATTACCTATTAAATTGGAGGGAAGGAGACCATGAGATTTTGTCATATTGGACTTCTCTGGGTAGAATGAATGTTTTAATGTTGTGGTATTAAACTGAAGGTGAAAACCTTCCATTATGTGATCTTTCTCCCAAATGCAGCCTAGTCAGTGTTTACATGGTGTATGTCAACTCAATTTTTAAATCCATTTGCTTGTAGTTACCAATACCGGAGAAACCAGACTCAGAAGATGCAATGGAGATCAAAAAGTGGAGGCAGGGTGTCAGAAAAGCAAAAAAATGCAACTCTGAAAGGCATGCTTTGCGATGTGATATTGAACTTAAACTATCTGTATGTTGTTCATACTCTTGATTGCAAAGCAAAGTGTTTAAAGATTGTAGTTGTGCAGTTCATTCAGTTATATCTAATGTTACACTATGATGCAGTTGCAATGATTTACTAAAGCATAAAAAACAAATCCACCATAGACACAAAATTAATGCATTGCAAACCAGCCTTACCTAGTCTTGGGCTACACTTCTATGTTCTAATTCCAGTTTGATTTGCCAATATCATATACTAAGGTGGTGTAGGACTTTGTGGGCTGTTTGGAAGAACTTTTTTCAGGGAATCGGCCATGTTGAACTAAAACAGCCACGTAATTATTACTTCTACTACAACACCATTATATATATATATATATATATCAAAATCTCCCTCATCAATCTTCTGATCTCAGTTTGTACTCTCTCTCTCTCATAATGGTTTTTGTTTGTCACTCGAAAAAAGGGTGTTTTGTTTGATTTAGAACTACTGTCTGTTTTTGTTTTTAGTCATCCATTTGATGGTCAATTCTGCAATCAGTATCACTTTTTATTCTTTCAGCTATGTTTTACCGTTTGTGTGTCACAAGTTAGATGGTCTACATTGGCGCATATAATATATATGTATGTATGGATGGATATGGATATATGCGCCATTTATATGGGTACATGTAGACTAACTCCCTTTTGGTTGTCTTAGATGCTAAGGACATTCACTTGGAAACAGGTAGCACGAAAGATGAGGGATGAGGAAGCATTTTATTATCCCCACAATCTTGACTTCCGCGGCCGTGCCTATCCCATGCATCCACACTTAAACCATCTTAGCTCTGATCTTTGCCGAGGGGCTCTGGAGTTTGCTGAAGGAAGGCCGCTAGGGAAATCTGGTTTACGGTGGTTGAAAATACATTTAGCAAACCTGTATGCTGGTGGTGTTGAAAAGCTTTCTTATGATGGGCGCTTGGCATTTGTGGAGAATCATTTACATGATATATTTAATTCAGCTGAGAGTCCTGTTAATGGAGAACGTTGGTGGTTAAATGCAGAAGATCCTTTCCAGTGCTTAGCTGCATGTATGAATCTTTCTGATGCCTTGAAGAGCTCATCACCTCATACTGTCATTTCACATCTTCCTGTTCATCAGGTGACTATTTCATGAACATTATTCACATGTTGCTCACATGGATTTTATTGCAAAGTTTTGATCAAGTGGCAATGTGGAAAGTATGTTGTTATGGTTGGCTTATGTCTTTAATAGTAGAATTATCTCACAATTCATTTTAGATAACAACGTTTCAAGTTGAATCTCATGAAGGTTCTGCTCCTTTTAGGATGGTTCATGCAATGGTTTGCAGCACTACGCAGCCCTGGGGAGAGATAGTGTAAGTTTACAGTTTTCCCTTTTTTCCAAGTCAATCTTTCTCGTCCTGCTGTATGGTGATTGATTCTCTGTTCGCCTCAAATACTTTATACTGTAACCATTTTTTTCTGAGGTTCTAAAGAAAATAAGTTCCTGTATGTATTCATATACATCATTGACAAAGTACCTTAACCATTAGAGCCATTTCTAATTATAGTGTGTATTACCTCTGTTAGTTCTTTCAATATAGAGGATTGGTATTGAAAGCATTTCTTACCTAAAGCGTATTTGTTTGATATCATTATTCATGGTTACCTAATTCTGTTTGTTTGGTGTTTATGTTTTGAAAGTTAGGAGCAGCTGCAGTTAACCTAGTTGCTGGAGATAAGCCCGTGGATGTCTACTCTGGAATTGCTGATAGGTATGGTAATCCTTTCCTTTGAATTTTTGGGTATTCCTTTCTGGTTATCGTCAATGATTTCATGCTGGTCATTTATCTAGTAGAAAAAGCTCCATGGAAATAGGGTGAATTTATACATGCTTCAGGACTGTGAGATCTGGTCTATCCATCAGGTGAACTTCATCTTGTAGATGCCTTGATAAAACTCTGTTATAATAGGAATGCTTAACTTATTATCTGGTGGCCAGCTTGTACAGAACAATGGGTGGTCAGAAGAAATCTTTGCTAGATTGTCTAACCACCCATTGGTTCTGTATGCTATGGCATACCTCATTAGCAGTCAGCCATGATTTTATGACCCAAGTGTATACAAGGAATGTTCAACTGATAGATGACTGATACCTGGGTACCTCAAAGTGGTAAATATCGTATGGATGATTCATTTTAATGCATAAAACCTGTGGTGGAGGTGTATGATGCTTGTTCTACTTCCATCCATGTTGTATGTAGGCATCACAATGAATGGATTGGATTTTCTACGTGTTTGTAACTCACGTACATGCAGCATGTGGGAATGAATTTGACTGCATCTCCATGAAGAGCTAGAGAGCCACCATTAATTTCATAGTCTTCTAGTTTGTTCTAACATTTCTTCTTATCTTATCTGCTCATGCTTTTGAAGGGTTCATGATATTATACAAAGGGACTCCAAGAAAGATCCTGAAACTGATCCGAATGCTTTAGTAGCTAAACTCTTAATTGATCAGGTCAATCTTCTTCTCAAATCACTTGATAAAAATATTGCAATAAGAATGTATGGCTCGTAAATGTTATTAACTGTTGGATTTACATTTTGAAAGCATTCAGGTGGACCGGAAATTAGTGAAGCAGACTGTGATGACATCAGTATATGGTGTTACATATGTGGGGGCCCGTGAACAGATTAAAAGAAGATTGGAGGAGAAGGGTCAAATAACTGATGATAAATTGCTATTTAGAGCAGCTTGCTATACTGCTAAAGTAAATTCTTCCCTCCAATTATAAATAATTATATGCAGTGAAATTCACCTAAGTGCTGTTAGTTTCGTGAAAAATTCTTCCTTTGCTTTTCATAAATATATATATATTTTTATTGATTTATTGACATAGGTAACATTAACTGCTATTTTTTTTTGAAAGGTAACATTAACTGCTATTGGGGAGATGTTCCAAGCTGCACGCACTATTATGACATGGCTTGGTGATTGCGCAAAGGTGTAGTTTTTACTACAAAACTTCCCAGCTTCTGAATCACTCTTAAACTAGATGCAAAGCGTGTACATATTGGAATCAGTTTAAATACCTCTACAGACAGGATGGTTATCCATTCTTCTTCATGTGTGTGGTGATGTGGAAATTTGAAGTTACATTTGTTCAGAAATGCTTGTATACTTCATTTCCAAATTGTTTTTGGCAATCACCTTTGATAATTCATGGGGTTAAAAAAAGGTGATGAGCCAGATATTGTTCCATCTGTTGTGGTCCTTATTTCAAGCTTCACCAAATGCCAAGTTAGGCTGATCCCTGTCCTTGCTGTCAAAATATTCAGACTGCAGTGTTTTGTAGTACACTGAAGTAAACTCCTACTTGAGAATCTCAATTCATTTAGTCCTTGTGATGGTACCCCTTCTTGAAGTTGTTTGGTTGCTCGTGGGTTATAGGATGTGGAGCAGAGGATTTACTTGTGGCATGGATGGGGGGTTCTTTTAGAGGTAGACAAAGGGTGGCATGGAAAATGGTTCCGTTTGCGGTCTCATAGGCAATATGGAAAGAGTGCAACGGGAGGATTTTTGAGGGGAAGAGAGGGCACCTAGAGAGGTGTTTAAGAGGGCGAAATGGCAAGTGGTAGGTTGGTTGTTTGCGTCTCAGGAGTTTAGGGGTTTAGCACCTGAGGATTTCTATTTGTCTTGTGAAGGATGTATGAAAGGGGACAGAAGAGCCAAGAAGCTTAAGGTTGAGTGGGTAGCGCCTCCCCTAGAATCATTTAAATATAATGTAGATGGGGCAGCAAGGGGTAAACCCGGGCTGACAGGATTAGGTGAAGTGTTACATGATGATAGGGGTACGATATTGGTAGCTTTTTCTAAATCATTAGGGGATAATGGAGTCAAACGAGGCAGAACTGAAAGCAATCAGGAGAGCACTCTAGGTTTGGTTTAGGTTTATGAGTGGTAACCTCATTATTGTAGGTGACTCGACTAACACCATCTCTTGGACTAGTAATAGGAAATCTCCCCCATGGAGGTTGGTATGTAGGGATATTTGGAGGTTGTGCAGGGTGGGAGGTATCACTTTCATTCACACACCTCGATCGGCAAATAATGTAGCGGACGTCTTGGAGAAAGTTGGTTTACATAAACATAGACCAGCTATGGAAATCTTTTCATCATATCAGCCTTGGGAGCTAGGGGTTTCCTCAGTGTATCTTGTGTTGGGAGGGACGTATGGCTGTATCTTTTTATTACTTCATGATTTTTCCTGTTTTTCCTTTTTCTCTTTCTTGGTTCTGAGTATATCTCTCCTATACTTGGATCCTTCCAGTTGTACTCTCCCTTTGTTTTTTAATGAATTAAGTCGCTAATGTCTCAAAAAAAAAAAAAAATAGTCTGTGTGATATATACTACTATGCAATTTGTATGTTCAGTTAAAATCATGTTCTTCTTTTTTTCCTTTTTTATCAAAGGTGTCTTTGGTTTAAATGTTGTGCATTGGTTTTAAACTTCACAAAGTCTTGCAATTTTAACAGGTGATCGCTTCAGAAAATCAACCTGTTAGATGGACGACTCCTCTTGGCCTTCCAGTTGTACAGCCTTATAGGAACACTGAGCGGCATCTTGTAAGTTTCTGAGACTGATTGTGTAGTAACAAGTTTGATCAAAATATTTAGTCAACCGATATCCTCTGCCACTCTGTTTTTATTTTCTTGATGTGCCTCTCCTTTAAGTTAATCAAAGCATGCTTTAGTTAAAGAAATAGATGTGCTGGAAATTTTAGAGTATGTTTTGATGAACCCTGTTTATAATCAGTACAAGTTTCTTGCCACATGGCCGGTTACCTGTGTACATTTCGAGTTGTACTGAAATGTAAAATCAGTCAAATTGCATGAGTTGTGGGTCAATTTATTGACTGATCTCAAGTCTGGTGCCTCAAACTGCTATTGGCAGTTGGGGCTATTTCTATTTTGAGTATGATGACTAAGTATCCTATATAATGAGGTTCCTGACTCCATACCATCCCAGCTTTTGGGTTTGAAGAAAGTGAAAAGTGTGGATTGGCTAGGAGAAACTCTAAGGTGATTTGGAGTAATAAAGAGACTCCAATCTTCAGTTATGTTTCACACTAGAAAGTGAGGGTGGAGAAATCTAAATGTTGAGAAAGTGGATTTTGCAATAATTGGAGATGGGAAATATTGAATTCCTTAAACCTCTGTGGAATTTGATTGCCTCACTGAGTGAAAATTTACTGAAATGGTCTCCATTTTCTTCTTGAAAGTAGAAAATGATTAGGTGACAGGCTTCCCTGATGAAAATGGCTTCTTTGTTCCCACATCTGTGACATCCAAATTTCTCCCAAATTTTCAAAGTATTCTTGGGAAACATCAGAACATATCCAGTCAATGTGTGACCTGCCCTTTTGGTTATTTTTATTCGATTTAGTGTAATTTATTATGATTTTTTAGTGATTGAGGATAATATCAAGGAAAAATGTCCCCGCTAAAAAGGAAAATAGGGAATACTAGAGATCTATCATTGTTTGTTTTTGAGAAAATTTACTCACACCAACTCTATTTACATATAAATATAAAATGAACCATTTGTATTGCATGTGCTCATCCTGTTCAAAGTCCCTCTTTGCTCTCTTTTCTGGTTTTAAGTTAAAAAATTCCCTGGTGCTTTTAGTCTTCGTAATTTCTTCCATTGGGGAGTTTTATGTTACACTTGTGGTTATGCATCTGATTTTGCATCTCTAAATTGATGGTGGCAGATAAGAACTTCTCTACAGGTTTTAGCTTTACAGCGGGAAGGGAACACAGTGAGTTCCCAACAAACATATGATGTTTACATGTTTAAATTGGTAATGTTGATGCTGTTGTCTGAAACTTTGATGTGATTATCTTCTTCAGATAGATGTCAAACGGCAAAGGACAGCATTTCCTCCAAATTTTGTACATTCCCTTGATGGTTCTCATATGATGATGACTGCCGTTGCTTGTGGTGATGCTGGCTTGCATTTTGCAGGTTGATCTCCTATGCTTTCTGCATCTTCCATCCATTTTAGTCTTAATATGAATTGTCAGTCAAGTTCAAGATTGGAAACTGAAAAATCAAATGCTGATATGGAGATGATTATTTGTCATTTTGAATGTTGAAATAAGCAACTGATAAAATTATTGTCATGAATGCATTCACAAGAGCCTGTAGCACAGATTGTAAGTTCTCGTTCTTTTGACCACGGAGGGTGCACATTCAAGTCATCTGGGCGTCAGATAGGCACTCTACCCATGAAAGACAATTTGTGAAATCCGAGTTATGAATGACATGGGATAAATGACTCAGTCAATGACTTGAAAAATGCTACTCTATGCAAATGCAAAAGACAGTCAGTTTAGAGGTAGTATTTAATATTAGGCAGTGTTCAGAGGAATAACACTAATGTGTTTTTTATAGCTCCATTTCTCCATTTGATGACAACTTCACTGCTTACTATTTACCAACCCAAACTATCAATTTAGTGGGGCTTATCATGGGTAGGGCCTGTATTTATTTCTTAGCTCAATTTTTTTTGGAGTTTGTGCCTAGGCTATCTAAAGTTGGAGGTTTGAGGCATGTTTCCTTTTGCAAAAAAGGGGTACTAAATTTACTGTGTTACTATCAATAAGGTCTATCTATGAATTGTGTCTTGGGATTTGCGAATTTCAATAACCACTGTAATGTGGTCCTCATTGTATCTTTTGGTTGCATGCTTGATCAAAACTCACGTGGCTGCTGAATACGCCTCTTCAGGGGTGCATGACTCCTACTGGACACACGCATGTGATATTGACAGGATGAATCTGATCCTAAGACAAAAGTTTGTGGAGCTTTACAACATGCCGATTCTCGAAAATGTAAGAACTTTTCCAGTAATCTCCATTTATCTTTTGTTTTTAATTATGATATAGAAAATATTCATATTCATATTCATCTGATGGCTTATTATTTTATTCTAATTTCTATTCTATGCTTGCCCAGCTACTTGAGAGCTTTCAAACATCCTTTCCGGCATTGAGTTTTCCATCCCTACCAGATCGGGGTGATTTTGACTTAGATGAAGTTCTTGATTCTCCCTACTTCTTCAACTGACTCTACACTGTCAAAGAGTTGTCCACTGCATCTCTGCTGTCATTGGCTTCTACCTACTTGTTATACAAAAGCCTCAATGTAGGGAGCTGCTGTCTGGTAGAAGAAAGGAATGAAGACCCAGTTGTGAACAAGGGGTATGGTACATTTCCCAAAGAATCTGTATAGAACTTGGGGCAAAGCTAGGTTAATCTGATTCTGTTCAAAATGCGTGAAACACCAATGAGAAGCTGCAGAGGTGCAAGTACATTTGAAGGGACTGTGGTTGAACAAGCTCAAATTTAATTGGTGTAAGCTGATAGAATTCAGGTATCGCCGGTGCTTATGTTCTTAAAGATGACAAAAATTACTCCTAAGCACCTTTCGAAGATCGAAAAAGAAATTCTTTAACATGGCATTTTGATAGATAGTCCAAGCTTTGGATACAATGTGATCGTACTGTCGTGGCAGGTTGCATATTCAAGATGGTTCCTTCTCTAAAAAACGTAGACATATTCAAGACCTCCAACTCAGGTGATGGATGGATCTCTTCTATCCGGTCAAATTCATTTTTTTTTTCTTTTTTACTTTATAAATTGTACGTGTCAAAATTCTACCACTTCTCTGACTGTAATTTGGTTAACTAGAAAAATGTAAGATCGACATGTACTTCTATTGTAATAATATATTTTTTTAGTGCGCAAATCATTTTCACCCAACAATGCTTGCTGTGCAAGGTTTTTTTTTTCCCTTTCCCCTTTTTTAGCAGTGGTGGGGTGAGTAGGGTATTCATTTTCAATAGCAGAAATGTACATTTATAATGGGTTGGGCTTTACATGGTTGGGTTAAATGGATACAGGGCTTCATCATAGATGATATGATTCAAAGGGAAACTCCATCAACGGGTGATTATAACTTTGTGAGATGGACTCAGAAAAATTGAAAATTTAAAGTAATTAAAATTTTGAAGTTCAAAATTACAGCATTAAAATGATTAAATGAGTCTCAAAGTTTACCCACCTATCGTCTGAGTCATTTTACATATTTTAGGTCTCCGTACCCAGTTTTTACTAGAAGTGTGTGAAAAAATATCAACTAAAATCTAAAATTTTGATTGATATTCTTCAGTCCAATCCCCCAGCGAAAGGGTAAAGTTTGAAAAAATACTGCTTCTCTTTTAGAAATTTGACAAAAAGTGAAATGGGCTCAAATTTTTATTTTAGATTGTTCTTAAATAAATAAAAAACTGAATGTGAAATGGATCGAAATGACCAATATTTTAGTTTAAATTTTTTTGAAACCTTGAATTGATTTGTATGAAACTCCAGTGAATTGTGGCACCGGTCACCAATCAATGTGAGTATGGCACTGACAAAGTGACAAGGAAAGCAACTTTCCCGCCATCTTGTACTTAATTTGGTGTGTCCAACTGGTGATATTTAGTCTTATTCATTTTTTTTTTCTTTAATTATTACTGCTGGATTTCAAAACATCTATCCAAATATACAAATAATTTTGAAATTTTGAAATGGGTGCTGTTCCTAGTTAGACTCTAGATCCCATTTCACTCTAACTAGCTACTTCGAGTGAACTTATTCAATGTGTGTAGAGTAGAAGATTTAATAATGTCCCAAAGATAAGTGAGACATATTGATCCTGAAAAGAATCTACAAAAAATATTTTATATTGACTATAAATTTTTTAACCTTTAAAAACTTTTTAAATTCAATTAATTAAATTTTTTTTTTTATAAAAACATCATCTTAAAAATATATTTCACAATCATCCATTGGATGAAAGAGTTTTAACTTAAAAAAGTTTAATACAAGTTCAATTTGAAATTAATATTAATAAAGTTACCTCTCGTCTTCAACATTTTACTTGTTTGCCGGAGTTTATCATCAGCCATAACTTCAATCACTTACTCTTACGTTTTTCTTTGTCCTTTACCGTATTTATCGTGTGGTCGTTGTTCAACTTGAGCAGGGAAGAGGACTCCAGGAGAATGTTGGGAAGATTGGGTATTTTGGTGGTGATAAAGAAACCTTTCTTATCAGTTTTCACTGGTTTTCATCTCTCTTCTCTTTCCTTTCCCCTTCTCTTTCCTTTCTCCATTCTTTACCAACCAACGAAGGTATGCCCATTTTTTCCGTCTCTCTGTCTCTCTTTCTCTGAATTTATGCTTTGCCTTCTTCAGTTTACTAGAGTATCCACGAAGGGTGTTGTCGTCGTCTCAATTGTAGAGGGCATAGTTCTGTTTTGGGTGCAATTTGGGGAGTGAATCTGGACCGTTTGATCAGTGGCCCACAATACATAGTCCCTACCTTACAACCAAACAAGTGGCAGGGATATACGATCATCAATCAAGGGTTGAGAGCAACTTGGGATGCCTATCAATGTTGGGTTTGCCCAGATAGCCAATAACTCTAATTTATTGGATAACCCACCTCACTCACACACAAAAATAAGAGAGATTAACAAGGAGAGGAGAGATGAACTCAACTGAATCTTTTGATTTCTGCTGGTACAACAAATCCATCTCGACAAATCAATATTTATAGTCTACACAGTGAGTTTGTGATGACATAGGCAAAATATGGCCCATTTTGGTGGAGTCCACATCTCCACCTGCAAAAAGGGCTGCAGTGACGTGGTGACTCTCCTCCCACAGAACAGAAGAATCGGTGGTGACTCTTCTCTTCCTTGTGAGTCCATTTCTCCTCCTGCATAGGAGGAGAGTCGGTGATGATTCTTCAATAGGGAGCTCCCACTTTGGAGCACCCACAAAACAGGAAGCGAGAAATCCCATATTCAAAGGTAAACTGCCAAGTTCATATAATAGTGATTTATTTACATTTTTCATCATTTTATTGTTATCAACCAATTTTTAAAAACCTGAAAAAATCGGTGGAGTCCGTCTAAGTTGACTAAACTCAGTAGGATTTTGAATCATTCGAGTCTGAAGTTTCACTTGAGTTTTTTCCAAGTTGAAAAACTCCTCTACCTAATGAGATTTTGAGTTGAGTTCAAGTTTTGAGTTTTCAAACTATGTTATCAACTGTCACACTTGATTCAAAATGCAACTTTTACAGTTGCAATCTATTAATATTTCAAAAATTGAACTGTTAATTAAACTGTTTCTTGATCATGGTCCGTTTACAATTGACATGGCTTAACCTAGTTTCAACCTCAGCCTGTCAGTTGGGTTATGTTTTTAAAAATTGGTTGCAACATGTTTACTTATTTGTTCATTCATTTTGAAGTGTTTTGTAACTCATACACAGTTTTTTTTCACTTGTATGATATACATTTATCAGTTATGCTATGAGCTCTGGTAGACTTTATATGATTTTTGTATTGTAGCTAGAAACAATATGGATTGTTTGGTAAAAAATCATAGATTTTTTTTTTTGATTCCCTGAATTTGAGAATTAGCAAATTCTCCTATTTTTGGATTTTTGAGTCTCTGCAACAGTCTTTTGGTGTTTAGTGGGCTTGGCATTATTAGCTGAAATTTGTAGTTCCATAATGTTTAATAGTTTGGGCATTGAAATTCCAAAATATTTCATTTCCATGGGAATTTGTAGATATTCAGGGGTTGGAATTATGTGGGATTTCTTGAATTTCTTGCTCAAGAATTTCAGATTCACCAAACATGGAATTTGATGGAGTTTTTTCTAAATTCCAAACCACCCAAGAATTTTATATTAATGGTTTGGACATTGAAATTAAAAAATAATGTTTTTTTTTAAGATAATTCCAAAATAATGTGTTGCCATGGGAATTTGTAGGTATTCTGGGATTAATTTCATAAATTTCTTGCCCAAGAATTTCAAATTCACCAACGGGGAATTCTTTGGAGAATTTTGTTAGTTCCACCCAAGAATACCTAGCTACCAAACATGTCACATGGAAATTGTAAAGTATTCATTTCTTTTAAATATTCAATGTATGTATGTTTATGTTTTCCCCTTGATCTGTATATAATTCAATTATTTTATGTTTCAATGTAATTAGAAAGCTTGTTGTGAGATATCGATATGCATTTACAGGTGTGAATGGATTGACATCTAGGATTGTTATTTGAGGGCTATGATGCTTGGACACACCATCCATATGACAGGAACACAAATTTTACACATAAAAATGAAGGGCTCAACATAGACACATTCTTTGCATTGAAGTGTCTGTGCAACATAGTTTGCGCTCTGGTAAGCATGGCCTCCTTCAAATTCTCTACCCGGTCAGATATCTCTTTCGATCAATCATATGATCATAGTTTGATTTTTAAGAGCACCTACATTTATGCACCCGATCCAAATTGGTGTAAGTTTAGGCTTCCACATTATAAAAGGAGGATAGGTGCATGGAAAATTGTTACATGTGGTGGTTTCCATGTTGATTGTGGATCAAGTGAACTTTCCAAATCTTTTGTGCTGAGAAAGCCATTTCCTTATCCTACTGACTACATTCGAATTGTTATCCGACCTAGCATCTACCCGTTTCATGGTCGACCAAATTATACTCAAATCAACGGGTTGGAGGGATCTGGTGTAACCAGGTATGCGTCTAAGTTGGTTGACAAAATTGATGATGGTGCAAGATCATTAGAGGAAGAATCTTCAGATGGGGAGGACCTGATTTTGAAGAAACCGAAATCTGATCTAGAGGATAATATGGATGCTTCTCTTCTAAACAATGTTGGCTTGGGGAATGGGAGAAAACTTGGGAATCAATCTCCAGGTGCTAAGAAAGCAACTATCAGGAGAAGAGCTTCGAAACCCGGTTCTAGAAGGAATGGTCAATCTTTTTTCCATAAAAGATATGTCAGGAATTCAGTTCCTAATGTTGATGATAAGTTGGATGCCTCTATTGCTTCCATTGGACCCAGTTCAAGCTCAGAAGAATGCAACTTTGTTCTAGTGCAACTTGAGAGAAGTAGTGATGAGAAGACATTGAGCTTTTTCCAATGGATGAAAGACAAAGGAAAATTAAAAGGGAATGTGAATGCTTACAATTTGGCCCTTCGGGTACTAGCTAGGAAGGAGGATTGGTATTCAGCCCAAGCATTGCTTCACGAGATGACTTCCAATTCAAGCTGCAAACTCACCTTTCAAGTGTTCAACACCCTTATATACATTTGTTCTAAAAGAGGGCTCACTAACTGGGGAACAAAGTGGTTTCACCTGATGCTGGATAGTGGTGTTGAGCCCAATGTTGCCACCATCGGCATGCTCATGAAGCTTTACCAAAAGAGTACCAATCTTGCAGAAGCCGAGTTTACCTTTGGCTATATGAGGTCTTGCAAATTGTACTGCACTTCTGCTTACTCTTCGATGATTACAATGTATACCCATTTGGGTTTATATGACAAATCAGAAGGTATTATCAGCATCATGGAAGAAGATAATGTTCTTCCGAATTTGGAGAATTGGTTAGTTCGTCTCAATGCTTACAGCCAGCAAGGTAAACTCAAAGAAGCAGAATCGGTGTTGAAGTTGATGCAAGAGACAGGGATCTCACCCAACATAATTGCATACAATACATTGATAACTGGATATGGAAAGGTGGGTAATGTGAATGCCGCCCGTTTACTATTCCAAGATCTCCAGAATATCGGTTTAGAGCCTGATGAAACGACTTACCGGTCTATGGTTGAAGGTTTTGGCCGAGTAAATGATTATAAAGAAGCGTTATGGTATTATAAAGAACTCAAACGTTCAGGTTTTCATCCTAATTCTTCCAACTTATATACAATGATAAATTTGCAAGCCAGACATAAGGATGAAGAGGGTGCAATCCAAACACTCAAAGATATGAGAGTAATGGGTTGTCAATATTCATCAATGCTTGGTAGTCTGTTGCAGGCATATGAGAGGGTTGGAAGGGTTGATAAAGTTCCCCTTGTTTTGAAAGCTTCCTTCTATGAAAAGGTGTTGCTTGATCAGACATCCTGTTCGATTCTAGTCACAGCATATGTGGAAAATTGCTTATTGGAGGACGCTTTACAAGTTATGCGCGAAAAAAAGTGGACAGATCCAAATTTCGAAGATAACTTGTACCATTTAATGATATGCACGTGCAAGGAGGCGGGTTTTCCTGAGTATAGTGTTAAGATCTTCACCCAAATGCCGAAATCAGACACCAAACCAAATTTGCATATCACCTGCTCTATGATAGACATCTTCAGCTCCATGAATAGATTTGGTGATGCGGAGGATCTTTACCTCAAGCTAAAAAATTCAGCCACCACCTTGGATATGGTCGCATACAGCATAACTGTGAGGATGTATGTAAAAGCGGGGTCTTTGAAAGATGCTGTTTTAGTTCTAGACATGTTGGAGAAACAGAAAGATATCATTCCTGACAAATTTCTTTTTTTCGACATTCTCCGAATCTATCAACAATGTGGCATGCTTGAAAAGTTGACGGAAGTTTACTATAAAATATTGAAGAGTGGAATTAAATGGGATGAGGAAATGTATAACTGTGTTATAAACTGTTGCAGTCATGCATTGCCTATTGATGAGCTTTCTCGACTTTTTGGTGAGATGGTTAGACGAGGGATGAGAACTAGTACCACTACCTTCAATGTTATGCTTGATGCTTATGGAAAAGCCAAGCTCTTTAAGAAGGTAAGAAAAGTTCTTTGGATTGCACGAAATCGGGGATTGGCTGATGCGATTACTTTTAACACTGTCATTGCAGCATATGGACAGACCAAGGATTTCAAGAATATGAGGTCTACCTTCCTACACATGCAATTTGCACAATTTCCTGTTACCCTTGAGGCGTACAACAGTATGTTGGATGCATATGGGAAAGGAGACCAGCTAATGAAATTTAGAGACATATTGTGGAGGATGAGGAGTGCAAATTGTGATTTTGATCATTATACTTACAACATCATGATCAATACTTTCGGGAGGAAAGGATGGATTGCAGAAGTCAAAAGTGTACTCGATAAATTGAAGGCATGTGGACTCAAACCTGATTTGGTGAGTTACAACACTTTAATACAGGCATACGGAAATGTGGGAATGGTTGAAGAGGCAGTAAATGTGGTGAAGGAGATGAGAGAAAATGGGATTGAGCCAGATCGGAGAACTTATACTAACCTTGTTGCTGCTTTGCAGAAGAACGATGACTTTCTTGAGGCTGTTAAGTGGTCATTGTGGATGAAGCAGAAAGAATTGCTGAGCTTGAAATGCTGATTAGTCATAAACCCGTTGTTTGAATAGCTGTTGTCGAATGGTTATCTCCCTTCATTAGCCGTTGATGAATGTCTTCCAATTTGTACTTTTTTTTTAATTCATCGGTGAGTGGACCTTCTACTAGGTATAGGAGTAAGAGTTGATTTTTTATCAAGTATAAATTTTGTATAGGTAAATTTTTCTCTTTGCTGGTCTGTCATTTGCACCCAAGATATCTTAGTATTTGTCCTAAGAGCTCAATATGGAGGACTTTTAGAAGCATGAAACATAAAATGATGCTTGTATTTAATTGTGTATGCCAATGTTTTATTTGTAAGTGAGACTCTTCTTGTAATTTTACCCTGTATCAATGCAATTATTATGTAATTTTGTCTATACTCAGTTACTCAAAGCCACAAATCTTATATTTGAATGTATAAAGAGAACTTATGTAAGTATTTGGCAGTATACATAATTCTGTCCTATACTCCTATTGGGTTTTTAAATCTTCTCTGTCCTATACACCAATTGAGTTTTTATATCTTCTCTTCGAGCATAAGATGTTTAAATGTCAAGGTAATGAAAGGGCTCTAACCCGAATTGTGGATGTGTTCTATACATTACAAACGATCACCTGCATATGGGATTGCCTTGCATACAATGTGCATACTTAGGAAAACAGTAATTCAAGAGTGGTTGGCCCGACAGTCAAGAAGCTACACTTATTAATGGAGGTTTTGAGTTCGATTCACACTGAACATCTTTTTGAGTCACTCCTTGTAATTATTTATCTAGTGTGTGGGATTACGAGGTTTGTAAATGCCCCAAGAAGATTAAAGTGTTCCTTTTCTAACCAGGATCGGCCCTGAGATCTCCTAAAATCTTAGGGGTCCTAGGCGAAGTGAGATTTCAGAGACTCTTAAGATTCAAATCAAAATAATTTTTTATGAGCATTATTCTACTCAACCTAATCCAGTATAAGGTGGGACCGCTGGACACCTTGGTCATAAAAAAATACTTAGAAAAACAGTTTCACTTTTCGTTTATGAAAAGACATAACTACCCATGGTGACTGTTTATAATCAAATAGACAGATGTACAATTGATGTATGGGCAATTTTGTCTTTTAGATAGGGGTACCTTTGAGAATAGAAAAGAAGAGGTGCCTCTGTCATTTGTTTAATTTAACTCAAACTTTAGATGTCTTGTAGATATTATAAATGATCACCTGCTAAGAATGACTATAAATTAGGTCTCACCTAATAACTTTGAGAGGCGGAGAACTTCTAAGAATGGTCTCTGAAAAATATTTAAATAAAAAAGGATGACGACCTATATACATTGGTGATGGTCCATTAAAAATGACTATGATTAAATAAATCAAATTACATTTTTTAAGTTTTTAAAAATTTGATCAGTTTAATTCTTTTAAATTTTAAATTTGTGGTATTTAAAAACACAGTTTGATTGTTCATGTTTAAAGGGAAATTTTCAACGGCTGGATTGTCTTATCATGTCATTTTCTTGATAAAGTCTTGAGAGAGAAAGTCTCATTAGATATTTTTTTTCCTTTTTTCAAATAACATTTCATGGCAGTGTGATTTGGGGCAGTGTGTTGAGCCAATTTGGGAGTATAAATAATTATAATTTTATATTTAATTCAAACTTATCTAAATTTTTTTCCACTCAAACCTAATCCAGTTATTTTTAATTTAAAAACGTGATGAAAATTTTATTTTTAATAGAACTTCTCTTTCGTATGTGACAGTAGGCTTATGGAAACGGGAGGCCATTAGCTAAGACTTTTGACACGTGCAAACTATGACGTAAGGTTTAGATCGACTGAGAAATTGCCAACCAGTCATCAGATTTCTAAGTTGAGATGCCACGTGGGAGTTTTATAAACTTTGTTCAATTATTACTTAACTATTTCCATTTTCCAATGCTGCAACGAGTCACAAGTTTGATTTATTATTTACTCGGTCGAATCTGTAGTCAACTTGCTCTACCTGCTTCTCCCCTTCACCTTTCTCAAAACCAGATCCCTCCCATGCCACTTCAACAAAGAAGATATGGGCTACTCGGAAATTCAAGATTTAGATAAAGAAAGTCCCATTGAACCATTAGAAATAGAACCACCTCCCAAAGATAGCAGTCATTCAATAGTTAAGAGAAGATTTAATCTCCTTAATTTTATTCTTGAACCATTTCAATGGCTTCAAATGCTTTGCAAGGAGCTGAACACAAGCTTTGTTTTTGGGGTGGTTTTAGTTTATGGGTTCAGCCAAGGATTCTCAGGTTCATTTTTTCGGGTCGTTTCGGACTACTATTGGAAGGATGTGCAGAAGGTACAACCATCTACTGTTCAACTCTACGTTGGATTGTATTACATTCCTTGGATTATGAAACCCCTGTGGGGGCTGTTGACCGATGTCTTCCCGGTTAACGGTTACCGACGCCGGCCTTACTTCGTCTTTGCAGGTGAGTATGATCGTCAACAATGTATCATGTACTGTTAGTGTCTATGATATATGATAATCTTTGATGGAACTGCAAAAGTTTAAAATTATAAATTAAAAGCTTTGAAAAAACATCGTGTGAGTCAAAGTTGACAAAGTATGATTTTGAGTTGAGCAAATTAGTGAGTTCTATCAAGTTTTTTAGAGTAGTTGAAAACCCATCCGAGTCATTCCACTCGATTGGATTTTGAATTTGAGTAATTTAGATCTCAAGTTGAGAAAGTCAAATGAATTTTACCAAGTTTTTTTCCAGAGTTGAGTTGAAAAAATCATGGGAGTTACTTGATTTGATTGGATTTTGAGCCTAGTGAGTCAACAGGAGCTGAAAAACTCATCCGAGTAAATCTACTTGTTTTGATTTCTAGTTTTGAATTTTCCTACTATGTTTCGAACTCAGCAAAATGGTGAGATGGGATGATGCGGACTTGGTTAAGACAGGGTGTCTTGGTCTAACTCGGTAGACAATTTTTATATCAATGGCTGTCTTGTATTTTCATGAGCAATCAATAGCCTGAAAGTGAATTTGACTGCTATCATGTGAACTGTAGTGGAACAGGACGATACAGGGCAACTTGTCTGACAAAAAGGTTTTTTTTTAGCAGTGATAAAGAAAATTAAAATTATGACAGCATCAATGAAGAACCACTTCTTATGAGAATATTTATATAGTAAGGACCCATCGATTTATTCGGTGTGTGCAGATAATAGAGTTTTCACACCCTCCAAAGGACTAGTCGGTACAATGCTTGGGCACCTCCGAACCTAAAAAAATAAATAAAGAAAATTAAAACAACAAAAGGAGATACATGTACAAAGAGAATGGACTAAAAGGATTAGACCATAAAGATAAGAAAAACAACAACAAAAAAATCAAAATAAATGTAAAAAACAACAAAGAAGATCATAAGAAAAATACTCCGGCAAAATGATTGTCCACTCTCATATTGGCTGACAAAAAGCTGAATCGGTCTAACTCGGTAAACAATCATTTAATCAATGATCCTCCTGAATTTTCCTCAGTAATCAATAGCCCAAAATACAACTATATATAGATGACAAAACCAATAAAATTAGGGGGGTGAGAAGTTAATGATATACCGAGTCAGGTGTGTCCAGCATCAGTTTTCCAAAAAACCGAGTCACCTCACCAGCTTTTCAAACATGGGATGGAGCGAAGGATGATTTACTGACATTGTACTTGAAGCTGATTTTTTTCTCTAATGTTCTGTTGCCCATCCACATGTTGAGTCTTCAACTGTAGTGATTTGCGATGATCTGAAACCATTCGATCCATGGGTGATATTTTTCGTGTAAATTTGTTTGAATGGTGTAATATTATATGTATCATCTATGTCCATATGCCTATGTTCTGTTCTGACCATGACGTAATTTTGAAATTGCAATGTTAGAACTCGATACTCTTGTTAGCATTGAATGGCTTTCCTAGCAAATAGTTGCATGCTGATGATTTGAGACAGTTGTGTTTGAAGAGTCAATCTGTTTGTGGCATTGATCAGGTGTTCTTGGGACTCTGTCGGCACTCATTGTTTCAATCCGTACTAAATTAGCGATAGTATTAGCATTGTTTTGCTTGATTGGGATCACAGCAGGGGTTGCCATTGCGGATGTAACAATTGATGCATGCATTGCTAAAAACAGCATTGAGCAGCCAATGTTGGCCGCAGATATGCAGAGCCTTTGCGGACTTTGTACGTCGGTCGGGGCCTTGCTGGGCTACTCTACTAGTGGCATGTTTGTTCATGCTCTTGGAGCTCAGGTTTTATTCCTCTCTCTCTCTCTCTCTCTCTCTCTCTCTCTCTCTCTCAACAAGTGTTGGATTTTGTTGTAGGGAGCTTTGGGTCTTTTGGCTGCCCCACCTGTTCTGTTGGTTGTGCTAGGATTTATGATCTATGAGTCGCGAATGAACCAAAATGTCGAAAAGAAGAAGGTAAGTTCTATTCTAGACTGGAGACGTATTATTACATTTTATCCTCGAGTTTGGAGCAAAAGTTGTTTAGCCAAAACAGGCAGTAATTTTTTCAGCTGAAAAAGACAAGTTTTGCTGTTTTAGCCCAAACGAGCCGAGAACGCCTGAAAAGACCGAAAAACTGCAGAAATGTGTAGTTTACGAAATTAATGACGATGATTTGCAGTGATTCATATCTTTGGGAGCAGCCTCATTCCCACCTTCCCATGACTGTTCTAAAGGAAGTGGACAAAATGCAGAAGACAAAAGGAGAATGTAGAAAGATGTTATCAACCAATTCCTCATAGCCTATGTTCAGGATTGCAAAATTACATGACTTCAAAATAGTTATTTATAGTCTCCTCATATTGTAGCTTAATAGGAAAATGGTTCAGACCATCCAAACACAGCTGCAACATTAAAACTCAACTTCTGATAACCGAACCAGGGAACCAACTATCCATTTTAATGTTAAATTTTGAGTTGCTGCCCAGATGGAGTAATTTACAATAAGAAGTTGATACATCATGTTCACAGTATGGAATGTGATAAACTAAGAGTGAGAATCATCTGAAACTAGCTGATCAAGTTGTAATATTGGCACTTATTTCACATTCATTTTCATGTAAATTTAGGCCTTTGAGAAAGTCGGTGGAGCCATGAGCAGCATGTGTAGGACAATGAAGTATCCTCAGGTGTGGAAGCCTGCTCTCTATATGTATCTCTCTCTAGCTCTTAGCATAAGCACCCATGAAGGTCAATTTTATTGGTATACTGATCCGAAAGCCGGTCCTGCATTCTCTCAGGTGATAAATCTCATTCTTTGCCATTTTTGTTTTTGTAAGATTCAAATCAAAATGAAGCTTCAAACAGACTAATAGACAGAGGAAAAGGAAAAGATTGGTATATCTATATCCATTCTCTGACTTCTCTAAATGCAGGAGTTTGTTGGGATGATCTACGCCATGGGTGCAATGGCATCAATAGTCGGGGTCCTGATATATCACAAGATCCTAAAAGACTACCCATTCAGGAACCTTCTCTTCTTTGCCCAGATCCTCTATAGCTTGTCGGGGATGCTTGATCTCGTATTTGTTCTTCGCTGGAATCTAAAGCTTGGAATTCCCGACTATATCTTTGTTGTGATGGAGGAGTGTCTGAGTAGAATCATAAGCCGGATAAGATGGATGCCTATGATTGTCCTTTGCACAAAGCTCTGCCCTCTAGGGATCGAAGGGACGTTCTTTGCACTGCTCATGTGCATTGATAGTCTCGGCCATCTGTCTTCCAAGTGGGGTGGAGGTATGGTTCTTCATTTTTTTAATGTGACAAGAACAACCTTCACCAACCTGTGGTTAGTGGTACTCATTAGGAACCTGTTGAGAATTGCAACACTGGGTTTGATATTTTTGGTGCCGAAACTCGATCAATCAGAAAATATACTTCCTCCCGATCTGTTAACCAGGACTGCATCGGCTGATGAAGAGGAGCAAGGGGTGAAACTGGTTTCCATGAATGACAAAGTTGAAATATAATTCGTTATGAGGCCCTCATACCATGTAGAAATTTTGCTTTTACTACAAAATCAGGTGTACTATATAAGAATGTTTTGATTTCTTTTATTTTTAGGGATTATCGAATAACAATATTGTGATAGTGACATCAATAAAAGCTTACAGTTGTTTAAAACCTTCTATAAGACTCCATATGCAATAGAAACAAAATTCATGATCTATTGAACAAGAATGAATCATTACGTTTTCCTTTTCTCTCTCCTTTGAGATAAAATTAAATTTCTACATAGGAAAATGGCGACCAAGGATCACAGCCAAAATAAGGGGAAATGCAAGAAACAAGAAATAGAGTAGGGTATAGAGGAAAAATTATTTAAATAAAAGCATGAAATCAACTCAGGATTAAATTTTTTGCACTCCAAACCAAGTACAAGGTATGTACCCCATCTCTTCTTCTTCCTTCAAAATTCAATAAAAAAATCAACAAGAATCTGGTTGTCCAGCCTAGACAATATTTACATTTGAATAGAACACCTATTTGCAACCTTAAACATGACCTAACCATTGATCCAGAGTCCTGACATATCTGGCCTGCAATGCTATAATTCAGCCATTAATACCCTAACAAATTTGAAGTAACAAACAACTTAAAGAGAATTGAAGAGAGCAAGGAACTGCATGTGATCTGGGCTTAAATTTGGCCTCGCAGGACAAGGATCCTTCTTGATCTCCTCCCATACGCATACATAGCCTCGAAGACATCAGAGCTTATTTGGGAATTTTCTCACTTCCCAGTGCTTAGCTGACATTTTGGACTGTAGCTAGCTTCAGCACTTCTGTGCAGAACAACGGAGTCAAGAACATCAGAACTAAGAACTGCCCAAGGAGGGTGGACTTCTCAGCTCCCAGAAAAAGTACATATACAATGTGTAATAACAGTCATAGGTAAATGGTTGTTTTAGTTCATCATTGCCAATTTTATCTGGTTCATCTGAATGGCTCATAATGTCCATCTTCACTGAAGCCCACCCATATGATGCTAGATTCGACTTTGGAAATTGTGCAAGCTCTCATTTATGGTTTGACTAGTAAAACATGGCTATTTCTTTCACCTCAGGCAATCCATGCAATAGCCATCAGTACTAACTTCCATATCAGTTTTATAATACTTCAGGAAGGACCCTGAACTCCACTTATCTGAGAAATGGAGAACTGAACAATAACTCTGCACAATTACAAATGGATGAGAAAATTGTTAAACAACTGAAAATAGTCTCAGAAAACATACCATTCACAGCTGTCCTAAATCTTCAGTAACATGTGACTTGGAACTTCCGGATTAGAAAATAAATAAATCATGTTGGCTGTTTTTAGTAAAGTGAATTTGCAACAAAATGAGCAATCCATGTTCCTTGAGGCGTAACCATCTCTACGATTGCAAGTTTGTGACAATTAGTAAGTCGTCAATTCGTTCCCCTCCTGCAACCATCATTCACTTAGATAAGAAACAGAAAACTTTCCATAACAGAGTTGGGAAATTGGCATGTATGATTCAATGATTTACCTTTTGTGGCATAATCATTTTTTTAATGTCCACATTTCTATTAGGGTCGAACTTCCCATAACTTTTGTAGTATAATGATTTCTTCCCTCAAATACCCAGCAGCAGATTGAAGTCTCTAAGAAGTTCAAAGCCAAACCAACTTCCTGCATGAGAAATAATATGCTGCCTGTGTGGGTCTACTAAAAGCACAAGAACTTCATTTCCTCAAGTCATCTTAAGAGAATCCTGGCATAGATCAGAGTAAGGTAGAGAGAAACACTTGATATTGGAAATCATGATAACAGAAAGTCATTATGTTTCCGTGGTGACAGAAATTCACACTTGGGTCACCATGGTTTCCATTATTCCAAAATTTAAGCTTGTAAAAGAGAAGTTACCATTCACATACAAGCATGTTTCCTCAACTATTCAGTCATTAAAAGGTCTAAATGCCGGCCCAAACTACAAGCCATTTGTCATCTAGCAGGCTCCACAAACTTATATGATGAATAAGCCTCTGTACTGAATCTATTTGAGAGAGCATTGATAATGTCATCATAACACTGGTTGCCATTTTTCTCCTGCCTTGCACGTATGACTTGAAGTAGTTCCAAGAACTTCTCATCTTGGCCAAAACTATGAACACACTCAACAAATAGAGAAACTGTAACTGTGGATGGAGAAATGTAATTAGCAACAATGTCATAGAGCCGCACCGCTTCTTCAATCTCACCTTTCATGCAATATCCCTGTATCATGGCACCGAAAGTGACTGCATTCGGAGTAAGACCCCTTTCCACCATTCGTTCGAGAGTCCATTTGGCCTCTTTCAACTGTCCATGCTTGCAGTATCCATTTATAATACAAGAATATGTAACAACATCAGCTTCAATCCCCTTTTCTGTCATCTGAGACAGAAATTTCTCTGCATCTTGGAGCTTCCCAACTTTACACGACCAATCTATGAGCGTAGTATAGGTAACGACATCAAATTCATGCCCCTTAGAAGTCATCCTTTCAACCAAATCTAATGCCTGCTTGAGGTCACCTTCTGTACACAAACCATGCACGAGTGTGTTATAAGTTACAACATTTGGTTTCATGCCCTCCCCTTCAATTTTATGCAATAGCTCCCGAGCAACTTTAATCTGCCCAATTTTGCAGAACCCATCTATCAAGGTGTTATATGTAATTAAATCTGCCTTGTAGCCTTTTCCCATAATTTCCTGGAAAAAATTCATTGCTTCCTCCATCTTTCCAACTTTGCAAAAACCATCAATTAATATATTGCAAACAACTGTATTATTGTTAATTTGTCTTTCTTGCATATGATGAAAGAACTGCACAGCATCACCTAGTTTACCTTCTTTACAAAGTCCACTAATTAAAGTACCATAGGTAAATTCATTAGGATCCATCCCCTGTTGTCTCATCACATCTAGAATCCTTAGAGCTTCTTGTATTCTTCCCTCCTTGCATAAACTGCTCATGATTCCCGTGTATGTTACAACATTTGGGCAGAGCCCATGGCTAAGCATCTTGTGAAGTATTTCTGTAGCTTCCCGCCAGAACCCCGCAAAGCAAAACCCCTGAATTAAAGCTGTATATGTAACAACATTTGGATAGAAACCCATACGCTCCATCTCATAAAATAGTCTCTTGGCTTCACCCAACATCCTCACTCGACACAATCCATCAATCAAAGCAGTATAGGTAAGCACATTTCCTCTAATCCCTACCTTACCCATCTTCGTATAAACTGCTATTGCTGTTTTAATCTTCCCCTCTTTACACAACCCCGCTAAAACAGTATTATATGTAACTGCTGTTGGTTCCAATCCTAACTGCAACATTTCCCCAAGTAACCGGAGACCCATTTCTGATTCAGAGCGCTTACAAACAAAATCAATCAAGATTGAGTAAGTCCGATCATCTGGGCCTGGCCCATTGTCCTTCATTCCACTTAGAACCCGAAATGCATCCTCGACCCTCCCTTCCATACACAAACCTTTCACAAGGGTGTTCAAACTAACAACATTAGGCGCAATATTCGAAGCTCGCATTTCATCTAACATGTGGTATGCACAATCAATTTGGCAAGTTTCACAATAGAAATTAATTAGGATGTTGAAAGTAACAATGTCAGGTCGAATTCCAGACAGTTTCATTGAGTTATACAGTGGTAGCATCAATTCAAATCTTTTTGATTTCACCAAAGACGACAAGACGAGATTGAAAGAGAGAAGAGAAGGTTTGGAGCTCGCCTTGAGCATGCGATTAAGGACGGACACTGCATCGTCGATGGCCCCAGATTTGCAATGCAATTTGATGAGAAAGTCGGAATCGATATCATCGTTGGGAGGGTCCGAAGGGAAGGAAGAAGGAGAAGGGTTGAAGCTCAGGCGCCGAAATCTGGAAGAGAACCTGGTAGCAGGAAGAAGAATTTTGAAAATTGCAGGCATTTAAAGGGATTGACAGAAGAGCAGGAGAGGATATTCATCTCCGGAAGTGAGAGAATTCATGGAGAAGAAGGAACAATGAAGGAATTGTTTGAATAGAAGGGATGGATGAAAGAAAATAGTGTTTCAGACTTTCAGCTCACGGTGAAGAGAAGGGATTTAAGGCAAGAATTGAAGGCAAAGCTAGAGCGGGCCGAGTCGGGCAAGGCAATGCTAGAGCGGGCCGAATCGGGCAGGGCTTGGGCCTACCAGAGCAGGGGCTCGAATTGCAATTAAAGGAATTGGGCCCAGGTTATCTGATTGATCATAGTTTAAAATCTTGGACCAATTTAACGTTGATTGGAAAAGTCGTCTGATTTTCTTGATTAAATTTCAAATTACGTTTGAGTTTAGAGTTATTTTATTTTTCAAACTTTGGAATTAATAAAATTCGACCACTACCCAAGTTGTGTATTTAAGAACTTGAACTTGGACATAATAGATTTTTTGTATAATTCTGTAAAAATGTAAAATTTAAATTAATAAGTTTATAAATTTTATATTCAAGTAAAATGTTAAATGTGAAAATGAGATTTTATGGCTCAAATTAGAGCATTCACGATAATTTTGGGCTTCCATGTATTGGGTTTTGACCAATCTGATTTGAAGTTCGAACTTGATATTTTGGGTCCAAAAAGGAGTCCAATCAACTCAAACCAAATTTATTCAGAGTTTTCATGCAAGTTCAGGTTAGATCTGGCCCAAGTTGAACCCCTAGTTCAACTTTAAGCACAAGGGCCCTTCCTAGACCAAGTCCAATAGTTTTCTAGTTGGGCTCTTTGGGCTTTTGGATAAATAAAACAAAATTCTCATTTTATAAATAGGCTCGGCCTAGGCATAGATTGCTATATCCCTACAAGCTAGGTTTTAAATATTATACTCAAGAGAGCTGAGTCTGAGTCAACTAATTTTTGAGTCAAGAAGAAAGCTTACAAGTATACATCAATTGAATTGAGTCGATCAATTCTAGGCAGGTTCGATTTTTACTGGATCCAACTTGCTTCTTTACTGATCATTTTCACTTAGGGTTCCTTAATTTTCAAAAGAAGAACCAAAACGACCATAGACCACTTGTAACCATTACCAATTATAAACTATGTACCTTAACAGTAGTGGTATCACCCATGGGGGTTTTACGTTAGATTTCTCACACGTAAATTAAAAAAAATAAAAAATTATAAACGGGAATTGATAAAGATGATAAATTATATTAGGAGGAAAGAATGCAGAAGAGACGCTTCAAAGCCTTTGAGAGAGGTTTGCAAAACATGGTGAAAATCTCAGAAAACAATTAAATAAAGTAAAAAACATTCAGATGGAAGGGAAAATGGGCCATGAAAGGGAAAATTGTGATGTTCGCTCCATTAATGAATAATTGCGTATCTTAAATCTTGAAGATGGTGATATCACACCCTAAGAGCCCTCATTAATTTTTTTGAAAAAGCCTCTAATATAGAAAATCACTTGGACTGATTGTACAGTTAGGATAGGTTGGATGGGCCAGGATAGTCTGGGGGTGTGGTGAGCCTTGGGCTAGTGGGCTGCATTTCAATGAATATGTGGGCCTTAATGGGCCTTCTTAGGCCATCGCTATTGGTGATTGCTAATTACATTGGGCAAAGATTGATCATAAATCCTCACTATTTCTTATTTTCATTTATCAATATAGGAGGACACATTACAAGTTTTAGGAGACTTAAAAGTGAAGACCAACCACAAGTGGGCTCTGCTCAACGGGCCCATGCACAGACATAAGATGGTACAAGACTTTGTTATAAACTTTTTCGAAATGGATTATAGGACCTACATAGTAGAGTGTATTTGACAAGGTGACTACTTAAATAAAGAGTATATAAAGTTTTATCGTCAATTGATCATCCTAGCCATGTAATCTTAGTCATTTAATTTTCAATAAATATAAGTAGTTGATTTTTAAAAGTTTAAAATCAGTACATAAGATAATAAGATACGAGATAGAACTTCATATACCTCCTATCCAATATAATTTTCTTTAAATCATGCAACCAGATGGAACACAAGAGTCAAGAGTTATTTAAAGAAGAGTGTCGGTAGAGATGCTATTGTTTTATTTATATACAACATTGGTGCCACCCACCACTAAGACCAGTCTTAGTGGTACACAATCAAACCAGGCATCTGATTTTGCAAGTCCTACAAATTATATTATTTTAATCATATTTATTGAATTCATTTAAATATAAAAACTTATAATTACAGATATCTTTTTTACGAACTTCTTTTGAACTTCCATATTCTAAATCTCAAGTGAGTCTGAGTTGACTCAACTCTAAAATTTGACTCAAAATCAATAAATTTTACCAAGTTCTTTGTAAGTCAAAGTTGTAAAACTTGTTTGAATTACTCAATTTGATAGAATTTCAATTCTAGACGAAATTTCAAGTTTTTGAACCATGGCATCAGCTGGAATTCTAGCCTTAACACACAAAAATTGGCCGGTAAATACCAAGTTAGACCCGGCATTTACCATCCAACTTGGCATTCCTAAACAAATGTGGTAAAGTAGAGTAAAACTTGGGTGAGTCGGATCATTTTTTGCGAGCTAACTTGGCTCTGAATAAATCTGACTCAAGTTGAGGTTCTTCGGTTCGAATCATAAGCGGCGGCTCAAGCTCAAGACCAAGTCTATCAAACTTGTGGGTTGCTTCAGATCAGATCAAAATTGGTTAAGCAAAATGCATATAAAGATAAACCATGTTAGTGCCACACACCATGTTAATCTTCGATGTCACAACAGCGAAGAGTTCATGTCCATTTGAAAGAAATAAGAGATGAAACAAAAACATGGTTAATAATATTTTTGTGAAGCAGGATCCCTTACATCGGCTGTGACATCAAATATGGTTTAAGAATCGGCGAACCAGAAATGGTTGGCATCGGACTGCCGGAAAGGAAGGCCTTCAGGAGGACAAGAGCCAGTTTGGGTTTGTGTAGAGGGACCTCATGACCAGCTCCCCTCACTGTTACAAAGGTCAGGCCCTTGTAAACTTCAGTCCATCCTCCTACCTGTTTTAATATATAAACAACTAAGAATTTAGCAAATTAGCTGCAAAACCAATAAACAATTAATTGCCTACTTTCATAATTGAGCACTAAGAAAAAAGAAAAAAATTGGCCAAATTTCAGATTTTTTGGTTTTATGCTCACTTGACATGAAACCAACACAAGTATGAGATTCAGATTTGGGATTAAAAACAAAGAACTTGAGGACTCCACCAAATTTAAATACATTTATATTTTTTTTAAATGAAAGTAAAAATAACACTACTAGAAAATGATGTACTGGCTTTACTCAAAAAATTAAGTGACAAACAAATCGACATTTTAATTAGGTTGCAAAAGAGAAACGTGTAGTAATTTTTTAATTATCTTGAAAAATAATGATTAAAGGTACCAGAAGAGTCCTTGACGAATCTGACACAGGAAAAAGTGTCTGAAATGGATGCATCACACACCTTGAGAAGTCCTTGCAACTCAGAAAAGTGGTATTTTTCAGATTTTTTGGAAATGTTGAAATTATTGTAGCAGACCGATATGTTGGCTTCAATCCATTTCAGTCAATATTTCCACCCATTTTGAAATTTTCTATCCATTTTTTCTGATTATTTAGAAATTATATATCAGCTGTAACGGGCAATATAACTGAAATATCGGCCGATATTTTTTGCTTCCCTCGTAGACCCAAAAATCTGTATCTTCTTACATTTTAATCTTTGATTGTCGCACCTAATTTAAAAAAAAACACTAGCAAGGCACCACCCTCATCAACTTCAACAAACTAAGCACCAGATTTTATGCAATTAAAATGAGGGAAAAATGCATCAGATGCTTCTAAAAGCTGAAAAACAAACTTTTTTTGAATGGAGACAATGCTAAAATTCATTAAAATACGAATTTAAGTACAAAGAAGTCTATAATCTGTATAAGAGAGTAATACAAACCATAACAAAGAAAATAACAACCATACATGAAACCAACAACACAAAAAGACAAGCAAAATAAAGTCCTCAACCTCCTATGCCATGGAATCTCCCTTTGTAGAAGAATGAAAAAGCTCCACCACTGTTACCAACTTGTGGACGCCAACCTTTGCCAGAAAATTGGCAACACTGTTGGCCAAGCGCCTCACATGTCTAAAGTGAATGAGTCTATTCCTTGTCAACTGCCTAGTTTCTCTCACCACATTAACCAGTCTCCACGGGGGGGTTTTCCTACCACAAGCACATGCAATAGCATTCGCAGAATCACCTTCTACTTCAAGATTGTCATTCCCACACATTGACCACAGAAAGATCGCTCTCCTTCATTCGATTTTATAACCCAAGCAAACTCCAAAAGAGCTAAAATCATTCTCCCCTTGTCGTCATGAAGGATCCCCCCACCTGCTGGCCCAGGTTTACCCCTAGCCGCCCCATCAACATTAAACTTGTGGAACCCTGCTTCTGGCTTCACCCAACTTACTTTTAGAATGACCTTCCTCATTCCTCCCCTCAAGCATCCCTCCCAAGAGATGAAAAAATCCTCAATAAAATATCTTGTAAACTCCTTACACATTGAAAGCCAACCCTCTAGGCCCCATTTCGTCTTCTCGAAGACATCCCTAGCCTCTAGGGACTTGCCTTCAAAAATTATATTGTTCCTCTCCCTCCATACAAATCAGAATATGATAGTTGAGATTAGCCTCCACGCCACTTCCTTTTTTCCGACCAACCTCACCCCCCACCCCCCCACCAAAGATAAGACTCTCCACATTCCTATTAAACACCCACATGGAATCGATAAGATTCAAGAATCTATCCCTAACGCATCTGAAGAACTGGCACCTACACATTAGGTCGTCCACAGATGCCTCTTCCAAATCACATAAAATGCAAACGTCATATGTACTCTCTGGTAAGATTCCCCTCACCCTAAGATCTCCCTTAACCAATATCTTGCCTTTAATTGTTGTCTAGGTGAATACTTGAATCGGGAGAATCCATATTGTTCTCCGACAAGTACAGAATCATAAAAAAATCAAGTTCCTTTTGTCCATAAACCCTATTGATTGATTCTTGAATGGCGGTACTTAGCACAAACACAATAGAATGTCTAGTGAAAAAATAACTTCAAAAGCCAATTGGAGATAAACAAGGAAATGGCTACAATGACGATGATAACAACCTATTGATTCTTGAATGAGTGAACATTTTTTTTTTGAATGAGTGAACATTTGGCAGTGTTACAGCTCTTCAAATCAAGTGCTACTACCATTGCTATATTATGAAAGTATTTTGCATCGAGCCTGGCAATGATACGGTGCTTGTCTTTTTATAATAGAATGTATTGGATAAGACCTCAGTGACAAATTCGGCCGAAATTTTGTCTGAATTCAGGCTAAAATATGCATCTAAGCACGATCAATGTTTCTAAAATATCACTGATATTTCTAAATTTCTCCCAGCCAAAATTTTTAACTGAGGGTAAGAAGCATGCCTATTCAAATTGCGTTAATATTCTCAAATGTACTTGTCCCTATTTTTCCGTGGCTAATAACCCATATCCAAGCAGGTATTTGCACCCCTGGTGCCTCTTTATCTATTAATATATGAACCATTTCAAAAAAAAAACCCATATCCAAGCAGCATAATAATCTTATTATCCATCATATACTGTTATGTACTGCTGATACTTCTTTGATGACCAGAAAATAGCATTTTTTTAAAAATCACCTACCTCATGTAATGTGTGGATGATTCAAAGCAGGCAACCTGTCTGTGTGAGGCCATGTCAGCATTTCATTTTTTTTTTTGTGTAAAATCATGTCCTTGCTGTATCCGTGACGTGCTTGGACATCATAACACACATCCATTGGTAAATTTAAGGGGGAATTTACTATTATTGCCTGGAAATAAATGCTATAGAACTTGTATTTGTGTGCTTTTTATATTAACAAAAATTACAATTGCCTCAAAAACAAAAATAATCAAAACAATTTAGGTAATTTATAGAAGATGGTAGAGGGATGAGGCAGGAATATGCAAGAGTCATCAGAAATTTCAGATTAGAAGTCTAGCAAAATTGATGCATACCTGCCCATCATCGTACCAAGCATGCCAGGGTGTAACAGTTGGAAGGTTGAGAGCATCTATATTGTATCGAGTTGACGTAACTGGGATCACAGCATCTGTATCTCCACTGAGGCATCAAAGGAAACAAGATTTTAGCAAATGAACTTTGACTGCAAACCACTCAATAACAGTATAACTCAATCATCTATAAAGAAGAGTGTGTATGGTAGTCCTGAATTTCTTGGATACTAGTTGTCAAATTAGTAAAATAACAAATCGTGGCTATTTTAGTTGAAAGTACAGAAAAATCAAAAGTAGGCAATTAATTCAAGACATTTCCTTATGACAAAGCCACACCTTTCAGGAATCCTTTCATGAAAACAAGTTTCTACAGCTACTGTCTGCAAAACTTGCTAGAAAATTGAAAAGTTTGAGCGCTTTGCAATTTGAATTCCAACAGAAGAATTTAGGCAGCAATTCAGTTAATGCAGGATTGAGTGGATTAATGGACCTTAAACTTAGTTGGATATAAAATAATTAATAATCCATAACCAAAAAGTTCAGTTGATGGTCCCAAAAAAATGCTCGGCCTAGCCAATTGATGCAGCCAAGAAGGCCACATCCTACTATTATTTATCATAAGAAAGATGAAATTAAAATTGTCTGACTCTTAAAACTGCAAAAGCTTGAAATGATAATGGGTCCTACTCTAGGAATCCAATTTTAAGTTCTTAAGTGGGATTTAACCTTGCCAAGTTTCCAAATTTGAGTAAAGTTTATTTTATTTTTAGAGGCCTCACAAGATTAAGGTTTGAGTAAATTTGGTTTTAATTTTAGAAACCTCACAAGATTAAGGCTGCCTCAGTCTTTACAGTACAACCTTCTGGCATAAAGTAGTAGAAAATTATATGTAGACATTTTTACATACATTCATGTGTGTGTGTGTATTATATCCAAGGCAGTGTAGAAATCATCTCTTCTAATAAATGAAAATGATGACGTGGTATGATGTCATCCTAGTATAGCTTCTCCAACCCAAAAATTACTAATGGATGACATGCCTCCTATGCCCTGTTTCTCCAAATCCACATGGACCTTAATTGTTTTAGAACCTGGATCTGCATCACCAAGTTACTTAGTAGGTCTTGGACTTTGGACAACCCCATCCCATAACACATAAACGGGCCAAGATACAGGGGTTGGCTTTTCTACAAAAGAAAACAAAAAGAACCCTGGAAATCTAGCTCTTGACAAGCACTATAATAAGTCAAGAAAAAAAAAAAAAAAAGCCCGACTGCAGCCTCTATTTGGCAAGACCGAAAAACGAACAAGGGAAGTTATCGGGTGTCTGATAATTAAAAAAGAAAAAAAAAATGCAAAGAACCGTTTTTTTGTTTGTGCTCAAGGATTCATAATAGCAAACACAGAAAGGTTAAGATTAGGATGAACCTGAACATCCAAATGCGAAGCCCTGAATGTATAAGTTCACGATAAATATGTAGCACAGATCTAGGAGAGTCCTTCCAGTTAGTATTGACCAATTCGCTGCAAAACAGAATCACAAATCATGAAAAATCAAAATCACAAATTGCAAAATAACAAAAGTATGTAATTATGCTAAATACATCAAAGGATTAATAGTATACAAAGTGGTGACATTAAATTTTGATGGCTGCAGCTTGGGTGCCCCTGGTCTGCTGGGATTGGAGGCCTAATTTGTAATAACAGAGGCAAGCCTGTTATTGCTTTCTCGGGTCTCTGTAACCCATGTTTCGTGTATTTAGAGGCCTAATTTGTAATAACAGAGGCCTAATTTAGGTTCGTTGGAAAGGTCTCTGAATAAGTTTTCCAATGAATCTACTTGTGTAAATCCGATATCATTTGACACATCAAGTCTGTCTGCAAAGTTATACCTTATTTAACCAATCTTAAAGTGGCATGTGTCCTATCTAAAAATAAGGAAAGAAAAAACATTTTTCTGCTAAAGGAAAGTCATCCAAAGGGTTTTGGCGTGGAATCCTTGTGGAGATCGTCGATGCAATTGCTATGTTTTCTCTTTCTCCCATCTTTCAGCCAAGTTTGACTCTTGGTCAACTTATTACCGTAATTCTACTTTGTGTTTGGCAAGAAGGCCTTTTAATAGGACTTTTCCAAGCCTAAACTCATGGAATAAGAACCTGGCCTATATATCTAACCCATGGTTGTTAAAATCTTACGATACATGATTCATATCTTACGATTCATACGATATGATAAGAGGAACGATTCGTATCTATCAACAAATCTTATGATTCGTATAAATAATAGAATTATGTGGTCATTAGGAGTGTGAAAGCATGAAACATTTCGTTTTAATAGTTTTAAGGCTTGAGTTAATGAGCATTTAAGACCTTTCAATTTTTTGAGGTTTTTTAGTTCATTATTGACTTTGCACCATATAGTTGGATTATATATTGGTCTTATACTTTTGGGAGTTGGAGCATTGAAATTTGAGCTCCAATGAACTAATTATATAGAATTCACTTAATATTGAAAGAAAGTTGGAGAATTGCTCATGTTATTATACTTTAGATATATTTTACATTATTTCATCCAATGTTGTGAAAATCGAATCGTATCGTAAATCGTTAATACATATTGAATCGCAAATCGTGTATCGTAAATCGTAGAATCGTAAGATTCATAAGTGGTTTCCCTCAAAAATATTTAATATATGAAAAAACGTAAAATATATGTAAAATGTAACAACATGAGAAATTCTCCAACTTTCTTTCAATATTAAGTGAATTCTATATAATCAGTTCATTGAAACTCAAATTTCAATGCTCTAACTCCCAAAAGTATAAGACCAGTATATAATCCAACTATACTGTGAAAAGTCAATAATGAACTAAAAAATCCTCAAAAAATAAAAGGTCCTAAATGCTCATTAACTCAAGCCTTAAAAACCATTAAAACGAAATGTTTCATACTTTCACACTCCTAATAACCCCATAATTCTATTATTTATATGAATCGTAAGATTTGTTGATAGACGAATCGTTCCTCTTATCATATCGTATGAATCGTAGATACAAATCGTGTATCGTAAGATTTTAACAACCATGATTTCATCTATTAAATATTTTTTACGGAAAACACTTATGAATCTTACGATTCTATGATTTACGATATACAATTTGCAATTCAAGATATATTAACGATTTACGATACGATTCGATTTTCACAACATTGATCTAACCTATGGGTCATTTAATTAAGGCTTCTTGGACCAAAATCCTCCTCATCAGGGCCTGACCCATATATCTAACCTATGGGCCATTTAATTAAGGCTTCTTGGACCAAAATCCTCATCATCGGGCCTTCTTTCCCCCAATTAAAAAATTTGTAGAATTTGAAGACAATTTCTTGAAGATTATCCATGGAGATGCCCATATCATTAAGGAAAAAACGACAACTACATGGCATTCCTAAATGTTACTGGTAAGCAACAATATAAGTGAAGGGTATAGAAGATTTGGGATTCATTATCAATCAAATACAATTTGGTAAATAATAACCACCCTGCATCCTTTGAATGCTGCAGTTCACCCCAGATTTAACTGCCCAAAAATTATACTAATTGAAAGTAACTTAACTATTTGATTCCATCACCAATTTTAAATGGATAAAAACAGGTTGATTTAACAAACAAGAGCATTTATAAAAAGGGTTCACATAAATGTCAAGTGTCACAGTGAAGTTTAAAGGGTAAATGTAGAATGCCTATTTGTGCTTAAACAATTTAATAAGATGGAAGTAAAGCTGTAGTTATTATGAGAATTCTCTGTAATCATACCTGCAAGTTTCCCACTTAGACGGTGCAAATGCTGGATCAACA
Organism: Chimonanthus salicifolius; assembly: GCA_013350335.1. Classification (NCBI taxonomy): domain Eukaryota; kingdom Viridiplantae; phylum Streptophyta; class Magnoliopsida; order Laurales; family Calycanthaceae; genus Chimonanthus; species Chimonanthus salicifolius. Next base: position 67,289,494 of record CM023536.1, on the reverse strand, counting down.
TGAAGTGCCTTCTGAACCTCGGGCAAATTGAAGTAAACAGTTGAGTGCTTTTCGGTACATGGATCATACTTTTCACCAATTCGCCCAGCCGACTGTGAAATAGGACCAAAGTCCATTAGTACTCTTTATTGCTTTCCTTTTTCTTCTCCAACAGTAAGTTTATTAGTAGCCTAAAGGAAATAATAAAGAATGGCAGGCTCAAACGGGCAGACATTCAAGTGTACCCTTTCAGAACCAGTAAATCAAATAATCAATGTATAATGCCCAAAACTAGATTTTGGACCATGGCGGGCTGTAGTTAAACCAACGTCTTAGCTTTCCCTGACCAGGATCACTCCCACACCTGGAGCGTTCGTGATCGGCCTCCTCAACTGTGTATCGATCGAAAGGTAGGTGGCAGAACCTCTAACCAAGGGAGTTGTTATGTCCTGTATGTCCCCCCTTATCCCTGACATGCTATGGTGCCCCGCGGTGGGTAGTAGTGGGTCGAGTCTGTATCGCTGCGGAGCAACTGCAGCGAGGTTGTTGCTTCGAGCAGCTCTCTGGCATTCTCCTCTGGGAAAGAGGTAAGGTCAAATAATGGGAATGACTCAGCATGCATTTGTTTCAGAACCTGTTGTTTTTCTGAACAAGGTTGGTGTTAAAGAATGCGTTCCAACCACCAGCAGGTCTCAGAAAGGCTAATCTAGGACGGGTGAAGCTCCTGAATCATGTGGATGAGTCAGCCACCCGTCTCAGCAAATCAGTTCTGTGCAAGCCTACTACTTATGGATCTGAAATTCAGTCCAATACTCCAATGCCCATCCATTTATTGGCAAGCCTGAAGCAGGATGCCAGTCCACAACCACCATAAACAAGTGCTGATACAGGCTCAAGCTTTGTCCTGGACGATAACATTGTCAAGCCTTTACTTTAGCTTCAGCAGAAATTGGAAAAACAGCGAGTCAACTTGTGACTTGCCCAAGTTGACAAATTTTGAGGAGACGTGGAGTCAAAAATTGGGGTAACTTGCTCTATTTTAAATAGTTTGACACGACTCAGGCAAGTTTTGTCAATTTATCATACTTGAAATACCAGCGTATAGCACTGTCCCAAGCATCAGTTTGAATGCACATGTTTTCATAAAAGAATATACATTAAGAGTAACAAAATGCATAAAACACTTCCACAAATTTTCATATTCTTCCTATAAAAACATTATATTTTGAGTGTGAACAGAGAAATAGTTCTTCTAAAATATAAGATGTTCACAATTTTAACCTTTTAATAAAGGTAAAGCTAAAAATAATCTAATAATTAGATTAATGCTCGATATATCATTTTAGGAAAATATTATATTTTGATGTTTGAATGAAAATTAGTTCCTATAAAATACCAGATATTTATAAATTTACCTTTTAATTTAGGTAAAAATAGAAAATTACATTTGTGATTCATATACAATATAATGCGTCAAATATATGTTTACTAAATTGTTTTTTTTAATATTTTGAGCAGTATGTATTACTTAAGATTTTGGAATGTGGAATAATACATATTCAAGTTTTCAAATAATTAAACAGAAAGAACATGACTTGCCTGGGTCAAAATATTAGATCAAGCAAGTTGAGTCCTCATCCAAAGTTTTCCAACCTTGGTTTCAATTCAACACAAGCTCGTTACCTACCTGAAGTTCAGTCCCTCTTCCAGTCTATTAATTCATGTGCGTAAAATGGATGTTCAATACTAACCCATTTACAGTCATAAATAAGTGCTAAGACGGGCTCAAACAGTCCCTTAGTTTTAGCTTCATTCATTTCACCAAATGTGAAATTCCGACCCAGTTGCATGTCAAAGACCGCATCTCAATAACATTCAATTAAAAAAAATCTACATGCTTGGCTATGAAAGTTTACAATACTTACACGCAATCTTTTCAGTAGCCTATTTGATGAGGTACCATTGCCAGTGCAGGAAGGAGTAAAGATGCTATACGGATCAATATTTCCAAGTTCTTTGCCAGCAATATCAAGAATATGTTCACACATTGGTGAAGCGTGCACAAATGATTGGTAGTCACATAAGATATTCAGCAGCTTATATGTTTCATCAGATATCAGACCAGAAGCCCACATAAACTGGAAAACCCCCATGTGATCATGGAAATCGTCTGTCAGGGCATTTCCAACCTGCAAAAAGGGCACAGTTTAGTAAGTTCTTTAATTTGCATCTTCACAATCTTGAAAGTTTGATGCTACTCCATAAATCGTGCAAACCAAGTGTAAACAATTGTGAAAGCTAACCATATATCCCTTTAGATTGATTGAACTTTCCCCCATCAATTTCTGGCACCGCACTATAGCATGGGCTAGCTGAGGAATATAGTGTCCTAGATCAAAGATGTAAGCATTGGTGAGTATCCATCATAAAATCTCTCGATTCCAAAAGAGGAAAAGAATTGTGATTGAAGTGTACCGTGGCCTACTAATGGCTTGGAAGGCGAAGAAGAGTGCAATTGAAGTTCTAGAAACTATTTAAGCTAGTAACACAGGAGTTTAAAAATGTTTCTATAAACCAGCAAGTCGTCGATCAAACAAACCCATAGTTTCTTATCTGAATTCAGAATCATCAGCAGGATTGAGAAATGAGATAGGACCTGCTGCCAAATTGATCATTTGAAAGCTTACTATGACAATGTTTGTCCATTGGAAATAGATGAAGAGGTGGTTATTCAATTGCTCCAAAAAAGTTTAATGGGACCCAGTTTGAAATGGTTTACCTCTCCATAAATGGCTTCATTGAACTGGGCCCCACTTTTAAGACTCTCGAGTTGAGCTTTACTAGGCCAGATTTTTTGGTCCTAAAATTTAAACAGCAGGGCTAAGTTCGAGTTTGGCAACGATGTTCGTTAAGAATCTATGGCCACCTTATGCTCATAATGGGCAATCGTATGACATACTGGTCCAGATCCTGACCTGAATTCATGCCCGAATATAAGCTCATTCCAGACCATTAACATTCCAACATGATAGATTGGTTTTCAAAGGTGCAATTCATTTACTGAACACAGGATGCGAAAAATGAATCTAGGAAAGTAAAGCACAATAAATCAGACACATATTATTCACCTGCATAGCTCTCTCCTACAATATAGAAATCCCTTCCTTTATATTGAGAAAAACGCTTGAACCACTTCTTAAGGAAAACTAAAGAATCCTTGGCTGCAAATAGAGGGTTGATAAACATAGTAAAATTAGATTAGTGCTAATGACGATGAGCATATACCAAAGTCATATGAGGAAAGAAATCAAACTTTTACCAGTCCTTTCATCTCCATTGCTCAGTATATCTTTGGAATTGTTTGAATAGGAGAATCCTACACCAACTGGAGAGTCTAGGAATAGGATATTGGCCACTGCCAAGTGATACAAGCAATTAAATATAGTGTTGAGAATGTAATTTATTGCAGTTAATTGTTAATAAAATCTAGATAACAAAACAAAACAAGCAACCATTTTCAGGAAATGCCAGGAATCTGTCATTGTCATAAATTACAGTCTGTTGATTTAAAACAGAAGTTATTGCCAAAAGATCCTATTTTCTAACTAAGGGAATGGAAAATGAAGGGGAAATGAAATGACAACTGGAGATATATTGTCACAATTACCTCAACAAGAGTGAAGGAAAATGAAAGCTATTTATTTAATATAACCCCACCCAATTCACAAATTCCAAAGAAAATTTACTAACATTCTTCCCAAACAAGGGAATGGGTGAAGAAGCAAACCTCTGGAGATTCTACCAAGACATCTAATTATCAAAGAAAGGGTGAAGCTGGAGTGTTTCTTACCTTTGTTCCATGAGTAAGGATTCAGATAAAGACTCTTGCCATCCGCATTAACATGAAAAGGACCAACTTCTTCTGCAACCCCATAAGCAATAGAAGAACACCCAGGTCCTAAAAACATTTTTTTCCAATTGGAAATGTAAGTGACAGAAAAATAAAGGTGGAAGGGAAGGAAAATAATAAGAAATCTTGACCCAGCCAATTCATCTTGAGCAATAGAAGAACAACCAGGTCCTAAAACCTTTTGTTGTCCATTGAAGACAAAAAACATGTTAAAAAAAGGAAAAATAATAAGAATTCTTGAACCAACCAATTCAACCGGAAGAACAAACTCTATCAAATTACTGAAGCAGATTTTGGGGGTTGCATCCCAATGCACATTTGAAAAGAAGTGAAGCTTTCTTGCATAAACGGGCCGTTTCAGAGAGTAGGTCCTATAATTCCTATAGTGAATAATTTGTCCAATCCATGCATCTAATCAGAATGGATGATTGACTGACAATCTGATTTTTCTATTAATGTCTGTTTATTTCTTTCGAAGCTTTCCAAATTCTTCTAAATTCAAAGTACATATAGTATAATTCTGATAAAGACAGAAATTTTCTGTTTCAAAAAGAAGAAGATAGAGACAGAAATTCATTTGTTTATTATATGACCTGCCAATACCTAATTGGTTTGGTAAACTTTCACACGAATTATGTTATACACAGAATGAGCATCCTGCTACTCAATAAGTTTTGAGCTAAACTAGACAAATATTCATCAAAATTGCTTGGATTTAGTGAATACAAAAATTGTTTTGAAACTTACTTCACATTTGGAATTGCACAGAAAAACATCTATCAAATTCAATAATAAATATCTAATTTAGATAAATAGAATAAATGATTTTAATGATGATAAAAATGACGGAACAAAGTTAAATAAATAATAAAATTTGAGGAGAGTGGTCATTAATTTCTGACCTCCAGTCAGCTCTATTTTTTTTATGAAGCATCAGTTATAAATGTTTAATTTAGATAAATTGAATAATGACATTAATAATGGTGATAACAACTGAATGAAGTTAAATAAATATATAAAAAGAATTTGAGGATGGTGGTCATTAATTACTAACCTCCATTTAGCCAAAGTACAAGAGGCTTAGAATCAGGGTCCTCAACAGCCTCAAAGAACCAATAGAAGAGAGCCCTCCCAGATTCCTTATTCACTCTCACATACCCAGAATAATGCGCAAAGCTCACATTTGAAGACAACCCTGGAAGACCCAACACCTTATCCTTGAGCTCCTGTTTATGATGATGATGATCAGATGAAGAAGAGGAGCTGCTGCTACTGCAGCTTACCCTTTGAAGTATGAGAAAGAGAAGCAAAATCGATGAAAAAAACACCAGTCCCCATCTCTCCTTTCTCCTCCTCTTCCTCTCCTCCATATTTAATTTTCTCTCTCTTTTCTCTTTGAGAAAATTCTTCTGAAATTGGGTTTGTCAAGAATCAGGAATCCAGAGATCAAAAAGAGTGGTGGGGCTTTGAGGATTAAGGATTGGAATTTATAGAAAAGTGAAGGAAATGATGGCAGGCATAGGTTTTGGAGGCTGTTTTGCTGGTTCGTCGTCATGTACTCATTCTTCCTTCCTCTCTCGGCGTAAAATTTTGTATTATCAAAACTAGTAACAGCCGGTGAAAGTGTTTATAATATAAAAATATAGACTATTAATTAAGATATTAATATCTTAATTATTATTCGCATACTAAACTTCAAAAGTGCTGGTCTTAATACGTAGAAATTAGTGAATATTTTTTTATTTTTAAAAAATCGATCAACATGTCCTAAATGACTGTTTGAAGTCAAATTCACCACTAAAATAATGATTAAATATAGGATCATTCCTCATTAGAAATATGCCCTTTCAACTTTCAACAATTGAAAACTAAGACCAAAAGTTTCTCTTAGACCGAAATCCGCAGCTTCACTATTAACCTTAAAAATGTGTCTGAAATTGAGTAAAATTTTGATCAAATTTTGCCCCGATTTTGATCAATATGGCCTTCATATTTTGGCTAATATAGTTGATATGACCTGGGCTAATTTTTTTTGTTTCCTATACAAATCAAAAAACTAGATTTCCACCCAAATTTATAGCTCAGCTACAAATTACTGAGATTTTTTTTTTCAGTTTCTAGTTAGGCAGAAAAATAACAGCCAATATCTAAAATATCAGCAATATTTTAAAAGTATTAGCTGATATTTCTAAAAAATATATATTTTGGTCCGTGTTTAGATCAAAAAAAATTAGCGGATGTTTCAAATTTACGGTGAAATCTTTAACTAGTTCTGATCTCAACTACAAATTTTGATAAAACTGAAAAAATTCAGTTGAAATTCAGTGATATTTTTTTAAGCTAAAAAGTTGACCAATATTTTTTAAAAATACATATTTTTGTCCTAATTTAAACTGAAAATTTAACTAGATATTTTGGAATTTCTCCAAAATTTGCAACTGACGTCCTGAGCCAAGAAATTTCTTTTATATATATATATATATATATATATATATATATATATATATATATATATATATATATATATATATATATTATTTACTACAATTACATCAGTTGTATTGTGACTAAGTTCAGTTCATCTCGATGAACCAGAAAGTAAGAACGTGGATGAAAGAATGAAGCATGAGAATATATGAAAAGTATTGGGTTTACTTGGACAGAAAAAGAAAGGTAGGATTACAAGGAAAATGGGGATAAAGAATTCCATCCACCAAACGGAATTGGGATAAAATAAAATAAAAGAACTGAGTGTTCTGATTGAAGGAATAATAAGAGCAGAGAATCCTGAGTTATCGTGTGTATTTTCCTGTTTTTCACGGAATCATGATTTAAGGAGAAAGCAAAATTGCTTATTCGTTCAAACCTAATTAAATACTTATCATCTAAGATTTTAAAATTCGTTGATTATTTAGTCATCGTTTAATCAAATTTTGTGTGACTTGTAAACTAACCTAATTTGAGAATTCAATCAATACAGTTGACTTAGTTTGAGTATACGGCACAACTTGGGGTCACATAATAGGAACCTGCATCAATAATTTAAAAAAAAATTCAAAGTTGAGATTGGCTTTTTTTAATGATTAAGGTGTTCTACTGTCTTAGAGCACCGACTAATCTTGAAAGCATGTGCATATCTCTTTACCTCTACACATCGGACAACTGAAAACGTAATATGAAGTCTAAATTTGAATTTATTTTTCAGTCAACCTAGTCTAACAAAGACTGCATTTAACTTCATAGTTTGAATTTGATTGTAGAAGCTTGATCTTCTCAATTAATTGTGACGACCCGACTTCTCCAAAAAGATATTGTCCACATTAGGCTCACTTAGCCCTACATGATTTTGTTTATAGGCCTGACTCACTTCCGGTTCCAAAAAGCCTCTTACTATGGGAGAGGAGTTTCCGTCTTAAATCTCCTCTCCACATTCCCATCCTGAGCGATGTGGGACTCTTTCCCACACACCCATGTGCAGGTGAGCTGTCAGAATCTATCTCCCTTAGGTACAGAGTCGTCCTCAACTCGGCAACGATACAAGGGCCGACATAGGCAGAGTCCAAGCCCAGAAACAAAACGTGTGGATCAAGTGGGCCCAAAGCGAACAATCTTTAGGGGGGATTTCATGTTGTCACATTAATATATATATAATTTCTATAATATATAATTATAAAATAATAAAAACAAACTTATTTTGAGCCTAAAAGGCCTGAGATCTAATAACTCTACACATGCATTTTGGATTTGAAGTCGGACTCAGAACTTACATGTAAAAATCTAACTAAACTTGAGTTTTAACAAATCGAGTCAACTTAGGCCTGATTTTAGCATGTAGGTTATAAAAAATCACACAGAGTCTATCAAACAATGTTTTCGAGGGCTATAAAATTCTAAAATTAAAAAATAAATTTTAAAGTGATCCAACTTTTTAAAAACTTAAAAAGCATGGCCATATTAATTAAATTAGAATGATTTTTTGTGAGTCACATACTTAAACATATTTTTTTAAAATAATTTATTATCACCTCAATTGTGTTGGGACACAGCTTCTAGCTTAGCCGAATGGAATGGTCGGCATTCTATCCGCATGATAGCCTCGTTGGAGAGAGAGATTATTGAGGTGCAAACGAGGGTCTCACATCAGTTGTGAAGGGAGAAACTAAAAACTTACATAAGATTGAGTCACTCCACCTATCGAGGCTAATCTTTTAGACTGGAAGTCCAGTCCCAATCAATTGATGGTCTCCACTCCAAGTATCTAGAGAGTTCAAAATTAAGATCGACCGATATTTTGATCCCAACTTTTATAGAAATTTCAACATATATTTGTCGGAATTTTCACGTATCAATATGAAAAACTTCTTATATAAATTAAATAGCAGTATTATATATTAGCACACATGTCAACTCAAACGGTTGACCTTCTTCTTTGGAATATTTCCTAGGATTATAATTGATTCTTTTAATAGATTATTGCCTCTCTTAAAGAGGCCTGTAACACCATAAATACTAGTGTTAATGGAATAGAATGTAATCATTTATTCAACATTCCACATTATAAATACGATAAGACATTGACAAGTTGAAAATCAGCTGCTAAATCTAAACTATAGATTGAAATATATTGGGCTTTTTAGTACAACACAACATGATCCACAAACAAAGCCTAATTTAGCATACCAAAATCCTTTAGATGAAGTTTAGATGATCATAATCAGCTAGAGACTGGAAACTTTGATTGCTTCTTCTTATTCTTCCTCTTCGTCTTCTTCTCTCAAGAGGTAGCTGCATGATCATTAAGAAGAGGTTTTGTGCTTAATTCCGGAGGTGAAGGAGGAGAACCTCGCGGCGGCGGAGGCGGCGAATGACGAGGCTTTAGGTAGCTTCTCATCACCATAGACTCCTTACAGAAAAACCTTGGAATACAACCTTCACAAGCAGCACAAGAGAGGGGTGAGGATAAGATGAAGGAAAAACAATAATAGAAAATAGTAAAAAGTAAGCATTCTTTGTTCTAATTTTCACTTTCATAGTTAAAAAACTCAAAAAATATGAGTAAGTTTGAGCGAGTCGACTCGACCCAACTTCATTTCAAGTTCACCTAATCTACTCTACTCACTTGAACTTCAAATCATGTCCAAATTTCAAGTATTTGAACTTTGCTTCCAAGTGTTTTTTAATTTTTCTAAATTATTGACTCATCAAAGACTCAGTATTTTAGATATGGGCGAAATTCAAAACTTAGAGAGTTGGAAAACAGAACACCAGGAAGTGTTGCTTGAGCAATGGTGAGAAGAGAAGAAGAGAGCAGAAAGAAAGAGATGAAGAGCAGCTTCATGGATGCAGCATTCATGGTATTTGGTAGAGGAACTTGAGAGAGTAAGAGCAGAAACTGTAAATGATTGGACCTCTCACGAATTGAAGGACGCCCAGATTTAAGATTTATAGAAAGAGGAACACCATCTCTTTTTTTTCTTCTATAAATATATTAATATAAACATTTTTTTCTATTTTTAAAGATGCTTTTTAAAGATTCCAAAGCATAAAGAGCTCGGTTTGCAAAAGGAGGGGAGTTCAAGTATATTAGTTGAATTAGTAAATATATCATATTTGAGAATGTAAAGTTTTACATCAATTAATCATCTAAATCATCTAATATTGACTTTTCAAGTTTCTATAAATATAAGTCATTGATTTTAAAGTTTTTAAATCACGAGATACAATGTCAAATGGGTAGTGATTTTTGCACCACTATTTTTTCTCTCATGGTGCATCACCCTTCAAATGAAAATTCAATTTTATCTTTACTTTTGAAAAAGATGAAAAGAGAGAGGAGGAAAATAGGGACAAATTTGAATTTTTCTTTTAAAGATAGTGCAGCATGAAAAAAAATGGTGGTGCAAAAATCACTACCCTATCAAATAGAGTGAATATTTGTACATACTCTATTCATACGATGATTGTTTTTATATCACACTTAATCATATAAAACCTAAGTTCCATTTTAAAATAATCTCAGGAGTATCAAATATCGAAAAGAAAAATTTCATTAGAATTTAAAGATGGAGAGCAACCCCACACGTGAAACGTGAACTTAACCTTAGGTCAGGGGTATAAATATTGGTATCGATCAATATATTTCTCTCTCTTATTTTTTTTACAAAACCCACCAATATCGACTGATACGTATCATATCGGCCAATATATAAAAGTTTTAAAAACCGATATATATTATCGTATCCGCCGATATTTACACCCCTGCCTTCAGTATAAAACTATAAATGAGAGGTGAATTTGGAGAGAAAGATCTATCACATAAGAATCCCATTCTTCCCCCACAATAATCTTTCTACATCACAATAGAATGTATGTTATATGTTCCGATACTCCTTGGCTTTAATGTACAATAGGTCTTTATTATGGATAATAATCTGTGCACCATAAATTTTCACCATGGTGCACCACCCTTAAAGAAAAAGACCATTTTGCACTCTCTTTTTAAAAGAGGAAAAAGAGAGAAGAAGAAAAGTAATAACAAAATAGTCTTTTTCTTTAAAAAAGACGGTGCATCATGGTGAAAACTCATGGTTTACCCACATTACCCCTTTATTATATCAATAAATAATATATCATGTATAAAAAACCAAGTGAGCTCAAATCGTATAAATTTGTAGGGTGGGGCCCTACTTTTTTATCCACATTCAGCAACACTCATCTGATGAGTGTCCTATGCCATGTTAGAACTTTTTAGTTTTGTCACTTACTAAAGACAATTCAAAGCCATTTGCTAGTGGCCAATGACAATTAAGTTTCTTCCCAATTAGCCATCTCCTCTTTAACTTTTTTTTTCTTTTATTCCCCTTTTCTCTTTTCTTATCTCCTTTTCCCTCCCCTTTTTCCTTTCCTTCCTTTTTCCAACTTTTGGATTAAAAACTACATTTTCAAATGTGTTTGTACATCGTTTAGGCGTTCATCTATAAATATGATATTTACCATAATACTGAATTGAAATTTTTTAGTATATGCACTTATCAAATTGTAAAGATCCGACCAGAAAAATCTGAGTTTAAGGCTTTGGCTCAGCAAGAAACTGTCTGCTTTGGGCCTGCATACGCGAATCTACGTGATTTTGCATTGGGGCCTGGCCCAATTGCTAGGCTCCAAAATACGTCTTGTTTAGTGAGGAGGGGCTGCCATTTATAAACCCCATGCGGATGTGGGACTCTTTTTTCCACTCTCAAACGCACTCCCACTCCCACTTCTTCACTTGCGCCAGCTCTTATTGGACTTGGCCATCTGAGCCAAGTCAGGGTCTCACACAAATAGAATAATAATGAACTTGTTAAAACGTTCATTTTTTAATATATCATCTATCAAAAATAATTTAGATCAAAGTAATTGTTGGTAAGAAATATATTGAAGGAAAGCCATTCCAACGAGCCCATCACCAACCACCCCATTTGATAGATCCCGTGCTTGATTTGGTATAGTAATACCATACGATCCAATGCACAGCTCTGATCACTTAAAGCTTCATAGTAACTTTTGCCATTTATAGTTTGTCTATGGATTTTTTCAAGAAAAATAATTTTGCTTGAAAAAATATATTGAAATGCAATTCACTTCGTTCAAGACATGAAATCTAGCATCATGGTTGGTTGTAGAAACTGGATATTTATTTTGTTTGTGTTAAAATATTTATTTATATTGAAAATAAACTGTGACATTATCTCACAAAAGTGGAAAGCCTCCCTCTTTTGTCAATTTTTTCCCCACGTGGGAAATGGATTCCTCTTATGGAGAATAAAGAGTCTCATTTTATGTACTTTTAGTAAAGAGACATTATTCAAAAAAAAAAAAATCTAATCTTCATTTTTCATTAAAAAAATATAGCAAACAATCACTTTTCGAAAATATTATCCATCATTTATATGGGTAAAATAATGAACCCTTTCCCATCATTTATTAGACATCTTTCGATTCATATACACCAAAGGATCTAAATTTCTATTGAATTATTGATGATAAGAGATATAGAAATGACATAAGAAACACAGATTTCACATCATGTCCCCTTTCAATTAAACCCTTAATGTCCCATTCAAATAAATATTAACATAATATATAAAGTCACACAATTCTAAAGTAGCAAGTATTATCTTTGGCCAATTAATAGTTTTTCGTCTATTAGATACAAAATGTAAGTGTAAAAAAACAAATCTAACATTTCTTATAAATTAAAATTCTCAAATGTTCATGCTTCTAATTCCATCTTCTAATCTGAGTTAATATTTTTGAGAAGGGGTATGCAAGGGAACCTTAATTCAAGCCGGATCCTAACTGAGTGGAGCCGCACTTAAAAATCTTGGATCGAGGCTGGACCCAAGTTGCACCCCTATCTGGGCCTATAATAAAAGAGTTGGTTTGGACCAGAGAGAAAAAATATCGACTGATATGTAAAACTGTTGTCTAAAAATTCAAAATGACTTAAAAAAAATTAATTTGAGTTGACTTAACTGGACAGGATTTTGAGTTAAACGAGTTCTCAAGTGAGTTTCTCATCTTAATAGGATTCCAAGTTGGATCCAAATTTCGAGTTATTTGAACACTGTTGAAATCAATGAAAATTCTCATAATGTATTAGTATTAGTTAAGTTTCAAATTTCAACTAAAAATTGAAATATTGATCAGAATTTATCGGACATCCAATGGGCTAATATGGAAACCATCTAACTTTTTTCCAGCTTCTTGGAATTACTGAAAAGTTACGGTGGGGTAAAATCTGGCCAAAATTTATTTTAAAATTTTAAAAAATTGGAGTCCAAAATGGGTCAAAATGATTAACATGGGCTGAACTTTTTTTTTTTTTTTTCACACATTAAGGGCTGAAAATTATGTTTATGGTTAAAATCTTTAACTTAGAATAGGTGGGGTATAAGTTTTCCTAATAACATTCCTAGTGCATGCATATAGAGAGGTGGAGCCACCAATTAGGGTCACGACAGATCCATTGATAATGTCCATATTCAATTATATGGCCCACTTAGAAAAAAATTATTGATTAGTTATATTTTTTTTAACCTTTTCAAAATCTAATCAGTTCAATTAGTTGAAGCTTCTAGAATTAGATTAGAGGTATTGGATTTAACTCCTCTCAAATTTACCAGATACACGAAGCTTGCGGGTGATTTCATGTATTTGTGATCATCATTCATTAATCCAAATAATATAGATTATCATCCAAATAAAGACCAATAGGTTTGACTGTTAGATAGAAGAATAATCTTTTCATTTGAGTACCTGCTCACTTTATTAATGGGGCCCTTCCTTAACTCTATTGCAATTTTCTTTCCTTTTGTCTACATTCTCTTTTGAACCTCTTAAATACGATAAATTGATTACAATAGCATGCTCATAGATATTGTTACTTTTTACTTGCTCCACTCTATAGTTGATAAAGACAACTTATTTTCGGCTCTAAGTGCAAAATTGTTTAAGAATTGAGATTATAAATGTTCTTAAAATTTTAAATTTAATGAATATATTGTGAATATGTCTTGTATTTTATAATAATTTGTCGTAATCAGACATTAAATTTTGAATCCTTAACTTTTAGGTACAAAGATGTCTTTGTAATTTTATACTCCCTCAGTCCCATTTTAGTTGTCTCATTTAAAATATGTGTATTTTTTAAGGAACTCTCTATATAAGGCTGGCACTCCATGTGATCTCATTCATTTTCAACACATTTTATACTACTCCAATATAAATGAGACAACTATTTTGGGACAATTTCAAAATCCATATAAGACAACTAATTTGGGACAGAGAGAGTATTAAACTATTTATATTAATATATCTTGAGGGATTTTTAAAATTGCAAGATTCATCTTTTATTGAAAGAGGTCTAACAAAGATGGTATTTTTTTAATTCTATTCACAAAAATTGTGATATTGCTTCCATCTCTATATAGATTATAGAGACAGATCATTTCTAAATTTCATTACTCTCAACTTCATCTTCTACTCTAAACATGCACTCTGTGGCTGTACGTGAAAACTTCAGACCCGCCCTCACGTGTATTGGGCACTCAAAACTTTATCTAATACTATTTTAGAAAACCTTGACATGATAACATTACCGAAATAGAACGCACTCTCAAAAGCTCGCCATAAAGAGGATGGTTCTTCAAGTGTTATCTTGAGCCGTTGATTTCTTTACTTAATCAATATGGGACTTTTTATCGCCTCACATCTTCTTATCCTTCTTCTTCATCATAGATTGTATTTGACAAAACCCGAAATATACATTACCAAAAGTGGGACTTATAATCAGTTTTGTTCAATGTAGCTCAACCGATGTGATGACACACTTTTTTTTTAATCCTCGATATCAATAGATCATAGTCATCTGTCCTACAGGATCATTTTAACAATTGGTTAATTCTAAAAATTGCATGAACATCTATAACTTTTTAATACATTAAAAACATAAGCATTTAAATTTAAAAGGCCAAAAAAAAAAAAGATATATCATAGAGACTGGGTTAGAAGGGCTGAAATAGGATTAAAATGATGTTAAATTAACTGAAATGGATTAGAAGAGGAAAAGAATTATTTCTTTACATGTTTTTGTTTCTATTTTATAGTGAAACGGAATGTTTCTGCTATTTCAAAAGAAAACATAAGGGACTTAATAACTATGCCCTCAACCACAACTCATATCTAAGCAAATCAATCATACAAACAAAATTCACTTCTTTCGTACACAAGTTACAACCTTTTATCTCTGATATTTCACAAAAAAACAATCACATTTTTTTCCTTTTTTTCTTTTCTGTCTCGCAATGCAACTCGTAATTCATCATTTTTTTTGAAACTCCATCGTATATTGGAGGTGAGACTAATCCTACGAGCAATTGTAAACCTCCAAATCCCCATAAAAAGTGGCCCAAAAGAATTTGAACGTAAATCAAAGTCAAGACCTCCATTTATAAAAGAAGTTTCTTGACCCTTTAACATGCCAAACACTTAAAACATAGAAAACTACTGTTACTACTACTACTTCTTCTTCTTCAATATGCATCATGAATAAGCTGCATGGTCGCTTAGAATCAGTTTGGTGCTTAATTGAGGGGATGGTGGTGCGTGGTGTGGAGGCGGAGGCGGATTATGTGAAGGCTTTAAGTAGCTGCTTATCACCAGGGACTCCTCAGATAAAGCCTTTGGAATACATTCTTCAAAACCAACAAAAGGGCAATGGTGAGAAGAATACATAAAAATATATAAATTCAAAAAAAGTATTAAAACGTAAGCATATTTTTCCAACATTCACTTGCATGTTTTAATTTATTTTTCATGTTTGCTTTGATGGTTATGAAAGAAATGTATCTATAGAAGTAAATTGAGCTTAAAATAATGAAAGGGTAAGAGAAGTGAGCACCCGGAAGCGATCTTGCTTGAGCATTACAGAGAAAAGAAGCCATGAGGAAGAAGATAGAGAGGCGAAAGAGCGACATTGGAATATGCATGAAAACCCTGATTTCTATTAGAGTGGGCGACTAAATTTATAGAAAGAGAACTCCTCATGCCCTTTCAGATTATAATTTTTTTCTTTGTTTATTTGAGAGGCTATGTGTTCATAAGTTAAAGATGTCACGAGGAACATGTATTAAATTATTGGTTGTTACTCAAGAAAATTTTATGAGTCCTAGCCTTTGATTTTAAGATTGACCACAGTTTAAATTTTAAAACTCAGACTCACCTCAAAATTATATTGAGTCAAATAATTCAATTAAGTTTTTTTATTTAATTCAAAAAAACTCAATAAAATTTATTGTCTAGACTTAAACTTTTACTGAGTCGAGTGAACTCAAACTGTTGATTTTTTCGAGTTTTCAGTGAGACCCACTTCTCATGCATGTGAAAAATATCATCCAATTCATCAATTGGGTGGTTATAGGTCTATTGAAAAAGCCTTTATTTTTTTGAATTTACGTGTAGAAAATCGTAGGAAACCCAGTGTAAAACCCCTATGGGTGATACTCACTGCCCTTAAGGTACACTAGATTAGGCCATCGGAGATATGAAAAGAAAAAGACCTAAATTAGATGTGGAAGCTTATTAAAATTTGATGCCTTTATTTTTTTTAAATCTTTAGACTTTGGAACCTTAAAAAACATGATTAGATTGATCTAAAGACCAATTGCCATCAAAATCGGTAGACTACACATGTAGCAATTATTTCTACACTATTGACATAATATATTGCAAATTCCATTAAACATACCACATCTAAGGAAAATTAGATCATGTTGTCTCAAATTCCCTTCTTAATAGTACATGAACACACTCTTTATCCATCATAGACTGACAAACCCACATTATTTCTGGCATGACACAACATGAGCTGCAAATAAAACCTAATTTAGCATTCCTTGAATGCTAGATACTAGAAATTTTTGTGCTTTGCATATATTGATTGCTTATTCTTCTTCATCAGATGCGCCGGAACACGAGTTAAGAAGAAGCTGCATGGCCACTTATAAGAGGTTTTGTGCTCAATTCCGGGCTTGAAGGTGAACCTCGTGGCGGCGGAGGTGGCGAATGAGCAGGCTTTTGGTAGCTTCTTACCACCATTGAGTTCTTACAGTAAAACCCTAGTATACAACCTTCAAAATCAACACAAGAAAGAGAAGTGAGGACAGAATAGAAGCAGATAATAAGAACAACAACAAGAGAGAAGAGTAAAAATGTAAACATTCTTTGTCCTATTACTCATATTTAAGTATAGTTTAAAAACTTTGAAAACTTCAAATGAGTCTAACCAAGCTGAATCAGCTCAACTCAATTGCAAATTGATCCGGTTAGTGACTTAACTGAAAGAAACTTAAAAAAAATCGCTTTAAGATTGCAGATTGTAGGTAGAATGAGGAGAGATAGACCATTCAAAACAACAAGGAGAGAGATAAAAGAAAGTCGTGTTAAATAGTGAATTGGTCGACTTAAAGGTTTATGATAAGAGAACATAGAGAAATAGAACTCAAAAAGTCGATAAATAGAATTTTGACACATGATAATAATGATGATTGGCTGAATTTTTTTTTGTCAAATATCTGTAAACTTTCAAAGTTGGGATTAGAAAAGTAGGCACCAGGAAGTGTTCTTGCTTGAGCAGTGGTGAGAAAAGATGAAGAGACGATGAAGAAAGTGATGGAAAATAGAAAGAGCAGCTTCATGGGAGCAGTATTCATGTTATTTGGGAGAGGAAGCACTTCAGTTGGGAGATTGAGAGAGAAAAGTAGGAAGGGTTGGATTTATAATGAAATGGAGGAAGAGTAGAAAGAGAAAGACACTCTCATTTGTACTATAATCTATCATTACAAATTTTTTCCTCTTTGTTAAAAAGAGGCTTTTAAAGATTCCAAGGACATTAAGGAGTGATTGGCATAAGAGGGGACCAACCCACCACAAGATTTCAACCTTGGCCAAATTGAAAGTGGAGGATCTTAACACATAGTACAGCATTATATTTCCTATTATTGTTCTACTGTCATTCAATTAGAATGATAATGAGGCCACTTTAAATTATATCCAATCTTTAAACATTGAACCTGTAGACTATATATACAAACAGATATTTTTCAGTAGACTTATTACCACTCTACTAAATGAGTCATTGAGAGTTTTAGACTCTTTCTCAACATAGAAACTAGTTCATGGGTCATCCTAATATTACTTTATCTGATAATAAGTACCCTCTAATGTAAATAGATGTTATTGGGGCTGCAAACGAGTCCCACATTGATTGGAAAATGGGGGAAATAAAGAGGTATAAGGGACTGGGCAACTGCATCTAACAGGTCAGTCTTTTGGACTGGAACCTCAGGCCCAACAAATGGTATCAGAGTTAGCCCCAAGCTAATGCTTGTGGAATCAGGATCCCTTAGCCGAACAAGATGATTGGCGACGATATTTAGTCCCACGTCGGTTGAGAAAGGGGAGAAGTAAAGAGGCATAAGAGGCTGAGAAACTTCACTTAACAAATTAGTCTTTTAGACTGGAACTCAAGCCCAACCGATGTTCCCTGTTTTTTTAGTTTATAAATCCACATTCGATACCCTCATGCTGTATTATCAAAGAAATTGCCACCATTTTAAAATTCATTTGCTGGTGGCCAAGGCAATGAATATTTCTTCCAATTCAAAATATTCCCTTTTTATTTCTTCTTTTCACCATCTGCCCCTTTTTTCCCTTTTCCAGTCTCTCACTGATGTCAAAAGGATGATAAACTTGAAGAGGAAAGAGTGTCCTCAATGCAAACTTTTACTGTTCTAAATTTATGGAATTGGAATTTGGAGGGTTTTAGAGATGTTTTCACTTAAATTTATGAAGCTTTTACTTCTTTTTTTAAATTTTCACCTAGAGATCTAGTGTGACATCTTACCTTAATCTATAAATTAGGAAGCTCTGGTACATGTTAGGTGATGCATGAAATTAAATGCAATTCTCCATCAATAATAGGAACAATTTATGTAACTTCAAGGGGTCAAAGTGCATGTTTCAAGAAGCAGGATTTTGAATTCGATTCACATTCAACTCTAACAAGCTACTTTCCATAGTTGTTTACTGGGACTTAAGCATCTTCAGAAATTTTCAAATGATTCTCATCTACCAACTTGAACTTATTCTTTCTATGTCAAAATGGGAGCTAAATATTTTGTAATTGAATTATCTTTTAACCCAAATCATTATTCTTAAGAAGTGGTATATAATATTCAAACAAGGAGAACAATATTAATATCATGGATTAATTGCAATGGAGCTGTTTTAGAGAGATTGGGTATTAATTTTCTCTAGTGAAGCTGATTATTTGTCATTAGACAGCTTTAAAGAACTTTATAGATGAATATTTAAAAAAAAAATCCAACTCTATGCACTTATCATAACTTTTTGAGATGAGTTATAAAATCAATGATTTATTATAATTAAATTTCTAATATCTAGAATTATGAGACTAAAATTATTAAATCAATACCAAATTTCATTCACTTAGTATTTTTATTTATTTTTATAATAAAAAGTACATGACCTCTTTTATATTTTGATAAATTATATAAAAAGTTTCTTAAAATTTTCAATTACAATAATTTACAATGGGCATACTGAGCTGTCGTGAATCATGAGGGCAATATAATTGGTGACACTTTATTTAAAGTTTACCAAATAAAAGTAGTTTTGTTCTTTAGCGGCACAATTATATATAAAATTATCTGTTAAGCTCAAACTTTGTATCCTCGCCTTTAGAACTTTTTGTTTTTTCGCACGTGAAAGGCCAGGTTGTTGTCATCCAAATTCTAAACCATTTATCATGTGGGACCCACCATTGATTACTTTAAAAAGACTGATACCACCCAATAATACGCTTCTTCTCTGTTGAATGCTGTCAACTGATGATAATTTTCACATACAGTGACATTCAAATGGCAAGAATATACAATAATATATATATATATATATATGACTGGTTTTTTATTTTCACCGAAAAAAAAATTGATAAAACTTGTTGACTCACTTAACTCAAAAATTTATTATCAAGACAACTTACATGGACTCATCCAAGTTTTTAAGCTATGTGTTGTTAGGTCCAGCCCGACTCACTTGACCCAATCTAGAAAAGCATTAGAGTTGGGTTAAACATATTTGACCAATAGATTAAGTTGGATAGAGGGAAAGAAAAGGCCCAATTCAAATTTGGGTTGGGTTTGATTGAATCTGATTTAAACTTGATTGATCATAGATGATATCAGTGGATTATCTTAAAATCAAGCTGATGGAAAACATTATACATGTACATAGTCTTTCCTTTTTTTTTTAATGACATTAATGTAAAAATATGCTTAAAATAAAATATTCTAATAAGTGTATATGTCGGGCCAAGTCCGGCCAGTTTTTAGACATAGTGGGTTATTGAGTCAAGGTCGAAAGTGATTTATCAGACTTAGATTAGAGTTGAATTGAGTCATGATATTTGAGCTTTGAAGTTCAGTTGAGTCGAGTTACGTAATACTCGGTTAGGCTAGATTTAACAAAATTTAACTCGACCTGTCTGAATTTCACCCCGATCATCATGCACTGCATTAAACATTGGACCACACAATTTTCAACATTATGCAATCATGATACTATATGTTAGGTAGAACGTATATGTTTTGTTTTTCTAGTAGAGCATGATGGAGAATCTCTGCCAATTTAGCACCAAAGTCCTCTTCTCTCAGCTTTTACTTCACCTCCATTATCCATATGAGTGTAGTTCAATTAGTTGCCTTCCGTCTCAGAAAGTAAGAAGTTGGGGGTTCGAGCTCCCATAATTTAATCTTGGTGTGTCGTAGGGATAGTGGACTAATTTGTGGAGATTTTAGTAGGACTGTCTCTGAATTTTCCATACGTAAATCTAAAAAAAAAAAACTTAAGATTATGATCAATCTGATCCAGCCATGGAATGGTCCTCACTTAGAAATGATGAGGACTGCACAATGGTACCCAAAATTTCAAAGGATCGCATGCGAGAAGCACTAAGAAATAGTAATCATTTTGGTTTGAGTGAGTGCATGTCTAATAGTTAGCAAGTTGTAGAAATGATTGTGAATGGGTCGTATTTGGATCAAGATTTCACTTCGACACAATTCACACACATGGAATGCGTGCCGATATACAAAATTGTTTTCGATCCACAGATATTTAAGATAGAAGAGAGGGAAAAAAAAACAAAAATAAAATAAAATAAATTGAAGTAGAAGCTTTTTCTTAAGAGCTTGTTTGTCGGAAATCAAACGTTCTTATTCTTTGTGACAAACTTTTATTTTTGTCGAAAATGATCAAAGTGTTGCTTTAGTGAGTGATACAGGCCAAGCTGCATATGTATATTTAGACTCGAAATTTTACCCCGAGTCAAGGACTTCAATGAAGAAACCTTATGTTCCTGAATCCTCACACGGGATAACTCAAAGGACCTAAATTGAATTATTTTGGAAAATTGTAGAGTTTATACTTAATTACAATAAATTGAAAAGCAATGCATTAAAATCGATTTAAATTCAATTAATAAAACTCAATTAATCTAATTAAAATAACCCAACACAATTAACAAAATAAAATTCAAAAGATAAATCGACTCACCGACCTCAGAAGAAGATCTCTTCTTTCAAATTCAAGAATAAATGAAGTCTGAAACTTTACAATGTTTGGCCATCATATTTATAGGCCTTTATTGAAAATCTAAAATAATAAAAGAAATAACAAATTAAAAAAATAAAATACGAATAGGTTGATGGCCATCATATTTATGCTTATTTTCCTCTCAGCCAACTCCTCTTTCTTTTATCTCTTCACTCGGCAGCAACCATTCAATTCTTCCTTTTATTAGGCCAGATCTTCTCTGCTACAGATTTTCTCCATGCTTTCCATTTTCTTTCTTCATTCGCTCACTATATACAGCAGCACCCATGGATTCTTTTCTATTTTTATTTTTATTTCCTTCTTTTTTGGAATTTATATGTGAAAAATCGTAGAATACCCAGCGTAAAATCTCCAGGGATGAACCACTACTCCGAGGGCACACCAACACTGGGCCTCCTTTTACATTTCCATTTCCTTATATTTTTTTTATTTTCTTCTCAGATTTGCTCAAGATTTCTGATCCTACTAGAACATCCATGGTCTGTGTACAGTGAGGTCCGTGGTATTCAAAATGGCCCCTCTATTCTCATCATCGGTCCGATCTCCGATTTAAAGGGTCCATTTCTCAAACTTGTCTGATCAGGTCTCGATCAGGTCACCATCGGGTTTATCGCACGCCTTCATCAGTGACCAAAAAAAAGTATCTCTTTTCATCATTAAATTTTCCTCCTCTTGGAAAGAAAATGATTCTTTAGAAAAGGACAATGTAGTCATCTCATGGGCTCAAGCCAAACCCAAGCCACTCATTCTAAACGAACAAGTTTGAAGAAGTGTATTAAATTGATGACTTGGGCTTGGGCTCGTTTTCTTTAGTCCATTTAGTAAGCTAGGGACATTGGGGCTCTTAAGTGACGCCCGTGTAGCTTGTTGCTCTTTTTGGCTAGTTTAATTGCATATATTTATAGAAATATATCATGATTATAGAGCATTGTCATTATTATTGTATGGTATTATATTAAATGTAATTCCTTCTCTCAAAGACAGCCATCTCATTCAAATTTGAAATTGGGCCTCAGAAAGGGCTTTATATCACTTTACAACAATGTGTGGGCTCGGGCCTTTCATCTATCTAAATGAACCTGGACTTTAGCCAATAAAAAGTCTGATAGGAGCGGACGAGCTTGGACTTTGAGAATACGAATGAGCTCAAGCTTTAGTAGATGAAGCCCAATCCAAACCCAACTTGGGAACAACTAGAGCTGCAATTCAAGTGGGTCAACCACGTTTTGAACTAACCTGAGCCCATGACCAAGCCCAAGTTGACCTGTTTTATTAAACATGAGCTTGGATCGACTTATATTTGTAAGGATTAATCTTGATTTCAAACTAAAATTGCATTTGTGGGTTTATCTAAGCTTGAGGCTTTTTAGCACAAAATAGATTTGTTTGTAGATGCTTTGATGGGTTATGATGAAGAATGGGCATTCATTTTTTATGACCAAGGTATCTAAGCCTTTTAGAGCACTCGACTCTTGTTTTCTGAAGTGGGTTCCTAACGATTACTCCAACCCCTTTGAGTTAAGTAGACCTCATCTTTTGATAAACTAAAAGGATAGGGATAAATTATCAACGGGTCTAGAAGTCCTACAAGCTCTGTAACACCCACCCACAAAGTCCCACATCGGTTGGGAGGTGGGTGTTATTAAGTGGGAAGCCTCCCTTCGCCAACAAGAGGTCTTTTGGGCTTAGCTTGGTGGGCTAGGTCCAATACAAAACCTTAAGAGTCTATATGGGGCCCAAAGAGAACAATATCTTGTTAGGTGGAGTCGAATCGTGTAGTTACAAACTCACTTTAATGTAAATACAAACAATTGTAATTATTATTTTCTTGTTTAAAGTTAGATCCAATCATTTTTTTTTTAATATCCATTCGATGCACCTTACCATTGAATTGGTCATAGTAGTAAAATATTTGACAAATAGTTTTCATTTTATCTTAAAAATTTAAAGATAGAATGACTCAATGGGTTTGTAAGATAACCCTCACGATAATCTATTTATTTATCAAATACAAAGATTAAATGAAATAAAAATATTTCTATTTTGATTTGAAAGTCTTATTTGATTTTTTTAATTAATATGAGTATACATTGTATATCATTATTTAGGTGAAATCTAGTAAAGTCGACTCAGATAGATAGAATTCTAACATTTGATAATGATAATGATGATGATGATAATTATCTAAGTGATGTCTAATAGACACTTGAGCTCAAAAGACTATATATCTTAATGGGTTGATAGATTATCACAAAGACTATCAAACTATTCAAAATAAGATTCAGAGACCGTCTTAACTCATTATTTTAAGATAAAATAAAATCATTATATAATTATTATTATTATTTATTTTATTTTTCTGAATTTACGTATGGAAAATCACGAAAAACCCAACGTAAAAACCCCACGAATGATACCCACTGCTCTTAAGGTACACCAAGTTAGGCCACGGGAGTTCAAATTTGATACCTCCTGCTTCTTGAGGTGGGAGGTTAACCAGTTGCGCTACACCATTTTTCTTTATTATAATAATCTAAGTATAAAAATACATTAAATGAATATAAAATAGTTAAACTTAAATTAAAATTAACAATTTCAATAATTTAGATTTATGATGAAGTCGATTTCATATTGCTCCTGATGTTTGGTAAAAAGGACGTGAGCATTTATTAGTTCTCTCATATCTCATTATATGAAAAAGGTGATAAAGAAGCGTATGGGCCCAGTATAATTATCAATACTCAATTAATAATGGAAAAAGAGATAAATGATCTTATAATGTCATTTTAATGATAGAAATGAACATTTAACACAGGTGAATATTCTCTCTTAAAAAATTAAATTATTCATTAATTTTAAAGTGAATTATTAAATTTTCTAAAATTGTTAAATTCAGACAAATCAAATGAGAGGAGTGTTATAATTTAATAGTAATTTTTTCATTTAATAAGTGAACTAAATAAGTTAACAAAATCTAAAATAATATGTACATTTAAAATTAATAAATAATTACATTTTTTTGAAATATATACCTTTCTATTTATCGTTAGCATGAGATCGTTGGATCATTACTCAAGAAGCAAACAAGTAAAAATTTGGTGAAGAATTCCTTATCTACCAAACAAACCAGCAATTCTGATTTCTGATTTTCTCGGAAGGCGATGATATCATTGCTTCAGCGGACACCAAACACGTTGGAAGAATCACAACACAAGGGATAGAAAAAGACACAAAAGGAAGAGAGACAAAGTCTTTCTAAATTCCAGTTTCCAAGACCCGTCTACCCTTCTCTTCTTCTCCTCTGTACAGATTTGTGGATAAATTGTAAAAAGAAGCCGGAAATTTGAGTTTTTTTTTTTTCAGCGATGGGTGCACCCAATTCCGATCAGACAAAGGCCGGCGACCTTCTCGAAGGCTTCTCCCCCACCTTTCAGACTCGGATCTATTGGAATTCCAGAAAAAGAACTGGTATTTCTCCTCTTCTTTATCTCTAGTCTAGGAGAGATTAGAGTGTTGATTTGTAGCAGACGCAACTCTTGGATTTCGAAAGATCATCTTCTTTTCTCTCTCTTTTTACTGTTTCTTCTTCTTTTCTGGGGTATGGAAGAGATGGAACCTGTTGGTTCTTACTAAATCCAAAAAATTATCCGTTGTGAAGTGATTCTTTCTTAATAAAATAACTAAATTTTAATTTTGAGATTATAATTTCACTTTTTGAATAATTATTTTTTTACTGAGCTTATATCTAAACCCTTTTCTCCTTTTTATACATTATGACCTCGTGAATTAGATTTGTACTCAAGCTGAACTTATTTCAAGAATTTTCAGTCCTTTAAAAATATATACATTTAGAATTTTTGAGTTAAATTTGATACTTTTTATAAAATAGGTAGATTTATAGTTTCTCGAGCAGACCCATCTCTTGGAATTAGAATTCTCTCTTTCTCTCTCTCTCTCTCTCTCTCTCTCTCCCCCCCCCCCCCCCCCCCTTCCTCTGAAGTTTCCGGCGTCCTGATTTTCTTACCGGCTTTTAGGGGTCCTGTTCATTTGTTTCTCTAATCGTAACGGGCACGACACGTTATATCTTTTTTTTTATTTAGTTTGGTGTCCTCTCATTTTTTTATTCTTTTTTCTTGCATATTAAATTTATAGCACATCTACCATGTGAAAAGGGAGGAATTTATCAAGGGTAAAGACTACTGCCATCCTCCAATCTAGGTATTCTTATTGAGCCAAATTATATCATTAGCGAACCTCATATCCTAGATCAACGGTCAATGTTTCATTGGAGGGGTATAGATTCCTTCTTTTTTTAACAATGAAGAAGCCCGAAACTCTGACCTCTCCCTTAGTACAAGGACGTGCAGTAAACTCCGAATGCACACAGCCCCCCCGGCAAGTCACAGGAAGTATGTTACTCTAACCTGTGATCTCTGGTTCCTGAGCCAAAATGCCTGAGATTGAGCTACCCCGTGTAAGGTGTATAGATTCCTCATTTGATTCATCAATATGAGGTTTTTTAGCTAAAGGAAAATGCTAAACATACTTTAGAATTGTACTCTTGTTTGGCATCGCAAATCCTTTAATTGGATATTTTTCCAAGCTCTCAAAAGACTAACCAATTATGGCTTACTACATCAGTATCTCCATGTGTTTTTATAGTAAATGGTGTTAGCACTCATAATCAGATATGGTAAATTGTTTTTATCGCAGAACTTTTTTAGTTGTATTCTATTTCTAATCTTATCAAAACTCGTGAAAGCATGAATGAGAACCGAGAAAATAGGAATGCCTGGTGCAAGATGGAAACATGGATGCTGATAATGATGATGATGACAATGACTATGGCAATAATAATGAACTAGGCATGAACAAAGAACCGTTTTGAAGTCAAAACTTAAATTGTATTGATGAGCTTAACTGCACCTATCTGACTGACCAGTGACCACATAATACATCATTGAAGGTTTAAGCAATTGAACTTAAATGGCAATGATGATTTTAGCTTCATATATCTACCTACACAAAATTACAACAAGATAGATAGAGGTGTCTTGGGGATTGATTTGGATGTTTAAGTATGTAGTACATACTATATAGAGTAATACAGGGTTGTATTGAAGTTCTACTGAGTCCAGTCCTAGGCAAGCTTCTGGTCAACTTAGTGAGTCAATCCACCATGTTCCCATGCTTGGTTGAACTGAGTTCTTTGCCTGACCAGGCTGAAAGTTGGCTAGACTGCCTAGTTGACTTGGCAATACACATGATTGAATTCAGTCAGCCAAGTCAAGTGATGATTGGATATCCAATATTGAAGGCTAGTCATGGATCTCATCTACAATGTGGTTGTAGCTGATACGTATTTATAAGTTTTTCTTATAAATAATGGCTAGTCAAGTGATGATTACAAGTTTTTCTTTTTTAATAATGTCTATGATCAACTTTTTCATTAACTTATTCTCATCGATTGACATTTGATACATCATGATCATACATTCAATAGTTGATTTTCAGTCTACTATATTTGACTTCAAACCATTTATTTATATAACTCTTGAGGAGTTCTCAGCATTTTTCCAATACTTCCACATATTGTTAAAGCAAAATGTTATAAAATCATTAATTGCATACATTGGTCAATTGTCCTAGCCTCCTATTTGAAGTAACCGGTTAACTGATCTTATGAAAAAACTAAAAATAAATCAATAAGAAGCATCTGACCGGCCAAGTCTCTCAGCTGACCTCACTTTTTTTACAAACTATGCATGTTTGCACATTTGGCTGGGTTGTTTATGTGTATGAATGCATTCATGTGCTTGTTTGTGTGTGAACATGTGCGTCGTGTAAACTGTTGTTGCACTTAACTATTTATTGGAGGGTGTCTGTTAGAGTTTAGACAGTCCCAACATTTCAAGCAAATAGGAAAAAAAATTAGGAAAGTGCCATTAAAAGATGTAGTCGGGAACACCATATCCATGATGGATACCATCAGATCAAGAGTCTGGATTATCAAACCATCGATATACTTTTTAAGGCTTGATAATTCAGTCAATGTGCTCTTCTACTGGAGTTGAAGAAGGTAGAATTCCTCACCTCTCAGAAAAAAAGAGATTAGAATTCCCCCGAAGTTCGTTGGGATGGGATTGGAATGATTCAAATGTCCTTGTTTTGAAGTGAACTTGAGTGTAATGATAATGTTGGCCCCTGATATCATTTTATTTTAGGGTAATGTTTGTCCCCATATTCATTTCATTTTGCTTAGAGCAAGGAAAAGATGGTGGTTCCAATAATGTAAGAGAAACTATATGTGATCCTCCAGCCTTGAGTATGTATATGTTATTGTGAAGATGTCTTGTATTCTTTGGTGATCTGAACCCTGACTAAGGATTCTAAGGGCATAGAGCAGCCCCTAAGCTGGCACCCCCCACATGGTTGAGCATTCAAGGGTTCAGGGGAAAGTCCTAGACCTTTAGGGATAAAGGTATTTTTGCAATTTTGTATCATAATGCGTATACAATGTAAAGCAATTTTTTCACCTGGCCAATGCCACTAATGAACATCATTCCCATCTGGGCCCTATGGAGCCCATATAGGAGGGTTCTAATGCAGAGGAACATGTGTATTTGAAACGTATTTTCAGGATGATGCTTTCCATTAAAATATCAAGTTCACTGGATTTGGAAAACCATGATTTCGAAGGTCCAAAAATCAACAGTCATAATAGGGTTAGTTTTGGATGGATTTTTTATCCAACGGAAGAATCAACTCGGACAAGGTTCAAATTGGGTAGGGATCCAATTCACGGAAGATAAATGAATGCGATGGGGGAATGGATGTTTGTGGGGTCCACTTGAGATGGGGATGCTGCTCATAAGCGGTATTGCCTAGGTGAAGCTGATTTGTATAGTGTATCTAATGAAGGATTTCTAGGGTTAAAAGATTCACATGTAATTGAGAGAGGCATAAGAAAGAGAGAACTTTTGTAGCCGTATTCTTGAAAATGGTTGTGCTCCCACCTCACGCTGTGAAATACGTAAATTTTGTGAGTTGTGAGTTTCATGTGATTTCTTGTGTTTTTGTTAAATCATGGTTTCTTTGTTGCCAGCATATGTGACCTGTGGCCAAATTACCCATATTGCTTGTTTGCACCATGATAATACTTGTTAGACTGTCTTTTTCACCCATTTGAATATAGCTGTTGCAGGTTCAGTACTTGCCATTATGGAGATCTGAGTGTTGTGGCCCTTTGATCTACTCTGCATGGATTGTGATAAGAGTTCTTCATATTTGATGCCCAAATGGTTTCTGGATTCCTGTTTGGGCTTTCTTTTTCCCCTGTTGAACTTCCCCTGTATTAGCACTATTTGGTAGGCATGAACCAGACATATAGAATCATGCATATTATCATCTCTATGGCAACTGTATCTGATCCTTCTGATCCAAGTTTCAAGAATCAGGAAATAAAATTTCAGTGTCTTTTTTTGGTTGCTTTTCCAACATTATTCATCATATGTTCTCTTCTTACTACTATCTATTCCATCAGCCAATGGGCAGATAATAGACAGAGCAATGGAGGAAAGCCTCAAAACACCAAGTAAAACCGAAGATCCTCCAGTAACAGAGAACAACCAGCAGGACCCCACCCCTCTCCTCTCTGAACGCCGCAAGGCACTTTTTGAGCCGTTGGAACCAATGAGCGAGCGGCGTACTTCAGCTGAAATGCTTCTTCCACCACCTGACTTTGACACCGCAGCTTATCCCAAGGGGTGGCTCATTGGGAAGAAACGGAAGCTCGTTAATGTTGATGTTGTTGAGAGCATGCGGCGGATTGCCGTTCAAGAAATGAACAGAAAGGTTTTTTTCATGCAATTGATGTCCCAGATCATAATTTTACATGTGCAAACCATGTCCTTGTGATCTAGATCCCTATTTGTGGTTAGACAACTACTGGCCTTTTCGTGTTGAATGTGTAGTTTAAAAACTCGAAAAAACTAAGACAAATAAATCTGAGTTGACTCGACTCAATAGGATTTTGAGTCGAACAAGCGAAAGAGTTATACCGAGTTTTTCCAAGTCAAATAGAAAAAAAAAACTCATTTAAGTTAAGCTTGTTGGATTTCAAGTAAAGTCTGAATTTCGAGTTTTTAAACATTGGTTGAATGTAAGCCATTGCTGTATTTTAGTTCATGACCATCTCTTCATAGACCATGAGCAAAATTCTCTCAGACATGATTTAACTGTGGGAGGGGCCCACAAAAAAATCTTATCTAAGATTCATGTGCCCCTCGCGCGCATACTGGTGCATTCTAATTTATGAATTCTAACATAGAATGGTTTGTTAATACTAACATAGAATTGTTGTGTCAATGCATTCCACGACGAGGACCATGTAATTCTTCCTCGAACCAGTATGGAATTGAAGTACCAAATTTTAAGTATCAACATATAATCACTTGAATGCAGGACCAAGAGATTGGTGGCCTTAACGAACAGTTAGAAGAGGATGCGAGATGCCTTGAACACCTGCAGCTTCAACTCCTCCAAGAACGTAGCAAACGAGCAGAAGTCGAGAGGGAGAATGCCATGCTTCAGAGCCAAATCACCATGTTAATGAACATGCTGCAGGAGACTGAAGGAGAGGATGATCCGCCGCCATCACAAGGTTCTTAACATAGATACTCTTTAGTCTATAAATTGTGTTGATGAGTTCAATTTAAGAAGGAAAAGGGCTGGATTATGTTGATGAGTGTGATATATATATCTTCAGTTGGTTTCTGAGCTAAAAGATTTGTCTACAAATTGTTATTACATTGATTCATGTAATTTGTTCCATTATGTGAAATATACATATAAATATTTGGATATAAAAAGAGTTTACTCTCTCTAGCTAGGACAATACAGGAAATGAGGAAAGTAAGATACTCGGAAATAACTCAAGTGAGTCAGTGAGTTTTATCCAGTTTACGAGAAAAAAACTTGTCCACTTACTCAACTCGGTTGCCTACAGATGTGTATTACACAATTCTTCATGTAATATTTTCCATTGTTGGATATGTGCATATGCATATTTGAATATAAAAAGGTTACATTCTCTCTGGGAAGGACAATACAGGAAAACAGTGAACAAAATTTTAGGGGGAAAAAAGATCCTCAGCCAGGTTGGTTCAAGTTTAGTTGATCAGATTGATCTTTGAGTAGGTACTAACATTAAAATGAGTTTTAATTAAAAACAGAAAAAAAAAAAATTGGACTTGTATTTCTAAGATATTAGTATTAGTATACTACAGTATTTTCAAAATTTCTAAAACAATTGAAAAAAAAAAATTACTGATTTTTTCATGTTGGGTGAACCTAAATTGAGAAAAATTCGATTTAAAATTCACAACTCAAGATCTTGAGTTATTTAATTCGATTTAAAATCAAATTTTGAAATATTGCACTACGCAGCAAGGTAAAACTATAACCATGAATGTGCTGAAGTCCACAACTACAGAGAGTATTCATGATTCTATGCATCATGTAAATCAATATATTTTAGTAATAGGTAATAATGAGGATACCCATTTCTTTTACTTATTAGAGACATTGAATTTGATATTTTTTTTTTTCATGTGTTATCATTTAAAAGGTGAAAAAAGTACACAAGTATTCCTGATAAATAAAGTAGCTAATGCCCATGTCATTATACTATACATGTATGGTATTTGTGAGTAGGTGGACAAGAAAGGGGTACATCGTATCAATGGTTTAGTTATCTCTAACACAGTCCCATTTTAAACAAAGTGATAAAATAAACTGTACATCTCTACAGATCAACCAAAGGTCCAAAATAAACTGTACACTTACCAAGCAGTACTATGTAAATCAAAACTGAAACCCTCTGCAGATTTTTCCTACAAACCCTCAAACAGTAACTTTCTAGATTCTGCCACTTAAAGCTGCATCAACCATGATATTAGATGTTTTGAAATGCAATTTTTCAACTAGGGTGGACACTTTGGACAGTCCCAGTATTGCTATCTAGCTTGGTTATGAACATCCTCCGCGATATTGAACAAGAATTGTGGCAGAGGCAATTCGAGGGAGATGCAGCAGCAGGTCACTGAATGATTCTTTTCTTGAAATGGGTGGCGCCTGCTTGCAGTTCAAAACATAATTGACCTCCCCCGGGGGAAGGACCACCCATCACCTCACCCTTCCATGCTGATTATTCAGGGATGGAGTTGAGTTGATTGTTAACACCGTCTTCAATTGGGCTCATCTTCGCGCTTTACCTGTGCTGTGGCCACATCCTTTTGAAGAAGAGAGCAAAGAGAGTTTACCCTTGACATGAGAAACTTCTCGTCGGAGACTGATGAGAACTGGGAATCACTGAGTAGGTGGGTTGTTAACTCGTCCATAATTTCTTGGCTCCATGATCCTTCTCCTGAAGTCATCTGCTCAGAAATGCAATGCCCGATTTGGCTCACCAAATCACTTGCCGACATGGATTGACGAAGTGAATGCCCTAGGGACTGAGGTTGCTGACTTTTCTCCTTCAATTCTTCTTTTTCACTGCTGATAATTACTCCAATGGCCTGTTTATCCATTACTGAAATGGGGATCACAGAGAGAACTGAGTGAAAATTTTGTGAAGAATTAATGAATGTTTTAATAAAGTGACACGCCTTATACAAAAATATGGCCAACTGGTTAATGTCCCAAGTAATTTATATGGACAGAAAACAATGTAACTTTATAACAGAATATCAAAAAAATAATTTGTTATCGTGTTTATAGACTAGAGGCTACAGATGATAAGAAAATCATCAAGATGATATAGTGAACAAATTTAAGTACTGTAACTGGAAGATAAGGAGCATGTTCAATGGGGCAGAATCCCTATATAACTCAGGGTCACCTGGACTGATGTGCACCATTGCACTCGCAGTCCAGGTTACTGCATTCCAGATCGAAGGTTGGATTGCTATAGATAGCTGGAAGCAGGGCATTCTGAAATCAAGGTTTGAAACCAAGTGAAGTACGAATAATCCTCAGGATCTGAAGAGCACTTTCAGCCTTGATTGTGGCAGTTGCTCTTAAGGCTTTCTTAAAGGCGGAACCACTGAATTTTTTTTTCTAAAATGACTGGTTACAACAACCACATTCTAGATTTTAAATAAAAAATTATTTAAGGTCAATCTTCTTGCAAGGTGGTCTTGGTTTTGTCTCGAGTCTTGACGGCTCCTGATGAGACTTTCAAGTTTCAATCATTTCTGCAACCAGGATATTGCAGGATAACCACTCCTAGGTCCTGCTATGGTATTCTTCTTCCTTTGATTGTAAGGGTAATGGTGAAAATCCATTATGAATGTCAGAAAGCATGTTGATATGTCTACACCAGCCCTATGAATGTCAAGAAGACTTTCAAACACCCAAGTACAAAAGATCAGACCCATCTGACATTTTTACTCAGCAGATCCAAGGATATAATTAGAAAGTTGAAAAGTAAAGCTCATTTTATCAACCATCCATTTCAGACGGGTCACAATTTGTCTTTGAGAAATCTAAAGAACTGCCCTTCCTTTGACGGGTCAATATAGAAATACCCTTATCTGCCATTGGTGAGTAAAGGATCCTGATTCATAGGGAGTTGGAAGAATAAAGAACAATTTATGAAGTGAGAAATATTATAATAGATTATTTATGAAGTAGCTTAAAAACTGAAAAGTGCAGTAAAGAATGACGACAACCGAAACCATAAACAGAGGATAAAGTAAAAAATCTTGCAAACTTTTTTTAATATTTACATCCTATAAACAATATAATAAATTATAATATAAAGCATAATATTTCAAATTTTAATTCAAAATAATCCAAAGGAATATGCTTCTACCATCTATCACTAAACTACCAATTAAGACCAACTGTTTAAATGATCCAGTACTTAGAACCAAGTGATCTATGGCCAATGAACAAAATAATTTGGAAAAATGAATCACTTCATCCCACACCACTAGTGAATTGGGACAGTTACTAGGACATGAACCACTCTCTGCAATCCAACAATCTGTGCAGCCCTAATATAAATGGTGTGCTTGTGCCATAGAGAAGTTTCTAAACTTTCAGGGAAACCAAAATCCTATTTCCTAGCTACCAAAAAGAAGTCCATCCAGCCGGCCTTTTTGAAAAAAATGAAGACTCCAAACAAAGAGAGGTGACCTGGATGGACATTCGCTAGACTTGGCAAAATCAAACTCAACGCATTAACGCAACTCAAAGCCAACATTTTTAAAGGCTATGCATCTAAGATTTTTGACCTACTTATTAAATGGCCATATTTGACCCAAACCCAATTGTTGTCATATTTATATGCAACATATCCAACCATATGATATCTAAACCCATTTAAAGAATAGCCTCTTCTTCTTCTTCTTCTTCGTTTTTTTTGAGCGGTAATTTAAAGAGTAGCATTGACATTGAATCTCACTAGGAAAATCTCCTTACTATAACTCAACAACAAGAAGGTAAGTTTTGTGATTTTAGTCATGAGAATTTTCAAGTTATACTATAATTACCAATGCACCCATGAAATCAGTGGTGGCATTAGTTTGCCCATATGTTTAAAATAAGCATTAGGCAGTATATTTATGGGGGCTTACAAGAATCAAGTTGCAATTGTCACACCCAAAGCTACAATCACTAGAGTAAACACCCTAATGCATAACTTGAAGTGTCTGAATTATCAGCACCATCTGATAATTCTATAGGAGAAAATGGAAATTCCAGTACAAGAAATGGCTTCTCATATCTGGTGCCTTCCCAGGATATATGGACAGAGACACCAATGAAGAAGCCTATTTACATCCTAAAAAAAACAACACCCCCATTTTTTTAAAGATTCCATAAAAGAATCTCTCAACAACTAGCCATGAAGAGAAAACTAGGCCACTTAAAATCAATGGCTGTGCTTGAAGAAATATCATTAGTTTTTTTTTTTGTATATCATAAAAACACAATACTAGATTATAATCACAACAGAAGGTTATGACAAAAGATATAAATGATGCTGTTTTTTAAGTCCAATAGAGACATCATTCTTTTTTCTTTTTCTTTTTTGAATTAAAAAGAAAAAACACATTAGAACACTCATAACCAACAAACATTCATGTTCAGAAACATACCTGAAGTTGATGGAATTCCGCTGGACATGACTTCTGTTGCTCTATAAGCAGTATCATGTATTTCACTTGAGAAAGATGACTGAGCAGCACCTGATGCAGTGGTATCAGATATACCTGAGGAAGTGGACACACAATCACTTCGCAGACAATTGAATACAGGGTCTTTGGATTCATTTAGACCCTCAAATACAGAGCTTCTGCATTCAAAGTAAGGATTATCTAAGACTATCTCCGGTTGTTGGCTCAGCAAGTTCAGACGATGATCGCACTGGATAAGCTTTTCAAAATGCTTTGTTAACGAACATGGTGGGCACTGAAGAAAATGTCTCCTACAAGACACATAAAAAGTCCATCACCATCACAGGTCAAAAAATGCAGTGTTTTATTAAGAAAGGTGAAATCTGTAATTTTGGAGAGCTTAGAAACTGTGGCTTCATTGATTCAATGAAGGTGATTTTTTGTGGATAATGTATTCAAGGAAAGACTTTCTAACATAGCTATTACCACTCTATTTGGTCGGCTCCATCCCTAGGTTTGCAAGATAATATGCCTCATACTAGTGTGTAGGTGATCATCCTTTATTTTTAGACCTTATGACCAATTACTACGTATGTAATATTAATTCAATTTTGATATATAATAAAATTGGGATTTTAAACAAATTGCCCTTTGGCCAAAAATCGGATTTTGGACAGAGGTGGGTCTTAAAAGCAAAGGACACAGGTCGGGCTCAATATGAAACGGGGCTTTATAATTTAGCTCCCAAATTGGACCCTAGCTAGGTGAGTTGGGCAGGGCAGGACTTTGGGAGGTTCTCTAAAGTCTAACCAACACCTCTCATCAAAAAAATATATAACAATGATAATAATTTATTAAAAAAAATGGACAGTAAGCCTATGAAAGAAAGCGCCAGCTCTAATTACAGTTTCAACTCAAGTTTCCAAAGATATGCTAATTGACAGAAGACCTATGTGCTAAAAGTGCATAATATTGTCATCCATTTCCCTCTTTTAAACTGTTATGGTTCAATGTCTCTTACATTAGACCTGGAAGAACAGCCAATTACACGGGATTAAAAGTACCACAACATCATGTTACCTTGCAAAGGAATATGTGAGAGACATACAAGATTCAGACTGCTTAACCAATGCCTTCACCATCAATTGTATAGAGACCACAAAAGAAGAGGGAAATAAAAAAATCATATAAAGAAGAATAGAAGATTGTGAGTCCTCCATTAGAGTTTTTGTGATAATGTGTGTTTCTCCTGCTCATCTTGCTAGGCTCTCCTTGTTTTTACCTTTTCATGTAATGCAGTTTATCTCAAGATGGGAAAAAAATCCAAAATTAGAAATTGTGTTTAAAAAATGTGATGGAACTCAGGCTAATATGCCCTTTAGGCCATGATCCATCAATAATTGTGACCACTAAATGAGTGTGGTATCTGTACATATTGTATCTCCATGAACGCCTTTTCCTTTGTATTTTCTTTATTGTTTGTACAGATTTATCTCTAATTATGTTATCTCTGAAAAAAAAAGGACACTTCCTTAAATGCAGTGCAATTATAAAGAGGTAGGAGTTACCTGTTTATGCTCGCTTGTCCACCAGTAAAATCTGAAGTTGCCTGCCACAGGGTATGCTTCCTGGGCTGAGGATTGGTCTCCCTAAAGAAAAGAGGTTGCCTGGCCAGCTAAACAAGACAAGATACACCTTAGAAACAACAAAGTTGACAGGTACTTTTATGCTTTGATATAAAGGAACTCATTCAACATTACCACTATGTCCAAAGTTGCAGGCCCATTATCAGTATAGGTTGCCTTCAGAGCTGTAATATCAGACCATTGTATTTCTATCTTGCTCTTGAGACCACCATCAAGAACTTCCCACACAAGCTTATGCTTTGCAAAATAGCACTTAGCCACTAAATCACCTTCATATCTTGATACACACTGTCACAGTTTCTAAGTCAGTTGTATGCAGAACTCAAATAACATACTGGAACGGTATTAAGGCCAAAAAAAAGTACAATAAAACAAGGGAAAAGCAATCTTCAATAGTTCCTAATGACATAAACCAATCAGGTCACTTCTAGTCATAATCAATACATGCTATAAGTTCAAAGCCAAATCTCTTTACCTCCCAAGTACCTATCCTTAGAAATGAAGCGGGAAAGTTGGAAGCCTTCAGCTTGTCAGTAGTAGCAAGAACATCAGAAGACTTAAGGTCCTTTTTTCCCGTTCCAAGGTTTTCAATTGCAGCAGTGTTGCTTTGAGATAGCCTCATTTGAATTAATTCCAACAACGATGGGCTTTTCCTCAGCCGGAGCCCCAATGGACTGGATTCATCTCGGAGATTATGAGATGCAGGCTCAGGAGGAATAGAATTAGTTCCTGCATTCAACTTCTACAAATGCAAAGTCACCAAATATCACTTTGATTGCATTGATCAAGTCATACTTATAAAAATCACAAAAGCTTAAAAATTAAAAAATAAATTTTAAGACATCAAAGCTTGAGAAGTTTTAAAAACATGGCTTCATGTATCTATTCAAGATGGTTTTTGATGGGCCCTATATTCAAATATAGACTTTCCAATAGACTTATTACATGAGACCCATGTGGGCTCATCATGGGCATGCACACGTTATGGCCATGTGATGGAGACCATTTCTCCATGGTTCCAAGAATGTTATATGGTTGCTATAATGCAAAACAAGATGCTTAAAACTGTATTAGAAACAAAAACAACCATGCAAAGAAAATCCCATTTCTACCACTTGTTGGTTTTTTCCCCTTCCTTATTATGACAATTGTTATTACCCCTGACAAATCACGGGGTATATGCAAGCCTCCCTACTCACACACACCGGGTAACCCTATAAGGAATGACCCTTTGGGGTGGAGTGGAAATCGAACCCAAGACTCCCACTTCGTGAGGCAGGTTCTTGGCCATCACTCCAACCCCTTCAGATTTATGACAATTGTTATTGTAGTTGTCTATATGCAAAGAAATACGAGAAGGAGAGAACAGCAAAGCACAAAGATGATCCCTCATGCACACGGTACAGCTGTACAATGGGGATTTTAAGTTTTTATCTCTTAACCGTGGACCACATGGCATGCGGGACCAACTTATGCCAATGGATGGTTTCCAATATTGGCTTTGATTTTTAAAAAAAGAAAAAAAAATTGGATGTTATATTTAGGATAATCTCGTATTGTAGAAGCCTAGAGGTAACATAATTCAGTCTATAATTGGAGAAGTTTCCTATAATAGAGAAGATTCTGTCCATATCATAAATAAGAGGTAAGAAAATCCCTCTCGCCACTCCCAATTCTTGCACGTCCAATCCTTGGAGCTTTCCCCTGTCAACTCAATGCTCCAATTTTGTGAGAGGATAGAAAATATCTCCACATTGAGGCCTTCTCTAACAAATTCAAGCTGTTCATCGAGTCAAGCATCAAGAACAGCTACAACTAAGTCGTTGGATTGTTATAGTGTTACTTGAAGATAGTTGTAGGATCGAAGTTCAAGTAAGAATTTTAATCTTTAAGGTTCTTATGTGTGTATGATCTAAGTCCAATAGTTTGTCTTCTAGAAACATTAAGAAATCTCCAACAAGGATCACTTCAACAAGGACTGCTCTTCAGGATAACATTAAAAATTTATCTATTTATGTATATTATTCAATTTTCCAAAATAGAAAAGTGACACAAACCAACATCTTCGTAGTTGCAATAATGAGCGCTTGTCAATAAAAAGTAGAAGTGAATACGAAGCAGCACAAACACACGCAAAATAATGCACAGTTCCAGAGAAAAGCCACAATAACACTAACAACAATGCCCTCAGTTACAAAGTTTAGCCAGAAGAAAATATTCAGTCCAAAAAAAACTCTACTGAAATTTGGAAATATCAAACATATTGACCGACATTTCTGAAAATGGTTTTTCAGCCAGAATTTAGACTGGAAATTTTTGGCTGAAATTTTGGATTTTGGCGAAAATATATAACTCAGTAATGCTCCTTCATCTGGGGAGTTTAGACTGAATTTTCGGCTGAAATTTCAGATTTTGGCCAAAATAAGTTGAGTAATGCGCCTTCATCTGGGGAAGTTGAATCTATCACAAATGATCCATATGTAGCATAAAAATAAGAATTCCAGGCTACCCATAGCTACAAAAAAAAAAAAAAAAATTCAAGTTTCAAAAAAAGGAATTCTTGGGTACCAAACAAAAAAAAAAAGAAAAAACCACTGTTCCAAACCAAAATCAATATTTTAAAACCCCACCTTTCTAAGCTGTTGAACTTAGTTCAACCTTGATTTTTACGGAATGTGATATAGTTATCTTAAAAATCTTTTCAAAGCTCGAACCCTCAAAAATCCTTAATGACAGTTGACCCTCGATAACCTTGAAAGTTTTGAACTTATTATATTCGTTTGTTGGACTATTCTATTATCTCTAGTTATAATTAGTGTAAACAAATTACAACATTTCTACATTTTATTTTATTATTTTATATTTTATATTTTATATTTTGTATTTATTACTATATTATAATATGTTTAACTAATTTAATGTTAATCTATTTATTTATTAGTTAATTAATGACATTTGATGTGAGAGGTAGACTAAGGTAGAACTCGATTTATCTTCCATTGAAACATGTCGTTTGATCCACGAGTAGATTTTTAACCAAAATTCAAGTCATCCTTCTCAGTCTCCGAAATGAGAAATCAAAATCAGAAAGAGAAAAAGAGAGTGAAATGGAAACCTGGTTGCGAGGATGGGAGATCTTGGATCGCTTGTTGGGAGCGCCATGTTCTTCGTCCAAGGGATCTTCGACCTCCAACTTCACCGGCACCCTGCTCAGGCGAGGAGAATCAGATTCCGGCCGGAGATTGCCGGAATTCACCAGCTGAACCATCAAAATCACTAAAAGAAAATGGGATCGAATGGAAAACGGTGGAACAATGGGATTTTTCCTTCCTCTTTCTTTGGATTGGGATTTGGATAAGATCCAAATACTAATTTGGAAATCCGATGTGAGATTCCAAGAACAGATCGGAAAGCAAAAAAAGTCTGTCCCCTCCTCGTTGCGAGTCGGCAACTTAGAGGATCTTTTATTAATACTTTGTAATAATCACGTAAACTGCAAGAGCACTGAAATTTGAAAAATGATTCAATGAGGATTACCAGTTTCATAAAGCTGCTACGAGGTTGAGCTAGTTTCACTCATGGAAAAAAAATTATCGGCCCAATAGAATATTGATTTCTTACGATATCAGCGCTGTGTCATTGGATATAAATAGTTTTAATTAAAAAAATAAAATAAAAAAGATTTCTCGGCTGAGACCGATATTTAAACTCCTGACTGCAATTTCAACTATTTATGAGAATTTTTTTTTTATTAAATTGATAGATACAATAATGTATAGTCATTAAGAGATTTCATAATATATTTTAATTCAATAAAAATTAAATCTTATGAATAGCTGATTTTGAAGGCAATATCATAAGAAGATATTAAAATATAATGGTCGTCTTTTATAAAAAATAGAATATACATATATATATATATATATATATATATATATATATATATATATATATATATATATATATATATATATATATATATATATATATAATTTACTTAACTTTACTATAAGTCAATCTCATCTAATAAGAGAGAGTGACTAGTTAAGTTTAAAAAAAAAATACTTTTCACAAAAAAATCTTATATTTATACTTTTTAACTAAATTATCTTTTATAAGGGCATCTTTTTTTTTTTAATTTACGTATAGCAAATCACAGGATATTCAGCGTAAAACTCCTGTGGATGAATCAACTACCCCTAAAGTACACTAAAGTTAGATCATATAAACTCGAACCCTCAACTTCCTCCTTCCTCACACTATAATAAGAAATAATAAATAATAAAGTTTTTTTCCCCAAGTGAAATATTTGGGTGAATTGCAGTGCTTTAACTAAACTTTGTTAAGTTTCACCATCACAACTAATTTGAGAGTGAATTAGTTCATAATCAATAATGTAACCATTGAGGAATTGTGTTGTCATTTCGAGCTCCCGCGGAGTATGGTAACGTAATGTACGGCCTAACAGAACTTGTTTCCAAAACTATAAGCCATGGCGGTAGACGCATGTGAGAGGATTTGCACGTGCGACAAAACCTAGTCAAAACTCAAAACCTGGATGGGATCACTTTATAAATATCGATCAAAGAAAATGCAGTTACTAAAATGCCCCCGCTTTTAAAAATAATAATTAATTTTGATAATAAATTATACACTCTCAATCTCATTTTAATTTTCTCATTTAAAATATTTATATTTTTTAAAAAACTCTCTATATAAGACCAACATTTCATCTGAACTCATCTATTTTTAAGACACTTTATACTACTCCAATATAAACGAGACAATTATTTTGAAAAATTTTCAAAATCTATATATGACAACTAATTTGGGAGAGACGAATTATGATAAAAACTTTAAATGATAAATAAGAATAATAAAATTTTAAAAAAGTGTAAACTCTCAACAAATTAGCAATAAAATAAGACACATTGAAAGTTTATAAATACAAATTTAAGTTAATAGAAATACACAAACAAAAATCTAATTATTAATATATGATACGTTGTATATTATATTATTGTGGAGGGAAACTATTGTGCATGTTCTTTTAAATCATAAAAAATGGATAGATTTATCTTCACATTCTTGAAATGGAGTTCATTAAATCATCTTCATTCTTAATTCTTAAATTTAATTTTAAAATAAAAATATTTAATTTATAATGCTTGATTCACTTGTTAGAATACATCAAATGGACATCAAATAAAATACTAAGTCTTTTTTTTTAAAAAATTTAACGGTCAAAATTTATCATTCACCTTCTATGTCTATTGAATTATCTAAGTATCTAATATATCGTATCGGCCAATATTGTTCGGTGTTAAAAAACCGATATATATTGACCGATACGATATGTGTCGGCCGATATTTCGACCTTTGACTTTAAGATTTCAAGGTCTTTTGACACTCCCAAATGTTTAAAACAGAGTGTTTTACAAATAAGGGTATCCCTAGGCTGTGCAGAAAACACATTTGGGAGTATCAAAAGACCTTAAAGTCTTAAAGTATTTTTATCATATTATCGTAATTAATCCGGATATTGAATTTGAGAAATTTTGAAAATACACAGTGCTTAAAAAATAACGTTAAAGTTTTAAAGGAAATTCTATTATTTAAATAACATCCCATATTACTGTAGCTACAATCTGAATCGATCGATTGATCAATCGATCGAACATAACGTTACCTGAATCAATCGATCGATTGTTCGATCGATTTTCTAAACAATCAATCGCATGTATCAATCGATCGATT
Organism: Chimonanthus salicifolius; assembly: GCA_013350335.1. Taxonomy (NCBI): domain Eukaryota; kingdom Viridiplantae; phylum Streptophyta; class Magnoliopsida; order Laurales; family Calycanthaceae; genus Chimonanthus; species Chimonanthus salicifolius. Next base: position 67,247,783 of record CM023536.1, on the reverse strand, counting down.
CTGTTTTACAAAACAGAATAGTGCGATCGATTCCACACGAAAGGGCAGAATTGTAATTTCCACTCAAAATCTTAAATTCGGTGTCTGATAGCAGATTTCCACGGTGTCTAAATGGGCTCATTTTATAAAAAATATAAAATATTTATATCTCTATACAACTGAAGTTTAGAAATTTGAAACTTGAGTATGACTTGAAATTCAATCTAACTCGAATGAATATTTCTTAAAAAATTCAAAACAACGTATCGACTCAATCAATTTAAAATTTTATTAGTCAATTCAATATCAATATAAAGAACCTTACTTTAGGTGAAGAACATTTACTGCAATTAATTAGAAACTTACGAAAAAAATATGGCAAGTTGGTAAATAGAATAGAGAGAATGGGTGTTTCTGTGACACCTGATTTCAAACTTTTGGATGCAATTACTATTTTGCCTTTTCAGATTTTATCATTCGAATGATTCTTCAGTTCAAAATGGTACTTTCACCAAAAAATTTGAAATCGGGTGCATAGAGGCAGAAAAGTCGGGTGTCTATACTAGTTGCCTAAATTTTGTTTGGTAAGAAAACATGATTGATATGCCATAATGGTCATTCTGCATATGCTCAACTTTTTAATCCTTTCGATTTAAATACCGATTTTTAATACCTTTATATATCGACCGATACCAAATGTATTGGCTAGAGGTAAAACTTGGATCGAGTTTTGGCCCGACCCACATGACCCAACTCGAAAATCATGCAGGTCGAGTAAGCAAGTCAAGTTGAGTTGAGAAGTCAGGAACCCGCATTGAATTCAGGTCGGGTTGAGTTGAGAGATTTTTAAGTAAACTCGACCGGACCCGATCAAACCCGATATGACCTGATAAAAAGTAGGCTAAAGTATGTTCAAAATACAGGTCGGGTCGGGTTTCGGGTTGAGTCGAGTTATAATTCGGGTCGGGTTGGGTCAAGATGTCCGGGTCTAAAGTTCGGGTAGGGTCGGGTTGGGTTTTAAAAAATCCGACCAGTCCCGGCCCGATTTCAGCCCTATGCCAATATTTGCGATATATATCGGTAGGAGATTTTTTTCCCTGATTTGTGGACTTGTTATTGTTGAATTAGTAAAATTATTCTACTAAACAAATTATTTTTCTCTATAAATTTTATGAAACAATCATTTTAATAAGGGAAATAGAATATAATTTTAAATGTGTTTTTCTGTACCATTATTATATTGACAATCTCATTTTTTGAACAATTTATTAATACCCCACTACTCTTTTATTATCCAACACAACTCAATAGTACACATGTCTAATTCAATTTAGATGAAAATTCAAACTTTAATTTAGATTAAAATGTTTGTGGATATTTAAAATATTAATTAATATTTATTGGACTATTCGTTGTTAGAGAAAGGAAACTCTGCTATTTTTAAAAATTAAAATATATATTCATTGGATGAAATTAAATGAAAATTAAAAAAAAAAATTTAAATATATTTTTTTGTAAAATGAGTTTTATTAAATTTTGGGTCCAATAAAAAATTACCAATCACTCAGGACCAGGGGTACAAAATTCAGCCGATACGTATCGTATCAGCCGAGATGTCTCAGGTTTTGGACGCCCGAGATATCTACCGTATTGGCCAATTAAAAAAAAAAAAATTGGCCAATTTTTTTTTAAAAAAAAAACAAATATTGATTGTGGGTCCGGTCGATATATCGGCCTAAATATCGGCCAATATTTATATTTTTTAACTTTTTTTAAAAAACCATATTTTTTATTTTTTTTAAATGATTTTTTTCCAAAAAAAAAAGCCGCTGAGATTTAAAAAAAAAAATTGAAGAGAGAGAAAATCTCAACCCATACGAAAATTCGATTGAAATCTCAGTTCGGCCGAATTTTCTATCCTGGTTCAGGACATTTTGATAATGAACCCGGACCCAATGGATGGCTCAGATCTGAGTAGAGCAGGGGTAAAAATATCGGCCGATACTGTGCGTATCGGCCGATATAATTCGGATTTTCAGCCACCGAATTATATTGGCTGATACGTATAGTATCGGCCGTACAAAAAAAAATTCGGCCGATATGACCGATTTTTTGACCGAATTATCGGTCATCATATCGGCCGAATTTTAAAAATTCGGTTTTTTGTTTTTTTTTTTTAAAAAAAGCTTTTTTTTTTATAATAAATGTCGGCCGAGATGACTGATATATAGGTCCAAATCTCAGCCGAATCTGGGCCGAATTTGGGCCGAAACGGCCGTTTTTTCCCCCAAAAAACAGTAAAACTCGGGCCTGGCCCAACTCAAGTCCGACGATATTTTGTCGATATATCGGACGATATCCCATGTCCGATATATCGGGCGAGATCTCGAACGAGATCTCACCTGTCAACCAATTTCTCCCTTTCACATCTCTGTGTACAGCGGACTGCAGGATTCGGCTGGTCCGGCATGCGTGAATATTTTATTATTTTTTTTAAATCTGAAAAATCGAACCGGTCCAATTTTTTTCTATGAATACCATTCACTTACATCTCAAATTTCACACCTTATTTTCAAGGAAAAAACCAGATTTTACTATTTACCTTCCAAAAAAAATTCACTCTTCATTACTTGATTTAACTAAGTTCTAAACGACCCGGATTTGTTTGAAACCGAACGATCCAGACCGTTCAAAGGTTTCTTCATTTATAGATCTACTGATCTTGTAAGTTTTGTAATTTATTTCGATTTATCTGTATTTTATTTTAATTTTTTTAGCCAAAAATGACATAAAAGTGTTACAAAAAGTTAAAAAATGCTTGAAGTTAAATAAGATATGTAGTAAATAAAAGCTTTATATAGGTATTATAATTTTTTTCCATCTAAATGTATCTGTAGTTATTTTTTATCTGCTTTGTTAGTTACTTTTTTTTTCATTTATTTATTCCTTTTTGTTAACTATTTCAACATAAAATAGCATAAATGAAAAAAAAAAAGTTAGAAAATGATAATACCTATAAAATAATAGATGAAAATTTTTCATTTGCTCTTAGTTACTGTTGCTAACATGTCAAAATTTACAACAACATTTTTTACATTCACTTACTCTTTATTTTAATTATGGATTATGACATATAAATGTTAGTAAATAGTAAAACCTATAAAATAATACATGAATTTTTTTTATTTGCTGTTATTTAATGTATACTAACGTCTTTTACAGGGATGCAATTTTTTCCTTTTATTTTCTTTCTTTTTGTAATTATTTCATTATTAACTATGGATTATGACATATAAATGTAAATGGTAAAACCTATAAAATAATAAATGAAATTTTCTTATTTACCGTTATTTTTTTATTATAATTAAAAATGTATGACATTTGTGTGGTTATCAGTTCAAGTAATTAGGACCCCATTAGTTTCATTTTCTAATATTTTTCTACATTATTATGTAATTTTCAATCATTTTATTATTTATTTATTTTTATTTCTATAACTTCATAACTTAAAATAACACTCATTGACTAAGAAAATAAATTATGAAATTATTTCTACAAATTTTCCTCATTTATATCCTTTTCCTTGTAATTTTCACCATTTCATTACTATTTATATAATTTCCCGCTATCGTAACTTCAAAAATATATTAGAAGATGTAAATATCCGATATTTTATGAAAAAATTACATATTCAATAAGCTCATAATTATCTGCATTTACTGTTAGTTTTTTGGAATATTTTTTTTTTTTAAAAAAAAGGGGCAGGAGAGAGAAAAAGATCGGCCGAACCGATATATCGGCCGATATGAAAAATCGGCCGGGATATCGGCCCGGCCGATTTTTCTACCCCTGGATCCGACCCACGAATCTAATGTTGGCACATTTGCACAAAACAGACAGAGAAACAAACGGGAGATGCATGTTTCAATTTTGCAAAGAAATGCCATGACACGTGGCTGTACTGTACGTGGGACCCCTTCACAACAATTTTGATTGGATGTTATACTGTCCATTAGTGAAAAGGACCAAACTCTAATGTCACCCATTTCCAAACCCTTCCATTTTCCTAACATATTTTACCATAAATCTCACTAAATTAAATCATAAATGGATGTATTAATTGAAGAAAAATAATTATAGGTGAAAATTTTGATTATAATAAAGTCAGAATTTATATACTTATTATTTGTTGTTGGAAATTTAAAACTTTAATAAATAGTCTTTTGAATAGACAATGAATATGCAGAATTTGACTTAATTATAATCAGATCTTCTAAACTCGAACATTTCTATTAAATATAATTTAAATTTTATTTGATTATATTGTCATACTCAACCTACCTCAATTTGATATGTTTGTTATCTATTTAACTTATTTTAAATTTAAAGTCTAAAACTATAAAATAAAGTTATCTTTCTACTTTATCTATATAAAGAGAAAATCTAAATCTAAGTTGATATTTTAAATTTACCTCAATTTTTATTTTTAAACTAAAGGGTTTTTCTAAATTCATTAATATTGTTTTTATTATTATTATTATTTCATAGAGTATAGTCATAAGATAGAAAATTTTAGACCAAAGGAATCCTTAAAGGATGTGAAACCGAGGAATTCAGAGGTTCCCTTCGCCTCAGGAAACTGTGCAATTTCCTGCAGAGAATATGACCAGTCATTGAGTCCTGACTCGTAACCACGAATAAAAACACTACCTCAGCATAAAAAAAAAAATAGAGCCGATAATGGGATCCACAATCATGTCATGGAATATTATGAGGGCCCACCAATTGTTGCAGTGGCCCCAGAGGCTCATGTCAAATCAATCACTTCTAAATTTTGTTTTCTATATCCACCGAAATTGGACCCACTATTTAGATATCTTAAAGCATAAGATGCCATTTTTCGTGGAATCCACTTTTGGAGGGTAAGGGAAGGAGTCCAGAACTTGTAAGTTGTAACATAGAGAAAGGCCCATTTTCCACCAGCCATATTGAAAAATCAACATGATTTTGTAGAAGAATAATGTTTAAAAAATAGTATAGAGGGGAGATCTAATTTATTAAGAAGTGAAACTAATTTTATGAATATGTGTAAATTTTTTAGTTTATATATACTGGGATTACATTTGGATGAGGGATAACCCTCCATTACTCTTGAAGAGCCGGCCCTTCCTTTAAACCAATTAGGCCGTCGCCTAGGGCCCCCTAATATGACCAATGGACACTAGGGCCCACACTTGCACTGCTCTCAGAGCGTAGGGCTCCCACTAATGCACTGTACTTAGGGCCCCTGAGATTTCAGGGCCAGTATTGTACCCTTGTTTACTAAGTAAGTGGTAAAGGTAAAATATCAACATTTCACCCTCTCTTCCACTTTTAAAAATCATTTCCAAGTAATGGTAACTCCTGATCAAGGTAACTTCGGACAACCCGTGCAAAATTTACCTCTCGTCCAAATGCAACTACTAAGTAAATCGATGAGGAGTAATCCTATGAAAAGTGACTTCGAGAGATTAGGCGAGAATTGAACTCAAAACCTCAATTTATAAACTGTGCATCCTCAATGTCAAGCCAATCCTTCAAAATTTAACCAGGGAGGCCTAATTTTCGTTACAACATAAAATAAAGTCCTTTAAATAGTTCCCTCTCAAGAGCCTTTAAACAGCTGACTTTGTTGAGTTTTTGCATGTGAAAGCCCAATAATTCTCATGCACAAGTGGGTCCAAAAGCCAGCCCTTCCTCCTTGTTCTCTTGCTACATTCCAACACCCTGGAATCTCTCCCTCCTCTCCTTTGCTTCTTCTTTTCCCTCTCTTTCTCCCTTTCCTTTGCCCATACCACCCACCTTCTCTCCCAAACTCCTCAATGCCAGGAGCCACATCCCTTCTGCCATTAATCCTTCCTCTCATATTTCTCACTACCTTTGCTTCTCTCATAGATTGTTCCAATGACAAGAAAGTGCTGGACTTGCAAAAATTCCAAGGCAGAGATCAGAGTCCTACTCCCACCCAAATTTGTTGGCCACAGAAATCAAGTATGTCTCATTCTCTTGAGTTCAAAATGTTGGCAAAATCTAATCAAAATAGTAAATGTTTCTTTTATGCCTATTTTATCTTTGTTATTCTTTTCTGCTCCTCTTCTTGTCTTTAAAAAACTCACTCAGAAGAACTTTTGACTTAAGTAACTCAGGTAGATTCTTCAAAGAAACTCAAAAAACTCAGTACAACTCATTCTAAAAGCCAACATTTCAGTCCTCAATACTATATAAAAAAAAAATTGGGTTTACTAAATTCCAAATAGATTTAACGGGTTTTTTAGTAATTTAGTGTTTCAAATTGCAGATATTCAAACGACATTTTTGTGCATTTTTTTGTGGATGACTTTCAATGCTCAAATGAAGTCCAAATTCTTTTTCTCCTTTTTTGGATTTCTATTTTTTTTTCCATAAATGGTTTGAGAACTCTCATTTACAGGAACTGAGAAGGGAGTGGCGATACTAGAAATGAAACACCACAGTTCCTGCTCGGGCATGATCAAGAACAGGGATGATATATTTCAGAAGCGCTTACTTGCAGACAAGCTTTGGGTACAATCCATACAATTGAGAATTAAAAATGCAACTTCTGAAAGTATTCAAGATTCTTTGGAAGCTCAAATTCCCTTGACTTCAGGCATTAAATTACAGATTCTAAACTACGTTGTGGCAATCAAATTGGGAGGTAGGAAACTAACAGTGATTGTCGATACCGGAAGCGATCTTACGTGGGTCCAATGCAATCCTTGCCAATCTTGTTATAGCCAACAAGAACCACTTTTCAACCCCTCAATTTCGCCTCTGTATAAATCGATTCTATGCAATTCGTCGACTTGCGGGTCTCTTGAATCTGCAACTGGGTATGCAGGTCTTTGTGGCAAGGATAAGCCCAGTTGCGAGTATAGCGTCAGCTATAGTGATGGGTCATATACTAGTGGTGAGCTCGGAAGTGATCAGCTTAATTTTGGCAGCTCCATGGTTGAAAACTTCGTTTTCGGCTGCGGACAGAGTAATAGCGGTATCTTTGGTGGGACTGCTGGGTTGATGGGTCTAGGAAGGAGTCAATTGTCTGTGGTTACTCAAACATCGACACAATTCGGAGGAGTTTTCTCATACTGCTTACCCTCAACTGAAGATGGTGCCTCTGGTTCTCTAATTCTCGGCGGCGACCCTTCCGTTTACAAGAATTCAACTCCAATTTCTTTCACTAGAATGGTTTGGAATCCTCAGCTGCCTACATTCTATCTACTCAATCTAACCAGTATTAGCATTGGCGGTGTCGCTCTGCAATCTTTGTCATTTTCTAACACCGGTAGCCTCATCGATTCTGGAACCGTTATTACTAGACTCGCGCCATCGGCTTACACAGCTTTGAGAAACGAATTCTTGAAACAGTTTGACGGGTACCCTTCAGCTCCCGGCTTCTCTATCTTGGATACATGTTTCAATTTGAGCAGCTATAAGGAAGTGAATGTTCCTACATTGAAATTTCATTTTGAGGGGAAAGTCAAAATGAATGTGGATGTTTCCGGGATCTTTTATTTTGTGAAGAGTGATGCTTCCCAAGTCTGCTTGGCTTTGGCTAGCCTTTCTTCTGAATATGAGATTGGGATTATTGGGAATTATCAACAGAAGAATTTGCGGGTTGTTTATGACAGTAAGGCATCAAGGTTGGGATTTGGTGAAGAGACCTGTAATTACATTTAGAGAACTTGGTATACTAATAATATTCAAGCACTTGAAAACCCAATAAAATAGCTCAGTAACAGATCGCTTCTTCCAAATCATGTTCTTCTCATTCTGATTGCAACAACCCGATTCTTCTTCAGACATTCTGTCTTCGGTATGAAATCTATCAAGTGTGCAGAGATGTGATTTTCCATAATTGTAACAATTTATGTATTTGATGTGGGGGTGTATACAAGTATATATACCATTTCTATGCATTTTGTGATTTATAAATTGTTAATATTTGTATTACTCATTTTGGCGCATTTGAAGCGCGATTTTTGTCTCAGATTGTTTTGGTATTTTGGTCCGATATCGCATGAAAGTAGGAAACTCCAAATTCGAAAGGGTCTAAAGAGTTTCATATAACATTGTTTGTGGAAGAAAATGCGAGTGAAAAATCCCAAGAAATGGTGAGAATTCTTGCTGTGATGATGAAATTGAGGAGTTTTCTTTGAAATGTATCGTCAAAAAAATTCTTTCACCATCACACTTAACTATATGCCTCTCATCTCATAATAAATGTGTAATCTCTCCATTTAAAATAGGTATTTAATCTCTCTAAATACCTTTGACCCTTATTGTCTCTATAAAAGTCCAAAATAGGCCTTAGGTGGCAAGCTTTTTGCGTGACCAATGAAAATGCTTTCATTCATGAGTGAAGTTATCTCAGGGGTCAAAAAAAACGCCCCGGCCGATAATCGGCCGATAATTTTCTCTCTCCTCTGATATCGAGATTTCTCTCTCCTCCAATATCGGAATCGTGAAAAAACTGCAAAAAACAATGAAGAACCTTGAAGAATCGTGAAAAACCGCAAAAAACCGTGTAAACCCGTGAAAGCCGTATCGGATTAACCGTTAAAAACCGTGAAGAACTGTTAAAAACCGTAAAAAACCGTGAAAAACCGTGGAAAAATCGTGAAAAACCGTATCGATTTTTAAAAAATAAAAAATAACTTTTAAATACCGATATTTATGCATATCGGCCAATATGGTGACCGCTATTGCGAACTGAATATCGGCCCTATCGGCCGATATTCGTTTTGTATGGCCGATACATATTGTATCGGCCGATATTGTTCGGTGTTAAAAAACCGATATATATCGGCCGATACGATATGTATCATCTGATATTTCGACCTTTAAGTTATCTATTATAACGGTAGACTAAGAGAGTCAATTCTCAACAAAATGGTCGGATTCAATGGCCTTTAAGGTGGATTCCACATTGTGCCATTTTTATGTTTGAATTAGATGATAAAAAAATATTGTGATTAGATCAATTAAGTTATTCTTTATATGCTTACAAATTAGCCAAGATTCGGTATAGAGTAATAGACCCCACATTGTGTCACTTCCTTTTGCATGACCAATAGAAATGCTTCCATTCATAAGTGAAAATTATCTATAAATTGGTCCATGGAGAATTTATTAGACTTTAATGTGGGTCCCACATTGTGTTGATATGGTCTCTAATTTTAAAACTTGAAACTCGAATTTAAGTTATTGAACTCATCCGGGTTTTTTTGAGTTCTTAAACTAAGCTTTGCCTTATACTTCCTCCGTCTCATTTTAATTGTCTCATTTGAAATATTTGTATTTTTTAAAGAATTCTCTATATAAGACCAGCACTCCATGTGATCTCATCCATTTTCAACACATTTTATACTACTCAAATACAAATAAGACAACTATTTTGGAACAATTCCAAAATTCATATAAAACAACTAATTTGGAACATAGGGAATATAATTTTTTTAGAAAAGTTTATATTTAAAATATTGAGCACCACAAAATATCATTTTGATTAGATCCATCAAACAAGTTTTCAAGTTTTAATTTTTTTAAATATAAAAAATATGACTAATTTTTGTATCCATATTATTTTTTTTAATGATAGATCTTTTTAATAAATCAATAATGTGGGTCCAGAATATGGAATATAAGACCCACATAAGTGTCTGCTTTCTTCTTAATCATAGTCTTAAAGATTTTCACTCTGGCATCAAATTGAAGGTGGGGGTAAGAAACATCATTACATGAGTCACAGGTGTACAGGACTACAGGTAATATTTTTAGTGAAATAATGACCATCTGATAATATCTACTGTATTATCTCCTTTAATGATCTTTGGTTGGACTTTTGAATGGACCATCTCATCATGCAGACATAGGAAAAATATGATGTAAAAAGTCTAAATGTTGTCATTATCTCGTAAACATTAAAATTTGGTGAGATTTGTAGGACTCAAATGGGGCACAATGAGTCCATTTGCTAATTACATTTCTTGTAAAGATAAGAATGAAGAGAAATCTCTACTATCATCATTGCAATGCACTGCTTCCCATACTCAATCATCTGATCAATGACAAACAAAATCAATGCTCAATCAAGTGGATTAAAGTTCATGCAGAATGTGAGTGGACGAGCCAGTTTGAGAGCATAATCCCAATCTACCAATATTAAATATGAGTAAGCTACCTTTTGACCTACTTTATATTTCAGCCTTCTTCGGACTTGCCCACAATCCAATCTATTTGAATTGATTAAATTGGGTCACAGATCAACTCTTGTAATTAAGTAGCCAATTTAACTTACACATTTTGTGCTAATACTCTCTCCTCATCCCATTTTAGTTATCTCATTTGAAATATTTGTATTTTTTAAAAAAACTCTCTATATGAGACTAGCACTCCATAAGATCTCTTCCATTTTCAACACACTTTATACTAGTCCAATATAAATAAGACAACTATTTTGGGACAATTCCAAAATTCATATAAGACAACTAAATTGGGACAAAGAGAGTATATTTTATTCTAAGTAAAGAGACAACAAATGGTCTCCATCACCGACACATAATCATTCTAAACAATAATGTCTTTAAAAGTCAACAAATAAACAAAGAGAAAAGAAAACACTATGAGACCCACAAAATAGGGTGGTGATGAATCCATTGGAAGGTCTTTCTTTAAATCTGGCCCTTCAAAATTACCTTGATTAAATCAATCAAGATATGTTTTTAAAAGCCGTAAAGTTTAAATATTAAATAAATAATTTAAACCAGTCAAATTTTAAAAAGCTTAAAAAATATGATGTGATTGATTTGGTGGGTCACATATGCAAGGAAGAACATTTCCAATGGACTCATTACCACCGTGTTTAATTAACACATGCCTAGGTGTGTAGGGTAAATACAAAGCACCTCAATGTATGGGTGATTTCTTTTTGTTTGTTTCTCCAACACCCTAAAGCCAGTGGTATGATTTGAAATCAAGAAGATGCACTCTCATACATTATACATATCTACCAGAAACTAGTTCCGAAGCAAGAATTCAATATTTCCACGACATTTCAGGCAAGCCTCTGGTAAAATGCCTTGTACCATGATCACAACAATGATCTATTTAATCTAAAATAGGAGTTCCACTAAGTATTGTTTCGTAGTCTGCAGAGCATGACAGGATATGCTTGAATAACTATAGATAATAACCCATTCATAAGCAAATTATCTAAAGTTCTTAACATAAAAAATCTTGATATGAGAACTTCTTGAAGGAGCTCAAACAGTTGAACATTGCACAAAATTGAGAGAATCATGCCATAAAGAGGCAGAAACATGCATAAGGAGATGCAAGCAAAACCAAAGCAGCATGCCACAGATAGATTGCTTCCTGCTTGATAAACAATCCTTCAACAGGCAAGGCAACAGATCAGTACCAGTTTTGCAGGCAGTAGGAAGCTCCCAGTTCATTTTAATGAGCCAATCGACCATCAGAAGGGTAAACCCCCACCAGAATATTCAACTTCCTAGAGAAGAAAATGCATTGTCAAGCTGTCAGAAACCATGTACGCTATGAAGATGTTTGAACTACAAACAGCAGCAGTTTTTTAACCTTTCCGAAAAAAAAAAAAAACCAGTTTTCCACTTCTATATTACCCAAAATTAGAAAACCAGAACACCCTTTTCTTGGAATGGCAGTCACAACACCGATCACAACTTTCTATTGCAAACCAGGTTTGCCACCAAGGGGTAGAACATGTTCTGCACATTAAACCACCACTTCTCCAACAAATCTTGATAGTTGCCAACACAACAAAGCCCTGAATTCCATATATGTTCCATCTAGTGGCCTACAATATGATTTAAACTTGACATGGCAAAGCAATGCTTTGTGTTATTATTTCATGTCCTATTTCTTAAATTAATCACTATCAACATTTAAGTCATTTGTACCATCAGTATGGAGCTGGCCTTTATATTTAGATTTGGCAAATTGTTTCTATGGGCCAATAGCCTATCTGACACCCACGTCACATTTCTTAAAAGTGTAATTAGAAAATTGGATTGCTTAGGATGTCTTCTTATTTAAGAAGTATAGTCTGATTGGTAATTGAGTTGTACTTAATTTCCTTTTGTTTATGATAAAAAATTAGAGAATTGAATTGGCAATTCAAATACCAGCTCCAACATGTACTCAAACCATTGGAGTTTGACTTCACCACTTTCATTGCTCCTCCGGGCATTACACCGGAGTTTGTAAGGTCGATCTTCCACTAATTTGAGTCATTGTTCTACAGGAATGACTTCATTTCTATGATTTTTTCCTCTGAAATTGCATGATAATTATACAACTACAAGTGGTATCTGTAGCATTAGTTGTTGGTTTGGCCCAAAAGTTATCATAGCAATAACATATCTTGTGAAATTCCATTCTAGATATACGAGCAAAGATCAAGAGCTGCATGGATTCCAAGATTTTTACATACTATAGCACTGGAACTTCACATTTTTCAAACCATTGATTATATCAGATTTTCATATTGCAGTAAGCAGTGTAGCAACAGGAGCAAAAGAAGAAACATAATTACTTTCTGAAAGTACAGACAATTCCAAATACTATCTCATAATTTATTTATTTTTTAAAAAGGAGAAAATATGAAAGACAATAAAAGGACTACTTGAAAAACTTCCAAGTCCAACAGACACATGGATTTCTCACCCCACATTGGAGGTGAGACTGATCCCCATGGACACACAAAACCCATCACGAGCCTTGTGTATCAAGGTTAGCCAGGAGTAGTCAAAGCTAAAACCTTTGGTCTAATCCTAGAAGCTCAAGCCAACAGATCTAACTGTGCAGGACAATGACCACACAATATACATAAGTTCACATAATATATGGAGGTTAGCACATTTTATTTTTGAGGTTCAGGACGATGTCTCCACTATAAGTTTCCTTATTCATAAAATTCATCATTCAGCTAATGAGGAAACTGACCAATTGTCTCCACTAAAAGTTTCTATGCCTATGATGTAGTTTTCTTCTTGCTGAGACAGAGTCATATCTTTCTTTCACCTATAATATATCTTTTCATATTTCAAAAAAAAATGTAAATTCATTTTTCCAGAGGAAAATCACTTTTCAGGAAGAAAGTCACACCTGAGCTGGCGGAAGAGATGAAACCCAATCTGAAGGGTGTGTTGGAAGAAGGCCCAATGTGTTCAGCTGTAACATAAAAACTACAACACATGAAAAAGCACACAAAAACAGAAAACTTGTATACATGAAAATCATAACAAGAGGAATCTTTCTTGTTAAACAAGTGTGCCTCACCTTCCATACACCCAGTGCTAGCCCAGCCAAGTTAAGTGCAATGAAAAGTAACTTGGGTGCAACAATATCCACCCTTGAATCCTTGTAGGGCTCAAAAACTGCAAAACTAAATCACATTAATAGACCTCCCATTTCTAGACCCTCAAATGCGAGCTTCTAAATCCACACATTTTCATATAACAGATAAGGAGATTTTGTGTCAGACCAGCACTTGGAGTAGGACTTGGTCCATCAGTTAATTTTAGACCCAAACTCCTTAGTCAGGTGGGTTGGATGAATGGCCCAATCATAAAGAGAACAACTACCAAACCACCCCACGTTTAGGGGCTACTTTATCTATAAGAGAGATAATCTCAAATTAGATCATCAAATATTTTGTCAATTCAGTTCTTTATTCTTTTCTTCTTCTTGCATCTTCTGTTCTTACACCAGCACCAATAACATTAACAATTAAAACTTGCTCATTCAATGTCACAAGTCCAACAAGGATGGGCCATCTCTGCCAATAACAATGATGGTGACCAATGACCATGGAAGATAAAAACCACCAAGTCCCGACAACAACAACAAGAAGAATACAGGAACATAGATAAAAAAAATAGTAATTTCATCTCAGTAGATCTTAGGCACAACAGACATTAAATTGGGTTCGGCCCAGGGTCACTCCCTATGTTCTGTAGTCCAGCTAACCACATACTGGATCCAGGTTGGAACCCCAGTTAGTAATTCATATCATAACATATTTTTGTATTATTTATATTAAATTAAAACGCATGAAGTGAAAATTAACATGGAACTTTTGCCCATGATACTAATTAACCATCTTTAAAATGACAACTAAACCAGCAATGATTTATGGAGTTGAATATTGATTAATGAAGAAGAAACAAGTAGACAGACAATAAAGATGAGTATGCTGAGATGGATGAATGGGTTTTTCTACTTTAAGACATTCGACATGATGCAACTGACCCATGTCATATACCTAGTCTCAGATAAAGTAAAAAGAATTAAAATTGAATTGACGTTTCACTTACTTACTTACTTACTTACTGTATATATGTATGTATGTATATATATGTATATATATATATATGTATATATATATATATATATATATGTATATATATATATATATATATATGTATATATATATATATATATATATATTGTATATATGTATATATGTTTGTGTATTAAATTATATAAAAGAATATTAGGAAACAACGGTATCATACCCTTCCCTACACCCTGAAGGGCACTTATGGGCTGCCAGAGAGCTGAGAATGTGATGCCAATGCTAAACAAATGGACTGTGCTTCCAGCCATCCACATCATGAAACCCATCATGAACAAATTCTTGAAAGGGGCTTGAGCCACTTCCCAGGCTTTCTTCTCATACAAAAAAGAGAGGAAAAAAAAATCAGTGAATGAATCCATGAAAAGACATGTCAAAAATTTAGTGTGAGAAATATATATAAGAATCATTTGCTTGAAATTGGAACCCAGTAAAAAAAAATGGTGGGACAAGATATAGAAGTGAAATCAGTACATTACATCATAAATATCCACACACAAGCAACTATCAAGATAGAAATCAAAACTTGCACTCGAGCAGGTTCCCCTCTAGATGATAGGGAGCTTTTAAGGAAATTCCCTCTATGTGTTAAAAGTAAAAGAAAAAGGAAATCCCTCTATAATCTATAAATAACTCTCTTTTTTTCTGAAACATTAACTTCTATTGATCAAAGAAAAGAAACAAGAAGTTATAAGTATTATGCTGATCAAAGAGAGAGAAAAAGAAAAGGACTATAAAGTATAATAACTATTAAAAAAAAAGGAAGTAGGTCTCTCCAACACGACTTTGCCAAGAAATCACACAACTGGCCAAGCATCTTACATGGCTAAAGCAAATCTCAAATTCCTTGCTCTACTTATTGATGTCTGTTATGATTACAAGAAACTTCCAATGTGATTTCTTCCCTCTCCTAGCCCCTGCTATTGGATTAGCAACACCTTCCACTATTAACTTCCCTTGCCAATGCTCACTCCACACTTTCATTGCGTAAATGATAGCCAATAATTCTGCCTTAATAGAGTTCTTTAGCCCAACTTATCCCAAAAACACCAATCTCATGTCACCCTAATCGTTATGTAGCACCCCCACTATTGAGTACCATGACCAATATGCCAAAAATTCTAGAGCTAATGAAACACAAAAAAGCAAAGCCCTTAAGCCTATCTCATAATAGGTTGGCCCAACCCGACGCTCACACCCAAGGTTGGGCCCCACCATGCACATAAAAGCCACCACGCTTCTTAGCTGCCCACTAGGCACATAATAGATCATCCCCTCTAGGATTCGAACTCGGTACATGGTACCTACTTTGATAGCAAATGTCAAATACCTTGACCAATATGCTAAAAACTTCAAAGCTGATAGGACGTGGAAAATCAAAGCCCTTAAGCCTATCCCATTACTAGGCTGGGCCAAGTCAATTCCCATACCCCAAGTTGGGTACCACTAGGCAAAATCCACCTCTTTTGGTTTCACTTTGAAGAGGAACCAACCTCTAGCCTCAAGGCTATTTGTGGGAAACACTCCTCTACTCATTTCATTATTCACTCGCCTATAGGCTTAGGGTTACAATTCAAATGGAAATGGCAATATTTTTTGTTTGAAAGGCAACTTCATTAAACACAAAAAGACGCAAAAAGAAAAGGTCCATAAAGACCCTCCAAAAGAGGAAAAAAACAAAATTATATCAATCTATTAACAACTTCCACATCTAGCAACGCTCCCTGCTTAGCCAAAGAATCCGCAGCTGAGTTAGCTGACTGAGGAACCCAAGCAATCTTAAAATCAAAGACACTGATACCATGACGAATCCTCTCAATCTTATCAAGATATATCCAAGGGCAGAGAGAACCCAGCACCCAGCACCCATCCTATCACAACCCGCAAATCACCTTCTACTAAACTCCCTTGAACCCCAAGCTCTTCCAACTCCAAAATACCTCTCCACAAAGCAAACAATTCAACCTCAATAACAATATTTGGAAAGTATAATTAAATAAAATAAATATCAAAATACCCTAAAATATTTTATTCACTAGGATCCTATCACCCACCTAGTCCTATTGGTTCCAAGCTCCCTCTCGTTGCTCCATCAACATTAAACTTAAAAAACCATAAGGTGATTTAGCCCATTTTTAAATAATTTTATTTTCTATCACTCTTCCCCTAACTATTTCCTTCCATCACCTTACTAGAATCACCAAATTGATACCTCTAAACTCCTTCCCAGCCATAACAGACATGATTAGCCTATCCCTAGCTCAATCAAAAACCCCTTCACCCTCTTTCTTTTGCCTCAAATATTTTAGAATTCTTCTCCTTCGACATTGCCCATAGGATAGTTGCAAAAATAGAACTCCCACTACCATTCCTTGAGATGCGGACATGGACATATTTCTAGTGTTGTTTTTCTTAATCTACACTTTATATGACTTTGGAGCTGAGATTAGTTAAATATACAAATTTCTCCTGTATTCTTTCGTTGCTAAGTTTGCATTGTGATTTTGCATTGCTTCTTTACCAATGAAGTCAATTAGTTCTAGTAATGCTTTCATTCCATATATCAAATTCTACTAAGACTAATATGACTAATATAATGCATGTGCCATGCACCTGGTGTCTCACCATGAAATCTTTTGTGATGTCTAAGAACTATTTCAAGGAGCCCATGTAGCAGCCTTGTACAACTCACGGATTTAGCATTGTAAGAACTTGGTCAAACATTGATAAATCTTGGATTCAATATGCTATCGAGGGTAACTTAGATTATAAAAATGCAAACAAAATTCTTAGTGCTCAAAGATATATATAACACTAGCCAAAGGATAAAATAGACAGGGTATTTTATACCTTATCTGTTGGTATTCTCAACTGGTAAGTGTTGAAACAACACAATCAATTATACTTAATATAGTTAATATCCTAAATCAAAACATCCACGGAGCACCCAAACAGACCTGACTTAATTCAATCCACTACAATCACTATCCTAATTCAAAAAGTCGGAAAGAAGGAATACAATAGATAACAAAATTAGCCTCTAAACTCGAAAACTCTAATTCAGATAACAAATTGTAGCACAGAATTCCAAACCAAATGGACCAAACAGCAATTTTTCAACAACATACAGAGCACACAAATAGACTTTACTAAACTCAGTCCACGACAAAGCTCAGTATATTAATTAAAGAGGTCAGAAATAATGAATAAAAGACATAGTGACAACAAAATTAGACTCAACTCGAGAAACCTAAAATATGACAATTTGCAGTACAGATATCCAAATCAAAACAACAAAACAGCAATCTTTTACCAAAAAACAGGAGGTAAAACCCTTCAAGATCGTAACTTTAATATCTGAAACGAAGAAGTACCTGAGATTTCCATGCTGCCTCAGAGTCCTTCTTTTGCCGGCTGACCGCCGAATCGTCCTGCACCCAGAACATGAAATTAAGATGGGAAAAGAATGAAAACGGGAAATTGAGATCTGGGTTTGGATCTAGTAGCAAAGTTAGGGGTAGGAAGAAATAATAGTATAGTAGAAAAGAAAAAGAAGGGCAATTTGTGGAGAGGAGAAACGAGGAACCTGGTCTTGAGTCGCACGATTGAAACCCAAAGGATCAGGAATTTCTCGAGATGATGAAGATGAAGACTGATTTTCTGTGAAGTCAATCGCCCATCTTCGAACACATCCCTTTCCCTTCTCCATTGTCTCTCCCTCTCTCTCACTTTGTCTGCAGTTTTTGAGTCGAATCGATCTTTGGATCTCTCGAAATCCAACGATTTAAGTACTGTATCTCGTCGGCAGTTTTCTGAGTTGAGACGAGTTGGAGTCGTACCAGGTAAGATTTTTCCATTATAACTTTCATATTTAACTACAAAATATTATTTATTTATTTCTGTACTTTTGTCAATGTAACGTATGGTTTGTATTTCTGCGCTTAACTATGATCAATTTGGGTATCCACTAAAAATATTATTTTTATTTTTAAATTTAGGATTAATTTTGATAGATATCTGTTTGATGTATTTTTATTATTAAATTAATTATAATAAATAAAAGTATTTATCAATACTGTAATTTTTCTTATAATTAATAGTTAAAATAATTCAATTAATTTATTTATTTTAACAATTTGATAGTCTTTATGGTATTCTATTCATCCATCAATTTTTTTTTTAGCACAGAATGACACCCTCTAATAAAAGTTACATAACTAGTCAGGTAACCCAAACTTTTAAAGTAGTCACATACTATTTTATTTAAAGCTGCAACCTTAGCGGGTCGAGCTGGGTTTGGGTCTACTTGATCTTTGAATTGCAATTGAAGGACTTGAATCTGAGTGTGGACTTAGGTACAACCAAATTAATTATACTTAAGCCTAGTCCAAATTGTATTTATAGAACCCCATCACGATTTTAAGTCTATAATGATATGTAGGTTTATCTATGCTTGGACCTATTTGAACCTAAAATAAAAACTTTTTATCTTATTCTACTAAAATATATATTATATATTATATAAATTTCATAATATTAAAACTACTAAATGAAGAAAATTGAATTTTGTAATTTATTGCTCAAATTAAAATTTTCAGCCCAAACTCAAGCATTCATGTGTTAGGCCCAGCCTAGTCCAAATTCTAGCTCAGTCTCACATTTTAGGCCTGAAGTAAGCTGACCAAGCTAGGATGAATCCAAATTTCAAATCTAAATTTCTGGACTTTTTATGAGAAATTAGGCCAACTCAAATTGCATCCCTAATTCTATCTGTGGTATGGAGGCAATTATCTCATAACGATGGAAGTTTTCTTATCTATATTTTACTTTATTTTATTTTATTTTTACAATCAACGTGGATGGACCATGCCATCGTTGTAAACCCAATTGGGCCCTCTTTCTGGATCTTAGTGATCTTAACCGATCCCTCGATATTAAGTCAATCGAATCCATGTGTGATCTTGGGCCACATTAAGTCTATGCAGGGTCGGTCTTGGCTTAGGTCAACTAGGCGGCCCCCCAATGTGACCAATGAGCTGTAGGGCTCCCACTTGCACTACTCTCAAGGTCTAGGGCCCCACCAATACACTACGCCTAAGGTCCCTGAGATTTCAGGGCTGGTACTGAGTCCATGTAGGACTCTTTACTGTCTGTGTTTCACCTGAGCTTCTCTCCGCTCAAGCCCAAGCCCTCGCAGGCCTCAATCTTTTGGGCTAAAGCCCAAGCCTCCTTATTTTAACAGATGACAAATTTAAGCTTTTCCATTAGAGCCAGTTTATAAGTTAGCATACTTGAGCAATGTGATTTTAAAGCCCACTTTGAGACCAAACACAAGTTCGATTAGTAAATAGGTTCCAACAGGTCGACTTAGGCTTTCATTTACCCAAACAGGTGGGCTTAAGCTTTAGCCTAAAGAAGCCTGACTTGGGCTTTGAGAATTAAAACATCTCTATGGGCTGGACTTAAGATTTGAGAATAAAGATTGGCCCGTTTTTGTTCAATTTGAGAACTTACTAGATGGGTAGGAAACAAATATAGTAACAAATACTGGCATTTAAAAAAAAAAATTGCAAGAAATATATTGAAAATTATTTATTTACTTAAATACAAGTGTATAGATTTTGAATTTTGCAGCCATGGGCCTTGATCTTGGGACTCAAGCAGATGTTGTATAGGCTCCATGGGACCATTGAACTCTAGGAAATTTTGGTTGAAAATGGTATTTCATTTTGAATATTAAATTTGCTTACCCAAATTTCACTTTTATCAGTTTTTATATATAATTTTATTAAAAATTAAAAATAATATAGATTTTCAAAACAGACTGAAATTTTAGCTGAAATCAACATTTTTAAGAAATCATAAAGAAACAATATTTTTTCATCTAATGAACCTAAAATCAAAAGTTATGGTCGAATTTTTTGAATTTTTTGTTTTGTAAAACATGAATCATATATCACATAAATTTATCCATAGATCACCCTGATGTGTAGAGTCGGGAGGTTACAACTTGTAGACATAAGGAGAAGAGGCAGACGCCGAAGACATGGAAAAAAGAGAAAAAGAAAAACATAATAAATAGATAAATGACTAACTTTATAGCTCACGATATAAAGTCAAATGGAGAAATAAAACTAGAAAAATTTATTTCATATAGATGAGATTTTGACAAATGATGATGACGAGGATATAAATTTCATATTTCTACACGATATTGATTTAATAGAAATAAATGCTTATAGTTTTTTGCTCAAGCTTGGTGTTTCAAGCCAAATTTGGACTTTCTCGAGCTAGGCTCAGTTCATCTCAATTTGATATTTTAAACCTTATCAAGCTTGGGTTAACTTTTTTTTTTTGGATAACATGAGTATTCTCACCTCCACATTGGAGGTGAGACAAATCCCACGAAATCACTCATAAACTGTGTATCAAATGAGCCGAAAAAGAGAAAATTCAAGACCTCTAATCTAATTCTAGAAACTTAAATTAACTGAACTATCTCTACGGATCAACTTTTTTTTTATTATTTTTTATATCAAATTCGACCCAAATTGCAACCTAGTTCTGTATCTGAATAACAATAAGATAATGTGTGTAGAGTGGGAGTTCAACATGAGAAGTCTATCTGGTATGATATTTACAACTTTTCTCAAGCATTGAGAAGAAGAAACTAAGAAAGTGAGAGGGCAGTGATGTTGGCTTTTGAATAAAATGCTTTAAACATTTCCCATGCTCACTTCCACTATCTCTACGTAGTTCAAAACCTTATTATAACAAGCACATATGCTTTTCCTGAAGTGACAAAAATAAAAATAAAAATAAATAAATAAATAAAAAATAGGCTTAGTTTTCCCAAAAAAAAAAAAAAACTCTATCACTTCCACGAAATCTTGTGAAAATTCCCTGAGTCATCAAACTTTGACATCAAAGGGAAACAGCCAAGATCTTACAAGATTTTCTAGTGGATAAAATTACAACAATTTTAATATATGACATAATTTTTCTTACTCAATTTTAATTTCAATTACATATGTCTCTCTATTGGGTCTTTCGGCCCAACCAAATAAAATTATGGGTTGTTCGTAATTTGATATCTCAATTGTAAGAAACGAATTTAACTTAGACATCTTTATCTATTAGATTTAAACAAATGAAATAGACAGTTAGTTAATAAAAGATTTTATTTTAGCGTTCTGTTTTATTTTCAAAAAAAGAAGATTATATATCAACATTTGTTCTTAATGTCAAATAGACAGTAAATTTATAGAAAGAGTTTGTCGAATCTAATTATAAATGCTAATCTCAAATTAATAGAATTAAGAGTTTCAATGATAATGATGATATCATCAAAAGCTACTTATCTAATTTTGTCGGGCTATAAGATATTAGCTAATTGTCAAATATTATTTAATTCAAAATTAAATTAACTTAGAAGTGGTTCATGAACTTGGGTTATTGAGTGATGGATGGAATGATGACTTTGATGGGCCACACAAACCCAACTTACTGAACAAGTAAGAATTTCACCCATGATTGAGACTCAATCATGAATGGAAGAAATTCAGTAAATTGTTGATTATTTGTGGTTGTGGGGCCCAGCATCAGTATCATTTAAAAAATAGAATTAGAATGGTCCTAAGTCATTGATGTTGATCTAATTCATAATAAAATCACCAAGCGCCTAATTCTTCTTGACCAGCTCCCCTTCCAATCTTGGAAATTGGGATGAGGGGGCCCACTGCCACGGAGGCTCCCGATTAAGACACGTTGACAAGACTCGTCTCTCGATGAGGTGGATTGCATGAAAAGGTAGGACCCATCTCTTAAAAAGAAAATATGGTTTAGACTTTAGACATACAAATAGAAACAAAATTACGCGGTTGGATCATAATTCTCTTTATTCACAAGAGATGATAGACCAAATGTGAATAAGAGAAAAATAATGAGGAAATGTTCTTGGGATAGGCTTGGTTTGCATAAAATAATAAAATTATATTTTTTAAATAAAATTTTGACTTATGTACTATTGATGTTGAATTATAGAGATTCTATAATTAGAATTTATAATTCAAAATCAATATTGTAATCATAATTAATATTAATGTATTTCAATCGAATAATTAATAATCAATATTGTGTTGAGTCACTGTTCACTCTAAATTCTACATTTAAAATGGTCACATATCAAAAATTTATATTCTAAATAAAATCTAAAGTAATATATATTATCATGAGCTCGAGTAATATATTATTAAAAAAATATTAAAAAAATGAGAGAATTGGCTTGTCACATAATATATATATATATATATATATATATATATATATATATATATATATATGATTCTACGTGCATGCAACTAAGGCTAAAATCAGGCCAAGTCGGGTCGGATTTTTTAAAATCCAACTCGAACATCTCGATCCAACCCGAATTATAACTTGACTCAACCAAAATTTTGACCCGACTCGCATTTGAACCCATTTTAGCCTAAATTTCACCGGGTCAGATTGGATTTGATTAGGTCAGGGCTGGTCTGGTTAACTCGAAAATTCCTCAACCCCACCTGACCTGAATTCAATTAGAATTTTATCTTCTCGACTCAATCCGACTTTCATGACCCGAGCCAATTGATTTCTTGGGTCGGGTCATGAACATGTTCCAAATCTATAACTTCACATATTTTAATAACAATTTAGTAAAAATGATACAACTTCCAAATTTTACCAATCATGAGTTTCATTTGCCAATCAAATAAATTTTGTTTTCTATTAGCAATTTGTCACCTATAATTCTATATTACATTCACATTTTTATTTAGTAGTGGCTTCGTATTTACATGCATGACTTTGGGTAATGGTGGTTGAAGAGGATAATTTTTTTTATATATATAACATGGATATTCTCACTCTACGTTGGAAGTGACACTGATATGTAGATAATTTGAACTTTAATTATAGACTTTGTAAGATCAAGTTGATTAATTAATACAAGAGTTGCAAGACTTTGTATCATGATGTGATGATACATTATGTCAATGTACTTTGAATTGATATGCTATAAATGAACTTGACTTGACCTACCTAACAAATAATTTTTTTATTCAAAAAATTCTTGCAAATGCATATTTCATTGACCAATTTAAAGATTAATTATGATAGGAGTCAGGAACTAGAAAAGTATAGTCTAAATAAATGAGATTTTGATGTTAATAATAATAATAATGAATTGTAAGAATTAAATTTCTAGTATATATGATTGTAATTCGATGAAATCAAGATGTATCACACCAATGTTTATTAGGTATGTAAATATGTAGAATTTTAAAAGCCAAGGAGTAGTATTAGGATGACAATTTATTTTTATTTTTTTTTAAAAAAAGCAGTTGATATATATAATAGATTAGTGGTTCATAATATCAAAATGAAAACTGGATGTCATTTATAAGGTAGTCATTTAGACAGCCGACTTTTTTTAGGAGAATCAGATTTCAAAATTTTGTATGAAATTACCGTTTTGCCCCTCAATTTTGTGAGGAGGAATCGTCATTCTTTAAAAATCTGAGAGACAAAATAGTAATTTCACACAAAATTTTGAAATCGAGTGTCTTTAAAGGAAAAGTTGGGTGTCTAGATGGCCACTCCATTTTATATATGACAATTAATGAACAATGGATAAACATTTTACAAACTGATATATTTAGTAATTTACTTAAACTATTAGCTAATATATTGTTGCTTTCAGGATAATTCAAGCTGTGGGAGTGGAGTCCAAGTTGTCTGTCTTAGCGCAGCTTGAACTTTCTTGAAAGCAACTACATTTTTTTTTTTTTTTGAGGTAAACAAAGAAATTATATTAAAAACACGTCAATACAAAAGATTACATCTTAGGCCCCAGAATAATAAACAAACTAATCTTCGCACATGTGAATTACTATATATATATATATATATATATATATATCAATCTGTAAAATGTTCAAAGTTTTTGTTTTCAATAAAAACAGACTCAATATCCAAAATCTCACTTCTTAAATCATGATATTATTATTATCCATAGCATTATTTTCTTTTTCTGATATTTTAATAGTGACAAAAGGGTATTCATCATAAAATAAGAATAAAGTCACCTTGGTCGCTTAAGTGAGAGGCGAGAATACTTACCACTAGACTACAACAAATTCTATGTCTGTGTTTGAATGTGGGATAAATTTTGGAAGGTTAGAGGTTACCCCAAATAATATGAAAATCTCTCTTTTAAAAAAGGGTTTTCAGAAGTTAAGGAAGAAGAGTAAAAAGTTGATTTTTTACCTCTCCTATTTAATTATCCAAAGGAAACCTTGATATCCTTTAGAACATTATTCATGTTGTGCTAATGCAAATAATTAAACGCACTATGTCCAATGAGGTCGGATAATCGGAGTTGAACCAACATAGGGCAGAAATTTTTCGTTAAATATATATATCACGCCCCGACCCTCCGGGCCCACTGACGTGAGATTTTTTTTTTCTAACACAATATTAAGCCTTTTGCGGAAATCATCTTATAGACTTTAACTAAGTTTGGATTTAACATTTGGCAGCCTCGAACCCAGCCATATCTAGCCGGTAAAAATCCCAGGCAGATGGAGGGGCCACCATGGGCCCGCTTAAAACTCAAAACCTCGACAGATTTTACCTCAACGCATAGTATGTGGATACACTACTAACCAACATGAAATCTATAACTTAACCTTTTAGGAAAGTCCAAATAGAAAATGTCACACATGATCTACCTAACATTTATCATCAATCGATCCCATCAACATCAGAATTGTACATCAGAAACGAAGTAGACTTTATTACATCCTACAGTGTTTCAAACGAACATCATAAAAGAGTTTATTACATTACATGTTCATATGTACAATGTCTGCTAAGTTAAACATAAAATCCCAACATTTGAGCAGATAGCAATAGGGTCTCCGCCCTAAACTACAGCTGAAGATCCTCATGTCTTTCGTCCTCCGGGTTTCTTGTTTCGTAAGGGGTGTGAGTTTTACAAACTCAATGAAGAGAAAACAACAGCAAGTTCTGGATAACAAAGCATATTATCAACATAATAGACATGTTATCAAACAATAGTTTATACACTCAGAAATCATGTAGAATAATGTCAACATAGCTATCTACCATGAAATGTCATTCATTTCTCAAAAAGATACCCCCCTCCCCTAACCGCGAGTAATACGTTTCCTACACCGCTGGTAAATTCATGCTCAGTGCTTCACAAGCCCGTATTTTAAATACACCTCGTACTAGTGCCCTCCACGAGCTAGGTACTTCATACATTGGTGTGAGGTAATTTGATATGCACAGTACACCAATCAATATGCACATCAACACATGGATTTAAATATGATTTTCAACCCACATAATATCTCTCACACATATGATCATAATAACCTCACTCAGGTAACATAGATTCCTAAGCCCTTCCGCAGGGAATCATAATACAAATATCAGCAATCAGTATATAATATGCTGAAAAACTAAACACAGATTAAAAGCCCACCAACGGGTTATATTATAACACAAAGTGTTACCGTTCTCTCCAATCGGGTACATTTACCATATACTCATCATTTATTGCCGTAAGGCTAATGGTGAAAGAAACATTGTATTAAATGCAAAATGAGATGCATTTTACTAAACACATAGTGTGGTTGAATCTATTCACATTCGGTCGGCGAGTGTTTTTCAATAATTTGTTTAAAACGGAAAACAGTGTAAATATAACGTATAATAACACTATATAGCCATAATTTATACTCCTAAGTATTTGGAATATCATGACAATACATTTAGAGAGTTTTCTTGAAATTATGTAAAAATTACGATTTTGCCCCCGAGCCTAATACGGGCTAAAAAAAAATCCTCAAGTGGTCTAAAACAAATAATTTTCAGCTAAAATAACATAAAATTCGTTTTTGAAATTTTTTGAAAAATTACGTTTTACCCCGCAAAAATATCCAAAATGCCCCCCTGTCCACTATTCACCAAAAAATACTGTTCACAGGCACTGTTCATCAAAAAGTACTGTTCACGGGATACTATTCATCTGAAAATTACTGTTCACAGGGTACTATTCACAGAATTTACAAAAAATGCTATCGGGTTACTGCTCACGGGTAGGCCACTGTTCATCCGAATTACCAAAATGCCCTTTGGGGCTTTCACAGTGCGCCGCAAATCACTGTTTACGTAGCTCCGATTTTTATAGAGCAACCGCAAGTCATTTTTTGATGAAATTAAATATCTAGCTTCCTCTTAATAAGGTCTACAAACTAAAAATATTAACTTAAAATAAACACTTATAGAAATCTTCTGAAAAAATTAAGACCACCGCTTGGGGCAACAGTAAACGGCCAGCAGAGAGGGAAAATTCAAAAACTGAGAAAAACTTTGTGAATTTGTGATTTTATTGAAAACTGCTGGATCAACCCTGAGCCTTTAATCGGCAAAATCTCATCCTTTAAGACTGTCGGCAGAAAGATGAAAAATTATTATCTCAGGTAACAATAAAAATTACTGTTACCTTACTCTTTTTCTCTGTTCATCTATAGTAGACCTTAACTCGTGAAAATCCGACACCACATGTGTGTTAAGAACACAGGGTTTACTTACGGTGAAACGTTCACTTTTTGTTTTGACACAAAAAATAGGGTATTTTTCACAAAGTTAACATTTTAATAAAATAGGCGGCTTATAATCGCCGTCATTTTGACATTTCGAATTAACTATTTAAAATATTCATTTCGACATTCTAAATATGTCAAAAAGTTTGATAAAATACAGATCGAATGTGATATGAGTTTGCTACTTTTTGGAATACGGGGTATCTTAAAAATCGAGGCTTTTAGATAAAAGCATATGTAAAATACACATTTCGAAGAATACTCGTGAAATTCTGAAAATACCACTGAGTAGCGTACTCAAAAGCTTAATATGTGTGTGAATTTCAATGTCTGAATATATCAGAAGGGTGGTCTTTCACACTCAAGAGGTATATAAAATACTATTCATGATTTTATATGTAAAACAAAAGACATTTAAGTAATGTCTAAAATGCCCTTCGAACTTCGTCGGGTTAAATCACTAAGCAAATGACCTCTGATCGGGTCACATACTCCCTTTTCGAGAAGCTCTTTCCGTATCATATCATATTAATCGGTCACAAAACCGAGTTAATAGTTCTAAAAATTTGTTTTTTTTTTAATTTAAAGGGTTAGGTTATTATATATATATATATATATTCCACGTGGATGAACAAGGCTCTCAAAGAAAAAAATTTAGCACACTCTAATATTTGAAGTATTTTCACAATACAAATTTATAGAATTTAATAAAAATATAAATTTAAAAATCAATTCATAGGGAAGACAAGATGTGGGCTCCACATGACACACATGAAATTACTGTTATGTATTTTTTGTTGAACGAAATTACCGTCGTATTCAGGAGCATGCACAGCTATAAAAGCCACGAAATTCCATGGAATTTTAATTTCATGGAACATAAGTACATAACCATACTTCCAAAGAGAGATCCACACGCACACGCACACGCAAAACAGGCACTTGGGACTTGGGCCACTCTTAAACGGTTAAAAAGATAAAATCGTTTTACTGAAGATAATTTCAGGTGCTCCCGACGTGTTGCATTCTGCCTATTTCATTATCATAAAACATGAAAAGGAAACCAAATACAACAATAGGATATTTTATGGGTATTGATCAGATGTTTTTTTTTATTTATACGACTTGACTCCTCAGAAAATAAAAAAAAATAGTATTTTTTCATTGTACAATATTAGTGCCTAAATTAAAATCTAATTTTCTTAAAAAAAAAATAGAAAACTCATGAACTAAATAAAGAAAAACATTTAAAAAAAATTTCATATATAAACATATTTAACCAATGCATTTGGAAATTTACTAGACCCCACAAGATTCCGACTTTATTTTTATAAAAGATGCTATAGTGTGTGTCATGGCTGCATGGAAGCCGTTATTTTTTCCCTATATTATTATATCATTATTATTTTATAAATTAAATTTATACTTATTGAATTATATAAATAGTTGAATTTTTATATCTTAAAAAATATATTTAAAATAATTTGTCTAAATTGAATTTAACACTAATTTTTTTAAGAAGGAGAATCTCAAAATGTCTACTAATTTTTTTGAAGCGCTGATCTTTAAATTAATGTATCTTTATCATTTAAAATGTTTTTCGAAAAATAATTATTTAGTTCACGTTTGATACCTCAACGGCTCAACGCATTACTATTTCTGTAACTCAGAACCACACCAAATTGTGGACGTGAAGAGTAAATAATAAGCAGTAAAGAAAGCAAATTAGCAACATTTCCAGTTAATTCAACGTACGTCTAAAAAAAACCTAAATTCAAAACAGAAAATTCATTTCTCTAATTTAGAAATTCGTGATAATAATTAAAAAGGAGAGAATAAAAGAAAAGGAAAATTTCCGAATTTCATACATGTCGCTCGCTCATCTTCTTCTTCTTCTCATTCACGAAGCTCCGACGGGAGTACAAATACTTCGGTATTCCCTCATCATCCTATTCTCATTTATGAAGCTCCTGCGGGAGTACAAACACTTCGATGCTCCCTCACTGGGATTGTCGAGGAGATTGCAGAGGAAAGAGAGGGAGAAGCTCCGGCGGTTCAGCGCCGCGCGGCGTGCTTAACGGCGAAGGATGGAGAAAAAACCCTTTCTCGGCGATCGCCCTCTCCTCCTCCGACGCCGGAGATTCACCGCCGGACAGCGACAACTGGCCAGAAAACAGTGGATCGGACCCAAGAGGAGTTACAGGACTGGCGATCGGAGAAATTAGCAGCTGCGAACGAGGCGAGAAGCCAGGGCCAGCACCAGCGCCGGCGACGGAAGATCCACGCAGCGACGTGAGGCCGAGCTTGATTTCTAGCTTGCGGATGCTGTGGCGGCGCTCCTGGAGCTTGAAGGAGGATCTTCGTGGGCCGCCCACGTCAGCGGCGGGGGTGCTAGGGTTCGTTGATCTCGAGGCATAGCGGGAAGGGAGAGTTATGGGGAGCTTCTCGAGGGTGTCGTCCGTGGCACCAGTGAGCTTCTGGACGAGGTCTCGGAAGGTGTGGGCGTCCGCTTGGACGAAGGTGGTCGGTGCCGTGGCTGCTGCTGCTCCCACCGGAGATCCAACTGTCGATATTGGGTTCGATCCGACGGTCGAGATTGAATTGAAGGGCTTCTCCATTTGAGAACAAGAGGTTGGACTAAAAGAATGAAATGAAGTTAGAAAAAAAACAAAGGGTTAAAAATGAGATTGAGAGAGAGAGAGAGAGAGAGAGAGAGAGAGAGAGAGAGAGAGATTTTAATTTGGTTGGAAACTGTTCGGATTTTGGAATTTCATTTTGTATGATTCTGAAGAGGAGAAGACATGGAAGAAGAAGAAGAAGAAGTAGTAGTAAAGAAAATAAAGAAAAAAAAGGGAGAGAGAGAGAGATTAGAGGTGTGGAAAGTGTCGGGAAGACTTCGGCTTCTTTTGTGACTTTAGTGCAAGACTAAGAAACCAGAAAGAAGGTTAAGGGTAGAAGATAAAGTCTCTCCTGTGCGTCTTCCACAAATGATTCTCATCAATTTTCATTTTTGTTTCTCTTTAAAAGTAACAATATAAATTCAAAAAAAAAAAGTAACAATATAAATTGAAACTACTTTATTTTATATAAATTAATTAAATTATTTTATGAGGGTTTAGTTTGATTAGATTTAATTGCTGGTCAAACTGCTTTGTTAGATTTAAAAATAAGAGAAACAATCAAGTACTATGTAAGACCTAAATATGATAAGAATCTCCAGTTTTTTATTTTTGTAAATGCAGCCTAGTTTTTCAATAATTTTAAAATAACCTCCGAAAATACAAGATATTTCCACATCAGCACATTGGATGGCATCCACTTACTTTTCATTAGAAATTTGAAACTTTTGCCATGACACATCATACGCCACGTGGCATAATGTTTTTTTTTTTGGGTCACTTTTTCTTTTAGTTTTAATGCAATGACTATTGATGTCCACGAAAGAAAGAAAAGAGCTGTCAAAGTTCTCAGATCATAACCATCCACGTGCAAATTTGGTGGGGGCATACAAGAAATGAGTCATGAAAAGAGAAATTTAAATTTACAATACATTTAAGGGAAAAGGTAGACTAAATACAAATATTAAAATTACTTTTATAAAATTTAAATTTAACTATTTTTTTATACCTACAGATACGATGATAGTTTAGAGAATTTTCTTTCAAATCAATTGAGATAAACCCTTGAGATATCCATTGTTCTTTTATTATTAAGCAAAAATATTTTCCGACGTGACTTGTGAAAATATCGAGACACTTGCATAGTCTCCCTCAGATTTAATAATTTAATTTTATTTATTTAGATTCAATTTAAGTTTTAAATTTCAGTGATAAACAAATATTGTGCCCGGATGGGCCAAAAATTCAGCCATTGTCGACTCATTTTGGGCCCATTTTTATTTAATTTAAAAAAATCAATTTCAACTTAAATGGGGAACAATTTTTTACTTTAAATTTTGTCCATGTCAAAAACTTTGGATTTCTCTTTAGAAAAACTTCATTTTTTACAAAAAAATTACAATATTACCTTCTTGTGATCCAAAATTTCTAGCCCAAATTTTAAATTTCAACATGAAACTTTTAAAAGGCAATGGCAAACGGACACTCAGATGGGAATCATATTAATTGGGATAGAAGATGGAAGAGGAGAATAATTATGTAAATTAATGTGATTGAATTAGTGGATTTAATGAGATATTTATTGTGCTCATTAACTTTAATAATTGGACTATATTCTGCTAGACTACCAAAATCATTGATAATTAAAAAATTCAACTACATTTTGTGTGGGGGATATGGTCTCGTTATTAAAGTTTTAACTATCAAATTCGATAGAAATTAATCCTAAATAAGAGAAATGCAATAAAAATTGAGTAAAAAAGTTGAGTACTAATGAATCTCTGCTGTGGTATCGCCACACATGTACGAGTCCAAGTCACTAATTGATTAATAGTTGAGTTGGTCTAAACTTTTAGAATTAGACTAGAGATTTTGAGTTCGACTTCTCCAATGTGAGATGGAGATATCCATGTTATCTAAAAAAAATATTAGGGCCCAATGCTAGCCCAATATTTGATGGACCTCTGTATGGATCTGATTTCTTTCCCGTTCGCGATCCAAAATGAAGCCCAGCACATGAATACTTCAAAACGTCGAAAATCATACGATAATTTTATTTGATGCCTATACAAAATTACAGACACGGACAAAATTTCGGTAAAATGGTAGAGTGCGGGACTATAATTTGATGTGGCCACATGTACTAATCAGTAGGTCTTCTCTTTTGGAATCAGTTAAAGAGATTTGATTACTTAAATCATCAATGCTAATCATGAATTAGAGATAGTTGCGTACATTGCACGAGGTCCCCCACCTTCTTTTTTATAGTGTCTTTCTCTCTCTCTCTGTCTGTCTCTCTCTCTCTCTCTATATATATATATATATTTTTTTTTTTTCTAAAGGTGTTTCAATTAATTTATTTAGTGGTACGGGAACCATCTTCTGATTTCATTCATGGGTATTTGAAGTTTAATCTGTATTTTCAACATATTACTTTTAGACAATTCAAATACATTAAAAAAATTAAGATTTGAATTATGCAAATATTGAGAATTAACTACTGCCTCAATTTTTTCATAACATAGTGCCTTTACATTAAAAGATAAAGCCTCGTACATTTTATTTTCTATTAAAAAGTACTTTTCTCTTATTTTTATTTAACATTTTAAATTTTATAGAAATTTGAGTCAATCACTTGGGTTAAACAATTATTATTACTTAATACTTATAATTAAACCGATCCATTGACTGGGGCCCTGGGCACATCAAAACGTGTTATAAAAATATAAACTAAGTTTAAAATATTGACAAAATTAAAAGAATTCAGTCCCTTTCGGGGGTCATACAAGTCCAAACAATGTTCTGGCCATTTTCACCAATTTGGGTCTAAAAGTATTATTTTTTAAAAAAAAAAAAAATTGGCCTGGCCCATGTTGTTGTATTTTTTATAAATGCCAAAAAACTTGAAATCTACATACGGTGTTAGATGTACGATCTACATCCACGTCCTAATATGAAATATAATATGACTCATTAAATCTTCAAAATTTCAAAATCTATACTAAAAGTAGTTTATTTAAATTAGAATTTAAAATAACCCCAAAGACAAGTGTAAAACCCTCAGAGATGAATCCATTACCCCTAAGACACACCAACGTTAGACCGTAGAAGCTCGAACCTATAACCTCCCACTTCTTAAAATAGAAGACAACCAGTTTAGCTAATAAGTATACACCTTGCCAACATAATGGTCTTTTGAATTGAATTTCATAGAGTATTAATAATTGTTTGATTTACATAAGATTAATTTTCAACAAAGTAAATTTTTTTTTTTTAATTTTCAACTAAGTAATTTGTCGTTTCATGTGATGCACAAGTCCTCTCTCCAAACGGAGTATTGAGTTTGTACGTTGAAACCTTTTTGACTTTGGTTAGCATGGACCCCATATGTTCCTTACCACCCTTTCATTTCCTAAAGACACCTGTCCACTTTGTCATCATTCTTTTTCGAGCACAAACTCTAAATATTATTTTAAACCCACATAATTTAAGTTTTTTAAAATATATATTAATTGATTCGATCATAATTATTTTGATGAATTATATATTCAATAAAAGATCTTTTCAACATACCTATCAATTTCACACTTCAGTGTGCAAAATAATGGCATCTCACTCAAGTCTAAATTCTCCATTGGTTGATAATATTTTCTGACGAGGGAGAATCTACTTTGTTCATTATAGAAGAAGGGAAAAAGTCTAAGGGGAGAGGCATGACTAGATCCATTCTACCCATATAAAATATCCCAGAGCATCAAACAAAAAGAATAATCCAACAATTCATTCAATATGAGATCATGTCAGGTTGATTGTAGTTTTAACAACGAATGCATTTACAAAGGTTTTATCATTATATTCAAAACCCAATATTTTAGGTTTTAGTATTTAAATTGTTCCTCATCAAGGTGCAATGGGTCATGTGCAATTCTTTAGATGATTTAAAATATGTACAGATTCACAAAATAAAATCTAACTAGTTAAAAGCACCAAAATATACTTAAGAATCAAGCTTCCCAGCACATAATATAAGTTATATAAATGAATAAGTATATTATCTAATAAAGTTTCCAACTAAGAAAAGGTAACAATTATGTCATCTTGGCTATAATATTTAACAGCTACCACACTAAATAAAACTAAGCCCATGTAGGAGTTAAGCGAGACTCAAAACGGGTCATGCCTAGGCAGAATAAAGGTGCACCTTGGACTACTATGGTCATCATCATTATCAAAGTCGTTCTCCTATCTACATACGGATGGACTGAGTTCTACTGTACTTGACATTATCAAAAATCATAATCTCCATCTCTCACAATCTATCATGTTCTTACTACATCAATTGTACCATCATCCATCTTCTACACATGACCTTTGGGAATTTTCATAATTCACACTAGAGTGATTCTTTTAACATTTGCAATGTGCGAATACCATCTTCGATGCCAGTTCTTAATCTTTTCTATTGCAGCAACATCTGTGCTTCTCTACTACTTAGTTTTGGAGCTGCTAACTGTTCAAGGAGAATACAAAAAGGTGTCCCTAATTTTTCAAGCCACATGCCTAATGTGTATGCAGATTTTCACAAAACCAAGTGGAGTCGAAGTGGCATTTTCAAAATCCCTGGTTACAGTCCTCCAAAATCACTCATCCCAAGAAAATCAACAATAGCTACAGTTTTCTAAGGGACTATTTGATTTATTTAGACCCGAACGGCAACACCAGCCCTCGAAATTAAACGTATCTTAGTCCCATGCAAAAATTGGCCCCCCTTTCCCTCCTAATAGGAACTCGCATCATGCTTCAATGTCAGTGTTTTTGTTTTTGGTTGTCCATTTTGCTGTCCATAGAAGGGGATATTTTATCCTTAAGCAATCTAATCCTATGTTTAACCGGGTAAATTTCAGGCATGTGATATTGCAACTATTTCCTTGTCATATTTATTCTTGTGACTAGATAGGAGAAATCTAGAACCGAAATCAAGTTGAATAGCATGATGCTTCATTATAAATGACAATATAACCATCAATACTTTTCATCGTACCAGTTTAACAGATGCCAGAAAAGGGACATGCATCTTGCATTTGCATCCATCTTTGCAGTTGTTGTAGAGCATACAATTTCCATTTTCTTTCAAATATGCTGACCTAACTCCACCTGAGGAACGAACCAGCATAGAACAATTACAATGTGATTTTTTTGGTTCCACCAAGGGATCTCAACGTCTCATCAGAAAGGCAATGGCTTCCCATTCCAAACTGCAAATCACATCCTGCAACAAATTACAATTGTCAAATATACAGAAAATATGAGGCATTGTTCCATAAATTTAGCTTGTTGCAACAGCAATTTTCTGCTATTTGGATCTACTCACAGATGGGTTCTGAGGATCAATGTCAAAGTGATTGATTGCACATGGTTCTGCCAATAATTCAATAGGCTCTTCACCTGCAAAGTCGAAAAGCATCAGTATTGTAGGGAATAGAAACATGTTTTAAGTTGATGAGACAACAATGAAACTTTCTAATTGACAATGAAATTGATCAAATGTAGATCAGTAATTTGCAACGGCTGATTAAGAAATTTTCATCAAATAGGAGCAATGTTAGAAAGGTAAAAATTAATAGCTCCCTAAAATTTAAAAGGTCAAAACAAAGAAAAAATCAATGAACTATGAAAGCAATATCTATTCATGTGTAGAAGTGTGTTCTATTTGGCATAATTAATCAGACAATCAGTTGATTAAACAGGGATAACTTAAAAAACGATAAACAATGAAATGTGCGAAGTCTCCATTTATGAGAGAAGGATTATAGGAACCTTGACTCAAGAATATATAATATACATGATTAGGGAAAGTCCATAACTTAATATCTTGGCTGTTTATATAATGGAGCCAGATAGGTACCTATGAGGGGATCATTGAACCATTGCTACCACACGCAAAATCCAATGATGAATTGTTTTAAGCATACATCGATGACACAGTGATAGCATGAACATTTAATCTTATCTTTGAAAGCAAATATAATTATAAAATCACCTAAGTTTGCCTTGGATGATAAGCTTTCATGAAATGACTTCAAACAAACAAAAAACTGACGTCTAAAGATCAGCAACGCCTAATTGCCCATACACTTACTTTGTAACCCTTAATTCTGAGAACCAACAAGAGACGGATCTACCTTGTTCAAGAACGGCAAGTATCCCATCTTCTGAACACATCATAATGGGTAGAATTCCTGCAGATGAAGCTGACACAGAATTTGCAGACTGCATGTAACTGTCAAACTGGACTTCCCATACCTCACTCTCTGAGGGTGGATGAGTTGTTTCACCAAGTCCAGCTCCAGAAAGAACAATAGGCTGCTGCTGCCAGCGTAGATCCCATGCAAAAACAGTACCACCAGAACCTCCTGCCTTCAAAGAGTCACAAGAATCAATATCACAAGACCACAACATAAGAGCCTAGACACTATGAAAAAGGATCCCAAAACTTAGGATGAGGTTATACTCATGAAAGAAATTATGAATAGTGAAATAGGAATCAACCACAATAAGATAGCATAACAACTAACAATACTTCGGGATATATCTAGTAAATAACATAAATTCAAATGTAATAGTTAACTTTCAAAGTTTCAATAACCATTTCAAAGAGTAAAATAGTTCTTCTATATCAGCAAAAATATATTAATGAGCCGCTAAACGCGGGGTCCACATCTTCATTATATTATAAGCATCCACACTAGTGTTAGTGTATTTTCTTCTCAATCATTCATCAAGAAAGCTAAGAGTTTTTCATCCTAAACCACTGATCAGGGTCATTTCTGTTAAAAACATACAGTTTGCAATTTAAATTTGCATTCAGATTATGATTTGCCAATGCAAACTTAGCATTTGTTGGAGTCTGTATAGAAATGAAACCATGGTCATCTCAAAATTTGGATTTTGAAAATACTTTTTGACAGGCTTCCGAACTACGATGATCTATTATTCTATTCTACTTTTGCACTACATAAAATCTACAATTTTAGAAAGCTATCTTGATTGGATCACCTTAGGTATGGCTCTGAAGGCCCTAATGATCAACGGTATACAATTATGCATAAAAAACATGGCTTTTAGATGATAATGAGTTTAACTCATAACAGGTTAAAATCAAGTAGAGTGAAAATATATATAGGAGAGAAAGAAGGTGCTACTGGCTGTGCTTAGATTACCCTTAAAAAAAACTGTGTTTAGATTCGAATGACAGGGGAAATTCAGAAAAGAAAGAGAAATCACACTCCTCCCCCAATGTGTTTTTGTGAGTTTCTAGTCATGGTGGCATTCAACTGCAAAATCCCTATGAGATTATGAGCTCCATGATGAGTCCATTTGTCATCATAGGATTGGGTTGGGTCAGAAAGGCCTGTGCTTTGATTAGAGGAACACCAAAAAGCAGTTTCATTACATCACTCTATGCATGGGTTTTAGGGCCCCACAAGTAAATGGAAAATAAGGATGCGCAAGTTTTAAAAAAAAGGATACACAAAAAATGGGGTTTTAATCCAGTGGTGGGTGTGACTAAAAATGTAATAAAATTAGACAGGGTGAAAATTCACGTGTGTGTGAAAGAGAGAGTTAAGTGGGAGTTGCTAAAGTGATATACATGCTTTCAAAGATACAGAATAACATAACAATAGTTCTACAAAAAAACTAAGTGAAGTTCTATCAAGAACTTGTATAACACACAGACTGCACACTAGGCTCACTGGCATAATGGCAAGAAAGATCTGAACAAGAACTTTAAGAAAAATAATCTGCTGCAAAGACTCATGGATCCAACACATGATACCAGGGGTGCAAAATTCGGTATCGGCCAATATTTGGACCCCTGCATGATACTAGTTTACAGATTAATTGAAAGCTAAGACAAAAGATGGGAAGAGTAACTTAGACCTTACCAAACAGACATGCTTTCGTGATGCAAGAACATCAATAGAGTGTATAATTCCAGATTTATCACCTCGAGTCCTGCAATGCCAGTTTTCTCAGTATTATGGATACACATCATCTTAGGAACAGAATCCTAAAACTTCTACCCAAAGTTTTCCAAGGTAAAAACTAGGGTATCATTCCAAGATCTAGCTCACCATATCATCATCTTGCATAGTTGCATCACCAAAAAATGGGCCTGTCAGGAAATGGTGCTAACTTATATTCCGACATTCTTAACAGAAAAGAACAATTCATATGGAAAATCAGGTGGTTCTGTCACTACCACAATGACAGCAACAATTTAGGCATGTTAGACTCACTCTTGATCACCCCAAAGTGGCCAAGAGTTAACATTCCCCTAGTATGAGCACACTGCCACATGCCCACATTCCACTCCACAAAAAATACCCCAACATTAGATGGATGAGATAATGGACTCAATATACAGCACAACCTAAGGGAAGCATATGTAGACCTGTTCACAGGCCGGGATCTCTTCTATCTCAGCCTCAGCACATTAAGACATGTAAAAGCCCAAACTCACCCGTTAGAGCCCACTTTTTAGACTCATTCAAAAAAGTTTAATAATTCTGACATAAAATTAGTTTTACCCTTTACTGTGGTAACTTAAGGCTTAGAGAGGGAAATTTAATATAATGTATATTATTATATATGTAATAAGTAATTAAGGTTTAATATACTGATATTAATATAATACAGGCATTAATTTATTCTAGGTATATCCATTTAAAAATCTAAACACGTCTCTCGACGGTTGAAATACACATATACACATGTGGCTAAACAGGCTTTACAGGTTCATTCCATGACCTCAAGCCTGGCCATTTAGCTAAACAGGCTGAAAAAATGAAACTAAACCCAGCCCATTGTGCTGATCCATATGTTCAAGTGTGTTCATTTCTGATGGGTTCGAGCCAGGTTAATCCAATGACTCAGGTCTTAATGAATATCTTGGAGGGAACAGAAGTGGGTACGCTCTCTCCATGAGAATTGCTAAAAGCACCCCTACTCCCTTAACCAATCAAACCATATTCTGATCATTGTCAGAGAAAATTATCCATAAGTTTTTTTTTTGAAAGATGAGCATAGTTGAAACATAAGAAATGAAAATTGAGTTGAATAATAGTAAGAAACAAAAGGGATTTGATTACCAATTCAAGAAACGAAGCAGAAAAAACAACATAAACAACTGACGAGAGAAACAAGCAATTCTCATACCAATTGCCCTTGAACTGAGAAACCGGGCCATCACCCGGCTTCCTCTGGTCCCACCACTGAAGGCTAAACCCCAGTCCTCCCGTTGCAAACTCCACCGGAGAACCCCACCTTGCTGCAGTATAAGACAGCAAACCCCGGCTATCAAAAACCCGATTAAAGCTCAATGCTGACTCCCCGACCTTCACCAAATTTACCCGCCCATCTTCCCCGACGCTCACGCACTCACCCCCACTCCCCTGGAGATCAATTGCCGATATGGGTCCCGCATGGAATGACCGATCGGTGATCGAGAGCTCAGATTCAAATGCCGCCTCGGTGGGGTCAGCTGAGAGCAAGTGGAGGGTGCCGGAGAAGGTGGAAGCAGCCACGAGTGGCTTTTGGGGGGAGTGGGAGACTCGGAGGGAGGAGATTATGGAAGGGATGGGAAATGAGGACTGATGAAGAAGAACTGGGGGGGTTTGGGGATTTAAAGCAAGGATTTCGACGGCAGAAGCGTCGGAATCGGGGTCGTGAAGGGCGGCGACGACCAGCCGGTCGAAAGAGGAGAGGGAGGGAAGGAATCTGAGGTCATCTACTGATTTGGCTTGGGAAAATCTGTGGATTTGGATTTCTTCTCCCGCCATTTCTGCGTAGGGTTTTCAGTGAGAGAGCAACAGAGAGTGGAAAAAATATGAGAAGAGGGAAATGCCAGGCCCGAATCCGACTATTGGAGTCCAATAAAGAGACGAGCCACTTTGTGAGCTAAAATACGGCCCGAAGGCCCCGAACACATCATGAACAAAACGGGCGGGTAACCATTGTTTAAAAACTTAGATGGGTGAATTCAAGTTAGACTTGAATTAAAATGAATTTGAAGTTCAATGAGTCAATAAATTTCACCAAGTTTTTGCAATGCAAATAAAAACCTCATTTTGAATCGCTCGACTCAACCAATTTCAAGTTGAGTTAGACTTTCGAGTTTTGAAACCATGGCTTGACTATATATTTAGCAGATGGATTGTGTTTGAGCTCCTTAGAAAAGTCCATTAAGTCTATTGGGCTATTTAAAACATTTAACTATATAATATAACACATCATATTACATAATTATGAATAATGAATTTATATATATACTCCTTATCTTCTATTCCAACCTAAGGTTGAAATATCGGCTGATACATATCGTATCGGCCGTACATACCTAATATCGGCTGATATGGCCGATATTCGGTCCGAAATATCGGTCACAATATCGGCCGATATTCATAAATATCGGTATTTAAATATTTTTTTATTTATTTTTTTTAAAAACACCGATACGGTTTTTGACAGTTTTTACACGGTTTTCCAAAGTTTTTTGCGGTTTTTAATGGTTTTTCGCGGTTCTTCACGGTTTTTAACGGTTCAGAGTTTACGGCTTTCACGGGTTCTCACGGTTTTTTGCGGTTTTTCACGGTTCTAATATCGGGAGAGAGAGAAATGCCGAAAACTGATGAAAGAGAAGCTTACCGGCCGATATATCAGCCTGGGCGGTATTTAAACCCCTGATTCCAACAAATCAGCTTCAAGCTTTTCCCGGATTCGAGCAGAAGAATTGAGACTCTAGTCTTAAAAAAGTCCAATAGAATCATATTACAAACGGCTTAGACTCATTTACTCAAATGAAGAAAGCGCAGCCCAATCTTGGCCGGTGCATACCCTTAAAAAAAATGGACGATTGTTTGTCTTAAAAGCCCAAAGAGCCTAGCTGACTATAATAGGGTTTGGCACATGCAAAGCCTGGCCATTGAGTAAGTTCCAGGGTCGAAATCTCGACCGATACGGTGCGTATCGGCTTAGATATCTCGGCAGATACACATAGTATTGGCCATAGATAAAAAAATTCAGCCGAATTTTATTTTTTATTTTAAAAAAAAATATTGGCTTGGGCCCGGTCGATATCTCGGCGATATATATATATTTTTTAAAACAGCCTTTGTTTTTTTGAAAAAAAAAACTACAGAGATTTAAAAAAAAAGAATGAAGAGAGAGAAAAATCTCCCCTGGCAATGACACACTCTAGACAACAACATTATATATATATATTTTTAATGACTAAAGTAACTCTACAAAGAATGACCATTCAGAATGGAGTAAGAATCAAACTTAAGACTTCCATTTCGATACAAGTTCTTGACCTTCACTCTAACCCCTTTGAGTTTCAACACCCGTATATATTAGGAAGGACACTTCGAAGTTTCGAGATCTGAAGTTGTAGAAGTTCCACTTGTTGATGAAATCAAGGTATGAGTCATGACGAATGGGTCGAACTTTGTATTTAGATATCTATTTATTTATTTTGAATCTTGAAATTTACAAAACTCAAATTTTAAATAGACTTAATGTAATGTCCGCCCTTTTCACCGAAATCAGAGTTTATTTTTTTTTTTAAAAGGAAAAGTGACAAAGGGCGCAGACGTCACGACGCGAGTTAAGTTCGAGCTTCTAAAGCCCGGCCCTTAACTGGCCAACCCTACGTGTGCGTGGAGTGAAGTCCACGGAGAACGATTCACACGTAGAAGTAAACATCGGGGAACATTTAAACCAATTGCGGAAAATTATAAAAGAGTCTAACCTATAAATTCTTAGATAGCAGGGAAGTTACACTTAAATCATGTAAAGTCGTTTTTAAAAACGTCAAAGATACTCATCTCAAACGATGCTTCTTCTTTTCTCACTTTGGTGTGGGTCAAGTTCAGACCATTGATAAAATCATCAAGTTGTGTTTGATTTGGATCAAATTGACTAGTCATATTTTATAAAATTCAGCCCAAATCCATTTTGAGTGTCTAATGAGTTCAATTAGTCGACCCGTTTACTAAGGGAACGAATCTTTATGTTCAATCTTAACTAGAGTTGGAAGTCGGATAGCTTGAAGTTCAGTTTCTATTTAACCTATGACCAAGCACCAAACTCAGAAAATTAAAAAAAAAAAAGATCAAGCCTAATGACAGCATTGAAGCCCAGTCTTAAATTGGGGCATTTTGGGCTTGAGTCAATCTCGATTTTTCAATTAATTTGGCTTGAGCTCAATGACAAGAATTCAGAAGAAAGGGAAAAAAATTGGGAAAAAAGTTGTCAACCCAACCCATAGAGAGAGGTTGGTCTTTGTTTGAGCTAAAAACTACAATCTATTAGATATTAGTCTCTTTTATGTTGAGGTTAAGTCTTATAAAATCTTAGAAAAAAACACAAATTACTTGCCTCTATACAAATTAAAGATTGGTACAAGTAGAGTCCTGATGGCTTGAATTGTCTTTTGATTCACTGCATATCATTTGGTAATCACAATTACCTGGCTGTTATTTTTTTGGAGAGTAATGGTGTTACTGTTGGGACTCTTCTACTCCGACTTGAGGACCTGCATGCTACTAGTTTCCTCATGAATACCTAATGGTGTCTACAAGCTCTCTTTCGTAATAATGCCGTGCTGTTGGGGGTGTTAACTAGTAGCTCTGATCACTTGAGAATTCTCTCTCGCGATATGGAAAATTAGTATACTTGCATCCACATTTCTGTCGTCAACAGCCTCTTGGATCGCTTACATTGCCCCTGGAGTTCATTTAATATTTTGCCTGCAAGCCTCTTATTTCGGTTCTCTACTATTCAGGGTGACATGTCCTTATCTTCCAGCTGGATTGGTGTGTTGCCGATTACTACTATGGATTTCAGGCGTTAGTCTATTCTTTTCGTCGTTTTGGGTGTCGGCCTTTTCCTGTTTGTTGTTTGGTTTGGCTTGGTTTGGTGTGTGACTTGAATCGACTAATCCATTTAGTAAACAAGCAAGCAATGTATTGAGAGTTGTTGAGTCAAATCCAAAATTAATTCGATGCGACAAACTCGTTGCCTAGTCTACCTTGAATTAAATTTGGCAATTTAATCTGAACCGATTATCCTAGTCTACAATTAAGGGTTTACATTTGTAAATTTTCCAGTTAGATTTTGTTTATTTGCCAAGTTGCTTAATAAATTGGCAGCACATGTATGCTTTAGGTCAAGTTTGAGGCAAATATTGTCAAATTGCCCAAAACACCCATTCCACACATTAAGTTCGATTTAGATCAAGTTAGCCCATCAACTAAACAAGGGGTCAGGCTAGGTTTCCAACTTTTAATCTAACCCCAAGTCCCCAACACAATGTGTGGAATGAATTTGGATTCCGGCCCAATATCTTATCCATATTGAGCCCTAATAGAGCTGCAACTTGGGCCAATGTCTCTGTTGAACAAAGCCCAAGTTTTCAAACAAGTCATTTGAGGAGATGGAATCCATCTTATGATTAAAAATTGGATGATCAGACCCAAAATAGACACCAGAGAATAAAATATATTAAAGGTCATGAAAGAATAAAATACATATCCTACAACATGATAGATTAAAAGCAGAAATGGCACTTTTGTTGGAAATATCAAATTATTAATTTTATAAGCAACTTTCTGCACTGTATCTCACCAAGTAGGGCCGACCTGAATGGACGGATCAGATCCAATGGACTATCCAATTCTTGTATGAAAAAGTTAGCACTATAGTGTCATTTTCATTGTTATTTTACAGTAGAAAATTACAATTGTTGGTTGGATCTGCTAATTCGGCCACTTATTACACCAAGCTTTGTCGAATAGGGCAAATAATTTACACTAGCTACGTCACTAGTCTTTAATTTAGATGGAGATGGGTCACCCAAATATCTCAGCATCTCACCGTACACGTGGCTATCATTTAAGACGAGTTTAAAAGATCATTGTCATTGAGACATTTTCATTGATGTGTTTCCACCCTTCCCTTTCCACCGTATAATGCAAATAAAATTAGATTTTGCAGGGGTTATTCAGAGTTATTTCTGATCAGGAGTTACTTCCCATATTATGAATACCCCTCGACAAGAAAGGATTTTTAAAAGTAAAAGAAAATGAGTAAAATTTTGATTTTTTTTTTTATTTCTTCATTATCAAACAAGGGTAACCCTCCATTACTACTTATCCAGACGCAGCCTTAGATTTCGCCATTAGTAAATGAGAACAACCAGAATCCACATCTAAGAAGTACAACTCAAGTGGGCTAGGTTGGACCCTAAGTCAATTCGGGCTAGAGCCCATATTGCAAATATAAGAATCATGCTCATATTGGGCTAGTAAGAGCCTAAATCTTTCAAATAATAATAAAATTAATCCTTCAAAACACAGCAAAGAGTTTGCTGAGAGAAACGAAAAAGATATATAATTGGGGTTGATTGGTTGAAAAGTAGAGAGTGAAGAAAGGTACTATAAATGACTAGAATTAAGTTTTGGATAAATGGACGGGATTTAATCACGTGTAAAGATTAATTTTAGCGGTGTACTTCTGATCATATATAGGTGTGTCGGTATGCATCTGCGGTTC
Source organism: Chimonanthus salicifolius (assembly GCA_013350335.1). Lineage (NCBI taxonomy): Eukaryota > Viridiplantae > Streptophyta > Magnoliopsida > Laurales > Calycanthaceae > Chimonanthus > Chimonanthus salicifolius. The sequence goes on along the minus strand of CM023536.1, from coordinate 67,203,441 downwards.
ACTTCACCTTTTCACTTTACTCTTTCCCTTCCCATCTGCTGCACACCTCTCTCTGTATTGCACTTCATTTGATATCGGCTAGTACCGGTTCAATAATTGTGTCTATAGAGGTACACCGCTCTATATACGTACGGACAAATTTCGACTCACTTAAGATCGGTATACCAAACCACAAGTGTGATATACATTTAAGTATCGGTATACCTGTAACTAATGAGCGATTCACCGATTTCTGGTGTTCGTATTTTTAAATCTTTCCGTACAGACCAGCGAAGAGTAAAATGGAAAATTCACATTATCTCGTGTCTGCTGACAAAAAATGCCCATATCATGATTGGCGCTTTTTTTCTATCACACCAAACCCAAGATGCTCTGACACACCCACTGGCCAATGGGATTGATCAGACAATTTTCTCTCAGTATTAATCAACGGTCTTATTGTCCCAACCATGTGATACTTACGATGTGAAATGCTAAAGATAAGAATTGACCATTTAAGAATAGGGTTTAGTGCATTTGCAATTTGATTGTAATTTAAAATTTTCAAAAAATACAGATGTTGGTTTAAGTGAACTTGACTCCAAAAGATTTTGAATTAAACGAGACAACAAGTTTTCTTAGAGAACTTGAAAAATTCATCAGAGTTATTCAACTTTATAGAATTTTCATTTGAGCCGAAGTTTTGTTACTCCTGTAGAAAATAGGAATGGAGAGAGAGCAAAAAAGAAACATTATCTTGTTTATTAACGAGAAGACTTTCAAAACCACTTATTTAAAGATAATTTTTATTAGAATTTTAGTGGACCACACTTTAATGGTTTTATAACGACCCGACTTGAATATAGGGCTTAGGGGTTGACTCAGTGTGACATTGTTCGCTTTGGACCTCGCACACATAAGCTCGAACCCCCACGATTTTACATTTAGGTCCGGGCCCACCTGGCCCGGCCCAAAATGCATCATATGGAGTCAAGGGGGTTGGCCTTCTTTTAAACCCCCTCTCTTTTCTTTCTCCACCGATGTGGGACTTCAAGAAAGGGAGGGGCAAGGTATCACAATCACCCCCTCTAAAGTCTTGAGCCGTCCTCGACTCGATCCGGTCCAGCTCAACAACTACAGGAGAAGGAGGAAAGCCCACACAAGTCCGAGTGTTAAACACGGTTCTGATACCAAATTTGTAACGATCCGACTCGATTACAGGGTTTAGGGCTTGATTCAATGTGATATTGTCCGCTTGGGCCTCGCACACACAGGCTCGAACACGCAAGGTACGCGTCACATGGAGTCAAGGGGGCTAGCTTTCTCTTAAACCCCCCTCTCTTTTCTTTCTCCACGGATGTGGGACTCCAAGAAAGGGAGGGCCAGGGTATCACAGGTTTAAACTATGTATAAAATGATAAAAATATTGAGTGTGTAAAATTCATCCTCTAATTAATTATTTTAATCTCGCACTTTTAGATTTTAAAATTCTTATTGTATAAAGTATAAACTAGTGATTTAACGTACTCCACATATACCACATGCCCTTAATTAAATTAAATCACTACATATTCTTTGGAGAGAATGAAAGTATCGGTAGAAAATACTTATTTACAAAATGAAATTTTGAAAAATGCAGCAAGCGTCTTTAGTGAGTCTTGTATCCTAACAACTCCTTCCTTTATGTTATATATATAATTTTTTATAGCTCCTTTATGTTACATATAAATATAAAAAATTTATTAATTTTTCACAACATATTTCACAAAATTATGATAATTATACACTTTCTCTCAGTGATAACAAATCGGCTGATATCTCGTCCGAGAAATTTCTCTCTTATTTTGTTTTTAATAAAACTACTGATAGTGGCTAATATCGGCGATATATCAGATATCGGCTGAAATTACATATCGTGTGGGCCGATATTTAAACCCATGCTTTCCCTGATAAAAATCAGTACCCTGTACATCTAAAATTGCTTGAATTTAATTCATATCCCCCTCGTGAATACACCAAGATTGATTAAAAGCCCAACAATATGGTCGGTGGGGATGAATCAAAATTAATAAGAGTAAAAATTAATCCACACTCACATCCAAGCTTGGAAAAGATGACCCAAAAAAGGAATGATTTTAATGAAAAATAAAATCCATCGCGTGCACGAAAGAGTGAGAGAATGTATTTTTTATTTTGATTTGATAGAAAATTGCCTCTTATAACTAATAAGATCAAATAATTAACAACAAGAAAAAGACCATATGAAATATGATCAGTAAAAATTAAAACTATTTTAAAGTTTAAACTCTCCTTCTTCCTTTCTCGATCCAGCAAAACCACAAATTAGATCACAAGGTAGAAGCTATTCTCTTAATATATTTTATAATCTATAATTTTATTTATCATAACTTTTTTTTTTAAATTTACGTATAAGAAACTGTGGGATATCCAGCATAAAACCCCAAAAGATGAGTCCACTACTCCTAGGGCACACTAAGGTTAGGCCACAAGGACTCGAACCCGCAACCTTCCGCTTCCTGAAACAGGATGCAACCAGTTGAATTACACCCGTATAAATTATTTATTATAGTTATCATATCCAATTTATTTATAGAAAGAAAACAAATCACTCTTAAGGTGACATTAATGTCTCACTGCTCAATGACGAATCACATGACATTTATTATAAAATGAACTTTAATAGCACTAAAAATTTGAAGAAATAGTTGTTGATATAGAAATGAAAGAGAAACAAACTCTCATCTGAACAAATGAGATGATTCAAGCCACTTTGAAAGGGTTTTAAGATTTAGCTGGATAGTTTAAATTGTGAATTTTTGTTGTTATAAATATTCATTTTTCTAAATAGATAATGATGTAGCATTGATGTCACAATTTAAAATGCTTTGACCCAACAATTAATTCGACCGAATTATGATTGATTTAGTCAATATTTCAAATTTTAAAATATTATTCATAACTTATTAGATGGTGTTAATTTTCATAAAAGGGAGATACTTTACTTTGAAATTGTACCTTTTAGTACCCTTAAGATCATATGGCAATTACCATTATTTTGAATTTCAAAAGTTAGTTATGATATCAATTTTGATATATTTAAATAAAGAGTGATTTTTTAGGAGACTCTCTTGGCTAAAGAATTTCTTATTAAGATAATCTCAAGTCATACTTTTCTCACATCCAAAGAGACTCCAAATAATTTGCCACATCATCATTAATGTCAAAACTCCATTTATTTGACATTTTTTTAAATTATTTTCATTTAACTATATTATAAATTATAAAATTAGTCACTCTATTATCTATCATATCTACTTTTTATTCCCCTTATATTTTAATTGGTCAACCTCTCCTATTTGTAATTTGTGAGAATGTACAACTTTTTAAATGTACAAATTTGAGACTCTCTTATATGAGAGAACCACTTTAAATGTGTCTCTCGTTTTTTTTTTCATTTATTAGAGTAAATGTTATTGAAGACTATAATTTTAAAAAGAAGCAGGAGGTGTTAAGTTTGAGTTCCTAAGGCCTACCTAGAGTGCCCTAAAAGCAGTGGGTATTACCCATAGAGGTTTTACACTGGATTTCTCATGATTTTTCATACATAAATTAAAAAAAGAACTCATTTAATTAAAATTTAAAATAAAAAATCTATTTCAAGATAGATCCAATGATATTATAATCCCATCCATTATCACAAATCTCGTTCTCAGGATATTAACAGCAATTGTTAATAGAGTGATATTTTCAAATTCTTGAGTTTTTATCGAGAAAATCTCAAAGAAAATATATTATTTAAAAAATAATAAAAATAAATAATGTGGCCAGAGCTTGAAAATATAGATGATATTTCAGAAATAAAATTAAAAAAAATATATATTTGGCCCAAACATTTTTAAAGAGAATATAACGGTAAAATCTCACAATTTTAATGAGAATTTACTGTTAACGTGTTTTTAAGTGGAATTTATCGTTAAAAATGGCAGACGCGATAAATTTGAGTTTTTAATGAGCAAAATTATTTTATTGATATTTTTGTTATAAAAATAAAAATATTAGAGATATTTGTTACTTTGATCCCATCAACATTGGAATTCTTGGTTGAACCATTACATGTGCTAATAGGAGAATGAGTTGGTCACATTTTACTGAAGTATCACTCCCTCAATTGTTCCTGTTCCTTCCATATATAGAAAATCACTAGAACACAAAACACCGAACGAAAATAAATAGCAAAAAGAGAGATTAAGAAGGGGAGAAAACAAGAGGGTAGAGACGACGACAGAAGCCGCTCACAGACGGCCATAAAACGCCCAAAACGCCGGCTAACTCTCATTTCCAATCACTTCTTCCAAAATCCAACTCCTTTCTTTTCCTTCCAAGGTCCCCTTTTATATCTTTCCCTTCTCCAGAAAGACCCATTCGTCTTCTTCTTCTATTCCTTCTTCTGCTACAATTTCAACAAATCGGACGGTTCAAACCACTTTAAAAGGAAAGGATTCAACAGACCAAGTTCAGATCAATGGGGAAACCATCACAGAAGAACAACAAGAACAGCAACAGTGAAAGCAACATCAGCAGCAACCCAACAAAGAAAGCGAAGAGAACGAGAAAGAGTGTCCCAAGAGACTCTCCTCCACAACGTAGCTCCATTTACAGGGGAGTCACAAGGTGGAAGAACTCACATTCAAGAGCCCATCTGTGTTTTTTTTTTTTTCATTTTCCAAATTTCTTTTTATTTGTATTTTTCTTAATTTTTTTTTTTAAATTGCAGGCATCGATGGACGGGTAGATATGAAGCGCATCTGTGGGATAAGAACTGCTGGAATGAGAACCAGAAGAAGAAAGGAAGACAAGGTTTCTATTAGATTTTCTCTCATTTTCTCTTATTTTTTAGTCAAAATGAATGATTTTTTTGGATTTTCAGCCAAAAAATCAATCTACTATAGTAATTTCACTATTTCTATAGAACCCAAAATGCTGATTTTTTTTTTTAGATTCAAGTGAGTCTAAAACCAAAATTTTTTGATAAATATTTTACATTCCAAATTTTCATTTTCTATACAGGCAGAGTTTACACCATTCATTACAATGTACTTACTTTGTGCAAAAACTGTGAATGATTTTTTTTTTTCTTTTGAAGAATATTTTACTAATTTTTTCTTCTTCTTTTCAACTTTTTGTTGGTGATTGTGGAACCATGAAATTCAAATGGAGTACAGTCTACTTAGGTGAGTTTGACAGATTTGCTTAAATTAAAATTACATTAATATTTTATGGGAATCTCATAAAGGATCTTTCTTTTTTATGGAAAACCATAGAGTAAAAAATATCCTTTCTCGGGTTTCCATTGGACTATTTCAGTTCTGGGTTCTGGGTTTGGTGTCTTGATAACATTATTATTTTTATTTATTTTAATTTTTTTTTTCTCTTCTTCTTCTTCCCTTAATCTCTTTCTTCAGGTGCTTATGATGATGAAACAGCAGCTGCACATGCATATGACTTAGCAGCTCTGAAGTATTGGGGACAAGATACCATCCTCAACTTTCCTGTAATATTTTCTCACATACTCTTTTTCTTTATTAAAATTTGAATTTTATTTATTTATTTATAAGGTATTTAATTTTTATTCATTGTTTATTAAGAATATGATCAGAGAAAGATTTGACTCACTTAATGATTATTAATGCAGGTATCCACTTATGAAGAAGAGATCAAAGAGATGGAAGGACAATCAAAAGAAGAATATATTGGATATTTGAGGAGGTAATTAAATTAAACAAGAAAAGGAAAGAAAGAATAAAGAAAAATAATATTTTTTTTATATTTTACTTGCCCAACTCATGTGCATTTATGTGTTTAATTTATAGGAAAAGTAGCGGGTTTTCTCGAGGTGTGTCAAAGTACAGAGGTGTGGCAAGGTATAAATTAAATTTCAATAATAATATTATTTTTAAATTGTTAGCCAGTAATTAAATTTTATGGACTAAACAGTCATTTTGATTAGCTCCAAAAAAGACAATAATGCCATTGTTCTAATTGCAAATTATAGACTTGCATTTAATTTTTAAATATATATTTCTTAATTAATTTACATACATTTAATAAAATTTATGACTATAAATTGATGGTTATTTTGAGCAGGCATCATCACAATGGAAGATGGGAAGCTCGAATTGGCAGAGTATTTGGCAACAAATACCTTTATTTAGGAACATATGGTACTTTTTCACCTCTCAAATATTTTTATTTTTCTTATTATTATTATTTTTATTATGTTAATATTATTGGAAATTTTAATTTTGCTTGAATTTTTTTTTATCTTTTTATTGAAAATTTTAGGTAAATACTCCCTATTCAAATTTGTATAAATTTAAAGCATTTCACACATTAATCTCACTCAATTCTCACCTTAATTCTCATTGGGAAAATCAAAATTCCCATTTTGATAACTTTGATTAATTCAAAACAAATTCTTACTGAAAAATAAATAAAATTTCAATGGCACCCATATGATCAAACCCAATGGTCCGACCGGACACAATCAGATCCTGTATTTAAAAAAATATTAAAATATTAAATAATCCAACATTAGAGTAGTTTATACTTTATAGTCCTGTATCAGTGTCCAACAAAATAATGAAAAGAAACTTTTTAATTAAAGCCGCCGACTTTCCACGATTGGGTCACGTGCAGGACCAAAATACCCTTTTTCTGCAAAGCAACGGCTTTCCATTTTGATCCACTTTAGATTGCAAGATCCATTAAATTAAATACTGTGATTAGGAGATAAGTATGAAACCTAATGACAGTGGATAAAATTAAATCTTGCTAGATTTAGGGGCTCATGATCTTATTTTAATTAGATTTGAAAATTGATGAATTTTCAGTTCTTCAAAAGTTCTGAAAAATGTCAATTCATGTTTTATTCATATTGACCATTTTGATTGACATAATTTTAAATTAAAAATAAAAAGAACAAAATTTCTTTGAAATTTCGGCCAATTTTTTTTTTTTTTAAATTCATTGCTTCTCCATGATTAGTACATTGATTTGGGAATGCTTAAGTCATGTTAAATCTTGAAAGTATTTTAGAGTCATTTTTTAAGATTAAATACTATTAAACTAAAAACTAATAGTAAGATAATTATTATTTCAATATTTTAAGTTAGAAATCTGACAATCATTTTAATTTCATTCTTTTATTTTATTATATAGTAAGACTTACTGATCTGCATCATATCATAGGTCAAAATTATAACTTCTATTATTTTTTGTAGTAATAAATTTTTAATTGACAGATATCATATTTTCTACATTTAATTCAAACTCAACTCAATGTGTCTTTTAAAATAAGAGACCTATTTTTTAATAATTTATAGTTTATTTTAAACGCTATTGGTGGGAGCAGTTGCATGGAGAAAAAGACTCCACAGCTCGAGGTCCAATCGTACTAATTAAAAGAAATTAAAAGGAAAATTATAATCTCTGAAGTAACTGATCTTATGAATATTTTAATTAAGATTATTCCTTTAATTAAGCTTCTGTCGCCAAACTTACCTTCATTTGTCATGGCATATGTCATTACCACCTTTTTAATTTGTAACCAAACTCACCATGTGTCATGCCCTATTGCCACGTGTCATCTTATCTAAATTACATCTAAATATCTTCATTTCACATCTTACACATATATAAAATTACTGCAAACTTCGTATGTTTTTGAAAGAGTTGAATCCAAAATCTCTAGTTTAATCTTAAAATTTTAAACTAATCGAAAATTAAACTGTTATATTTGAACCTACATTCTAAAAATATATAATATGATTTTGTTTTCAACTGTTCTTAAAAAGAAAAAAAACAAAGATCCAAGGTTAGCCTACCAATTTTTATTTTTTTTTTCTTATTTATTATCTAACAGTCCATTTCAATGGAGTTGATAACAAAAGTTAGACATGGGACTGTCCAGATCAAGTGACCAATGCCAAAAATGTGGATGGGACAGATAGCAATGATTCTACACCAAATCTAAGTATATTGTAGAGCCATAAAATTTAGGTTTTCAAATTAAATTCCTATTTATTTTTTTTTTAAAAAGCTTATCAATCTTTTGAATGAATTTAAAAATGGTCTTTGATGACTTATTTATGTACTTTTTATCTTAAGCGTTTGAAAGCTTATTATAAATAAATTTATACTAAATTTTTGTGGGTTGATGGAAATTTTTAACTAATTTTATGGGTTCAATATATTATATTGCCCCATATTCATTTTTTTTTAATCTTTAAATCATGAGTAATTTTGTTTCGTATTGAAAGTGAAACTAATTTTAATGATAGAAAATTCAAATAATCTAAAGACTTTTGTTCTACTTAAAAAAATTAACTCAATTGATCTACAGCCATTTCAGATAAATAGACTCATAATGAATATATAGACATTTTCATAATTTTACATGAACAAAATCATTTTTTTTTTGTCAAATACATCAAAATTTAATGCTAGCATTCAGCAACCTTAGAAACAAAGACCTAATCTGGATATTTTTAAAATATCAAAGATAAAAGTACAATAAATGTTAGATGCTATGACTTTTTATACCTATAACTATTTTTAAATATAAATATCTATAAAAAAAAAATATTCAAGTGACGGCCAACTACATTTTGAATTTTGGAGTCAATCGAGTTATCCATCAATTTCAATTAGTTGGGGAGAATACCAACTCCCAACGGCTCTTTTAAATCCCTTCCATAAATTCAAAGTTCAAATCCCCAATCCTCCACCAAATCGATCTACTACAGAATTAAAATCACCAAACCATCATGTGTCATCTTTCACTACATTCATTTCTTTTTTCTCAAATATGGAAATTGATCTGAGGACTTCTTTTAAAAGGTACTTAGACTTGGTACTTATTTTTATATTTTGAATTTTTTAAAATCAATAATTTATATTCATCAAAATTTATAAATCCTAGATATATCAGATAACCAATGGTGCTCAAACTTTATATACTTTATATTCATTTAATTACTTATCTACTGCGCCTAATGATATATGTCCTATAATCCACTAATCTAACCCATTTTAATAAACTTAAAAGTAAGAAGCTCCGCGAGATCATTTACTCAGTTTTAGAAAAACTCTAGCAAGACTTATTTTAGTTACATTTACTACACATGTTACCTTTTATACGAGCATTGAAATATATATTATTAGATGTGACACGAAGAAAACCGTATTAGTAGGAGATATATAAAATTTTCATTTCCAACAAATCATCTTTATCTCTTGATTTTAAATATTTAAAAAACAAAGATTTATATTGTCCTAAACTTGCCTCACACATAATAGTTCAAGCAGTAGACATTCAAGAGTTAGAGATTTAAAGTTCGAGTTCCATAGTAATCTGTAATTAGCAGAGGTCTTTATATATCCAAAGAAATTCTTATAATCAAATTGTACCGATTGATTTAATTTTTAAGATATTTACTTAAATTATAGAAATTCTTATTTTATAAAAAAGTTAGTTAAAGAAAATGGAGTTTTTTTTTTTTTTTTTAATGATGGTTAGTAATTTCATTACAACCAAATCGAGTTATGCCGTTTGACTTAGATTGAACCGACATCTAAGTGTGCGTGTAATTCCTTGCAGCTACACAGGAAGAAGCGGCAACAGCGTACGACATGGCGGCAATCGAGTATCGGGGTCTTAACGCCGTTACGAATTTCGACCTCAGCCGTTACATAAAATGGCTTCGACCCAACTCCCAAAACCCTAACCCTAACTCCGAAAACCATAACCCTAATCCCGAAAACTCCACCGTCCTAAATCCGGACCTTAACGTCTCGTCAGAGCCCGGCACCTCCGATGCCGTCCATCCGCTGCCACGTTCCGGCGCCGCCGCCGCTTCATCTGCCCTTGGCCTCCTGTTGCAGTCGTCCAAGTTCAAAGAGATGCTGGAGCGAACGGCAGCCGCCGAGTCTCCAGAATCCGACGCTCCGCCAGAATCCGACAACCCTCCCCGCTGCAGCTTCCCGGATGACATCCAGACCTACTTCGAGTGCCATCACGATTCCGGCGACGCCGATGACATCATCTTCGGCGACCTCAGCTCGTTCGCCGCTCCTTTGGTCGAAGCCGACTGGGATGGACAGTAAACGAAGATCAACGGCTGAGATCGGTTTTTGATTTTCTTCTCTTTTTTTTTTTTTCTAAAAGAAAATTTTCATTTCTTCTTGAATTTTTACGATTCTTGTGAATACAAGAAAGAAAAAGGAACGGACAGGATGAGAAGTGGAGGACAAGATTCTTTCTTTGGACGGTAGCGATGAATTGGCTCGTTGTTGGTAGGCAGATATATTCCTTATTATTCAACGACTTTTGAATAATGCCACCGTGGCATTTCAGGCTATTCAGATTTTGTTCATCTTATTATTATTTTTTTATTTTTTTTATATAAGCCTTAAAAAATTCTATTCAAATGCAATTTATAAATTCTTTCTATTGAAATTGTTTTTAGTCATATCACGATGTGTTCAAATCATCTTAAATTTCTTTATTATCAAATTTTTAATATGATGTTTTTAATTAATGAATCCTACACACGTGTGGACTCACTTCCTTATAATTTAAAATTATTGATTTTATTTTTTTTATTTTTTTTAAATATCTGTTTGATGCACGAGAGCTGCAATAGTGGGCATTGATGGAGGAAAATGCAATAAATTTCCCACCGATAAATAGGCAGGTCTTGGTTGGAATAATATTAACTCAACCCTTATAATTAATTATATGCTCCAATGAATAAATGCACAGCCCAACCATACCATGTTGGGCCCAAATTGCTCATGTGGTTGGATGCATTGCTGTTGATGGAATATAACCCTAAGATTGTAAAATCGACAGAGTTTGAGTCAACTCATCTGATGTAACTCGATTTTACTTGTACATTTATAAACTTGGAATCAATAGTATCGATTAGGTCAGACTCGACTTAGATTTAGTATCTATTGAGTTTTAGATCAAGTCTAATATTTAAAATCTTTGATGCAAAGATAAAGCTCCCAAATTAAACAATAATATAATTTGATAATTCTGATTTAAAGAAGGAAACTTCAATTAATGACCGAACAAAATTCATCCAACAGGATAGCTGATGACTGCAGATTGTAGTCGCAATGGCATGATAATGAGGTTATTAACTCAACTCATCGTCAAATTATAGAGTTAGTAATTAGTTGTTGAAAAGAAAAAAAAAAACCTATAATACATTGAGAATACAAATAATTATATAGAAACACATGTGCCATTTTACAAGTTTCGAAAATAGGATTTTATAAATCTCATTTCCTCATGTCTCTCAAAACACATGAATCTTTTAACTCTAGAAATCACTAATGATATATAGACAACATTTGGTGCAAAATTACAATGTTACAATGTAAATTATTTTACCATGCAATTTGATTTTCAAAATGTTACTTCAAATTTTAAATACATGAACGGAGAAGAAGAACTTCATACAATGATGACAAGCAAGTGTAGAGAGCTAGCTACCAAGCTTTCCATGACAAAGCTAAAATTTCAAAATACATTGAATCGGGAAAAATTAAGGGCCACAGACAACAAAATGTTGTGATTCATAAGTAGAGCCTTTGCTTCGATGTTCAAAGGTTGAACAAAAAGAAAACAGCATTCAATTACACCGAACAACATAGCTTTGAATCAATGGATGCCAAACATATTGAAAAAGCTTGGTAAGCAGTCATCGGAAATCTGCAATGTTCAAAAAATATAGATTTTATTTTAGAGATTTACTTCTCTTTTCAACTACATAAAAACATGAATTATCTACTATAAGAATTGTTTATCATTTTACCTGTAATCCATTATATACTTTAATTTCCCAATCCTCCCAAATTGAAGAATTGATTGTTTGCCTTTCTCCTGTTTGTCATCACATAAGTTAGTTCTTTCCCTTCCTTCGTTACTTGGAAATCAAAAAATGTTTGTGTATTTTTTTTAGATCTCATCATTCATCAAAGTTGAATTGAAAAACTTCTTCTAAGTTGTGTGCTCTTCCCTCTCTCTTACATTTGCTGATTTTTAACAGAATAAACTTCTTTCCCATCTGTCTTACGATGGTTATGAACCAAGGGAGAGAGTTTTTATTTTTTGAGTTATTCTGCAGTAGTGAGTTCACCCGTAGAAGTTTTACGTTGGGTATCTCATGGTTTCTCACACGTAAATTAAAAACAGAACCCTTTTTTCAATCTTTTATAAACCGTCTTGTTCTAGAAAGCAAAATTTTACCTCCATAGTAAGCTGGAAATTCTTCATTGATGTCCGAATACTAAGACCCGGTGCTCTTCCTTTTTCTCTGAAATCCAATTCATACCGCTTCATTACCTGATTGATGACGAAGAGAATAAATAAGTTTGAAAGCTAAAATACTGTTCGAATCGACAATATTGTATGCAAAAACAAATATACATACATTATTGTAATGTGGAACCTTGGAAAAAAGCTGGTGGGTTTTGTTCATTCTTTCCTCCCAATTCTTTGGCAGACCATTGACATGTTGATTCTGCAAACAATGTTGAAAATTTCAAGATTGCTCCACAAACCATCTTAAGAAAGTACAAGGAGCCATTTGTTTGTAGAATTCACCTGTAAAGAACTCTTCAAATGCATTGATTGGTGTTTTGGAATCCAAGCTCGCATACTTCTGAAATTCCCAGTCAAGGTGGTTATGGTGGGTGTGAACCTGTCGAGTAGAGATATAGTTATGAATGATCGAAAATTCCAAATTATCTAAACCATTGTTTAAAAACTCAAAAAACTTGGACAAGTCACTTTAAGTTGACTCAACAAGATAGATAGAATTTCAAGTCATGCAAGTCAATGAGTTGCATTGAGTTTTTTCCGAGTCAAGTTGGAAAGCTCGTCCGAGTTTTGAAGTTTTAAATTTCGATCTAAACTTTGGGAAGCATTGAAGAAAATGCACATAAGCGTACATTACGACAGCAAGGAGGAGCTTTGACTGTTTCTTTAGAGAATCAGGAGGGCTTCCCTGCAGTTAGAATCAAGTACTTGATGAGTATCAAATGTTAGATTTTATATCAGAAAAGTTCAGTTTTTTTAAGAAATTTCTCTCTTTTGCACAACTAGAATTCGAGAAATGGTAAGAAGAGGTCTCAAATCCAAATCGCTCATCTGATGGCTCTCATAAAACAACAGGATTCATGTCTAGCATAGATAATTACAGGTGATGGTCCACATTTCAAAGGAGTCTCTGCATTCCTAAGCTTCACCTTACACACTAGGAGAAGGGGGTTTCTCTCTCTTCTGCTTTGATTATTCCTAAGTTGCATGGTAACAGGTGTGAGGCGTTGAACTTGACAAACCAAAGAAACTAGGACTCAGGGACTCGGCTCCATATTTAAATAAATTTAAATTTATTAAGATGAAAAATCAACACTAACAGGAAATAATCTATTAGCTCTACTCTAAACAATTAAGTTACAAACATATTGATATTTTAATTAGATTTCAAGAGGATAAATGTACAGATAATATTTTAGTCATCTTGAAAAACAATATTAAATTGTACTAAAACAGTTTACGAAGAAGGAATGCAAATATCTGATACAAGTACATCACACATTTTGAAGAGTCCGTGTGGGATTTTCGCTTACACTTTTTACCTAAGTAACAATAAGTGAAAATCCAACATCAAAGAATGAGGTGTAATGTGGAACTAGTCAAATAGATAGAATCAAACCTGGTCCCAAATGTGGTATTTCGATCCCATGAGATTAGCTGTTATAGTGCCCAAAAAACTCTCATCTGAGGTACACAATATACCCTTTGAGTTTTGTGCAATGATGAACTCAGACCGACCGTTTCGACGTCTATGTTGTGCAACAGCCAGCTTCCGGTCTTGTCGACCTTGTCCCTCCTGCTCACACATAAAAATGGTAATGAAGCTTGAGTAGCAATTTTCAATGGCACCCTTTAGTATCCACACTAACTAAAGTGAAAATTGCAGTCCTGGAAACTGTTAATCCAGCTCGTAGCTAAAAACCATATATTAAAAGGTTTAAATCTATATAGAAAATGAGTAAACAACATTCATCAGCAATTTTCATGACACCCTTTTTAACAATAGAAAATAGAAATAAACCAGAAGAGTTTTTGAGCTTCAGCTGTCTCACATTGGTATAAAGAGAATACAAAGAAGCTCCTTTAAGTTCCTGCGATGTCTCCTTCACTATAATGCAAGTACACCTCCCAATATCCAATGGAAGAGGCCTACATAACAAAGACCTGAAAATTCCATTCCAATGCTGATAAACATCCATAGCTCAAGAAAGAAGTCATAGAACTGTATTTATACGTTTGAATTAAAATTTGCAGTTTTTATGTTCCTGAAGAGGTATTTGAAATAAACAAATTTAAACCATCTCAACCATCCTTATGCTGAAATCTGCAACAATCTGGCATTCTTAAGGATCGGAGGTAGCTAACAAACAGAGCTTTTAAAGCAAAAAAAGGGCCAGCCTACATTCATGAGCAGAAAGTCGCTTATAATTTTGTGAACAATTGCATTTGGGATTAGTTACTTGGAAGACTAAAGGGTGACAAGCAGAAGGTATTAGGAGAACAAGAACATTAAAGACCTGATAGATGACTTAGATAACAGAGGGGTAAAGAAGGATATGATAGAATATAGAGGTGTCGGACGATACATGGTTTGATGGGGGCAGAACAGAGATTTGAGACTCAAAAAGCTGATCCCAAATGTATGGAAAAGTGACTGGTTGTGATGTGGATGACGACGAGAATTTGGTTGATGGCTTTAGGTGTAAGAAGAATTATAAAGGAGAATATGATTATGATTTTCTGTAATGGTGACCTGATTACAGATTACCCAAAAAGAGAAATACCCACATTCATGAGTGGAAAGTCACTCACAAACACTGTTTAAGAACTCTCATGAAGAACTGGACAATAACATAGCCAACTTACTCAATTTGAATGGATCTTGAATCAATAGTTTTTTAAGCCAAACACTGGGAAAAGCTTGATAAAATGGGGCAAGTTACTAAACTCTATTGGATTTTGAGCTGAGTTGAGCTATTGGGTTTTCACAATCCATGTGATCAATGTCATTTGAGGCCCTAAACGATTGATAGTATGACCGCCTGTTAAGATTCAGATGCATTACAGAGTTTGCAAAGGATATCCCCACTTTTTTCTTTTCAAAAAAAATAAAAATGATAAAGAGTTTGCAAAATTATTTGAAATGGAAAACACCCTCTTAAGGACTCACCCAAGTGGACTCAATTTGGTAGGATCTTGAGTCGAGAGAATGAGTTATTCCAAGTTTTTCTGGTCTACTCAATTCAGATTGGATTTTTACATTTGGAGTCCAATCTAAGTTTGCAGTTTTAAATTTTGGTTGCTACACATACCTGTTTGGCAGAGTAGACCAAGAAGAAGCAGGAGCAGCTTCTGAATCCGAAAAGTCCCAAGCATTTGATGGATTTGAACGTTCATCCCTCAAAAGCAAAGACCCGAAAGCTGAATCGGGCTCATTCTTCTTCATACAAAGCTGAAGTGAAGAAGGCTTTAAGACTCTATTCTGGAGGGGCAAAGAAGACAGAGGCCTTCTTTCTGAGAGTGATTTTGACTTCATTGAAGAGTCCAAGCTTTTGGGTACTGCATTTTCCTTCCCACAGACGACGGTGGCCTGGTTCCGGCACATCTGAAGGCCTAGACTCAGGCCGTCACTGCAGCTCCTGTTGTGTTTGAGCTCATTTAAAGGATTGACATATAGAGATTTGTATGAAGATTGGTTGGAAACTGAAGAGGATGATTTCTTGAAACCAGCCATGAAAATATATGTTACAGAGAGAGAGAGAGAGAGAGAGAGAGGGAGGAAGAGTGGGTTGATTGGGTATTTAAAGAAGTGTTAGGTGATAGATTTGGAAGGAGAATATGAAAGTTGAAGAGATTTGAATACTTGAGATGAGAAGGTTTTGCAAATCCAGCAGCTGGTACTAGAGAGACAAAATGAGTATTCATTGCATTTCAGTATTTGGTATTTAGGTACTTTCCTTTGGATTCTATTTGGATTTTGGATCAAATAGGCAGATTTTTTTGATAAATTTTCAATGTTTTCAACTTTTCATGGATTTGCGTTTATGTCTGAGGCTCTTACGAGCACACACTTTATGGTAAATTTAAATTTATTAGTTTTTTTTTTTAAATTTATACTCAAAATATATATATATATATATATAATTATTTGTTAATTTATTTTTATATAAAAAGTAATGGCTAAGATAATTTAATAGATTTTATTTTAGAGTTTGGACAATTTAATAGTTCTAATGATAATCTACAACTCCGTTCATTTTTTTATAAGATGATGAGACTTCTTGTCCGATAAGGATTGTTTCATAGACATCTATTGAACCTTCCCATTTTATAAAATAAATAAAGTTATAACAGATTTTGTTGTAACAAGATTAGATCTTGTATATTCACTATCTGATTTTTTTTTTTTTTTAAAAAAAACTATGTTTTAACTTTTGAATTTAATCAACGAGCCATAAAGATATATAGCTTAGTTTATTAGGGTTAGATCTTGTACACTTGATCATTATTCTATAAAATATGAATACTTCATTAGTTTTACTAGCCTTTTTAGTTTCTCTTTTGTAGTAGAATGATTAGGTTTCAAAAATAAAATTATAATAAAGTATTAAAAATAATGCAAAGTTAAATATAAATATTTTCATTATTTAGCAATAATTTGTAAAATCATAATAACAAATATGTTGATAGATAATCTTGCTAATTAAGGAGCATTAATTCACTTTAATAATAATATATAAAAGTCTTCTCCTATTTATCTCTTTAAACATTGAAAAGTTAATTTCAACCGAAATTTTATTCGTTAAATGGTGAATGAACGAATATAACTGAAAAATAGGAGGAGAGTAGTTGACGATATGATATTTTGGAGATTATATCGTGATAATTTGAGTTACTGATTTTGGGGCGGAGAGATTTGAAATTTGAACGAAAGCGAAGAAAGCATGGGAAGTCGAGTTCTCATTTTGTTGCAAGGGCCAACGGTAACTTTTGGAAGTCGAGCTTTTCTATTCATCTTTTCCTTGTCCAAATTCCAAAAGCTCTATTCTTTGACGCGAATTTAATTAGCTGATTTTTTTTTAAAAATAAATTATTAGATAATATATTATAAAACTCATTAATTATATCAAATATTTGAAATAAATTAATATTAAATTTATTTTAAGATTTAATATATTTGATGTAAAACTATAATTTGATCAAGTTTGAAGCTCTTTATTTTAATTTTGAAACTTTTACTTCAAATTTAATGTTTATTTTTATGTTATTAAAGCAGGTGACTAAAATTTTAAATATTTTTTTATACTTAAATCAATATAGAGAATGTATGTTTATTTGATATGGTTGATGAAGAGCACTAAATGTATGTACTATATATTCAGATTCAAGAGTAATCATTGGCAAATTCTATCAAAATGCATTAAAATTAAACTATCTCACTATTAACTTTGATTTATCTAAAATTGATAGTTAAAAATTAATTTTCCTTTTATATTTTGATCAAGAGTTAAAGATGACTATCAATAAAAGGTGTATGAAGTTTCACCATTTCATCAATGACAAAATTGAAAGACCAAGACTATATGACTAAAATAATTAATAGATGTAGTTCAACTGGTTGCCTCCCGTTTCAGGAAGTAGAAGGTTGCGGGTTCAAACCCCCATGACCTAACCTTGGTGTACTCTAGGGGTAGTGGGCTCACTCATAGGGGTTTTACGTTGGGTATCTTACGGTTTCTCATACTAAATTCAAAAAAAAAAATTTGATTAATAGATTGTGGAATTTGATACTCCATATTCATGTAATCAACTATATATAAGCCCCTAATTTATTCAATGAAAAATATTATTACAATGTCTCTCAAACCTAACTCTCAATAGAAGCAGCTAGGGTGGTGTTGGCCCATTATAAGGAGCCCACATGTGGTTGGGCTTCACTTTTTAAGTCCCTTGAAGCTCGAAATGAGTTCTTTCGCATTGATAAATGAAGATAAGAAATATTAAGGGTACAGGCAATCGATATCCAACTTTAATTAGTAATAAGAAGCACTTGAGCCTTCGACCCCATTAAGGCCCACTAGACTAGACCCAATAAGGTGCACCCTAAGGCTCACCACGCCCCGTACTAGTTTGTCCCACCCAAACCTTGTCTAACTTTCTTTATAACGAAGAAACCTAAGACCCCCACTTCTTTCCGAGCATAAGGGCATTAAGTAAAACTCCAAATGCATGCAACTTTCTGTATGCCATTGACATCATGTGACTACAGAACTCAAACTTGAGACCTCTGATTCTTGAGCTTAAGTGTCTGCTAATTGAACTATCCCACAAAAGATTTTACCTTGCCTAAATTTTAAAAAAAAAAATTCAAACGTTTTTCTATTTTAGAGTTTTTTTTTTTTAATCAAAGAGGGCTCCAAGGGTGGGTTTATCACCAACTTAGAAATTTAGGACATGCAATCATTCATTAACATTTCAGTCCCATTTTTCCTTCCCATCTTTGAATGGGTTAAAAAATCAATTGAATTAAAAATCCAATCGTAGACCGTTTGGATTGGATTAGCACACTTGAGGTGTGGATTAAAAATCTATAATATCGTTTTTGTGATATCAATGCATTAAGCAATCAATTCCTGCTTAAATATCTAAAAATTGTCACCCCATTTGAATTTTTACCTTAGATGATGGCTCAAGTAAAGATAACTTATTCTTTGGGGTAAAAAACCTTTAACCGTTTAAAAGTATATAAGACAACTTTCAATACAGACGAAGCTTTAAGATTCAGGCTGAGCACATACGAGCAGAAACTTCAAAACAATTTATCTACTTAAAAATGAAATATATTCTTTTTGGGCTCAATCAAGTTTTTATAAGCATTTAGTTATATTAGTGAATTTTTGAAGAAAATGAAAATTATAGAATTGATTACAAAGATAACAATTAAAATTCTCTCTATTGTGAAGTGGGTGACATGTTTTTTGCAGTCAATCCTCCCTGAATTTAAAAGAAAAAAGAAAATAAAATCCATATAAGTTGTATAATCAATATTTTACTTTAAAGTAAATAAGGATAGTACATAATGAGGAGTGCAACTTGCATGACGCTTGTGTTGTGCCAAACTTTTTTTTTTTTGAGCAGTATCGTGCCAAACTTACTAGGATCACACAATAAAAACCCAACCCATGCAGAACTTCTCTTTATTATTATTATTTAACCTAGAGGCTCAACTATGGTAAAGTACTACGTAAATAACATAAAAATACCATTTTTTTACAATCGCAGCTAATATCCCATCTATTAGTTATATTCATTATAGTTTTTATACAGATTGAGTTTTAAAATTTTCAGACTTAAGCTTGTATAACCTTGAGCCTTGTTCAAGTATAAAAATAGGTTGATACTTCTAACTAATATATATATATATATATATATATATATATATATATATATATATATATATATATATATATATATATATGCCAGCGATCCTTCCACAAGCATTTTATATAACCCGACACGAGTTTTACTGTATTGCTCATTTTGTCTTTCGAATTGGCTCGCCGAACTTTTTGTTGTACAGTAAAATGGGCAATATAGTAAAACCCGTGTCGGGTTACACAAAATACCCGTGAGAAGATCGCTACCTTATATATATAGCTTTTGTACTTTTGATGTTCATGTATTTTTTTTTAAATTTTTTATCGCATCATAGAATGGCCGAACTAAATCATATCCAAATTTCAAACCATTGTAATTTTGTTGTATACTGAATGATTATGTTAGAAACTTAGAATAGCATTTTATCATGTTCACACGCCATATCTACCGTCAGATGGTTATATCAGAAAATTGAACTCTTAGAACTTAATACAACATGCATGATATCCAATTAAAAGCTTACGTGCATCAATTGCTAAAGTTGTATTTGTATCAGATGTAGAAAAGTGAGTAGTTCTTCAGTTGTTTTCAACAATTGCTGAGAATAACATCTGGTTGATATCTTCAAGATCTGGATCATGCTCTGTATCTCCTGAGATCAATTAAAAAGACGAAAAAAGTAAGTATTCAAGCAATCATCATAATTATAATTAACCATTTTCCCATAAAAGATAAGCAGTGAGCATTTCTCTCTCTTCTTTTTTTTTTATAAAATATCATAATTTCTTTTGATTGAAGTGATTGTGCTACCCAAAGACACATATCCCCGCTTACAAGCAGCCAATTTCAATTTTTTTACTATAGGATCTTGCATGGTTTTTCACATCGCATTTCCCTCTTTAAGTCCCAAAAAAATATCCCTGCAACGCTAAGCAGCTCTGCCAAGCTCATTTGTGACATTTTCACACCACCCATATTGACCTTTAGTCTTGATAATAACTTGTAGAATCAAGGAACACCCTTAATAGCTTTGTGTCAAAAAAAAAGGGGTTCACTTTTAATAGTTTTGATGTTGGCAGGGGAGGTGTCACCAGAAAAAAAAAAAAAGTCATCTTCAATTTGTAGAGTAATCATAGATCTTTTGGATCCAAATGGCATGCTAGGTTGTGGAGCAACAGAAGAATTAGCCCCAACTAAGGATGAGTGAGGCCAATCCCGACATTGATAACAATGTTTATTTAGTGGAAATTACTAAAGGCCAAAAAAATAACAAATTTCTAGTAATACGGTAATTTTCATAAATCCAAATTTCTCAAGCCCCAAATACATTCACACCAAACAAAACCTTAAAACACGGCCTTGATAGCTTACCAGTCTTTGCCCTGACTTGATTTGTCCACTCGTCAATGATCTGCATGATACACACATTTTGAAAGATTAATGGTGTTGATTGATTTCTCATAGTAATCACCTAAAAAGAATGAGTTAACTATTAAGAATCAGCATAGGCACCAAAATGCATGCTGATTTACATGTGAATTTACCAAGTGCAACATAGAAGAGGCTGAAAGAAATGGTTTAGTTTAGGTAATTGTGTCAAACTTTCTTTAAATCGCTCGAAAGATTTGCCAGCAGCCCAGCACAAGATTGGGCAGCATCCTAGGCAGCTTTGTGAATGCCAAATATTAAATATTTTTCTAAGTGGTGGATGACACCTTTGATTTAACCATCAGAGTTAAAATGGGCAGGTAGAGATGATAGGCAACTGGTGTAAAATTATTGGCACTGTAGGTCAATGGTAATTGGTGATATTGGAGTCATCTTTTGTCAAGTATACATGAATAAGTTTCTGCAAGCAGCTTTTCAACTCTTGCTTCTCATATAAGATCAACAACAAAAAGACAAACGAAAGACAAACATGAGATGGAGTTTGGTCAAAGTAGAGGTACTAATGCAGGTTCATCTCAATGACAGGTGTGGAGAAAGAAGTCTCTCCCAATAACTGTCCCAGTCCATTGCCATCCCTAGGTATTGATTGATCGGTGATGGGATTCACTAATGGATGGGGAAAGACCGAAGATTCTCTTGAGTTTGCTACATACCAATGGACAGGGGAAGGCCAAGATTCATATGGACTCTTAACCCTACTGTCACTAGATTACTAACAACTAAATACAAATGGATTCTTGTAAAGAGAATAACCCAAGTTCAGAGAAATTATTAATGAAAAATTACGAAAGTCCTGTAATCAAGTAGAATTTTGTGCAAGCCCAATCAACAGAAGTGTCATCCAGATCAATGGCTGGACAATAATGACCCACATGTGCCGAAATTGGTTGATGGGATTTTTGGCTTTGATGATGACAACAATGACAATGTAGTACAGAAAGACAAGAAAAATGTACACTTCTTAGGATCAATGATACAATACTACTTCTGGTACCTTCATGAGCCTGATATTCATTAGGGCATACCAAACTAAGACAAGGTGAGCGACTAGGGCTCAACCCTAGAGCAACCCCCTTCGTGACAATTACCGAAGAATGTTTTTGCCTTTGCAGTACAAGATGTATATGTGGCATCTGGGCAGGACTAAACCTCCCAAAGTGGTTTACTTATTTACTATCTGGTGCTCTTCTAATATGAAGAATATGTTGGAGGATGCACTCCTTGCTTTGACAGAAGCAACCTGGACATGTGATTTTTGTAGACAAGTAACTTTGTACCAGAATGTGCGTGACTTTCCCCAATAGTCTGTCCATTCTGGCACAATGACACTTTCCACTATTCCTGTTTATGCCAAACATACTCAAAGTTGCTCCATTCACTTTGGAAGACAAGATTTGGCTAACAAATATAGGTTAGCTATCTCAGATGTACAGCTGGACTTTTAATACGCAACAGCAGAATTTTCTAGCCCATGAAAGATCATATTCAATCACGTAAGATACAGGGAGTGGAAATGATTATATGAAAAGATCCTCAAATAACTTTGTAATGCCAAGATAACATTTTGGAATTGGAATTAAAAAAGCCTCTGTCATGAATGCTCACTGACTTCTAGTACAAGACAACAATGGAACTTTTTAGCTCATGAAAGAATTGATTTAACAATTTATTGTATTGAATGCTACAGAAAGGATGTTGCAAGTTCGTGTAACTTTGTAATACCAAGGCAACACTTCTGCCTGGAATTACAAACAGCTGCCATGAATGCCCATGATGAAATTGCATTTTGTTCAATTTTGGTTGCTTGCTGGCAAACAGTGCAAATTTGTAGCACTATCTGGAAAATGCAACCACCAAACAAGTTCAAACTTCAATTAGCTAGTGAGGACAAAGTACAAAAGAATGAACATAATCTGAGTTGCTAGGAGCACAGTTCAGGACAACTCTTGTTTTTGAGAGAACATAAAAAATTTATTAAAAAAGAGAAAGAACAAAGCAGAAACAAGGAGGGCCTAGAAATATTAGACCCAAGAACAAAAAACAGCAAAAGAGCTCCAACAAGCCATAATAATAAAAAAAAAAAACAAGTAGAAAGCCCCAAGACCCAATCCTCAAATACAAAAAAGCCCATAAGCCGAATTGTTGATCCCATTAGTTCAGGACAACTCTGAAATGAACTGTTATAAATAATAACAGAAGAGAGTCTTGCTAATGATAATTGATGGTTCAGAAGCACCTGGCTCAGGTTAGTGTATGCCATGTCATCAGAATCGCTTGTGACGGGGAGTCCTGAGGATACTTGCATCCTTTGCAATAAACTCCTGTTGCCAACCAGAGTTGTCCTGGCCTTGTCAATCAAATCCTGAATCAAAGAACAGCCATAACAGTATTCATGTCATCATTACAGAATAAAGAAAGGCCCATCCTGATCCCTAGAAACTATAAGCATTTAACAAAACAATATTGAAGACTGGTAAGTGGTTAATGCACAACCTTACAGGTTGTCGATTGTAGTCATGTTATAATTTCAAATTATAAAAGAATAAGAAGAAGCTATGAGCACAAGTGGATATCCCTTTGGAGAGAGTTGTTGGTATATTCACAATTACAAGGAAACCTCTCTTGAAGCCTTATACCTGTATCAATGAAACAAAATCCTTGCAGTATTATGTGCTTTCCATAAGTTGTTCATCACATCATGGATGACGATCTGTGGTAACAAAGCCCTACTCCTACTATTTGGATCAACAAGAATGAAACCATAATAAATTGTGGAATTATTATAAAGAAATATAACATTTTATTGAATTTTAAATATTGACAAGCAAACATCAGATAGCTGAGCCCCATATGAAGCTCTCACCATAAGAGCACCTCATGGGTTTGCCGGCTACCCAATATCTATATAATTAACACCCATCTGTAGGCCAGTTTCACAAATCTTCCCACTCCAACGCTCTTAACAACTACGCCACTGCACTATAACCATAGTTAAAAACTCGAAAAAACTTGGACAAGTCAATCCGAATTAACTCAATAAAATTTCAAGTCAAGTGAGTCAACGTGCTTTACCAAGTTTTTCCAAGTCAAGTTGAAAAACTCATCCAAGTTTCTAAAGTCAATAAGATTTCAAGTTGAGTTCAAGTTTTGAGTTTTAAACTATGCAACCCATGTCGGGTTGTGTCTTTCACATGTCATTCTTCGCCTTATTCATATTTTAAAGATTCACAAGAAGGTTTACAAGAAGCAGTATCTTGCCTTTCCAGTCCAAAAGTCATCATGTAGCAGTGTTACCCGATTATTCTCAACACACTAGAAACTGAATCCATGCAGCCAAACAGGGCAGAAGTTACGAAGAATTTCACATCTCCATTTGAACCTATTATTGGACGAGACAATTGGCATTTGTGTATTATCTCAACTAAAAAGGTTGTGGGTTCAAGACACATTACCATTCAAATTAAAGGTCTTGCTATTGTAAGATGCCATTTGCCATTCAGATGTGAGGTAAGTGCAGAATAAGGATACCCTATTAAGTGGAGCAAACTCAAGATAAAGAAGCCTTACAACCAATAAATTATGCTTTTTATTTTGTCCTTGTTTGGTGTTCTCTAATGAATGTGGAGATGTAGAAACAATTTTCCAACTAGATATTTCATCAAAGAGTTTTTGATGAAACGGTAAGGCCATTTGCTGCAAATGGTGATTTAGACACCCACTACAGGTGCAAATGTTTGCACCAAAAGGCAGGGTAAGTGTTCACTTCTTACCTCCACTTTGATGTCAAACAAGCAGGAGGAAAACCGTTATCCCAGTGCTAATGTTCCCCCCAGCACAATTTACCCCTATATCCAAATACCATCCAAGTGTTTGTACATTATGTTGCAAGGACACTTCAATTTAGGCAAAGTGCCCATGTCGGACACCCACGTGTCCATGTCAAACACTTCATTTTTGTGTGTAAAGTTTGTTTCCTTGACATATCAGTGGCATGTCCTTGATGTTTCCATGCCATGTCCGGGCATCATAGGCACATGGTAATTCTTTTTTGATCTAGCTTCCTCCAAAAGCACTATAATTGCATTTCAGATTTGACTTAAAACTCAGAGAACAGTTTTTCAGCAGAAAATGGGAAAAATGAGAATCCATCCATATACTTCCAGATCGATATCCAATTGTCATTTCGGCTAGCTTACATGGACCGCTTGCAAGTTCCAACACAAAGAATATCTACAAATGAGCAGTAAACTTTAGATATTAGACACTGAAAAAAGAACTTAAAATTCACTTCTTAAGCCAAAAGAGATTATTTTAGAGGAAAATATTAACAGGAATATCAAAAAGCTTTAATTCTGTATTCCTACAGTACACACATTCACAAAATGTAAACATGATTTTTTTCCTAATTCTTCCCATCAGGTGTTTCTCAAACTCAACAAAAAGAAGAAGAAGAACCTGCTTGGCAGTAAGGAGTTCACGGCACTGCTTTTTCACCGACAAGAGGTCAACTTGAATTTTCTTTATTCGAGAGACAACCTTACATGGATTTGCCTGCAAATTCACTTCTTCGATGGGTAAGATGCTTAAAACAACAACATACAAAAGATCAACAGATTCCTAATATTAAAGGAAAACAAAAACTAACAAATTTACACTAATAGTAGAAAGGTTTTTGATGTACGAAGGAATGATTATTTTCCATGAAAGAGCTTTACTTTTCATGCATGAAAGAAGCCTATAATTAAAATCATAGAAGACTCAGAATGCGCGGACACAATAAAAATTCGGCTAAAAACTTGCATTGAAATTCAAGTAGAAAGAGAGAGAAACTGAGAAGAACAGAAATGGGTTTTTAAAAATGATTATTTTCCACGAAAGCGCTCTCCTTTTCAAGCATCAAGGCTGCCTACAATTAAAAGTTCAAAAACATAGACCCAGAGTGTACGGACACACTAAGAATTAAGCTTAAAGCTTACAATGAAATTCAAGTATTCAAGCAGAGAGAGAAGAAAAAGAGAGGAGTTACGTTGTGAGGATAAATTTGTTGGAATTCCTTCTCGAGGCGATGTTGAACGAAAGAGAGGTCGTTGTTCGCTTTTGTCAGCATGTTCTGCAATTCGTCTACTGCATGCTCTGCCCCAGCCATCGTCTTCCCCTCTCTATCTTCTTCTTCCTCCTCTCTCTCTGCTTCTTACTTTCTTTCCCTCGGGAATTTTGACTTTTGAATTTTGAGTGTAGGCTAGGGTTTGGTCCTAACAAGGCCTTCGAAACTTTTTTTTTTTTTGAACGGTCACAACTCACAAGGCCTTAGAAACTTGAATTAAGACACCTTTAAATCCAATCAATTAGAGCAATTCACTCGCGCCAGTGTTTCAACTTTCAACTTTATTTATATCATTAAAAATAAACATGCTTATGGACCTGTGTTTGAAACACGGGTTTTTTTTATAATATTAAAATGGAAATAATAATTAATTAATAAATAAATATTTTAAATTTATTAAGGTGATTTTTTAACTCTTATATCCATAATTAGACTTTTTTTTACAGATTATAGTCGTCAGAACTTTGTTCTGACTTTATCTCCATTAGAGAATGTTCCAATGTTTCGCCATTTCAGTGTTCTATTTCAAAAAAAAAAAATAATAATAAAATATGAAGACAATAATACAAACTTATAAATATATTTAAAATATGCATAAATAAAAACAAATTATTATTAACTAACTATTTATTTTTGTAACTTCAATTCATAATAGTAATTATCAAATACTAATTCAAGAATTTTTTAATTTACTCTAATAAGAATCAAATATAATTAAATTAAATAATCTAAAAAATACCTAAGAAATAAACTTGCACTCTCATTTTATTCAAAATTAAAGGTCAAAACTTAAACCACATAGACATTGGGGTCCTCATTTTTTCTCAAATTCCCATCATATATATTAAAATTAAACCATTTGAATTAAAAATAAATACTTCATAAACTACAGGTTGATCAAGTTTTAATCCAAGATTCGACAATGTCAAGTGACTTTTATCATTAAGATCAAGTGGCTATAAATTGAATTTTAGACTAATTTTTTTCAATTATAGCCTATGATATCTATCTTTTAGTTGTATGGTTGGATTTAATATATATCTAAAAAAATAAAAATAAATGAAATTTATAGGGTTTGTAGGAACTAAAAATATTAGAACTTTGTTAAGATCTTAGTCATACATTTTGGTCAAAAACAACTTTGGGTTTGTAGGGAACTGAAAATCTTCGACTAGTATTTTGGTTATAATGACTGAAATTTTTAAATGGCCACATTAATGAAATTTTCTGAAAATTAACTAAACCCTGTCAAAGTTTGCTAAATTTCTTGTCAAATTATGACAAATTTAAATCAATATATATTTTCTTAAAAGTGTCATTATTATCTATATTTGTAATTTAGTTTGAACGGAAGATGACAAATACTTGTCAAACTTTTAGATTTTGAGCGAAATTTGTTAATTAAAGCCAAGACTATTTTTTTTTTTAGATTAACATGTGTGAAACTCAGACACAGTCCTACTAAAATCCCACGGATGAGCCCACTAGCCTTAAGACACACGAACCCGCAACCTCCCGCTTCCTGAGGCAGGAGGCAACCAGTTGAGTTACACCCATGGAGGTAAAGCCAAGACTATTCGAGCTTGGGAACAACATCAATGTACTAAATAGGAAAAGTGAATAAACATGTATCCAGAAACACTAAGGCATGAATAATTTTAGTTAAAAAGCTTATGCTACGAACACCATCAATGTGTTTAATGGGAAAACTGAATATACATTTATCCAAGAAGGGTTGAGGTATGAATAATTTTAGTTAAAAAGCTTTCGAAAATGAATGAACACCATCAATTTACTTAATGGGAAAACTGAATCTACATATATTCAAGAACACTTGGAAGTATGAATAATTTTCAAATGAGGGATTCCATATCTTGTGAGGCAGCTAACAGCTGCAACTTTGGAATGAATTTCTGCTAGTGAAACTTCAATTTGCCCTTGAAAGATATTGCTGCTTTTGCCTGTTCCAACTTGCACAATGTCTTCTTACTTTCAGACAGCCCGGAACATGAATTGTCGGCACCCAAAGTGACAGCAAAATAGAGGTAAATGGTGCAAAGGAAAGCCAAAAGTGCTAGTGTTGTTAAGAGAAAGCGGTGACGCTGGAAGAGAGTAGACCAACTGCCCAACTCTTCTCGACCATGAACTGCTTTCTTGAATGATGGAGAGAGAAGACCCAATGAATTTTGGGCCCTCCGATGAGGAGATGATAAGCCGTCAAGAACCATGGCTGTCCAAAAACTCTTAAGACTGACAGATGTCCTACAAAATTTAGCAGTGATACTGACTTGATTAGGGATTGGATTTGTTTACAGAAGAGCAACAAAAAATATCATGACAAAGAAATACAAGTATGGTTTTCAATTCAAGAAAGATAATAATCCATGCACATTAACAGAAGAAAAGATAATCAAGATTGACAGGAAAATGAAAATCATAGAAGAAAAGATAGTGATCTATACTCACTAAGAGAACCCTAGTATAAAATTTGAAGAAAAAGAAAAATAAAGGTTGTATGAAACTCAACATGCTGCAACTGAAAGCATTCACTTGCTGGTGAGAATGCAAATACACAGGGCACACCACATCTCACCACTCACCCCCGAGAATGAGAAGGATAAATTGATATTTCAAGTTGACAAGATTTGAAGAATAAACCACAGAGCACGCACACCGTAAGACTGCATATTGATGCATACATTTTCTTTAATAGGAAGTTTTTGAAGAGAATCCAGAACAATTAAAAGGATTGGGCCATTAGAAACAAAGCTTCTTTTAGGTTTTGGTCTCATAATTAGACACAGATTGGATTTCTTCTCAGTTACTAGTTGGGGTTGGCTCCATTGACATTATGTATTGGGTGGGAGTATTCCCCATGTACCTGAGCTGATCTGCTGCTTTCATAGGATACAACTTTAATCAGCAAGTTTCGAGTATCGTATCTCACTGGCAGCTGCATACTGACGACCTTTTGAATCTTAATTTTGATGGTAGTTTTAGCCAAGAAAGTAGCAGAGGCATTGTTGGCTACTTCTTTAGTTGTAGCCTCCTATTTGAGTCTACAGAGGGCCCAGTGCTAATGATCTAGAGGTTAAATATCCTCTAAGTGGGTTGTAAACTGTTCTAGTCTTTTTAACATTTCAAATGCAATAGTGGAAGAGGAATCAAAAAGCACAATTGCTTGGTGTTCCTCTATTCAATTTCCTCGTAAGTTGTTGGACATGATTCTTCAGTTGTCAGACATGATCTATATTGTTACCTTGCATCAATAACAAAAAGCTGACCAAAATACCAACACATCTCTGAAGAACAAAAATCTACATGGCAGCTCCAAATCCAACAAGCATTAGGCCTGTGAACTTCTGGTTATTTCTTATTAACCTACGAATACATACAAGAATAATATATATACAAAACCCTACTAAAGCAAAAAAAGAGAGACTAAACTACCCTTGTATAATGCACAATGACTAAACTACCCTACCCTTATACAAAAATGATTTGATACAAATTGTATTTCAAATACTTATAAAGCAATGACCCAAATTTCACAAGGAACCTAGCTATTTCATGGACTTCCATCAAAGATAGAAACCAGCTGTCAAAAGTGTGAGAATTTCTCCCCAACCACAAGGGTCATAAAACTACCAACAGAGATTCAAAGAGCTTGATTCTTACCTCTAGAAGGCTAATTAAACTACAATTTGATTTCAAATGATTGACCAATTCAGCTAACTCCTAAATCATATACTTTGAGTGATGTGTTTGGGTTTCATCAAGAATGGACTGACTTCCTCCTCTTCCGTCCACCTCCACCTCCTCCTACTTCGAATGATGCTTTTGGAGATCATCCAGGAATGAACTGACTGGCTGACTCCTCCTCAAGTTTCAAACTTTCTGGTCCCCTAAGCAAGTTGTGAGAGATAATCACTTCATACTACACCAACTGGCCAACAACCATAGACAAATTGTCTCTAAGCTATGAATTCTTACACAGAGCACAGAAGTGTTCCATACCACACCTATAGAAGCTACTCTTCACCAGATGACACATCAACTGTACCAATATGGAATTGAATCCCTTCCACGAACTCCACCTTAGCACTAATGGTTGACCCCTGCTTCTGGTTATCAACAATAAAATCCATCCATTACGTACCATTCCATACTTGCTCACAATCACTTACGCGAGGAATAATTTTCTCCCCTGGACTTTCCGCAAGCACTTGCCTAATTCATCATAACCCCTAAGTCCTTTATTCCAAGGCCCCCACAAGACTTTAAGTTGCTTACATCTTTCCATCAGACCAAATGAAATCTCTTATTCTCCTCCTTACCCCTTGAAAGAGAATCACAAGAATTCTATGTTCTTTAACATGTTCTTTGGCCATTTGAACAATGGCATGTAGTAGATAGGGAGAAAGGATGGCACAAAGTATTGGTATTGTCAACATATTATATCCGGGACTAACTCAATTTGCTTTATCATTCAACTGACAAACTTCTGCCAACTGCAATGAAAAAGAGTGGAGACAAAGGATCAATATCCCTCCTGTTGCCAAGAAGCATTTCAGTGAGCCATTTGTAAGCAATGAAAATATGGGAAACTACAGGCTCCAACATCTGTTTTCTCCAACAAGCTCTAACCCATTCCACCAAATAATTAAACTATTAAAGTTCTAACGAACATTATCTTTCTGGGTCAAACTTAACCAAAATGCCAGCAACCTAGATTGGCAAGCACCTTCAACTATTTGTCCACCAGCCAAAGAAAAGCCTGGAAAACAGGAAATAACCTCTGGCAGAAACTCTCTTAGGCCAGGTAGATAAAAATTTAGCTAGAAACTTAAACTACAGGCAAGCTTATCACTCGAAAGTTTAAAGTCATTAACCAGTTTAGCCCATTTAGGAATAAGGGCTGCCTAAAAATAAGCTCCATACTATACCTTAAAAAGTTACCAACAAACATCTGAGGCATTTCCCAAAAAAAAAGTTTCTAGCATGTTTTGAATTCCTGATGAAACAAGGATATTACTGGGGCAACAAGGTGGAAAACCCACATCTTAATTCATTTCCAGGTACCAAGCATTGGATTTTCCCAGTACATTCCATACTAGTCAAGGCACAAATGGTGTCCTAGGTGTGGCTGTTAATTTGATAGGTGCAATTGTTTTAATATTTTAGAATTATATATTAATATTGTTTATGTTGTATCTTCATGTTACCAATGTTAACAAAATACAATGACATTCATCTCAAATGACAAGATATCAGTAGTAACTCGTAGGAGTTGAAAACAAAATTAGGCATCGACTCAATTGAGCAAGCCTAGGTGTGAAAAGGAACATTCCTAATTAGGGTGCCTGACTTAGTGAGGTCAAGGCACAAAGAGGCATTGTAGCACCCCCACCCAAAGGTCCCACATCGGTTGGAAGCTTGGGTGGTGGGGGCTTTATTTGAGAGGGGGCAATCCTCCCCATTTGTGAGGCCTTTTGGGCCTGCCCAAGTGGGCCAGGGCCCAAAGCAAAACTGTGCGGGTCGGGTAGGGTCCAAAGCGGACAATATCACGATGGAGTAGGGTCGGGTTGTCACAGGCATGGTGCTCAGCCTTTTGCCTAGGCGTCCTTTTCACTACTGATGTACATTCAATCCATCAGCAGGTTGTATGTAATGGATGCATTTGGATGCTCAAGTACCTTGGAGCTGACACGACCCAAATACCAATCATGGCTTCATCTTATTAGAGTGAGGAAAACAATGGGCAAAAATATAACAAAATAACGCTGCTTGAGCTTATCAAGATTTGCTAAACTGCATTACTCCAAAACTGCTCACGAGGAGAAAAATTTAAAAACAGCAAGCACACCAACCCCAAAAAGACCACAAGCCTACAATTCATTTCAAGAAAACAACACAAAATCTCTTATTGTTGAAATCTCGAATTTCCATAGAAGCACTAGTAAAACAACAGCAATTGTGATTCCACA
The DNA here is from genome assembly GCA_013350335.1 of Chimonanthus salicifolius. NCBI lineage: Eukaryota > Viridiplantae > Streptophyta > Magnoliopsida > Laurales > Calycanthaceae > Chimonanthus > Chimonanthus salicifolius. The sequence continues at coordinate 67,171,352 of CM023536.1, read as the reverse complement.
TCCATCAATAGAGCATTAAACAAAGAAAGCAATTTGAAGCAAATTCACACCAATATATCCAAACAATATACCGTTTCAAAATGCAAATAAATATATATACAAACAACAAAACATAGAGATAAATATTAAACCAAAAAGGTGGAAATTAAATTCTGGGATCTACTGAAAGAAGAATGAAATTTGCATTAAAACAACAAACTATCTCAAAAAGTATACATAAATATCCAAAGAACAAAATTATAAAGAGAAAGATTAAACCAAAAAAGATGGAAATGAAGTTCTGGGATCTATAGAGGAAATCGAAATATGTAAAAATATGGAGGTGCCCAAGCAAGTGCAGAACAAAGAGGCAAAAGCCACAAAATTTCAGAAAAGATGTCATGCCGATAAGGAAATTTCTATGTAAGTCCCTCCATTAAAGCAAATTTGCATACCAACTCCACATGAAACTGAAATTTTGTTTTGCATTTGTAACTGGTAAACATTATGGAATGAAAAATTGCACATTGACCCTTGCCCCATAAACAGAAAATTTGTGGTAAGATGGGGCTGAACAAGGGTGCCCACAAATTTTCCAAAAACACCCGATGTAGGAAAATGAAATTTTACATTAGCTCGTCCCATAAAGCAAATTGCACATTACCCCCACATGAAACTGAGATTGTATTTTGCATTTATAACAGTTGACAACTAGAGAAAAAAAGAAGAAGTTGCATATGGTCTTGTACAGAAAAATTGCAAAAAAAGCCCCATGCAGAAAAGGAATTTTTTATATACATGTCTCCCAATGAAGCAAATTTGCAAATTGCCTCCACATGTGACTCTTTTTTCTTTTTACAACAGATGGCCACTAGAGAATAAAAAATTGCATACTACCCCTCACCCTACAAAGAGAATTTGTGGTAAGAAGGGACAGACAAGGAGGCACTACCCACAAAATTAAAAAAGAAAAATGCAGGAAATGAAATTTTTAAGAAGCCACTCCCATAATGTAAATTGCACATTTCCTCTACACGAAACTGAAAATTTATTTTGTATTTAAAACAATTGGCTACTAGAGGACAAAAGTTAAATATTGAAGAACGAGACGATACCCACAAAATTTCATGAAAAAAAAAAGGCAGAAAAGGGAAATTTTATATACATTCCTTCCCTTAAAGAAAGTTTGCACATTGCCTCTGAAAATTTATTAAGTATTTATAACAGGTGTCCACTAGATAAAGAAGGTTACATATTGAACAAGGAGGCGATGACCACAAAATTTCAAAAAGAAATGCAGAAAAGGAATTTTTATGTAAGCCCCTCTAGTAAAGAAAATCTGCAAATTGCCTTCACATAAGCTGAAATTTATTTTGTATTTATAACAGTCGGCCACTATGGAATAAAAAATTGCATATCGGTCCTCACCCACAAAGAGAGAAAGTTTGGTTCCTCCCCTGACACAAAGCAGGTGAATATATTTGTAGGTGAAGGAAGAGAAATAAAAGATAAAAAGAGACAGAGAGAGAGCTTACAATTTAACAGCAGAGAAAGGGTAGCAGCCAACAATGGTTGAAGAAAATATATGAAGCTCTGTTTCTCTCTCTGTAAACCAGAATATTTGAAGAAGAAGGAGGAGGAGAGAGGAAAAAGAAAATGGAAAGGAAGGAAAAATAGGCGTTAATGTGATTGGCTCTTGAAGCTCAAGTAGGGACGGATTTTCCGCCAATCATGCATTCCCCTCCAAATTCTTGCCAACCCTTCACATTCTTTTTTTAACGTGAATGGGTCGGATTCGGGTAAATTTTAAGCTCTAATTAACAACGTGGGCCCGTACAACATCACAAATAAGGTGCCGTATGTCATCTTACTACTACTTCAAGTATAAATCTAAAAGACTTTTGATATAGAGTGAAATTAGAGAAGTACTAATATATTTACTTTTAAATTTAGATGTAACATCGTCGTTGAGTTGATCATGATAAATAATAGTAATTATCTATTGATTTGTTTTTATTTTGAAAATCAAACATCATTAATAATTTGATATTTTTCATGATAATCTATTGATTGATCTAAATTCTTATATCATAAAATGAGACTCACACTCTTACATGATTGGTTAAATCACATGTACTATAACACTTTCTTTCTATTTTTACGTGTTTATATTCAAGCGTCCTATCTAAAATTTTCATGTGTTTTATACATGTGTCAATCTCTCAATATGCACACGTCAAAATTAAGAAGAGTGACCTTTTCTGTATTGAGGGAGCTTGCTCAATTTTTTGAGCTTGTTTAAGAAAAGGAAAAGCTTGAATTTTATGTAATGCCCATGAAAGCCTATAATTTTTTTTTTCTTATTTAACCAACTATATATTATATTTAATAAATACATATATATCATTGTAGTAAGCTCTATAGTAATTCCCTTCTCACTCAAAAATAAAATCATATAAATTAAATTTAAATTACATATTAAATTGGACTCTAGACTCACTTTATTCAAATATATCAATCTACCAAGTCTAATCGGTCTATCCAAATAAACGGGCTTCTACTTATAACCCAAAAAAATGTCTAAATTGTAGGTAAGTTTGGACTTTTAGAATACAAACAGAGTTGAACTCTGTAGAGAAAAGCTTAACCCAAACTTAATTTTAAAATTGCAATTAAATCCAATGTAGAAGGTAAGATTTGTACATTCCCTTAATCCCCAACCAAAGCCCAACAACAAAGGAGAAATATCAACCTCCCACGGGTAAAGATTCTTTTTTCATGTCCCACTTGATGTGATAATTGATTTGAAAGAATTCCATGTAATAAATATAAAATATCAGTTTAAATATAGCTTTAAAAATTAAAAGTTTGAACAAATTATACGACTTAATATAAATCTCACTAACATAATAATAAATATTTTAAAAAGTGCAAATATAAGATATAACTAAACCTTAATTATTTAGCTCACAATGAAAATAATTATTTAGAACACCATTTAATCGTTTATATAAAATACATGAAATGTCAATTGATGGGTGCTAACGAGCCTTTTTATAGTTATTTGTGCGACTCTTGAGAACACAAAGATCTTTTATTTTATTTTATTTTACTTGACTGACTTGCATTAGCACTTCAATAAAAAATAGAATAGAAGAGCTAGCATTTAAAACGTCCAATATAGGAAGAGAGGCATAAAATTATAGAGCCTAATATATAATATAAATTAATATAATATATTTTTTTAAAGCCCCCAACAACCCCCTTTCTTCTCTAATGGGTGGTCTCAGGTTTTTTACTAATTCAAATAGGCAGGCCAGGGCTTTATCCTTAAAAATCCAACAGATATTATGGGATCAGACTTTTTATATTGAAAATGGGCTTGGGCTTAGATGAGGTAGGCCCCGGCCGGCATGGCCCATGAACAGCCCTCAGTTGGGTGTTGGCAGGGGTAGAAATATCATCCGAGATATCTCGTATCGGCCTAGATATCTAGGGTTTTAGATGCCCAATATATCTCAGCCGATATGAGATATATCGTCTGTACGGGTGAGCTCTTGGCCGATACGACCGAGATCTCGCCGATATCGGCTAATACAACTGAGATTTGACAAAAAAGAGAAAAAGAGAGAAATATCAGCTGTGATGTCGAGATCTCAGGCCCAGCGATATTTCTACCCCTGGGTGTTGGAACTTGGAGCAGGTTAGCTTGGTCATGGGGCCGGTGGAAAAGTTGGAATCCACTAATAATGAACATAGATAACCAAAGTAGGAAAGCGTGTGGACCATCACTAAAGTTTATTCTATTTAAATTAGTGATGAGAACATGTTTGTCACAATTAGGGTTGACAATGAGTTTCAGCCAATCATGTTTGAGATGAGTTCAGCTATTAGTAATGGCATACTTTTTTTATTCAATTTAACTTTAAATTTTTTTAAAGTTAAATCAATCCGATTTGACTCAAACTTCTTTTCTAACAACTTGCTTCTAAAATTTATTAAAAAATAGAAAGCATGCAAAATAAAATAAAATGATTTTATTAAAAATAAAAGAGATAAGACTTTTTTTTTTTTGGAAAATGCTAGGGAGATTGCTCTGTAATAATCAGGGGTAAAAATCTAAGCTGAGAGAGATATCGGCTGCTATCATTCTCTCTCCTCTATTTTCATTTTTTCAAAATATCAGTTAAATTTTTATTTTTTTATTTTTTCTTAATTAAAAAAATAAAAGATGAAAGGAGGCTCAATTTTGATAAAAAAAAAAATTGAAATCATTAATACCGGTCGATATCGGCTCAAGCCCACCACCAAAACAAATTTTTATTTATAAAAAAAAATACAATATTTAATAAAATCGGTTGATATCAACCGATATCGGCTGAGATTTTCACCCTTGGTAATAATTGCAGTAGTCTGCACTTTTATTTGGGATACATGGAAAATGACAAATGCATTGAATGGATAAATTTTAAACATCGTTTGATCATTTTAGTTTTGATTTTGAAATTTTGATTGCTATAAGCTATATTAATTTTATGGTCCAATCTCATAAAGTTATGATGATTAGACGAACGAGTTTCATCTATAAAGTTCTCTGTCTATCTTATATTCACACTCAACCACATGAGGCTCAATTTTTTTTTTTGAAAACTTAGGGGAAATCTTAGACTCACACCAACTTACGCCTTAACAATAGCTCTCCTAAAACTCTTGAGGAGACCGTCATCTCACCTATGCCTCAGATATGGGCAATTGGGACTTGAACCCTAACCTCTCTTCCCAAGGGGAGAGGCCACCGGCTGAGCTATCCAACTTATGATAAATCTAGAGTCTCTCTACTAAAAATGGATACACAAGTCTTCTTAGAGCTGCTCCTTTTCTTTCACATATGAGAGCTATCATTGGCCTCAGATCCAATTAGAGTTTGACTTGGGCCCAAAACAATAACTTAGGAAATAGCAGGGGCCGAAAATTCGGCCGATATGTGGTCTCGGCCGAGATCTCTCTCTCCTCCTTTTTTTTTTAAAAAAATATCGGTGGCTTTTTTTTTAAAAAAAATCATTTAAAAAAATAAAAAAGGCTGTTTTTTTTTAAAAAAATTTAAAAATATAAATATCGGCCGACATCTAGGCCGATATCCACCCGTTTCAGACGAATATAGGTCGAGATATCGAACGGGCCCACACCGAGAATTTTTTTTTTTAATAAAAAAAAAAAAATCGGCCGAGATCTTGGCCGATTTTTTTTATCTCAGGCGGATACGGTGCATATCGGCTGAGATATCTCGGGTCATAAAACTAGAACCGAGCTATATTTTAAGACCCAAGAGTCTTATAGGACCAGACCCAAGTTAGGGGGTTCAAATCTACTTGACCCTGGACCTATGTGAGTCGAAGCTTGTTTCCATATTCTCTTTGTTTTCTATATATTGATGGGATGGTGTTGATATTAATGGAGATTTCTTAGCAAAATAAAGAACAAGCTACAATCGACATGAGATAGAGTATACATATTTACATATTAATATGATATTCAGAACCAAGTGACAAATTTTGTATTATATCTTATCTAGGATTTACAACAATAGCCAACCTATGCGAGCAGTCTTCTCTAATGTAGAACATATATTTCTCAATCTCAACCATTTTCAGCTACATTATTGTCATGTCTTTCTACGGTCTCCTCGTCGCGCCGGAGGTGGAAATTTTCCTACACCAGCATAGTTCATTAGCCGGTGACTTCTTCTGCAACTATACAAAATAGATTTAATGTGCATTCTAAGCTCCAATATGATTCATTCAGATGATTAATAGTCAAATTGTATTCTTGGAAGTATCTGTTGTACGTGATGATGAATACAGATGCTCTACTGAAACAGGTAATGTTAGTCAAGTTACCCTTTGGAGTAATATAAAATGTTTTGAACTTGCATGCCCTCTAAATCAAGATCATAGTGGATACATTTAAGTTGGACCTGAAAATAGTCATTTTTTTAGGTGAGACTAATCGCCACCCACAAGCCTTATATATCAGATAAGACTGAGAGAAGTTGGGTGATCCAAGAATGGTGTTAACCTGAGACCAAGAACTGATAGTCCTAAGACTTACATAATAAAGAACAACACTGTAGTCTTTTTTTTGATTTTCAATGAAATACCATAATATATTGTGATGGTAGCAGATGTTAATATTGATGAAAAAAGTCAAGACAGGATGAGTGGATAAGAGGACTTCATCAACCAGAACCAAATACAACAAAACACCTACTCTCAACCAATATACTAACCAACACAACTCTCAAATGAAATAAAACACTCCAAAATATTTACATAATTCCTTTTGAGTACGTCTATAAATTCACGCGATCCACTATGACTAAAGAGATAAGTCTCAAGGGGTTCTCTTCCTACAGTTTATCTATTTGATATAATTCACCAACTATCCAACAAGACTAGTTTATCTCAACCAAACTTAGTCCATAATTTCAAAGCTCTCTTTATCTCCAACAAGTCTGCCTCATTGAAATCTCTAATCCATACTAAATCTAGAAAGGAAAGTAAAAAGATAATCTCACTGCCTCCGTTTCTCAATAAGGTTTTTTGTTTTTTGCTTAGAGATTATAATTAGAAGATTTGGAAGAAAAAAAAAAAAAAACCCAAGTATTCACATTGTGACTTTACAAATCTGTAGCAAAATTGCAGAACAATTGGACAAAATTAGATATGATAACAGCATAGGCAACTTGGTATAGTAGCACCAGACTGCATGTGATATTTAAAATCAACAAATAGATTATTGGGATGAAGATTTCAAGTGCTTTTACGTAGAAAATAAATAATCTGAGTATTGTATTAAATACCTAGCCTATTATATATATATAGCCTCTAGTCAATCCCAAGTCTATCACTCTCAAAACTGTAACTCTTAACATAATTATAAATTAAATAGACCTCTTAATTAAAGGTAAACACAAGCTGTATAAATCCTAATCACATAATAATTCTAATATTCTAAATATATTCCAACATTTTATGAAATCTTCATGGTTCTACCAAACTTTACCAAAATAAGATACATTGAAAATTCTAACCCTTAATTTATGAATAATATCCAATCCAACGCTTGAAGATGTATTGGATGGATATAAATTTATATTAAATATAAAATAAAAAATATCTTAAATAATATATATTTTCCACAAAGATGGGATGTTAGTCTTTAGATGATGATATTTACCACATGCAAAGATGCTAAACATATACTCTTTGTTATATCCCACATTGAAAAGATGACTAAATAAATCCACCATAATTTTTTTTCAAATTGTTATTTTTTTCTAGTCCACCTCAAATATATAACTTAAATACTTCAAACAATTAATTAAAATTTTTATCAATGTTTTTAAAATACATTTTATTCTAAACTTTTTTAATCTTAAAATAGTAACTAATTTGGTTAAAATGATTTTTAAAGAGATGTATAATTAATTATGAACTTGCTAGATAAGCCTTTCATTGTTGACTCTGACTTATCTCGATCTAATTATTAAAATAGTTTTTGAACTTAAATTTTTTATTTTAAGATATTAGAACATTGTACCTTTAATACGATAACCATTCGTTTATATATAATATTTTCATATAAAAAGTTCTACTTATATTCCAACGAATACTGTGACTTTAGCGAGTCGGTCAGAATTCTCCAGTAGTAAACGGTGCGTATTACGCATACGGCGCATACTCATTGGGGGGAGGGAGAAACTCATCTCAGCGCAGCCTCCTTTATATATTTTTACCCTCTTTTTCTCTTTTTTTTCGAAACAGGAGAAATCAGTTTCTCCCACGCCGAATCAGGAAAGGCGAAAAAGGTACGGATTCACTTCTCTAGATTCGTTTCTCTTTCGATTTCAATCCCCCTTTTCAACTATTTATATCTCATTTATGAACGAATCAATCAACATTAATCGCATTTGATTTGGAATTTTACGGTTTTGATCTGTTTTTTATTATCCAATTTTGTTCAGCAACAGTATCTATGTTTTTGAGAGCTCGAAATTTTAGGGTTTAGGATGGGATGGAAGTGGCGGGTACTATTTTCATCTGTTTGGGATGTGGAAAGACTTCGGTTTTGTTGGGTTCTATGTGATGGAAGAAATTTGGATTATTGGAAGTTGAAGAGTCGTGGTTGGGGTTTGAACTTGAAAGTTCGGATTTGTGGTGGTTGGAGTGGATTTTAGCCTTTTGGTTCGATCCTACTATTTTAGCCTATGTTTCGGTGAATGAAAAGGAACATTTGTATGTTGAAAATTCGTGATTAGGGTTTGAAATGGAAGTTTGGATTATGTTGCAGTCGGAGTTGACTTGTAACAGTTTGGAGGAGAATTCCATTTTGATTTTAAGGTTTTGGTTGGGATCCTACTATTGTAGGTTCTGTTTGGATGCATGAAAAGGAAATAATTTTATAGAAAGTTGATGTGTAAGCAGAAGTGATTAAATGAATAAACTCCTTTCTAGTTTTAATAGAAAAATGGCAGAAATTTCTTGTATACAGGTAAATGTAGTACCTTAAGAATTTCTTTAATTTCAAATTTCCATATTCATCTTTCCTTTTCATGCATCTAAATGGAACTGTAGACGTAGTGTGTGTGTGGGCTTGTCTGGTTTTTCCCCTGAATGCATAACCCCTTCCACCACAAAACATGATGTCCATTTTCCCACTGAAGGAAATGGTAGGGAAAACCCCTCCAAAGTGATTTGGTGGGCCCTGACCTAGGCTGTGGACCTTCTTGGTCACCCATGGATCCCATCCAACATGTAGGTGTGTGTTTTCATGAGCACGATTACACACGAATTGAAGAGCCAACTGGATTCTGTTGAGTGTTGCCAACCTGTTGGCTGGGATCACCTATTAGCAATTGTGTCTACAGCTGATGGGCCACTAATATTACCCAATGGTCAAACTATGGGGGTCCTCCTAGTAACACAAATGAATGCTGGATAGTGTGTATTGTTACTCATTTAAAACAAAACAATTCTTGTCTTGATATTCTTTAAAGGGTTTGGGGAAATATGTGATGATTTTTCTTCCTTTGGACATACAACTTTTAATGCAACATATTTGGGATCAAGAATTTTTAGTGTTTGAAGTTATTGCCTCACTACTTTTTTTTTTTATGACCAAGGTGTCCAGTTTTCTTAGAGCACCCGATTAATCCTCAGGGCATGTGCAAACGTCTCTACCCACACATACTAGGTAACTCTACCCTTTGGGGTGGAGTGGGAATCAGACTCAGGACTCCCACATCCTGAGGCGGGTTCCTGGCCATCACTCCAACCCTTTTGGATTTTATTGCCCGACTACTTTGAAATAGAAACTTGTTGAAATCTTGACAAAATTGTTGTTGATCTTTGCTCCTCCTTGTAAGAAATCCTCATTAATTAATAAAAAAATGAGAAATGTAAAATTTTGTTTTGTGAATGCAAATTGTGAATTGAAAGCCTCAACTGACATTGCTTATGGTGATGGCCATGTGGGGTGCCTCATTGCAGATGTCATGGGCCTAAAATCTCAGTGAATAGACATTTTAACCATCTTTTGAATAGTTGTAGAGATCAAGGAATCAATTTTAACCTTCTTTTGAGTAGCTATAGAGATCAAGGAATCAAAATTGTCCATTGAGTGGTATCTAATGGAAAATTGTGGTGATTTGACTGTTGTAATTGTATGACATTACTATTCTTAGGGCATGGGCGTTCATGCTTGTGGTTTACTAGCTGGATAGTCCTGAATGTCATTATGTGGTTGTGTGCTGTGCAGATATTGAGATGTGTGGTTCTATTTCTATCTAGCAGGAAATTGTCTAACTAATGTGTGTCTTTATGATAAAAGAATTTACCGAAGTTTAATTCTCTTTTCATATTCTTTTTCCCCTCCAGCTGTAGGACAGGGTTTGACGAGCAGACCCGAAGAATTCCCCTGCAATGGATGCACCTGAACCCAGTCGGAGTTATGTGAAGCGGGATATTGAAGAGAGTTCTGATTTGAAGGTTGATAGGGTTGAAGACGAGGATGACTGGGAGGGTGTTGATAAGAGGAAGCACCGGTCAAGCAAGTCAAGAACTAGGCATGGAAATTTGGAAGAAGGTGAAGAATGGGACAGTGTTGGGAAGAGGAAGAGTTCTGGGGACAGAACCGATAGCAGAAAGAAGCCTGGTGGCTCAAGTAGAGCTGGTAGTGGAGATGAGGATGATTATGACGTGAGGAAGGATTCCCGTGCTAAGGCAGTGAAGAAAAATCAAGATGAGAGAAGTGATAAGAAATCAAGCAGCACTTATCAGGACAGAGAATGGGAAAGCAGCAGAAAAAGCAGCAGAGATATAGATGGTGGTAAAAGCTATGCCCAGGCTGATGAAAGTGAACGGAACTCATCAAGGAAAACGAGCATAAAACCATCTTCACATGAGGGTTCTCAAAGCAAAACGAGAAGCAAAGTGGATACTACTCAGGAAAGTGAATTGGAAAAGACAAGGGATCGAGATTCAAGGTACTCAGAAAGGAAAGAAAGCAGCAGAGAGAAAGGTTATGGTGCACGTGAGCAGGAAAGGATTCCACGAAGAAGATGGGATGAATCTGATTCAGTTAGAAAGACAGAAGAAAATAATTATTTGGATAAAACTGAGTCAAGGAGCGGAAAACCTTCTGATCATAAAAGTGGCTCTTCCAGAGAGAGAACTGTTGATGCAAAGCACGAAACTGGTGAAAGCAAAAGCAGGGCTGTTGATTCAAGTACTGAAAGGGCTGTCAAATCCAGCATCAGGGAGGATAAAAGGGTTGATAGCGAGAGGAGTAAGTCTAGAGGCAAGTCTGACGCTCAAGAAGAAGATAACAGGGCAATTGGCACTACTCGTGAGGATAGATTGGATAACGTCAAAGATGATAAGCACAGGGCTAGAGATAAGTGGGGTGGGTCGGCTGAGGATGTGGAGTCAAGTGCACGCAGGCTGAGCTCCAGGGATGATAGAAACGAGAAATATAGTCAACAACGAGACCGTGCTCGAGGTGGCCGTGATGACACAGAGAGTCGAGAAAGGTCTATTAACGCAGATGAAGATGGCCATGCTCGGCTGAGGGAAAGAAGTGGTAGGGAAATCAGACGCACTAAAAGGTCACGTAGCCCCGATAGAATTGGGAGGCATCGCCAATATTCGGATGAATTTGATCGAGGGTTTTCTGATTCTGACAACGAAAGAAGCATTGGGCCTAAAGGAAAGGAACGGGAAAAAGAAGGTTACAAAGATGATAGATCCAAAGGCCGGGATAGTAGCTGGGATGATAGGAGGGATTGGGAAGGTTCTAAAGATAATTGGAAAAGAAGGCATCAAACCAGGCATGATAAAGAGACTAAAGATGGGGATAATGATTTTGATCACGACAAGGACTGGGACTCACAAAGGCATGAGCGCGAGAGGGAGAACAGTGACAAGGTTCATGGACGCACTGGTTATAGAAAAGATAGAGGCAGGATTGAAGGCACAAAACCTTCAAGTTTTGGAACTACGAATGAGAGTTCTGATATAATTTATGTTAGGCCTAAACCTCTTGATTATGGAAGAGAGGAACCTATGAGGAGAAGTGAAACTGGAATACTCCAGGAGTTTACTTCAGTGGCAAGTGATGAGGAGTGGGGATATCTGCCTGAAGAAAGGACAAGAGGGGTTGATTTTTATGGCCCTGATGATGATATGCAGGATACATATCCAGATGAAGATAATTTGGGAACAAGTTCTGGGAGGGGCAATTTTGATATGCAGGGTGCAAAGGGTAGAGGACAAAAGGGGACCATGAATTTCAGTCGTATCAGTGGCGGACAGACTTCTATTAATAGTTCACAGGCCTCATTTGGAAATAACCAGGGATCTGGATCTTTTAATAGAGCTGTCCCACAAGGAGCTAAAGGAGGCAGGCTTGGGAGAGGTGGAAGAGGAAGGCCTACAGGGAGAGATGGACAACGGGTTGGCATGCCACTGCCTATGATGGGGCCTCCCTTTGGTCATCTTGGGTTGCCTCCAGGATCCATGCAACCAATTGGCCCCAATATGTCTCCAGCTCCAGGTCCACCAATTGGGTCAGGTGTTTTCATTCCACCATTTCCTGCTCCAATTGTTTGGCCAGGTGCTCGCGGTGTTGATATGAATATGTTAGGTGTCCAACCTGGCCTTTCTCCTGTTCCTCCATCTGGGCCATCAGGACCTAGATTTGGCCCTAATGTGGGAAGTGGTCCAAATCCTGCCATGTTTTTTAGTCAACCAGGCCCTGTGAGAGGAGTTTCTCCTGGCATGTCTGGTCCTGGCTTTAATGGTATGGGTCCACTTGGACGTGCAGTGCCTCATGATAAAGCTCCCATGGGTTGGGCTCCTCCCAGAACCAGTGCGCCTCCTGGTAAAGCTCCTTCAAGAGGAGAGCAGAATGATTACTCCCAAAATTTTGTTGACACTGGTATGCGACCCCAGAATTTCATCAGGGAGTTGGAGCTGACCAGCGTTGTAGAGGACTACCCGAAGTTGAGAGAACTCATTCAGAAGAAAGATGAGATTGTTGCTAAATCTGCTTCTCCACCCATGTATTACAAGTGTGACCTGCGTGAGTTCATACTGTCTCCTGAATTCTTTGGCAGTAAATTTGATGTCATTCTAGTTGATCCCCCGTGGGAGGAATATGTTCATCGTGCTCCTGGTGTGACTGATCATATGGAGTCTTGGACATTTGAAGAAATACAAAATCTTAAGATTGAGGTATGCTGTTTCCTCTTCTCTCTCTCTCTCTCTCTCTCTCTCTCGCTCTCTCTCTCTCTTTCTCTTGTATGTTAATCCAGAGTCCAGACATTGATTTTGATTAGAAGATGGTATTGCCTTGATCAGTGTAGACTGTAACAGAATGAACACAAACAGCGGCAGATGCACTTTGGCCAAATATTCTAATAACCTCGGGCCTTGGTCTTTTTTCTTTTTTCGTTGATATAAAAAAACCCTTAGATGGGACTTGGGCCAAATATCCTGGTTTTTAGGATTTTCCAATTTGGGGGCTTTGGGCATCTCATATGAATGGTGCGGCCCATCAAATCAAGGAGCTGAATCTGTAAAACAGGCCAACATTTACAGACCTGGGGGCCTTCAGCAAACTATCTACTTTTGTAGATCTGCTGACCCTATAAATACTCTTTCAAGCCATCAAAAGGGTTTTTTTACTTACAAGCCATTAAATGCTTAGCAGAATGTGTGCTCAATATGCAACATTTGCAGTAAGTAGGTTTGTTATTCATGTGATTTGAGCTTTGATTCGAAGTCTTTAACACTTCTCTTCATCTTGCCATTAGGCAATTGCGGATACTCCTTCATTTATCTTCCTGTGGGTTGGTGATGGTGTGGGTCTCGAGCAGGGCCGCCAATGTCTGAAGAAGGTATATTCATCAATCTTTTTCGAAATTAAAAATATAAATTGTGTTGCAATGCCTTTTTATTGCTGTAGCTTAGTTGCGTATATTCTATCTTCTTATCATCAATAAAATTCTTCTGTCCTTTCATAAGAAAGGACCTTGTGTCTTAGTAATGCTTTTGGTTATATTTATCTTTAAAGCAGTTGGATAAGAAGTAACAACTTTCAAAAGTCTCTACTCTATTTCCAGCTAAATCAGGCCTAGTATAGTAACTATTCTTACACTCAAAGATGGATAATTGCTTGAGCATGTTTATTATTTTCTATATTTCCTTAATAGTGGGGATTCCGGAGGTGCGAGGATATATGCTGGGTTAAGACAAACAAGGCAACTGCAACTCCAGGCCTGCGACATGATTCCCATACTCTATTTCAACACTCAAAGGTAGGTAGTAGCCCCTAACTCTATTCTGGAGCTTTTCTGCAGTTCCATTCGTATGTTGATTTCATTTCTTCTCTATCTACGTAAGTGGCTATTTTATGGTTGCATTTCTTGTCCTGAAAAGTTTTGAACCTTATTCTGCTGGATTTAGGAGCACTGCTTGATGGGAATAAAAGGCACTGTTCGACGTAGCACCGATGGTCACATAATCCATGCCAACATTGATACTGATATAATTATTGCCGAGGAACCTCCCTATGGTCAGTATTTCTTATCTCTAAAATTTGTTACCCATGTGCCGTGTATGTTTGTTGCCTGCAAGCATATGCATGTTAAAAGTATCCATCCATCATGTGAGTGTTTCATTTGGTATAGGCATACCCCATGATACACCACAAAGTAGTCAAGGTGCAAGGAGCTCTCAAGTTGCAAAGCATTGTAGTGCCAATCTAATTTTGCTATGAACATTTCCATTTATTGAAAATATACATTGAGTTATTTTATTGAATGAAAACATTTTATTGATAGAAAGAAAAATACACCCCAAAGAAGCCTGGTTGGACATCTCTACAAAGCAAACCTGTTCCTTCTCTGGCTAGTTTATCTGCTTTTTCATTTGCTGGTTATTTATTAAGCATGTAATTTTCTGCACGGTCCAGTTATGGTAACATTTCCATGAACGTCCTCAGGTTCAACAAAAAAGCCTGAAGATTTATATAGGATAATAGAGCATTTCTCACTTGGTCGGAGGCGGCTTGAACTGTTCGGGGAGGACCATAACATTCGCTCTGGTTGGCTGACTGTGGGGAAGGGATTGTCTTCATCTAATTTCAATGGAGAGGTAAGAACCCTTTCCCACCCAAAAATTAGAACTGTAAATGTGATATATTTTATTTGCTTCTTCAATGCGTCTGCATGTGGTAAGGTGGTATGCAAGTGAGATATAGACTCCCTCCTGGTTGGGTGGACCTGCACTAGTACATGCTCAGCTTAAGATTCAAGAGCATTTCTTTTGAATTGGGTCAGTATATACAAAACAAAGGGGCAGCTGTTATACCTGGCATCTTACAATTTATGATTTGAATCCTATTATTCAATGTACTTTCTACAGAGAATGATTTGCATGTTATGCTTGAATCCCGATTTTTAAGAATTTTGCATTTTGGTAAGTTTATTAATTTATATGTAGGTTTTGGTACAAGTTGGTTTTATAAGCTATACATGATTATATGTAAATACAAGTCCATACACGACTTCCTTTTTGTGAATCTTTGAACACTATTAAAAATATATGACCACCAACTTTTACTTATGAGACGAGGCTACCATTGTTTTTTTTGGGTAGGAAGATCATTGTTTTATTTGCCATTAAAATTTGATGAATTGAATACAAAATGTATTGCATTATGTATCTTTCAAAAAAAATGTATTGCCTTATGAAAACTTACTTTTTAGAGGATTTTTAAATATTTTTCCTTTGAGGAAATCATTAATAGATCTTACGATTCATGACACAATTTACGATTTGATATGATTTCAATTTTTAGAACACTCAAAGTTTAAGAACTCAAAAAACTTGGACAACTTTGAATCTATGGATGGATAAGTTTTCCAACAAAACTTGAAAAAACTTGTTGCAACTATCGTTCACAATGTCCATGAAGGTCCTACATTGAGGAGGTGGCTGGCCTTTTTGTTAGTCATTGTGTTCGCCCCTGAGGCTATACACAATGCAGTGCTTGGATGGTGGTGCTTGTGTGGGTCCCTGGAAATGGTTGTAGAATGCTTGTGATATTTGTTGCACTGGTTCTTCAAGATGTGTGATACCCATCTCGAATGTTTGCTGGACCTGTGTTGGGCACTTGCAGACATTCTTTATGGACTACTCTAATATTTTTTTATATTGTTTTTCAAGATAATTAAAACATGATGACACTTGTCCTCTTGAGACTTGATTAAAACATCAATATACTTGTCATTTGATTGTTTAAAGTAAAATTAGTACATTATTTTCTACTACTGTTATTTTAGCACCTTATTTTCATCTAAAATAAATTTAATTTTAAACTTGCCTAAATATGGTGTTGGAGTCTCCAAGTCTTTTTTTTTGGTTCGAGTCTAACACTGGCGCTCGTAACTGTACCCATACCATTGCAACTAAATTTGTGATATAACAATCCTGCTACATAAAGATGAATTCTGACTTTCATGGTTTTGAATGTTACCAAAACGTGCAGGCGTATGTGAGGAATTTTGCGGACAAGGATGGGAAGGTGTGGCAAGGTGGTGGTGGACGGAATCCGCCCCCAGATGCTCCTCATCTTGTGTTGACAACTCCTGAGATTGAGAGCCTTCGCCCAAAATCACCTCCTCAGAAGAACCAGCAGCAACAGTCAACATCCCTCTCTCTGACAACAACCAATCCTGCCAACAAAAGACCTGCTGTTAACTCCCCGCAAAACGCGACTATTGTACCTCTTGGTCTGAACCAGGAAGCATCTGGATCAAACCCTCCAACTCCTGTTCCATGGGCTTCACCAATGGGCATAATGAAAGGAATGGATACTGGAACTAGTGGCGCAGATGACAAATTCTTGGATGGATATGGGTTTAATGCTTCTTGTGGGCAAACAAGCGGAGACCATCTAGACTTTGAGCCTCACCGTGCAGTCAATTTGTTGTAATTTGAGCAGAGACATGGCTCACTATCTATTTGCAATTTTTCCTGGCAAATGCCTTTGTAATTTTTGTCTCTGTTTGTAGGAATGTAACCGTGGGTTGAGTTTGGGTCAGTTCAGGGTTCCATACCGGGTTTACCCCCACCTGGAATCGAGTCGGACAATCAAGTAAGAGCATGTGTTTATGACCGAGTCTGGGGTTGGAGTGGTCGATATGCAGTTTTTGGGTGGATCCTTCTGGCAAAATGGAATGAGGTACAATCGCTATACCATCTGTATTGTCTCCTTGATGAAATGAAAAAAAAAAAAAAAGGAAATAAATTGAAAGGAAGGCTTCCATTTGTTTCTAGTCAAGTTTGGCTTCTACGATATTTGCTATCATCCTTAAAGAACCTTGCATTGTCAATTTGGTTGGTTTTTGGTTTTTAGGTTGTACTTCTCATCGTCATTCCTCTAAGGGAGCAACTGGTGCTCTGCTTGTTTGCATGCACCGTTCTCAGATCGACAATTCTGATCTAAATGTTCCTTTCTAGTTCAAAAAATGAGACAAATGTATTGGAAATGTTTTTTTTTTTTTTTTAATTTACGTGTGGGAAACTGCAGGATACCTAGAGTAAAACCTTCACGGGTGAGCCTACTACTCCTAAGACACATCAATGTTAGGTCATGGGAGCTTGAACCCGCAATCTCCAGTTTTCTGAAGCGGAAGTCAATCAGTTGAACTACACCTATATGGATATACATGTAGATATTAGAAATGTTTTGGTACCTCTTCTAATTCTTTTCAACTATTTTGACATATTTTAGTCTTATGTCAATGTTACTTTAGCCTTGTTTCATTAATTTTTGTAAAAATTGATATAAACACTGGTGTTTTGGATAAAAGTCTCTTTAAATTAATGATGAGTATATGTTGGTCACAGTTAGGGTTGATAACAAGCTGGGGCTGATCATGTTTGAGAAAGTCTAATAACAGATTTTTTTAATTTGATTTGACTTTAGAAAAATTTAAGGCACTTTAACCCAATTTGATTTTGATTTCATTTCCTCGATCCGAATTTTATTAAAAAATAGAAAACATGAAAATGAAAGAAAACCAACTTTCAGTGAAAATGAAAGAGATGATGCCTTCCCTTCATGTGGGAGCATTTGGTCTATACGGCTCTATCAACAGTGTTGGGTCTAACTGGAGCTTGACTTGGGCCTGAGTCAATAGTTTAGTAAATCAATGGGTCAAACAGGTTATAAGACTGGGACTGAGCCATATGTTAAGGTGCAGCTGTCTTAATGGGGTAGACTTAAGTCAAGGGGGTCTCACCTGCTTTACCTGCCACCTTTGGATTTATAGACATGATTTAATGAATTATGAAGAAGAAATGAGGACAAGAAGAAGTGTTAGCCAAAAATGTGTTGAAAATGGATGAGATCACATAGAGTGCTAGCCTTATATAGAGAGTTCCTTAAAAAAGACACATGTTTCAAATGAAACAACTAAAATAGGACGGATGGAGTATTACTTATAGAATTAAAAAAAGAAAAAAAACATTTGAGTAAAAGTCCAATAACTAACCATTCCAAGATGTATCTACCCATGAATTACATGAGTTTGTTCTCATACATGCAACACAAACATTTCAAACCATAATTGATCCAATTCATACTAATATACTATTAATAATTTTTCAGATGGGCTGCGTCATCATTTTAGGCCCATTTTGTTAAGGCAACCTAGGTCGACTTGTTTTCGTAGTGGGCCCTGCCCATAGCCTTGAGGAAAGGGAGTCCAATCTGCACTTGGCCAGTTGACAGCCCTAGCATGATGAAGGGGGGCTAGGATCTTTGCGCGTGGGTGGTGAGACTTGAGATACCGAATAGTGAAATATCAGACCCTTAATGAGCCAAAACATTTTGATCGGAATGTCAGCCTTCAAGACCATGTTGGCATAGATACTTTATTTTTTAAAAATCCACACAGGTCAAAGTCCCTAAATATCAATCAAATTTGGACCAAAACATCGGCCCCTTTGATAATTAGGTAACTTTCAACAAATTTCAATTGTTATGATATTAACATCACCCCCTCCCCAAAACAAAAAAATTTTGGTCGACATTTCAGATATTGGCCATTTTTTCTAAGGGCATGATAACAATTGGTCCAGGGAAAAAAATCCTTCAATTTGATGTTCACCTAGAGAAGCATTTGATGTTCGGATATGGCAAGCAATCAGGGTTATTGGGTCTGGTGGTAGACCCATGATAGAAGTTATTTCAATCAAAGCTGTTAGATTTCTGACAAAGTTTAACCAATATATTGAATAAACCAGGCGATATAGGTCATACCATGCCATTAGATGTCTGAAACATATGAGCCAATAATTTTAACTTATAACTGTATTCTTGGTTTGATGGGATGGTGTTGATGGTAATGTAGATCTCTTAGCATAATATACAGCAATACAGCCATGGTAGTGAAAGAACAAGATACAATTGAAATAAGATAGTATAGTATACAAGTATACACATTTAGAACCAAGTGACAAATTTTCGCCAGTAGCCTGACTAGGATTTACACAACAGCCGACCCATGTGAGCAGTGCTCATCTTAAAATAGAACAGGTTTCTCAACCATTTTCAGCTACATAATTGTCATCCTACAGAAATGGGTCATGTGTTTCTACGATTTCTTCGTTGTAGCATGTTGGTAACAGCCGATTAGTTGGAGGTAGAAATTTTCCTACAGCAGTGTAGTTCATGAGCCGGAAACTTCTTCTTGAACTGTACTGAATAGATTGAATTGGCGTTCAAAGCTCCATGATGATTCATTTAGAAGATTAATATTCAAACTGTATTCCTGGAAGTGTCCATTGTAAGTAATGATGATTATAGATGCCCTGCCCAATCAGAAATGTCAATCAAGTTTCTCTCCAGTGTAATATTAGGGGTGCAACTTAGGTTAGGGTCAGGTATATACACTCCTCATTTTTTTGTCATTATTTGATGATTTTTTATAATTAACTTTCTAAAATGATTATGCTCTAGTGGTGAAGATCTATTTTTATAGATGCCTCTTCACTTGAAGCATATCAATATAATATATATATACATCAAATTATCTATTTAATTATATGGGTTAAACCCGTGACCTGATTTAACCCGACTTGTATTGGTTGACCCAAATTAGAAATGGATTGGGTTATGGACAAAGTGGAGGAAGCTAAAATATGACTTGAAAATTAGTGACCCTAATTAAACATGGGCGGGCTAAAATTTGGCTCTCAATCTTACCTGCCCGCTCAAATTGCACCCTTGAGTAATATAAAATGTTGAACTTGCATGACTCTAAATCAAGATTATAGGAGATATTTGAAGTCCGATGTGAAAACAAACAATTTCAGTTAGGGTGAAAAATGAACCCCGGCAGCTTAGAAAAGTTGGGTCATCTAAGCAGTTATATAATGACTTGAAACCAGGAATTAGGGCTGTTCATGGGCTCAAAACTGGCCCAACCCTGACTCGAACTCGAACCTTTTGTAAAACATGTGTACTTCACTAATGGGTCAGGATTGGGCTCATTACCAATGGGCACGCCCAAGTTTTTAGGTAAAGCCCTTTAAAGAAAAGATTCTATCTTATTATAGATACATTAACTATTAACGTTTTCATGGAACTCACCTACAAGCAGAAACTGGAGCTGCAGGGGATGTGCTGGTCATTTTCTCGACGCTGCGGAGCATCACACAGCTGTAAAACATCAAAATTTAGGAAACGCTGAAACAAAGAGAATAATAAGCTATGCTAAGAACTTCATGCAAAGATGAAAGATTGCCATGAAACAGGTCAGCTTATGGTAGAATGCTCTAGCCAAAAATTAGGCCAGTAGTAGGGTTGCAAGTCAAGTTTATACTAACCCACTTTGAACCAAACTTAAAACCAAAATTGAGCGGACTCTGGATACCAGAAATATCCGCCTTTTTCGGAACCAACCCAAACCAATAAAGTGCCCAAGACTTGAGATTCGGCCCCAAGAACCCAGCAATTTTAATAGATTGCCCCCCAAAAAAAAAATAAGGGGAAAAAAACATAAACTATCATGAGACAAAAAAGGGTATATGATAGATCCCAAAAATGGAAGAAATAAAAAAAAACTCCCACAAAAACACTCAAATTTAGTAAAATAGAAAATAAAGAGGTCCAAAATAGAAGTAATAAACTATCTTAATATAATTTATGGGAGAAACGACTATGATTTATAAAACATCTTTATATAATTATATTTATATTAAAATACTTTGGGTTGGGTCTCAGGTTTCGGGTTTTTTACTCCTTAAATCCAACCCAACCCAAGAAAATCTTAGGTCTTCATAGCTATTTATGGGTCAAGTTCATGAAGGTCGAATTTTAATCTGACCCGATTTTCACCCTTAATTAGTAGGTCCATGCATGTACAACAAAAATAAAGCACCATCGTTTCATTTAAGTTTATCAAATGTAATGAGCAGATTGACCTAATTTTGGCTAGGTTCGTTTATGATGAATTAACCTAACTGATTTATGGCATGAATCTTGTACATGTACGGAGAAGGAACATGGACCATGAAGATCTTTGAAATATCATCTGCAGTTTTTATGTAAACTTCAACATGTGCTACCATGAACTATAGCTTCACCTTTTCACTCCAGCTGGGACTGCGTTGGGAAGCACATGGTGATTGGCAGGTTCAAAGGCATCGTTGATTTTGTCAGGTATCATTGACCCAAGCAGACTATTTGATCTCTTGCTTCTGAAAAATATGAAAAGCTTATAAGATCTAGAGCCAGGTCTATAAGGTTGCTACTTTTCTTTATCCAATGTAGTCATGTCTGCAAGCTATGATTCCCTTATACAACATGGATATAACATAAAATGCCATAAATATCTCTGGGCCAATAATAATAATAATAATAAACAGTTACAGAGATGGTACAATATCGATGCGTTGGATATGTTTATCCACTAGTGCTGTCAATTGACTGGAAATGCGATAACTCAAATACCTGTATTCTGCTTTCATGAAACTTCAAAAATTGGAAAATAAATCAGTGAAAACAACATATTAGTTCTGGAGAGAAAGGGGATATGTTGATTAGTTCCAAAGTTTATCTTTAAAAGAAAGGAAAATGAGTAGAGGAAACGGATGATTTGATGGAAGAAAGGGAAGTGAGCAATAGCTAAGCCATGGCCATCTTAGCTGCTACGATAGAGCAAACATTCGTGAGTGACATTGCTTATGTGCCTCTAATATGGCGACATTTTCAGGCCAGCCAAAATTCCAATCCACTCAGTTCAAATGATGAATGTTTGACAGCTCACTCATTAGGAAAAAGAAATATCTTCATCATATGCTAGGTGGATTTTTTATCAGTGACAAAAAAACAGTAATGCAAGATAGTTGTAACTCATAAATGTTCTCAAGAGGTTTTTTTTTTTTTTGAACTTGTCTTGAATGGAGAATTTGGAAATACACATGGCATGCACTCAATCAAGGAAACCCAGTGGGACTAAATGGCAAGAGTCTTGGAGTTAACACAGATCGGACCTGTGGACTAGGTACCATACTGTAATAAATTTAAATCTACATTTATTTTAAATGAAAACAAAGGTACTGTCTCAAAAAAAAAAAATGAAAACGAAGATGTGAATGTAACACTAATAGAAAATAATGAATTAGTTTACTCAAAATAATCAAGTGACAAACATATCAATATTTTAATTAGGTTCAAAGAGGAGAAAGGTGTAGTAATATTTTAATCATCTTGGAAAATGATGTTAAAAAGTACTAAAAGAGTCTATGAAGAATCCATGGAGTCAGACATGGATGCATCACACATTTTGAAGTGTAGGTGCAACATAGATGGTAGGTGGCTATTACAGATTCAAACTATAATTAGCAGCTTTGGGAAAAACTGATATTTTTTGGTGTTAAGGCTTCTTACCTTTGATTTATCATCAACTCAAGAGAAAAGACATGAACAGATCCTGATGAGCTTGTTGCAACAAGAATTTCAGGAAGTTGTGCAGATGGCCCAAATGAAAGGGAATATATAGTGGAGGGGTATGTCCCTCTTCTAAAGCTATATGACTGCACAAAAAGAATAGTTAGATTCCATATATAACCAAGGAGTTATGCCTATCAGATGATTGCATTAATTAAATTTGGATTGATGACCATTTTCTTCCAAATTGTCTATTAGGTAGTTAGATCATCCAAGCAAAACAATTTTGAATACTACTTCCACAATTATACCCACTATTTGTATGATCTGGTATGAATAATGTATGCCAATCATTTATTGGATGAGTTAAAACCCATCAGAGCCTAGTTCTTAATGTAAACAATAGTTCAGCACTTTGACTTTGGCTCAGAAAGCTGATTTGAAGGAAACAAGTGTTAACAAAATAACATTTTTCTGCTCACCTTGGTTGCTTGAGAAAGGAGATGAACTCTGATTATAGTTCCTTGCTCAGAAGCTGTTGCCATGTACATACCATTTGAAGAAAGGACAATTGCAGACAATGGTGACTGGTGAGCATCAACCTGTTATTGAAGTTTCAACACATGGATGATAAGACTAAAATGTGACCATCCACGATTAAGTGCTGGCCTTGTAGAACAGGCAAATAATATGCACTGGAGTGTACTAATAGAGCGTGCATGTATCTCACTCAAGTGATTCGATCCTGTCAGGTGCTTACATGGTAATTTGGGATATCCAAGCCATTAATCAGGTAGTGTTCAGTGATTAGATCCTAAGAGATCCAAACTAACAGATCATTGGGATCAAGATTTCAAGGGCAGTCATAGTATAATTGGATGGGCCAGAGACAAAAGAACAAGAGCTAACTGAATATGCGACAAATGGATGATTGGATGGGTCAGAGACAAAAGAACAAGAGCTAACTGAAAATGCGACAAATGGATGAATGGCATAAATTTCAGAGATCTGTCTCTCATGATATATAGCTCATCTTCAAGGGTGCTTTCAATTTTAGAGAGAGAGAGAGTTTCAAGATCTACAATATTCTTTTTCATATTTTGGTAAGATTTCTCATGTCCAGGTTTCCAAATTTGGCCTAAAATCTTTATTAAGAATTTTTGTTTTAGGTCGTTTTTGAATAATAGCTCAGGTTAAAAAAAAACCATGCCACCAAAGCTGCAACAATTAGACAAGTAATTTTCATTTTCTCATAGTCTGTAGCTTCTCTTGAAACATACTTTCAAAGCTAAGATGGGCTTTTTCCATATTTTAATGAGATTTCTCTGTTCCAGGTATCAAAATATGGCCCAATTTTTTTTGAAAAGTTCGACTTTAAGGTAATTCTGTAATGGTTTTACCACTTGGTTAAAAGTTAATAGGTGTAAAGTTATTGTGGTTGGGATTAAAACAGAGAAGTTAGTTGTAGTGTTTCTTTAATACGATTTCTCTATAAGAGATTGCTGAATATTCTGCTACTGCATATTTTATCTCAATACATAAAGCCTCAGATTGACAATAAGTTATTTATTTTGCTGAACGCAGACCAAATGTACCAAATAGCAGCAGCAAATACAAGACTAGTGGCTGTGGCCTCAATCTCCTCAACTGCCCAAACTTAGAGGTATATTGAAGATAATCTATGTTGAGAATGACCTTGAGGGAAGAGTTTAAATTTTGAGGATGATGTTCCAAATCCAGGAAGGGTAATTGCATTTGAAGAACAGTTAAACTGGTTCCAATTCTTTGCTACAGAGAACAGGCACAGTCGTAACCAAGGCCTAGTTTAGCTAGAAATAGACATGATTTCCAAAGCCATGATTCACTCCTTTTGTGGCACAGTTTCTAATTTTGTCAAGTGTAGAACTACTTTAATTCTTGTTGGAATGCAACAAATTGCTGATTTCATTGAATCTTCGGAGAAGTTATTATTTGATCACCACTGCTAGTGGTGGTGGTGTAACATATGGGAATGGGACCCGTTGCAAATCCTCGTGGTGTTTCTCTTTGGAAAAAAAAACACGAGTTGAAGTAATAATGGTATGTTAAAATGTGTCATAGATGCTAAAGGAAATATCAGAACTGGCACCGCAGTTGACAAAAAGTCAAACATAAGAGCACAAGAATGGAAATTGTGTATGGTACATATCCATTTTCCTGTTATTACAAATAAAAATTTGTTATATAATCTTACATTCTATGCCACTGTGTCAAGTTAGATTTCAGCATTATTTGGATCTTCTATGAAACATGAAAACATGCACCTCATGCCCATAGGAACTCTCCTAGTTGGCCGGGCAGAGTGGCAACAAATTGCACTTCTGGTATAAAACTAAAATATTGATCATTTTGTGTCTAAATCTTTGTAATAAAAAAGCTACAAATTAACCAAGAATATCTACCAAACCGTATGACATTGGGTGTGAATTTGAGCATGGCATGTGACATTGAAAACTAAATAGTGCCACAATGTGATAGGTTCTGATATCTGGAAGCAACTACAGATCAAAACAACAGACTTGATGATGGTGGACAAAGTGATTGTTATGTGATCACCATTGCTGCTTCCATTACAGAGACATTTCTACATGCCAGAAATTAGATTTACCATATGACAGCAGTTAGATTAACATTATTATGTGGAGTCAGATGTTAGGCAGTGAAGAAATGACAAGAAGATAAGATACATGTGATTGAGGATGTGTCATGTGTGGAATAACAAAAAAAGATGCAATTAGGAATCATTACAGAAGTAAACTGTGCATGACTTCAGTAGAAGAGAAAATCAAGAAGTGCTCTTTGAGATGACTGGCATACCAACCTGACAATGTGAATGGAGTTCCATTGCATTGTATACTAGAACAGACCCTTTGGTTGTACTTGCTGGAAGAGCTAGATAGCAACTGTCCAGATTAGGTGAGAATGCACAGAGTCCTGTAACCAAAGTTCAAGAAAGATATTATCTACTATCTAACTACAGTGCTGCAGAAATTTTTTAAAACTTAAATTATTATGATTTAAATTCTTTCAAGATCTTTGAAAGTTTATTTTAATTCAGAAATGTGGGTGAGTAAATACATGAAAATGAACTGAGAACCACAATGAGGTTAGCATTTCAATAGTATTACAAATGACACAATATGCAAAACATCACCATGAATGAGAATAATATGACAACATTGGGAATTTGGATATTATGTGAACAGACAAGCATATGAATGGAATCTGTTATGATGAAAAGACCTGTGACAATGTTTAGAACATCATAGATGGGAAAGCTGTTTCAGAAAACATATATCTTTCTACTCCATATTTCTTAAATTTGCGTAATTACGTTCTTGAAGTTATTTATTTGTTAGGTAACTTGGTTCTACCAAGCACTACAGTCAATGTATGAGTAACCTTTCAGAACTAAAGACTGCTCTAGCGAATAACTTTTTAGAACTAAATAAGTTATGACCATGA
The DNA here is from genome assembly GCA_013350335.1 of Chimonanthus salicifolius. NCBI lineage: Eukaryota > Viridiplantae > Streptophyta > Magnoliopsida > Laurales > Calycanthaceae > Chimonanthus > Chimonanthus salicifolius. The sequence continues at coordinate 67,145,345 of CM023536.1, read as the reverse complement.
AATAACTATCCCTGTCAATATATGGTTTTTCAGTAAAGGAAGTATCCTATTTCCTGACCTTTGGTATTTGGCACAGTATCTACTGTGTCCAGAATTGTAAGACTGTTCAAATCATATATGTATGTCTTGTCTTGCAATACGACAACAAGCCTGCACAAACATATTTCACCATTATGCAACATTGGCAACAAGGACTGCTAAAAAAATATTGTCAACAATTATTGAAATTAGAGATTCATTATCTCCCAAAATGTCTGGATGCTTCCACAGCAAAATAATTTCTTATTGAAAAAAAAAAAGCAAAATAATTTCTGAACAATTCATTACTCGTTCATTTTTAATGACATGTAGTTGGAAAGGCTACAGGCAAGAAGGCAATTTTTTTTTTTTTTTGAGCGGTAATAAGAAGGCTAAAGACTATTAGAAAATTTGTAATTCAAAAGACTGGGAAAGATATAAGCTGGTTAAAGGAGTTGCAGAGAGAGTAAACTAAATCATCAGCCACGCACCTTATAAAATGCTCTTGGTGAGAGCTCATTTGGAGCCCACCTACAATTATGTGGTTGGGTGGATTTGAAAGATATATATAGTGCTTCTAAAAAAATCAACTTGATTAAATGCCTAGCTATGGTTTTGAAGAACCCAAAAATCAATGGTAGATAGGACGTCAACTTCATCAAGTTCAATCCCATGGCTACATTCATTCAACTAAGCTGATTTTTATAAACATCATATACACACATAGATCTTTCAAGCTTACCCAACTCCATGATTATAGGTAGGCTCCACATGAAGCTCTCACCATGAGAGAACTTTATGAGGTCTGCGGTTGATCATTTCCCAGTATATATGTCCGACGGAAACTGAGTAAGCTTGCCAAGAGAAAGAAAGGAGAAGTTAAGGCCTTAATCATGTAAGGTGGATTAAAGATTGAAAAAATAAAGGGTCTTACTGAAAGATATGGAGATGAAACATAAATCATCATCAACATCGTTAGTTCATAACTTTCATTATCGTCATTTATTCCATCTATTTGGAGTCAGATTTCTGGGTTCCAGTTGTCCACTCAACTCATAAAAAATCATGTCCTTAGTTTCACCACATATTTTATCATGTCGTTTTATACTGAACCAATTCAAGTCATAAATTGTGTCCACCTTCTCCTAGCACTAGATAAAGTATAGATGAAGATTATATTCTACAACCTATTACATACGAAGTATATGGTTGAAGTTGATTGTGAAGCAGAGGTGAATGAAGGTATGATTAGAACATATTATAACAGAAATAAACATGGCATCAGGTAAGATAACAAAAAAATAGAGTATAAGGACCATTGGTATGCCAATATAAGTAAGGGTTCTAATTGGTAAATTGGGTCAGTTGGTTAACTAGATTGTTCGACAAAACCTTGATTAGAAAAAGAATGTAGGAAGAATTGCAAAAGAGCATCGTGGTCCCCTTCTATAGGAACAAGGGAGGAGAGATTTGACGCTGCACCGATTATTGACTTATCTATGGCCATAGTGTGAACTTTGGGAGACAAAAATAAGTCATGACTAAGTTAAAAATCTTATGTCCCACTGTACCAATGAGGGCATATGATGGGTATATCAACAATAGAAGTCAATCTTCTATTGAGACGACTCATCATGAGTATAGAGAGAATGTAGAGAGAAGGAAAAATTTACAAATGGTTTTTATTGATTTAGAAAGGCTTATGATAGGGTGTCAAATGAAAATTTTGTGAAACATCAAAGATAAAATACATCCCTGATGGATATTTTGAGTGGGAAGTACCTAGAAAATGGGGCACAAAAATTGGGTTGTCAATGATAAGTTGAGGTCTAATGAGAAGGAAAACATCACTTACGAAGTGCCCATTTTACCTCTTTCTATTAACACGAACAGCAACAATTGAAGTCAAAAAATTCATTTCTCGGATTGCAGTTCCAGTTACAGTGTTGAACAGGCAAAGTCTACGTGGGGATAATGATGGCTGTCCTAGAAAAAAAAATGAAACTTAGTAAGCAGCTACAGTTATTAGTAAAGAAGTGACATCCATTTATTGACCCTTACTGGATAGTCAACTTTATAGTGACCCCTCATTAGAAGTCAAATTTATGTATTTATCATTGGCCTCAAAGAGAGAATTGCTGGCTCTGCCACTACTTGCAATCAAGAAGGGAAATAAATTACTTTTCAAAAAAAGGAGGGAAATAAATTGGTTATAGTAGAAAATATGAGAAAGTATTGATCATTGTAGTTGCATAAATGAAAAGGTGATTTGATAGTACCTGCTCCCCAGCACCAACTATAGCAAGAAGGCTAGAGCCAAATAGCATTTCCACAATGCCAAAAGCTCCAATGGCTAGCAGGAAATATATCACAATCAGGATAAAGGAAACAGTAATTCCAATGAAACTAAAACAAAATTCTTTTGATAGATATTGACGATAATTAGGGCATGCAATAAACTAAAAACTAGTAGAATAGAGAATGTAATGGTGAATTCGCAGGATGGGAGGGAACACAAGCAAACCAAACACCCTTCCCCACCCGCCCACCCCCCACTTAAAAAAAAAAACCAAAGGTGCCCTCTAGAATCATAGATTATAGAGATCAATAGAAATCCAAAGATGGAATCTTTGGATTTTTTATCCTTTCCAACTTGATCTCTAGGAACTTATGTACTGGTTTGCTTTAAAACCTCAATGATTATTTCTGTATTAGTACAATGGCTCCCTTGAGTATTTTTTTGTAAACTAAACAAAGTCCACTAATGCAAATTAGTGCAACTATCCATCACAATATCCATTGATCCAACAATTGTGTTTTATCCAGTGACTATTTTTAATTCCTAAGGTACAATTATAGGGGATTGTGTCATGTACAAAGTTTTCCAACTAATCTTGCCAACTTCCGAGTCTAAAAAACACGAGTATTTACCAACTAAGGAAGCTCATCCATTGATGTCTCCTTTTTATAACTACACAGCAAAATAAGGACCAAAAGTCAAGGACTCCTAGCCTAGAATGGTTGTAACTCTAGTTATGTAGCAGCCTGGATCCAATTTGAAGTGGTGTGGCCTCCCTGCTGCATTTTGTCTTGGAAGCTGGAGGTTTGGTTCCATGAAACTGTAGAAAGAAAATAACTTGTCGTCGTTTGGTTCCATGAAGCTTATTGTGTCATCATGTAATGTTAATATAGAGCTAGATTTATGTAAATCCAAAAGCACATGTTCTATGATGGGACCAATAGGCTCCATAAAAATGGCAAGTGTTCCAAAAACCAATTGCAGTTATCTAAGAATGCATAGATGCACATAACCTAGACCTGGCAACAGGTCAGGTTGGGTCGGGTCTTATTCGGGTTTGGGTCAACAACCTTCAACCCATTACTTATTTATTAAACGGGTCAATCGGTTTGGGTCTATTTCATGTTTAGGTCAGGTCGCATCGGATTTCAGGTTATCCATTTAGACTTCTATCTCATTTAAAAAAAAAAAAATTAAACAATAAAATACCCATAAATCTTTAAAAAATTGTAAACAAATGTTCAGTAACTAAACCTTCATATATGGAACATTTAAAAACTTTGAATATCTACAAGAACATTAAAATATTTATGGGTGATAAATTTAACATATAAACAATATTTCAACAAGATCATAAAAATGAAAAACATATAAGAAGTCTTTCAGCTGTACCTTTAGTGGTAATCTTTTAAAATTCAACACACAAACTATATTTCAATAACACAAAAGACAAAAGAAAATATTACTTATAACTGACTAAATATATATATTATAATCTCATTATATCAATCTTAATAGGTCTTAAGGTATATCCTAAGACTCCCTTCAAGCTCAAGTGGGTCCACTACTTGAGTTTAAATTTATTTAGCAGCATAATCAGACAATTGGATGATGGCAACAACCAAACGAACTGAATATGGGTGAAAGTAGAGACTGAGACTGATTTTTTTAAAACATGCTCCCATTAAAACTGAAATTTGATTCTCTTAGGTTGGGTTCATGGATGGAGTCAACAAATTGGTGGGGCTCATGAGGGCGGGGAGGTCGTGTCTAGGTGGTGTAGGGTGAGAAGAAAACAATAGAGGGTGGAGAAGTCCAGATGAAAGGAATGAAACTGCTTCAAGTAGACCTAGCAATAGATTGCGTTGCGTCACCAACCCTCAAACCATTACTTACTTGTTTATTAAACAAGTTAGTTGGTTCAGGTCTATTTCGGGTTAAAGTCACAAAATTTTAAATCCATACCCATTTAAATGCTCGAATTTGGTTTGGATAATCGGGTCGGGCCAAATTTTGCTAGGTCTAACATAACCGGGTGTCTGGCACATGCAATTTGTGATTTGCTAATTACACAATGGAACTGGAGGTGCGGGGAGGATAGGAGAAAAAGGACACACACGACCCCCAAGAAGGTCTGCACATGCAAATGTTTGCTACCATGAAGCCCAGACTTGTATGATGCAGTAGGGACACGGCGCAGATGCAGAGAGGACATGGATTCTACACATAAAAATAAGAATCCAACATGACAAGATACACAAATATTGCCTATCTTGAAATTTTTGGATATCATATTTGCTATAATTTTTTTTTTACATTTTTAGTGAAAAGGACCGACATATCTAATGCATTTACTACGTTTCATGCCAAAAAAAAAAATTGCCTCTGCACCTATGTGTCCAACTGCTGTTATATTGAAAATACCCTGTAAGTATATTAATGGTTATTGAGATGCATAAAAGCAGGTTACCAATTTGGTCAATAAATGCAATTTTCTTCTCTTCTCTTTTTCCTTATTACCCACACACACAACTTACAAATGATTTGGATTGCCAGAAGTTGGACCTCACCTTGCCAAAATTTGGTGTGAATGAAAAGGCCTCAAGTATGAGCTGAGTATTGCATAACAGTACTAACTATAAACTTCCACTTTCCTTTTTTCCCCCTTAAATCAGTAAACCTTCACATATGGAGGCATCAGATGCTAAAGAACAAAATTCAGCACAACCCTCACTTGGTCACCCAACATGATCACATTTCAATATAGAAGTATGGTAATCAAATTGTTCTAGTGAAAGTTATGACCATGAATCCAATTTAAGAAGATATACCCAAAAGAAACTGAATGACAAGCTTCTTCTTCGTTACTTACATCTTTCATAACACAGTCTTCCACTCTCAGAATCAAATATCTTGAACCCATCCCATGTGCCTATGGAGAAACCCCTACAATGCCCAAAAGGAAATTGTCATCCAAAAATCCAGTAGAACATAAATACACACAAATATCTTGAACTCATATAGTACATTAAATCCACCAAGTCAAGCATGATCATCGTGGACCATTGTGCAACAATAAACTACACCATTTTGATGATTATAGCCATTCAGAGAGAGAAAGGTCATTGATAAAGGTGTCTCTTAATTTTGACTTTGAAGGAATGGCAAAAATCAAGGGCAATTTTGTCCTTACATGGTCAATTTTAGTTTTGGTACCATTTTAGTAGGGGCCTCTCTATATATATAAGGGAGGTGCCTCTATCATTGACCACATACAAAATGTCATCCAAAAGTCCTGTACAATATAAATACCTGCAGGTATCTTGAACCCAAATTGTACATTAAATCAATCTGGTCAGGCATGAGCATCACAGACCATTATGCAACAATACACCATGTCACCATTCTAAGGATCATATTCATTCAAACATTGACCTCTTGTATTTTGTAACCATCCACTGCCTAGAAGACACACAAGATAGTTAGGAACAACTTAATTAATTGGACCACAATAGCCATCGGCAATCAAAGGCAAGTGGCGCCAATTGGATGGTTCAAATAGACGATTTGACCTTGTTGTGAACAAATGGTCCAGACCATCCCATTATATGGGACAATGATGAAGCTAGGATCTTCTGAACAGTGTTATCTACCAAAAAAAAGGGAGAATGGTGCTCCAAAGACAGAAGAAAGTGTGCATGACTGAATGCTACTTACTTATAATACTGCAACTCAAACAACCAAGATGTTTGTTTTCTCAAGAACTCTCAATTCATCAGAACATTAAATTAAAGTAAAATAAACACTAGAACACTTCATGTTTCTGTGCTCCAAGATCCAATAAGCCATGGTGACAGTTTAGCACATGTTTTTGTTACATTACTGAAAAGGTACTGAATGTGGGCCCTATCACTATCATTGTCACTGCAGGAGGTAATCTGTCATTGTCACATCACTAAAAGTTACAAGTGTGGGCCCACTCACTGTCACTGTCACTGTCACTGCACGAAAAAGGCAAACTGTCATGTGTTAGCTCAGTACATCTTCAAATGTATGTGTGTAGACCCTCTCAACTGAATATATGAATGAGTCAGGCATCTAAGAAGTCCAAGGCTATCGCTCAATGGGCTCTACTTGCACATGACATGGTCTTAACAATACACTGATCATCCTAACCACTTGATTGGACATTGTGAAGGAAATTAATGGATCATCATCATCATGATCTAAGCCATTCATCCCATCATTATGGGGTTGGCCATTATATTTGGATTAGGCAAGAGCAGCTCTAGGGAGACTTGGGTACCTATTTTAAATGGGGAGACTGTACACTTACCATGGGATGGGCCCCATATGGTTGGATGCAATGAATAATATAACATTATAACCCACGGGAAACTCCTGAATCCTATCATCATAACCTTTTGAGATGGGCCATGAAAAATAAATGGTTTTATAGCAATCAAAATTTTAAAATCTAAGACCACAAGGCCTCTATAATCGGATGGAGCTCAAATTTGACACAATCAATATCCTCATTATTCTTAACATGTTCTATACGATAATATATGGGCCACCTCAACATATAGAGAGCAACCTCCCTGAATAGGGAGACTTCAGTTCTTCATTAAGCAGCTTGTTGTCATGGGCTGAAGGTATATCTGACACCCATGGGACTTGTATCCATAATGTCTAAGCTACACGCACGAGCTGCAGGTTCTTGTCAATTTGATGGATGATTAAGAAAATAAGCAAGTGAACCTCTCTTAAACATCCACTTCAAAATATCGAGATCAAAGGGATACAATTGCCCGAGTCAATTTTCTACAGTGGCCCATCCATGGGAAGTACGACAGTGACAGATTCAGAAAAAAGGAGGAAAAAAAGTATTAGGCTCAGTTTATCTAAATTCCTTCTCCATGTCTTCCTCCCTCTTAAAATTGCTAAAATCCTTGTGAATTCGAAGTAAGAAAAATGCAACGCAACACAAAATCCTCATCGAATTTCAGCAAAATTCCGTGCGAATTCTGTGAAAAGTAAATTCAGAGTAAAGGGGAGGTAAAAAAAAGGGATTTTTCGAACTATGTTTTGGAAGTAAGAAAATTTAATGGCTGAGATTTGTATTTAAGAACCTGTTATCTTGACTGAAAGAAGCGCAGAGGATGGGAGAGGAGGATGAGGAGGAGGAGGAGGAGGAGTGGTTTGCCATTTGAGCTTTTCCGACGTGCGTTTGCCAGCAAATGGAGCTTCCCAATCTCCGATGAAAGCTTTCTCGAGAATATCTTATACGGAGTACCTTTTTTTTTTTAAGCTTGAGCTTCTTCTCACGTTTCTATTATTATATTGAATATGAGATTAGCCACTGAGTAGGGGTGTAACTCAGACCTGATTTTAATCCGACTCAGGTGATCCGATTCAAAAAATTAGTGGACTGAGTTATGTATTTACAATTTTAGGATCGAGTCTATTTCAAAAAAAAAACTGCATAGATTTTGGGTCGAGTTGGGCTTTAAAACCTGTAACTTGGACTTCCTGCTTATCTGAGACCTGAGACTCTTGAGTGCAGAGATAAATTGTGCTTCTGGGCTTCGGTCAACTGGGCCACAATTGAGGCAGGCCTGATGTCGTGGGCTTGAGCTAAGAATACCATTTACAGGATGCAATTCAAGAATTTCAAATTGATATCTAAGTGCACTATAATTTTATAAAAAATTGAGTGCATTAGGCAGATTATTCTTTTTTATATTTTCTTCAATTAATAATAACAGAGACAAGACTGAACTAGATAATTACAATGTCAAAATAATTGGCTACAAATTGAATTGGCGTCCAATTGCATCCATAAATCGAAAAACCAAGATGCACAATTATTATTGCAAATCGAACGGGTTGGGCCGAGTTTGGGCCAACCCAAGCACAGGCACAATTTGTAATTAATGGACTCAGCATTAATCGTATGTGGCTCAATGATATCAATTACGCATGATATGGAATTTGATATTTCTTTTGTATATTGTTATTATTGTGACTCATTTCTCTTTATATATTTATGAAAAATACGAGTTAAGAAATTCAGTCTAAAGACTTAAATAACTATGAGTTTTTTTTCGGAAAATTTGATACTCTGATAGTCTGATTTTTTGGAAGATTGGAAATTTCAACTAAAATATTGATAATTTTCATCTAATAAAATATTTTATAAAATTTTAATAAACTTTAATATTTTGCAACATCTTCATATTTATCAACTTGGAACCTATGATTGGGAATTGGAATCAATAGCTCTATCCAATTTCATGGGTTGGTTTGCATTATTTTTCATCAAGTATAGATTATTTATGACATTAATTTTGTAATTTCACATAATGATCATTAAAGAAAATTGGATTTCTATAAGTTTAAGGTTTTGAGTCAAATATAAATTTGGACCTGATATTTTGGATGTGTAAATGAGCTAGGCCCAAAACCAGGTTGACCCAAACACCTTTCTTGTGTGTGTTTTGCATGTAGACACAGATCGGCCCAACCCAAGTTGAAACCTTATATGATAACGAGGCTAATAAAATATCAAAAAATATAATTTTATCACTTTAAATTAATTTTATATATCTATATTTTATTGTCTTTAAAAGTGTGACTTGATTGTTTCAATTAAATTAATTTTTGGTGGACTACATATCAAACAAAGATCTTACGCATAGAACCGTGGGTCCAACACTTATGTCCCACCCAATCTGCAAGCAACCATTTCTGCCATCATGACAGTCCAAATCATGTGCCTTTGCATTAATGAGATGGCAAAAACCATTGCTCTTTACCTGTTAAGTTGCATCTTCATTAAACACCATTTGATCATTTATCTTTTAAAAAGACAGTAGGCTGGGCCCATTTTATAAGTCTTAGGCCCACTCAGAGCCTATAGAAATGAACTTGATTGAGTCCAGAACTCTCTATATCCTCACAGGCCCAAGTTTAAAAGTTAAAACTGAGTCAATACCAAACCCAGATTCAAGCTGTTATGTTTCATTATTGGTGCAAAATCATCTCACCACTTTTTTCCTTTTTAAAGATATATAGACCTAATTGTAAGGATGAAGCTAAGAATCACAATGTCCATGGAATTAGATTCGTGCCAAACATGATAATTTTTTTCACATCTTTTTCTCTATCGAACCACTTATATATTAATAATTACCTCTGCACTAATGTGCACCTAAGTGTGAAACCTACATAATAGAATTATAGAATAGTGATAGTTTTATCAGAAAGGTCTCTCAAAAATAATATTAATTCCATTGGGCATGTAGCTCAGTGGTCAAGTTGGTGTGGGTTTGCTTCCCTCATCCAGCCTTTGAATCATGGATGCCCTTGACTTACACAGGCTGGCTGTGTGGCTTAGGCCGTGCGAGTCTGAAGAGATTAGTCTTGTTAGATAAGTGTGGAAGCTACATAATAGAAATATAGAATAGTGCTAGTTTTATCAGAAAGGTCTGTATTTTAGTATATGGTCTCTCAAAAATAATATTAATCCCACTGGACAGTTGTCAAGTTGGTGTGGGTTTGCTTCCCATGTCCAACCTTTGAATTCTAGATGCCCCTGACTTACACGGGCTGGCTATGTGGGCTAGGCAGTGCGGGTCTAAAGAAATTAGTCTTGTTAGATAAATACCTCAGGGATACATCTTGTTACAAAAAAAAATTAATCAGATCCATTAAGTTATGTTTTTAGAGTCAAGTGATTGAAAAGATTAAAAATATGATTTGATTGATTCAATCAATGTAATTTTTAGTAGATCACACGTTCAAACAAAGTTCCTTTGAATAAACTATCCACCATCTTATTTGTTGGACTTGAACCTACTAAAAAGGACTTAAGGACTTTCGAGAGTGATGTTGCTCATTCAAAATTAAGTCGAAAGTCATAATTTTTAAAGGTCCAAAAGGTAAATGGTCAAAGTAGAGTCAATTTTTAACAAATTTTAATTTAAAATGAATTTATCATTGAATATAAATTCGAAGGATAACCAGTTTTTCAAGGCTCTACAAATTTTGTTGTCCACAAGATTTGCTAATGCAGTGTAGACAGAGAGACAGAGACACACAGAGAATTGAAGTCTTTTTTACTAAATATTCGATACCCCCAATCTCTTCTCTCTCTTTTTTTTTTTTCTTTTGGCAGCAATATATGAGAAAGCAGCCAGATAGTGACACATACAACTATTATTTCTAAATTCTAATGGTCACTCTTTATTAGAAAACAATAGAATCTATTTGACACTGAATATATTCATTCATCTAACACTTTGAAGTTATGTGCCATTTGTATGGGAAAGAAACCCTTCTTTCTGTAATCTATGATTTCTTAGTGGGAAATGAAAAGAAGATATCATGTGAGCTTTTTGGATGCTCTACTGCATTTGCATTAGGGAATTTTTAAGTGAATCAATCATGTGGAACAATTTTAAATAATCTCAAATCTTTAAGATTTTAAAATGACCAAAATTACTGATTGATTTCAGTAAAAAATCTTTTGTGTAGTTCAACTGGTTAACCTCCTGCGTCAAGAAGCGGGAGGTATCAAGTTCAAGCCTCCATGGCTTAACTTGGTGTATCCTAAGGGCAGTGGGTATCATCCTTGGGGTTTTATGATGGGTTTTCTATGATTTCTTATACGTAAATTCAAAAAAAGAAAAATTCTTTTCTTTAAATTGTATTAAAAGAATTAAGAAAATATTTTCGACCGACATTTCTAGGTTTTTTTATGATCAAAGTGGTCAGGGATCTCACCTGTATTTAGACAGGGAATAAATAAAAAATAATAGATTGGTTAATTTTAGGAAGCCCATATAGAGACCTGAAAAATCTTTTTCTACACACCTATTTTCTAAAAGTTGATAGAAATTATCCTTTTGCCGGATCAACGAATTTTAAAGTAGACTGCGAAGTGTGATTTTCAAACGAATCCGTTTCTCGACCGATTTCTATAAATAATATATCAAAATTTATCTATTCTGAATTTTATTAACTCTATGACTGATTTTAAATAAAAATGGTATAATTTTGAATTTCAAAAATCATATTCAAAGAATTAAGAGAGAAATTCTTTACTATGAGTTAAGTAGTAGTTTATTGTTTTTTATTTATTTTACTCTATCTATTCATGTCCTTTTGTTGACTTTTGGTGATAGAAAATTAAACAAATCCCTCTACCGAGGATAGTATCACGTCAGCCTCGCAATGGATGTTGATGGATTAGTCCAACTAAGTTTGACTAAGTAGGACCAGTCAATCATTTCAAGACAAATATTAGACTAAGAAGATATTAAAATTTTAAAACACAAAGATAAACTAAACATTAAACAATGGTCAAACATGGCTACTTATTTGATCATGTTCAATCAAATTAAATAGTCAACAAAATCAATAATGATTGACCATACGTACCATATGAAACAATCCTCCTGTACCATAATAATGAGTTCATATATTATTAGATTAGATGGATTCGAATTTCAAAATAAGTTGATAGAGAATCGTGTGCAGTGTCAATTATTTAAGGTGGATTTCGTAATATCATTTTAAAATCTATTTTTTAACTTTTAAATTTTAACTATTAAAAAAATTATTTTATTTTCTACTTTATAACATGGTATTTCCATTCTATATTAGAGTAAGATTAATTACACAGACATATGTAAATTTTTCAATCTACACATTGATTAAGTCGATAAAGAGTTAAAAATTGAATAGACTAGCTAAAAATGTGGACCCTAAAAGCTACAATCTTGACCTACTCAAAATGTGGGTGCCAAAATTCACCAAATATTTGCAAATCGTCAAGAATATTTATGGCTACCAAACACTTGTTGATATAAACTCTGGGACCCATTGTCTATGGGCCTCTCAACCATCCACTTGGTTTCATAGACAATATTTTCCAAGAAAATAATTTACTAAAAATGGCTTTTCCCGATTCTCCGGCGAAAAGGACTTAACCATGGTCTCATTTCAAGGAAATTGAGGGAAAAAGTACATGGCAAGATAGTAAGTAAAATGTTGAATGTTCCACTTTAGGGTCAAAGTAAAAAATGATTATCACATTTTGGTAGTGTGATTACATGGGCTAAAATCATTATACCAAGATAAGATTGATTTTACAGAGGTGTTTTAGGTAATTTCTTAAGTAGATTCTGTACAAGTGAAGTTTAAGACTTGTCTATCAATCAACTTTGATTTTTTTTTTTTTTAATTAGATAAAGTTAAATCAAATTAACTGTCTTTTAAGAAATACTTCATCCAAACTTGATTTTTTTAAAAAATAAAAATAAAAAATTACTCATAAATTGAACTCTTGGGCCCAGGGTAGGTAGGCCCTCTCTCTTATTTTGCCACTATTTTTCTGTCATATCTATGCTTTCCACAGCTGTCCTGGGTTTGTTTGGATGTGTGTACCTTGGCTCATCTTGCAATCAATACCTAACCATTTCAGCGAAAGTTGGGAAATCAAAGAAAAAGAGGGAAAGATTCCACTTGTACTCACTTGAGTGTGAAATGCCTCTTGATCTTGACTAACCATGGTTGAGAACAGTTGGGCTTTCCTATATTAGGGTTTTTGGATGGTGTCAAAGGAAACACCTACTCTTTTTAAATGGTTCAGTCCAAAGTTTTGCAAATGGGTGGCAGCTGGTTTGATAAGGACTTAAATTGCCTGACCTCTATTTAAAAAATAAAGGTCTCATGAGTTTGGACATCAATCTAGTAAATGGGATGATAATATATTCATTAGAAACATCTTCCTTAATTTATAGTTCACTAATCCTTCAAAAGTCATTTCATGTGATGCACTCGAGCCCACACTCACTTAAGCATGTGGGAAAAAAGTCTTAAATGGCTCAAGATAGAGATGTAGAGACTAGAGAGGAATTTTAAGAGGGGAGTCCCTCTCTTCAAGCATGAGGTCTTTTGGACTTAATCAAGTGGGTCGAGTTCAGAAACAAAATTGTGCGGGTCTAGATGAGGTTAAAGTGGACAATATCATGTTCGGAGAGTCTAGTCTTTATATTTCATCTTAATCAATAAAATTATAATTTTAAACTTTTTAAAATTCAATTAGTTTGAATTATTTTTATAATTTTTAAATTTTACAAAATTAAAAAGTATATATATATATCTTATGTTTCAACAAAGAAAAATTCAAAAAATCCATTATCACTCTATTTATTATGAACTCATGTTTAAGTGTTAAGGGTACTACGTGGTCATTTCACTTGTACATATATGGTAAGGGACTATGGACCCTGGTTGTGAAGCTCTAATCCATGAAGGACGAAGGAAGTGTTCAATCATTTGCTTGGGTCTCCAGTCACTTGGTGTGGCCCACTCTTCATGGGCCATCTGAACCCTTGACATTTTTCCCTATATCACTCCATTTTCTGGATCATGGGCCCGTTTTACCCGGATCATGTTCTGGTCAGAATGGAACCTAGAGGGGTCAAAAATTTGACTCATCCGTATTTTCGGCCGAGATTTTTCTCTCTTCTCAATTTTTTTTTAAATCTCGATGATTTTTTTTTAAAAAAAAAAACATTTAAAAAAATAAGAAAATACTATTTTTTTAAATTAAAAAAATATAAATATCGGCCGAGATATCGACTGGGCCCACGCCGATATTTGTTTTTTTTTAAATAAAAAACAAAAATCGACCGATATTCAGTCGAATTTTTTATCTCTGGCCGATACGCACAGTATCGATCGAGATTTCGACCCCTGAAACCAAGTAGCAAAGCTGGACTCGTTCTGTTTTATTTTTTGAACAAATTCAGAAGAAACAAAAATTCACATGTAAGCAAAAGGAGTAATTCAAATAACTTAAAAGATTACAAATGAAATAAACCCATTCATATTTTTTTTTAAATCTATTTTAAATTTCTAGCCATTTGGCTTTAACACCATTAAAAAAAAACTGTTGTTGAATTTTTTTCTTTAAGACTAAAAAATTGGCCAGCCATCTTAACACGAGCAAAATTTGTTAAAAGACACGGGATAGAATGAAATTTCCATTTTATCTCTATCGATTTACTGCTCATCAAATACCGGTGAACCGATAACACATCATTCTGTATGTATATGTTTTATATATCGGTTCACCGGTACTTAATGAGCGGTACACTGGTAGAATAAAATGAAAATTTTACTTTATACTGTGTCTCCTAATAAATTATGACTGTGTTAAAATGGCCGACAAAAAAAAGTTGCTAGCTTATAATTACAGCTAAATAGCATTCAAAAGATGAAACATGAAAGAGGAATTAGGAGACAAAGTAAACAAAAGAGAAAATCAAAAGAAAAAGTGAAAGAAAATCACTCTTCAAGTCTTCAAAAAAAGACGATCCAAATAAACATAGAGTCTAAGGTGAGTATGAAAACGTCATATAGAATGAATATATGCTGACAAATATTTTTAATTTGGATTAACACAGACAATGAAAAGATGTCAAATAAAATAAATAAATGAAAATAATATTAAATCGCATTTGTTGAAGTGACAAGATCATTCGTATGGTGATTTGCATTATATTACCAGAGAAAGCCCACTAAATGGAGTATTGATGAGTTCATTTTAAAAAAAAATTCTTTAAATATATAGCCTTGATTAATTTTATGAATGTTTAAAGATTAAAAATAATTTAAATAAATGTTTTTGATAGTTTAAAAATATAACTTTATTAATTTAATTAAGAACATTTTTGAGGTTATATAGTCAATAAATGATATTTTCAATAAACTTATTATCATTCAATATAGTAAACTTTATATCTAAATACATAGCATACTAACTTACAATTTATCATCTTCTTGTTTAAAACTTGAAATAGTTTAAATTTTTTTTTTTTTTATTAACATTAGAAAATTCAGATACAATCCTACTAAAATTCTCATGAACAAACTTACTATTCATAAGGCACAAAAGATTAAACCACTGGAGATCAAACTCACAGCTTCTGTACCTCAAAGTACATACCCTGTTCACTATTCACAATCACATGCATCCAAAATTTCTACGTAGATTTGATTTATATAATAACACCCTTTTAATGTGGACACTGTGCGGTGAATAGTTTGTTTGTCTTTTTCCTAGAAAAGAAAGAACATTTTTTAGTGGTGTTAGTCTTTTCTGAAAATGGAGTAGGCACTGCTTTTTCTTTCCTATTAAGATCTATGGTAATAGATATTTTACAAGATTAATGATCATCTGTGTATTTTTATAGTATAAATTTATCAATGATAGTAGTGATAATTTTGATGAGAAAATATAAGTTAATATATATATATATATATATATATATATATATATATATATATATATATATATATATTAAAAATTACTGCAATTAGAATAATGAAGTTTTTATTTTAAAAGTAAAAACATAGAGATTAAAAAATAATACAAAGTGATTAAAATTCCAAAGATTTAAAAGTAGAGGTGAAACTTGTGGGTTGGGTTTTAATCTGACCCTCATGATACCTGATAAATCAGTGGTTTTGGGTTAATATATTTTGAGTCGGATCGAGTTGAGAAAATAAAAATATGTATGAAATTTGAGTCGGGTTGAGTTGAAATTTAAAATCAACACGACGTAACTTGACTCAACCCGCATGCACCAAGTTGTAAAACACCACTCGGGTTGACTCAGGTTAGAAATTTAGATCGGGTCAAGTCGGGTTGGGTTCAATAAATTTTGACATGAGTTAGATTGAATTTATTAAAATCCGACTTGATTCGATCCGAATTTCAACTCCACTTAAAAGTTTAACTATATTAATTATGGTAAAGTAAATTTTATCAACCATAAATTTAAATATAGATATTTTTAATAATTTTTTCACGTCATCATTACTGGGTTATGTGTAAGTGCACATGGAGTTTGTACCATAAAATATAAATTTAACTAATCCACTAATTTGCACAGCATTAACTAATCCAATCCACCGTACCTTAAATTTATATCAATTGGTTTGAAAGTAAAATCTCTAAATAAAGGTCTTGGATTCAAGTCATGAGAGCTCCAATAAAAGGTCACTTCTCATGTAAATATGTATAGAGTAAGATTTCATCTATTTACTTAATGTGTAAGATAAAGAATTTTCACACCCTCTAAAGAATTAGTCAGAACTTTGGACAAAATCACAAAATACAAATGCATCACGGGAGGATGGATGGGAGATTGGGAGCACCAGGTTCCAAGATTCCTGACCTTTGTTGGCCTCTTCTCACTGCTTTGCATTTTTCCAAGGACAGGTAGGAGGAAGTAGCCAACTAGGTTAGATGGATCAGACTTTGAGATAAGAATCTGAAGAGAAAAGGATATAACCTAAATGGAATAAAACAAACCCCTACACTTAATCATGTTTTAAAATTGAGAATTGAGATCCGATCATAATATGGTATGGTTCGGGAGTTTTGGGTGTTTCATTCAACTAATTTTTAGAATATATATAAGTAAATCTTTTAATCTACACATATTGGATAACTTCGACGGAGAGTGACTCTCTAGAGTTGAATATGAATCGAACACAAGACCTCACTTCTTCAGAAGTATATCGGCTAATATGAAAGTGAGAAAGGTATTTTTTTTTTTACCTTTGCATGTACTAAAGAATTCATTGAGGAATTATGTCGTTCTTTCATTCAAAGGGTTTTAATGTGTAACTTGGCAAGTGTTTTATAGGGCAAGAAATGACAATCAGGATCGACTGAGTGCTCTAACAATAGATCATTTATAGGGTTACGGTTCAAACAGTGCTATATATACAAAATAAAAGTGTTTTGTTCATTTTAGTCATTTCAGAGGTTTTTATTTTTAATTTTTAGATTGTTATGGGTATCTCTACTCTATATTGTACATAACATTAATCTCATGTACACACAAAATCACTTAAAAGTCCTGCATAACAGGTAAGTTTCATAAGGGTTGAATTAGAGACTTTGGATCTATCCATAGAAACTTAAACCAACTCCACTGCACTTGTAAAATTTAATAAAATTTCTTGTAATGTCTTAAACACCATAATTTTTTACATATCACACTATTTAAATGGTGGTATCATAAATTGCCTAATGCTAGCGTTGTTAAAAAAGTAAAAAAAAAATGAGCACAATTTAGAGAAGAAAGTAGAGGTTTATAAAGCATGACACGTGACTAATAAAATTTAATTAATAGAAAGCATAATTTAAATTTCAAACATGCTTGAGAATTTGACACGAAAGTGTGAGTATAAAGATCATTTCCATTCCAATTTATTCAACTGGTCAAAAGCCACTTTTATCTAAAAGTGCTAAAGATTCCATACATGTAAAACTCGTATTTTTTTAGTACTTTAGAGTTCTATAATATATGTGTGCACATTTTAACATGGATATTATCTTTTAAAAGATATAAATTTTAGTGAACTTTTTATTTTGACTCCCATTCATTTATAGAAATCAGTTCATTTTTTATTAAATCGGTTTACTCATCGATATACCAGTCGATGCACCGAACTGAACTCTTTCAATTTTCAAGTGAATCGGTTCACTTATCGGTGCACTGGATAGGTAAATCAATTTACTGGAAAGTGAACCGATTTATGCGGAGGCAAAATGAGAAATCTGAAAAACCCATGTCTCCTAAAAATTAACGTTTGTGTTAGGATAGACACTCTAGACAACCCTCGTACTTATATAAGAACTCAAATCTAAAATATGAGAATAGAGGTAGGCTACTAAAAGTATAAAAAAAGAAAAGAAAAAGAAAGATATGATAAATGGTAGATTGAGCGGCTAACTTTATAATTTTTAATATGAATAAATAAAGAAGTAAAATTAAGGGAAAAAAAATCTCAGATAAAAGAGAATTTTGATAAATGACAATGATGATTATCATTTATCACTAAGGTGGAGGCTCGCTTTGAGCTCACAATGGATTAGAATAATTAGATGTAGTGAATAATAATTATTTTCATAAATACATTATAATAAAATATACAAGAGAGAAACCAATGAATGCCCCTTCCCCATCATGGTCAACTTGCTACACCAGAATTTTGTGAACACCAATACCAAGTCATGTGGCATTACCTGTAATATTTGAATAATTTTTTTCCTCCAACTATGATGTCTAATGGATTCACCATTGTCCATTTATTTAAAAAAAAAATCCTATTAAATGGCACCCACTAACATAATATGTTAGTTAAGTACAATTTCTTCAAGTGTCATTATCTTCTACTTTCCTCTTATCTTTTGTTACATTCATTGCTCATGTCCCAACGAAGACATGAAAGTATTAGATAAATGAAATCACTATCCTAATTCAACCAACATTTGAACATATTGTATTATTACAAGCATGAGAGATAGAGATGACTTCTCTTTTTTTTAGCGGTAACAGAAAATTTTATTGAAGAAGAGAAAAAATAAAAGGAGAAGGGTATATAAGAATTAGACCAAAAAAAAAAGAGTAAACAAAAAAAAAATACAAAGAGAAAAATCAAATGTAGAAAACTCCCGCAAAATGATTGGCGACTCTCAATTTATCGAAATAGTCCGCTACACCATTAGGTGAGCACCAAACTCAATAACCAAAGCTCTCACCTCCTTTACCACGTTAGTTTCTAAGGTGGACGCTTCAAACCCTTTACGGGAGTTATATACTTATATGGAGATCACTTCTCTTTTATATGGAGGTAATTTAGTAATGAGAAAAAAAAAAGTGAGTTTATATACAGGGTAAGTTTAGACTCGAGAGAAGTCAAATTTAATATCTCTAATATAATTCAAAAGTTCATTTCAAACTGCACTATCTATATAAATTAATTTATAACAAATTCATTTTTGTTTTTCTAATTTATTTAATTTTGGGATCCACTTCAGACTGGCATAAAAAATCGAAAATGAGGAAGTTGATTCAATTTCAATGTTTTCAAAATCAAATCTTTTATTTTTTAATAATGGTTTAGTCTCTTTAGATTCTACTATTTGGTTAAATAATTTGAATCATGATATTAGTATAATAAATTATTAAAATTAAAAATAAATGTTAAATAAATGATGGAATTTTAATTCCTCTTCTCTTCGACTTATTTAGAAGTTGGTTATTAATAATATACAATACAAAAATACTTAAAATAACTAACTAAATTTAAAAATAGAAAAATTGGTTGTCCAAATTTTCAGTCATTAATTTAAATCTAAGACGAAAAAATAAAATATAGAAATTATTTAATGGCTCAAAATGAGGGATGGCAATGTTAAAATCTCAAGAAAGTTGAATTTGTAACACCAAAATCAAGTACAGAATTTATTAAATGAGTCAACTTCACATTACACGGCTGCTAATTGAATTAAAATAGTAAGCTTGAATCTTAATTTCTTAAATTAAATAAGGTAAGATAATCCACTGATGTGTATATGAACCCTTAAATAGGATAATGATGGTCTGTGCCTCTGGAAAAGATTTTCATTTGAGTAGAAGTCTACCAACAATCACTTTAATGATTTAATCAGATCCATCAAATTATATTTCTAAAATTATTTAATTTTTTTAATTAAAATTGATTAATTTTTGAAAATTTTAAAAAGTGTAGCTTGATGATTCAATTAAGTTAATTTTTAGTGTATTTCATATTTAACGAAAGAGATTTTCGATAATTTTATCACTAATAAACTCTATATACATGAGATCTGACTAATCATTTTACAGATTGCCCACCTTTTAGTTTAGAAATTAAAATTAAATTATGTTTTTTTTTTTTAATTTACGTGTAGAAAACTGTAGTAGTTCCAGTGTAAAATATCCGCAAATGATACAAACCAGTTGAGTTATTCTCATTTTTCATAGCATTTTACCTTCAAGTCATCTATTGGCCTCACCTAATTTATTATTAATATCATCTATTTCCATTTTTATTCTTTTCATATTTTGAGAATTGCCATCTTCACAATTGGCGTGTAAAAAATATTTTTTTAAATGAAGATCTCAAACCCTACTTTCTTTTATTTTGTTCAAAGCGGTGGCAATGCATTTAATTAGTGGAGTCACTTTCGGGTTTAATTCGTCAACTTCTTTTTTTTAAAAAAAAAAACTTTAGATTGAAATTCAACTTATTTATTAAATAAATTTGAAAAAATTAAAATTATTTTTTAAACAAGGTAAAATCTAATTATTATTTTTAATTCATTTCAATTATGCGAATGTTAAATAAAGCTCCAGTACCATAAACAGTATTTATCATTTTAGATTTTTGAAATTCAATATTAAAATCTCAGTCCATGAATCTCCACTATTAAGTAGTTATATTAGGATTTTTATAAAAAAAAAGTAGCGATCTTTCCACAGTGTATGGTGTAATTGAATACGAAATTTAGGGTATTGTCCATTTTACTCTGTTACTGCGGTATAAATCAGTTCAATGAGCGGCTCATCAGATCACTGACCCTTCCACTGCGATATAAATCGATTCACTGAAATCGAATCACTGAAATTTATCTAAATAAGATTATTTTTTTCATAAAGAATAATAAATTGAATCACTGATCAGATTATTAAAATCAGATCACAGACCTACTCATTTACTGGATCACTAATTTTTTTTAAATACTCTTGTACAGCCGTGAAGAGATAAGATGAATAATATTTTAAAATCCATATGATTACACAGAATACGTGGCGGATCGCTTCCAAAAAATGCCCTAAATTAGTAGAGTAGGCAACTAGAATCCGAACTTGGACGGTGCGTAGAGACTTTGGATTCAGAGTTGGAAAGTAAGATTAGGGTTTCTCACGTTGGAGAACGAGTCAACAGAGAATCTCTTCTCCCAGCTGTAAATTGTCTCTTTCTGAAGACTTGACACGCAGTTATTACATATCAACCGTTCAATGCTAGAGATTAAATCAACGGTTGGGATTCGCCACATGTAAGGCTAACGACCCCCAATGGTAGGAAAAAAGTTTGCGATTAACAAAAGGTTTAGAGCAGTTTTAGGAAAAGAGAATAAATCATTTTCTTGATTAAAATAAATAAAATCTTTAATTTTACAAAATTTCAAACAACCACACCCCGAATATAATATAAAGAGATCTTTAATATTTTATCTACTATATAATTTTTTGATATAATAATGAATAAATAAAAAAGAAAACGAGAGAGAGAAAAAAAATCCTACATTGGTTGGAGGTGGAAAGGAGTCTATAAATACGAGGAAAACGCTTTCGCCTGCCAGACGTGCCTTCGTCAGAGAGAGAGAGCGCACACGCGTGGATTCCGTTTGCCGAGAATTCCTACGCCGTTACAGTTAGACCCCTAGCCGTTACCGTCACAACCTTAGCCCTTCTCTTTATAAATACCGATTACCTCTCCGCCCCTCTCTCCCCTCTCCCAATCTCAAGAACAAGACTCATTGTTTTTGCTGGTTTTCTGGGCATTTTCTCTCTGTTTCTCTATTTTCTTCTTGGATTGGAAGAAGGCAATCTCTTGTCGAGTTTCTTAATCCGGATACCCTTTATTCTATTTGTTGTTGACTTGTAAGGCTTTCTCCTCCCTCCTTTCTCTGTATATTGTTATTTTTCTTTTTAGTCTTTTTTTTCTTCTTTATTTTGTTTCGTTTTAGATGTTAGTGGAGATGGTTTTTGCTCTATTTGGCAATCTGAGCTTTGTTCTTGCTGTCTAAATATTTAGTACTCATGTTTCTTGTTTTTTTTTTTAAGTTATTCTCATCATTATCATCATCAATATTCTTATTCTCATTTCGTTGTCTTTAGGTTTTCTTCTTCTTCTTCTTCTTCTTCTTCTTCTTCTCTCTCTCTCTCTCTGGTTTTTTCCCTTTTGAGAGTGTTTTCTTTACCATCATCATCTTATTTTTTTTATTTTTAATATTATCTTGATTTCTATTGATTTGAGATGTTAATGGGAGATGGTTTTATTGTATTTAGGAATGTGGGTTTTTTTCCTCTGAAATATTGAATATCTATTTTGGGTTTTGATTGCTTTCTATTTCTTAATTATTTTTTCTTTAAATTTTGATCGGTTTTAGATGTTAATGAAGATGTTTTTAATTTTTCGTACTTTGGTATGTTGGTTTTCTTCTTCTGTTGGAATATTGAATATCCATATTTGTGTTTTTCGGTTTTGGGGGTTTCTTCTCATCATCATCAACATTAGTCTTTTTCTTCATGCGTTGATTATTATAATGGAATGATGGTGTTAAAATGATTTTTGGGATTTATTTTTTGGTGTTTGATCTTCTTTGTTGTGTGATCTATTCATGCATCCAACCGTTCATCCATCTATGAGTCCATCTATATCGCTCTCTGAAAATCTACATTACTGTTAGTTTTTAATGCCATGGATATTTGTTTATATTCCTTGCATGCGTTTGATTCTTTTTCCTCATTTTTACACGGCAAATAATGCCTTCATGGATGGTAAAATTTCTGGATCTGCCCAAATCCTGAATCTAAAAACACTGAACGATTTTGATACTTTGATGTTATTTCAGGACAGTTATTGGAATCCTTGTTACTTTGTTTTCTGCTTTTTTTATTCTCCCTTTCTGCCTAAAATCGACTTTCTTCTCCAAATCTTTGTGGGAATTGATTTTAGCTAATATTGATTTAGATATGAAAAAAAGTTCTGCTCTGTTTGGACTTTAGATGGATTTGGAGGAGAATGATTTCTTAGAAAACAACATTTTTAATAAAATTAAGAAGAACAATCAAAATGATGGTGAAGGCATTGAAAAGTGTCTATCATGTGATCATTTCTCAACAAATAAGATTAGGTCTTACAAATTTTATAGAAAACAGTTATTCCCATGAAATTGTACAGTGGATCATAGAAAAAGTAATAATGATTACTTGCCGGATGCTTCAGACCAGCACATCTCCACCATCCGTTTTAAATTCATGAATTAGATTTCATCAAATGGTTTGTGGAGATGCAAGGCTTGTCCTGGATGTTTAACATAACATAAAATCTTATTTAATTCTTCCATGCTTTATATTTTCTGATCCTCGGTATGTTTTTGCAGGAAGCGTGAATGTTTTAATGGAGTCCAAAGGTGGCTTAAAGAAATCTAGTAGTAATTCCTTACAGTATGAGGTTCCCCTTGGCTACAGCATTGAGGATGTTCGACCAAATGGAGGCGTTGAGAAGTTCCGTTCTGCTGCTTACTCCAACGTATGTAGAAAGCCGAACAATCCCATTTCCAATTCATATGTTTTTCTCTAATTGTTTTGTTGTATTGGTGCTCTGTTTTCAATTATTTGGTTTTCTTATCCTCTGTTTGCTTTGTCTGCATGTGTTTGCAGTGCGTGAGGAAGCCATCCTGATATCTCCTACAAATGCCTTCAGTAGAGTAGGATTTTCTTTTGCAATTTTCTGTTTTGAGTCCCTCTTATAATCAAAATTCTCTGGCTAGCTGCTCTTCAGTAACCCAAAAACTTCCTGTGTTTTCTCCTGTTCTCTCCTACTTGTGTTCTTTTTGTCTTGTGCTCCAACCCCCCACCTCGATGACGATCATGTTGCCTGACGTAAAAAATCCACATCCTTCACCCATTGGATTTGAAGGGTATGAGAAACGCCTTGAAATATCATTCTTTGAGGCACCAATCTTTGTTGATCCACAAGGCAGAGGCCTCCGTGCCCTCTCTCGGCCCCAGCTAGATTCAATCCTTGCCCCTGCGCACTGTGAGATTGTTGCTGAGCTCTCCAATGATGAATTCGACTCATATGTCCTCTCTGAATCAAGCCTCTTTGTCTACCCTTTGAAGATAATCCTCAAAACGTGTGGGACAACCAAGCTGCTTCATTCGATCCCACCCATCCTCAACCTTGCAGCATCCCTCTCTCTTGATGTGTCTGCTGTCAAGTACTCTCGCGGAAGCTTTATCTTCCCAAATGCACAGCCTGCTCCTCATCGCAGCTTCTCGGAGGAAGTTGCAGTGCTGAATGGATACTTTGCAGCTCTTGGATCAGGTTCAAGGGCATTTGTAATTGGAGACCCATCAGTCCCGACTCGAAAGTGGTATATTTATGCAGCAGTAGCTGATGGGAAGCCACAACCTGACTCGGTCGCACTTGAAATGTGCATGACAGGGCTCGACAAAGAGCGTGCATCCATCTTCTATAAGAATTCAAGCAACGGTAATGACAAATCGATGACAAAGAGGGCAGGGATTCAAAACATTCTGCCTGGCTTTGAGGTCTGCGACTTTGAATTTGAGCCATGCGGCTACTCTATGAATGCAATTGAGGGTGGGGCGCTCTCCACCATACATGTCACCCCAGAGGATGGTTTCAGCTATGCCAGCTATGAAGTGATGGGCTTCGACCCAAAGTTGATAGATTACAAGTCACTGATTGAGCGGGTGCTGCGATGCTTTGACCCGTCGGAGTTCTCGGTTGCCATCACCCACTTTGGTGATGCTGGTGCATGGGGGAAGGCCCTCTCCATCCAGGGCTACACCTGTGAAGAAATGGGGGACCAGGAGCTGCCCGGTGGCGGCGTGCTGCGTCTCCAGTGCTTCTCTAAGAAGGGTGGAATGGGAATGGCTGTAGAGAAGGGTGGAATTGGAATGGCTGTTTCTCCCAAGTCCATCTTGCTTTCGTGCTGCTGGGATGAGATGGAGGATGGAGCGGAGGTGGTCAGCGAAGATGGCAATGATGGCACTGCTGACAGCGGATGGTGAGGAAGAAGAGGGGGGTGGTGGTTGTGGTTCTTGTGTGGTGTCTTTGGCTCAGTGAGGTAGCCAGCAAGCCAGGGTTTTATCTTTTACCTTCCTCTATATCTATCCTTTATTTGATGAACTTTCTTTTCTGTGTGCTTTTTTTCATGAGTAAGTGCCCCCATTTTTAGGGTTATGAGGTATTAGAATAAGCTGCACTTGTGGTGGTATGTGGAATAAATGGGGTTGTGTTTTGTTTGGGTAGTGAGAGAGAGATCTGCTCTCTCGTCCTTCTCTCCTATTTGTTTTGCTGTGAGTCTTGTTTCTGTTGGATTTTAAAGTATTGAATAAAAAGTTGAATGTTTAGAGTCTCTCTCTTTCTATTTGATATAATACAGCTTATGTTATATAGCATGTTATTGTGCATGGGGTGGCAATGATTTAATGTTGATGGGAATATTGTCTTTTAGTGGCGTATTGGATTGATGTAATTGGTGCATGGAGGAGTCGTATTGATTTGCCATATTTGATTGGCTTTTTCGCTGGGATTTTGTCTTTTGATTCACCATTCTTAAGTAAATGAAAGACGGCCACTATTTTTCAAGTGGTAGGCCCCCTCTTGCTTCCTCTCATGGGCCTCCACAATCTCCCTTTATTTCCACTTTTTCTCTCATATTTGAACCATTTAATTTTCACTTTGAACAGGGCATTCTCTCCACATTCTCCCTTTATTTCCACTTTTTCTCTCATATTTGAACCATTTAATTTTCACTTTGAACAGGGCATTCTCTCCACAATCTCCCCTATTTCCACTTTTTCTCTCATATTTGAACCATTTAATTTCACTTTGAACCATCTTCTCCCTTTAGGTTTCGCAATAGTGGTGCAACATGGCAGGGGCCTGATCTTAGTTTAAAAAAAAATTGTGAGGGAAGGGTTGGTCGGGCTTAGATCCGGCATATTTTCAACCACAATATATTAAATTTTAAATTGAAATTTGGGTTAAGCTTGGCACATCCGACTTATTACATGAAAATTTGAATTTAAACTAAAAAATAATCATAATTTATAAATGCAATTTTTAATTAATATTATATAAATATGAGATTTACTCCATCTTAAGCCGAAAGAAACCCGAGTTTGCAAGAACAAAATGAGTATAAAATTGGGCTTGAGTCCTACATATACAATTTAGATGAAGGTTAGATTTAATAAATTTGGGCTAACTTGGCTTAGTCTCAACTTTCAAGCTTGGACTCTTCAATTACATTTCTGGCTCGAGCTTTGGCAAAGCCTAAAACCCAATTTTGATTTTAATAAAATAGACGTCACTTATTTTCTAGTATTTTAATATGGATTACCTGTAAAATTATAGTTATATCTTTCCTATTATAAAAAAAAAAAAAAAATCATTCAATTTCCTTTTCAAGATTTTCAAAATTTTACGGAGATGATTTTCAAAACATGATGTCAATACTATTTTACACTGCGTCAAGTGGATCCTCATTAAATTTTCAAAATAAGATTAAATTAAAAAATAAAGAAGTCTATGAAAACTTGTACTGACTTTATGAAGTCTAAAAAGAGAATAAAATGCCAAAAGTAAAATGTCTAATAAACAAAAAAGAACTGATCGAAGATGCAACCCCACAAAGGAATACCAATTTAGAAATAGAAAATGGTGGATTTTGTGATTCTAGTATTCTAGGGGCTTTTTATAATAAAAACTTCAAGAAATTTTCAGATATAAAATATCAAATAGTAGTTGGCCGCTATTGAAAAAGGTAACTTCTTTGTTTATATAACATTTAGGGGGGGAAATGATTCATAAAACTTGTGCAAGGTTTGATAAAATCAAGAGAGTTTAAAATCTAAAACACAAAGGAGAGTGCCCTAAGTGAAAATCTAAAATAAAAATAAAAACAACTAAAGATGGGAAGTAAATGTTGTCCTAAGTGCAAATACTCAAAATACAACAAAAGCTATACATGAACAGATTTTGGAAGGTAGGCTACATATTTTAGCTATTTACGAACACATTAATATGGAGAAAAACAGAGAGAGAATAAAACAAATACACTAATTATTACAATTATATAATCGAATGGCATCTAGAGAGAGATCTTGAATTGTAAGGACTCTCTTTCTCTCAAAATTGAAAGAATACAGACCGAAAGGCGTTATAGAGGTAGAAAATCCAAGATCAAATATTTTAATTACAATCTATGAGATAAATACACATTAGGGAGAATAATAATAATAATACCCAAATTTGGATTAGATCCATAATCATATTTGGACCCGGATCCCTTCTCTCTCTCTCTCTCTCTCTCCTGTGGGAAGGTTCTTACCCTCTGAATGTGTGCAGATTCGCTATCTCCGACTATGGTTATAAATTGAAGCTGACCAGTTTGAGTGTCTCAGATCACAGTTCGATCATAACCAATGGAAGTTCAATTCAGCTGCCCAAGATGGTGATTCTGTGTTCAAGAGTAGTCCAGCTGCTACAATCACAATCATCAATTCATAGTCCATCCACGGCAAAATGTCGGTGTGAAGTGTCTCTGACCAAGAGAAACAGTATTAACCCATATTAAAACCTCAAATGAAAAAGAATAATGGGATTCTCTATCAGTCCCCAATCAAGAGAGAATATCTCACTCATGTATGGATGTGATTCATGGCAAAACTTTGGCATAACGTCTCTGACCAAGAGGAGTAATAGTTTCACCCTTAATACAACCTCCAATGAATGAGAAGAATAATTGGCTTCGCCTACAGTCCCCAACCAAGAGAGATACTACTCTGCAGATGTGATCTCATGGTAAAATTTCGGCATTTAAGTGTATCAAGAAATGATATTTTCACCCACGACAAGATTTCAAATGAATGAGAAGAATAACTGGCTCCTCCATCAGTCCCCAACCACGAGAGAAAATACCTCACTCTATGGATGTGATCCCATATCAAAATTTCAGTATTAAGTGTCTCTGATCCAGAGAAGTATTATTTTCACACATAACAAAACATCAAATGAATGAAAACAATAATTGGCTTCTCCGTCAGTTCCCAACCAAGAGATGTTTGGATATAATCCCATAGAAAAATTTCGATGTAAAGGATCACTGATCAAGACAAACAATAATCACCCACGGTAAAATTTCAAATGAATGAGAAGAATACTAGGCTGCTCCATCACTCCCCAACCAAGAGATAAAAGATCTCACTACTCTCCGGATGCGGTCTATCTCCAGACAAGAAAACATGTACTCTCCCCTTCAACAGAATCCAACTGCAACCAGGAAACTTCCTCACACCCTTTAATCCCATTGCCTTTCTTAGTATTCTTTCCTCCTTATGCCACTTTCTAGCTGCATACATGTTACACATCAACACATGGGCGGGAGCGTTGCATGGATCAAGCTCAAGGACATGTAGTGCTGCCCGTTTCATTATATCCATGTTGGAATTTCTAAGGCTGCACACGCCGAGTAATGCTCCCCATATGGCAAGCCCAGGCTTAAAAGGTAGTCTATTAACAAAATCCTCTGCTTCTTCGACCCTCCCTGATCGACCGAGAAGGTATATCATACAAACATGGTGTTCAACATCTGGGCATATAGAATGCTCTTGTATCATGGAGTTGAACAACTCCCAACCACGGGTGATCAAGCCGGTGTGACTACAGGCAGATAGAACACCTAAGAATGTAACGGAATTTGGTTTTGTGCCCGTGTATTGCATTGTTTCAAAAAGCTTCATAGCCTCATTGGCCATCCCATGATGAGAGAGGCCAACAATCATTGAATTCCATGAAACAACATCTCGGAATGTCATGTGATCAAATATGTAGCAAGCATTGTCAATCTCTCCACATTTTGCATACATGGATATTAAAGAGTTGTCAAGAGTCACATCAAAGCTGTGCCATGTCTTCGAAACTAGACCATGGAATTGCTTTCCTAGTTCAAGATAAGCCATTGCACCAACAATGCCAAGAAGTGTAGAATATGTGGAATCCAAAGGCCTAATACCTGCAAGCCTCATGTTGTGAAACAACTCAATAGACTCTGCGAATAGCTCATTTTGGACATGCCCTGATATCATTGCAGTCCATGAGACAGAATCTTTTTGAGGCATTTTGTTGAAGAGACAGCATGCCTCCGTTACATCACCACACCGAAAATATCCAGTGATTATAGAAGTCCATGATATCTTGTCTCGAGTCGGAACTGAATCAAACAGACATCGTGCTTTTTCCAGTTGCCCAATCCTAATATAGCCATTGATCATAGAGTTCAAAGACTCAATTAACCGTACATCTGAGTGCTTAGAAAAAAGATAGTAGGCAATATCCATCATTCCAAATCGAGAATACATGTAGATCATGCTCTTCAATAATTTTCCATCACAGTCGCCATCGTCTAATCCATTCAAAACCAGATGGCCATGCAACTGCTTCCCAACAGAAAGAAAGCCCAGACCAGAGCAAGCGTAAAACAGTGAGATGAGTGTCTCCTCATTTGGTTTCATGTTATCAACCACTTTCATTTTGAAGAAGAGGTGCAATGCCTCTTCGTAGAATCCATTCCACGCAAACCCACCAATCATTGCAGTCCAAGAAACGATATTCCTTGTTGGCAACTTCACAAACAGATCATATGCCTCATAGACATCGCCGACTCGACAATAGCCCGCAATCATGCTTGTCCAAGTTACCACATTGGCAGTAGGCGTCGAATTAAACAAATACCTTGCTTCCTCCATTCTAGAATTTTCCACATAACCCGAAATCAATACATTCCAAGATACCTGATTTCTCTCAGGCATTTTATTGAACAATTGCCGTGCCTCCTCCAACTTCCCGTTTTGTATCAAACCCACAATCATAGAATTCCAGGAGACCACATTCCGCTCGGGCATGGCACCAAACAATCTCTTCGCATCATTAATCTTCCCAGCACGCGCGAACCCACATATCATAGCAGTCCAGGACACGACATTTCGCTCAGGCATTACGTCGAACAGATGGCAGGCTTCAGCAAGCCTTCCCGATTGCACGTAGCCAGAGAGCATGGCATTCCAGGTGACGAAATTGCGTTCTGGCATGAGTTGGAACAGCTCTCGGGCTTCGTCGACGAAGCCTTCTCGAGCGTATTTTGAGAGCAGCGACGTCCAGAAAACCACTCTGCTGCAACCCCTTTGGGACAATTTGTCGAGCAGGTGGCGGGCCTGTGGCAGCATCCGCTTGGAAAGGCATTGGAGGAGTTTGAAATCATCACTGTCCGATTCAGGACTATCGACGACTGAAAGAGAAAGCTGATTTGTTGTGTAATTGATGGCTTGAAGAGAGCGGAGGCACTTCTTCAGTCTCAAAGATAGAAAGGCGTTAAGTAGGTTTCTGTTGCGCTGGCCGGATTGCATCCTTCGTCATAATTTTGGGCCCGTAGAGCTGAACTTCTGTGTCTGGTTGAGATGTAGTGGCAGACAAGGGCCGCAACTCTGCTGACTGTGCTCAGCAGCCTCAGCTGCGCCTAAATTGAAATTAGAACGCCTCAGATTGAGTCAAAGCCCGATTAACCTGAATTATTCAAATCCAAGTCCTGCATAAGTTGTATTTATAGAGCCCCAGTCCAAATTGTGTGTGTGGTCTTCTTCTACCTTAGGCTTCTTTGGGTCTCAAATGATATTTCTTTTGTATAATTCTATAAAAT
Organism: Chimonanthus salicifolius; assembly: GCA_013350335.1. Classification (NCBI taxonomy): domain Eukaryota; kingdom Viridiplantae; phylum Streptophyta; class Magnoliopsida; order Laurales; family Calycanthaceae; genus Chimonanthus; species Chimonanthus salicifolius. Next base: position 67,114,611 of record CM023536.1, on the reverse strand, counting down.
AAATAATATTTTAAATAAATTTTATATTTATACACAATATCAATTAGAGAAAATTATATTTTACAAAATATGGTTCAAATTCAAATTTTCATGTATTAAGCTGAGCTTAACTTGAATTCTAATTCCGACCAAATATTTTGGACCAAAAAATGAGCCCAACCCGAACTTGGGTCAACCTGAACCTAAATTTTTTGAGTTCTTTAATACAAGCTCGCTTCAAGTTGCACCTCTAGTTATAAGTTGACAATACAATAAAGAGGGGTAGACAAATAAAAATATAGAAGGAAAGAACAAAGAAAGACATGATAATAACGAAGTAATGTGTAGACTTATGATAGTAAAATATATAAATAGAACTCAAAAGGGTAACTCTAAATAAATGAGATTTTGGCTTCGATGATGACAGAGTCCAAGATATGTCAATGAACCCTAGATTTAGGGTTGTTTGCCACAAGATACATGTTCCAATCTTTTATAGAATAATAATTATAAGTGAAATGATCACCAAGCACAAGGCAGGAGCTAAGGGCAAACTTTGGGTCCAAGGGTAAAAATCTCGGCCACGAATAATATCGGTCATCTCAGCCGATATCTCGGGTGATATATTTCTCTCATCCTGAATTTTTTTATTTTTTCAAAAAAAATCAGAAAAATTACATAAAATAAAGAAAAATATGGGCTTATTGGATGTGTAATTTTTTCATTAAATATCAGCCATTTACATGTTCAAATATTATTTTTAAGTTAGTAACTCGAGAATTTCACATGTTTTTAAAAAATGATGAAAAATTATAAAAAATTTGTAGAAAAAAATTTAAGTGATCATTAAATGTCTTGATTATTTGTTTATGATTTGTTTTCATGTTAGTAAATAAGAAATAAAAAATGTTTCCAGCCATTCATAATTTCGAAATTTCAGTCATAATTTAAGCCTAAATTTTTAATATAGTTAAGTTTGAAATTTATTCCATGTGCCTGAGAAAGAAATTAGCAAACCCACAATTTTAGTGCTGATTTAAAGTTTTAAACAGCATGCTACTCGAATTAAAAAGCAAGGAAATCCAGTACAACTCACAAATGTATCAACTAAATATGGGACTGATTTCCTTATTATGGAAGGCAATCAATTAAAAAATCCACACAATCGTCAACACTCAACACATGTGGAGGCAATCTGTTACAGACTTGCTGCTATGGCGTGAATCACACTGTGTAATTTCCATTTCTATTACAGATTTTGAAAATTATGGAGTCTCACATATGTTAGATAACGATACGTAGGCAATAATGTGATAAGCATAATTTTTTTTTTAAAAAAAAACGCTTTTAAAAAATAACAAAATAGACATCCTCAGATTTGGTATTTTGTTTTTCTTTTTTTCTTTTTTAGAAAAAAATATGGTTTTTTTTTTCATGTATATGCTGCTTTTTTTTTTTTTTTAATTTCGTAATAAAAAATAAGAAAAAATATGTATCGGCCCATATGTTCCGATTATATATATATCGGCTGATATATGTATTGTACGGCCGATATATGATTTATGAAGGAGAGTTTTAATGAGAATAAAAAGAGAGCATTTTAATCAAGAAGTGACTTTTAAAAACCGATAAGCTTGAATGATTCAGTCCATTTTATTATAACATTTAAAAATAAAAAGAATTTGTGTAAAAATTTGCAATGTGGAGAAAGAATGATCTACCACTAATTCTTTTTACTAACTTCTCCAGTGAGAAGTGCATGCTTCTCACTAGTGCTGCTAATGCATGATTTCTTAACTAAGAATCACTTCTTCCGTGCTCCAGGCTAAACTAATCAAATTCAAGAATTTCCAACCCTTGATTCATTTTTCCATTTGAAGCTCTCAATCTTTGGATGTGACCCCCAAGGGGGAAAAATCATGATGGTTGTCGCGGAGGTGCTGTCTTGAATTCATGAGACTAAATGAATATTTAGCCCAGGTGAACTCTTACAAAACGAATTGCTTCAAAAATGGTGTGAACTGAGTTTGCAACCTTCATTGCTTGATTCCAGAAAACAATCAAACTGAAGACAAACCAAGCTCAGAGAATTGGGTGCATTAGGCACTGATGAATTTCAGAGTACAAATAACAAATCCAAAGAATTGTCATAAAGTAGAAGAGGATTGTGATGAAAAAAGGATTATCGGAAAATGCGGTTGCTGTAGGGTTGGGTATCTCCTGTAGACAAGTTATTTCTTTGTTCTTTGCAGTGTATCATACCCTTGGTTTCCACATGTATTTTTGACCCATATCTATGGGTGAAAATGGCTCTCCACAAACTATCCATTGAGAGAGATGGAAGTGAAATCAATGGATGAAAATGGTTCTCCAGTCGAGGGGAGACGGAAGTGAAAATGGCTCCTCAAAGAGCAAGGCAAGTACAGCCATGCTGAAGCTTCTTTCAGACATGATAGTGGGCCCCACCTGGGTCAACTTCCAACACTATTAGTGGGACCCACACAACCGAGTACTGTGCCCTCGTTATGTTGACCAGATATTTGTCCAACCAAAAGGCAAGACCCGCATGAAAGCAGGGCTGAATCTCACTCTACTCAGTCTGTCTCCTCATAATCTAAATCATGCATCACAGTATCATTATTAGCAACATAACCAGACCTTCCAACCTCCTCCATTAGCTCTCCCAATCTCTCATAGATCTCTTCCATTTGAGGGTGCGAGTGATCTTCAGCATTGAAAGCATGGACCCTGTTCTTCACTTCAATCCAGCTCCAACCAGGGACCTTTCTCAGTCCTTTCTCCCTCATCACCCTCTTGATTTTAGCTATTTCTTCCCACCTTCCACAACTCGCATACATGTTGGATAGAAGAACATATGTCGAATGCTCTTCTGGCTCTAAAACTATCAAAATTCGTGCTATGTAAGTTGCTAATGCTATGTTACTATAGATTCTACATGCACCCAATAGGGTCTTCCACACCATGGCATCAGGTTTGAATGGCATTGAATCAACAAGAGCTTTTGCCTCGTCTAGACGCCCAGCCCGACCTAAGAGATCAACACTGCAAGCATAATGTTCCATCCGAAGTGCAATCCCAAACACAGATTCCATAGTCCTCAGAAAATTTAAACCTTCTTCTACCAAACCAACGTGGCTGCATGCAGAAAGAATGCCAACAAAGGTTATGTGATCTGGTTTCACCCCCATTTCTTGCATCTGGTAGAAGAGATCTAGAGCAGTTCTACCCTGTCCATGTTGTGCATATCCAAAAATGATTGAATTCCATGTAATTGTGCTGTCCATTGGTGTTTCTTCAAAGCATTTTTCTGAATCTTCAAGGACACCACATTTGGAGTACATGAACATTAATGAACTAGCAACAAAACCGTTAGATTGAAACCCCAATTTCCGGACTAAAGCATGAACTTGTTTACCCAATTCAAGTACAGCTAAATCTGAGCAAGATCGCAACATCGCAGAGAAGGCATAGTGATCAATCTCAATACAGGTAGATCTCATCCGCTCAAAAAACTTCAATGCCTCTTCACTCGAACCATTCTGTGAAAACCCTGTCAGAATTGAGTTCCAGGAAACACTGTCCTTTAAGTCCATGGAATCAAATAGTTTTATGGCATCTTCTGCTGATCTATTGTTTGATTTGAGATACATGGCAATCAATGCATTACAGACAGGCATTGCAAGATCAAGTCCTGACTTTATGACCAACCCGTGTAAACATTTCCCTTGCTGTAGGAGACCTTGATCAAAACAAGCACTTAGAACACTAGTATATGTATACATGTCTGGTTTGATACAGACATCTTGCATTTCGACGAAGAGCTTGATAGCAAGGAATCCAAGATTGTGTGATGCATAAGCAGCTAGCATGGAATTCCATGACACTAAATCTCGGGCATCTTCCATTTCATTGAATACCCTTTCGGAGTCTATGATCGAACCACAACAAGAGTATGCTGTGATGGCAGCATTGTAGGCAATGGTGTCGGCTGCCCAGCCATGTTTAAGAATCTTCGCATGGATTTGCAACGTCAACCTATAAAACTTGGGATTGTCAAGTAGTGACAGTAAGCTAGCAAACGTGGCCTCATCAGGCAAGGCACCCTCTCTCTCCATCCGATTTAGATGCCAAAAGGCACCACTAGAATCATCCTTCTGTGCATAACCTGAAAGCATTGCATTCCATGACACTGCATTACGTATAGGCATTTCCTCAAAGAGCTGACAAGCATCTTCAATTCTCTTGCACTTGGCGTACATGTCCAACAGTGCACTTCCAGCAAACACATTTTGCTCGAAACCCGTCTTCACAATGAAAGAGTGCACCTGACGTCCAAAACCAACGTAATTCGCACAAGCTGCTGCCTTGAGGATACTCCCATATGTATACTCATCAAACTGAAACCCACAGCTTCTCATGCTTTTTAGAAGCAACCAAGCCATCCCATGACACCCCCGATTCACATATCCAGCAATAATCGAGTTCCAAGTGATTGTATCTCGTTGAGGAATTTCGTCAAACAGTTTGTGGGCATTCATTAATTGTCCGCATTTTCCATAGGATGTTAAAATGGTGTTCGCCGTGTAAGTATCTGTGATGTTTCCAGTTTTGATCATGTGACAATGAGTTCTGGGTGCTGTGTTTTGGATCCCAACTTGGGTGTGGAGGAGTGGAAGAAGAAGATAGCAGCTTGGAATGCCTTCTAGTTTGCAGTAGTTTCTGATACTGTAGTTTGGATGTGGAGCAGTGCGGTACATTTCTCTCCATTTCAAGTAGGGCTGAAACTCGGACGGGACGGGTCGAGCCAGGTTTTGATAAATCCAACCCTAATCTATGTCAAAAAATAGTTGAACCCGACCCGACCTAACTTGGACCTGATTCTTCCAAAGAGAGAACAAGAAAAAAGTCAACGACTTTAGTAAAACCATCAATTTTCACACAATTCCATTTTCTTCTTAGCTTTATAAAACCATTGAGGATGCCGATTCACCTTTTGTACACCATCAGTTTTCACAAAAGATTCCATTTTCTTCTCAGATTTGTAAAGTCAGTAACCTGACCCAACACCTGTCTCTCTTGGTTTCATCCAGTTGATACTATCTGATCATCTTTCTGGTGTGATTCTAGGACTAAAGCGCATGTTCTTTGGATATCCAATATCGTATGTCAGACCTGAATCTCACTGCTTCTAACACATGCTCTACTATGCAGGCTCATGTTTTTTCATTTTTTTAAATCTCTTCAGAATTATGAAATGATGGATGAAATGCAAGAGGGTTCTCGGCACATGACCAGCAGGTCCGGCTGCACGTTTAGGCGAACTAGGCCCAACCTAAGGCCCCAAATAGATAGGTTCCCAAGTCAAGTTTAATTTTTAAATTCTCGCTCCTTTTATTTATAAATTTATTTTAATATTTATTTTATAAGCAAATAGATTTGTGGTGTAGTGGCAGCGTGCCTTATCCACAATCCGAAGGTTGCGTGATCCATTCATGCTTTGTTCAATTTTTCAACCAACTTGGAGAGTATCCATTTTACTAAATTTCGCAAATTTATAACAAGAAAGATTGAATGTATTAGCTATCTTATCTATTGAAAAAGATATATTAAAAAATTTTAAATATAATAATTTATTTAGTAATTTTGCATAATTTTAAATATAATAATTTAATTAGTAATTTTGCATCTCAAAATTCGAGAAGAATAAATTTTATATAATACTTTGTTATAAATTTGATTATGATATTTTATTTGGATGTTTTATACTTTTATAAAAAAAATTGTATTATTTTATTTTTTATGAGTGTATAAAATGCCCATTTTAAGAGTTCGTCTAGGCTCCTGAAATCTCACATTTTTGGATTTTCACAAGCAAGAGATAGCCAGAGGAAGATTCTGCAACTGAATTTGATGAGGGGTACATTGTCTAAATTCATGTCCATTTTATGATCAGTAGCTCTTAGTTCATTGCTTTTTTTTCTGATAGATTGAGTGATCTATTTATTCATTCCTCTGTTATAGCAGTTCTCTTCCTAGCATACTTGATAAAACAGCAGATGGTGGTTTAACTGCCCTCCATATGGCAGCACTATATGGACATGATGAGATTGTGCATTTACTTGTGAGCTTAGGAGCTTCGGTGTCAGAGGTCACCACAGACGAAAGGACACTGATAGACCCAATTGGTAGTTCTATTTTTATCCATTTCTGTTCATTGTTTGATTTCTACATTATTGACAACTTATGGTTTAGAGAACTAGTAGGGACCTGATTCATTAGGATGTTCATGGTAACTGATGTCCTACCATATGCTTGATCTTTTTCTTTGTTACCACATTCATTTTGTCATGTCACAATCCATTAATTTCTCTATGCTTCATTATTCAAAATCTCTCGGTGGTTCATAGTTTTTAGTTCTATCTCGACACTGTGATAACAGCACAACTTCATTAAGTCTACATTTTGAAAATCATGAACTCATGATTCAACTACAACATGAAGAAATTGTTTCATGAAATTGCATTCTCGAAAAGGGTGTATTGGATTATCCAGCACAATTGATCTCAATAACCATTTAACGCTTAAATTACTATTCCAAATATTTATTTTCTGATAAAATTGGATAATACAGTTTAAAAAATGGATGCCTCATTCAACTCTCTCATTCGGCAACTCTCTTTATTCGAGCTTACTCCTGTAATTTTGCTTCATGACAGCTTTCGACCATCATCTACTCAATCACTCACTATAGTCAGCCGACAATACCCTGGTTATTACTTTATTTTCCATAGTTCTCATCACCATTTTTGTTGAAATTGCTTCATCGTCAAAGCCTTTTGTCACTACTCTCTTCCATAGTTTAATACCCCCGAAAAACTGCTCAAATTGGTGTCCATCAATGCAATTCATAGAATTCTCAATGGATCAGCTTTAGAGTTCCACAATTTCTGTCTAAATAGTAACATTATCTATCATACAATGTACATTTAAGAGCAAGGACTGTGGCTCTTCGTACGTAACTGGGGGTAGAGTGGTAGACAGAGGACACTTTGATCTGGATACAGTTCTGTGAAATTGGATATGACTATGCCCAAGTTCGGTTTGTATGGTTCGTATATGGCATTTTCATAATCGTTGCGGTTTATAGATCTTAAACCTTTCAAAAAGTGCAGTTTATATATTTTATACCATATATATGATATATAGTCATGCTTTTGTCCTTTTTCTTATCATTTAATGAAATTGATTTTCGCCTACTGAGAAAAAGAAAAAGAAGAGACTTGATCCGAATCTTGGAACATTACATCTCTTCAATTTGCTTATGAATGTGATGGCTTGTATCATTTCCTTTTGTTAGTATAATATAATAGTATAATATCTGTGTGTAAATGTACTGCAACCTCATGAGAAATTATATGATCCACTACTTGGGATTTTTGGTATCCTCAGTCTTCTCTGTGGGTTATATAATCCAAATTGATAATCTTATGGCCACCACTTTGGGTGGATTATCCACTCCTGCAATTAGATGCTTTAGTATCAAATGAATCACTTCATCTAGAAAGGGGAACAGGAGAAATAAAGGGCTGTCTAAATCTTAAAATAATAATAGTAATAGTGAAAGTAAGGGTCCTATCAATGTCAGGTCCTATTGGATGAACAATTCAATCACCTAACCAAGGGACTTACAGTACAATCTCAAGCCATGAGGATAATATGTGTATCCTCTTGTGGTGACCCCATAGCTGAATACAGCTAAGGATACTGACATATTGGCTCTTCATTCTTTTTATTTTAAAATCAGTGAGCATTGAGTGTTATTTTTTTATGATTTTTTTTTTCTTGTTTTTATGAGTACTGGGGTACAAGTTGCTACATAAGTGGATCCGAAGCTGCAATTTGGATGTGAAATTCATTCTACCTGTGCAGTTCATGGTTCTGTAACCTTGATCGGGCCCTCACTGTGGGTGATCTCCATACCCATTATTGGTGGATCCAAACTTTCCAATCAGTGTTGCCTAAAAGTACATAGTTTCAATATCTTCACAATATACATACATGGTGAGGGCTAATGATGATTCTGGATTACATAACTGTTTGGCTCTCATATGTGGAATTTGGTGGTTTTTTATTGCATCCTGCTACATAATAATTTTACGAGGGAAAAACAAAATGGCTTTTGAGTGATTATAAAAGTTATTTTTTTGGCTTTATCTTCACTTTTTTTCTTCCAATTCAATGCTTAGTTCTACAAATTATTCATGCACACTAGGTGGGAATCTGGAGGAATCCCTACCTAAAATAAAATTTTCATTCAATTTGACAGGCCGACGAAGTACACCTCTTCATTATGCTGCCTCTGGTGGAAATGCACAATGCTGTCAAGTATGTTGGTTTACTCTTTTAAGTTGACTGTCATATTTCAGAAACCCTTCTTAGAAAATTATCATATTCTGTGATTATTGTGCGAAACGCAGCTTTTGATTGCCAAGGGTGCTAGCCTCACTGCTGAGAATTCTAATGGGTATGCATTGCTTAGTTATTCAGTTAGATATGAGTGTTTTATACTAATAAGATCAATCATTCAAATGAATGGCTGGAAATGGACAAACCATCTTGCTCATACAAGTGCCCATCATTGTTGGGTTGGGATCTGATTTTGAGGTTTCATGGGTAAATTTTGATCTGTTCAGCCCTGCCATCAATGGGCCCAACGATGCTTACTTTTAATGAGTTCTCTGTTTGCACTTGACCAGAGTCATGGTCCATCTCCGAGTTGAGTCTAAGCCTAGGCACGATCCAAGCCTAAGTTTTAGTGGTTGATTTGTTTCTTCTAATTGTTTTTGTTGTTTTCGTAGTTTGACTCCTCTGATGGTTGCTCGTTTGCGGGAAAGACATTGGCTTGAGGGGATTCTGAACAAACTACAACCAGAATGTCAGCTCGAAATTCTTCCATCACCATATCTGTCCCTCCCCCTTATGAGTATTGTGAAAATTGCTCGGTGAGTGGGCTCTATATTATTTTATTGGCTGTAAAACTATGTATTTAACAGAAGTTAAACATTTAAATATACATTTCACCATCTCGCATTCTACCAGTATCAGTATCAATGTGGTGTAACACAAGGATCCCAATAATGTTAAAGATACCCGGTAGAATTTCAAATTCCTCTTATCATGGAAATTCATGTTGTCACCTCTTTTTCATCGTTAAATCTGTCATATTATCCAATTCATCCATGTTTTTCTTGCTTTAATTGTCATTCATTGGTTATGTTCTGTTCTGGATGTCCTCAATTTTGTTCACATGCATAGATAGGTTTACATGCCATGCATGGCCATGAAGGAAATGATTTTCCTATTGATATGAATATATTGAATAAAGCAGTCGTCATTATTGTTGCCATGCATTGCAAGACACTTATTATGATTTGTTTGCAGAGAATGTGGATGGAGAGATGATCTTGATTCACTGCCATGATGTGTTGATCCATGCTCAGTTTGTTTGGAAAGAAAGTGTACAGTAGCAACAGAAGGTATTTTTCATGGAAGATTCATGACTAATTGTTCATTTTTTTTAGCTTTCTGAATGTAGTTCTTGTGGAAAATACAAGTCTCTCATTTGGGTTTTGGTAACATCTTTCCATTTGACTTCTGTCATTGTTTTAAGGGGAAAAGATTAGTCAGGTGAGATGCCTCGACGCTTGTACTCTTGTAGAATTACATGTGTCATCTTAGATTGCCTTCCGTATCAAATTTATTCTGATCAACAAAATTAACAAGTGACAGGTTGCGGGCATGAATTTTGCACCAGTTGTGCTCTGTACCAGTTGTATCAAATTTATTCTGATCAACAAAATTAACAAGTGACAGGTTGCGGGCATGAATTTTGCACCAGTTGTGCTCTGTATCAGTTGTGCCAGCAGTATACATCCACATAATCAGATGGGTAGGTGTTCTAAACTGGGTCTACAGCGATGAGCCTCTCACAGAGATGGAAGAAGATCTTGCCTCTCTTTAAATCAGTATGTAACATCATTTAAACTAAGAAAAAATCAATATATAACTACAGACAGTGGCTGAGATAATGCATGTGTGAGTTTGATTTTTTCCATACTTTGTAATTTTGATTTTTCAATTCTTTTTGTCATTGCCATGTTTTGTAGTTACAATTATATGTTTATGTAAAGAGATTGTAGGCATTGCAACATTTCATTCATTGGCATTGTGAAATCTATTTATCCATGTGTTGAAGTTGGCACCCTACATGGGATTAACTGCCCATTTAGTATTCTAATGCCCATTTGTTCCATGTTTTTTATCTCTATAGTGTCTGTAACTCTGTATAATGCTCATATAATTGAAACTAAACCTTTATTGTTTTTCTAAGATTGAGGTGTTCATGACCTCTTAGAGCACCTGATTAGTCCTTGTAGTATGTGCAAGCCTCTCAACCCTAGTATAATTATTTATGAGTTTAAATGATAACCTCTGAAATTACTCTAAGATTTAATGATAATAATGATAATAATATTGCTATTATTTAAGAGAAAGAGGAGAGGAAGAGAAGAAGAAGGGAAAATAGAGATGCCGCAATTTCATTCTCTCCTACTCATTTCTAATTTTCTTCCTCTGTTCTCTCACTTGTACTAAATAAAATATTTTATATTATAATAATATAATATTCATAATAATTTATTTAATTATCAAAATTTATAATAATAAAATAAGACTTAACTATTGATTCCATTTGGCAAAACACTGACGTGTTTAATACAAGCTTGTGTTCAAGACTTAAAGCTACACTTTTTAAAATCAATTTTTTTATTTTTTATGTCATTTCATTTAAAATAAAATAACAAAATTCTTGATAAAAATAAAGTGTTCATGTAAATATGACTCAAATTTAAACAATTCTATTTGTTCCATAAATAATTACAATATATAATAATATAACAAACATGTAAACTTCTATTTATTAAACTTAAAATTTATCATATTTTCAACATTTTCTTATATGTTATGATAACAATGCTTTATTTTTTTACGTCTTTATTTATTTAGTTGATAATGTTAAATTTATAAAATAAACTATTCATTTAAAATTGAATTGAACTATCTTTCAATAATACTTTCAAAATCAAAATGTAGAAAAAACTAAAGGGTAATATAATCATTGATTTTTTTTTTTTCAAACAATCAGAAATTTCTTACTTCACAATTCAAATAAAACATTTATATCATTAAAAAATTTAGATAATGAGAATTAACATCTCTCTACTCCTTTTAAATAAACAATATCAGTTATTATAATTTAAAACATGGAATATTACGGTTAAATGAATATATAAGACAACGGCTTGCAATATAAAATAATATATTTAAATATAAACTTTATCATAAAATAAATACTTCCTTAAATATCTTAAAAAAAAAACAGTGATATTTTTACTTAATATGAGAGTAGCACTGGCCTTGAGATTTCAAGGGCCCTAGGTAAACTCTTAAGATGGGCCTTTTATACACTTACGACCAATGTTTTAAAACTCGACCCGTAGAGCAACCCGTCTTGGAGGAAACATGGGTTAAATAAGGTTCAACCAGGTTTACCCATAGTCAAACCCGATCAAACTTGTGCTATTAATATAATATTATAAATAACATTAAATTATTAACTACGGTTATATCTCACAATTTTTTTTTTCTCACAAACCTAATTGTAAATACTAAAAACTACTAATCTAAAAATCCTATTTTCAAAAGAACCAACGTCTTCGTCTTCATGTTTTTCATTTAAAGAAAACCAAGGGTTTTAAGGGTTACGGGTTTTATCAGAAAAATCAAGTTGACCCGCAGGTTACAGAGGGTTTCAGCTAGGTCACAGTTGACCCGTGAGTTGAGTTTGATAACATTGCTCACAACAAATAAAATCATACATTTTATTTTACAAAGTATGAAACATCCAAATAACAAAGTATTATTTAAAATTTATTGTTCTCGATTTTTGAGATGTAAAATTAATAATTAAATTTTGGGCTTATTATTTTGAGTCTATTTTACTGGATATAATTTTTAATTTTTTGGATCTATATAACAAAAGAGTTTATGGACTTGGAGGCCTTAGAGAGCGGCCTACTCCATCTATAGACAGAGTCGGACCCTTATGAGAGAGACGTGATATTATTTTATCATTAAAAAAGAAAACCACGGCGAGACTCTAATGTTGTTTGGAAAAAAATGCATTTTCACATGGAGTAACTGCTACAAATTTTCACTCAATATTTTGAAAATTAATGTAAATGATTGTGAATCTCCTCTTATTGTGGCACAAGGGTTGAGAAGTATGTTTTGCTTGGGTTGAGAACTATGTTTTGCTTAGTTTTTTGTGTTGTTAGGTTCATGTATCATTTTTTTTTTTTTTCTTTCTCATGATTTGTATAATTTTCTTATACTGATCATAGACTTATTTATACATTTGTATTTTAATCAAGTAAAAAAGATCTCATCTCATTTTGATATATATAATTTTTTTTTAAAATTTGTTAGATAAATATTATCAATGACGAGGAAAAGAAATAAAAAAAGAAAAAATAAGAGGGTGAAAGAGACTTATACCATACAATGCATTTTTATATATAAATGTGTCTCTATATTAATTAATCATATTTAATTTTTTTTAATGATTTATCCTTTTAATTACAATCAACAGCTTTAAAGGCCTTAAAAAGTCACGTGCAGTCCACATTTATTACAAGTTAATACTTTTCAAAAATTAATTATATTTTGAAAATATCTAAAACAATTCAGGATACAATACTACCAATTAAAAACTTATATAAACACTCAAATCAAAGGAAGAGTGAAATTTTACTCCTTTTTAACTAAAATTAGTTAAAATAGAAAACCCATATACTATCATTAAAAATTATAATTATAAAAGTTAAAAAATATTAGGTTATTAGGAAAAAATATAATATTGAAAGAAAATACGACGAAACTAACACCATCCAATCTGATTAGAAAAGCCTTCCGCTAAAAGGACGCCGTGCATCTCAAATTATGAGTCGAAAGAAACCAGGCAGAAAAACGCGTTTCCCTTCTTCTTTCTTTTTTTTTTCCCCTGCCTCCATCGGTCGTTTACCTTTCCTCTGTTTCCAGTCTCTCGGAATGTCTGCCGCACCAAGCATTTCACGTCCTAATTACACCGCCGACGCGTTGAGGAAGAGTCTTCGTCTCCCTTTCTGTTGCGCGCTGCACTCAGACGAGACTTTTAGACCCAATCTCGTCCGCTCGACCTTCAGATCCAGTCCCGTTCAAAATGCAACCCGAAGAGACGACGGTGAGTCTCCTTCTTCCCCTTTCTGTCTCTCTCTCTCTCTTTACCCCGACTTCCAATTTTTTTCTGTTTTGTTCTCGTCTTTTTTCTTTGAGAGATGAGAAATAAGAACCAATTCGAATCCAAATCCGAATTTGAATGGGCGGAGTGGGTTAGGGTTTTACCGATTTCTTTTCTTGTCCAGAGAGTGGGATCTCCAAAAGATGAGATGGAGATTGGAGTAAAGAAAATGAGGGGAATTTCTGTATAGAGAGAAAAAGAGAATAATGGTTTTTGGATGTCTTTTTTCTTTTGAGAGATGAGAATGAAGAATCGATCCAAATCCAAATCCAAATCCGAATTCGAATGGGCGGAGTGGGTTAGGGTTTTGTCGATTTCTTTTCTTGTCCAGAGAGTGGGATCGCCAAAAGATGAGATGGAGTAAAGAAAATGAGGGGAATTTCTGCATAGAGAGAGGAAGAGAATTAGGGTTTTTGGATGTCTTTTTTTTTTTTGAGAGATGAGAATTACGAATCGATCCGAATCCAAATCCGAATTCGAATGGGCGGAGTGGGTTAGGGTTTTACCGATTTCTTTTCTTGTCCAGAGAGTGGGATCGCCAAAAGATGAGATGGAGTAAAGAAAATGAGGGGAATTTCTGCATAGAGAGAGGAAGAGAATTAGGGTTTTTGGATCTCTTTTTTCTTTTGAGAGATGAGAATGAAGAATCGATCCGTATCCAAATCCGAATTCGAATGGGCGGAGTGGGTTAGGGTTTTACCGCTTTCTTTTCTTGTCCAGAGAGTGGGATCGCCAAAAGATGAGATGGAGTAAAGAAAATGAGGGAAATTTCTGCATAGAGAGAGGAAGAGAATTTTAGGGTTTTGGATGTCTTTTTCTTTTGAGAGATGAGAATGAAGAATCGATCCGAATCCAAATCCGAATTCGAATGGGCGGAGTGGGCTATGGTTTTGCCGATTTCTCTTCTTTTCCAGAGAGTGGGATCGCCAAAAGATGAGGTGGAGATTTGAGGATTGGAGTAAAGAAAATGAAGGGAATTTCTGTATAAAGAGAGGAAGAGAATTAGGGTTTTTGGATGCGTTTGGGTGATCCGATCGAAAGGAGTGAGAGGAAGAGAGATAGAGATTGTGTATCTGAGGAGAAAAGTAAAAGGGGAAAATGGGAGTAGAAAGGAATGGGAGAAAATTGTAATCGTAAAAGACGAAAAGTGTAAAAGGAAAAGAATTCCTTCCTTCGTATTATTTGAATTTTATCTTTTAAAACTTTCTAATATCAACGTCATCCTAAGTTATTTATACGTATATTTGAAGATGAATTTTCAAGGTCAATAATTTTTATTTTATTTTAATAATTAAAATAAATTATAGATTTGACAAAATATAAGTTAAATAAAAATAATCTGGGTCTATTTTTCGTTAAATAATAATGTATTTAAAATATTATTTTTAATTTTAGTTTAAATCTAATTTTAATTAATATTATTTAACACCTTTTCACGATTAGATTGATTCATATAAGTAAAGACTTATCTTTTATCTTTGAAAACTGAAAGCTAAAAGAAAAAAAACTTGTTATGTTATTTTGAACCTTGAGATCTCCAACTCTCTTCTCATACTAGGTGTTGGGTAAAACTCTGGATCCATATAGCCCCTGTAAGCCATGGTCATTGGGCCCATGGCTGACCTATTATTGTTGTTATTGCATTTGTTGTGTGTAAAATTATTTTCTTTATTTGCAGTTTCAATTGAGTGGTTTGAGTAGTGTGTGTGTGTGTGTCTGAACACTTTTTTTTTTTTTTTTGGAATGGGTGCGTGAATACTTGTTGCTAATAGAGCTAATTCCCAAAGTTTTCCATTTCAATTATATCTTTCAATTTCAGCTGGCAGGCTTTGTTGTTCTCTCTTTATTTTTAATCTTGTTTTGCTGTTAGGGCGAAAGTGTTTTGGTCTTTTGGGCTTTCTTTCTTTTTTACTGCTTTGTTTGATCCCTCCTTTTGGTGCACTCCTTTGTGCTCTTTAATGAAAAGTTACCACTTCCCTTAAATTTTCATCATTTCTATTCCATTGTAAAGGTGTTTTTTTTCTTTTTTTAATTTAATTACATATGAGGGGAACTTGGGGCAACTCAGGATGGGTTAATGTGGCATTTTACCTTCCAATGAAATTGATGATATATCGACAAAAGGAAAAAGAGAAAACACGAAACAAACCAGTTTCATCATTTTCACTTATTTGCTACTCTGAATGATGAAAACTCCAATGAAGCAATACCCTTTTTCTTTTTCTTGTCCACTACTGAACTTTGTCTTTCTTGATATATAGGACTGAGTTGATGTTGACTTTGGAGTGTCTGAGAGGGTGGATTTATTGCTCTATTCTTTGCGAGAGGTGCTGATGATTCTAAACATATGGAGTATTTGTCTACAAGATCATTGGGGTAAGAAACTCTTTCTCAATTGCACCATGTGTATATATCAATCAATTTGTAAATAGGTCTTTCACTTGCTTTTGCTTACCAAATGACAGTTCCTCATTTGTATCTCATATGATATTTCAATTCTAGCTTTAAGACTTTGGTTTTGATATTTCTAAATTAATGAAAATATGGATGTTTTTGTAATTTAGTTACTTTCTCTCACAAACAACAAAAAAATATGTCATTTTTGTCAATCATCATGTGAATAGTAGATATCTTGTTTGATATGTCATCACAATTGGAAGTAGGCCATTATAGGCTTGTTCAGTTTAGTTTTCTTAATGTTTCTACATAGGAAATTTTTAGAGTCAAAATGGATCTCAAATGGATGAGAAAATCGCATTATCATGATGATATGATAATCTTATGTTACATGGAAGAATGCAAAATAGGTCCTCAACATGATTGGAGATAGGTCTCGGCATTACCCTTTGCAATACATTTCCCACTTAATTTCTACCTTCCCTTATGTTGAACTCTATCCAATTGATCCTTACAATTAGACTATTTTTTCCCAACTTGACTTGAGTTGTACATTGATATCACATTTGATGGTCATGTTTCAGCATCTTTATGTATGTAGAAAGGCAAATGATTTTTTTTTTGGAAAAAGTTCAAGTCCGTATAAAACATTGGAAAAAAGTGGTGCTAATATTGAAATTTGATTAGTATCATTGGTAGGGGAAAGACATTTCAAATAATGGTGACATGTATGTGATGGAGAATCAAAATAATTATGAATTGGACATTTCAATTGGATACTGGTTTATTTTGATCCATTCCTTGGGGAAGCCCATTTTATATTCAGGTCCATTGATTGGGAAAGGGCATACAAGCAACATCATCTTGTGTGTTGTGAATACTGTATATCAATATTTGAAAAATGATTGATATATATTTTTATTGGATATTGAGTTGAAAGCAGTATTGATGCCCTATTTTGGTTAGATTCCTATGTTGGGATGGGCATCCAAACAACAATTTGATGCCCAATTTTGGTTTGATTTCTTGGTTGGGATAGGCATCCAAAAAACAACGTTGCGTACGTGGGGTCAGGTCAGACATAAGAGTTTCATATAGGTTGGCAAATTTATTCTTCGTATGTTGATATGAAAGAAGTGCCGATTCCCACATTTATTTCGATTTATTGCTTGAGGAAGCCCATTTTTTATTTAGGTCCATCGCTTGGGGAAGGGCATACATGCATGAACATCGTGTATGTTTTGAAGATCGTATTTTAATATCTCTAATAAGTTTGAAATATATTTTCATTGGATATTGATTGGAAAACAGTGTTGATGCTCATTTTTGGTTAGATTCCTTGGTTGGGATGGGCATCCAAACAACAACGTTGTCTACCCCTTCATTTTGGCTTACAAATTTATTGATCAGATGTTGAATTGAAAGAAGTGCCGATTCTCTATTTTATTTCTATTCATTCCTTGGGGAAGCCCATTTGTTTTGTTCCCTTTATTGGGGAAGGGTATGCAAGCGACGATATCATGTATGTTGTGCAGATGGTATTTCAATAACTGAAATTAAATTGAAATATATTTTCATTGGATATTGAGTGGAAAGCTATACAGATGCCAATTTTGGTTAGGTTCCTTGGTTAGGATGGGCATCCATTCAACAACGTTGTCTTTGTGGTTTCATGCCAGCATTGAGAGTTTACGATAGGTTTGCAAATTTAATCATCGGCTGTTGATTTGAATGAAGTGGGGAACCCCATTTTATATTCAGGTCCATTGATTGGGGAAGGGTATACAAGGAACAACATCATGTGTGTTGTGAATATTATATATCAATATTTGAAAAATGATTGATATATATTTTTATTGGATATTGAGTTGAAAGCGGTATTGATGCCCAATTTTGGTTACATTCCTTTGTTGGGATGGGCATCCAAAAAAAAATGTGATGCCCGATTTTGGTTTGTTTCCTTGGTTGGGATGGACATCCAAAAAACATTGTTGCCTACGTGGTGTCATGCCAGACATAAGAGTTTCATATAAGTTTGCAAATTTATTCATCGGATGATGACATGAAAGAAGTGCCGATTCCCAATTTTATTTCTATCTATTGCTTGAGGAAGCCCATTTTTTATTTAGGTCCATTGATTGGGGATGGGCATATAGGCATCAACACCATGTATGTTGTGAAGAGCGTATTTTAATATCTCTAATAAGACTGGAATATATTTTCATTGGATATTGAGTGGAAAACCGTGTTAATGCCCAATTTGGTTAGATTCCTTGGTTGGGATGGGCATCCAAACAACAACGTTGTCTACCCTTTCATATTGGTTGCCAAATTTATCCATCGAATGGTGAATTTAAACGAGTGCCGATTCCCTATTTTATTTCGATCCATTAGTTGGGGAAACCCATTTTTACAAGTCCCTTGATTGGGGAAGGGTGTTGGTATTCAAGCAACGACGACATCATGTATGTTGTGAAGATCGTATTTAAATATCTCAAATAAAATTGAAGTATATTTTCATTGTATATTGAGTGGAAAGCCATATGGATGCCCAATTTTGGTTAGGTTTCTTGGTTGGGATGGGCATCCAAACGACAATGTTGTCTACGTGGTTTCAGGCCAGGATTGAGAGTTTGTGATAGGTTTGCAAATTTAATCATCGGATGTTGATATGAATGAAGTGCCGATTCTGAATTTTATTTTGATCCATTCCTTGGGGAAGCCCATTTTATATTCAGGTCCAATGATTGGGTAAGGGCATAAAATCAACAACATCATGTGTCTTGTGAATACTCTATATTAATATTCTAAAAATGATTGATTATTGGATATTGAGTGGAAAGCGATTGATAACCAATTTTGGTTAGATTCCTTTGTGGGGATGGGCATCCAAACAAGATCGTGATGCCCAATTTTGTTTGATTCCTTAGTTGGGATGGCCAGGTAAAGACAACGTTGTCTACGTGGTGTCATCCATACATAAGAGTTTCATATAGGTTTGCAAATTTATTAATCGGATGTTGATATGAAACAAGTGTCGATTCCCAATTTTATTTCGATCTATTGCTTAGGGAAGCCCATTTTTTTTATTTTGGTCCATTGATTGGGGAAGGGCTTACAGGCGTCGACATCATGTATGTTGTGAAGGTCATATTTTAAAATTTCTAATAAGATTGAGTTATATTGTCATTGGATATTGAGTGGTAAGCCGTGTTCATGCCCAATTTGGTTAGATTCCTTGGTTTGGATGGACATCCAAACAACGAAGTTGTCTACCCCTTCATTTTGTTTCCAAATTTATTCATCAGATGCTGAATTTAAACAAGTGCCAGTTCCCTATTTTATATCGATCCATTCGTTGGGGAAGCCCATTTTTTTAGTTCCCTTGATTGGGATAGGGCATTGGTATTCAAGCAACGACATCATGTATGTTGTGAAGATCGTATTTCAATATCTCCAATAAAATATAAATATATTTTCATTGTATATTGATTGGAAAACAAATATGGATCCCCAATTTTAGTTAGGTTCCTTGGTTGGGATGGGCATCCAAACGACAACGTGTCTACATGGTTTCAGGCTAGGATTGAGAGTTTATGATAGATTTGCAAATTTAATCATCGGATGTTGATATGAATGAAGTGCCGATTCCCAATTTTATTTCAATTCATTCCTTGGGGAAGACCATTTTATATTCACTTCCAATGATTAGGGAAGGACATACAAGCAACAACATCATGTGTATTGTGAATAATATATATCAATATTTGAAAAATGATTGAGATAAATATATATATATATATATATATATATATAATATATATCAATATTTGAAAAATGATTGAGATATATATATATATATATATATATATATATATATTTATTTATTTATTTATTGGATATTGAGTTGAAAGCGGCATTGATGCCCAATTTTGGTTAGATTCCTTTGTTGGGATGTGCATCTAAACAACAATGTGATGCCCAATTTTGGTTTGATTCCTTGGTTGGAATGGGCATCCGAAAAACAACGGTGCCTACGTGGTGCCAGGTCAGACATAAGAGTTTCATGTAGGTTGGCAAATTTATTGTTCGGATGTTGATATGAAAGAAGTGCCGATTCCCAAAATTGTTTCGATCTATTGCTTGGGGAAGCCAATTTTTTATTTAGGTCCAGTGATTGGGGAAGGGTATACTTGCATCAACATCATGTATGTTTTGAAGATTGTATTTTAATATCTTTAATAAGTATGAAATTTATTTTCATTTGATATTGAGTGGAAAGCAGTGCTGATGCCCAATTTTTTTAGATTCCTTGGTTGGGATGGGCATCCAAACTACAACGTTGTCTACCCCTTCATTTTGGTTTCCAAATTTATTAATCGGATGTTGTATTGAAAGAAGTTCCGATTCTCTATTTTTTTAGATCCATTCCTTGGGGAACCCCTTTTGTTTTTGGACCCTTGATTGGGGAAGGGTATACAAGAACCGACATCATGTACGTTGTGAAGATCGTATTTCAATATCTGAAATAAAATTAAATATATTTTCATTGGATATTGTGTGGAAAGCCGTATGGATGCCCAATTTTTGTTAGGTTCATTGGTTGGGATGGGCATCCAAATGACAACTTGTTTAAGTGCTGTTAGGCCAGAGATGAGAGTTTAGTATAGGTTTCTAGATTTGATCATCGGATGTTGATATGAATGAAGTGCCGATTCCCAATTTTATTTCGATCTATTCCTTGGGGAAGCTCATTTTATATTTAGGTCCATTTATTAGGGAAGGGCATACAAGCAACAACTTCATATGTGTTATGAATATTATATATGAATATTTGAAAAATGATTGATATATATTTTTATTGGATATTGAGTTGAAAGCGGTGTTGATGTCCAATTTTGGTTAGATGCCTTTGTTGGGATGGGCATCCAAAAAAGAATGTGATGCCCAATTTTGGTTTGATTCCTTTGTTGGGATGGGCATCCAAAAAACAACGTTGCCTACGCGCGGTCAGGTCAGACATAAGAGTTTCATATAAGTTTGCAAATTTGTTCTTCGGATGTTGATAAGAAGTGCCAATTCCCAATTTTTTTCTGATCTATTCCTTGGGGAAGCCCATTTTATATTTAGGTGCATTCATTGGGGAAGGGTGCATATAAACAACAACTTCATGTGTGTTGTGAAGATTCGTATTTCGATATCTGAAATATGATTGATTAATATTTTTATTTGATATTAAGTGGGAAGCGGTATTAATGCCCAAGTTTGGTTAAATTTCTTTATTAGGCTGGGCATCCTAACAACAATGTGATGCCCAATTTTATTTTGATTTCTTGGTTGGGATGCGCATCCTAAAACCATCTTTTCCTACGTGGTGTCATGCTAGAAATAAGAGTTTCATATAGGTTCACAAATTTATTCATCGGATGATGCCATGAAAGAAGTGCCGATTCCTAATTTTTTTTTCGATCTATTGCTTGGGGAAGCCCATTTTTTTTTAAGTCCCTTGATTGGGGAAGGTTATTCGAGCAACGGCATCATGTATGTTGTGAAGATAGCATTTCAATATCTCAAATAAAATTAAAATATATTTTCATTGGATATTGAGTGGAAAGCCATTCGGATGCACAATTTTGGTTATGTTCCTTGGTTGGGATGGACATCCAAACAACAACGTTGCCTTCGTGGTTTCTGGTCAGGATTGAGTGTTTTTGATAGGTTTGCAAATTTAATCACCGGATGCTAATATGAATGAAGTGTCGATTTCCAATTTTATTTCAATCCATTCCTCGGTGAAGCCCACTTTATATTTAGGTCCATTGATTGGGGAAGGGCAGACAAGGAACAACATCGTCTGTGTTTTGAATATTATATATCAATATTTGAAAAATGTTGCCTACGTGGTGTCACGCTAAGCATAAGAGTTTCATATAGGTTCGAAAATTTATTCTTTCGGACGTTGATATGAAAGAAGTGCCGATTCCCAAATTTATTTCGATCTATTGCTTGGGAAGCCCATTTTTTATTTAGGTCCATTGATGGGGGAAGGGCATACATGCATCAACATCATGTATGTTTGAAGATTGTATTTTAATCTCTCTAATAAGTTTGAAATATATTTTCATTGGATATTGAGTGGAAAGCCGTGTTGATATCCAATTTTGGTTAGATTCCTTGGTTGGGATGAGCATCCAGACAACAACGTTGTCTACCCCTTCATTTTGGTTTCCAGATTTATTAATCGGATGTTGAATGGAAAGAAGTTCTGATTCCCTATTTTATTTCAATCCATTCCTTGGGGAACCCCATTTATTTTTGGTCCCTTGATTGGGGAAGGTATACAATAACCGACACCATTTATGTTGTGAAGATCGTATTTCAAAATCTCAAATAAAGCTGAAATATATTTTCAATTGATATTGAGTGGAAAGCCATATGGATGCCCAATTTCGGTTAGGTCCCTTGGTTGGGATGGGCATCCAAACAACAACGTTGTGTACGTGGTGTCAGGCTAGAGATGAGAGTTTAATATAGGTTTGCAAATTTAATCATCGGATATTGATATAAACGAAGTGTCGATTCCCAATTTTATTTCGTTCTATACCTTGGGGAAGCCCATTTTATATTCTGGTCCATTGATTGGGGAAGGGCATACAAGGAACAACATCATGTGTTTTGTGAATATTATATATCAATATTTGAAAAATGATTGATATATATTTTTATTGGATGTTGAGTTGAAAGCGGTATTGATGCCCAATTTTGGTTACATTCCTTTGTTGGGATGGGCATCTAAAAAAGAATGTGATGCCCGATTTTGGTTTGTTTCCTTGGTTGGGATGGACATCCAAAAAACATTGTTGCCTACGTGGTGTCATGCCAGACATAAGAGTTTCATATAAGTTTGCAAATTTATTCATCGGATGATGACATAAAAGAAGTACCGATTCCCAATTTTATTTCGATCTATTGCTTGGGGAAGCCCATTTTATTATTTAGGTCCATTGATTGGGGATGTACATATAGGCATCAACACCATGTATGTTGTGAAGATCGTATTTTAATATCTCTAATAAGATTGAAATATATTTTCATTGGATATTGAGTGGAAAGCCCTGTTAATGCCCAATTTGGTTAGATTCCTTGGTTGGGATGGGCACCCAAACAATAACGTTGTCTACCCTTTCATATTGGTTTCCAAATTTATCCATCGAATGGTGAATTTAAACAAGTGCCGATTCCCTATTTTATTTCGATCCATTCGTTGGGTTTTATTTCGATCCATTCGTTGGGTAAACCCATTTTTTTAAGTCCCTTTATTGTGGAAGGGTATTCAAGCAATGACATCGTGTACGTTGTGACAATCGTATTTCAATATCTCAAATAAAATTGAAATATATTTTCATTGGATAATGAGTGGAAAGCCATACGGATGCCCAATTTTGGTTAGGTTTCTTTGTTGGGATGAGCATCCAAATGACAACGTTGTATTCGTGGTTTCTGGCCAAGATTGAGAGTTTTAGATAGGTTTGTAGTGCCGATTTCCAATTTTATTCGATCCATTCCTTGTGGAAGCCCATTTTATATTCAGGTCCATTGGTTGGGGAAGGGCATACAAGGAACAACATCGTCTGTGTTGTGAATATTATATATCAATATTTGAAAAATGTTGCCTATGTGGTGTCAGGCTGAACAAAAGTGTTTCATATAGGTTCGTAAATTTATTTGTCGCATGTTGATAAGAAAAAAGTACCGATTCCCAAATTTATTTCGATCTGTTGCTTGGGAAGCCCATTTTTTTATTTAGGTCCATTGATTGGGGAAGGGCATACATGCATCAACATCAGGTATGTTTTGAAGATTGTATTTTTATCTCTTTAATAAGTTTGAAATATATTTTCAATGGATATTGATTTGGAAATCCGTGTTGATGCCCAATTTTGGTTATATTCCTTGGATGGGATGGGCATCTAGACAAGAACGTTATCTACCCCTTCATTTTGGTTTCCAAATTTATTAATCGGATGTTGAATTGAAAGAAGTTCTGATTCCCTATTTTATTTCGATCCATTCCTTGGGGAACTGCATTTGTTTTTGGTCCCTTGATTGGGGAAGGGTATACAATAACTGACATCATTTATGTTGTGAAGATCGTATTTCAATATCTCAATTAAAGTTGAAATATATTTTCATTGGATATTGAGTGGAAAACCATATGGATGCCAATTTCGGTTAGGTTCTTTGGTTGGGATGGGCATTCAAACGACAACGTTGTCTACGTGGTGTCAGGCCATAGATGAGAGTTTAATATAGGTTTGCAAATTTAATCATCAGATATTGATATAAATGAAGTGCCGATTCCCAATTTTATTTCGTTCTATGCCTTGGGGAAGCCCATTTTATATTCTGGTCCATTGATCGGGGAAGGGCATACAAGGAACAACATCATGTGTGTTGTGCATATTATATATCAATATTTGAAAAATGATTGATATATATATATATATATATATTTATTTATTTATTTATTTATTGGATATTGAGTTGAAAGCGGTATTAATGCCCAATTTTGGTTACATTCCTTTGTTGAGATGGGCCTCCAAAAAAGAATGTGATGCCCAATTTTGTTTTGTTTCCTTGGTTGGGATGGGCATCTAAAAAACATCGTTGCCTAGGTGGTGTCATGCTAGACATAAGAGTTTCATTTAAGTTTGCAATTTATTCATCGGGTGATGACATGAAAGAAGTACCGATTCCCAATTTTATTTCGATCTATAGCTTGGGGAAGTCCATTTTTTTTTTTTTTGGTCCATTGATTAGAGAAGGGCACATAGGCATCAACATCATGTATGTTGTGAAGATCGTATTTTAAAATCTGTATTAAGATTGAAATATATTTTCATTGGATATTGAGTGGAAAGCCGTGTTAATGCCCAATTTGGTTAGATTCCTTATTTGGCACGGGCATCCAAGCAACAACGTTGTCTACCCCTTCATTTTTCTTTCCAAATTTATTCCTCGGATGCTGAATTTAAACAAGTGCCGGTTCCCTATTTTATATCGATCCGTTTACAACGAACGACGTTGTGAAGTTCGTATTTCAATATCTCAAATAAAATTGAAATATATTTTTATTGGATATTGAGTGGAAAGCCATATGGATGCCCAATTTTTGTTAGGTTCCTTCATTGGGATGGGTATCCAAACGACAATGTTGTCTATGTGGTTTCATCCCAGGATTGAGAGTTTAAGATAGGTTTACAAATTTAATCATCAGATGTTGATATGAATAAAGTGCCGATTCTCAATTTTATTTCGATCCATTCCTTGGGGAAGCCCATTTTATATTTAGGTCCATTAATTAGGGAAGGGCATACAAGCAGCAACATCGTTTGTGTTGCGAATACTGTATATCAATATTTTAAAAATGATTGATATGTATTTTTATTGGATGTTGAGTTGAAAACGGTATTGATGCCCAAATTATTTAGATTCCTTTGTTGGGATGGGCATCTAAACAACAATGTGATGCCCAAACTTTTTTTTTTTTTTTCATTCCTTGATTGGGATGGGCATCCAAAAAGCACTGTTGCCTACGTGGGGTCGGGCAATATAGGTTGGCAAATTTATTCTTCGGATGTAGATATAAAAGAAGTGCCAATTCCCAAATTTATTTCGATCTATTTCTTGGGGAAGCCCTTTTTTTATTTAGGTCCATTGATTGGGGAAGGGCATATAGACATCACCATCATGTATGTTTTGAAGATAGTATTTTTATATCTCTAATAAGTTTGAAATATATTTTCATTGGATATTGAGTGGAAAGCTGTTTTCATGCCCAATTTTGGTTAGATTCCTTCGTTGTGATGGGCATCCAAACAACAACGTTGTCTACCCCTTGATTTTGGTTTCCAAATTTATTCATCAGATGCTAAATTTAAACACATGCATGTTCCCTATTTTATATCGATCCGTTCGTTGTATTCAAGCAACGACATCATGTACGTTGTGAAGTTAGTATTTCAATATCTCAAATAAAATTGAAATATATTTTCATTGGATATCGAGTCGAAAGCCATACATACGGATGCCCAATTTGGTTAGGTTCCTTGGTTGTGATGGTCATCCAAACGACAACGTTGTCTATGTGGTTTCATGCCAGGATTGAGAGTTTAAGATAGGTTTACAAATTTAATCATCGGATGTTGATATGAATAAAGTGATGGTTCCCAATTTTATATCGATCCATTCTTTTGGGAAGCCCATTTTATATTCAGGTCCATTAATTGGGAGAGGGCATACAAGCAACAACATCGTTTGTGTTGCGAATACTGTATATCAATATTTGAAAAATGATTGATATGTATTTTTATTGGATATTGAGTTGAAAACGGTATTGATGTCCAATTTTGTTTAGATTCCTTTATTGGGATGGGCATCTAAAAAACAATGTGAAGCCCTTTTTTTTTTTTTGATTCCTTGGTTGGGATGGGCATCCAAAAAACACCGTTGCCTATGTGGGGTCAGGCCATATAGGTTGGCATATTTATTCTTCGGATGTTATGAAAGAAGTGCCGATTCCCAAATTTATTTCGATCTATTTCATGGGGAAGCCCACTTTTTATTTAGGTCCATTGATTGGGAAGGGCATACATGCATCAACATCATGTATGTTTTGAAGATCGTATTTTAATATCTCTAATAAGTTTGAAATATATTTTCATTGGATATTGAGTGGAAAGCTGTGTTGATACCCAATTTTGGTTAGATTCCTTCATTGTGATGGGCATCCAAACAACAACGTTGTCTACATCTTCATTTTGGTTTCCAAATTTATTAATCGGATGTGGAATTGAAAGGTGTTCCGATTCCCTATTTTATTCTGATCCATTCCTTGGGGAACCCCTTTTATTTTTGGTCCCTTGATTGGGGAAGGGTATACAGGAACCAACGTCATATACGTTGTGAAGATCATATTTCAATATCTCAAATAAAATTGAAATATATTTTCATTGGATATTGAGTGGAAAACCATATGGATGCCCAATTTTGGTAGGTTCCTTGGTTGGGATGGACATCCAAATGACAATGTTGTGTACGTGGTGTCAGGCCAGAAATGAGAGTTTAATATAGTATAACAAATTAAACATCGGATGTTGATGTGAATGACGTGCCGATTCCCAATTTTATTTCGATCTATTCCTTTGGGAAGCCCATTTTATATTTAGGTCCATTGATTGGCGAAGGGTATGCAAGCAACAACTTCATGTGTGTGAATATTATATATCAATATTTGAAAAGTGATTGATATATATTTTTATTGGATATTGAGTTGAAGGCAGTATTGATGCCCAGTTTTGGTTAGATTCCTTCGTTGGAATGGGCATCCAAAAAAGAATGTGATGTCCAATTTTGGTTTTTTTCCTTGGTTGGGATGGGCATCCAAACAACAACGTTGTCTACCCTTTCATATTGGTTTCCAAATTTATTCATCGGATGCTGAATTTAAACAAGTGCCAATTCCCTATTTTATTTCGATCCATTTGTTGGGGAAGCCCATTTTTTTAAGTCCCTTGATTGTGGAAGGGTATTCAAGTAACGACATCATTTACATTGTGAAGATCGTATTGCAATCTCTTAAATAAAATTGAAATAAATTTTCATCGGATATTGAGTGGAAAGCCATATGGATGCCCAATTTTGGTTAGGTTCTTTTGTTGGGTTGGTCATCCAAACGACAACGTTGTCTACTTGGTTTCATATCAGGATTTAGAATTTAAGATAGGTTTGCAAATTTAATCATTGGATGTTTATATGAATAAAGTGCTGATTCCCAATTTTATTTTGATCCGTTCCTTGGGGAAGCCCATTATGTAATCAGGTCCATTGATTGGGAACTGGCTTACATGCAACAACATCGTGTTTGTTGTGAATACTATATATCAATAATTGAAAAATGATTGATATATATTTTTATTGGATATTAAGTTGAAAGCAGTATTGATGTCCAATTTTGGTTAGATTCCTGTGTTCGAATTGGCATCCAAACAACAATTTGATGCCCAATTTTGGTTTGATTTCTTGGTTGGGATGGGCATCCAAAAAACAACGTTGCGTACGTGGGGTCAGGTCAGACATAAGAGTTTCATATAGGTTGGCAAATTTATTCTTCGTATGTTGATATGAAAGAAGTGCCGATTCCCACATTTATTTCGATTTATTGCTTGAGGAAGCCCATTTTTTATTTAGGTCCATCACTTGGGGAAGGGCATACATGCATGAACATCGTGTATGTTTTGAAGATCGTATTTTAATATCTCTAATAAGTTTGAAATATATTTTCATTGGATATTGATTGGAAAACAGTGTTGATGCCCATTTTTGGTTAGATTCCTTGGTTGGGATGGGCATCCAAACAACAACGTTGTCTACCCCTTCATTTTGGCTTACAAATTTATTGATCAGATGTTGAATTGAAAGAAGTGCCGATTCTCTATTTTATTTCTATTCATTCATTGGGGAAGCCCATTTGTTTTGTTCCCTTTATTGGGGAAGGGTATGCAAGCGACGATATCATGTATGTTGTGCAGATGGTATTTCAATAACTGAAATTAAATTGAAATATATTTTCATTGGATATTGAGTGGAAAGGCATACGGATGCTCAATTTTGCTTAAGTTCCTTGGTTGGGATGGGCATCTAAACGACAACGTTGTTTATGTGGTTTCAAGCCAGGATTGAGAGTTTAAGATAGGTTTGCAAATTTGATCATTGAATGTTGATATGAATTAAGTGTCGGTTCCCAATTTTATTTCGATCCATTCCTTGGGGAATCCCAGTTTATATTCAAGTCCATTGATTGGGGAAGGGTATATAAGGAACAACATTGTGTGTGTTGTGAATATTATATATCAAAATTTGAAAAATGATTGATATATATTTTTATTGGATATTGAGTTGATAGTGGTATTGATGCCCAATTTTGGTTACATTCCTTTGTTGGGATGGGCATCCAAAAAAGAATGTGATGCCCCGATTTTGGTTTGATTCCTTGGTTGGGATAGGCATCCAAAAAACATTGTTGCCTACGTGGTGTCATGCCAGACATAAGAGTTTCATATAGGTTTACAAATTTATTCATCGGATGATGACATGAAAGAAGTGCCGATTCCCAATTTTATTTCGATTTATTGCTTGGGGAAGCCCATTTTTTATTTTGGTCCATTGATTGGAGAAGGGCATACATGCATCATCATGTCATGTATGTTTTGAAGATCGTATTTTAATATCTTTAATAAGTTTGAAATATATTTTCATTAGATATTGAGTGGAAAACCGTGTTGATGCCCAATTTTGGTTGGATTCCTTAGTTGTGATGGGCATCTAAACAACAACGTTGTTTGCCCCTTCATTTTGGTTTCCAAATTTATTAACAGGATGTTGAATTGAAGGAAGTTTCGATTCCCTATTTTATTCCGATCTATTCCTTGGGGAACCCCATTTGTTTTTGGTCCCTTGAGGTGAAGGGTATACAAGAACCGACATCATGTGCATTGTGAAGATCGTATTTCAATATCTCCAATACAATTGAATTATATTTTCATTGGATATTGAGTGGAAAGCCATATGGATGCCCAGTTTTGGTTAGGTTCCTTGGTTGCAATGAACATCCAAATGACAATATTGTCTACGTGGTGTACTAGGATTATTAGAGAAATAGTTGCACCAAAATAAACGGAATAAAATTAGTACAATAACATACCGACAATTTATGTGGTTCAGCCCACCTGGCTTATGTCCACGGAGCGTGATAATTTTTTTATTAAGAGAACAAATAAGTACACCCTTATAAGAAACTGGATTTGAAAAAACCCCAACTAAACAGCCCAACCCTGACTGTATCCTCCACGTTGACATACCTTTTACCGATCTGCCTTGTTGCTGATCTCTATGCTTTGGATCTACTATCAATGTCCCACCTTCTCACACGCTGCCTTTGAATAACAGTGCTGTCGATCACAAATCTTGGTTGCTATATGTACTCGACTCTTGTGTGCTAGTGCCCACGGAGACAAACTTGTAAGTCTGAGTGCTTGCTGTAGAGCCCAATCTCCACATATGCACTTTCCTCTCTATGTTCTCACGCTAGGAACCACCCTCTCTTCCGTTGAGCTGATCCCGATCACCTCCACACGCTATGGTCTTTTTATCTCTGCAAAGACTGTTGTATACACACTGGCTGAACCAAAAACAGCATCGCACTCAAGACAGATCTGCAATCTCTCTATGCGCTGCAGTTTGATTCACTTTGGCACAACACCTCTGTATATTGCTTCCTCGTGTGAACAGCCGGTCCACCTATTGTCACGATGCAATGACCTCTGTGTCATCTCTATGCAGTTTGAGTATTGCATATCTTTAGGCAGTCACAAGCAGTCTCTTTTATACACCTTGCAACCGATGGCTATAGAAGTCTTACACGTAACAACTTCGATTCCCACAATAGCAACTGTCTAATACCAGTTGTCGGATTGTAAACAAGATAAGAACCCAACTGTACCACCACCTTTATTTTATTAGAAAACTACCTAGTACTGTCAAACAAGATTCATGTGCAATAGATTGCCAATATCCTTTAGGATTTCTTTTCCAATCTTTAGCAACTTACCAACACTACCTATAGCAGTTGCCGCATATGATATGTTATATCTGTCGTGTATTGCCCAAATTAAACCAACTTTAATTTGGACTCCACCGTGGTGAATTAAGCCATAATCCCAACATGGTGTCAAGCCAGAGATGAGAGTTTAATATAGGTTAGCAAATTTAATCATCGGATGTTGATATGAATGAAGTGCTGATTCTCAATTTTTTCGATCTTTTCCTTGGGGAAGCCCATTTTATATTCATGTCCTATGATTGGACAAGGGCATACCAGCAATTTTATATATTTTTATTTGATATTGAGTTGAAAGCGGTATTGATGCCCAATTTTGGTTTGTTTCTTTGGTTGGGATGGGCATCTAAAAAGCATCATTGCCTACTTGGTGTCATGCCAGACATAAGAGTTTTATATAGGTTTGCAAATTTATTCATCGGATGATGACTTGAAAGAAGTGTCGTTCCAATTTTATTTCGATCTATTGATTGGGGATGGGCATATAGGCATCAACACCATGTATGTTGTGAAGATCGTATTTCATTGGATATTGAGTGAAAAGCCGTGTTGATGCCCAATTTTGGTTATATTCCTTCATTGTGATGGGCATCCAAACAACAACATTGTTTACCTCTTCATTTTGGTTTCCAAATTTATTAATCGGATGTGGAATTGAAAGTTGTTCCGATTCCCTATTTTATTTCGATCCATTCTTTGGGGAACCCCTTTTTGTTTTTGGTCCCTTGATTGGGGAAGGGTATACAGGAACCGACGTCATATACGTTGTGAAGATCGTATTTCAATATCTCGAATAAAATTGAAATATATTTTCATTCGATATTGATTGAAAAGACATGGATGCCCAATTTTGGTTAGGTTCCTCGGTTGGGATGGGCATCCGAAAGAGAACGTTGTCTACGTGGTTTCATGCCTGAGATGAGAGTTTAATATAGGCTCATAAATTTAATCATCGGATGTTGATATGAATGAAGTGCCGATTCCCAATTTTATTTTAATCCATTCCTTGGGGCTGGCCATTTTATATTCAGGTCCATTGATTGGGGAAGGGCATACAAGCAACATCATCATGTGTGTTGTGATGACTATTTACTTTTATTGGATATTTAGTGGAAGGCGGTATTGATGCCCGAATTTTGTTTTATTCCTTTGTTGGGATGGGCATCCAAACAACAATGTGATGCCCAATTTTGGTTTGATTCCTTGGTTGGGATGGGCATCCAAAACATCGTTGCCTACGTGTTGTCGGCCATGACATTAAGTGTTTCTATAGGTTCTCAAATGTATTCATTGGATGTTGATATGAAAGAAGTGCTGATTCCCAATTTTATTTCGATGTATTGCTTGGGGAAGCTCATTTTTTATTTTGGTCCATTGATGAGGGAAGGGCATACATGCATTAACATCATGTATGTTGTGAAGATCGTATTTTAATATCCCTAATAAGTTTGAATTATATTTTAGGAAGATGTTGAGTGGAAGCCGTGTTGATGCCCTATTTTGGTTAGATTCCTTGGTTGGGATGAGCATCCAAACAACAACGTTGTCTACCCCTTCATTTTGGTTATCAAATTTATTAATCGGTTGTTGATTTGAAAGAAGTTCGAATTCCCTATTTTATTTCGATCTATTCCTTCTGATGCCCAATGGTTAGGTTCCTTGGTTGGATGGACATCTAAACAACAACGTTGTCTATGCGGTGTCAGGCCAATATCCACTATAAAATGGAAATTAGTGAGATGCCCAATTTTGGTTTAGGTTCATTGGTTTGGGATGGACATTTCCACAATGAAATGATCAATCTGGTGGAAGTAGACATAGCTATTCAGGTCGAAAATCTGAAAACTTGAAATGCCTGATTCGAAATTAAATTTGGCTTGACTCTTAATAATAAGTTCAAAGAGATTTTCATAATTCAAATTTTGCATGGGAAGCTGCATTGATGTCCAATTTTGCTTAGGTCCCTTGCTTGCAATGGGCATCCAAACAACAACGTTGTCTATGTGGTGTGAGGCCAAATATCTACTATTAAATGGATATTAATGAAATGTCCAATTGGTTTAGGTTCATTGGTTGGGGACAGACATTCCCACAATGACATGATCAATCTGGTGGAAGTAGACATGGCTATTTATTCGAAAATCTGAAAACTTGAAGCGCCCGAGTCCAATTTAATTTGGTTTGGCTATTAATTTTTAGTTCAAATAGATTTTCATGAAATTCAAATTTTGAATGGAAAGCCTTATTGATGCCCAATTTTGTTTAGGTTCCTTGATTGGGATGGGTATCTAAACAATAACGGCATCTATATGGCGTCAGTCCAATATCCACCGTTAAATGGAAATTTTTGAAATGCCCAATTTTAGTTTAGGTTCATTTGTCTGAGTAGGTCATTTCCACAAGTCGTATTGATACCCAATTTTGGTCTATGTTTCTTAATGTTGCAGATTTATTTTTCTACCTTTTTTTTTTTTTTTTTAAAATTCCCCATTTATTCTTAAAACACTCTTATCTCTCATTAGAACACTTCTTTATTTCTCAAGCACTCACATTTTCGTATTGAGTCTTTCATTTTGATACGATTTTTTTTTTTCTAAAACTCTAGTGTTCTTCCTAAAACTATCCTCTTTTGAGCAACTCTCATTTGTTTTCCAAGTCTGTTTTTTTCTTCTCGAAACTATCACTTTCTTCTAGTAATACTCCTTTTCTTCTAGTAATACTCCTTTTTCTTTGAAGAGATTGCTATTTTTCCTAAAAATTTTCATTTTCGACTAAAAACAATGATTTTCTTGTTAATCCTTATCTTTTATTTCTAAAAATTTCTTTTTACTAGTTAAAACCTCTTGTTTTCTTTTTAGAGATTTTTTTTGTTCTAGAAAGCTCTTTTTTTCATTTGAATACTATTTTTTTTATCTATTACTCTCTCGTTAACCTCCTCTTGAAATCAATCTTCTTAAAACTTTGACTTTCTTCTTAAAAACACTCATTTTTTTTATGAAAGCTCTAATTTTTTTTCCTTAAAAGAATTTCTTCTAAATAAATCCCATTTTCTAGTTAGACCTCTTCTTTTCTTTTTTGGATTTTTCCTTTATCTTCTTGTAAACTTTTATTATCTGATTAATACACTCGTTTGATCTCTTTTTCTTCTTGAGAACTTTGTTTCTTCTTAAAACTTTCTTTTTTCTTCAGAAAAGCTCTCTTATGCTTATTAAGTCTCTAATTTTTTTTTTTTTTTTCATTTATGTTTTATAATTCCTCATTTCTTCTTAAAATACTATTTTTTATTAGAAACCCTTCTTTATTTCTTGAACACTCACACTTTCATCTTAAGTTTTTGATTTTAACACTCACATATTCTTGTTAACCCTTATCTTTTATATATAATAATTTCTTTTTTAATTCTTAAATTCTCTTGTTTTCTTATTTGAAATCTTGCTTTGTTCTTGAACGCTTTCTTTTGATTTGAAAGTTCTCATTTTCTTTCTAAAGCTCTTCCTTTTTTCTCTCTCTTGAAAATAATCTTCTTAAAACTGTCTTTCTTCTTACAAACTCATTTTCTTATAAAAGCTCTACTGGTTTTCTTAAAACTCTTTCTTCAAAACCACTTCTCTTCTTTCTTAGAGTTTTCCTTCTTTTCTTAAAAACTCTTCTTGTTTGATTAATATACTCGTTTGTTTTTAATTTTTTTTGTCCTTGTAACACTCTTATTTCTTTTAAAAAATACTTATTTAAAAGAAACTGGTTTTTTTTCTTTCTAAAAAACATGTTTTAATCAATGAAAGTCTATTTTTTTAATACTCTTCTTTTATTCTTAAATGTTTTTGCATTTTCCTTTGAACTTTTGTCCTTTTTAGAAATTTTACCTATGCTTCTTAAAACTTCTATTTTCTTCCTTGAAACTTTCGTTTTCTGCTTTCTAAAACTTTGTTTCTCTTCTTAAGGTCTCTACTTTTCTTCTGAAAAGGTCTTAATCGCATTTTCTTTTTATAAGCTCTCTTATTTCATCTTAAAGGTATTTTTTCTTTTAAAAACACTATCTGTTGATGTAGGCACATCTATAAAATGCAGGTTATATATTTTTTAAAAGAAATTGAATTTTTTTTTTTTTAAATTATTAGCTTAAAATTTTGTTATTTTGACGAGTTTTCAAGATGAAGTTGATGAAATAACATGCAAAGATTCAATATACATAGGTCCATTGGGTTTTCTTCCCAAAATCCATATGAATCTAAGATTTTAGGGCCCGAAAGTCTTGGGTTCACATGGATTATGGGTGGAAAAGCCCATGGATCCTAGCCCACTATTTCATCATTTTAGCTAAAAAACTGATGAAATTAACAATTCTTCGACCTAGTGAATATTTTGAGAAAATCCAATTTCTTTTATAGAATTCCTGGACCTATATGTTGTTAATGAGCCTGCATTATCTTTATTTTTAACACTCTTTGTTTTATTTTCCCATTTTTCTTCGTAAATACTCAACTTATTTATAAGAAATTCTCTTTCTTAAAAAAGTCTCAGTTTGTATTAAATTCCTCCTCATTTTTCTTTTATAAACTTTGACCTTTTTCATAAGGCTTTCATTTTTTTAGTGGAACTCTTATTTTGTTCTTAAAATCCTCAATTTCTTCTAAAAGCTCATCTTTTCCCTTTTAGAACTCTTTTTTTCTTTTGATTAACTCTAAACTCTTTCATAAATTTCTAATTTCTTACGAAAAGTTATTCTTTCTTTAATAAAACTCTCCTTTTTTTTTTCCCTGATATGCTTTCACTTTTTTATTAGGACCCTCAAATTCTTTTTAAAATTTCGTATCCTTATGGGAGGCTCTCTTGTTTTTTTTTTGAAAAGCAATCATTTTCTGTTTAGAAAACTCTCATTTTTTTGTAAGAGTTCTAGTTTTTGTTTTTGTTTTTTTTAAATAATTTTTTGTTCTAAGTAACTCAATTTTTTTTTATAGCTCATTTTTTTAGTTAAGCCTCTTCTCTTCTTTTTTGGAGTTTTCCTTCTCTTCTTAATAACTCTTTTTTTTTTTTCACTCATTTTCTTCTAAAAAAAAGTTTCTACTATAAATTGTTGTTTTCATCTTAAACTTCTCTTCCTCTAAAATACTCTCATTTTTTTTCTTAATTATCTTTTTCTTCTTGACAACTAACTTTTTTCTTGAAAGTCTCTTTTTCTTTAGAAAGGCTCCCTTTTGCTTCTTTAAGGCTATCTATTTTTTTCATTTTTTTTCAAACTCTCCATTTTTTCTAGAACACTCGATTTCTTATTAGAAACACTTCTTTATTTCTTAAACACACATTTTCATTTGAGGAGTCTCATTTTAACCCCTTTTTTTCCTTCTAAAACTCAGGTAATCTTCTTAAAAACTCTCCTCTTTTGAGTAATTCTGAAATTCCTTCTAAGAACTCTCCTTCTTCTTCTCAAAGGTATTTCTTTCTTCTTGTAGCACTCTTTTTCCTTTGAAGAGATTGCCATTTCTTCTAAAATGTTTCATTTTCGACTAAAAACATTGATTTTCTTGTTGAACCTTAGTTTTTATTTCTAAAAATTTCGTTTTACTTGTTAAAAATTCTCATTTTCTTAGAAATTTTAGAAAGCTCTTCTTTTCATTTGAATGCTCTCATTTCTTTTCTGAAGTTCTTATTTTTCTTTCTAAAACTCTTCTCTTTCCCTTCTCTTGAAATCAGTCTTCTTAAAACTTTGACTTTCTTCTTACAATCTCTCATTTTCTTATAAAAGTTCTATTTTTTTTCTTAACTCTTCTTTTTATAATTTTTTTAGCTATCTCCTTTGATTGTCGTCGTGTTTTGAAATTCTACTTATGCTTCTTAAAACTTCTACTTTCTTCTTTGAAACGTTCGATTTTCCTTTCCTAAAATTTTGTTTGTCTTCTTGAAGCCTATCATTTTCTTCTGAAAAACTATTTTTATTGTTAAATGTTCTTCGTTTGTTTTTAAAAACCTTCTTTATTTATTATACACTTGCATTTTCATCTCTTGTCTCTCATTTTAACACTTTTTTTTTTTTTTCCTAAAACACTGGTTTTCTTTTTAAAAACGCTTCTCTTTAAGTAACTCTCAGGTGCCTTCTAAGGCGACTCCTTGTTTTTCTGAAAGCTATCTTTTTATTCTTCTTGCACTCCACTTCTTTTGAAGGCCTGGCAGTTTCTTCTAACAAGTACCATTTTAATTCTCTTTTTCTTTTTAGAAATCTTGTTTTGTTCTTGAAAGCTCTTCTTTTCATTCGAAGACTCTCATTTCCTTTCCAAAATACTTATTTTCTTTCTAAAACATTTCCTTTTCCCCCCTCTTGAAAACAATCTTTTTGATTGGGACGGGCTTCCAAACAACAACGTGGTCTATGTGGTGTTAGGCCAATATCCATTATTAAATGGAAATTAATGAAATGCCCAATTTTTGTTTAGGTTCATTGGTTGGGGACGGGCATTCTCACAATCACATGATCGATCTGGTGGAAGTAGACATTGTTATTATCTCGAAAATCTGAAAAGTTGAAGCGCCATATTCGAAATTAAATTTGGCTTCTCTCTAAATTTTGAGTTCAAAGAGATTTTCATGAAATTCAAATTTTGAGTGGAAAGCCATATTGATGCCCAATGGTTAGGTTCCTTGGTTGGATGGGCATCCAAACAACAACGTTGTCTATGTGGTGTCAGGCCATTAACCGCTATTAAATGAAAATTAGTGAGATGCCCAATTTTGGTTTAGGTTCATTGGTTTGGGACGGGCATTTCCACAATAAAATGATCAATCTGGTGGAAGTAGACATGGCTATTTAGGTCGAAAATTTGAAAACTTGAAGCGCCTTATTCGAAATGAAATTTGGCTTGGCTCTTAATTTTAAGTTCAAAAAGAATTTCTTGAAATTCAAATTTTGAGTGGAAAGCTGTATTGATGCCCAGTTTTGCTTAAGTTCCTTAGTTGGATGGGCATCAAAACAACAACGTTGTCTATGTGTTGTGAGACCAATATCCACTAGTTAATGGAAATTAATGAAATGCCCAATTTTGGTTTAGGTTTATTGGTTGGGGACAGACATTTCCACAATGGCAGGATCAATCTGGTGGAAGTAGACGTGGCTATTTAGCTCGTAATCTGAAAACTTAAAGTGCCCGATTTGAAATTAATTTTGGCTTGGCTATTAATTTTGAGTTCAAAGAGATTTTCATGAAATTCAATTTTTGAGGGGAAATTCGTATTGATGTCCAATTTTGGTTAGGTTCCTTGGTTGAGATGGGCATCTAAACACCAACGTCGTATATGTGGTGTCTGGCCAATATCCACTATTAAATGGAAATTAATGAAATGTCCAATTTTGGTTTAGGTTCATTGGTTGGGGAAGGACGTTTCCACAATAACATGATCAATCTGGTGGAAGTAGACTTGGCTATTTAGCTTGAAAATCGGAAGCGCCCAATTCGAAATTAAATTTGGTTTGCCTATTAATTTTTAGTTCAAAGGGATTTTCTTGAAATTCAAATTTAGAATGGAAAGACTTATTGATGCCCAATTTTGGTTAGGTTCTTTGGTTTGTATGGGCATCTAAACAATAACGGGATCTATGTGGCGTCACTCCAATATCCACAATTAAATGTAAATTTTTGAAATGCCCCATTTTGGTTTAGATTCATTTGTCTGGGTAGGGCATTTCCACAAAGCCGTATTGATGCCCATTTTATATTTAGGTCCATTGGTTGAGGAAGGGCATACAGGTAACAACTTAATGTGTGTTGTGAGGACCGTATTTCAATATTTGAAAGATGATTGATATATATTTTTATTGGATATTGAGTGGAAAGCGGTATTTGATGCCCAATTTTGGTTAGATTGCTTTGTTGGGATGGTCATCCTAACAACTATGTGATGCCCAAGTTTGGTTTGATTCCTTGGTTGGGATGGACATCCAAAAAACATCGTTGCCTACGTGGTGTCATGCCAGGCACAAAAGATTCATATAGGTTCGCAAATTTATTCATTGGATGATGACTTCAAAGAAGTGTTGTTTCCCAATTTTATTTCTGTCTATTGTTTGGGAGGCCCATTTTTATTTAGGTCTATTGATTGGGGATGGGCATACAAGCATCAACATTGGGTATGTTGTGAAGATCATATTTTAATATCTCTAATAAGATTGAAATTTATTTTCATTGGATATTGAGTGGAAAACCGTCTTAATGCCTAATATGGTTAGATTCCTTGGTTGGGATGGGCATTCAAACAACAACGTTGTCTTTTCCTTCAATTGGTTTCCAAATTTATTCATCGGATGTTGAATTGAAAGAAGTTTTGATTCCTTATTTTATTTCGATCCATTCCTTGGGGAACCTCCTTTGTTTTTGGTCCCTCGATTGTGGATGGGTATACAAGAACTGACATCATGAATGTTGTTATGATCGTATTTCAATATCTGAAATAAAATTGAAATATATTTTCATTGGATATTGATTGGAAAGCCATATGGATGCCCAATTTTTGTTGGGTACCTTGGTTGGGATGGGGATCCATTCCTTGGGGAAGCCCAATTTATATTTAGGTTGTTGGGGAAGGGTATAAAAGCAACAACATCATGTTTATTGTGAAGACTATATTGGATATTGAGTTGAAAGCGGTATTGATGCCTAATTTTGGTTAGATTCCTTTGTTGGGATGGGCATCTAAACAACAATATGATACCCAATTTTGGTTTGATTCTTTAGTTGGGATGGGTATCTAAAAAACAACGTTGCATACGTGGTGTCAGGCCAGACATAAGAGTTTCATGTAGGTTCGCAAATTTATTTATCGGATGTTGATATGAAGCTAGTGCCAATACCCAATTTTATTTTGATTTATTTTTTGGGGAAGCCCATATTTGTTTAGGTCCAATGATTGGGGTAGGGCACACAGGCATCAACATCATGTATTTTGTAAAGATTTTGGTTAGGTTCCTTGGTTGGGATGAACATCCAAATGACAACGTTGTGTACATGGTTTCAGGATTGAGATGAGAGTTTAATATAGGCTTGCAAATTTAATCATCGGATGTTTATATGAATGAAGTGTCAATTTCCAATTTTATTTCGATCCATTCCTTGGGGAAGCCCATTTTATATTCAGGTCTATTCATTGGGGAAGGGTATTCAAGCAACGACGTCATGTATGTTGTGAAGATCGTATTTCAATATCTCAAATAAAATTGAAATATATTTTCATTGTAAATTGAATGAAAAACCCTATGGATGCCCAATTTTGGTCATGTTTCTTGGTTGGGATGAGCATTCAAACGACAATGTTGTCTACGTGGTTTCTGGCCAGGATTGGGGGTTTAATATAGGTTTGCAAATTTAAACATCGGATGTTGATATGAATGAAGTGCCGAATCCCAATTTTATTTCGATTCATTCCTTGGGGAAGCCCATTTTATATTCAAGTCCATTGATTGGGGAAGGGCATATAAGGAACAATATGATGTGTGTTGTGAATATTATATATCAATATTTGAAAAATGATTGATATATATTTTTATTGGATATTGAGTTGAAAGCGGTATTGATGCCCAATTTTGGTTACATTGCTTTGTTGGGATGGGTTACCAAAAAAGAATGTGATTCCCAATTTTGGTTTGTTTCCTTGGTTGGGATGGGCATATAAAAAACAACGTTGCATACGTGGCGTCAGGCCATACATAAGAGTTTCCTATTGGTTTGTAAATTTATTCATCGGATTTTAAATTGAAAGTAGTGCCAATTCCCAATTTTATTTCGATTTATTGCTTCGGGAAGCCCATTTTTTATTTAGGTCCATTGATTGGGGAAGGGCATACAGGCATCAACATCATATATGTTGTAAATATCGTATTTTAATATCTCTAATAAGATTGAACTTTATTTAATTTGATATTGAGTGGAAAGCCGTGTTGATGCCAAATTTTTGTTAGATTCCTTGTTTGGGGTGGGCATCCAAACAACAACGTTGTCTATTCCTTCATATTGGTTTCCAAATTTATTCATCAGATATTGAATTGAAAGAAGTGCCGATTCCCTATTTTGATCCATTCCTGGGAAGCCTATTTGTTTTTGGTCCCTTGATTGGGGAAAGGTATACAAGCAACGATATCATTTTTGTTGTGCGGATCGTATTTCAATGTCTCAATTAAAATTTAAATATATTATCATTGTATATTGTGTGGAAAGCTGTATGGATGTCCAATTTTGGTTTTGTTCCTTGGTTGGGATGAACATCCAAACGACAACATTGTATACGTGGTTTCAGGCCAGATATGAGAGTTTAATATAGGTTTGCAAATTTAATCATCGGATGTTGATATGAATGAACTGCCGATTCCCAATTTTATTTTGATCCATTGGGAAGCCCATTTTATATTCAGGTCTATTGATTGGGGAAGGGCATACGAGCAACATCATCATGTGTGTTGTGAAGACTATATTTCAATATCTGAAATATGATTGGTATTTTTTTTTTGGATATTGAGTGGATAGCAGTATTGATGCTGAAGGGCATACAAGCATCAACATCATGTGTGTTGTGAAGACTATATTTAAATATCTGAAATATGATTGATATATATTTTTATTGGATATTGAGTGGATAGCGGTATTGATGCCCAATTTTGTTTAGATTCCTTTGTTGGGATGGGCATTCA
Organism: Chimonanthus salicifolius; assembly: GCA_013350335.1. Taxonomy (NCBI): domain Eukaryota; kingdom Viridiplantae; phylum Streptophyta; class Magnoliopsida; order Laurales; family Calycanthaceae; genus Chimonanthus; species Chimonanthus salicifolius. The sequence continues at coordinate 67,073,475 of CM023536.1, read as the reverse complement.
AACGGCTACGTGATGCCCAATTTTGGTTTCATTCCTTGGTTGGATGGAAATCCAAAATACAACGTTGTCTACATGGATGTTGAATTGAAAGAAATGCCTGTTTCTTATTTATTTCAATCCATTCCCTAGGGAAGCCCATTTTTTTAGGTTCATTGATTGGGGAAGGGTATACAATAAATGACATCATGTATGTTGTGAAGATTGTATTTCAATATCTCAAATAAAAGTGAAATATGTTTTTCATTGGATATTGAGTGGAAACTCATATGGATGCCCAATTTTGGTTTGGTTCCTTGATTGGCATGGGCATCCAAACGACAACATTGTCTACATGGTTTCAGGCCTGAGATGAGAGTTTATTATAGGTTTGCAAATTTAATCATCGAATGTTGATATGAATGAAGTTCCTATTCCCAATTTTATTTCATTCCATTCCTTGCGGAGGCCCATTTTATATTCAGGTCCTATGATTGGGGAAGGGCATACAAGCGACAACATCATGTGTGTTTTGAAGACTATATTTCAATATCTGAAATATGATTGATATATATTTTTATTGGATATTTAGTGGAAAGCGGTTTTGATGCCCATTTTTTGTTAGATTCTTTTGTTGGGATGGGCATCCAAACACCAATGTGATACCCAATTTTGGTTAGGTTCTTTGCTTGGGATGGGTATCCAAACAATGACATTGTGTATGTGGTGTATGGCCAAACTGGAGAATTTCATATAAGAATGCAAATTTACTCATCGGATGTTGATATAAAAGAAATGTGAATGTCCAATTTTATTTCGATTCATTCGTTGAAGGAGTGCATCTCAATGAAAATATTGTTCACTTGATGTTTGGTCACGTGTGAGAATCCTATATATGATTGAATTTCTTATTTATCGCATTGGTGTTGGAAAGTTGGTGGAGAATACAAAAAAAATTTCCCAGTTCATTGGTTTGAGATTGTGCATTATACATTGAAGTTTATGAGTGCGAAAGAATTTATGAAAACAACAATCCATATTTACTACTATTAAGTGAAAATTAATAAATTCCCAATTTAGCTTTAAGTTCATTGGTTGAGGATGGACATTTCCACAATGACATCATCAATTTAGTGGAAGTTGGGATAACTATTTAGCTTGAAAATCTGAAAGATGAAGAGGCCGATTTGAAATAGTGACATCTATGTGATGGTGAGTATATGAAAGAATTATGGATTAGACATGCTCATATTACGTTGGATGAGTAAATATATTGTTACATTATAAATAACTTAATGATAGTCACATTATAAATAATTTAATGATAGCTTCAATAAATGAGAAGATAAGAACCACTCATCTAAAGTGGTTGTATGTATAAGTAGAAGATCATAAACAAACCCAATTAATAAGTAGGGAGGTTATATATTGCACACATGAGGAGAGGCAAACTCAATGTGGTCGACTCTTTGGTCTCTAGAGTAGTGGGAGAAAGGGTAAAGAAGGGGGTGCAAGTTTGGCAGGCCAGGTCCCAATTTACTAAACTCTCGTCGTGTCCTAACAAAAAACAAAGGGCCCATATGGGCCTTTGGGCTTTCAGGCCCTTACTCGGGTCGATCAATTAAGGTGGATCGAGTATGTAAATCTTGTGTTTTGACCATCGACAATCTTCATTTGGTCTTTGACATGTTGCTAATGGAATGTCTGTCTTTGACATCATCCTTGGCATGAATTGGCTGATGGCACACCGTGTCATCGTTGATTGTTTTCAGAAGAGAGTGTCGGGATGTTTGCCAGCTGGTATTGGGTTTGTAGGCAATCTAAGCCAGTCCTTCTACCATACTTCTTAGACGGGTGGCTATGCGAGCTTGTCCGATCTTGTGGCTACCATTGGATGGGAGGACGAAAGAATCGCAGGTTCGAAATTATCTTGGGTGGTACGTGAGTCCGCAGACGTTTTTTCTTAGTCACTTATTGAGTTGCCTCCACGCCAAGAGGTTGTGTTCTCCATGGAATTACATCCCTGTACATCCTCTATTTCCATTGCACTGTATCATATGGCACCGATAGAACTTTGGGAATTGAATAACAATTGGAAGACCTTTTGGAAGTTGGTTTTATCTGTCCTAGCACTTCACCTTGGGGTGCTCCTGGTTTATTCGCCAAGAAGGATGGTATAAGAGCTATAGGTTAATACCCCAGGACAATTATTTTTTCACGATAAAATTATCATCATTATCGCACTCACAAACCATCACACTTATCATATAAAAATGTTTCCAAAGTCCCATTCATAATAAGTTGAACAAAATAATATTTTTTTCCCATGATAGAGTTGTTGATTTAATAATAAAACTAAATTCAAGGGCATCTGTTGATTTTGACTGTTAAGGCCTAGTGACTATGCATTGGTCCTAGGATGAAATTTGGAGGGGTGGAACAGATTGGAGGAGGGTAGACATGTAGTTTAAGTAATACATAAAAAGGCTAGGAGAAACTTTCATTTTGAATCCAAATATGGATTGAGTTGGACATGGATGCATATGTGGGTTAGACAGAAGTATTTGGACATGATTGTGGATATGATCCTTTGGGAAGGTGTCAAGTCAAATTTGGGTATGGATTCGGATCTTGCATTAAGGATGTGGATCTAGATGCAAAATTTCATGCGGGTCCAACTTGAATTTGAACTATTTGCATCCTTAACTGCAGGAAAGGGTCTGGCACCTCCATTCATGTATGTGTGTCAGGTCCAAACTTTGGGCCTGAATGTGGCCATGGACCAGGCTTTGGTTCCCATCACTTTGTCCTGGTTTTGCTTGTATCTGGGTGCAGTCCTCTATGAGTGTTGCACAATCATCAAGTTGACAATGCTTATTACCAGTGGTTGTGTATGACCTGTCCATCTAGAAACTTTGCTTGCTTTTTCCTGTGGAATACGAATCTGGTGATGGATATAGCATGTGTATTATTTTCTTTATAAATCTTTGACTTATTTATAGTCCATTATTTGGAGAAACATGATTTTTCTCGTGCAGTTGGATTCACAAGATGACATATTCTCATCATATTGAATTGGAGGCTGCCAAGTTTTTGCCGAAACTTATCCAAGAACCAAAGGATGAGGCTGCGAAACTAGCAGCTAATTTTCTGGTGGTGTGTGACACTTGTTTTTCATTTGGTAAAAAGTTGGAGCTATTTTTGTGCTCAATGTCAACCTTTTCCCAGTGGAATATTGCAGCATGAAATTAAGCGGGAAATAGAATTCCTTGCCATTTCAAGTAGTATCCAGGTGAAGCATTTCCAATTTGTTTTGGACTTGTCGTTGCATAATTAGTCAATCAATAGCTAGTTATATTGACAAGGAACATTATGATCATTAGCCAGAGCGCTTGGACCACCATGGTTCAATGATCCTGACTATTCTTCTGATAAAGACTTTAGAATTCTAACTAGGGATTAGAAAAATGGCTTGCTCAATATATTGGCCAATATTATTATTATTTTTTTTTCCAATTTTGTTTTGATATATTGGCTGATATTATATATTTTTTAATTTTTTAAAAATAAAAAATAAAATCTCGGCTGATATTTTGAGCGGATATGTCTCGTAAATATCACCAATATCTCCCTTGCTAGGCCAATACATATATAAATATCAGCTGATACGATATGTATAGGCCGATATTTTAACCCGATTCTAACTTAACTTGACTTAATATGTGTAATTGAGATTCTCAAAATTGTGCTCCAGAATCTCTCTAGAGTCCTTCACACAAAATATGTTGAAAGTTCTTAGATCTACCTACCCATGAATGGGTATGATTCATGTATAACAAATTTCAATGATCAAGATTCATCTCTGAAAAAGAAAGGATCAAGGCAAAGACAGTTGTAACTAAAGAGCAAATGTCCAATCTTGTTGAATGGATTCCAGAAGATGAGTATCGTGAAAGAGGTCTTATAGACACTTTGTAAATTGAAATAGCGGCCGATACTTGAAAAAACACCATGCTAGAAAACCCCTGATCCAATTCATTTGGTTCTGAGGCTGATGATCAAAACCATTGAATTGATGGGTTGAAATTTTACCTCCAATTCCAATATCCATTTACATCCCTAGTTTTTTTGGAAATATATAGTCTTCTATTCAGAAATTTTCAATCCAGGTAGGATCAAAAAATAGAATATTAACAAAAAGAAGTAGATATCAACTAATAATCCAAGTGATAATTAGTGCTAATACAAAATCTATTCTGTATGAACAAATTACACTAGGGAATCACTTCTTCTTTGCCAAGATAAAATTGCAATTCAGCAGAATCTACCTTTTTATGCACTGCTATCTTGAGTCTTTAAATATAGAGATTGACAAGGTGGTATATTTCGGAGGAATAGAAGTTTGTCTGTAATATAATGGGCTAAAGTTTGGATTAAATTTTGTAATCCAATTCAAGCTTGAATTTCTCATGCAAAGATGAGAACTCCTGGAGTTTTTTTTAACTAAAAGCTTTGGAGGGATAGATGAAAATGGAGAATTTCTGGAGCTGATGAAATTGCAAAATTATGACAGCATGTCTAACGAGGTAGAGAGGGGCCACAAAATGGGCATTAAGGTGAGAGTCTTGCAAGGTCAAGAAAATGAATAAGAAATCCCAATATGTTCAAACCTTGGAAAGGAAGAAATGGATAAAAGAAGAAGAAAAGCTCAGGGAGGATAGCACCTGTTTCTTTAGCCCACAAGTAGATTCTTCCATTGAAACAAAGAAGATCGAGAGAAAGAAGAAAACCATTTGTAGTGGCAAAAATCACAGAAGAAACAAAACGAAGCCATGGAAAGAGAAAAGACATGAGAGGAATAAAAGATGAGTCAAGTGGCATGTTGGGTGTGGAATGAGTTGATAGAAAATGGCAAGATGATAAGGTTGATGAAGGAAAGGAGTAAGACTTACATAGAAATGGTATTAGAAATAATGATGACAGCGAGATGACATTCCAAATGGGTGTTTAGCTCCCTGCTCTCCTCTATGGGTGTGTAGTTTCCTGCTCTGCTCTGGGAAAAAAAGACTGGCGAGATGAAAGAGGGATTTGATATTGTGGAGAAATGGATTTGATGTCATGTGGTTTTATAGATGCAGAAGCAGAGGGGAAGAACATCTTTTGGCCACCAATTCACGCAATTGAAAGGAGTTTGAATACGGAAGGAGTAGAAGAATGTGATTAGAAGAAGATCCTTTTTAGCTCTTGTCCATGTCTGTTGCAGGCCTCCTGACATCTGCATTTTGAGCATTTCCTTCTCCACATTTGTATAGTTGCACCTTGCAAGTTTTAATTGGGGCACTTTTAGAGGAGGTTTTTGGATGAGGTGTAAATTTTGTTTGGCTGACTATAAATTTTGTAGGGGTGGGTAATCAATTATGATCCTTACTAGGCCTGTAATCAGACCTGACTCGGCCCGCGGACTGTCCGGCCTGAATCTTAGAGCCCAGCAACGAGCCGGACTTTGGAGTTCGATAAGAACTAACGGACTGGTCTGAAGAGTCTGATAAGGACTCGGGCGGGGACAGTCCGCGAGTCCGATGAATTAAAAATGAAAATAGGGTTTCCGATTACACTCTTCCATTGCTTTCCTCACTTGTGATTGCTCTCACAGGCCATCTCTCACTCTCGCCGCTCTCTCGATCTGAGATCTCTCTTTTCTCCTTCTTTCCGTTCTCCTCTCTCTCGATCTCCCTCTCATCGGATCTCTCTTTTCTCCCTCTTTCCGTTCTCCTCTCTCTCGCACCTCTCTAGAAATCCAATCGTGACTTCCATCACCTGCAGCCTCTTCACTTAGATCAAGACTTCAAATCGTTTTGGTCGATTTGCAAATCTGTAAGTGATTAGAGAAGATAACCCAAGGTTTTTTTTTTTAATTTGTTGAAAAAGGATCCGTTTTGGATGAGTGAAACTGGAAATCGTGGGTTTATCCATGGGTTTTTCATATGATAAACTCAATCCATAACATATGAAGAATGGTACCCAAATCTTCATATCTTCTTACTTCTTTTGCTGATACGTAAGCACAAGTGGTCTCACAATATGGCATTTTCTTATGGGTTCATCTTGGAGGATGATGACGATAGAGTAATTAAATATGCTGATGCCATTAGTGATAATGATGTTCATTAGAGTAATTATACAGATAAATTATTACTAGGTTGCTGTATCATTTGATTTGTTGCTAAAAAATATCTCATAGGTACAACAACTAGTGGGTGAAGTTCCAAAAACTAGTAAAACAGAGTAGTATAATCTTGTTATTTATTCTATTTTGTCTATTCAAGTACTACTATTTTTTTTAGAAATAATGAAGTACTTAGTGATGCTTTTCACTTTCTTTTATTTATAATTTGCAGGTGCCAATGATGTTGAGAAATTGGCGTCAACCCTTTATGACAGTAGCTTAAATTTCAAGTACTCTGAACTTGAGAAGGCCATGGATCTTTTGACATTGGCAACAAGCTTGGGCAAGGAGGTTCTGGAGCAGTATACAAGGTAAACTACTTGATTAAGATGCAAATAAAAAATTATTTTGAAATTAATTTTAGGGTACATTTGAATGCACCTGTGACAGATGCTAAAGTAGGTTCTATACCCACATCTAAAACTACAAATTTGAGTATGAATGTTCTATACCCCATTGTTGTGTTACACTTCATTACTTCTACTTGTTTGCCTCATATTGAAGAGTTGACTTCTTTTTGTACGAGTGATGAAAAGATTATGTGTTATCAACAGGACAAAGAAAAGAATGTACAGCTAAACTATGATACTATGATCTGCACAATTATAATTAATTTATAATGGGAATATGGGGTTTAAGTCAATGCCCTGAGTTTCCCTTTAGATCTTCCATAGACAAACTCATTAACACGTCCACCATTGTTCAAATCTCTTGCCATATGTTGGACCCTACTATATGATGAGATGATTCCCATGACAACAATTTTGGCAATATTTACTTGGACGGAAGATTGCCTCAAAGCATTTGTGCACCTTGAACACCATGTGTAAAAATTCTTTGTAAACATGATGAATTCTCCATTTTAAACACTTTGCTTATTTGAACATAACTGTTTCTTGATAGGTTTCTTCTCGGGTTAGTTATTTAATTGGATTTTGAGTTAAGGTGTGTATGTGGGTCTGCTCCATGAAGAGCAGCTGTTTGTGCTGGAATATGTCTTGGATGTACTTGGTCAAATTATAGATAGATGAGGGGCTTTGAATTTAAATGGAATCTAGAACCCACATAAATCTTATGCACTTGTATGCTTTCTATTTATTTTCCTTTGTTTTTAAACATCAAGCAATCTTGGACAAAGGCCTACACTTTTCACGATATGATTCTCATGTGAAGAAAGTGATAAAAATGGGGAGTGTTTTCTTTCCCTCAGTTTTCTCTGTGAGAAAACATATACCCACCAAAGTAAAGCTGGCAAGGAGAGCTTTGAGAAGTCAATGCCTTTGCTATTGGCCATCTCTCTAACTCGCAATGAATATTGGCTGTGAGAGGAAAAAAAGAATATATGAATCCCAACCAGTGCTCTACTACAGTTGTACTAATGGAACATTGCTTTGGAAGAAGAGGGGATTGATTTGTGAGAGGTACAAGAGTAAATGAGATTGTATTTTGGTATTGGAAGATGCACCATCTCCACCATCAGCTTTCACAAATTAATATTAAGCATGGAAAGGTGTTCCAAATCTGAATTCTATGTTAGTGCATTTGATCTCATCTTTAAACATTGTACAAAAATTCAGGGGCCTTTAATTTGCTTGATTTTTTTGAAAGGAGTACACAAAATTCAGTGGAAAAGGAAACAAGGAACAGAATGTAGAATAGAGAGGTTCCATTCATGTTTTAAGGTTTCTTTTTTAGTAACATATCAACAGTGAAACCAAATCATTTTTCTTAAAAAATAACCATTTTGAACAAAATTTCAGAAATGGGGTTTAGCCATTTTTATTGAATAAGTTGATTATAAGTGGATTTTGGACAAGAACCCTTGATTAAAAGATGTCTTTTATTGAATTGGCTTTGTATTGGGTGGCTAAACTCATGACTTTGTTGAAAAATAATAATCTCATGTGAATTGCTTAAATTTTCTGAGATAGAACAAACAAATCTCTCTCTCTTCATCAAGCCATTCCAATCACATGATGATGTAGGACTAGAATTGTAAACTGAATGGGAGTCTGAAAACTGAGCTTGCAGTTTATTCTGTTCATAGTTCAACACATCATTTTATTAAGGAGAGGTTGTGTATTTATTATATGAAGTAATCTGAAAATTCATGTGGGTTTTTTTATCGGTTGTTTTGTATGTGAATTGCAGGTGAAGAGGGGGATAAATTTGGTTTATGGTGGAGGGAGAGATGTTTGAAATTTGTAATTTTAGCAAAGAATCTCAAGAAACCTGCAGAAATGAAAGAAGATACAGTAGAGAGCTCCAATTCAAAAATCATTTTAGTTGAGTTTAATTTTAGTGGATTGTAATATTATTATTATTATCATCATGTATATGTCTGTCTCATGAAGACTTCATTAGAAGGAAATGATGCAAATTAAAGTTTTCTTTTTCGAATTTTAATACTCAAAGACTTAATTGGAAATTTTTTTTTTTTAAAAGAAATCATCAATTGAAAGGTCAAATATATCTTATTTTTTCTTTAAAATTATTTTAAGGAGGTATTTAATGTGCCGTTCATCTAATATTTCTTGACTGATTTAGTTAGAATTAATTTGAGTCAATAAAAATTTAAGTTGAACAATTCAAAAGGTATTTTTTTAACTGGAACTATATAATTCAGTCTTAATTTCAAATTCTAATTCAGATTATTAGAGTAATGGGTTGAAAACAGATAAATGGGCCTTTATCGGGCCACAGGCTGTTCGCCAGGCTTATTGGGCTGGGCTGGGTCCAAGGTTAATCGGAGCTCTTGTTGTCGGGCTGGGCTGCAGACTGTCTGATTATTCAATTGTGTCGGGATGGGCCCGACTTGAGTCCGTTTACAGGCCTAATCTTTATCCTTTAGTTACCAAACATGAGTAATGAGGGATAACACTTCATTCTCTTTAGACTCCCCTCATTCTCTTGAAACTATTTTAAGAACTTTTAATATACATTTTTAATTTTTCCTTTTAATATTATATATCCACTTTAAAATGTATATTCCTATTATTACTACCTTCTTTACTTATTTTTTCCTTTTATTTTTATTACTTAGCTCTGTAAGTCGTTGCCAACTGGATATCCATCTAACAAAATTCTTTTAATGGACGTGGCACCCTTCACTTATATGCAGCAAGCCACAAATCAACCTGAACCACATTAATAGTTTCAGGCCCAGTTTCATAAGACATCAACCAACTTATGGAGTATTTGCCTAGTGAGTCTTGTATGGATAAAGAGTAGAAATGGCAAAATCTGATCCAATTCGATAAAATCTGTATCAAATTAAGGAGGTATGGGTCTAAGTTTTATGACCAATTTTAGGGCTGCAACTCGGGTCGGATGGGTCGGGTTTTAATAAACTCAACCCTAACCCATGTCACAAACATTGAACTCAACCCAAATTAAAAACCCGATTTAGTCAACCCGACTTGACCCGAATTTGTAATACCCTTAACCCGACTCGACCCAATCTGACCCAAGTCGCAACCCTAATTGAAATGGATCACTGAACTGAAGAAACAGAGGATAAAGAAGAAGGCCCAGATGCAAAAACCAAAGCCAATATCCGAAACAAGTCTGTTCTAATTTCTAAAGCCCAGAATCAAATGCCATTAACCCTCTGCAACAAAGATTCAGAGAAAGAAAGGGCAGTTGATTTGGAGAAAATGATAATGTGGGTTTCGCTTATCAGCTAAAACTCCTAATAAACCCATCACCGAAAGGAAAAAAAGAGAGGGTAAAGTGACAAGTTATTTGAAAATTGGGCAGCGAACTTGGTACTCCTGTGGTGATTGTGAAATTCCGAAAAGACATGTCACGTTGACAGAGATCACCAATTTGATTCCTTTGATTCTCATTTCTTTCTCTCTTAAACCCCCCTTCTCATCTTAAACACTTTTTTGCCGACAGAAGGCCGGATGGTTAAAAGAGTAAAAGAGTAGTAAAGGGTCGTAGAGGATTGGGGACTCGAGACATACTACCACCCTCTTCTTGTCTGCTTGTGTATATATGAGAAAGAAAGAGAGAGAGAAAGATATTAGGGTTTTTGGGTGGGGGGGTTTATATTAAGTTAGGAAATCTGGGTCGGGTCGGGTCTACTTGTGTTGGGTTTTTTTGGTTCGGGTCGAGTCGGATTGAAAGTTAAAGACCTCGGCCCAACCCGACCCGAATTTTGTGCGGGTTTTTCTCTTCTCAACCCGACTTGACCCTATGGCCCGACCTTTGTAACCCGAACCGCACGATTTCTCAGGTCGGGTCATGCGGGTCGGGCTAAAACCCGACCCGAGTTGCAGCCCTAACCAATTTAATAATTGAATCAGGCCTATTTAAACCCATTTAATATCGGATCGGGTCTACGTGTCCAGTAATCAATTTTTCCCCTTTACCCATTATGAGGCTGTAAACCGCAAAACCCCAACTCACTTTCGTCCCTGTGCCCTCTTGCCCTGCTCTCAGGCGGTATAAGATTCTCTCTGTTCCCTACCCTCTGCGGCCCTCTGCTCCTGCTGTTCTCCTACTACTCTCAATACCTGCCCTATTCTTCTTTTTTTTAAAATACTTCGAATATTTGAAAGTTTAGTAATTGAACACTTTTATATAATTTTTAAAGATTTATGAATATTTTATTATTTAATATTCTTTTATTTTTTTAAAAATAACAAGAAATCTACATGATTTAGTCAAATTAATGAATAATTAAAAACCCAACTAGAACTAAACTGAACTAAAAATAGATTCAAACCAACAAACTCATTTAATAAACCCAAACCAACTCGACCCATTGCCAGATTAAAGGACTTCCTCTCATGCTTCATGACTTAATTACATGATTCACTTTTAACAATGTTTTGCCCAAATAGATAGTGAGTTACATACTTTAGGAAGTAAGACAAAAAATTCTTCATCAAATGATGCACATCTTTTGTCACAAAATTGACATGAACCAATGCCCCAATTTTTGAAGACCTGGTTCCACATGCCTCCTCTTCACGCATGCGTTACATGTCAATGGACTAATTCTAAATATGACCTGGATAAAGTAGGTGCATGGTTGAACCATAGTAGCAATTTACTGTTTTAACACTCATTATACTTTGACAAAAAACGAGTCCTTCCTTCTTTTGTAGATCTCAAATCAGTGGTTTAAAATTCTGTATCGGTCGATACGATATATCGACCGATATCTCATTATCAGCCGATATTTTTCTCTCCTTTTTTTTTAAACAAAAACAGCCGATATCGGCCGATATGATGCGGCCGATGTTCGGACCCCTAGACTGAATCATACCCAAATATTTTTCAATACCATTTGCCATCCAACTGAGATTTTGGGTTGATCATAATCAACTCAATCTTACAGCAAGTACACATAAATGGAGGACTAAATTTTAAAGGAATGGACTATCAACTTTTGGAACATCAGATCAACTTTATCATCACTCAAGGTTCAAGGTTCATCCAGAATATGAAATATGCTGCAGCATCTAAAGCGCATGAGAGAGTAACCAAGGGATGACGATAATGATTATTTAAATATGAATAACAATAAATCACTAAATTATTCATAAAATCTCTCAACTACAAACTGTTCTGTATACCGGAAGCTATTAGAGGACAAAGTGCAGGCTCTTAAAAGGTAAGAGGATAATCTCCATAGATGGATTATTTAGAAATAATCACTAACATTACAAAGAAATGATGTAGAAATCCAAACCACTGCTAGTACTTCCATACTCCATGTTTCCAACGATCCCCAAGACATGTTTCCTATTTCCAAACAGCATCTTTATGCACTGCATCATACCACCTGTAAAGCAACTCAAGAATCATGAGTCTGATATCAAGTGTTTAACATTGAGAGAGAGAGAGAGAGAGAGAGAGAGAGAGAGAGAGAGAGAGAGAGAGAGAGAGAGAGAGAGAGAGAGAGAGAGAGAGAGAGGTGGGAGAGCTAAGAAGGTTCCTCTTTCCCTATTCAATCTGTTCAATAGCAGCCTTTCCCCAACAGAACTCCAAAGTTAGGTATTCTAATTTAAATTTCAATTTTTTTTTCTCATATGGATATAATAATTATTCAATCATTACCACTAGTGGTATCAGTAGCAGTGTTTAATAAGGCTGATAGGCAGCGATAGGTATAAAGGTAAAGACTATCCCAGGAGAGCACAATACGCAGGATTTCAGAATGGTTAGTAAAAGAGTGAGAACAATAATAATGGTAGAATTCATGGCAGGAATTTGGTTCGTAGAAGAGTGAGAACAATAATAATGTGCCCATGGAAAAGGGAAATATGAGGGAATCGGCAATCACATTGCTAACAATGAAAAGTCTATAGGGCACATAATCTACCTCATCCTTGATCATCTAAAACTAGGTGATGTGGGATCTACATCCAGATCTACAAATTCCATAGAATGGATTTAGAATGTGCATAGATTTTTTTTTTTGAAATGGTATTAGAATGTACATAGATTATCATCAACAGTCTAAAAATTACCTAGTTGGTGTTACCTTAATCAAGAATCTCTCCAATATCAAAGGAGTCTAAGCAGCCTGCTAAAAGTAGAAAACAAAAAAGAAAAGAAAAACCATTTCAATAAAAAGCATGAGAAGAGTGAAATATGAGCAGCAGTAAACTTCCAAACAAGTGTGACATACGCGTCTCAGAGAAAATGCTTTTGACTTGCTCAAAAACCCCTTCAACAGGCTTTGCAGCGTCAATCTGACCAAAATTAAAGCAGTCATCAGTTGCCAAAAGTATGCATATGCAAGGGAAACATGACCAGTTATTCTCATTTTGGCAAACATGAATCTTAAAAAATAGAAAAGAAGTGAAGCATTTCCTTAATGAACTAACTAGAAAAATATACAAATTGAAAAGACACTTGCCACACCTGATTTCTATTCAAAAGACGCTTTTCCATCTCTTCTTCTGAGCAATAAAAAAATAGTACAAATTCTGGTACAATTTTTGTCTACAATATGATCAATAACAATACATGAATAGGGGATAAATCGAGTAGCTCAAGTTCCAAAAGAGAACAAACGAGAGTTTTTCACAATTAGTATAAATACTAAATAACAGAAACATTGGGCTCTGAACATGTATGTAGGAAATAGAAATTAAGCCTTACAACTTCCTCAAATGCAGCACGGTTTTCTTCATTTCTGGGAAAACCATCAATAAGAAACTTGTCATTATCGTTCTCCTGAATTGCTTTCTGTAGAAGTTTACTTGTCTTAATCCATTTCATATGACTTCATTCTGTATTTTGACCATCTTCATCATCACTATCATTCTAAAATGGAAATAATTATATTATCGGATCTTAATATTCTATCATGATTTATCACAGAGATGTTAAAATTTAGAGATTTTTTAATTAAAAGTGAATTTATAGACAAAAACAACTCAACATAGTCAATGTAAAATTCTGAAATCAGACTAGAGGTCTTAGTAGGGCTGCAACTTGGGTCGGACGGGTCGGGTTCCTTAAAACCCAACTTGACCCAAGTTAATATATATAGAACCTAACCCAACCCAACCCGACCTGAATTCTAATCCGACCCGCATTTTGAACCCATTTTTGCTTAATTTTAGCCGAGTCGGGTTAACTTGTAAAATCCTCAACCCTACCCGACCCGAATTTCATGTGGGTTTTTATCTTCTTAACCCGACCTGACCCGCTGACCTGACCCGCATGACTTCTCTAGTCGGGTCATGCGGGTCGGGCCAAAATCGAACCCGAGTTGTAGCCCTAGGCCTTAGGTTCAACTTCCTTAAAGTTTACTTGATACACAAGGCTTATAAATAATTTTATAACGTTGTACGTAATTTCCTAAATTTAAGATATATTAATTATCAAAGACACATATTCCTCTATAAAATTCCTCTCCACCATTTATTAGGCACAAGCCGGTATTATGAATTTGAATTTTGACTAGAGCTGCAACTTGGATGGGCCGGCTTAGGTTTTGAGTCTGCCTAGCTTGGGCCCAAATGGTAATTAAAGGGCTCAAATCTAAGCCTGGGCTTGGGTCAACCCAAATGAGTTAAACCCAAGTCCTATTTGATTTGTATTTGCAAGACCAAATTTAGTTTCAAACCCAAAATGTATATGCATGTTTATTTAGATTCGAATCTATTTGAGTCTAAAAAGAAAGTATTTTATATTTTTTTATTAAAATATAAAATATATTATATAAATTTTATATTTATACATAATATTCATTTAAACTTAAATTTTATAAACTATGATTCAAATTCAGACTTTTACGTACTGGGCTCATTACAACTCAATTTCTAATTTGAGTATTGATGTTTTAAGTCCAAAAATGATCTCAAACCAAGTCGCATCAACCTAGATAATTTTCTCTTTTCAGATTTTTTTACATGATCTCATGTTAGATCTGGCCCAAATTGAGCTCTAAACCCACGAGTTGCTGTCATGTCCATCGTAGTTTACTACTGTATTTTATTTTATTTTAAAGTATTTTTCTGTTCCATCAATTAAAAATTGAGAGAGAGAGAGAGAGAGAGAAGGGGAGAGGAGACCGTTGGTGACTTGTTGCCTTTCCATGATAGTAAATTAGTAATAGAGTGGTAGACACGATTCTATTTTCTGCCGTGGAGAAAAATGGGACTTCAGTGGAGCGCCTGATACTCTACTCCATCTTCACCATTTAACTATGATTTTTCTTTTTCTTTTTAAGGAGATTTAGAAAATTTTATCTTTCCTATTTTTTTTTTAATGAGAGAGGGTGTTCAGACGTCTCACACATAGAGGATTTTATCCTATTAATCCTTTAGAGTATGTGCACACCTTTCTACAAATACATATTGAGTAGGACTAAAATCGGGCCGGATTGGGTCAGGTTTTTTAAAAGCCAACCCGGCCCGAGTTACTAATATATGAAACTCGACCCGACCCGACCCGACCCAAACTTTTGACCCGGACGTCTTGACCCGACCCGATTTGAATTATAACCCGACTCAACTCGAAACCCGACCCGACCTGCATTTTGAACCTACTTTAGTAAACCTTTTACCGGGTTGGATCAGGTTAACTTAAAAATCTCTCAACCCAACCCGACTCAAATTCAATGTGGGTTTCTTACTTCTCAACCTGACCCAACTCGCTGACCCGACTTTCATAACCCGACCCATAGGGCTGTAACTCGGGTCGGGTTTTGGCCCAACCCGAGAATTCATGCGGGTAGGGTTGAGATTTTCGGGCTAGCAGGTGGGGTCCAGTTGAAGAGATAAAAACCCACATGAAATTCTGGTTGGGCCAGGTTAAGGATTTTACAAGTTAACCTGACCCAACCAGGCTAAAATAGGTTTAGAATGCAGGGCGGGTCGGGTTCTAGAGTTCAGGTTGAGAATTCGGGTTGGGTTGGGTTTTAAGAAATCTGACCCACCAGCCTTAGTTGCAGCCCTATCGACCCGCATGATTTTTGGGTCGGGTCATGCAGGTTCAGGCCAAAACCCAACCCGAGTTTCACCCCTAATATTGAGTCCAAGCGATAAGAAGTAATCCCATGAAAAGTGTCCTAAAGAAGTCAAAGTGTTATCCGATCATGAGAGGAGACAATGGAGAATGATGCTTTTTGCCTTAAGGGAGACTTGATCTCAACACCTCTTGCAAACAAGAAGAGAAATTGATCATCAAACTAACCCCTCTAAATCAATATATAGTTTCATGGTAGCCTCCATGTTTTAAATCCCTAATTTACTTAAATAGAATGATGAGATACGTTTAAATAAGACTTGTTTTTACATTTAATATATCATTATCTCTGCTTTAATTTGATATACCATCTATTATTGAATTCGTGATTGAATCACAAAATTATGTAACTCCCTTTTTTTTCTAATGTTATAATTCCATTGTATCATGTTAGAGTTTTCGATTATAAAAATATTTAATTACCATTTAAATATGTGGGACCGACTTTATTTATCCTCATATATATATAATGATAATAACCCGGAATCCCCGTTCTTCAAGAGAATTTCACGAAAATACCGGGATTATTATTTCTATTCTTTGTTTCTTTCCTGTTGGATTATTTGGAGATTACTCAGATATACACGTGCCGTCCATTGGACGATTAGATTGATGTGTAATTGACCGACGAGAGCGATTTTGATTTCTTCGTTGTCATTTTGGTCTATGCAGTGGCAGAACCTTCTTTACTGGATTTCTGTCTTTTTCTTTTTTTCTCTCAGCATCGTGGGCTATTTGATTTGATACATGTATAATGGTTTTCTCCAGACTTGAACTAGGATTCTTCTGTTTGATATTGTAGTTTACAGTGTTACTGCGTGAGCTTCAGGGCCTATTCCTTTGTATGTAAAAGGAGAGATTTCCATGTGGGAATTTCTCGTTTTTAGGTGAAAATCAATGCTGTTGACGTAGAGAGAAAAGAGGGTGTTGTTTACTTCATTGGGTCTTCTTAATTCTTAGAAAACATAAGATTAGATTCATCTTTGGTAATTGATTTGGATACAAAAGGACTGACTTTGAATCCAGTTGTAGATGTGGTGGTGAAAAGAAGCTCTATTGAACAGAGAGAAGATGATCTTTTGAAGGTCATGGAAAGTTCAGTTGGAGTAATGGCTGGAGAATCTAACTGGGGTCTCTAGTTATTATTCCAGTGGAAATAGTACTAATCTTTCATTGAGACAACGAGTTATTCATTATTGTCGCCTTTTCTTCTACAAAAATCCATGAGATTTCTAAGCATTATGGGCAATTCTATTGGATGCTCAGTGTCAAGTGAGCGGCTTATGTCTGCTGCAAGAGATGGAGATGTTTAGGAAGCCAAGGCTCTCTTGGAATATAATCCTCATCTCGCGAGGTATTTGACTTCTGGGGTTCACAATTCTCCCCTGCAGTATGCTGCTGCTCGAGGCCATCATGAGGTATCCAACATCTCCTCTCTTTATTCATTCAATTTGTTATTGTTAGAAAATCATGACATGATAAAATTCTTGAGGTAAAAGTATAGAACTCACTTTCAAAAGCTAGTCATTGAGAGAAGGGTGCATTATATGGAGTCGCTTGTTTCTCAAATTAACCAATGTGAGACTTTTTGTCACTTTCACATTTCAATTTCGTCTCAGAATATTGTGAAGGAAGCAAACTCCAAATTGTGAAGCAAAATGAAACTGTTTCTTACAGGTGCACTGGAAATCAAAAACTACATTGAATTGGAAGTTTGGATCCTTGTTTTGGTCCCATATAGTATTATCCCATTGACCCATCTGATATTGTTACTCTACTTCCTTTGTCTAATTCAAAAGAACAAATAATGATTTATTCTGCCAAAACATCTGATCCAAAATTCCAAATGAGATTTGGAATACTCATCTTAGCATCCAACAGTCATTAGTTTGTACTTTTTCTTAAGAGGTTGATTTCATTTTTTGTACCTTCAGATTGTCTCTCTCTTGCTTGAATCCGACGTCGAAATTGATCTTGAGAATTACCGTGGTCAGGTTAGATCATCTTTATCTTTTATGATTGGGTCTTCTGTACATTTTTCTTTATGTTTCTTCTATTTATTCTTTTAAGACTAGTTAAGATTAACAGTTTAACACAAATCCTAAAATTTGAATTACAGTGGACAGCAAGTGCCTACTGTTTAATTTGTAGAATCCATGCTCAGATTGTCAGTACATGAATACTAGACATGGAGAAAACTAGAACACCAATACTCCGGCACATTTATAACGACGTCAACATTGCTGTGTAAGATTTAGTGAAAAAATTATATGCAAATAAAAATTGTTACTCTACACAAGTAGTATATTAATGTCTATTACTGCTATTACTGGAAGAAGAATAAATGTTCACCTGTCTCAAACAGAACGTTGGATGCAACATTTTATGAAACATTAGAGCATGTTTGTGTTGGGTTTGGCTGAAAAGGTCCAAGTTGTTGTGTTTATGTAAGTCACAATACATAAGTGCTATTTCTCTCTAGGGTTTTCAGATAGGGAACTTTCACAGTATCAGAGAGAGAAGAAAACAGAGAGAGAAGAAAGGAGAGAGGACATAGGGTTAAGGGATTGAGAATCCATCGTAACAAGTTGTCTAGATTTCTCCATAGTGCAATCGAGCAGTATTCCATTGTAACCCCTTATGGTGATCCACGTAAAATCTCTTGTTTTGTGGTTTTGATTGATCTGTGTGTTTTGTGATTTCATTCCTTACAGTTTGTTTACTAAATTACACCATAGGAATGTTACTTTGCCATTTTATTGGATGTCTTTCACTAATAGAAACTTGTTCTGCATCATAAACAGTCCGCTTTGATGCAAGCCTGCCATTATGGCCATTGGCAGGTGGTTCAGAGTCTAATGCTTTTCAGAGCTAATGTAAGTTTTTACTCTTGCTTTCCAATTCCTATATGTTTGTATCTTATCCATGTTAGTAAAGTCCCACATTGCCAGTGGACTTTTGGGTCATGGAGTTTATAAATGCATGGGCACCCTCTCCCTATAAGCCGGTTTTTAAGGATGGATCGGGTCAGCCAAGCGTGGAGGCGGAGAGCCGAGTGTTGGAGAGTGTTAGCAAAGTCCCACATTGCCAGTGAACCTTAGTGCCTTGGGGTTTATAAATGTATGGGCACCCTCTCCTTATAAGCCGACTTTTAAGGATGAGTTACTACTCATATGTTCTTACAATCCAAAACACATGCAACCAAGTGTATTCATAGAACAAGCAGATATCTATTACCCTCGTGCATTTGAGCTGCATGTAAATCAGAAACCAGCGAGTTGATGAGTGATGATGTTTTTCTACCTTTCCTACTAGTTTCCATTATCATCAGATGTTTGGTTCGGTCATGGAAAAATTGGAATACACCATCCTACCTAATGTGGTTTCCATTTCCATGCACCAAATTGAAAAGAAGACTGAACAGAAGTCCTGTTCCAACTTCCAACAAAATGTCTAAATCAGTTTCAACTATGTGTAGATCCAAGAAAACACATTCATTTAAACTCAGGCAAGTAATGCTCACAATTTTGATTGTTTGTTTGGTTTTAGGTTCACAAAGTCGATTATCTCAATCGTAGTGCAGCACTCCACTTTGCAGCAATAAATGGTCACACTCGTTGCATCCGTCTCCTCCTCGCTGATTATGTTCCCAGCAACTGCCTAGATGGGTAAAAGTCAACAAGAACATCATCAATAGCATTCTAAGGCTGTTCTTCACAAACCTAATAAGAAAATTCTAATTAAATCTTTTCACAAACGTGTGTCAGAATCAGTGGCCTGAAACGGACGCATCTATTCAGGGGCAGTGGGCGAACGAAGATGAGAGAAGGTGAGAGAAGTAGATAACTAGAGAAGAACGGATCGACTGATCGAAGAAGGAAGAGGGAAGAATCGCCTGACTGTAGTACCTTGAGGAACGGCAGAGAGAGAGGCAGAGTAGAGGTATCAGTTGAGAGGAACAGAGAAGATTTATTCAATTTTTTAAAACCCTGCTCGTGGACCGACCCATACTGGGTTAAATAAGATTCATCTCGGTATAAATCGGTACTATTAATATAATATTATAAATAATATTACATTATTAATTAAGATTATATTTCATAAAACTATTTTTTTTACAAATCTAATTGTAAATACTAAAAACTAATAATCTAAAAATCATATTCTCAAAAGAAATAATATTTTCGTTTTCATTTTCTTCATTTAAATAAAACTAAAGATTTTTAAGGGTGAAGAGTCATAGGTTTACTAAAAAAAATTAGGTTGATTTGTGGGTCGCAAATGATTTTTAATTTAGAAGAGTCTTAAAATGACTCGATCCGTGTTTCAATCGGATCACAGTTGACCCACAGATTAACCCGCGAGTTTAGGGTTTGGAACTAGTTCTATATGATTAAAAAATAGAGTTAGATTGGGTCAGGTTATATTGGCTTGAATCGAGTTGAATTTTCAATTCTTCCATCTAATGTGACTCAAATTTTATGCGCGCTTTTTTTCCTTAACCCAAACTGACCCAATTTCAAAAATATATAACTCAGCCTATAATTTTTTTGGGTCGAGTCATGCCTGATCAAAACCCGACCCAAGTTTCACTCCTAAATTTTCAAGGAAATTAGAGCAAGTACATTGCTAGAATCTCTCTCTCACCCGCAATTATGGCAACCGCTTTACAATTCAAAATATGTCACTCTAAATCTTATCCAATATTGTTTTAGGAATATGTTTGTACAAGGTAGAGGTCGAAATATCAGTTTTGAAGAGCACTATATCGGCCGATATCATATCCTATCGGCCAATATTCACAATATCGATCGATATATCGGCCGTATCATATTGGCCGATATCAAAATATCGGCCTTTTTTTTTAAAAAAAAAAGAGGAGAAGAGAGAAAAATATCAGCTGATAACGATTTTTTAACCCCTCGCAGAGGGAGTTCGTTATTGTTCTTTTATTCTCTTTTATTGTTTTAGCAGTCTCTCTCTTTTAAACTTCCCTCTCTTTTTTTTTGTTTTTTTTTTGGTATTTTCTTGTACTCTTCCTCTCTTGAAATTCTTCTGTTACCTCTAAAAAAGGCACGGCTGTCCCTTTTTAATTTTTTAGTAAATACAAACATATATAGAATTCTCTAGTTTCTTATTCTCTCTCAATTGAAACAAATCCTCATAGGATTTTTAAAGCCTATGGAATCTTTTTATATTATTTTTTATAATCACAAATAAAGGGAGTAAAGAGAAAATAAGGAAAGATAGGGAAAAAAAACATAATTTTTCTTAATTCTCGAAATTTGATTTGTACACGGTAGTTTATCTTAAAAGAGCATTGAATAATGTAAAAAAAACTTTCCTATTTATTAATTAACTTTTTAATGCATCAAAGGCAAAAATCAAAGGCGACAAAAAGATTTTCATTTTTATATTATCTAGTGTCCCTTTTTAAAAAAAGAAGTCCTGGTGCACAAATCTTATGTACTCTTAAAAAAAAGATAATGATTTTAGAGAAAATAGTAGAATCTACTTTCCTCTTATTAACATTTTTTCAAATGGGGCTCTTCTAGATCTGTTGCTTTTATGATTTTTGAATTTTCTTTTCTAAGATTTATCCACACATTGAATTTTGAAAAGAGATTCTATATTATAATATTAAGATTTACTTTTAATTGCAACATTTGAAATATATGAGATTCACTTTTAAAAAGATCTAAAGTTCTAAACTATACACTAATTTT
Source organism: Chimonanthus salicifolius (assembly GCA_013350335.1). Taxonomy (NCBI): domain Eukaryota; kingdom Viridiplantae; phylum Streptophyta; class Magnoliopsida; order Laurales; family Calycanthaceae; genus Chimonanthus; species Chimonanthus salicifolius. Next base: position 67,052,049 of record CM023536.1, on the reverse strand, counting down.
TAAATATAAATTTAGATTTTGTTAAATTATAAGATCAATTGTTGAATAAATTAAATGACAATTACTTGATTATAAGATCTCTAAAATTTATTACACCATTCTTGATCTAGCAATCCAAAAAATATAATTATAAATATCTTTATATTTAAAAATTAACATAATTTATATATTAAAAAGTAAACCGCTTGATGACAGCACAAATCATCTCTATTTTGAAAATAAAGAGTGGGAAACGTACACAATTACCGGACTAAAAGCGCCATAACCTCCTAGGGTTTTTCTTATTTTTTATTTTCCTGCTACGGCTTCCCTTCCTTTTTTCTGCTGGAGTAGCTGCTGCTGCTTCTCTTCTTTGGGAATTTCAGCTTTCGTCGACTCGTCAGCTAAAATCAGAGTGATGAAGCTCACTATCAAGACATTGAAAGGAAGCCATTTCGAAATTAAGGTCCACCCCAATGACACGGTCTGTTCTGTTCCACTCTCTCTCTCTCTCTCTGTACCTGAATTTTGAATGCAAGTTTTTAGCTGAATTCTTGTGGTTCTATACATCCTTGGTCTTTTGTGATTGTAATTCCATTGCAAATTCTTACCCCGACGATTTCTATGCTTTCGTGGGAAATAATCATTTTTTGGAACCAACTATGTGGAGCCCGTTTCTGTTTTTAACTAAAACGGATTATTTTCCTACAAGGTTTTCTCCTGTGCAATGACATCTCTCTCTCTCTCTCTCTCTCTCTCTCTCTCTGTCTCTCTCTCTCTCTCTCAATTCAATTGTAAGTTGTTAGCTGAATATTTATTGTATCTGTACATTCTGGGTCTTCTTTGATTTTAATTGTGGGAGGAATGCACTTGCATTGAAAATGATAATTTCTTAAAACTTGATTGAAACCCATTTCTGTTTTTAATTAAAAATGGTTATTTTTCGAAAAAAAGGTACTTTACTTTCGTTATGACCTCATTCTTTCTCTACTTGAATTTTAATGCGAGATCTTAGCTGAATCTTATTGTGTCTGTACATTCTGGGTTTTCTGTCATTTTACTTATAGGTTTCTTTGGATGCGTGAAGAGGGAAGTGCTTTCGTGGAAAATAATAATTTGTTTGATACTAAATTTGAGAAACCCATTTATGTTTTTAGTTAAAAATGGTTATTTTTCCAACAAGGTATTTTACTTTTATTATGACGTCACACACTCTCTCGACTTTAATTTTAATACATGTTCTTGGGGAATCCTTATTCTGTCTGTACATTCTGGTTCTCTCTCTACTTTAATTTTAATGCATGCTCTTAGTGAGTTCTTATTCTGTCTGTACATTCTGGTTCTTCTGTGATTTTAATTGTAGTCCTCTTTCAATGCATGAATAAGAAAGCACTTTTGTGGAAAATAATAGTTTTTTAAACCAATTTTTTAAAACTCATTTCTGTTCTAGTTTTTTTTTTTTTTTTCCAATAATGTACTTTCCTGTCTAGCACAATCAAGCTGTGACATAGTCTGTAATCACATCTCTCTCTCTTTCTCTACTTGATTTTAAATGGAAGATCTTAGCTGAATTCTTGTTCTGTCTGTATATCTGGGCCTTTTATCATTTTAATTGTAGGTTTCCTTTGGATGCCTGGAAAGGAAAGCATTTTGGAAAATAATCATTTTCAATTAAAAAAAATTTAAACCCAATTTTGCTTTTAGTTAAAAATGCACATCTTTTTAAGAACAAAGTACTTTGCTTCCATGCATTTGAATGGAGTATTATGATTTTGGAATTGGCATTTATTGTTTTCTGAAGTTAACTGATTGGTGCGCTTCTGATGAAGAAAACAAGTACCAGATTTGCTATTTTAATTGTGTATCACAATTTTGAACCTTTGGTCTCTTAGTGCCAATTCTCTGATACAGTAGCCATTCCTTTATTGCTTCTGTGGTTGTTGAATTTTCCCATCTGGTACTTGCTGTTTTTATGAGTGGGCGAAGGCTCGTTGTCTGCAAATGTGTGCTAACATTTTTGGCAGCATGACATGGGGGCATCATGAATATTCTAAATTGCAATAGTGATCAGATTGGATATTGATTTCTGGGGGAAAAATATTTGTAGGGCTTTAATTTTTATGCCCATCTCGTAAGGTTTCATATAATGCATAGACATATCATTGTATTTACTATATAGAAAATTTCACTAGAATAGAATGCAAAGTAAATACTTACTGCTAAAAAAAAAGAGTAAATTTATGACTTGCTGTTGCTGCAACTTCAAGTGAACTAAGGGAAAACAATTCAGAAATCTAAATCAACCCGAGAGGTTGGTTTGGCGGTCAAGAACCTGCCTAAGATGCAGGAGGTCTGGGTTCAAGTCACTGTCAACACAAAAGGGCCACTCCCAACAGTGTTACCCGGTGTGTGTGGATAAGGAGGTTTACCGATGCCCCAAGGACTAGTTATGTGCTCCAAGAGGCCTGGATACCTTGGTATTAAAAAAAAAAAAAAAAATAGAGTTCAGAAGTCTAAATCCAAATGCTTGTCATGATAAGGGTGTACAACCTATTTAGGAAAAAGCATGCATCATTTCGTTCATCACTGGATGATTGTGTAGTCTGGGATATGTCTTATTAATTTTCTATTGGACTAGTGTTTTAATTGTTTCTTTGGGACTCACACATTCCTCATAACACTGCAGTAGTTTTTATCTTTTTGTAAATTAGTTTTGGCTTTCTCATGTAGGAAATAATTAATGGGTTTCACTTTTTTCCTATAGATTATGGCTATAAAGAAGACTATTGAAGAGTCGCAAGCAAAAGGAAGCTATCCTTGGGGACAACAACTGTTGATTCATAATGGAAAGGTCTTGAAAGATGAAACTACTTTGGAAGAGAACAAAGTTAATGAAGATGGTTTTCTTGTTGTCATGCTTAGTAAGGTACAACATTATCATTTATTTTAATTCTGCTAGGATGCTCATCTATAGCATAGCTGCGAATTTCCTGCATGCTGCTCAGATTGTTTGCTTGTGGGATAAAATTAAAATTATGTGTGATCATAGTCAACTCCCACTTAACTAGAGAGGACGTTTTAAATAATTAGAATTTTGTAGAATAGAGTAGTCGAAGTTTAAAAGATTGTATGTATAGTTGAAATATGCAATTTTTTTAATGGATATAAGGTAGTAGGAGGAGAGAGCGACCTTTGAAAACATGGAGGGAAGGGATAAAAAAAGGACATGTTAGACTGTAGAGTGACTGATGGTATGGTTTATGATAGGGTCAATTGGAGAAAACGTGGTGTTTATTATATCTTTTTGGAGTTGTACATTTATTTGTGATTTGACTTATTGATCTGGATTGTTTTACTTTTGATTGGATTTGGATTATACAATTAGAATGTGAGCCATACAGTCATTGGTGTAGTAACAAATCATTGCCATATGTATCAGCAGTTGTTTATTTGTCTTCTCACTAGAATCTTTCATTTCATATCACATTTTGCTATACAATCTAATATGTATAATGCATTCTACAATTTTTGGCCATTTGCAATTTGAATAATCAATGTGGTTTGCTGTACTTATAGTTTGATTTGAATTGTATTACTGAAATCACAAAGAAGACTATTTTGATGACATTGGTGTAGTGATCGATGCATTTATATGTATTGGTGTTTCTGTATGTGCCATTGTCACCCTTAGGCTACAGTTTTGGGTAGTTAGCGAGGGTTACGCCCAACATTAAGGCTATGTTTGGATGGGGAAAACTTGAAGGAGAAGTCTCCTTACTTCTCCTAGGGTAGGAGAAGTCAGGAGAACCTCTGCCCTTTGAGGTTCTCCTGGAGATTAGTGGTTTAAATGGTATTAGGTGGAGAGCTTAGTAAGTCTTATATGAGTTGTATATTGGTCTTTTCTTATTTATTTTTAAATAATCTTGAATCCTTGAAAGAAAATATCTAGTGGGATTGAAGATCATTTCAAACTTGACATGGGGAACAAATTTCAAAAAAAAAAAAAAAATTAGCCACTTGATCTTAGCATTAGAAATCACCAACTGACTTTAGAAAAAATTAAGGACGCTTGGTATTTTCAATTATTAAAATTAAGTGATTGAATCTGATTTTTTCTTACTGAAATTTTGTCTACTTGTTGAGTTTGAAATGAACTTTCAATCCCACCAGTTAATTTTTTATTGAACTCCAAAAAAGAAGAAGAAGTATGACTGTGTGCAATCTATCACTTGGGTTGCACAAGACACCATCATCTCCTGGAGGAGGAGAAGTTTGGCATTTTGTGGGGCCCTCTTTCTCCTATAAAAGAGATCTAAACAGGAGAAGTTAGGAGAACTTGGGAGAAGTCTCCTCACTTCTCCCCATCGAAACACAGCCTTACTGGTAATTTTCCATGTTTTTCTTGCGTTGATATCATTAATCTCTTCTTTCATGTCAGTTGATATTTAGATTTGATTCGATTGTTTGTTACATTTGTAGAGCAAAGCCTCTGGCACAACTGGAGCCTCATCAGCTCAGGTACTTCTTCAAGTGTTCTTTTGATGCCAAATTTCTCTTTTTTGAACGTACAGAAGGTTGGTAGACTGGAGATTCTCATTACTATGGGACCCAGAATAGGAATACTGAAGCCTTCTTGTGGAATGCAAGACTCCCCGACTGTACAATCAACGGGAGTCCAAAGAAGATTAGCATTTTGGCTACTAAATTGTCTACCTTAGAGGACTCACTTTTTCAAGTACTAAATTTGTATTGTATTTGAACAGCTCTCAACAAATGTGCCTTCTTCTGTACCCATTTCCTCAAATGACACTCCTTCACAAGCTGTACCCATTTCCTCAAATGACACTCCTTCACAAGCATTGTAAGATACCATCATAAGTTTCTTCTGTCATAGCTTCCTGCACCTGTCAATTTCTTCACATGTGTTTGTGGACTTGTATCATTGCAGGGCTTCAATAAACACTCAAACTTGCTCTGATAGAACAGCAACCGAGTATGTCCTCTTTGTACTCCACCATTCTTGTTTATTATTGTTTCTTCTAGAATTATACAAATAAAGGGGAAACATTGTGGTACACGGAACGAAACCATCCCGTATTTTAGCCTTGTGCAAGCTTTGATACCTTGATCTCTATCTGCTTTTCTTGATGCACCAAGTAATTACAACCATTATTTACAAGTAGAGTCCATGATTCAGTGATTCAAGATTATTGTTCTATGACTCCCACCGTGGATGGGATTGCTTCAGGATGTCCTTGAGATATGAACATCCCACAGGTGGCCTTCCTTTTTTCTCTCTTTGGATACATACTTGGGAATCTTCCCCGAAAAGTATTGAAAAAGCAGAAGACTTGCAAGGGTTAAGATTGCTTTTGTACAATAAAAGGACAATCAAAAGCAAAGAGGCACAGATCACTGTTTAACTGTGGAGGCTTCCTAACAGCCCATCAAATGGCCCTCAAAGTTGGCTGCATGGTAATTAAACAATTCTCTCCACCTAGATATAATGCCCTATTGCCATGTTTGGTGCTTGGGGCCCTGTCTCAGAGATTAATGGATGTTTGTTTAATGAATTCCGCTCATTAACCCTTATCACTTACTCTGGGAAAGAATTCTATTTTTCTTAAACTACCCATACATAGGTAAAAGATCCTAACCAAAAGATAGTTTGCAATTTTCATCAGATCAATGGGTTGGAATTTGACTTGGCAACCATGGGCCATTGGCACATTAAGACATCACATATACTCTTGGCCCCAGAAAAATGAATCAAATATTATCAGTTTTCCGTACCTTATTATTCTTGGTCCTAATGGGCGAAAGGTTTGAACTTTGAAGCGCCCCCTTGGAGACTGGTTATCATAGTTAGGGAGATCAAGGCACTCGTCCGGGGGCTTGAGGTTTCCTTTGAATCACATCAGTCTTTTAGCAAATGGGGTGGCAGATTTCTTTACCAAGAACGGTGTGGAAGGTCCCTTCTTTGGTGTCTTCTACATTTGAGACGGCCGGGGAAGATTGGATTGCTTTGGACAGACCCTCATGTCTTCTCGGAGATGTTGCTTTACTTTAATTGCAGATTTTCACTTTATGTTGCTCCTCTTTCTATTCTCTTGTATTTTCCTGCTTTGGTGGGGTCTATAGCTTTTAGACCTCCCCCTTCTCATGTATTGTTTTCTCTTTAATAAAATTTTCTCTTGTTACTGCTAAAAAAAAAGGCTATCAACTTATCATTCAAAAACTCAATCTAGTTATTGACATATTCTCTATTTTAGGGCGTCAACTGATGTATATGGTCAAGCCGCATCAAATCTAGTTGTGGATAACAATCTTGAGCAGATGATCCAACAAATTATTGATATGGGTGGTGGTAGCTGGGACCGGGAGACAGTCATCCGTGCACTTCGTGCAGCTTACAACAATCCAGAGCGAGCTGTAGAATATTTATATTCTGTATGGCTAATTATTGGTTATGATTGTCCAATAGCTTTAATGTGCACTCTTGTTGAAGCATGTTAACTGATATTTATTCTGTCTCCAGGGTATTCCAGCAACGACAGAAGTTGCTATTCCAGTAGCTCGGTTTGCTTCAAATGAGGCATCAGGTCAAGGAACAAATGCTGCCACAGAAATGAGTTCTGCAGGGGCTGCGTCTCTATCTGGATTACCCAATTCTTCTCCTTTAAATATGTTTCCACAGGTCAAAGACTGCTCTGATGCATAATTGTTAAAATCTTAGGATACAATATGATTTTTATGGAAAATGATTTGGATCTTGTGTTTAAATATTTGTTTCAGAAAAAAAGAAAAAGAAAATGCTTAACCAAAAAAATCTTATGTTTAATTTCTGATTTTTAAGAAAACATTTTTGGTCACTTTCTACTATTTAAATGTTAGTTTTACCAAAATCTGATTTTCCTTTAAAAAATTTAATCTTATAACCATACATGATCACATGTAATATCAGTCAATGTGTCTGAGTTTCTTTATTTAATATTAAACAATAATAACATGAATGACATTCAAATTAATATTGATACTATCATCATTTTATTTGTTAGTTTACCAATAATGGTTTAAATATAAAATGCAACAATTGGGACTATTATTTTTTACTTTTTAATTTTTAAAACATTTTTCCCTTTTTAAGAAAACAATAAAACATCATATGATTTAAGACATTTCCCATAGTCACCCGATGTCTACCTGCAAGGGGCTGCGTGCATCCAAAGTCTTGGGGTTCTCCACCATAAAAAAAATTAAGATATGTATATGATTCAATATTGATTTGATGACCAAAGAACAGTTTATGATACAATTTCAATTCTCAGAACATGAGTCATATATACTTATTGTATACTTCATCATATGAAATTATATGGGTTGTGTATGTTGATTCTCAAATCAGTCTTTTGGATCATGCCATGATGATCCACAAAAATTTATATGCATGCTTTCTGATGTTTTTCCCTTTTGTCATTTCATTGAAAGGAATCCTGTTTTGGATTCCTTTAATGGTTTACTTCTATTTCTCCAGGGCACTCTAAATCTTGATATTGGAGGTGGAGGTGGTTCCCTTGATTTTCTGAGAAACAATCAACAGGTAAATAAAAAAAATTTGCTTTTTTTCTTTTATAAAAATTTCATCCATGCTCCCACAGAAGCACTCATCGTGACTTTTCTGCCCAATTGCTGTCAGGATGCTACTAAACCTTTTATATGGACCCCCACCCAGTAGCCCACATTCTGTGGTCAATTATAAGTGGCACACTGATGATCAAATCACTAAGCACATGCCACACGTTTTTGTATATGTCGTTATATCCTCATCATATGTGTGTGTGTGGACATGGAGTTCTGGTCTAATGATTTGATGGCTCCATGTTTGGGGTCTGCAGATATTGCCATTGCCAAGCCTCCAATCTGATAACTAGAATCTTACAGATTACTAAGTCCATCCATCTTATAATGAGGCTCACTGCCCATGGTCCAAAAGAAAACCTAGATCCTGAAAGGTGGGCTTTGCAACCATTGCTGGTCCAACATGCACACATGTATACTTGTTTCTTCATGGGATTGTTATTACCTGGGTTGACTCTCAGATTACGTGTGTTGTTGAATTTTGCAAGAACACAAGTAAACAACATACTATGAATTTCAGTTCATAAGCAAAAGCATGATGCTATGATATTTCATGTGGATCAAAATGCGGTAGCTGAGAGCCTGAGGCATGCTAAAGATCTTTTTGCTGTGTACTCTTTTATTTGATTGTTTTTTGCTTAGTTTGAAACATTTTCTTGTGTATAATAGTTCCAAGCTCTGCGCACAATGGTTCAAGCAAATCCACAAATTCTACAGGTTTGTGTTTTGTTTCTTGGAGATCTTTTAATTGAATCCTAACACGTTGGAGTAAACTGTTTAAATGGTTATTTTACTACAGCCAATGCTTCGAGAACTGGGCAAGCAGAACCCCCAACTTCTGAGATTAATTCAGGAACACCATGCCGAGTTTTTACAGTTAATAAATGAACCTCATGAAGGTGCTGAAGGGTGAGAACACTTGGCTTCCCTTCATCATGTTTGTTCTTTAGCAGTTATCAACTGAGAAACTACCACCATGCTACTGTCAAGTTCTTTGATGCGCTTGCATTTCGGTGGTTGGGTCTATCTGTTCATAAAGTAAATTTTCCATCTTCATTGGGAATCTAGATTTCTAAGTATTTAACTGAAGGTATGCCTTTTCCCCATCTTCATTGTGCATTAGATTTCTATCACAAGTATATAACTGTAGGTACGCCTTTTCCCCATCTTTGTTGTGCATTAGATTCCTAAGTATTCGACTGAAGGTATGCCATTTAAAACTTAATAACAGCTACCTTGGGTGGCTTGGGTATTTTAGTTGTCAGTTCATTTCTTATATCATTTTCTCCCATCTGCTCCATTTCACTTACCTCGGCAACTCCCACTCTCCTTTAATAAGGGAGTTCGTTGGCCAATTCCTCAACCCCATATTACTTGGATTTTCTCTATCCATCCCCCTCCTACCCCCCCTCCCACCAACAATTCCCTCCCAAGATAGGGGACTGGAATTTCCTTCAGGAAGAGAGATCAATGCAGTTAAAATAGCAAATTGTTCAAGCCTTGGTTATTCTGGGTCAGGAAGAATGGGTTAAAATTAAATCTTTACTGGTCAGAATCAGTTTAATGGTACTTGAAAATAAATCCACAAAACAGATATAAATCTTTAAATCAAGCTTCAGATGACCCTTAAAGTTAATGTGATAAGATTCAACTTAGGTGATCTTATTGAAAGACAATAGAAAATAGGGCCATACTACCTTTCAAAATGATAACAATAATAATAGATAGATAGATAGTAAATAACAATAGGGCCTTACCAGGAGAACTGATGCTGTCTATGGTGATGGAATGCCCACGATAGAAAGCAAATGGAAGAACCACAAAACCAGGTGGAAAAATGGATTGGCTCATCTCACTTTTGTGAGAACATTCAATAAAGTGACCAATTATTTCTCAAGTCAATTCTTCATGAGTTTATGACATATGATCCTTCATGGGTTTTAAACTGGTTGCAAGTTGGAGACTAATTTTTGAAGGAAAAAAACCTTAAAGTAAATCCAAGCATCATAGAAACCAAAGGTTTTATTTCCGATGAGAGGTTTTGGCTTCAATTTATTGGAGATGTCTCATGACAGGTTAGAATAGCTGTTTCTTTGAAGCTTCTTCCAAATGCAGTTCGACTCATATCTGAAGGTAGTGTTTTCAATTGTCCAGGGATGGTAGGTATCGGGGCCTCTTTTGTGATTCATTGACTAATGAGATTACCACATTGGGTGATGGTCAAGGCCACATTTATTGGGCTGAATGAATCAGTTTGTTTTGATGTGTAGTGTTATTTAATGATAGTTTGAATTTATGCATGACCTACCACTCAAAAACTTCTTTGGATAACTCACAGGATCCGCTTGTGTTTACTGCTTAAGCAAGCAATTTTTTTAAAATATCATCATCATCATCATCAAATGCCTAGTCTCATCTATCTAGGGTCTGCTTTTTGAATATTACATCTCCATTTGACCCTATCATAAACTATACTATGAGTCTGTTTATTATCAAACATGTCTTTATTTATCCTTTTCCTTTATGTTTTTAGTGGTCTATCTCTCCTTCTTTAGCCTGTGATTTGTAACCTCTCAACTATCCACTGGGGCGATGTCTGGTCTTTAAACTTACATGATTAAACCACCTTGAACAAGTTTCTCTTAATTTGCCATGTATCGGGGATATTTTTTAACTTCTCCCATGTGGTCATTTTTACTCTATGCTTTAGAGTTAATCTACTCATCCAACGTAGTATACTATATTACCAACTTAATGCAATTGAATGCACAAATTATTCAAGCATGGCTAGAGTTAGTATCTTCAAATTAAATATGGCCTAATTAAAACTAGTTGATAACTACTTGAAAGAAAAAAACGAGGAAAAAGTGATCGTCATCGTCGTCATCATCACCCATTTATCTGGTGTCAGTTTTACGAGTTCTTCTCCAATTGACCCTATCATAAATCATACTATCAATCACTCCACAATCTAATATGTCTTTTTATACCCATTTCCTCCATGTTTTCAGTGAGCAACATCTCCTCTTAGTACTTTCAATTTATGGCCTCTTAACTCTATGCAGTGGGGCCATGGCTGGTCTTCTGCTAATATGACCAAACCAAGTTAAATGAATTTCTTTCAATTTGTCATCTATCTAAAGCGTTTGTTTCTAACTCTATCCTTTAGGATTAATCTACTCATCCCTTGTAACATACCCATCTCCACCATCTTAACATTGTCTCTCTGTCTTTTATTCATAGCCTAATACATTGCACCGTAGAGCATTGCAAGCTAATAATTGTTTATAAAATCACCTTTTAGGTGAAAGGGGACTTTTTAATCTAGGAAAAATTGATGTCAGAATCAAACTTCCAGTGACTCTACTTAAATTAATATGGTAAGATTTACTTGGTTACCTTGTTGAGATTTGACAACCAATAGAAAATGGGCTTTTCTTAGAGATATAATGCCATCTTTGGCGATAGGGAGGAATAATCGTTTTGTGTAAAGAAGAAGAGAGGAGCACCCACATACCCGTGTATGTTGAGAAAGGTACTATGAAGACAAAAGAAGTATGGACATGAAGAAGAAATTGGCTGTTTGCACATTGCAATGCTGTGGCTACAAACCACTAGAGACCATGCTATTCTAACTTCACACCCACATGAATCATGCCAAGTCAAATCTCGACAATTTTTACATAAATTCTTTCATGGGTTTTTACTATTTGCATCCTTTAAGAAAAGAAAAAACCATAAAGCAAATTCAAGCCATATATACTGGAGGTAATCTAAAGCCCTTAGATACTCATAATGGTAACATAAATCCTTTAAGTCTAATTTAAATAAAGTGCTAATTAATCCCATAACATAAATAGGAAAGGAAGCAAATAGCCTTGCATTTTTAAGGCTTACCACAAGTAATCATGGTCCCACATAGGAAATTGGCATAAGATCCATGAGGTCCAATGTGTATGATCGGGTTCTTGGACTTTATCAAGGGAAGGGTAAATGGGTGGGTGGCCCAAAATCCATTGACATACTTATCTGCATTTTCACCATTTTTCCCACCCATCTATTGTGTGTGTGTGTGTGCATTGGAGTTGCTCATTGAGTTTTCACAAGGTTCTTTGCTGGTTTTAGATTTGTCACTATCCCTAGAAAACCATTCATCACATCAAAACAGCAAACCATGTCTTAATGTACCTTCACAAATTCTTTCTTCAGGGATTTGTTTGAGCAGGCAGAACCAGACATGCCCCATTCCGTCAGTGTGACACCAGAAGAGCAGGAAGCAATTGCACGAGTATGGCTTTCTTCTCACTGGTGGAACTTTTTGATTTCCAGTTCTGACAACCTGATCAACTTTTGTTATTGTTCATAGCTCGAAGCAATGGGGTTCGACAGAGCACTTGTCATTGAGGCATTCTTGGCCTGCGATAGAAATGAAGAATTGGCAGTGAACTATTTGTTAGAGAATGCTGGCGACTATGAGGATTGACAGGTACTTTGAGTGCTCAATTACCTTCTTCACATCCATTGTAGCCAACTATCTAGCTGGGCTTCACTCTTGCTATGCTAAGATGCCTTGTCTTCCTTATTTTCTTTGAGCACCATCAAATGGTCAACTCTCTTGTCGACTATGGGTGGAAGGAAATTATTTCATTATGATTTGTACTGTCATTACTGCCATCGCATCCTTGTCATTTTCATCTGGTCAGAATTTATCAGCTAACTGGCCATTTGTCTAGTCTATACAAATTGCAGGGAAAAACGACCTCAGAGTTCTGTATATTTGAGGAACCAGCATTACTTTCCTCCAAAATAGAGTTTAATTGTTTCTGGGTTTTATACTGATGGTCAGGTGATTGTTTAATTGTTTATGTTGGGAGTCTTAACATTTCCTAGAAAGATCTCGTTGGTGAGTGCTGATTCAATGATTCTTTTTTAGCCGTGGTGCATCTGAATTCTGTAATGACATGCACTTGCATTTGGTTACTGAGATTTTTCTCTTATGGGTAGTCTGACTCGTTTTCTTGCTTTCGATGTGTGGTCCATGATCTGCCTACTTGCTTTAGATTTAGTTTCAACCTTGATTGATGCCTAATTGATGAATTTTTTCCATCTGATTGAATATTATAGGTATAAACATTTCTTCAATAGTTTTATTTTGGTCTTAAAAAAATTAGGCTTAAGATGATTTGATAGAAGACAATTGAATTGGCCTATTATCATTTATTCAATTATTCAATTCTTTTGATTACAGGATGAGTCTCTTTGTAACCTATACAGCTTTTTAACTTGGGTGGTTGTTAGACCCATCTTTGTACTTAGCTTGACTTTCTATTTCTACTCAGAAGCAATTAAGACCATTCAATTGAAAATTTAATATTTTGGATAGTTGAGTTGGTCTAAACTTCTAAGCTTAGATTAGAGATCTTGGATTGGACTTCTCTTGGACTTATTAGATACATGAAGCTTAAAAGTGGTTAGGGATATACCCATATTATATATATAAAAAAAAAACTAAAAAATCATCATTCAGGGTTACTTCAATAATCGGCTGATTTTTACATGATCGATTTAACAGAATTTAAACGATTGAATCTAATAAACCTTAAAATATATTGCCTTATTATCACATCTACAATCATAGTGACAAATACCGTTCTCGGGATATTAACGGCAATTGTTAATAATGGGATATTTTTAAATTCTCGGATTTTTATCGGGAATTTAACGGGAAAATCTCGCTGAAATTATAATATTTAAAAAATTAAAAAAATAGAATAAATAAAAAAATTAATGAAATAAAAATGGTATAGGGAATTTCTCGGGAATTTCTCGGGAATTTATCGGAAATTTACCGGGATATTATCGCGTTATTAACGTTTATCACGTTTTTAACGCGATTTTATTGGGAATTTACCGGAAATTTATCGTTTGGCGATAAAAACGTGTTTTTAACGCGGTAATGGTATTTTGCCGATAAAAACGCGGTAAATTTGAAAATACCGCCGATATTTGTGACATTGTCTACCATCAATGTCTTTCAGATTACTTTTTGGAACTTCCTTTTGAATAGGGTCACATGCAGCTTGCTTTATCTCAGAAATTAGCCAAACACAATTGTTGCTCCTCTAATTAAGGTACGCACATGGAGAAAGAGTAAAGCTATGAGTCAATTAAATCATCTATTATTCTTTATTTCGTGCTAATGAAACTAAGACCTCCAAGTGATTTCTATATCAAAAGGCATTATTGGTATTATTCTTTTTTGCCCACTTCAGCCCGTAATGATTGCATGTATTATTTTTGTTATTATTACAATGCAATGTCATCAAAATCGGATTGAACCTGCGGTCAAAACAATCTATTCGACCGGAACCGGACAATGCTGCGGTTCAGTTAGGTTGTCAAAACCACATAAAATCGGTCATAACTGTAGTTTTATGCGGTTTTGATAATAAAACCGTGAACATTGAACTGCGGCTTCACAAATTTGTAATTTTTTTAATTTTCCCCTTTAAAGTATAAAAAAATAATATTAAAAAAATAGATATATTTGAAATATAAAGGTTTTTTTACTATTTCTATCCTATATCTTTCACCGTTTTGGTATATTACTCGACGTTTGAATGTTAGTTGTAATATTTATATTAATTTATTTGTAAAAGATGTCTTAGTTAATGTTATATGTAATATTTATATTATATTATTTACTGACCGGCTTTGACCGGATTTGACTGCAGTTAAATCCGGTTGAACCCAAAATGCCTTAAAAACGGTTCGTTAGTCGGTCCGATTCTGATAACATTGATTACAATAGCTAAGGCTCTCTACAATCTAATTATGTCTCGGTTAGATTCATGTAGATAGATGGGTGAATTAGAACTTTATCTTGATGGCACAAGTAAAGTTTTATTTTTTATCCACATGAGTGTAGTTCAACTGGTTGTCTCCAGTCTTAGGAAATTGGAGGTTGCGAGTTTGAGCTCTTATGGTCTAATCTTAGTATGCCTTAAGGGTAGTGGACTCATCCGTGGCGGTTTTAATAGGAATGTGTCTGAGTTTTCAAAGGAAGGTGAATGTGAGGGAAAATAGATCTATTGATTTTCGTTAAGGGTCCTTTGAGCTCAAGATCTCATGAGGCATTAATTTTAGAGAAGAATATATAATTATTGCAATGTGCACATGATGGTTAGGAGGAATCATTAGTCCTAATCATAATAAATATTGCTGATGTTTAAATAAATCAGGGGTATATCAATTGCAATCTTTGGTATAGATTCATTATATTTTTAAATATCTAAAAATGAGAACATTTATTCTGATTATAACCTATTTCCGAACCTTTCTAAAATTATACTTTAATAAAAAAAAATTAGAGTAAACATGGTGAAATAAGTTTTTTTTTCCTTAAAAAAGCTGTAACATCTAATGTAGAGCTAAAATTCAAATTATATTACAACTATAATAAATTATATATAATATATCTAAATTATATAATTATGAAGATTTTAAGAAGACTATATTTGAATTTCTCATACCTTAATTCAAAAAAAATGAATTTCAGTAAACCCTGAATGTGGTCACCAAGTGCATGAAAAAGGGTGCCAATATAGACACCGCAGAATTCTGTCACCAGACACCGATTTTGTGATTTTCAGTGGAAATTACCATGCTGCCCTTCCGTGTATGATCGATCGATCGAATGTGCAGTGCACTTTTCGCGTCGATCGATCGATTACACGAACGGAAGAAAACGATCAGAAAAATGTGAAATGATTCTGTCGATCGATTGATAGCATGCTATCAATCGATCGATTCAAAGCATGCTATCAATCGATCGACTAGAATACAGTAATTAAATAAAAAAAAAAATTTAAAACTTTAAAGTTATTTTTTAACCACTGTATATTTTCAAAATTTCTCAAATTGAATATCCGGACTAATTACGATAACCTGAACCAAATACTTTAAGAGTTCAAGGTCTTTTGACACTCCCAAATATTTAAAACAGAGTGTTTTACAAATAAGGGTATCCCTAGGGTGTACCAAAAACACATTTAGAAGTGTCAAAAGACCTTAAAGTCTTAAAATATTGTTATCAGGTTATCGTAATTAGTCCGGATATTTAATTTGAAAAATTTTGAAAATACACAGTGCTTAAAAAATAATGTTAAAGTTTTATCTTTCCTTTAAAACTTTAACATTATTTTTTAAGCACTGTGTATTTTCACAATTTCTCAAATTAAATATCTGGACTAATTACAATAACCTGAATAAAATACTTTAAGACTTCAAGGTCTTTTGACACTCCCAAATGTTTAAAAAAGAGTGTTTTACAAATAAAGGTATCCCTAGGGTATGCCGAAAACACATTTAGGAGTGTCAAAAGACCTTGAAGTCTTAAAGTATTTTTATCAAGTTATCGTAATTAGTCCGGATATTCAATTTGAGAAATTTTGAAAATACACAGTGCTTAAAAAATAATGTTAAAGTTTTAAAGGAAAGATAAGACTTTAACGTTATTTTTTAACCACTGTGTATTTTCAAAATTTTTCAAATTAAATATCTGGACTAATTACGATAACCTGATAAAAATACTTTAAGACTTCAAGGTCTTTTGACACTTCTAAATGTGTTTTTGGTACACCCTAGGGATACCCTTATTTGTAAAATACTCTGTTTTAAATATTTGGGAGTATCAAAAGACCTTGAAGTCTTAAATTATTTTGTTCAGGTTATCGTAATTAGTCCGGATATTCAATTTGAGAAATTTTGAAAACAACTTTAAAGTTTTAATTTTTTTTTTTATTTAATTACTGTATTCTGTCGATCGATTGATAGCATGCTATGAATCGATCGATTGATAGCATGCTATCAATCGATCGACAGAATCATTTCACATTTTTCTGATCGTTTTCTTCTGTTTGTGTAATCGATCGATCGACGCGAAAAGTGCACTGCACATTCGATCGATCGATTATACACAGAAGGACAGCATAGTAATTTCCACTGAAAATCACAAAATCGGTGTCTAGTGACAGGATTTTGCGGTGTCTATATTGGCACCCATGAAAAATTGATACTAAGATTTGGACGGTCATGATGGTTTTATAATACGATACGTGTTGGATTAAAAGTCCAAGAGTCACAGCCCTCAATTAATGGCCACACAGTTTTTATTTAACACGTGTGCGGTCGATTCACCGTACCTAGTTTCACTCCAACTGTAACCAGAAAAGTAGCATTAAAATCTAAAATTTTAAATGACAATCAGCCCTCGTACTGTTATATTCGGTGAACTTGTCTCTGGGCCTTAATAGGACATGAAGGTTTAAGTATTAAAATTAATTTAAAGCCATTTAAATTTGTGAGTTTATTAATCTAATTATAATTTCTTCATTATCATATCACGGCCATACCTTTCTTCCAAATCCATTATATTAGATTAATATTAGTTAAAAATGATCTTGTTACTTTATTAATCTAATCATAATGTTTTTTCTCCTAGTCTCACATTCGTGCTTAAACCTTTTTAACTAAATTTTCACATTGAGTGTAACTTACTTATATGAATATAGTTCAACTAGTTGTCTCCTACCTCATAAAATAGAAGATTACAGGTTTGAGCCCCAATAATTTAATATTGGTGTGCCTTATGAGTAGTGGGCTCATATATGAAGATTTTATTAAAATTGTGTCTGAATTTCTCACACGTTAATTAAAAAAAAAACTAAATTATCACATTGTTATTTTCTTCAATAATTTGACATATAGGTTTTTGATTCACAAATCATACTAGATAAAATATACTTTTGAAATATGATATAAATTTAGAAAGAATGAATAGATAAGTTAAGATGTCTTAATTTTAATTTAAAAAAATTAAAAAAGGCAAACTTAAGATTTTTCTATAAATTACAACTATTATAATCAATAATGACCGAAATAGTGGATGAAATCTATGCTTATATGCTTTAAATTTAAAGTTGCACAATATAATCTGAAACCGGAAAAATTAAAAAAGAAAACCGAAAACATGAGAGTGTGACCGCCGCTCAGGGTCTTTAATGTATTAAAGAATTAACAGAAAGGCTTTCAAAAAATAAGGGTAGTTTTGTCAGACGTCATCCTTTATCTCTCGTGATTTCTCTCTTTCGAAGGTAGTAAATGTGATCCGCCTGCGTTGCCCGTGGCTACCCGCTTGTACCCGGCGCCCGGTGCGTAACTAACCATCGGTATCCTGTGCCGCCACCCAGAAATGACATCTGCGTTCGTCGCGACGAACTGAGTCCATCTCCATTTGTCATTTTTTATGAGTTTTGACATGAAGCTTCTTCTATAAAGTGATCTGCCATTCAGCAATCTCAACTGAAGTGGTACATAGTATTATGTTTTTTTTTTTTTTAGAAATTATAAAATATATGTTAAAACAACTTTTTGCATAAATAATCATATTTTATCGAATAATTTTTACAAAGTACAAGAAATATATATAGAAAAAGAACATATTATTTTGATGGACAGGTGGCAGAAGAAAAATAGAGACACTTTTAATATAAAGAGTTAGAAGGTTATAAATTGAAAAAAATAGATTATGAATAATTCAAAGAAGATATATATATATATATATATATATATATATATATATATATATATATATATATATATATAAAGTGATTTACTATGATAAAATTAGATGAAAAATAAAACTTGAAATTATATCACACTTTATCATTAACAAATTTTATTTTACGATATGCAACCCAGTAATGTATTTGATTATACTTTATATTGTGTATGAGAATTCTTAAAAACTATTTGTCGTAAATTAATTTAAAAAAAATTAATATGAAGTTCAACCAAATATTTGATTTTTAGGTGAATGTATAAAATAAAATTTGATAATTTTATCAAATAATGATTAAAATTTTACATCAAATTTTATGAATTAATTCACTAAATAATTTTTCAATATAACCACACTAGAGTGCTATTGTTTGCTAGTGGGGGACCGGAAAAACTGCTTCAATGGTGATCTACGACACAAAATTGGTGGGCTCACATTGGCTTAGTAGAAAAATAGTAAACTTAGATATTTCATTTTCAGATATTGGAATTGATTTTAATTTTATAAATTAATATAGTTAATGAACTCTATCAATATGTTATGTGTCACATTTTTAAGGGTTTATGATGTATTGGTGTCTGACTTTTTAAAGAAGGATCAGAAATCTATGAAAAAAAATTAATGGCATTTATTATATTAAATGGAATGAATGACTAACAACAAACAGAAACAAGTTATTTAATCAAAAATTCATTTTAATTTTAACATGAATATAGAAGGTCTATGAATATCACTTTAAGATAATTTAAAAATGCAAATAAAAAATTAAAATACCCACTCAATTGCCTACATGCGCAAATAAAATACCTATTATCTTGAAACTAAGAAAAATAGGTCAGCTGCATAGGTTCAAATATCGGTCGATATAATTCGTATCAGCTGCATCATATCGACCTATTTTTATTAAAAAAAAAAGTTAAGGAGAGAAGAACATCTGACTGATAACGAGATATCGATCGAGACTGTTTTTTCCACCTGGCGAGTTGGACAGTTGACTGAGTTTATATAACTTAATTATTCATTTCAGATTAAAAAAAAAAGGGAAAAAAATGGACGTTTTGGATTAAAGTTGGGATGGTGCAGGGGAGTACGTAAACGGATCCGTCAGTCTATCGCGACGAACAGTAGAAGAATCACTCTCTCGCCCTGCCGCTCCATATGTGGCGCGCTTTTCGCATACGAATGTAAGTTCGCTCCGGGCGTCGATCCGAAACTCTCTCTCTCTCTCTCTCTCTCTCTCTCTCACGAGAAGAGACTACGTTTCGCTCCCCTTTTCGATCAAAACACTTTCTCCAAACGATCCATGTTCCACGATTTCTATCCATTTCTATTTCCATTTCTTTTCCATTTTCTCTCTCCATTTCACTCTCTCTTTATCCTTTTCTTCTCTCTGTCGTCCGTGATTGCGATAATCTGCTTCGGTTTCTGCTTCCATTGGAATCTGGAATCTACGTGAGTCTTCCGTTTTATCAGATTTGACGGAAGCTGAAGTCCAGAAATCCGTCCATCCATGGAGCGGAAGAAGTATTCGATCCGGCCGGAGGACTACGAAGTCCTGGAGGAGGTCGGTCACGGTGTCAGTGCCTCCGTCTACCGTGCGCGCTGCATACCTCTCGACGAGATCGTTGCCATCAAGATCCTGGATTTTGAGCGAACTAATAGCGATCTGGTAATTTCATCAACACTTTCTCATTTCTTCTTCTTTGCCTTCTTTGTTTTTCTATTATAGTAGAAAGACGAATTTTCATTGCAATTTAGTTAGACTTGATTTTCAAATTAGTGAAATTGGAGCAGTGTCTCTGTTTTGTTTGAAGTTTTAGTTTATTTTGTTACTGAGAAGTTGGAAAAAATTGGAACTTCTTCTATTTTATGAATCCTACTAGAATTTGTCAACTATATCGACTCTCTTTCATTCGTCTTGTTCATCTGTTCTTATTCTTGTTTTTCCTCTTCTTTAATGTTTTTTATTAGAGTAGTAGGAAAAGTTAATCTGGCTTAAACTTTAGTTAGATTGGATTTTCTAATTTCTGGAATTGGAGCTTTGTCTCTGTTTGCTCTGTAGTGTAAGTTTATATGCGTTACTGAGAAGTTGAAAATAATAATAATTAAAATCTCCTCTATTTGATGAATGCTGTTACAAATTATCCATTACCAACTGGATAACTTTCATCAACTCTTCTTTATTTGTTCATTTCTTCTTCTTCTTTAGACTAGAAGAGAAAATTAAGTTGTTTGTATAAGAACTACTTGCTGTTTATGTCTAATAGATTATAATTTGGTTAGCTGTGATTTTTCAAATTACTGGAATTGGCGCTTTGACTCTATTTGTTCTGTAGTTTTAGTTTATTTGTTATCAAGAAGCTGGAAAAATTGGAACCTTACTCTATTTTATGGATGCTACTAGAAATTCTAACTTCATCAACTCTACTTTATTCGTCATCTTAAGTTCCTCTCTTCTTGTTGTTGTTGTTTTTTCTAGTTTTTATTAGACTAGAAAAAAAAAGTTCATTGAAATTTAGTTAGATGGCATTTCAAATTACTGGAATTGGAGCAGTGTCTCTGTTTTCTCTGTAGTTTTAGTTAATATGTTACTGACACTTGAAAAAAATGGATTTTCCTCTATTTTATGGATGCTACTAGAAATTATCTGTTGTGAACTGGATTTCTGACTTTTATTTCTCTTCTTCTTATTCTTTTCTTCTTGTTTCTTATTAGACTAGAAGAAAAAAAATTAAGTTGATCACAATTTAGCTAGATGTGTTTTTCAAATTACTGGAATTGGAACAGTTTCTCTGTTCACTCTGTAGTTTTAGTTTATTATGTTATGAGAAGTTGAAAACTTGGAACTTTCTCTTAATGGATGCTGCTAGAAATTATATATTTTGAACTGGAAAACTAACTTTCATCAACTCTTTTTCCTTCGCCGTCTTCATTTACTCTTGTTGTTGTTGCCTATCTTACCATTTTGAATGGAGTGGATTTGATGAAGGAAAAATTAAATACATTGCAATTTAGTTAGATGTGATTTTTCTTATTACTGGAATTGGAGGTCGTTTACTCTGTAGTTTTAGTTTATGTTACTAAAAAGTTGAAAAAAAAATGGAACTTTTCTCTATTTTATGGATGCTACTACATTTAAGAAATTGTCCATTGGGAATCAGTTTGTTGTGAACTTTTTATAGATAAGTTTAGATAATGAAGTCATGAAGATAACTTAGTTTGAAATTTAGTTAAATTTGATTTTTCAGATTACTGAAATTGGAGTAGTTCCTCTGTTTGGTCTGTACTTAAAAAAATTGGAACTTTCCTCTATTTTATGGATGCTAGTAGGAAATCGTGGACTGGATAGCTTACTTTTTGTAGGGCTCCTTTAGATAACAAAGATGAGTTGGTTTGAAAGACCAGAAGCTTAGTTAGATCATCATTATCATAGCCTAAATCCCATCATCCAGCAATTTAGTTAGATGAGTTTTTAAATTACTGGAATTGGATCAGTGTCTATATTTGCTTTTTAGTTTTAATTTATGCCACTGAGAAGTCGAAAAAAAATTCAAACTTTCCTCTATTTTATGAATGCTACCAGAAATTATCTACTGTTTCCTCTTTTTTATGAATGCTACTAGAAATTGTTCACTGTGAACTGGTTCATTGTGAATTGTGCAACTAACTTTTTATAGAGCCCATTTTAGATGACAAAGACGAGTTACTTTATTAAGATCTAAACTTACATAAGAAGTTTTCTTATGCCAAAGTTCAAGTTGAACAGATCATTTTCAGCATAGGTTTAAAGGGTAAACAGTTTTAATCATCCATACAACTTGAGCTTAATCCAATGGTGTGTTCATCTCAAAACGGGTTCGAATTTGGCACTAGTCCAATTCATTGGATAATATCTATCCATATGACTTGAGTTTAATCCAATGGTGAGTGTGTCTCGAAATGGGTTCAAATTGGTTATGAATCCAATTCATAGGATAATAAAGTCATAAACAATGTTAGACAATTAGGATAATGAGTATATTGATTGTAAATCTTTTTTAGGGATTATAAAAAAAGTTATACCATGGAATACGAACAGTGGTGCTAAGTATATAGTTTTAGTAGAGCCAAGAGTTTTGGACAGTTGCCAAAACATGAAACAGAAAGAACTGCTAAGTAGTCTCCTTGCTAGTTATAGTAGAGACAAGTGTTTTGGACAGTTTACATGTGCGAGACAGAGCTGTTAAGTAGCTTCCATGCCAATTCAGGTAGATCTAAGGGTTCTGCACAGTTACCAAAACAGGGAACAGACAGAACGGCTAAGTAGCTTCCATGCTAGCCATAGGGCTTTGGACAGTACCAAAACATGCAACAGAGAGAACTGCTAAGTAGCTTCTTACTTTAAAACTGTGGACTACAAATTTGTAAAACTACTTGCAATCATGCCTGCCAAGATGTCATGATTTGGAGAAGTTGAAAACATGTATGCTGAGTCTGCGACATTTATAATAAAAAGAAGTGGTTGGCGGCATTTGTATTCAAAATTCATGGAGATTTCAAACTGAAACAGCCACCATTTTCCAGCAGAAAAGAAGTGTAGCAGTCAGGTTCAACTGGTTGAGACCTGATGGATCAGCCAACACAGTCAAAGTCCTTCTTAGTTTGATTTATAGCTGAACTATTCTCTCTCCGATGAGCTATGAGCTTTAATTTCAGTTGTTATAGTCATGCTTAAAAAGGAAATTCTTGATATATGCCCCCTTGAAGTCACTAAGTTATAGATCTCCAAGTTTCTCAATTTTAATTGGTTTTTGTTATTTGCACGGTTCTCCTGCCTGATCTCATTATTTTGACTCATATGATCAGTTGTATGATGTGCATTTTATCATTGTCCAAACAGAGTAATATTTCTCGTGAGGCACAAACAATGATCTTGGTTGACCATCCCAATGTTCTTAACGCACACCGTTCCTTTGTAAATGATCATGATCTCTGGGTTGTCATGCCCTTTATGGCTGGGGGATCCTGTCTTCATATTTTGAAGGCAGCATATCCTGATGGTTTCGAGGAGGTGGTTATTGCAACAATATTACGTGAAGTGCTGAAGGGTTTAGAGTATCTTCACAATCACGGGCACATACATCGAGATGTCAAGGCAAGTAATTATTTTTTCTGAAAGGTGTAAAGGCAAGTAATTATTCACCTGCATATCTTTAAAATAATATCAGTTTTCTTTTCTTGGTAATTGTTTGCAACCAAATGTTTATTTATTTTCAATTTCAGGGATGTACTTTTATTTGAACAGAGAACTTGTTTGCAATAGTTTGTTGTTGTTGCCTTCTAAATTTTCCCCCTCAGATCTCATTTCCTTTTCCTTGAAGTTATTGACTAAAATTTTCATCAACCAGTCCAATATGCTAGGTTTTTTTTTTTGGTAATTTGGAAGTTGGCTGAATAGAAAGTCAAAACTCAGTTTGGCTATTTCTGAGTTTATTTATTTATTTGTCAATAATCTCATTAGTTCATATTAAGCTTGTTTGTGATGCAACTAGGAGTATGAAAAATGAAGAGTTCATTGCTCACATGCAATAGAGAACTGGTAGTGTGATATAATGGCCTAGATTAATCTCCCAAATGCACAAAATTTGCCTGAACATGATGTCTAGAACTCCAGATACAATTTCCAGGCACAACACATTCCCCTATGCACCCATCTGTGCAGCCACTCATGTGCACCATGTATGGGGCCCACATGGAAGGGTTCATTGGAAAGACCTAAGCTTGACTATGGGATGTATAAATATAAACTTGATTGGATCAACAAATCCATGTTTCTTAAGGTCCTAAAGATTAATGGGGCCATAAATGTGAGTTAATCCAACAGTGTCTTTAACTCAGATTGGGGTCAAATTGGGTAAGAAATAAGGATCCAATTCATGGGGGAATAAATTTAAAATGTGTATATCTTATATTTTACTAATAACCTTTAAATTTGTTTAAATGATACTGAAGTTCTTTATATCCAGCTACTTTTTTTTTGAGCGGTAAAGCAGAAATTTCATTAAAAGAAGAAAACAAAAACAAACGAAAAGGGCCCAAGAGTGCTAGGCCCATGAAAAAAAAAAACCAAGAAAAAGCAACTACTTTAACCGAACCAAGACACAATCAAATTTGTGATAAAAGAGAAACGCCCAAACTCGGCCCATCGACACCATTTTTGGCAAAGAATTCCGCAACGCCGTTCGCTGATGACTAATATGGTTGAAGGAAACCTCCATGCCCGTGGTAAGCCCCTTAACCTCCCTAACAATTGTGATTGGCCTCCAAGGAGGTCTCCCCAAACCCTTAGCCCATTTGATAACGTTGGACGAATCACTTTCGATTACTAATTTTACTCCCCCCAAGCTACCACCTAAGGTCAAGGCTCTCCTAATACTAAGAAGTTCCGCCTCATTAGAATCCAAGATCCCCACTGATTCGGAGAAAACGACTAGAGTCCTCCTTAAAATGAAGTATTATATAACAAAAAATGAAAATTACTTAATAGAGTCCCATCTGCTTTATCTTTTTCTTTTTAAACAGTAGCAAAAAGTTTACTTTAAAGTAAAGGAGTTGTAGTAATATAACATACAAAATTGGAGAACCATATTGTCCAGATCTACTAACTCCTAAAGTTTTCTGCTTCTCTGACTTCCCAATACTTGCTTCCTTCATCTATTCTAGCTTCTTCAATTCTTGTCACAATTGATGTCTGTAGCACGTTTGGAGGGTCAATGACATTGCAACAAGGTTTTAGGTTGCCTTGTCATGATCTTGCAATCATGGGATTGTTGGATGCATAACTAAAATCACCTTGACACTTTCACAGTGAAATAGTAGTAGGTTAACTGCAACCACTTATTTGCACTGGGATATTCAATAGGCATACATACATGGATTCTGTTTCACCTAGTCTTCTTGAATGAAGCACTCCACATATATAATATACAGTTTACATGTATCTTGGCTTGTCTCTGAATCTCTGATAGAGACCGAACAATATAATGACTGAAGCACAATGGAGTCCTTCAAAGACAATTAAGAAACACATGGTTTTCCTCATGTTGTTACAATACAATCTTGGTCTTTAGTATAGATCATATCAATGTATCAGAAGTAAATAACAGTATTGCAAATGGAATTTATGATCCCATTCTAGTATATGGTCCTTCAACATATTTTGGAAGAATTTCTACCCCACTTCATGAGGCAAAAAATACTCGTGTGGAACAATGTCCCTTGTTCACGGTAGCTGTTGTGATATAGTAACAACAAACTTTCCCAATCAATCAACAATGTTTAATGTCTTATTTATTATAGTTGATGCATTTAATTCCCCTCTTAATTCATCAACATTAAAAGGGGTTAGTTGTGTACTGATTTCTTTCAGTTGTTGTGTCATTTCATGTAGGCTGGCAATATCCTAGTTGATGCACGTGGTGGAATTAAACTTGGGGACTTTGGTGTTTCTGCTTGTCTTTTTGATTCATGTGATAGGCGACTCTCAAGAAATACATTTGTGGGGACACCATGCTGGTATGCATAAATTTGGAGCATATGCACTGTTCTATATGATCTTTTAGTTTTAAGCATGTTTCTCTGTCACACGTCATTCAATTTAACTTTTACTATTTCTATTGTAGGATGGCACCCGAAGTTATGGAGCAATTGCATGGTTATGACTTCAAGTTAGTTCCTTAATCTAGTATCCCGTCATTTTTTAAGTCTTTGTAAAAATCATTCACTTGATATTCTAAAATTTGGTGTTAATTATTGTGCAGAGCAGATATCTGGTCTTTTGGAATAACTGCCTTGGAGCTTGCCCATGGTCATGCTCCGTTCTCCAAGTATCCTCCAATAAAGGTCCAGTTATACATTTTTATATGCAACCTTCATTTATAACTTTGGACTTTGTGTGAAATCTAAATAAATTTGCTCTGGCAGGTTCTGTTAATGACCTTGCAAAATGCACCACCAGGTCTTGATTATGAAAGGGACAAGAAATTCTCAAAGGTATTCTTTCAACAAATTATACCTTCACCACCTTTCTCCTTCAATGTAATCTCTCTTTTTTCACAAAATGTTTTGGTGTTGTTTCTTGTAGTCATTTAAGCAAATGATTGCTATGTGCTTGGTAAAAGATCCTTCAAAAAGACCTTCTGCACATAAGCTGCTCAAGCATTCTTTTTTTAAGCAAGCTAGGTCCAATGATTATATCGCCCGAAGTATATTAGATGGGTTGCCTCCTCTTGGAGACCGCATTAAAGCATTGAAGGTTATGAACCTACTTTGATTTATTTCTACACTTACAAGTTCCTGTAATAATGTATTATCTATGCCTCTTATTGTCTCATAGTTATTTCCATCTTTAACACAGATCAAGGAAGAAGACATGCTTGCACAAAAGAAAATGCCACATGGTAAAATGGAGGAGATATCCCAGGTTTGACACTTCGTATCTTGAGCTAAAGATGAACTAAATTGTGTGTCATTGGTTTTATAAAATGTCATGATTGATGCTCATTTCTTTAAACTTTTGGATTTTCGTTCGAACAAGAAGAACAAATTCGTTTATGGTAGTCTAAAACTAGAGCATTATAAAAGAATTGTATTATTTGAAGCATACATCCACTCACCCCTTTTTACAGTCTGCAAACAATTACATATTCTATAATGAGTTCCCTTTAAAAATTTCTTTGAAAATCTTCACCCCCTCTTGCATCGCTAGCATTCTGCTTCCTTAGATTCCTTACATGTTACATCCCAATGGAAGCACCTATAAGATGCCATCAACAAACTAGCCAACCCCTATCCACCAGTTCATCTTGGGACCCAATCAAAAGTTGTCAAAATGGAACTATTCACTCATCCATGTTTCCGAAACAGCCAATCACCCTATACCTTCCTGCTACATTAACATCACATCAGCTACCCATATGTCAATTACTTGAAGGTTCCTCTTGCCGTGAATAACAACTCTCAATTGCTGTGAGAGGATACCTGCAAAGGGAAGGTAGGCAAAATTGTAGAGAAGTAAGAGTTAGGAAAGGAATGTGTGAAGAAAAAAGAAAAGAAAGAACCAAACAAATGAAGGGATGGATAGAGAAGATAGGCAACACGATATAACCATTAGGAATTGAAATATCACTACAGAAAAAAAATCTTAAAGAAAGGGGCATGTGCTAAAACTGGTTAGACTTTAGAAATTTCATTTTATTCATATCATCATAAACATTAGAACTATTTTTCATGATTACAACTCAAGAACATGCTGTTGACCTCATGGCCCATGGCCTACATGATCTTCATCTTGCATATCTTGGAAGGTAAATTCACTCTAGGGTAATCAAGCATCAGGTAACAAGTAATGTCCAGCAACTCCCGAAGTCTCTTACTTTCAGATTTTAATATTTAGTCATGCATTTAGAACCTGCCTAGTTTTGCATAGCTCATTGTTCTAATGTTAAGCTTAGATCAACATAGTGGGAAATAAACAAGGGGTTATTGTCTGACTTTTGGATGATTAGATACCTGCCACATGGACACAGGTGTTTGTTTTCGGGTTCTTTTCAAAAGAACACTTGCAATGACCAAAGATCACTTTCAAAAGGCTTGGATAAATTTGTACACTGAAAGGGATTATGTGCTTTTACATGAAGTTAGTTTATAAAAAAAAAGGGATTATGTGTTTTGCATGAGTGCTTCAAGAATCAAGTGTACAAACAGCTTCTGTCGGTGTTACGAAACACTTAGAAATCATTGATTCATAAACCATGTTGGAGTCAAATAATTTGTTTAAGTAACTAATTGTCATTCATGGAAAATGGTGAGCTAGATCTCACTATACAATTAAGATCAGTGGTGACTCTTAGACGTTCATAAAATATAACAAAAGGGGTAGCTAGCTGCACAGAGCTTTGTAAAGGGAACTCTGCAGGTGCCATTCAGAGCAGTATGGGCACTCGAGGCTTGTAGTATGCATTTTCATTAATTTTCTATTCTGGATTTTACTTATCTAATCTGAAATTCTGAATTGTATTTTCTCTGGTACAAAACATATAAAAGAAGAGAGAGGGGGGGGGGGGGGGGTTGTTTGTAAATTGAGAATTGAGCATTCAGCAATGCTTGGACTTGTGTTCTTATGACATGTATAGTGGCTACACACTGATATACTTGAATTTATGGGTTTAATGGCATAGTACCCCAAAGTTCAAACATGGAATCTGTGAAACTAGAAGTTTTGAGTTGATAACATAACTATCACTACTCTGTTCATGTTAATATCTTGGACAAAGCTCTCATAAGATGAGGATACTTGTAACATGAGAGCAGCATGGGCACTCGAGGCTGAAGAGTCTTTAACATTTGTTTTAGCCTGTTCTAATGTTACAGATGATACTGTTTTAGAAGGAATGAAGATTTTGTAGATCTTTCTCTTTTGTTGTGTCCTCATATATTTGACTGTTGGATTGTGCTTTACGTGTGTATTTTTCTAATCTAATCAGATAATTTTTTTTTGGTTGGTTTTTTTTCTGGTTCCAAATGATGTGTAGAATGAATACAATCGAGGAATCAGCAGTTGGAATTTCAACATTGAAGATTTGAAAACTGAGGCCTCATTGGTATGAACTCAAGTAACATCTTGTTCATTCTTACTGAATCTGATTTTTAGTATGAATTTGAGGTTATGCTGAGGTCATTCAGCTTATTTTTGTTAGATCCAAGATGTTGAGGAAATCATTCTTGATAAAGATCAAGGAAGTTGCTCAAGTTCCTTAGTTCGTCTTGACAGCTTGTCAGAAAAGCAATTACCATTTGTACCCCCCTCTTTGAAAGATGACGAGGAAGTCAATGTAAGTATGTACTAGAAATGTTTTAATTTTCATTTTTATTTTTTTGCCAAGTGTTTCTAAATTCAACTCTCATAGTTCCTGACTACATTGGAGCTTGGCAGGTGGATGATGACACTAAGAGGAAGAAGTCAGCCCCCCTCGAATTATCTGACCAATTAGTGAATAACCTCATGTACTGGTTTGCTTTAATAAAAAATACATCAAGGAATTCTTCCTTTCTTTGTTTTCTTTGTTTTCATGTTTATTGCTTTGAAGAACCACACTAAAATATAAGAGCTATTATTTGATACGTGTTAACAGAATGGAAATTAAGAGAATTGGAGATTTTTCTTCAAGTAGAATAATACAGGGTCTGGGCAGCCAGATCCAAGGGTTGAAATGGAAAATATGGGTTTGAGGTCATTCCTGTTGTGGCGGCAGAGAAGTTCCAAAAGGAAGCTTTCCAATGACTGTACCCCTTCAAGATCCGTATGGATTGAAGATAGGGGAAGCAACGACGAGGGTGTTGATGGTTATGGGTTCAAATCTACAAACAAAATGCAGATCTAAGGACGGAAAGAATGGTCCGTCCTATGAACCAACAAATGCAGTAAGCTCAGGAAAACCTGACCTGTTTTGGAAGGATGAACCACCAAAAAATGCAGTAAGAACCTTTCTCCGAAATGATGGAGAAGAGATCTTCTGTAAGGACTAGTTGCTGAAAAAAAACTGTGTCGCAGCGGAAAAATCAGGAATCGTCCATTCTGGCTAGAAAATAGGAGAAAGGAAGAAAATAATGGAATAGAAGGGAAGAAAGGAGAGAGATGAATTCTCTATGTTGTATTTCTTGTGTTTAATCAAAAGAAGATATACGTATATATAGTATACAAAGAGCCAACCAAGGCGAGCAAAAAAGGAAAGGAAGATCGGTTACAGTAAATTACAATCAATGGTTTCTAAAGGTCAAATGCACATGCACAATGTGAAATTACTACAACATTTGTAACAACAGGTACACGGCCTTCTAAAAGGGGGAGTAGGTGGATGCTAACTTTCAGTATTTCATAGTAGGTTTGGCAGTCCTCATCATGGAATGGGTGATGCTCCCACATCTCCCTGCTTGGCAAATGGAGGGTGGCATGAAAATAGAAATTGCAGACAATGTTCCACTTATAAGAGGGGAAAAAGGATATATGAGGACAACTATTTATTTATTTTTGTTTTTTTTTCCCTTTACATGTTACACACATGATAGTTTCTATCATATGAATAGTTGCCTGCATGTACAGTCTGTAAGGTTCTTATAACTGTTATGTTCAAAAATGTTTCTTCAAGATATATATATATATCTGATGACAAGAACTCATGTTCATAAATGGAATTTTATTATAGCTTTTTCTTCTCAAACTTGTTCTGAATTACCTCCAGTTTTCTTTAACCTTGATAACCTCATTATCGGTGTCAGTCATTTTTAGCTTCCAGCTATTGCGTTCTTTATCTATTTTTCATTTTTACAATTGCATAGTTTATTACTTTCATTCTCCAGATGCGGACTTGATGGATCTGAAAGTGACTCAAGTGTTGCCAACTCAATTTGCGAACACAATATCCTACAGAATGGTTTCCCGTCTCACTGTGATGGCACTGAAAATTGTGTAAGTGGAAAGTGTGAATTGGAGGTCAACAGAAAGCAATTAGATAGAATTGCTACTCAGTCTTGTCATGACAGAGGAGTCCCATCTGGAATTCATGCAGCTGACCTTGCTTCTCCCCACCATCAAGGAGACAGGTTTGATTCATGACTGTTAACCCACATTCACATGAGATGCAGTCTAAGGTAGCATGAGTAGGACAGGAGTGGGTAAAGGCTGTTGTTTTAGTCGAAGAATTGTATTGATTTATATAGTGCATTAGTTGCATATTTGTGGCAATATGTCTCTAATATTCTCCTCTTGTTTCATCTTGTGAGCTTGTGCTTGCATATCTGTTCAGGTGGGGATGGGTGTGTGAGAACTTGCTGGTGTTGCTTATGGAAACCAGAATCTATTTCATTACCATTTCCCATTTATCTGTGGCCAGATTTTTGTTCATTTCAGAAATCTGTTTGTACTTTTTATTTATTTATGTTCTAAGTTCTTCAATCCATCAACAAATAAAATATCATGATTTTAGTTAACCATAAGGATTTTGAATGATGTTTTGTGGGCGTAGGCAACAGGATCATCATGTGTTTCACTGGTCATGTAATTGAACTTCATTTTATTTATTATAAAAGAAAACGATTGGCAGTAATTCTTCTGTTTATTACAGCTATTCGTAATTGCAGTAAAACATTCTATGATAGTTGTTGATCGTGTTTTTTTTTTTTTCAGTTGTGGTGGTTATTGTTAAAGTGAGTTTTTTTTTTTTCTTTTAACATTGTTCTCTTTAAGATATCACTCTGATGTGGCTAAAATTATTCAGCTGTAGGCAACAGAGTCAGCTTCAAAATATTGCTAACTGCAATGGTGCACTGGCTTCTCAGGCAGTAGATGAAACATCTTCTGAAACTGCTCATAAACCATCCAAGTCAGCAGGCATATTTCTCTGTTTTCTACATTCTTTGTGCAGAAGCTATTTTTGAACTTCAGTTTTCATCATTTGAAGACCATGTCAGATATCTAGCTCTTTAGTGTGTTATTATTACATTTGTTGTTCTGGCTCTGTAGCTGAAGATTGTTGTGGCAGTGTCAAATGCTAATGGTCCTGATGAAAAGTCAAAGGAGCCAATTGTGCAGCAAAAAGGACGTTTCAAAGTGACATCTGAGAGCGTTGACTTAGATAAGGTCTACTCACTTGTCTATTCAAAGAAATTGTTTCCCTTTCTCAATTGAATTTGAATTAACAGTTGGTGTTTCCTTTCAGGCATCTCCATATCCTATGATGCAGAAGAATCATAGTATGCAGGTTTGTAGTTTCTGATTGGCATTCAATAGGCACTTTTTATTGATGATGTTAATCATATTTGACTCAAAGTGGTAATGACTCTTCAGCTATGGCATGATTGATTTTCTTAGCATTTTCATTTATTTGACATTGTATTGACGTATGCTAGAGATCCTAATGACGTTATATAGACACGGAAACCTGTTCATGAAGTGTATGAATTTGCAAATTAGAATCTCTTCAAACCTGAGGACAAAATCTCTGCAATTCATGCCAAGGGTTCATCTTGTGGAGATGTTTTGGTGGTCATAGAACTTTGTGTAAAAGGTGTTTTTATTTTTTTTTTCCTCTGGGTTTCTGAGCTATATTGATGAGAAGAGCACCAGGGTTTAATTTGTACATACAGAAAATATGGACAATGAATTCTTATGCATCTATACAGTAGACAGATTGGCAGGTATGATTGAACAAGGGAATGTATGTTACGTGCAATTGTTATGTGATAACAGATCAGAAGATAATTTTTTTTTATCATTATGGGTATTAAAGCCATTATATGAGGCCCAATGATGATGATCATGAAGCTGTTACATGATACCCCTCTTTAAGACTAAGGAAAGAAATTGAGAACTAATAATTTGCTGGTAGATGCTGATTTGATATGCAAATTAATCAAATTGACTCAAATCTCATATGGAACTCTAGTAATCTATTTTGTCATTAATGTTCAATCTTCAATGCTTTGAATGTGTAATGTAATTTTTTTTTTGGGTATAAAAATCTTAAAGATTCATTATTTTGCATGGGGATTGTGTTGAAAAACTTACAAGAAGAAATTCTTAAAGTGGGCATTCTGACAGTATTTTTTGGCAAGGAAGAATATTAAGAATCTAGAAGCTATGAATAATGTATAAGAAGGTGTTTTATTTATTTATTTGTTTTGGAATGTAACATGGTTCCAACCCGCAGACTGCAGTTGCAACAATTCACTTGCCAATTGATCTAAAGACTTGGTGTTCCAATATTTAAGATGGATCTTCAGTAGAGTTCAGAAACAAATGGAAGGCAATGAAGGTGTAGATATTGAAGAAATAGAAAATTCAGAAAAAAAATCTGCAGAGATTGTGTAGTTGCTTCAAAATGTATTTGATTAATTGTTGGTTAGTACTGCCTCATCTTGGACTAAAGGTTGGAATGGGCAGGTTGAAGATCTTGATAAGATCCAAAGATGAGCCTGGAAAGTGAGGAAAAATTAAGTTGATGAGGGAGTTTATGTAGTATATGCCTATTAGGTTTGATCATCAAATAAATTTTAGTACAGTAGGGGATTTCTAGTGTTACTCAGAATGGAGCATCTATGGAGGATAAGGCTAATGAAGTGGATAAATAGTCAAAGGATATCCATAGATTGTTCATTGTTGTCTAATATTATATATGAGAAGGAATAAACGTGAGAATTTTAGAGTTCCTTCAGGGGTTTGATTTCTTGTTGTGGGTTGAGGGTTCAATGAGGTAGCTCATGGTGGTTATGTGACGCCCCGCCCCCTACTACTAACAACCCGGTTTTGCAATCAAGTTGACCAAATTTGGGCCAAGAATCAAGTTTGGTTTACCTATCTGCATTTTGGCAGTTTTGTGCCGTTTCACTAAAACAACCATAACTTGAGCTACGAAGTTCGGATTTGAGCATTTTTGTGCTCGTCGGAAAGCTCTTTGATTGAACTATCCAACCAAACAATTTCACCAAATTCAGAGTTCGTTTGATACCCCAAAAGTGTGCCACAAATCATCCCTACTACCAAACAATACAGTTTTGAAGTCAACTTGGCCAAATTCGGGCTAAAACTCATTCCCACACATCTTCCAAGGAAAATTTCATAAGTACGGCAGGTCGGGTCGTTTCAGATTATTTTGGTATGTTGGGTTATCTAAGAAAATGAATGAGGATTATTTTGTCAGTTCAGCCATGCAGTTGAGCAATGATGGTTTCTAGTCAGTAATTTCTGATATGATTTTTCAATCTTTGTTGTACTTCTTTCCATTTTCTACTAACATATTACCAACTTACCATTTCAAAAAAGGGTCCTCAATGGAAGACAGCAAACAGTAATATACATCAATCATTAATATATATTTGCGTTGGTCAGATCACCTAGGTTAAGTATTTACAAGGGGACACACTAGTAATGTTTCTATGAACTTGTTGAATTGGACCTGAGAGCCATATGAGAGTAGTCAAGCTGTATTGGATGAAATTTCCATTATATTTTCCAAAAAAAAAAAAGGAAGCTGTGTACAGTAGGAAATCCTATTCTTTAAATTTAGTTAGCAAACTAAAACTGGGTAGGGTAAACCAAATGGAGAACCAAATAAACCTAATTGAACAAACCAGTAAACTACAGCAAGTTTTGAATTGTGAAGTGCAAACTCAAACACAGATTAGTCAAAAGTGAAAACTATGGTTAAAAGCCAGATGGATGAGCCCATATTGTGAACAAAACATTCCAGTTTGTGGCAAATTTATCAATCTGTATGAGATACCCATCATTGTTATTAGCTATGTTCTACCTTCTAGAAAAGAACCTAGGCTCGATGAAAGCGAGTAATGGTGTCTTCACAATTGTCCACCCTTGGATCCTCGGAGCACCATGATAAAAAACAGGAACAAAAACACCGCTGAAACTCTTGCTGTGATACTAAATCCCTCAAATTCATTCTACCTGTGTTACATATGGCTCTACCATCATCATCGGCAGCAGCAGCCAATATCCTATCTCATATGGCTCTACGAATACTTATAATTAAATAATAAAACACTTCATATAAATTGAAAGTATTGGTAAAAATGTGCTGAAAATAGAAGATACTAAATATCAAAATATGGAGATCGGCTAATGTTTTAGAACACATTATGAGAGTCAGTAACTCAATGTATTGCTTCACAATGTTGTACTTTGTTTCGTAAACAAATAGGCATGCATCTTGGAGTTGGTTCTTTGTGGCTTATATTGGAGTCATGGATTATGTAGGTGATTGCTCAACTTCCTGCAATTTCTCAACCGTCATCTTCTGATGCTACATCAAATCTTCTTGCCTCTTCACTTTTTCCGCAGTTGCATTATATATTGCAGACAAATATTCTTCAAAGGGTATGACTTGCTTTTCTTTTAATCTCTTTGTAGTCTAATTTTGTTTAGATTTTTTTATTGGACACGTTATTCTCAACAGGATAACATTCTGAATATGATGAAGCAAGTGAGTGTTTGTGATCTGTCAGGTACTTGTCATGTCATCATTAATTTTTTCCTTTTTTTTCCCTTATTCTCTGTTGAGATGACATAAACTGAATTGGTTCTTGTTATGTCAGTAAATCGTACAACTGAAGGAAGTATACCAACGCCCACAACTGTAACAGAGAAGTCTTTGGTAGGTAAATCAGGGTTAATAGGAAAAGCATTTTTTTGAACTGGTGCCTAATTTTTCTGAACCCATAAGCATGGTTGCAACAAATCACTCGTCATCAATTTTTGAAGATACCAACTTCCTTGTTTGTTGCATGCCCATTTTGGTCTATGTGCTGATTCAGGGGTGGAAATGAACCATGACTCTTACTATGTGGCAACATTAGCTCACTGCCCTTTTTACCTTTCAAAAAAAAAATTGCTACCTTTCAAAAAAATAAAGGAATTTCTGTTTCAACAACAGACACCTTAGTCAGAAGGAAAGAGTTTGCTCAAAAAATATACAAAATGGTGGATGACATGTGTTCTTTTCCAGAGAAAGCTACATTCTCTTTATGTGCCCTATTTACTACTTTCTGAATTCATTTCTGTGATTTTTTGGTTTCTGCATGGCCTCTCTTTGATTGCAGTCCTGAATAATATTATCCTGTTTGATGTTGTTCTGGTTTTCCAATCCTTGTTAAGAATGGTTCTGGAGATGGTGTACAATGTACAATCAAACTCACCAAATGCATGTTCATGTTATGAGAAGTTCTAGAGACGTAATTGCAGGGTGCTATCTACAAGTATCAGCTGAGATTATTGTGTATACGTCCAGCATTTTTTAAATTCACATTATGGGCATCAGTATATGAATTTGATTATCAGACTGATCTCTGTGATGAATAAGCAGCAGAGACAACAACTCAATTTTAAAATTCAGAAGTATACCAATCATAGAATATGACAAGTGAATATCCAAGAATCCACATACATCTATACTTCCTGTCACAATGCCACGTAAAATTGTCTATTTCTTCTCTATACCAACCATAGATACCATTTTCCTTTATTTCCAACTAAATGGAATTCTTTGATGTTAGAATAATTTGAATTTTTTCCATTTTTACTTAATAAAAAAATTATTCATTTATTTTGCAGCTTGAAGTGGCACATGATAGGGAAAAGGAGTTACTGCAGGATATCACTGACTTGCAGTGGAGGTAATTTATAGTTAGATATATCATCATCAAATGCCAAACTCACATTTATTTGGGAGTTGGTTTTTCAAACTCTTTTTTCCATTTGACACTATCATACACCATAAAGTCAGTAAATCCACTATCTATAATGTCTTTATTTATTCTTTCTCACCACGCTTTTAATAGTTTTTCCCCTCCCAGTGATTTGTGCTTTTTACACTACTTAGCTGTCTCCGGTGTTCTACTTACATGACCAATCACCTTAAATGAGTTTCTCGGGTATTGCCATCCATTAGGACTTTTTTTTAAATTACCTCTATTGTAATTATTTCTAACTCTTATCCTTTTTAGAGTTAATCTGCTCATCCAACATAACATAGATATCTCCATTATCTTGATTTTGTTTATTTGTCTTTTTGTAAATTATATGGAATTGAAAGTTTATACTTTCGATTAAAATATTTTATGATGATAATGGTTTGAAATTGCAGGCTCATATGTGCCCAAGAAGAACTCCAGAGACTCCAAACAAAAAATGCACAGGTCAGTTTCTCATGCTAAACTCTAGAAGCAGTCATTGTGTGTGCAGAATGAGCTATTCATTCGCTTTTTATTAAGGAATATAGGGTTGCCACTTAAAGCGGTATACACCTATTTTTGAGGGTTTTCTTCCTATCCTGGGTTCAAATCCCCGTCAAAAGAAAAGATGGTTCACATCTTTAGACACCTATTTAAAAGGAGGGTCTCATCTGAGAACCAGAAATTAACTGCTTTCTTAGAAAGCAATTGCGGCTCACTCTACCCAGCCTTAGCCTCGAATTGCAGTTGAAGGCCCAAGCTTGAGTTGACCCAACTTAGTCAAACCTGAGCTTGGCCGGAATTGTATTTCTAGGACATGAGCTGGATTTCAAATCCAAATTGTATATACCGGCTTAGGCTTATTTGGGCCTGAAATGAAAATTATTTTGTATTAATTCTATCTAAATATAGACTATATATTACATAAATTTTATATGTAGACAACATTAATTGAAGAGAATTAGATTTTAAAATTTGACTCAGATTTGGGCTTTCAGGTAAGACTCAAGCTTTTCTATACTAGACCTGCCTCAACATGAATTCTAATTTAGGTCTGATATTTTAGGCTAAAAATGAGCCCAATCTGAGCCTGAGTCAACTCAAACCTGAAATTTTTCATATGTTTTTTTTTCATATGGGTTGGGTTAGGCCTAGCCCAAGTTGCATCCCACCCAACCTTGGCTTTAATGACTCCAGAATCCAGATAGAGCAGCATCTTTCTTCGTCATAGTTTTCATCAACAAAAGATTGTGTTTTTTTTTTCAGTTCAATTATGTGGCCATATCATTGACTAAGATCACTCACATCTTTCTAATGCATCATGGATTGCCTGCCTAATTACAATGTCTGAGCTCAAAGATTTTATAAAAAATTGGCCCATTGTTGGGATGTCAATGAGATAAATTCTCTTTATGGATCATTTTAAAATTTATACTCTTCAAAACACAAGGAATTTGTCTTTTAAATTTGTTCCATTTTATATTCCAGTGCTCTCTCTCTAAAATTTCTTCCAGCAGTGTCACCTCAGTGCAAAATTACTGACCTATTCGGGCTTTCACATTGTCTTTCTACATTTTGGTTCCCTCATCACAGCCATTTCTATTGCTTTTCTGCCCATCGGCGCTACATCACTGACCTATTTGTATTTAGAACTATTTTGTTTCCTGTTGAATAAACTAAACGTATCTAAATCTTAAATGTGCAGAACCAGGTATAACACAAAAGACAACCTCCACTTTGCTTCACTACTAGGGAATTTGCCGATTTTTTTTCTCTGGCATGTTTGATAGGAAGGACCAAGAATCGATTCATAGAAATGCAGCAGAATAATTGGTGGTCCGAACAGATCACGATTCATGCTTGATGGAGGTATTGAAATGAATTGCCCTCTTACAGATTTCAGCGACACCTGACTTAATTGCAAGCCTATGTAGATCGTTTAGAACATGTATTTGATTTGGCTATGATGTATATATTTGATGCATGTTTTCATTTGTTATAAATCTATACCGTAGTGGGTTGTTTCATTTAGTAGTCTTGGCTTCCTAGATTTGAAACGATTATATTAGAGAAAATTTAAAAATAACTTAATAAATGACAAAAATGAGAGAGACATTTAACGTGATTTGATTATGTAAGTTGAAGACTAGAGACAATCCAAGGACAAGAGTTGAGTGGTTGCAAATTGCATACACATGGAGGGAAGAGATTAAGAAAAACATGGTAGATAATGGAATGACTGACTTTATAATTATTTATTGAAGATTTTAATCTTTTTGATACAGAACTTGTTGTCTTTGCACTTAGGGGCTTGTTATTTCCAACTGCTGGGAAATGAAGAGAGTGAAAAACAAGATTATTTTCTCTTTTTTGTATGAAATAAAGGTTTTTTTTTATAAGAATACAAAAATGAGACTTTTCCCTTTTTTTTTCTTTTCTATAGAATCCATTTCCCATAGGTGGGCAAGAAAATTTAATGGAGAAAAGAGCAAGGCTTTTCTTGGTCACCAAGATAACACTTCTAAGTTGAATTTTCAAGGTTTGTCAAAAGATTAGATTTCATAGGCACTGGTTGAATAACATTAATTGAATACAAATATAATTTTTTTCACAGTATTGATTTCCTAAAAAAATTAGACAAATAACGTCCTCAGTGTTGAACTTCATTTTGCAAGTAAACTAGGAAATTATCCATTGTGAAGTGATTTGTTGTAAATTAAGAAATTAATTTTTGGCTGCACATTTACACAGTTGTCTTATTTCATACTCATTTTTATCCAATAAATTGAATTCATACTCAATTCGATTCTATTTTGAGATATACTATTGTATAAAGAAAAATAGTTTCTCATTGCACCTAACCCGATTCTCAATGGATAATTTCTCTAACTTTCCTTTCCCCTTGTTTACACAAAACCTTGGCTTGGTGAATTTAGGCCCCCAATTGGGTGCCATTCCCTTGGGAAAGGGATAACGTACTTGAATGATAAAAAATGTTGTAAAATTTTAATGTCCTTTGATAACAAGAAAGAAGGATAAAAAAGTCATTTAACCACAACATGCTGACACTTGCTCAGAAAATACGTCCAATATAGAGGCCATGAGTTTTATGGTCAGATGACCACTCTTGTGTACACTACTTCCATCAGGGCAACCGAGTTTCTGGTTGACTCAACCTACCCTAGTCATATATTGAGCCACTGGATAGGGTCACAGATTTGTTCATTACATATCTTAGATTAGAAGATTAAAAAATGATAAATATATACTTCACTATTTCAGCATTTGAAATATCAAAGTCTTTTAAATGTGGGAAAGCCAATGAGGTAAATGCTTGCCACATATTTTGTTTCCACCTCGTCGCCGATGCTTAAAAAATCAGATTCGTTGTGGGTGGGGGTGGCAATTCGGTTGACTTTCATAAATTATTAACTGGTTCAAATTTCATACATCTGTGTCACAATTTAACTCAACTTTATTAATTGGATTCTGAATCAAGTTATTGATTCATATCCGAGACTGCTATTCATAATCCAATAGTCTAATATGGGAAATAGACGGTCTTGGAAACATGGTTAGAGCATTGGTCAATGGAAAAGGCCAAAGCTCTATCATCTCTAATCTAGCCTTTTTCAAGATTTGGGGCAATTTTTCATCCACATCCATGCCCAATTAATAAGATCAACGGTTCAGATTAATGAATCATAGATGTAACACTTGGTCAAAAGTCATTCAAGTGACTGCATTTAAAAGGACAAAATCTCAGGGCCCATCTAGTGCAACTCAATGTAGGTTAAGCTCTGAGTCCATTTGGATTACAACTGCATGAGTCGTTGAGTCCAAGGGTCCCAACTCTTGGCAGCTGATGGATTTTCTATTTCTCTGATTAGTCATTCTCTTTGGTGAAGTTGTTTCTTACATGTTACTCCAAAAATCATTACAAGGATTTGCAATTAACATGACAGGAAATTGGGAAAAGGGAGAGTGGTGAAGAAATTCCAAAGCCAAGAAAATAGGAACATGAAAAAGGGGCCATGTTTCTGTGGAAATTTGAACTATTGTTCTCCCCTTTTCCTTCTTGCTGTGATCTCTGCAGCCCAAGCTTTGCCCACATCAGTCTGAAACTTCCCTGCAGATAAATTGATAATGGCAACAAATACAAAAATCGAGCGGATCAATACTTAAATCAGGAACCAAAACAACGTTCTCATATCCGATATTTATAGATCTTTATGCTATCAGCAAGAAGAGAGAGAGAGAGAGAGAGAGAGAGACCACTAACAAACTGAAAGGCAAGCTAAGTTGCATCAATACAGGTGCAAGTCAAAAAAAAAAAACTACCTTCTAAGCTTAGAAAACCCAAAAAAAAAAAAAAACACAGGGACACAGCAAAATATTTAAATAAATTTAAATCTAAATTATTTTAAATGAAATAAAGTGCAAATCACAAATTGGTTTTTCATGTGTCTCTGAGCCAAGTATAGATATCTCCATCCACTCATTCATGTGTTGTGAACTCAAATCACAAATTTCAGTTGAAACTTCTTGGGTATGGTCTAGAAGAAACATAAATATTGGCAATATGGGTATTTTTTTCTGGAAAAGTGTATCAACTGAAATTTGTTAGAGTTTGGTCAAATTTCAGTCCAATTTTAGAAATGACCCATTTACAAATTTCGTCCAATATAGCCTATCTGAAATA
Organism: Chimonanthus salicifolius; assembly: GCA_013350335.1. Lineage (NCBI taxonomy): Eukaryota > Viridiplantae > Streptophyta > Magnoliopsida > Laurales > Calycanthaceae > Chimonanthus > Chimonanthus salicifolius. Next base: position 67,010,833 of record CM023536.1, on the reverse strand, counting down.
TCGGCTGGGACTGAAATTTTTATTTCAACCGAAATTTGTAATGGAGGCTGTGAAACCCAAACATGTGGCCTCAAGAGGCTAGCTTCCTATCTTTGTAATATTTAGGCTAATCTGACAACAGGTTCAATTCAAATTGGTGTCAAATTTGGTACGGACTCTCGTATCATACCCATATTTGACAGGGGTCAAAAACACGCCCTTCATAATTCATGAAAACTTCGCTTGTAGTTTTTTATCTGCTTTCTCTATTTGTATCTGCAGCTCTGATGCCTCTTTATCTATTAATATATGAACCATTTCAAAAAACAAAATAATAATTCATGAAAAACTATACACAAGGCCATGGGCAGTTTCTTGTATCCATTAGATTAGTCGCATCTCCAAGTGGAGTGAGGACACCCAAGTTATAAAAAAAAAAAAGGGACAAATTTCATATTTCCTTACACCCTACAAAATTATTAGATTTTGCTCATTTTCATCCAAGTAGCAAGTATTTCTGGATGCTTTGAGAACCACATTTGAAAGGTCTGGCTACAATCTCCAGACATTTGGCACAAGCAATTACATACATGAGTAATATTAGAGAAAAAAAACCATACCTGCAGTTGATTGGAAAAACTCATCCAAATCTTTCCCTTGTTCTGCACAAAGAAACTTCGTTATATTCAAAGCATAGGTTTAAATTATGGGAAACTGACATGAATCAGCATAACATATCAAATTTCAATTAGAAATGACAAATCTGGTAAAAAGAATTCTTCAATCTATTTATATACTTTTTTAGCATTTAGTGGCTAAAACAGGCCTAAAACATGGAAGCTATGATTAAAAGGCATTGGAAACCATAATAACTACCCATTTTACACATAATGCCTGTATTGACCCATATGGGCATAGTGTTTTGGTGTAGTGTATAAAAGATTTCAACAATGGTTCAAAGTAGGTCACAAAATTATAACTTTAATGGGTCATAATTAACACAGTTTTGATGGTCAAACAAATACTTCATAAAAACAACAATAGGTCGTGTTGATTTTTCACGAACATGATGAAATTTTGGTACCATGCAAAGATCATTTGATTCCAAAAATCCCTTCATCACATGATCAAAAAAATCTCCAGCAAATTTGACATATGGCAAATATTGTCAGATTCCAACTTCATCCCCAAAATATCCAGACATGACTAAATTTTTTATAACTTTTTGAATCTAATCAAATTTTGCTAGTTTAGCATTTAAGATGCAGAAATTATCCATACCAACTTGGATTTGTGCACTTTTATTAATCATATATAGAGTGCTTTGAAGTTGAATTACACAAAAAATGAAGATGTGGATTGTTTGTTGATTGCAAGGTTCTTATTTGCCTCAAGTAGAAGAATGCCTTTCAAAAATAGGATCTCAAAACAAAAAATGTGGATGCAGATCTTGTCCAAGGAATTCAAGGTTCATATCAGCCTCAACAAATTATACATGCCTAACAACAGAACAGTCACAACAAAACCGTACCATTTTCATATTCTAAGGCTTGAAGAATCATCTCAACCTGCATTTGAGTTAAAAATTTGATTAATAACAGCATATCATGAGAAATTTTCCATTGAAGCAAACATATAAAAGACATCATGTAGAATAGGTCAAAAGGCTTCCTTTTTTCCCCAATGTAAGCAAAACATCACTTTACGTTTTGACTTTTGAGGTAAAATACTGTAATTATTTTTATAAATGATGTCACATTCAAACACCCAGCTCCAGCTTGCATTTGAATTGTAGGTATATCTGAATTGCATGGACACAATACGAGTACTTCAAATATTTTGGAGAATTAGGCAATGTGAACACACGTGTGAAAAAAAAAAACCAGTGAAAATGTTAGATAATACCCAAGTAGTCCACCAAATTGCTGGATCTATTCTCAGTCTATTTAAATACACCATTCCAAGCATGCACATGCTTGGCCAGAAATTATACAATATACAACCCATGGTCAAAAAACACCTTCCAACAAAAATGGGGACAAGTTAGATGCTTCCATGGTGCTTCAAGCTGGCAGACACCTTCCATTTTAAAAACAAACAATTGAACATATGAAATAAAATAAACAAAGAAAATATGGCTGATAATTGCTGTAGTACCTTGTCAAAATCCTTAACAACTTTCGCTTCCAGTGAAGAATTTTCCTCGTACTCTCTCCACAACTCAGCAATTTCCTCGGCTGCAAAAGGAGTGATCTAGTCAAAATTCAAGTAGACCTAAAAACAACCAACAAACAATTAGAGAAGATACTCACATTTGAAGAACAGAAAATAATTTCAATGTTAAACAGAGAACGCACTGTGTACTTCTTCCACTTTAGTGAAACACATAATAATATGCCGTTTTTGCTCTTACAAACCTTGGTCATCTCAAGTAAGGAAAATTAAACTACCCACACACCCCTACCAGAGCACTTACATGTGCATCCCCACGTTGGCTCCACCTTGGTCCATATGTATAGGTTGGTTGAAAAGGTCTTACCTTGAATAGGGTATCTCTAAATCACATTGATTGAATGCTCTCTTAAAAAATAAAAAAAGTTTCATTGGGTGAATGAAGCCATGTTTCTTGGAGGCTCATCCAGATCAGTCAAATAAATTCTTAATCGAAATTTGAGTGTGATTCAATTCAGCACAGAGATCATCTCCGTGGGATATAATTCATTAGGATTGAAAGGTGAGAGAAGGAGACGGTCAAGATGGGGCCTTGGTGAGCTCCATTTAGCTGAATGCTCAAATGCTGCTTTAATATGACTTGTGACAAGGGCCATATGTAGCCAACCATTGCTGCAATCTCACCCCCTTCACCCTCACACCCACCTCCCATGCTCCTGTGAATTAGATCCTTAGTTCCTTACCCAAATTTGAACCCAATCAGAGTTATACAGCCCAGTAATCTAACCCCGTGAATTTCCATTGTCAGATAAAACTGAACTTTGGCCCTTAGAGAACATGGCTATACTTATCCAATCAAGATGATTTTTCATAAGCAACATATTCAAGCAAAGACCTTTCCAACCCACCCATCCACATGGGCCTAGGTGGGCCCCACATAGAGTGCACAAGAGCACCAATGCCTACCCTTTTGACGTATATTCACAGTGACTTTTATGGAAAGCAACTTTCCAGCAATGCCGCTACATGGGTGTCCTTCCTGTCCAATGGAGACCATGTTCAGTTTTTGTGAAAGTGGTGGGGATGCATTTCAGGAGAAACTAGGTTCATATAACCTATTTTAGAGAGCTAGGAAGGCTCAAAATAAGGCAGATTTGCAGATTTCAAAGGTAAATTTAAGGGGAAGAGGGAGTCGCTGAGAAGTTGCTCCATTGATAACGACAAAGAAGATACAAATTCAAGGACTAAAGATTGCCACATGGTACCTACAATGCCAGGCAAGAGAAAAAGATTTCCATGAAGACTAGATCTTGGAATGTGACATATCTGAATAATCAGGATCAAAGGGCAGCACCCAGATATCATTTGGAGAAATAAAGCAGATATTGTGATGCTTCAGGGAACATGATATTTAGCAATTGGCACAGCTACTTGGAGGTCAGAACTTCCTGCTATAATTCATGATGCTGTTAAAACTTCTGGGCAATTATGTTTCTTTGGCATTCTGAGAAAGAAAGCAAGCGGATTACCACAGCATCTTATGGGCCCAATAATTCCCATTTGAGGGAATGTTTATTGGGAGGAATAGAGAGTGAATAAATCTTACATAGAATGCGGCCTGGTGCGTCAAAGTCATCTTCAACATTACCCAGTTATCAATGGATAGATCAAGAGGGAGCAGGATCACAATGGTAACAAGGTTTTACACAATCAATGAACTGAAACCAATTGATTGACTTCCTTTTAGCAGGTCTGAAATTTACATGGTCAAGCCATCACATTCTTATTTAAGTTCACCCGATGGAGTTCTGTACCAGAAGGCACTATTGAAGACTACTCAGGATAATTCTGTATCGCCATTAGACTATACATGATCTTGGGGCCAGTTCCATTTGGATTTGAGAATTCTTGGTTGAATAGCAAGGGCTTTCAAAACCTCAGTAATTGGATGCAGTTGGTAGGTTGCATCAGCTTTTTATAGACAGAAAATAAAATAGTTAGAAGTAAAATCAATAGGTGGTTACCATAGAATATGGGACTGTTGAGAATGCAGAGGCGGATTTGGCAGATGTTAGAATATGAAAATTGGAACTGTACATTCTTTGAAGAGACAGACTGAGCTCACAGTAATTTACTTTAGTATAAACTGAGAGATTTATGGCATAGGTTAGGAGATTTAACCATATTCTGTCTGGATTCTGGAAAAAGATAGAACCAGCTTGGAGTCATATAGAAAAGAATCGAGGCAATTATGAATTTCTATAAAATCTTGGAGGAAACAATCAAGGTGATTACAGATTTCTTTAATTCTGTAAGACCCTCATGAGGAAGAAAAGGCAGACTGGCCAGAAGGGCCATTAGAAGAAGAAATGGAAGAAATAGTCTTTGCAATGAGCAAGGATTGATCCATGATTCTTCATGGATTTACCATATTTGCTTTCCAACTCTTCTAGCCAGAATTTATGTAAGGGGGGGAATTTTATTTCGTGAGCAAACTAACAAGATCTGCTGCAATAGATTACTGTAATTCCAAAATATCAGGGAGTTGCTACTGTAAAATGTTAGACGTTTAGACTCATAAGAAGCATATACAAGATTTAGCAAGGGTAAAAAGGATTACCTCTTGACCCTCCACCAAGAAGTTTGCACATGTAATCTAGTGCTTCTCGTTCTCTCCGGCTTTTCTCCAACTTAGGTATACCATCTGAAGGAGCGATGTCACCAACAATAGCTATCCGAGCATAGGAAAAGGTAAGTGAATAACACAGCATTTAGACACAGAAGAAGCCTTCAAATATACAAAGAACTCATGGTATAAGCAACAATAATTAATAGATGATCTTCATGGGTTGCCATCACCATTTCAGTTTCCATTTAAAGGATAAAGAATTATCACCACAAACCAGAAAGACAGCAGAAAATGAAATGAAGTTTTTCTTGATTATCTGAGGGCCATACAAGCACAAGTACAGAATAATAAATAAACAACTAAATAAAGATCAAGACAGGAACTTGCAAATGTTTCAAAATGAACAAGTTGGGTTGCTGCATATAGAAATAAAAACAAGGTCTGGTTCAGGTTTTATTTAATCATCAGCCCGGCTAAAAACTTACAAGCATAAGCAATGAACAAGAGATCATGTAACTCGATGTTAATCCTGTTGTTTTGGCTCTGTATGCTGGTCTGTTTTCTCTCTTTTGTTTCCCGGGTGCTCCTAGCCCCTGGGGCTTTGTGTTTTCAGGGCTGGTTCGGCTGCTCTGTTTCAGGTGTATTTTTTTCCTATCTTCAATAAAATTATCATCATTTCAAAAAAAAACTAAAGATGATAACAGAAATTTGCAAATGCTTCACCAAAAAAATATTGAGAGGATATTCAGTAATTGTAGCAAGTGAACTGAAAGAATTTGACAATGGGCTGTTTCTCCAAGGAAGCTATATACATATAGGCTGAGGCAGCTACATTCAGAAAGGGATCTTGTCAACTAACAAGGGTTGAACCTAAAGTGGTCCAGTGGAATATGTAGGGAACCATATTGATAGGAGAACATTGAGTAGACTCCCCATCTATCCTAGACTCATAAGATGGGCAATAAGAACCATTGGCTTATGATAGTTGAATTTCAACAACCAAATCATAAGGCTAGAATGAACAAATGGAGGTAAAACTTCATTTACCCCCTATTTGTTATATCTTACACATCCCACGCAACCAAGTAGAGCCCTATCCAAAAATAACAAGCAAAACCAAAGAAGTTGAGCCTCCATAGAGCTTCTCTTAAGCTATTGGATACCATGCTACAATACCCACACACGGTAAGAACATACCAACAATATGACAAAGACAGAGATTTTACACATAAAAATGAAGTGTTCAACATGAACATCTTGCCTCTATTGAAGTGGCCATGCAACATAGATGCCATGTTACTAAGTAGGAACCAGAAAGCTCAGATATTTGAATAGCCCTTGAACATAGATGATGTAATCATGTGTAAATGACATGGGAATGGCTTTCTTTCCTATGATGGCTATACTGATAAATTATTAGTTCATGTAGAGCATACAAATTTTTTTACAGATATCAACATACAAAATATTTAAAATATAATGCACAAAAAAAAAAATCTCTTTTGAAAGAAAACCAAATCTAATTAGGATGCTTTACATTATAGTACAAGACGAATATATTGAATTATATAAGAAGAAAGCAACATAAGCCATAGTAGAAGACCACACATTGCCCCAGTGCATAGAGTTGAGAGGCTACAAATCGTAAGCACAAGGAAGAGATTTTGACCTTTTAAAACGTGAATGTAAGGATAAAGACAAACAATGTTAGATAGTGGAATGAGTATTTAGTATGGTTTACAGTAGAGTCAAATTGTGAAATAGAACTCAGAAAGTCGACCATAGATAGATAGGATTTTGGCTTCTGATGATAATAAGAAAAAGGAATAATAAATAATGGCATTTCTTCTAAAAAAAATTCTTTCTTCCTATGTAATTCAATGTATTCCTCTTGTACTATAATTGCTTTTTTGAAATAGAAAGTAGTAAGAATTAAAAGTATTACAGTTACTATTTTACTTAAATTTTATTCTTACATCTCATAGAGAGAGAGAGAGGAATGACAGAATTTGTAATCACACCTGGCTTGACACAGATCCTCACAATTGTGGGATATGCACAAAGGCTAGGTTTGTTCCTTAGTTCAAACCAAGTCCAAACCCGTAGTAAATGAACAAGTTTGAATGCATATACAAGCTCGTTGAGCCAGGCTCAAGCTAAATTCTTGAACTCATTTATATAAACAGTTGGGTCAGACTTTTGCAAGAAGTTGGTCAGGCTTTTCAGCCCATTTAGCCATTATATGTATATGTGTACACCTCGTCCATTCATTTTTTTTAAATTATCTTGAAATTAATTAAAAAATAAAATTGACCATTTAGATTGAAAGTAGATATGATGAGCTACAAATAAACCAAATTTAAGCTCAAAACTCAATTTGTAGCCACTTGATTTTAGTGGTCAAAGTCAACTTGTATCCTTAAAAATACCAAAACAAGGACATTTGGTGACTTTGACCACTAAAATCAAGTGGCTACAAATTGAGCTTTTAGGTCAAATTGGTCCACTTGTAGCTCATTATGTCCATTTTCAATTTGAATGGTTGGACTATCAATGGTCTCAAATGGGCAGGCTCGGTCTTAGTATTTTTCTAACGGGTGGGTATGGGCTTTTGTATATAGAAATAGGCTCGAGCTACCATATAGCATAGCCCGACATGAACCCAGCCCGTGAACACCCCTAACAAAGGCCTCGTGGGAAGAGGGCTCACTTGGGCCCAATACAATTCATCAAGCTCGTGGGATGTGTGGAGGGGCCTCATGGGCATGGTTGAATTTTCATCCCGATGTGATCACCTAGGCACATGTTTTGGCCATAAAAATTGCCAACCTTAGCAAGTTCATGTATATTTTTCAACAGCTAAGAAGAACCAGAAGTCATTGGATGGGGATAAAAATTCACCCCCCACCCCACCCTCCCCCACATTGAAAATGGTCCTCGCTGAATCCTACACACTACTTTAAATTGTGCCCGCCAAAGTAGGCTCGATAATTGCCTTTTTTTAAAGTGGTAACAAAATATATTGATAAAGAGCACAAGAAGTGCATCAAAAGGATACAAGTTAAAGGATGCAAGAAAGGCATCCCACAAAACCCGCAACAAGAAACAATGAAACCACAAATAAGAAAACAAGAGACAAGACAAACACAATCAAAACCCAATTATCCAATGGCAATGCTCTCATTATAATTCAACAATTTTTTTTATCATTTTATCGTTTGGATCAGGTTGAACAGATATTTAATAATTCTTTAGCAACATAAGCAAAAAATCTCTTAGCAAGGGTTCAAATAGTTAAGGTCCCAAAACCTTCCAAGACAAAAATTCTAGAATCTGAAGCTAGACGTCAAACTAGTATCTACCTTCAGCAATATCATGTACAATTGCCATCTTTACACACCTATAAGAGAGGAGTGGAAAAAGTGTTAGAACTCTAGTACTGATATATTGCCCAATATTTGGCATAAATTATGACACTTTCATTTGCAAGAGTATTTATTCACTACATGGGGCATTTCTTGTATACATCCAAAAACATCACATCAATATGTACTCTGGTTGAAAAAACTGAAATATGTAGAAAACCATGGCTAATGGGAGAAGCCCTCCACTACATGAGGGGCTCATCTTGAACTCATCACATCAATATGTACTCTGGCTAAAAAAACTGAAATATGTAGAAAACCATGGCTAATGGGAGAAGCTCTCCATAACATGAGGGGCTCATCTTGAACTCATTTGTATAGTCCACATGGAGCATACACATGCACATAATATACATATACAAATAGATATGCAAATATGTAGAAGCATATATAGTGTATTTTTTTTGAAAGATGAAGCATATATAGTATATTGTTCAAATATAAGCTAGACAACACCAAATTGGGAGTGGCCTAGCTTTGTGGGACCCACATAGGATATCAGTAATAATAGGGAGATTGAAAGGCCAGTGGTGTACCACATATCACCATGATCAGATCTCTCTAGGTATGGCTTTTATGAACCCAAATATCACCATTGTTTTGAATGACAATGATTTATTGAGAGAAACTCCAAAGGGGAGAAAAAGCAGGCACAAGCAGAGCCTCAACAGAAACAAAGCTACATAATGGAAATAGAAAAGGCAAAACAAAGCTACACACAACATCATAGTGTCATAAGCATGCACAAATATGCATAAACACAGCTTGTAAATAAGGTCATGCACAATTACTAGAGGCAGTGAAGCCATTGATGGGGGGTTAGTGGTTCTAAGGAGGAGAATGACTGAAGTTGGGGCTGAGAGTGGGATCCACAACGCAAAATGCATAGAATTCATGTACATATAATGTTCAGTCACAAGATAGATTGCAGGGTGATTTTGCATGTCCGTGTGTGCATCAGCAAATGGATGGGTGGGTGGGAGAGCTCATGCAAAGGTCTTCTCATTTTTTCTTTTGAAGACCAAGGTATCCAAGCCTCTTAGAGCACTTGACTATCCTTGGGGTATGTGCAAACCTCCCTATCCATACACACCAGGTAACACTATGGGAAGTGGCCCTTATGTGTTAATGTTTTCTCATTTATTAGACATAAACCATAAATCACTAGAATTGGATGGTATAAGTAAAGATACACAAATGGTATACTTCAGCCCACTCTGCACAATTTTGTGCTAGTGCACCCTAACATGGGGTCCACTAGTGACAATTCAGTAGAAGGAGAAGGGGGTGAACTGCAAGGAATCATGCAGGGAGGAGTTACCCCCCAAAAAACAATCACCTCACCTTTGATTTGAGAGCCCCATAGTTTAAAGGCTTCAACTAGTGCTTTTTTTTCCTAGTGTATCAATTCAAAAATAACGAGCCAACCTATGTTTTGGTGGCTGTAAAATATTTTAGAGGCAGTAAAAGTAGATCCCACACGTGATTTTTGGCATCTGCATCACCTTCTTCTTTTCAAGAGAGGGGTGATAAGGTCTTTCTAATATCAGTAATACAAATAGATGTAGATTTCTTGCCTGAGGAACTCATGGGACATCTACTTAAGAAAACCTATGGATCCCCCCCACTATCTCCCCTTAAGATATCCCATTATATTTTCTTAATATGAAAAAGGCCCGATCTTTTTTCATATTCTAAAATAAGCCTCAATTGTCATGTCCTCAACAAAATAAATGGAGGAGACCAGCCAGCAACTCTTTTTATTCATCACCCATCCACTGAGATGAGAAAATAATATGTAGCTAAATTTTTCCGTTGTGTGTGCTCTCTGTCCATTGCATTATCCATAGAGGACTTCAACAACAAGTTGTCTAGACTAAAGCGAAGGCCACATCTGCACAAAGGTGGCTCGAAAAAGAAAACCATTCAGGCAAGCATTGTGTATTTCCTTATTCGTGATAACCAATCAATTAAAATAGAAAAAAGGAAAAGAAACTAGCACACAAACAAATTACTTTTATTTTCTGGTGTAAGTAGATTGTAAGTTTTAAGATACCCAATGCAAGAAAAGCAATAGGGTTAAGCATACAATGATTACATCATTGTTGAATCAAATCATTCTAGAACATTAACACTAGTGGTAATGATGCAAGGAAAAAAATCACATAAATCCAATCCAACCTAAATATTGCAGGCTATCAAAAAGGTCTTAATCACACTACCTTGCTATGCATGGATACATTATTACAGTCCCAGATTTTGTTCCAATAGGAGGAGAACCAACCTTTGGTTTGATCCCACATACAACAGAGGATTAACTCCACTATGTTTTGGATATTTAGTCACATGTTCTATGCTTGGTTTTCATTTAAGTCACATGTTCTGCATGTGATTAATCCAATGGTTAGTGTTACTCCAACTGGTAGAAGTGATGGGACATATCCAACTCATGACGGAATACGGTTCTTCAGCAGTGCATTTAAGAACAACACATTTCATTAATGCATTCTAAAACAGAGGATGCTCCTACTTTTTACACATGGTATGCCCTAACCTCTCTCTGTCGACACCGGGAACGTCTGGAGCAATGAGTGCCATGATGCCCATTCGGTACATGTGATCAGATATCGACTCTGGGTCCTGGATTCCACGACGTACCCACCCTGTCCTCTTTGTTGTCTGACAATAGGAAGGGGAAAAAATGCATAGTAAGTGTTAATTTTTTCTTCAAAAAGGGTGTAAGACCAAATTCGAGATGCAAACTACTTCGAATTTCTAATGAGGAACATACACACAATGATTCAATTGTCCTTCCAAGGACACCTATATTTCTCTCCGGGGCTCAGTTTGTACAAGTGGAGCCCACCAAGTTTTTCATTTCAACCGAAGGGATCTCAGAGAAGAGAACCCTAGCTAGAATATAAAGCAGAGAACGTGTCGATCAACATTCAACAGTTGAAGGGACAAAACCCAAGAATTGGACGGGTGAGATCTACCAAGACCATCACTCAACACCCCACCTCATGAAACAAGGGAAACCTATAAATTGCATGTGTAACTGGAAAAATGGTCCGTTGAGAACCCTTCAAATTGAAAACTCGGATCACTTTTCTGTGTAACCCACCTCAGAATTGTGCTAAAGTAGCCAATAATCTCTATTTCAGGTACACAATCAGTTTAGATGGAACACTTTCCTGTGATCTGAAAGATGTCAATTGCATAGCCAGAAAAATGGTCCATTTAGAACATTAAAAATGAAAACGTGATCTCTTTTCTATGAGATCCACCTTGAAATTTAACCAAAATAGCTGAAAATCAGCTTAGATGGATGACTTTTCTGTAAGCATGAAAATGTCAATTGCACAGTAACCGGAAAACCCACCTCGGAATTTAACCAAATAGAACATTAAAAATGAAAACGTGATATCTTTTTTATGAGATCACCTTGAAATTTAACCAAAATAGCTGAAAATCAGCTTAGATGGATCACTTTTCTGTAAGCATGAAAATGTCAATTGCACAAGTAACCGGAAAAAACCAACTCGGAATTTAACCAAAATAGCTTAAAATGTTTTTTTTTTCCGCCCTCTCTCTCTCTCTCACTCACACACACAACACAATGGTGTACTTGCGAACCGACAAAAAGTAGAGAAGAGTTCTTAATGTTGTTGTTGAGCACGTTTTCTACAAGACCCACCTCATACTTTAGCCCAAAAGGCTGAAAATGTCTATTTTAGGCTAAAAAATCAGCTCAGATGGATCACTCCACGTACTTTTCTTTCTTTGTTTATAAAAGAATGGTGTAGTTGCAAACCCACAAAAAATAGATAGAGTTCTTAATGCAAGAGTCGTCGATCTTCCAAAATGACAAGATAAGCAAATTAAAAAAAAAAAGGAAGGAAAGAGAAAGAGGACCTTGAGGCGATGGCAGAGGGAGAGAAAATCGACGACGGAGGAAGCAGGAGAGGAGGCAGACTCGGTAGCGATGGAGCGATCTGGGCCGTTCTTTCCTGTATATGCAGCCATTCGGATTTTGGGGTAGGAGCTGCAGATTTTTTGGTTTCTGACGAGGGAAGCGGATTTGGAATGGGCGGCAGATAGGAATGGGTATGAGGATTTCAATACACTTCTCCCACTCCCACTCATTTTCTAGTTTCTTCCTCACCTGTTGTCTCTTCCCTTCGCTTCTCCCGATTCTAATTATTCTGATCGATTCTGTTAGATTTCAATTCTGTTCTATTCTACCTTCGCATTGCATTCTCGAAATAAATCGGAATATTGTTAATTTTTTACTAGAATATTATTAGAAAATTCCCATAAAATATAATATTTTAAAAATAAAAAAAATATTAAAATTGAAATAAACATTATAGGTTTATAATTATACAAATATAAAAAAGAAATAAATTATTAATACTTATCTGACAAAATAAAATATAGTTCATTATCTAACCTCTTTTGAATCATAAAATATCATTTAATTTCAGCATAAATTAATTTATAAATATAATCATCAAACTTATAAAAATTAAACCAAATTATCAATAATTATAATTTTAAAAAATTTAAAAAACATTGTTAATATCACAATAATATTGAATTTCGACAATAATAACAGGAGCAGTAGTAAAATCTTAATATCAAAGAGAAAACATATTTTTCAATATTATCACGATAAAAATGAAAATAATGTCGATCTTTGTAAAATTCCTCTCTGAATATCTGCCCTTTTATATTGTTATCCTTTTTTCTCATTTTGAACTTGTGAGAGCCACGAGAATCTGAGCCGTTCGTCTATCCGGGGCAACCGAAGGATCAGATAGATGGAAGCTAATATGCTATGGGCCCAACTATAGTGTGATTTGGAAATGGTTGGTTGAAAGAAAATGTTACTTGAGAGGGTGACATTGACGCACTTAAGCATTTTGTGCAATAGACTATAAGAATTCTCCGTTAGATTCACATATGGTCAAATTATAAAAAAAATTATTTTTATTTTAATTCTAGTTTTTAAACTATTTATCCAAATTATCATTTTTATTTAAAAGAATCAAGGATTGTGATAATTCAATAAGTATATTTTAGATAGCTTGATAGTCATGTGGATGATCTGTCTATCCATCTGTCTAATTATTTTATTATAAAATAAGACGCATCCTCTAACATGATTAGTTTGAATATAAGGTTTTTTTTTTTTTTAATTTACGTGTGGAAAACGGTGGGATACTGAGCATAAAACCTCCATGAGTAAGCTCACAGTTTAAACCTGTAACCTCCCGCTTGAATATAGGATTTTTAAGCATAGTCAATCATGTCTTTTAAGATATAAAAGATTCAATTTTATCTAATGGTGAAAATTTATGAACTTGATAAAAATGATTCTAATCTAAATTAGAATTAAAATAAATAATAAATATAAACATGATCGAACACAGAAGAGTTGTATCTTGTTTCTTTAGAAGATATATCATGTGCTTCCTTTCTGTCCATTTCAATGGCAAGAGGAGCAACAGCAGTTTTAAGGGCTTTGCTGGTGATCTTCTCTAGAAAATTCTGGAGAGAGAGATTCTTTTTTGCTTGATTCTTCACGTTGGGATAGTCTTTGCGAGCTGAAAATTTGACAAAGATATAGTCATTTGGATGTCATTGAACCCATGCATAATATATATATCTATATATATATATATATATAAAGAACTGGCCATTTCTGAAAATTACATATTTGAGTTTATTTAAAAAAATCAACTTATATTTCGAATTTCGGCTGAAATTTGTAAGAGAGGTCATGTCTTATATCACCTTAATCTTTTTGACCTTGATGTCCTAAAATCCCATAAATGTATTATATAGTGCTCTATTTATTTCTATGTAGGCAGGGGGTAATGTAATGCATTAAACAATTATGTAAACATTCTGTGATCCAATATGCAAGTCCTCACCGTTGACGGAAGTTGGAATTTGATCTTCTAAGAAGGAAGGAGGACGAACGGCCAGTGAAGTATGTAGCTTTCTCTGTTGAAGTTTCACTCAACTGAATGGTCCATAAGTAGAACATCAGATGAAAATAGTTTTCTATCATATGATATGAATGTTTAGATTTTGATCTTTGACCATCATTAAGAAAAAGACAGAGATTGATCATTGTTTGAGAAAAAACGTTTTTTTTTCTTGTATGAGCGAAGGTGTTCATGCATCTCATCGACTAATCCTTCAGGGCAGTATGCACACTTCCCTGTATACACACTGGGTTCTTCGACGGGAAATAACTTCATGTGGAGTGACTCGAAGAGGTTGAGCGTGAATTGAACCCAAGACCTCTTTATGAGGAGAGCTTCTTGACCGTAGGCCAACAGTTCGGGTTAGTAAAAAAGATTTATGAGGATCAAATGGGATACCTAATTGAATACACAAACTCAAAAGATGGAGATACACTTATATAAGCCCCTTTAGCTTAGAATCTCTCTCTTTTACACTAATAGTTCTCATCTACCACCAGCCAAATACTATCAAAATTTGTGATTTTCTAGAGATTGAAAGTTCTAATCTCTGGAGATTAGTCCACAGTAGCAAAAGGCACAAGCGTTTGGCTTGGCAGCCAGTAGATTGAGAACAAATATGTTAAAAAAGTAAAAAATTGGAGAGGAGAGACCTTTAATGTGTGGATTCTTATCCTCTGAGTTTGTACATTCAGCTAAACCCCTTATCTAATCTTCACAAATCTTTTCCTTGATGACAATAAAAAAACAAAGACTTCAGTTCCTACATTCAGAATCTACAAGATTAAAAATTTATCAGTTCTCCAAACACATTTTGCAGTTGGTGTAGAATCTATAAATCCTTAAGAAACAAATGGTAATGTTAGATTGCTTACTTTCTCCAAGCAACTTGAAACAGAACGGTAAGAACAATTATCATATAACAGCAGTTTCATAGAAAGATAAAGCTTACTGTTGGTTTGTTGGGGTCTTCTTCTCTAGAAAGTTTGACATCACTGCCTCTGTGGCTTCTTTCATTGCTAAGTGCAATTGCACATCTACAAACGAAGAACAATAGCACCAATCCAAAGAAAAGCATCGCAACAAACTCGACCATTATTGCAGTTCCTAGTGCTGTATGCATCGAAATATCAGTGCAAATAATATAGAAACTTTTTTTCACGTAAACAAAACCATAAAAAAAATACAACATTTAAAGTGGTAAGAAATTCTTTCTGAAGATTTTGTGAATGAACTCTCAGTAACTGTTAGGTGGTGGCTCAATTCCACCTAGTCTCTCGGCAAGACAAAGAAAGGAGTCTTTCTAAGTTGGCTGAATGGGGATTGTGGGACTCCAAATATAGACAGCCGATTTTGAAGGATTGTAGGATCCATTTAAATCTGACATGTGACGTTGACTGAACAAAACAGCAAGTCCCCAACGTGGGCCTGCATGGGATTTTTAGCAAGATTATATGTGATAAGAGAGATACTTGCTATTGTGGGTTTCTTTGAGAAGAATACAAGATCAGTCCAACACGTCACACGGCCGGGATTTTCTCTTCTAAAATCCAGTAGCTTGGTTGGTTTTCGTGGCAAGGTTCCTACATAGTTAAGTGATGCTCACAGCAGCAAGAGGGCTCTTTATCTATATATATCATGAGTGTATATAGGTATTATGATGGCAAGGAAGAGGTAGCCGAGTGGAGACACGGTGAAGGGCTTTTGCGTGTGCATGGAGATGGCCTCCTGGCCATATGCACAAACCCATCGGATACGCTCGCATTTGAGAAGCACGTCGGGTTGTTGCTCGTAGAACGCAGGAAGTGTAGAGGAGAGCGGGACACAGAAGTTGGGTTCACTATTCTGGGTATGAGAGAGATTCACATCAACCGAAAGATGACGTCGATGTGTTGTATACATGGGTGTACAAGGGGCTCGGGACTTCGGGTTTGGGCTCATGACTCAAGGGGAGTCATTAATATTGTACATGTATTTCTCTTTCATATAGTAAATATTCTGTCGCTCCCTGGACGTAGGCTAGGTGGGCCGAACCACGTTAAAATATTGTGTTGTGCTGTGTTTTTATTTCCGTTCGATTTTTTCTTGTTTCCGCGCATGACGCTAACAGTAACATCGTCTACAAGAAGGAAATGGAAAGAAAGACATATATAAGAAAGAACAGTCTCGTTGAGGGTACTTTGTAAATTGTTACTTAAAACACTTGCACACATGTTCTACACATGAAATCTGAGAAATTCATCAAATGTGCTCCACCATAGATCTTCTTGGGAAGAAAAAATAGTTCAATTTGCTCATTGGGTTGATCTTGTACATGTACAACAAAGTTAGAACCGTATTTAAAGTCGGGCCTTTTGAGTTTCATGTTAAGGTGAAGGGTAAAGTTGATTGATTGATTGAGAGAGAGAGAGAGAGAGAGAGAGAGAGAGAGAGAGAGAGAGAGAGAGCGCTATGGATGAACAGTGCTGAATGTGCATAATGGTGTTGAATGTGCATGTTTTACAGTTGTGGAGTAAGCATGGTTAAAGGGAACATGAGTCTTAAAATCATAATATGTGTAAGAAATAACAGAGAAAAAACTCACTCATAAACATCTACAAACTTACAGTGAGCAACCAGTGAAGTCATTGGCCTTCTTTTTATTAGATTTACACTGGCCTCTGTAAAAAGTGGCAACGATATTTTTTCAGTACAATCTAGATGGCATCCATAATTTCCCATATCGTTCACACTGATGGACAGAACAGCACCATGTTCAGAACCCTGCACACCAATAATACCTGTGAATCTTATGATCATTTGCAGTTTCGAATTCTCTCTCTACAGAGACTTCAACATTATTTCTCCATCTCTGTTTGTCTCAACATGCTCTCCTGTCATGTTCATATTTAGTAAATTCTCTTTCCCATTTTGTATAAATCACTCTAAAGCATAGATCTTTCTATAACTTTACCTCTTCAAACCACAAACCAAGCCAACTTCATTTGTTAAAAATAAGAACCATTTAGAATAATTTGCTCAAGTAAAACAAGGAAACCAAAATCTCTGACAATCGAACTAACTTGATATAACAGTCGTTGCAGTGCATCGTTGCTTTGGTTAATTGTGCCGTGGAACCGAACTCCTTTTCCTCTGACAACAAAATGATTTGAGATGGTAACAAAGTTCTGGAGAGGCTGCCAGTGGTAGCTATTCTTTGGTTTTACTTCAGTTCCATTGATAAGGTCAACTGATAGAAGGGTTGCAATGCTTCCATCATTAACTTCCATTGAGATTGTCACAACAAATTGAGACTTATTATCTATAACAAAACCAAACTAAAAATTGTCAAATATCAAGAAACATAATCTTATAGAAAAGCAGTAAGAATTAGAATCCAAAAAGCATAAATATGATAAGATCAAGACAGAGCAAATTGTAGTATTTGTTTCTTTGTGGATAACAATTCACCATTTGTCAATACAGTTCTTAGACATCTGATCAATACACCAAAAAGTGTAAATCTGATACAACGCGTGAAATAAGACCCTTTATCCTAAGTCTATCGATGAATCTCAATGCTCCCCCTAATCAATCTCTTTACGTAAGAAACTACTATGCTGCAGCATTCCACTAGCCCTTTTCACCTCTAGTTGTATTTCCCAAGATTTAAACATGAGACTTACAATGCTCTTCGATACCAATTGTTAGAGATCTGACCGATATGTCAAAAGCTCTACAGCTTATAAAACGTGCAAAATCAAGCCCTTCATCCTAAGTCTATCGATGAATCTCAACAAAAATAAGGATTCATTGAGCGCCACACAGTTATGTCCTCAATAATGGTCAGGACCTTAAAACTCCCAGAGGAACATATGCATTATATAATTATTTAAATTCTAAACCTAAGTTCACTTACCAAAGAAGAAAGGAAATTACTTCTTAAAAAGTTTAATCTACTGAATATAATACCTGGGAAGTTGAGAAGATCAGGATCCTCAATTGAAAACTCAAATGTGTCTTTCTCTTGGTTAAAGATTCGCAAGTAGTCTTTTGTATTCTTCAAATCCAAGATTATATATTCGGGGATGTGAATAAGTGGAGAATCATTGATAGGTTCGACCATGACCGGCACCTGACCATTTTGCATTCCATTCTTGTTCATGGTAGAAACAGTAATGACATCGTTCCCGTAGAAGTTCTCATTTCTAGAATAATAACATCACTAAAAATAAATAAGAAATACATCAAGGAAATTAGAAACAATAATATTTTGAACAAATGAGTGACAAAACTTTATTTTTGTTGTTGCTGTCGAAGTAGAATTTCTTTCATGATAGACATTTCTAGAAGCACCAGTTAAGCACTTGGGTTCGTCTAAGAATATCAAGAAAAAAGCTTTCCATAAATAAATAATATGCATAGTGAATAAAATTTTCTAATTGCAAGTGATGGGATGAAGTCTTAGATAATGAAGTTAAAAGGTGCAGTTAAAGATGCTAATACCCAAGATATTGAATGAAGTGGAGAGCAAAATTAATTACTTCAACATTGCCTACTAAGATCAAGTCCTTCACTTCCTCTCCTTTCTCACTACCCCATGGCTGCAAAAATTGCAATGGCATTGGAGCAAGAAACAGAGTTCCAGATTGTGTACTTAGAGTGACTGATATGTTCTCTGTTGGATCTGAATATTTTATCTCAAATCCTGGGAAACCACTGTCGACAAAAAAAAGTAACAAGTCAAAATCAACTGTGTAAGGGAGATGATTCAGTGAGATTACGATATAGTATACCAAAGTTTAAGGGATTAAGATGGTCAAATATAGATTGTTTCATAACATTAGTCTACATACAATGAGGTAGGGGTAGCAAGTTTTTCCCGACCTGCAAACCCAACCCAATATGGTCCAAAAAATTCAGATTTAGGTCAGGTAAATTCAAATCCTGGTCAGTTGGGACCTAAGTTACAAATTTCAATCAGAATTAACCGTAAATTTTTTGGACACCATAATAGTCTTTAGTCGATCATAACAGTACACTCTAATTAGCACCTAAAATTCATTTTTCCATTCAAAGAAGTTTTTTATGAGGAAAAGAACCTACCCAATCCGGGGACATATCGCATCTTCAATTGCTTGCAATTGAGTGGGAAGAGAAACAAATTGTGGTGGGGAGGTGAGGATAGAGATGTTAACAGTGCCAACAGCTACGTTCTCATTTCTATCAGAAATTGTGTAAGAGATAGAATCATTGCCAAAATATCCTCTGTGAGGTGTGTATCTCAATAGTCGTCCGTATTGAAGAAGTGACCCATGATGTGGCTTTGAGAGAGAGAAAAAAAAGTCATGTGAGTGAACTCATCCAAGCTGTAAATAAAGCATCTACATGACAAATATATTCTGATTGTAAGAACAATTAAATAGAATACTAAAATCACTTTTTGCTTAGCAAAATCCTAAGAATTCAAATCTTACCATTGATGTCTCAACAATACTAGCATTGTTATCAAAAGCAATTGATTCATTCTCCCACACAGATAGCTCATCGTTGTAGGCTTCAGGGAAATACTCTTCTACAACAAATGTAACAATAACACATAACCCAAGATTCAGATATAAATAAGAACTATATCTATGAACTCCTATTTAAAAAGTAATCTTTAGCATCCAAAAAACACTAATTGCTGTTTAAAAGATTTGTTGTATAGCAAAACAGAGTACAAAGAGCAGTTTTAATGTTTAAACTCGTGTAGACAAGGAAGAACTCAATAAATACTTTTTTGCATTTAATCAAAAAGAAGTTTAGTGTCTAAGGTCGGTTTTGTCACAATTATTTTTAGAAGCAACACGAAGTAGCAATTTCTGTTTTAGTAGAGAAGTAAACTTCGTAAAGCACCAGAGACTCTAAATCAAGAAAATAAATCAGAGGCTATGAAACTCTGGAATTCAGTTTATGACTACAGTTTATAGATATGAAGTATATGCCGCAATAGCACGATCTTACCCATCAACTGCTGGCCTCAACCAACTTCGATCAACTGTAAAATTCAAAATACTAATGCAAATCAAAAACTACCTGCAAGTTAGAACTCAAGGTTCAGCACTCTCTGTGGTGATATTTTGACCTCAGGTGTTCTACAGGTCCAATTTTGTTCTTATTCATTCATAGTGTCAATGGAAAGAATATTGAATATCAGGACATCAGATCATTAGAAATGTATAAAGTGCCTTGTGGATGTTAGTGATAGTTAGCAAATAAGATTGGGAGAATTTAATCTTTCAAAGATAAATATAAAGATTAGGAGAACTGAACCCGTTGTAATTCTTCAAAATGATAAATGATATTGCTACACTTGAGACTTCTAGCAGGAATTTTTTTTAAATGAGTAGACACTAAATCATAAGATTGAATTATGGAGCATTATATAAAACATCAAATAAGAAACTGGAACAAACATTATTGAATTTGAATGTAAAAATAAATTTGAAGTATATAATGTTGGGTGATTTATTTCTCAGAAGATGGTTGCAATTAAAAAAAATGACAAGATTTCTATCTTCATGTTTTATTGTGTGCAGTGGTGAAGATAGTGATTCTTAGCATTGTTTCCACCATTGAATGATTAGATATGATCAATGGAACACCCTGCAGCGTTGCATACTGGATCATCTGAAAAATGCAGATGTGATTAAGATGGGCCACCAGGGTAAACCGGGGCCAACCGAGGTTAGTAAGATCCTTCCCAAGACTTGGAGGGCTTTGTTCCTGCCTTCTTTTCCAGGCCAGCTGGTACAAAAGATTCCAATGTGGCAGATTTTTTGGCAATCAGGGAAGTGCTTAGGATCTTCAAGAGCCACTTTCAAGTCAAGATCATGATTGAATGGGGGACTCAGAAATTGTGATTTATTGGGAGGAAGAAACCCCCATGGAAGCTTCTTACTCTATACAGAGCAATTTGGCAGTTGAGGAGAATCCTAGTTGTGTCCTTCGTCCATGTCAGATGATGTGCAAATTGATTTCCTAGTAAAGAATAGGATCCAAAAGTATGATTTGTTATTGGATTTTCATTAGATTGAGTTTGTAATGGTTTTCAATAGTCGTTTTCTAGTTAGTGGTATGGTGTGGCACCCATCTTGGCCTCCCCTCCTATCTTATACTCTCTTCATTTTAATGAAATTTTGTAGTAAAAAAAAAAAACTCGACTAGTGATTATCAGTTAACCAAACACAATTTTCACGGGTTGATACAAAGTTGAATGCAACCAGGCATCGGAGGATGATGTACCAAACCACCATTTAAGTAAATTTTGGATTTGACGAAGTTTTGGTTTCAATGTTTCCAATATCAACATCCTAATGCTGCAATTATTGATTTCATGGCATATTGAAATGAAACATAAAATGGCTTCTACCAACTTCTATGTACTGATTGGACTCACTTTCATACACTTCAATCTTAAACGGACAAGAAGACAAGCTCTTTCTCTCAAATGAAATGCATATGTCAAAGTTTCCCAAAGCCCTCACTTGGTATTGACCAACATATGACCCATCATTATTATCTGTGAATTTCCATGTCACGAAACTGGAATTGTTCACAGGACGAATCTCAAAATTGAGCTTTTCTTGTTGAGACAAGACAGGATTGGAGAAGGAATCCGTGAGCTGCACTACTACTTCATTTGTAACAAGTTTTGCCACTCTTGGAGAAAATTTCACTACATTTGAGAGAGAGATATCGACTTCACCTGCAACCGAATAATGAAGATCATTCCTTGGAAAGAAAAGGCGAACAGTGAGATCATGTGAGAGAGATGTACACAAAAAAAAAAAATTGTTATACACATAAATATTTAGGTAGGTGGGTTAACAAATACCTGGAAATACTTCCTTAATGTAAGGGAGATCACCATTTAATGGAATATTTCCAACAAATACCCAAATTTCGTAGACTCCAGACTTTTCAGGTGTGTAAATGACATTAAAGGAACTCGTCTGAATTTCCGGATCACACCAGATGAATCAATAAGAACCCGTTATTATTATGTAGTATGAATAAAAAAATTCTAGCAAGTGAAACATCTTACAGTATTTTTCAGATAAATTGAAACTTCAGGAGCACTTCCATTCTGACCTGCAGCATCATCTCTATGCTCTATTCCATAGAGATTGAAAAAAAAAAAACCTCATATTACATTATACATGTTTCTATAATATTAGAAATCTTAGTATACAGTCGCTGAGAAATTTTACCATCCACAATCAGCGTCGGGAGTATGGTTGCTCGAACATGGTATGAATCAATTTTCCTTATAATTTGTACACGAAGTCTTTCTGCTTCAACTGGAGAAGGATTGTGGTAGATATCTTCCAAATAGACCGAGAAATATGATACTTGGCCAGCAACAGAACCGGCTAAACCGGATCCATTTACAACACTGTTTGGTCCATGGCAATAGCCTGTTGAAAGAATTATCAATTTTTAGAACATGGAAAAACATATTGTGTCAATGAGTAATTTAACAGAATATATAGAATCTAAACATCTGAATGACAGATAAAAGTGGAGTCGCACACTATTTGATGTACATCCCAATGAACACTTAGAAACTATACCCACACATACCAACAAATACAGTGTAGTCATAGGGCATAACAGAGATGCTTTCACTTCTCTCAGGATCAAAAACAGTAAGCATGAACTCCCCTGGCTCAGATACACTGAAAGAAAGCAACTGAATGCCTTGCGATACTTCTTGAAAGTAGAAATCTGCTACAGGGATGGACAAATTTGTCGCCTTCTCAACAACTCTGGCATCAAATGTATGAAAACTGGGCACAAGATTTCCAAACTGATCTTGCTGATATATGGATATTTCCAGCTTAGAAAAAATTTGCAGGGCATTTGTTTCATACTTCCATTTGGCCAAGCAATGGGTGACATTTAGTGATCCTGTTGAAGCAGAACATGTTCAATTCTATTGAAGTTCGATACAAATGAAAGAAAATGTTCTTTATGTGCTAGATATGACTAGTTTCCTATGAAAAAAAAAATAGTAGAATTCTGTGTCCACAATTAGTATAAGAAAGCAGTTTTAATATATTCTTGCAATGAAGAACAAAACAAGGAGTACACAGGATGCTTGGAGAGGAACGTTATTAGGCCGGTGATCTCTGGAAATCAGGCTTCTTCATCATATCATTGTCATATCCCATCTTTCTAGGGTCAGCTTTTCGAATCATGCATTTTCATTCTGATCTATCAATGACCATGTACTCTGTCACTCAACAGTCTCCCATGTCCTTTATCCCCTTGGCCGAAGGTTTTAAGGTCGGCCCCTTTCCTAGTTGTCTAAGGACACAACTCAACTCATGTAATTGACATGTATCAATTCATATTAGCTATTATTTATTACATTAAGTTAAATCTACTCACCTGGTTTTACCTTGAAAGGTAGAGGGGAGCCATTTAAGGTCTGATTTTCTCCCTCTATGTGCAATAAGAGATTTCCAGCTGTGGAAGGAACAAATTCAAATCTGATATATCCAAACTCATCCCAACCCTTGTTGGTAACATTCATAATCACTGTGGAACCATTTTCATGAAATGCAGACACTGAAAAGTTATACGCCTCTCGTCCTTCATTGGCCGATGTGATGCTATTCCCAAATGCATCTTTGGGAAGAACAATGACGTTTGCTGTAGTCCCCGCTGCAAACTCGTTTGCAAGATTAATCCATGAAGCAAAACAGACAGATGGGTGCAAACTTCCTTCAATCAACAAAGTTGTTCCAAGTCATAAGTTAATTAAATTTAACCAAAAACAAAAATATGGATGGTAGCCTTATTGCTTAGTATGTAAACATAATTATATATAAACTCATCAATAATAACCTTTAAATGAAAAGTAGATCAATTTGAATAGTCGAATTTGAGGTTACTACCTGGTGTAACGCTGAAATGAAGACTCGCAGTCGGAGATTCCCAAATGATAGTCATTGACGATCACCGGAAAAAGTCCTACCATAAGCGGAATGAAGGTAATATTCCAATGAGTAGAATCAACCTCAGGAGAAGCTGAGACGCCGGATATGTATGAACTGTTTCCCTTTCTTCCATTTACTGTAAATGCAAATCTATTTGTATCTCTCTCTGAAGGAAGATTGACACCATTTTGCTGATCCTCAAGTATTTTAATTTTGACAGTTGCTATATCTCCTGCCTTGAATTCATTTTTATCATCAAGCCAACTTACCAAAAGGCTAACCGGGTTCGATTTTTCTGCAATGGTTGAAGCAAATTATCTCACAAAAATTAAAAATGAGAAAGAAATTTGATGACATGAGAAGACTAAAGGAGGAAACATCAGACATTTTAATCCTTACCTTCTGTAGATACCAATTCTGTGGTGGATGTAAGATTTAAAGGTAAAATGCACAGAAGAAATATGAAATCCACAGAGAAAAATATCTGACACTTCTTCATCTCTTTCATCCAAACGAGATTTAAAAATAAATAAATAACTCTTGAGGAAGTTGGGAGTTTGGAGTGGAAGTAAAGAAGAGAGAAGTTATGAAATTAACCGCCAGTAACTGCATCTATTTCCTATGTGGCCAGAACTGACCCCACATGCCGACGTGGCACACTTGGAGGAATCACACATGCATCATGTGGGCCCCCGTGGTGACTCAAAAATAGAACCCCTAGAAAAGTTGAGTTCAGACACTGTTCGAAAACTTGAAATTGGGACTCGCACATAAAATCTTAATTGAGTGAAAAAACTTAGCTGAGTTTTTAGTAAAATTAAAAGAATTGGAAAAACTCACCACTCGACTCAAAATCTTGCCTAGTCGAGTTGAGAACATTCAGACTAACTCACCCAAGTCATTATGAGTTTTTAAAATAATGGGTTCAGATGACTCCTTATTGATGTCAAAATAGTAAGCTCAAATTTAAAATCTACTCAATGAAATTGAATTGAATTTGTATCTAATTGGATCTTATACATGAGTTATACTATGATTATTGGTCAAAAATTTCTTATTTAATTCTTATACTTTTCTAGGCTAAAGGATTGTTTGATAGACAAAATGAAGATAATAAAAAAAAAGTGACATCATGACTAATACTTGGATTATCTAGTCAATGCCCATTCTTTCATTCCTCTGCAAGACATATTATTTTTTGAACTTGGAATAGTAAAATGGCATATTTTTTGAGTATTCTTTTCAAAAAAAACTCCTTAAACTTTCACCCTATTGTAAAAAGTCATTTCGTCTGAAATCGTTTTATCTTCCTTCCTTTCTGCCACATTAGCCATTGGTGCCTAAAAGTTAGTCTGTCGCCATTGGATCATCTCCGTCTACAACCCTCAAGTTCAACGAGAAACCCTACCACTTCGCAAGATTTGGAAACAAATTATCCAAGAATCGTTTTTCAAAGTTTCTCGAGAGAGACCGCAAATAAGAGGGTTTTCAGAGCAGCAACAAATCAGCAGTATAATAAAAGAAAAAAACATCGCCAGACTTTTACAGTTTGTGATGTCCTTAATCACTTTTGTAAGTAATCTTTTATTTCGAATGTAGAGACAGCTGAAAGCATTGAGTGTGTGGGGGATACTCTTATAGTCTCATAAAATATTGAGCTCACTAAACTTACTGACTCATTTAATTTAAAATTTTATTGAGTCAAATTAACATAAACTAATTTAATTAAGTTTTTTCAAAATTTTAAAATACAGCTAAACTACGGTCAATTGAGGTAATCTGTCTATTTTGGTGTATGGGTCCTATATAATAATAAATTTAAATGGTTGAAAATGTTTTTTTTTAAGATTTAGATTCAATTTTATTTGATTTCTATTTCATTGTTTGTTAAATTGATCATGGTAATTAAAAATATTTATTCGATTGTTAGTTTTTATCTTAAAAATAAAAAATTAAAATGATCAATATATTTTGTTTTTGAAAGTTTGATAGTTCAAATGACAAAGAAAAGATTCAGTCCTGCCTTGACCTGTATTTTTTCCACTAAAATCTATTCAAGACTGTCTCTATCTTTAAAGTTTTTCATGTGAACTATCCAGTTGTCGGTCTATAGAATATCCCATCTTTTTTTTTTAATTAAAATAAATATTATTGAATAAATAATTTTATCCATAATGTTCAGTCCAACCAAATAGCTTAGATGTATGGATGTCGTGTGGAGTCTATTGAATGATGAATCTGAACTTTTAAAAATGTGAGCCCACCTTGGCAGTATGGGCCTCGTAGAGAGCCCATTAAATGATTCATCTGAATCTTTAGAAATGTCAACCCACCTTGGAATCTTGGATGTATGCTTGTATGGGCCTCAAGTAGAGCTCATTAAATGGTGAATTTGAACCATTAAGAATATTTTTGTTTTTAGAATTTGTATTATCTGATATTGATGTCCTTCGAATACATTCTCACCACTAGATTATTTATTATAAATAAAAATATTCATCTATTAAAATTAAAAAAAGATTTTTTTTTTCAATTTATCATTAAATGAGCCTTCGCCTTCAAACCCATAAATTTCTTTTATTAACAGTAGTCTTGTCAATTTATATGCTGTAAATCTTTTTATTTCATTTGCATGAGCCTACCACGAATTGGGGTAAATGCCAATGAATATTTTTCCACTTTTCATGCACTAAACTACTCTCGATTTGCAAATTACTCAAAATATAACTACTTCTTTCTGAGTACAAAGACGTTAGATAAACTTTCACATGCACATAGCCGCAGGATACAAGCATCAGATAACCTATGACTTATTGTTATACATTTATTTAAAACAAACTATTTTAACATCTTAATTAAAAACATTTTATTTTTGTATTTGTCTATAGTCACAAATTTCATTCTATTTCAACTAAAATAGATGTAAACATTTTGTTTGCTTACTAATCCAAAATGAGACCCCCATGAATTTTTTCAATCTCTATTTTGAGTGTTTTGGTATATTTTGATTCATTTTGACCAAAATGAACAAAACTTATGTGTTTCAGTCACAAAAATGTATTGCATTTTAGCTTAACAAATATACTTTTTTTTCTTAATTAATTGCCAGTCTCTTATTCATTCATTAGTAATTTATTTGTCTAATTCTATAAATTTAATACAATTTACTATTTTATTTTTTATTTGTAATAGTTATATTTTATTCTCCACTATTTAACTCTCTATTTTTAAATGATATAATTTTGTAAAAAATTAATTTTGTCATAACTCATCGTCTATCCGCGTGTTTCAAATTCAATTATTCCTGTCACTTAGTGTTACAACAAGCCGAGTAGTCCACGACGTGACGTTGTACTAATACGACTCCATCTGGCATAATTAAATTTAATTTAGTTAAAATTTACGAACCATAAATACAAAATTAATGCTATAATTAAATACGAAACAAGAGCTAAGACAAGGGTGCCGTCCGAAAACGTCGACATGGAAACATGACAAATGAGTACGGTGATGGAGAGCACATCCTATTCCCATTGGGCCCACCCACATAGTCAGTAATTTTCATATAATTCGTTAAAGAATTTTTATTATGAAGATAAAATATTTCAGATGTCATATTGGCATTATTCTTTATTTTTATTTTTCTCAAAATAGATAGTTATTTGATTTTTTTTCAAAATTTTATAAGAGTTGTACATATTTTAGGTATTTAGACTTTAAAAGATATAATATTTGACAGAGTATAATAAAAATATAAGACTTGAAAAACTCATTCTAGATGGATAGAAAAAATAATTAGAAATGATGAAATATATCAAATAAATCTTATCCTCTCTTCAGTTGAAACATTGATATATTAAAAATATCAAAAGTCAGAAATAATATGTATTTCTTTGAATTTCATTATTCGGATTTTATGGCACTAGAATGTCAAATACAAGTGACACATTCCATGTGGTGGCCCACACCATGGGAAACAAAAAGTGGGGCAGCAACCCGCAGAGTTCCACGAAGAAGAAAAATATTCGATCCAGTGAGATTATTGGGTCGTGGTCGTGGATATGATTGAAAACAGATAGACCCACCACCGACAGTGGCCCCATATGGATGCACGAGACAAAGATTGTCTCGCGGGCTACTATACTTACTGCAGGAACCAAAGAATAGGCGCAGCCCGAATCTCTCCAAAAAATGGATTTTACAGCCCAAGCCAGTCAAGCACCGTCCACATCCCACAAGATGCGGGACCCACCACAACCTTCAACCGGCTACGGAAACAACTCCTGGTCATCCCCGTTCTCCTCCCCACATCCTCCATGACCGGTTCTTCCGGTAACCTCACAATCCCTTAAAATATCCAATCTACCAACCATAGCATGTGCTTGAGATTAAAAAATGAGTCTTACAAAGCACTGCTAATCTTTCAATTTAAATATAATAAATTTAATTATTATCTCAGAAAATATAAAGTTATAAGCAACTTTTAATTTAAAAATATATAAAATTTTGAATACAAAATGATACAGTTTACCAATTCATCACACATTTTGTTTCTATAAAAGTTATTTACACTTTTTTTTTTTTTATGATGTATTTACACTATTTCACCTAACCTTCCATTCTTCAATATGCAAAGTGATAGCATCCATAATCCTCACACACCTCACTTCAAAATTTAATTTTGTTTAATACACTTGAGAATATAAAATATATATTTGAGAAAATGAGTGTTCTCTTTTCGTAAAAATATATAATATAATTTACTTACTCTTGAATTATCTAGAAAATCCTTTTATATTTAATATATTTGTGATTAGAAGATTGAAATTTTAGATTATAAGATCAAGATTAGGATGGTCACATGAGTCACATACTTTGTTAGCATAAAATTCAATTAATTAATAAAAAAATAGTAAATGATAAATTCTAAAGTAAAATATTAGTTCTCTTTAAAACTAATAGTCATAAAATTCAATTAATTAATAAAATATAAAGTAAAATATTATTTGTTTAAAACTAATAGTCTATTTTAAAAAATCTATATTTTAAAATTTTACTAATGAATGACAGTGATACCTTAGAATAGTCCAATCTCCTCCACTTGATTATTTTCTTTATAGGATTTCAACTTATTGAAATGTTAGATAAGAACAGGAATATTATATGCACAATACATTATCAAGCTCTACATCTCTAATATCGGTTGAAAATTTGAGATTTAAGATTTTAAATATAGAATTTTTAAGTTTTACATTTAAAAATA
This sequence comes from Chimonanthus salicifolius, assembly GCA_013350335.1. Classification (NCBI taxonomy): domain Eukaryota; kingdom Viridiplantae; phylum Streptophyta; class Magnoliopsida; order Laurales; family Calycanthaceae; genus Chimonanthus; species Chimonanthus salicifolius. The sequence goes on along the minus strand of CM023536.1, from coordinate 66,981,401 downwards.
TGTTGAGGAGATGAAATACTATACAAATAATGATAAATTCCTTTGCATCTAATAATTGTCCATTATTTATATTCTCAGTCACATTCACACTAATAATTTGGTACCAGTCTACCCACCAAAACTCCTCTTCAAAATAATAAATGATAAATATTGATATTAAAATTAAATTATAAAACTACAATAAATTCAAGTAAATTATTTAACTGCGCTCATGTTTTCAATGGTAAATGAAATCATTAAAAATATTTAGCATTCATTTAAATTTTAAACTATTTGATTTAATATCATAAATAAAAATATTTATTAAAAAATAATAATAAATTATATTTTTAATGAATTAGTAATCTTCAAAATGACCCATTCATATATCAATCTTTTTATTGTAGAGCAAGTCCCATCATCTTATATATTAGCCCATTGGACCACTTGTGATTTTAACTTTTAAACACGATGGTTTGTTAGATGTGACTAAAAATAGTCAATTATTAAATAATAGATTATAGAATATAATTAATAATAATGAGAGTAAGAAGTCAAAGAAGTTTTAAAAGGGAGTAAAAATTAGAAACTAGTAAAAGAGGGAGAGAAACCACCAGCTAATCTCGCCGTCCCTTGCCGCGTTAACGCGGCTATTTGTCGGGTGTGCGATACCATTCCTATAAATACTCCCTCCTCACCTTCCATTTTTCCGCAGGTGCAGCTAAAGTTCCGTGGACCTCTCGTTCCTGCATCTCCATCTCTTCTTCTTCTCCTCCATTTGTCTTCTTTTATCCATCTCTTTTTCTTCCTTCTTGTTCTCTTCTTCCCATCTCCATCTTCCAGAAAGAAAGAAAACTAAAAAGATAGTAGTTAGATACATAAGGGGGAAAACAATCGAAGATGCCGTTGTTAGAAGATGAACTCTTTCCGTCGACGCCGGGGAAGGTGAAGATCGAGAGGACCCATACCATCCACCGTCAATTCCACCGTTGTTTTGCTTCGACAAGCACCATGTTTTTGTGGGCTCTCTTTCTGATCGCTTTGACGGCTTCTTATCTCAGTTTTCAGAGCTTCGTTGACAGCGGCAGCAAGTATTTCACCGCCTCGTGGGGTGGAATCCAGTGGGAGAAACAGGTCAGGCACAGCGCCGAGGTTCGCCGTCCGGGCGGGATGTCGGTGCTGGTGACCGGCGCCGCCGGTTTTGTCGGCACTCACGTCTCATTGGCCCTTCAAAAAAGAGGAGACGGGGTTGTGGGTCTGGATAATTTCAATAATTACTACGATCCGTCTCTTAAACGGGCCCGAAAATCCCTTCTGGGATCGCACGGGATCTTCATCGTCGAAGGTGATATCAACGATGCCCGGCTGTTGGCGAAGCTCTTCGACATCGTCGCCTTCTCCCACGTCATGCACCTCGCCGCCCAGGCCGGCGTCCGGTACGCGATGGAGAATCCAGCGTCGTACGTTCACAGCAACATTGCGGGTCTGGTCACCCTCTTAGAAACCTGCAAATCCGCAAACCCGCAACCCTCAATCGTCTGGGCGTCTTCAAGCTCCGTTTACGGGTTGAACGAAAAGGTCCCATTTTCCGAGTTGGATCGGACCGACCAACCCGCTTCCCTATACGCCGCGACGAAGAAAGCCGGCGAAGAAATCACCCACACTTACAATCATATCTACGGATTGTCGATAACGGGTCTACGGTTCTTCACCGTATACGGGCCATGGGGCAGACCCGACATGGCATATTTCTCCTTCACCCGAAACATCCTTCAAGGAAAGCCGATTACGGTTTACCGGGGCAAAAATCACGTGGATCTGGCCCGAGACTTCACCTACATCGACGACATCGTCAAGGGCTGTTTGGGGTCGCTCGACACCTCCGGAAAGTCTACCGGCAGCGGCGGAAAGAAGCGCGGACCCGCCCCGTTTCGGATTTTCAACCTTGGGAATACTTCCCCTGTTACGGTTCCTACACTTGTGAATATTCTGGAGAAGAGTCTCAAGGTGAAAGCGAAGAAGAACATCATTGAGATGCCCGGCAACGGCGACGTTCCGTTCACGCATGCCAACGTCAGTGCGGCGAGGAGGGAGTTGGGTTACAAGCCGACGACGGATCTGCAAACGGGTCTCAGGAAATTCGTGAAATGGTACCTTTCTTACTATGGATACCATAGCAAGGGGAGAAAAGCTGTAAAATAATTAAAAATATGTTATTTTTAATTTTATTTTATCTTTCTGCAAAATGAGTAAAAAAGAAGAAGAGAAATACTGATTCTTTTGTTATTAGAGTAAGGGAGAAAATTTGGAGCAGAGAAAAAGGAAAAGAAAAGGGTCTCTGCTCTGGATTCTCTTTTGCTTTTCTTTCTTTTTTTTTTTTTTGGGGTTAATGTAATTGTGTAAAGAAGTTTATTGGGGTTTTTCCCGAATTCCATCTTGTATCCCAATCCAATACGCTTTTTCCCCATTCTCGTTTTTTATTGTTTTATTTTTATTTATGATCTTTTTAATTTGAATATTCTCTGTACTGTACATTATTTATATCTTTACTAAGAAATGAACAAGTTTTTTTTTATTAAAATTGAGCCCCGCCCCCCCCCCCCCCCCCCCCCCCCCCCCCCCGCGTCTTCTCTCCCTCTCTGAAATTTTTATATGAAATGTACATTAAAAAGTTTAATTGCCCACAATGATAATCCTCAAAATTTGATTGAGGCTCAGTAAATTTTATGTAACACGTTATTGTTTTGTGTTTTGTGTTCAGCATTTAAAAAAGTAGACTTTCATTAGTCTCATTTAGGCCTCTCCTTAATCGTGTGGAATGGAAGACCAATACACTTTGTATCATCTTTTATAGGTTTTATTATGTTAATTGATTTGATAATTAGATTTAAGAAAACGTGTAATGCAAATCTACGTGTAAAAAATACAAATGGTAGATGAATGTTTTTGTGATGAAAATTCAAAAATGCAATTCATTTTGTAAGTAAATATGAAATACGAGAATGGGTGAAATTGTATTTTCCTCTTTGAATTTAATAGACGATGAAAGAAACGGTTAAATCGAGTTAATTTTAAATCATTTTTAAGTTCACAAGATTTAAATTGGATTGAAGAATCCCCACATAGAGCTTTTAATATTTTTAAATAATATAAAAATGTAATGTAGGTTTGGTCACTTACTAAAAGAATGCCAAGTGGATGGAACAATGCCATGTGTATGAGGAAGTATTAAATTAATACAAATTGATTGATAGATAATAGGTTGTTTAACACTTAAACATGTAATGCCAATTGGAATTTAAATTTTAAGAATTCTGCTTCATCAGCGCCACCTTATAAGGACAGAAAATTCAGGTTACTTTCATGGCATTTTGGTTAATTAATGAACACCCTTTGACTGCGTGAGGGTGTTTTTGTAATTAAAAAAGGGTTCGACTTAATTAGTTCTATTTTTACTTTTGACTTTAGTAAATTTCTTGAATAGTCTAGGAGTGAGATGTGGGGGCCAGGGGAAAGGTGTTCAAGGGAGTAATCCACTGGGGATTGGTGAGGTTGCGGGAAATTTGGAAATTATGGTTAATGAAAGTGAATAAAATTATGGTTAATTTTATTTTTCATTAAAGGTAGTGAAAAAGTCACTTACCCTAATTTTATGTTTGCTGGTGACCACATGGTAGGACCATAAATTTATACTATTGTTTGAAATTTTGAAAAGACTCAATTAACTGACGTCAAATTGACTCTAAATTTTTTTAATGAAATTAATCAATTATTTTTTGTTTTTAATTTAACTTTCATTTTTTTAAGCTTTACTTGGATTGTGCTGATTGACCAAAATACCCTTTAAAGTTTAAAGAGGTTGGAAGAGACTGGTCAGCATTTTGTCTTCATGTATGAAAGCAGTGCAAAGTTGTGGAAAACAAGGGATGATGAAGGAGAATAGACGAGATAGTGAGAGTGCGAGAGAGATCTCCAAGGAGATAGAGACAGCTAAGGAGAGTGAATAATTGGAGAAGAACAGCTGGCTAAGACACGGTTGAGATGGCCCCACATGGCTTTATGATGGTACGGTTGCCGTCGATTCGACAGCTGATCCAGCTGTAAATGCTCTTTTCTCTCGTTGCCCACACGGAGAAACTCCTCTTATTTCTTAGGATTCTTTGCTCCATTTCATCATCTATCCATCTATCTATCTATCTTTCTCTCTCTTTTCACTTGGATTCTTCATTAGATTTAATGGAGATCTTTTATAGATTATGTATGTATCTTTAATAAATAAAGATTTAAAGTACAAAGTCCAAACATAGGATTCGTATTCTCTTGTATTCACTAGAGGAGGATGGCATGGATTGGATGGGAACATGATAAATGTATTTGTTTTTAAATTTAATTTTTAAATTTTAAATTCAATACTTTAGATATTTACCAAGACATCTCGTGTTAAGAACAAGGTAGTAATCCTCTTATAATTTATGAGTGTTTTGTATAATTAGACACGAGCTTTTGTAGATTTTTTACTTTATTCTCGCTCGAAAATTAAAAAAAAGGTCAGAAATAAACTCTTTGACCGAATCATTAAAATCGAATCATTAAAATTTATCTAAATAAAACTGTTTTTTATACAAAATAACAAATCGGATCATTGAACAGATCACTGAAATAGGCAGGTGAAGGATATAAAGGACAATATAGTAAAACTCGTGTCAAGTTACACAAAATATCCATGGAAGGATTGTTGTTGAGATGTTTCGACCAATATAATATGAATCAACAAAAAATTGTTTCCCTGTATTTGACATTTCTAGATGATACACATATTACACTTAAACCATATATAATTCATCAATTATTAAACTTTTTAAACTTTTTTTTAAAAAGCTCCTATCTCTTGACTTACAAAAAATGTTTTCCAATGAAATTTCTAAAAAATAAATCTTGGCCAGTTGGCCATGCTAACTAATAATTAATCAATATATTGTGAGTCCCACCTCAAGGTCTAAAGTATAAACAACAAAAGGTAGAAGAACTTAAACGTACTTTTTCCATATTATTTATAACAAAGAGGCTTAGTTTCATCCAAGAACAAATGTGATTTTTATCGTCACTGAATTGAACATATTAAAAATCTCATACTTTTAAAAAGACCTTCAACTTTTATTAAAATTTAAAATTTTCAAAAGAACTCTTTTTCCTTAGTTTATTAGCAATGTAGCGATAGATTCATTTTTAGATCTATATTTTAGAGCTCATTTAGAGGTAAATAAGCACTTAATGGGTAGGATAACTAAAAATATTTTTTATAAATTAGAGTGTCTCAAAAAACCAATTGAATTAGATGATTAAAATATTACATTTTAAACCAAAATTAATATTTTAATTTCAATATAGTGATGAGAGTAACCCTGATCATGACCAAATTAGAAGTACGCCAAGTGTACAACATATAATAAATATAATATAAAAATGAGTAAAAAAAGTGAATTAAGAGATTATTTTTCAAGTATCCTATACAATGCTTCAAATAATGTAAAGTATACCCATATGGGTATACCTCAAGTGGTTGCCTTCCACCTCAGAATGCAGGAGGTTGCTGGTTCGAACCCTAATGACCTAACTTTGGTGTGTCCTAGAGGTAGTGGGCTCATCAATGGGAATTTTACGCTGGATATTCTGTGATTTTCCACATGTAAATTAAAAAGAATAAAAAAAAAAAAAATGTAAAATAGTCTATTATATATAAATAATTGTTATAATATAGTTGACCTCTAGCCAAGGGACTTTTTTGACACTCTTATCAAGATTTAGAGAAACTTCATTAGTTGTGAAAAAATTAAAGCTTTTTGTTAAATAAAGATAAAAACTTATTTAGAAAAATCCCTCAAACAGTATCACCAATTCGGGTAAGTTCGATCAAGCTTTGATCAAATTCCGAGAATAATGTGCCAAGAATCCCCCACGAATCTAGTTTGTTATTCGAATCTGAATGGAATTATGGACGTTTTTAACTTTTAAGCTTAGATTCAGGACAATCCAAGTCATGCCATATGATTTTGGATTACTATTCCTATTATTTTTTATTTTTCTCATATTGTTCTATATTTCTTTGAAAAAAATAAAATAAAAAATGGCCGAAACAAGGTGTCACTTTTCTTTTTTTCACCCCTACTCTATACATCAAAATTTTATCCTTTTGCTGATGTGGGCACATCTTAATCTTATTTAAGCTTTTTAATACAATTAGATTGCAAGTATCTATACTATAAGTCTATTATAATAATTAATTACTTTAAAAATGTGAATTTCTTTGACAAAATTATTTTTTTAAGTAGATCAACTCTAACTCATTATCAACGGGTATGAATCGATATTTTAATACATACTGTCATTGTGATTTGTGAAGGGGGAGGAGATTGTGAGAGTATATATTTATTATTGAAATGAAACTTTTAGTGACGTTATTAATACTGTTACTAAGATATTTAAATGACATGATGTGATGTACTTAAATAATGGCATGTCTTATGCTTTTTGGGCTTAAATTCCCTTGGCTTCCAAGAGACGTTTTAGTGCAATGAGCGTCACTCATAACGGACAATTGAAATTGTGAAAATTATGTCTTTTATTTTAATTTTAATTTTTTAAAATTTTTATATAAAAAATTAGATGAATTGAAGATTAGATCCATTCTATATCATTATAAAAACTACCAAGAATATAATTCATCTAATCTTATGAGTCTTTGATTTTTACAATGAAATTTTATGGACGGACACCTTACGCAAGTTAAGACTTTTCAATTATATGAATTCATTCATCCAAATGAGTCCATATGATTTTTTGCATGAAGGTCTTACGGAAATTGTTCTTAGAAAAAAAATTATTACACGACATTATCACAATTTTCATTACTTTTTTTATATTTCCATCTCAAATTGAATTATCTTATTGTGTCTTCTAATAATTTGAATTTTTTTTCTATTTGTCATTTAAAAAGATACATTTTGTACTGTGCTATTTTGATATAATATGTTTAAGAAAGTAAATGTTTTACATTTTAGAATTAACAATTACCTTGATTATGAGGCCAAAATATAGTGTAAAAGGGAGGACCATGTTATAACTCATTTGAAGACTCAATCACGTTCTAAGTTTTGGTCATATAATATAAGAGTTGGCAAATAGGCAGTTGTTACATTTGGCTCTTTTTTTTTTAATTAATTTTAATACTAAATAAGAAATATATATATTCATTTAGGTTCCTAACATGGACAAAATCAGTTAGAAGACATGGGATAGAGTGAAATTAACATTTTATCTCTACCGATATAACGTTCATCAAATAGTAATGTACCAATAACAAGCTGTTCTGCATGTATATATTTTATATATCGGTATGTCAGTATCTAATAAATGATATATCAATAAAGATAAAATAAGAATTTCATCAATGACGTATCTCCTAACAAATTTTACAGCTATTAAGATGAAGATCCCATTCATTTAATTTCCTATCTAATATTCCCCTAATCATAACATGTGGAAAATGTAAAGACATTCTAAATGTGCTCGTACAAGAGACAAAAAGTGTTTGTCTCCTTTGAGAAGCCAAGGACAATGGGACCACTATTCAAGAAATTAGGGTTTTTCTCAACACTCCATAGATTTTGATAGGTCATGAGGTATCGAAATCGTTTTGAGTGTTTAAGTGCAACTCACTCCAATAATAAAATGGCATGTTGGCTTAATGATATGCTTTTATGTGGGCATCTTCTAAAAACATTCTTCTCCAACACAAATATTCTCTAAAAGTGTTCCATTACATGAAATTAGGAAATAAATCCAATTTAACTTATCTAAAATATTATTGAATTTGATTCGACCTCAGCCAAATTGCTGATTCTAATTATTCGACTCGATCCGACCTAAGTTACTCAATTCGAGTGTTGTTTTATAACTTGGTGAATTCAGATCGAGTTGCTTTTGAAATTTTTAACTCGACCCGACTCGAATTTTATGGGGATTTATGTTTTCTCAACTAGACCCGACTCGAATATACAAAAACATAACTCAAATCCATTAATTTCTCAGATCGGGTCATGCAAGTGAGGTTAAAATCCGACCCAAGTTTCACCCCTTCATACAGTAAATAGAGTAGTTTATTGAGATTTTAATTTAAAGTGACTAATTTTTTTTTTTTCATGATCGAGGTGTGCAAGGCCTCTTAGAACACCCAACTGATCTCTAAGACGTGTGTAAGTTTCCCTATGCAAATACACCAAATAAAATTACGAGAAGTGATTCTTTTAAATGAAATGGGATGTAGTTAATGAATTATTAGTCGTAGTTTCGTAGGCATCACTTTTTATAAAAAGTGGATCCTTAATTAAGGACGGATCTTGTTTAAAATATCTAATAGGTTTTGGAAATTTATATTATTTAGATACATCTACAAATACAAGAGCTTGGCTACAACTTGAGGATCTTGGTTAATCTTTTTTCTAAAATTTCTCAAATTGTAACTTAGGGATAAGTGTTGTGATCAGCGATAGAGAATTTTCTTGAAGAGAACAGGGTAGCTTAAGACTTCAAGTGCCTTGCAGATATTATTTTTCCTTATATTCTGTTTGAGTTCTTGTACTCCACCTTTTTTTATAATTGTCAACAATCAAATCAAATGAAATTTGATTTTTTATATCCATGAACTCAACAAAGTAATTAAACTAATGCCTTGAGTCCCCTGAACCCCAGTGTTTTGTTTGCTTTGTTTTTACTCTATTCTCTTCACCAATGGCTTAATTACAGTACTAATACAAAAATTAGAATATCAAAGAGAATCATCTACTTAATCAGAAAACAAACATCCAATCATGAACATTCATACTAAATCAATCTTATTTAAATATGCTGCTTTTATTCTTCTAAAGTGGGCTCTACTTTGACAAAATTGGTCTTTCATCATTAGACAAAGACCCTCTCTAATTATAATTAAAAATGCTCTAATCATTGGAGTTCTTACTTAATAAAAGACGTGGACAGAATTGCAACACTATAAGTGAAAGCAACAAATGTGGGGCCCCCCCACCTAACGGCTGAATAGACTTAGATACATTTGTGATTTATATCATGAGAGTTTTATTTTTATTTTTATTTTCAGGTATACATTTTTCTTTTATATTTGAAAAACTAAATTCTGTTTTCAACTTATTTACATATTTTATCATTTTATAGCTAGCGAAGAAGATCTTTCCAAAAAAAAATTCAGTAATTTTATTGTTTGAATTTAACATATTTTTAACACATTAAATATGATTTTTAGATCATTAGATTAAGAGTTTGGATAAGTAATAAATTATAAACTTCATATGCAATCATTCAAAATATTTTATATAAAACTCACATATAAACACCTTTTAAGTTTTAACTTAAGTTTAGAGTAATGATTCGAAGTTTGAGATCTCAAATTGGGCCCAGATAAAAGTTTCGACCAATATTTTATATATTAGCCCATTTCAGCTCAGATTATTTTTACCAATTTTTGAAAATTTAAATATATTGATTTTGGATTTATTTATGAAAAATTCAATATTCTACAAAATTTGCTCTTTGCCACCTTAAAGTTTAAACGACTTCAATTAATATTCCAATTTAATCAAGAAATTCTATCCTCTCAAATGATCCATACAAAAACATAATATAACTCTAAGAAAATTAAGAATTTAGTTGGGGTTATCTATTTTAGAATTTTTAGACGACACTTGAAATGTGATTGATTGAAGGGTACAAATCACGCTGGAAAAGAACACTTGTCCCTTCCTGATTTAATAGAAAAATAGGCTCACCAACCAACCAAAAGTTAGAAAAATATATATATATTTTTCCAATAAATATTACACTCTTATTGGTTGAAAACGTGGGTCCCACATTTAGTGACTCCCCATGAAATGCATGGTGCCTAATTTTACAAATTGATGGGGTCCTTGATGTTAGAGTCCATGTACAACTCGGGTGGTGCCCAATTAGATTCGATGCCGACAAAATAAAAATAAAAATAAAACCTGTTGGAGAGATTCTTTTCCACATGATTTGGAATGCTTAAAAGACTAAAAAAAAGTATCAGTTTTATTTACATGGACATAGGTGTAGTTCAACTGGTTGTCTTTCATCTTAGAAAGTGAGAGTTTACGGATTCGAACCCTCATGGCTTAACCTTGGTATGCCTTAAGGGTAATGGGCTCACCTGCAGAGAATTTAGAGTAGGATTGTGTCGGAGTTTACCATACGTAAATCCAAAAAAAAAAGTGTCAGCTTTGCTCGTATCATTCATGTGACTTATAGGGATAGTATTATTATTTTTAACTTGCTTTTAAAACATTATTATGATAGATAAATCTCCATTTGATTGATTTTTCATGTATTTTTATAAAATTAATAGATAAAACTATTGTGGTGAATTAGTACGAGAGATTCAAACTAAATATCCTAACTTATGATCCACTAATTATCTACATCATAGTTTGCTTCATCACTATATGAATGGAAATTGAGTTTGTTGGATAGATCAGACCCAAGCAGAGTTCAAACCATGCAAATCAGTGTGTATTTTTTATTTGATTGATTGAATTTAAAAAATGAGTCATTTAATAGTTTCTTAATCTGAAAAATGTCTTAAAAAGCTATAAAGATGTAATAGGGCTTGTATTATTATTTATTGGAAAATGGATATTAACGGCATAAACCCTCTCAAAGGACTCCTAATTCAAGTGGAACTCATAGTGTAACTCAAAGTTGAACTCTCTCTTATCCTAATTCTTTTGTGTTAATCTTCAAAGATGTTGTATTTTAATTGATGTTTTCCTCCTAAAAGAGACGCATGTAATCCTATTTATATTAAGTGATAATAATAGATGAGTTTGGGATTTTCAGATTTCTTCTCTCATCTTGCCATGGTATTTGCATGAAGATAAACAATATGTTGTAATTTCATGGTCCTCTTTGGCACAAATCATATTACTCTAAGCCGGGGTAAAAAATCGGCCGATAGTGTGCATATCGGCCGAGATGTATCAGGTTTTCGAACGCCGATATATCTCAGCCGATATGTATAGTATCGGCTAGAGAGAGAAAAGTTCGGCCCATACGGTCGAGATCTTGGCCGAATATCGGCCGATTTTTATTTTCTATTTAAAAAAAAACAAATATCGGCATGGGCCCAGTCGATATCTCGGCCGATTTCGTCCGATACTTATATTTTTAATTTTTTTAAAAAAAAATGCTTTTTTTATTTTTTTAAATGAATTTTTTTCAAAATTAAAAAACCATCGAGATTTTCAAAAAAAAAAATGAGGAGAGAGAAAAATCTCGGCCGAGATCAAAATTTGGCTGGGCCAAATTTTGACCCCTGGCTCTAAGATGGGCAACAGTCCAAAATATGAGCAACACCTTGATAATCGGGCTTGGCATGAATGAGCTCAGTTCGATCGTGGCCCAATTTTAAATGAGTTCGGTCATGTTCGCCAGAGCCCAATTACTAATCAGGAAGAAATCAATGTTGAGACTCGTTTATTAAATCTGGGCTTTCCAAGCCTTCGGTTGGATGGGGCCTCATTCCTAGCCCTGTCTTGTTGGAAACAAGATCCACCAAATAAGGCCTTAGCCAGTAAGGAATGCCTGAAGTCTAATGGTCAATCCTAGTGGCCCAATATGTAGCGAATGACATTCTCCAGAGCTATATGATCCAAGGGCAACCATGTCTCCTCGGCCCTGTAGAGCCACAGGAGTAGGGCCGAATGCACATGACCAGGTGCATTTGAAGGGTATTTTTGGGTGATCATGTCATTAAATTTGAAACTTATGATTTTAAAAGATTCAAAAAACATGGGTGATCAAAATGGAGCGAGTTTTAGATGGATATTTAATCTAAAAGTGAGTAAAAATTACAGAAACTAGAAGAGTGTGAGAAGAGAAGAGAGTGTTTTTGAAGCCCTAATGAGCTCGAAATGGGCCTCAAAGAAAAACAAAAGTTCGTGGTTGGTTTGGTTTAATGGAGTGTTGATGAGTTTGAGGTGGTGCCACTGCTGGCCACAAAGTGAGTGGGTTTTCATGGCCATTTCCACGTGTTTAAGTTATTGATGACTGTTTTTTCTTCTTATTGTCATCATATGTTTGAATTTAGAATGTTATTTTTTTTAAATAATATGGGTATCTTTATTCCACTTTTGAGGTGAGAGTAATCCCTCTAATTCTAAAAATTTAGATCAACTGAGCTAATTAAAATTAACTTGGGTTGAACTAATCTTATCCTCTATAAAAACTCAAAAAGATTCACGTTCAGGTTGACTCTTGGCTAAGACTCATTTTTTGGTCCAAAATATCAAACCCAAATTTGAGCTTATGTCGAGCCAATATCGTCATCATCATCATAATTGTAAATCTTATCTATTTGGGTCAATTTTTCGAGTTTCATTTCTCCACTCTTGTCAAAAACTATAATGCGTATTACTCAATTATCATAACCTTCCTTATCCCTATATACTCCTATCCCACTAGTGTTATCAAGTCCTATCCACTGTTGAGTGCCACATCGAACTTACGCTAGATGGTTGGTGGACATTTTAAGGGAGACAAACAGTACCCATAGTGGCTAGGTTCTTTGAGATGACAGGAGTCTGCCCTACATCTAATGATATGGTGATCATGTCTGAGAAGACCATTCACTGTTATTTTTAAATAAATTAATCTCAATTCTCAAGTATTAATTATAGGGAAACATGGGATATTATCCATCAGTAGCATTACCAAATCCATCTGAAAATAATAATGATTTTCAGTTCTGGTGCTTAAAAAAAATTCAGCATAAAAATCTGTCACCAAATAGCAGTCATGAGAGAGAAACAAAATGATGGCGTTGAATGTTGCATTTGCAGAGCGCAAGTAAAGACAAGGATTGAATTTTGGTTATCTTTCAACAATTACAATTAATTTAATTACTTGTCTGAATGTTCAGTTCTCATCGATTCTAGCACCTTGTGATTGAATGAAGATTAAAGATTAAGATAGATAATAATCATATAATTAGATATTGAAAATCACCATTTATTTATTTATTTATGCGTACAAAATGGTGCTGATCATGCTCATAAACATATAATAGTTGCTCACTTGCCATTACCCTCACCATGCCCCTCTCCATACCCTTCACCGTAACCCGAACCCGACCCAGTTCCACGTCCTAAACCCTCACCATAGCCTTCACCGTGTCCTGAGCCAGACCCATATCCACGGCCTGATCCGGAACCCGAACCTCGTCCTTGACCACCACCTGAGCCCGAACCCGAACCTGCATAAGACCCGGCATATGAACCTGCTCCAGAGCCTGCACCAGAGCCAGAGCCCGACCCGGACCCAGAAGCAGAACCTGAACCTGAACCTGACCCAGATCCAGACCCAGACCCAGACCCAGAACCGGACCCAGACCCAGAGCCACTGCCACCTCCCAAGCCAACACCAACTCCTGCACCAAGTCCTAAGCCACCACCCAAGTCCACACCCAAGTCTTTTCTTGCAGCTCGGCTCTCTGCCACAAATGCAAAAGCAGCAACCAGCAATGCAAGAGGCATTAAAAGCTTCAACAATGCCATTCTTCTCATCAAAATTCCAAACAGCTCTTCAGTTGAACAAAGATGAAATGGTTACTTGAGTAGGATTTTTTTATGAAGAGAGAACTGAGGAAGATCACCTATTTATAGATGTTGCTGCTGTCTTCTGTGTTGATCTAAGATGGTTTGCATGGGATTTTGACAATGTGAAATGATTGAAACAAAAGTTATCTGAAGTGGGCATTTGGATTTCAATTAAATAATAATAAGAGAGCAAGAGAAGAAGAAAAAAAAGTTTGTGGTGGACATGAGGGCATGTGGTTCAGTGGAGTGCGGTTGAGTTGCTGTATTTCTTTTGTATTTTGGGACACGTTTTTGAGGGCGGTGCGGCCACACTCTCAAGTGGAGTTGGTGTGATTGTCAGGCTACCTTTGATGAGTGATTGCTATGATTTTCATGTCTATTTCAATACATCTTCTTTCTACTTGTTTTAGATATTGATGATATGCTTGGTCTCAGTGGATTGATTAATGGTTTATCTTGTTGACTTGTTAGCATCATGTGTTGGATCTAAAATTTTCTCAAAAGCAGAGAGGGATGACTTTGAGAATGGGAATTGCATCACTTGCATAAAGAAAATTGTAGAATTCTTTATTTCATTTGATACTAATTAAATAAGAAAATTGAAGTAAAACTCTATTAAAATTCTAATTTATCTACAGTAAGACTGAGTTTGGTTGAAAAGGGACAGGAGGACAAAGAAAGAGGAGAAATCATTATTTAGAAAACAGAGTTTTTTAATAAATCCTAAATAAGAGAAATAAAGAGAATCTCCTCCTGATTTCTCTCTCTCTCTCTCCTTCTGTTCTTTCCATCTAAATGGGTTTTAAAAGTAAAGATTCTTCCATTCCTTTTTTCTTTCCATTTTTTATACTTTTCAATTGTGATTTGTGATTATCAAATGAGTTACAAGAGAATCTCTATACAGAAGAATACTATGTTCAATAGAATTTCCTTTTTAAAAAATCTTCTAAATGCTTTTTCTTCCAAATACGCTCTTGGAAGAGAGAATAACATGATGGTGGAGTTATGATTTAGGGTTTAAAGGAGTCACTGAACACAAGAGGCACACTAATGATAACAGATTATCACCTGACTTTAATTATAAACTAAAGGCTCAATTTACATAAGCTTCAAAATGAATTATAATTTTTATTTTATTTTTAAAAAAAGGGAGCAGTAGAAAATCAAGTTGGTTCCCACTAAGTTGGTGGGGCACCATCTTACATGTGTCCTATGTTAAAATATGGCAACAAATACTCCACTAAAATGCATGTTTTCAATCTCATCCACAAATTTCTGATTACATTCCACATTCTCACTTCCCAAAATGTTCTTCCATTTCACATTTCTCTATAAATATGTGACTTTCCTCACTCCTCTCATCATCACAATCCCTACTCAAGAAGTATATAGGAAGAAATCATCCCATCCTTTATTCAACTGAAGAGCTGGTTAGAATTTTTGGAAACCAGATGGGAAGAATGGCATTGTTGAAGCTTTTAATGGCTCTTGCATTGCTGGTTGCTTCTTTTGCATTTGTGGCAGAGAGCCGAGCTGCAAGAAAAGACTTGGGTGTGGACTTGGGTGGTGGTTTAGGACTTGGTGCAGGAGTTGGTGGAGTCGGCGTTGGCTTGGGAGGTGGCAGTGGCTCTGGGTCTGGGTCTGGATCTGGATCTGGGTCAGGTTCAGGTTCAGGTTCTGCTTCTGGGTCCGGTTCGGGTTCTGGCTCTGGTGCAGGCTCTGGAGCAGGTTCATATGCCGGGTCATATGCAGGTTCGGGTTCGGGCTCAGGTGGTGGTCAAGGACGTGGTTCGGGCTCCGGATCAGGCCGTGGATATGGGTCTGGCTCAGGACACGGTGAAGGCTATGGTGAGGGTTCAGGCCGTGGATATGGGTCTGGCTCAGGACACGGTGAAGGCTACGGTGAGGGTTCAGGACGTGGATCTGGGTCGGGTTCAGGTTACGGTGAAGGGTATGGAGAAGGGCATGGTGAGGGTAACGGCAAGTGAGCTAACTATTATATGTTTATAAGCATGATCAGCCCATTTTGTATGCATAAATAAATAAATGGTGATTTTCAATTTCTAATTATATGATTATTATCTATCTTAATCATTAATCTTCATTCATCAGTCAAACCTTTTGCACAGTGATGAGGACATGGTGTTTGATCATGAGATTAGACTGAGATTAAAAATAATGTAATAACATATCTCTCCCAACCATGAAAGTTTCGGAAAAAATGATGTCATAATACACGTAATAATCTGCAGTTAAGTGTTTGGATTTTGGATGTATTTATGGTTGTAAATCAACTAAAATTTATTGGATTTAAAATGGACAGTATTATCTTTTCTATTATTACCAATAAACTTAAAATCTCAACTGAAATTATATTTATCATCAATAAATATTTTAAATAATTAAAAAATTTAGACCTAAAATAAATAGAAATGACTGAATTATCGAATGAAATTTAAGCTGGCCATATAGACACCACATTTTTCTGCCAAGAGACACCTCTTTTTATTTTAGGTGTAAAATTACCATTTTGCCCTTTCATGTTTTGATAGTCCGATTGAACCTTCCGTTCATTATCGTCCAATCGAACAATTCTATGTAAAATGGAATCATCCGAATGAATGCTGTAGAGAGAACGTTTGATCGATTGTAGAGAGAAATTTTCAAAAGAGATCGTTTTTCGACCGATTTTTACAAATAAGATATCAAAATTCAGAATAGATGAATTTTGATATATTGTTTATAGAAATATGTTAATTATTTTAGTAGATATATACTTTTTAATTGAAAGTTGAAAAATTATGCCAATATTCATAAAATGGACTGAAATCTGTATTTTTTTTATGATATCACTCATTATCTTTCAACCACATGTTATTGTATCCATCAAGATAAATTGAGATTCATCCATGAAACAAAAACAGTGCATAGGGACCTGTGGGTCCCACATGGATGGGCCTTAATTTATACAGACGTTTCTCTTAAATTATTACTAGAATCAGTCTTTCTACAACAATAGGGTTCTTTGAATTTGAAAAGCCACGATTTAAGATTTAATATTCAATGGTTAACTTAAAATAAAGTCAGTTTTAGTGAATTTCGATTCAATAAGGTTCTTTTAAGATTTACGCTTGGTTTCTGCGGTTTCCTACACGTAAATTAAAAAAAAAAATTCAATATAGAAATTAACTTCAAATTAAATATGTCATAAGTTTTTCTTCCTTAACTTTGGATAAAAATTCTGAAAAACTCTTTGATCACCTTTACTAAAGGCACTTTGTAAGTACTCTATAGAGTTGACATGAGACTTTTTTTTATTTTATTTATATTTCTCTTTTCCATTCAATTTATGTCATGCAGTTGCCATACTCCTAAGTCAATAATGATCAACGTCACGTTAACCATTGAATTGAATCTAAGATTGTTTATTATTATTGATTTTTTTACTTTAAAATCTATTATTTAATTATCCTAATTTACTTGATTTTGAGGGCTACTAATTAAAAAAAAAAAAACTAATCGCCCTACTCGAATAGTGATTTTTGGCACCAAATTTAAAGGAAATTTCAATTTTTAATCAAATGATAATTTAAAGTAAGATAACGTTAATTTTATATATGAGGTTCACTTTAATCAAAGAAAACCCATGGACCTCAGCAGCTCTTTGGGTTTGTAAATTAGTCCAATATCGACCATCAATGAAAACTATTTACTGTTTGTAAGAATTCGATGAATGATAATTATCTTTTATATGTTTGTACGAATATATAATTGAAAAGAAAAAAAAAAGAAAAAATATATAAATTTAACAACAAAAAGAAAGTATCTAAAGTTTAAAAATAAATAGATTCATTTAAACATTTAACTTAAAATTGATAATATTAAAACAAATGAGCAAATAAAACAAACATAATAATAAAAAATATGAGATTAAGTTGAAATAAATAGAAATAACTATAGATGATGATATTAATTTGAAATAAAATACGAAAAAATAACAATTAATCATAAAAAAATTTGCTACATGAAACAAATGATATATTAATAATCAATTACTCATACATTTGGTCTGAAATTACAAAAGTTACGGGCAAATGAATTATTGTACTAGCCAAATATATTTTTTATAGTAATTTGTGTAATTCAACACCTATTGCAATTCAATAAATATTTTACGAAATTAGAGAAAATAGAAAATGATGAATGTTTAAGTTATTCCAAACATTGTTGTTAAGCATGTAAGTCAATCTGTTCAAGGGTGGGACTTATATTGGGCTTTTCTCTATCTCAACTAAGCCTGTTCAGGGATGCAAGTTGGGCTGGGCCTAAATTAGCCCGCATGAAAACCTAAGAATATTTGGGTTCAGGTTGACCCAGGTTCAAGTCGGGCTCATTTCATATTAGGCCTGAATTAGAAATTGGGTTGAGCTCGGGCCTGGTACATGAAACTCAAGTTTTATCCAAAAGCCTGATTTTGAGCCACATTTGAAAAAAATATTTTTTTGTTAAATTGATATAATTCAAGTTCTAATTTTGATCTCATTAGAAATTGAGTTTTGGGTGAAATTTAATATAATTGAAGTTCAACAAGTTTGTTTTTAATATTTTTTACAAAAAATAAGGAAAAGACAGGAAAATTGATCAAGTGTAGTGTGTACACACGTCTATGTGGGCTTGAAAGCCCGTAGGATTCATGGGCCTTTTCAATTAGCCTTACCCGTTTGAAAAGAATTGAGCCCGAGCCTAACCCAGTCCTTCGAATCCTTTCATCTTTATATTGTGACGGATTCACTCGCTTTATAATATGTGAGAGAGTACGAGAACCTCTCTCATTCAAGGGAAGAGAAGAAGAAGGAGAGAGAGAGAGAGAGAGAGAGAGAGAGAGAGAGAGAGAGAGAGAATGGAAGGTGAAAATTTGATGCAGAACAAGAGAAGAGGAGAGGAGGAACTGGAGGAAGGAGAGATCGTGTCTGATGAAGGGGCGGCGGCGGCAGAAGCTGGCGCGGTGGCGAACCCTTCTACATCACTTCCGACGCACCCTTTAGAGAATTCATGGACCTTTTGGTTCGACAATCCACAAGCCAAATCCAAGCAAGCAGCCTGGGGCAGCTCCATCCGCCCCATCCACACCTTCTCCACCGTTGAAGATTTCTGGAGGTTCTTCCCCTCTCCCTCTTTCCTATTATCTTATCTAATGTCATCAAATCTCCTTAATTCTTTCAACTTATGACTCCCAACACTATATCCCCAAATTGGAAGTTTGGGTGGATTATAAATTCTTAGCCATTATGGACGTTGTCATTGGCTAAGCTATTTATCTCATCAATGGCACTTGGAATTGAATTCGCCAATTTTTATTTTCTTCTGGGTGGATCTGAGAAACAAATATTGGCCAAAATCCAAAATTTTCGCCTATGTTTGTTGGATACCACGGGCCTGAAACTGGTATATCATGAAATTCCTGGAAATGTCTATATTCTGGGAAGGCCGAAATTCCTGTTGATATTTCTCAATTTTTTTAAAGGTTGATATTTCTCAAATTTTGGCTTAAATTTCAGGATTTCGGGCCAAATTTTGCCCTTTTTTTTTTTTATATAAATATATATCTTCTGGCCCAGGTCTAAAATTTCGGTAATGGCTGAAATTTCGATCTCAGGTGCCAACTGCCTATCTGATACCCATATGATTGGAAGTCACAACCTTGAAGTTGCAACCATTATGGATTCTCGGCCCAAATCAGAAATCGCAATTTTCCATCAGTAGTTGGTACTTGATCCTGGTTTTGGGGTGGAGAGCCTGAAAACACTAATTCCACCAAATGGTTTTTTTTTTCGGATTGGAGCAAGTATTCCATTGGGGATTCAAGATCTACTAAGTAGGGATTCTCCAAGTTAGTAAAAATTTAGGAGAACCATGATTCTACTGTTGTGATGTGGAGAAAGTGCAATTCTAGTATTTCAATAGTAAAACAAAAAATAAATTTAAATCACATGCATATTGCTCAAGGTTTAGACAAAATTTAATGTGGTTTGGCATTGATGCCTATATTGATGGTCGAAAGGGAAGATGGTTTTCCACTATTTGTAAGGAAGAACAAGAGAATTACAATGCACCCACGATTAAATCCCAAAAGGCAAAGCTCATACTCATAGCCTCATTTGTACAAGGTGATGAAGTGGGGGAGCAATGTACTACTATTATTATTAGATAATTCAGAAGCACAATGATGTTTAATTAGTTTACAAGTTCCATATCAAAATGTGCTTCTATTTTGACATGAAAGTAGAGACCTACAAGACGCAGTTGGATGGATGTTCAAGGTGACAATGGCATATGAGAAATCCTATTTTTAGAATAGATACTAGCAAAAAAATATTGAACTTCAGAACAAAAATGTACATGCCATATTCCTTATGATCACCACTGATCACCTGAATTGTGTCCAAGTCTTGAAACATACATGAGATGGGGAAAGGTTCAATTTAAATGTTTTGGAAAAGAACTAACAGAGCAAATTGGTTGATAATATTTGAACAAAAAGTACAAAGAAAAGACTAAAGTGAGTTGAAAGAGGGATGCTGCCTTTACTACTAACGTTGGTAAAGCCAGTTTGATAGTCCTAGATGAATTGTTAGACTGAGATGCAAACAATCAAGAGGTACTTGAATTTATTATCTTTGGGCAACTGGAGGAAGCTTGCAACATGGAGGACGTAGTACCTAATTATGTAAGGGAAGTGCCTGATGAACTAGAGGAGAAAACACTTTTTTATTGGACCACATTCTAGACAAGAGAATCATATTCATGATGAGGAAGAACCATGTCATATTCTGTTATCTTTTCAGGGAAAAAAGGAACAACCATATCATCTATAGGATTATTTTGGGAATATTTTAATTGCTAGACTTTTCTTGAGTATGATTGGCTTCATGGCATGGAAGTTTTTCATGCACCCCCCAAGAAGACTCAGTTTCATGATTGGTTTGCTCGCAGTGAGTATAAAAGCATTCACCACGACTTGTTCCATTTCCACCTTTCCAACAATGTCCCGAAACCTCAAATCCAAAATCCTTGACTCTGAAATTACCCTTTTGAAAGGAAGGTTGTCTTGTTAGGAAATAAAAGAGAGGAGAGGGCCATGAGAGTGCAACGCTTCTCATTGTACAACAAGTAGGCAAAATACAAATTGAGGGGAGGAAGTTGCTCGGTGCCAATAATCTGGTTCTAACATGTTCAAATTTGGCAATAAAACCAACCAAAAATTTGAAGACTCCTCTTTTCTTGACCATGTTTTTTATAATTCAGTATCATGGGGACAAGAAAATTGGATATTTTTGGCACAGTTCGATTCTTGTCAATAACTCCAAAAGTTGGGTATAATGTTGTACAATGGTTTGTCTTCCTGACGGTGAGATGTTATAGCCCAATATACCTGGTGTATCCTCTGGTCAAATTAGCTTGAATTTAATAAAGATCATGAAATGTATCCCAGACTTTAGCAGTAGGAGGAATTAGATTCTAGGCTGATAGGCATTTAGAGATTATTGACCTTTCTTAATAGGTTGGGTCAGAGAGGTCAATAAAGAAGAAGATTCAGGGCCTCCCTAGCTGATATGGGCTCTGTAGAATTTAGAGTACATCATTTAACCAAGTTATCCTTAGATTTAGGAGCGAAAGATGGAGGTTTGAGGATAATCCATCAATCTAATCCTACTTCTTTTTGCTACCAATGAACATTTGAATTGCTTCAGGCCACTGTGTAATTTGTAGAAGGTTTTTCAGAAATCAGAGATCCATTTGATACTAAGATACCAATAGAAGAAGGTGGCTCAGCCATTATAAGGATGAAGACTGCACTTGTTCTTCCAAATAATGGACACATAATGTTTAGTTGGAAGGTGCAAATCTGAAGAAGTGTATGGATTTCTAAAATGGGAGCGAGAAGAAGCCTGAAGAAAAAACCAGGTAAAAAGGGGTTTGGGTGTCCCTATGCAGCAAGCTTTGGCTGGCTCAAGTAGGGCCCTCACAAGATCTGATCACAATTCCATTTGACAGATGATGACCAGACTAAAGTCAACTAAGGATTGTGGGGGCTGCCAATAGAAGGGAACAAACCAATTTTTCTAATGCTGAAAATCTCTGACCTCTACTGCCTGAAAAATCTAGAAAGTCATCACAATTCTAAGAAAAAGGAGCAAACTGTATTTTGTTATTTTTAGTGCAGCTTCTGATGAGTGGTGTTGGGCTCCATGGCATTAGATACAAATGTTGGAGCATCATTCTTCAGAGGCAAATGTCTCAGTGATACGTCATTGACATAGACAAATTTGGTTCAGTGGACCCACAGCCTCAAAAATTGTTGGTATGGATCTACTTGATCATCCAGATCTGGTGGCCTACGAAAAAATAATCTGCTCGAAGAGAAAAACCACAATCTTGCATTCTCACATTTAATATATAAGATGACGATGGACCACAGCCCTCAAGCGGCACCTTCGTGAACGACCTATATGGGGGCCACCAATGGTCACCATTGTGAGTTCCCTGGAAAGCTCTATGTTTGAATACATGCCCACCAAAAGTCATCTTGATTTAGGTTTTTATATGCCCCGAAGGATTAGTTGGGTGAGACGTCTACCTTCGGGGTAAAAAATAAAAAAGGCTCATCTTGATTGAATTAGTCAAGTGATGCTTTTCAAGTTCTAAAAAGATTTAGCATTTTATAAATTCCAAAACTTTTATGACTTCATGGCTTGATTGATCCAATCAAGAATTTTTTTGTTGGCCCATGAGTTTAGACTTGGGACACTTCCAAGGAACTCATCACCGTCACCACATAGGCAAGATCAAATAGAGACTATTTTAAGGAAAATGTGGGTTATCATCACCTAATATACATACTAAGGTTGTCGAATCGTGCGATTCACGATTCGAATCGCACGATTCGTATTGAGTTGGAGGTTCTTACGGTACGAATCGGTATAATATCGAAATTAATTAAAAAAATTGCGTTTTTTTTCCAGAATCGTGAATCGTGCGATTCGAACTGCGAAGGAGTGGAAGAGGCAAAGATACGATTTAGGGGAAGAAGAAAAAGAAGAAGGAAACGAAGAGAGGAAGACGTGAATAGTTTTGAAAAGCATACCTCGTTCGATTCAGTTTAAGAGAGGAAGAAATAGTGTACCTGAGCAACTTCTGCGTCCTTTTTCCTCCTCTTTCTCCCTTCTTCTGCTTCCGTCTCTTCCATCGTCCCATTCTCTCTTCTGCTTCCGTCTCTTCCATCGTCCCATTCTCTCTTCTGCTTCCGTCTCTTCCTTACCCTTTCTTCCGTCTCTTCCTTACCGATACCCTAACTTTACCTTTCAGTTACAACTTAACCTTTACCTTTTTAATTTCGTGCCATCCTCCCTTTTAATTTTGCACAAGCCGAGGTCATTTTTGACACTTTCGACTCTCTTCTTTGGGTCACACTGTATTTTCATATTTTTTAATTTGTTGCTATCGTTTCTAATTAAAAATATCTTTTCTTTTTTTTAAATTTTTTGTATAGTTATATTTATTTTAAAAAATAAATAATTCTAATTATTTAAAAAAATTATTTGATAGATGTTATTTAGAGTTATTTACAATTTTAAATGCTATTGAATTATTATCTACTACACTAACCAGATTTCAATTAACAGTTATTATTTAAAATAGTAAACTTACTATTTTAATATAATTATTATTAAAATAGTACACATCTCAATTAAATAGTTATTATTTAAAATAGTACACTAATTATTTTAACATAATTATTATTTAAAATATACACATCTCAATTAAACAATTATTATTTAAAATAATACACTAACTATTTTAATATAATTATTATTTAAAATAGTACACATCTCAATTAGACAATTATTATTTAAAATAGTACACTAACTATAATAATATATTTTCCATTATCTAGTCAAATATTTTAAGATATCTGGTGTCCCTCTTTCCATAACTCTATGTAACCAATCATTATTAATTTTCATAATTTTCATTATCTAGTCAAATATTTTATCTACCTGTATAATAAGAATTGTTTGAAATTGTACTAGATACTTTTAAAAAATATGTCTACTATAATAAATTGAACATTTTTGAAAAGCTATATAATATCAAATTTTCATGCCAACTAAACCCATATATTATGTGGAATTGAATAATGTATCTTATTATTCTATGTCATTTATATGTAATTATAGTATAAATAATAATTAAAAAAAATTGTGAATCTTATGATTCAACGATTTACGATTCACGATTCACGGTTCACTCCCCTAGACCGATTCACGATACGATCCGATTTTGACAACCTTGATACATACAGCAGTCTTCTAAAGTTGTTTTTGGCCCGTAGGGCACACCTTCGTGACAAATAGATAGACCATCTAGGTTTGTCCAAATACCAACATGCAGCCCTACTTGAAGCTTCCAGTTACTCTGACATGAGACCATAAAATACTGTTTTTAGCTACATACGCATTTTCAGTTTCATCTATCCATTTCACATCCTTGTATCTGATGGAAAGAAACCTCAGAAGAGTTTGTATTTCAGTATTTTTACTTTTTTTTGGCAAATCTAGTGGGCGGCATTCGTTTAATATTGTTAGTTAACCCTGCAACCACACCATATGCTCCTATCCAGTTTCATTTGTAGACAACTCTACAGTTGAAACTGACACAGGACACAAAAAAAAGTAACCCTAAATGCCTAATGCAATTATGGGAAAATAGATTGATGTGAACTAATCTATTATGGCTGAAATGAAGTTCAATTAATACTTGCAAATCCAATAATAAGTTTATCACAGACAATCAAGAAGTTCTTGGAATCTTATGTAAGTATAGGATGCTCCAAGCCAAGTTACCACTCACGGTGGGAACCTCTCAAAACAAAAGGGTTTTCTAATCCACGGCAGTGAAGACCTATCGTCAGAGAAGGGCTAGATTTGGCTGTTTGCATCAAAGTTGGAGGACATATGGGGCAGCTACTAGGGTTTGGAAAAATATGGAATGATTGTTGGATGGCGGCAGCAGTATGGAGCCTAGAGAGGGAAGGATGGTAAGGTAAGGTAAGTGCTGATTAAGGTTAAGGTTTAAAGGAGAGGATTAGGATTAGGGTTTAGATGTGGGTTAGGGTTAGGGTTTAGAGAAAGTGGCTAGTAGATGGGAAAGAGAGGGTGGCAAAGGCTAGGGTTGGCTGTTTGGGTTGGGGTGACGACACTAGAAAGGGGGAAGGATGGAAATCACGGCAATTAGGAAGGGATTTGGAGGTAGGGAAGGGGCGACACCAAGGAAAAGGGAAAGAATTCCAAGATGCTAGGGTTCCAAGAGAAGAAAAAAGGAGGAAGAAAGAGAAGAAGAAGAGAGAAAAGAGTTAAGAAGAGATAGAAGAATACCTAGATAGAGAGAAGGGCTTCTCACCCTACTTGGATTCTCATCAAGGAGCACCGTCGTGTGGAACACAAGAGGCAGCAGTCTAAAATTCCAATATGCATTCATTGAATTCAAATGAGGCTACATGAGTTCTTTTATAGGTGTTTATAATAAAACTTGACCAAATTGTCCCCACATAAAAAAAACCCAAAATTACATAAAATATCCTCAAATAAAATAAACTAAAACTAAACCAATATAATGAAATAACAAAAAAATAAACATGAGATGAGTGAACATGCTCCACATCAGAAACTGTTCAGTTTTCTGTTTTGAGCACGTAGTGATTGATGTGTGTATGAAGATAGAGAAAGTGCATCACATGTACAATGGAAAGAGACCTCTTACCTGGATTCATTTGTGAACTCCAATTGTTTTTCTTCTAATGTGGTTTGTTTTAGAAGTAATTTTATAAACACATTATGCATTTGTCATTTGCATCTTTCTTTACCTGGGTTCAATTTTCATTTGTTTTCTTCTGTGTTGTATGTTGGATCTCAGGAAATTCATTGGATCTTTCTACACTGCCAATTAGATAATTATTTTGCACATGATGTTTCTATTCAGTTACATATTTTTTAGTACCTGTTGGGAGATACTTATTTAAAAGATTTCTTATCACTCAGCCTTTACAATAATATAAACAAACCAAGCAAATTGGTTGTGAATGCGGACTTTCACTGCTTTAAATACAAAATTGAGCCGAAGTGGGAGGATCCAATTTGCGCTAATGGAGGGAAGTGGACAATAAGCTGTTCTAGAGGGAAATCTGACACTTGGTGGTTAAATACGGTATGCTCATATTTTACAAGAAAAGTTCATTTAATCAGGAGACATTCATATTGCGCTCTTCTTTTTTCTATATTGATATCTACCAGCTGCTGGCGATGATTGGTGAACAATTCGACCATGGTGATGAAATTTGTGGAGCAGTTGTTAATATACGTCAGAAGCAGGAGAAAATTTCTATATGGACGAAAAATGCTTCAAATGAAGCTGCACAGGTAATTCTATTTATATGGTATTGGAGGATATACCTTTTGTGTTTTGTCCAGATAAGTAAAACAAACGTGTTTAGTTCCCCACTGCTCCCTATTACGGACCCAATCACTGGGGTCTTTCATTTATGGTAAATGGGATCACAAAAGTTTCTAGAAATGCAATTATGTCTCCAATTTGCTTGAGATGATGATGATGTGAAATAGAAAGGAAATGGATTTGTCCATGTAATTCTTTTTTTAATGATATTTGTCCATTTAATTCTTGTTTCTTAATCTTTATTTTTATATAGCTTTTACAGCTGCTTGTTTTGCCTTGCTCTATTTCTCTCACAATGTTTTATGGCATGGCTCATAAGTCTAGTAAATAAATAGTTGGCACAGTTTTAGATAGTTCCTTGCTCTTGTAGAAGGGGCCACAATACTCTCTTACCATTCTTCAGGCATTCTTTTTGAAGTTATGATATATTTTTTTTATTCAAATAATATACTTAACCAACCAATCCCAAACCAGCAATATCCATACATCTGTAGGGATACCAACGAGGCCTAGTGGTTTGTTTTTCTGCTTATTTCCTGGGGCTATCTTGACTTCTGTTTTAGATTTTTTTTTTTACCTTTTAAAGGTAACAATTTTATTCAAAAGAGGAAACTGATACACAAATCAAAAGTACAACAGGCTCGCAAAGGCCACCACCCCTCCACCCCCACAACATTATAATGCCTGTTTACAATTTCAGAATGAGAAACCACCACCTGTTTAGGCCAACTCATCCACTACTGAATTAGCCACTCTAGGAACCCACGACACAGAGAAGCCATTTGAGAGAATAGCTTGCCGAATCCTGTCCACTTTATCCATAGCTTTCCAAGGACATGCTAACACCCGAAGCCAATCCCAAAATTACTACCTTTGAATCACCTTCCAAGATGCCCCGTGAGCACCTAAATCCTCCATCATCATAACCCCTCTCCAAAGAGCATGCAACTCAGCATCAATGACTGAACCAAAAGGGAGAGGCCCCGAAAAGGGGGATCTGAGAGACACCACGATGGTCCCTTATTACTCCACCAAATTCAGCCTTCCCACAATCATGAACACAGCTTCCATCGAAATTTAGCTTGAGAAGACCTGTCCATAGAGGATGCCAAATAATAGAGGAAGAGGTCGAAGATGAAGGTGCCTGACTCCGCATATCAACTGCAGCTCAGTCCCTACATATGTCAGCAATGCTAACCCCATGTATAGGGTTAGCCCCAAGCAACCACCAAGCAGCTCTAAATTTAATTACCTCAATGATATAATTCCTCTTATTTCTTTCAAGGAAAATTGACCAAATAATGCTTAACATGACCTTCCATAGCTTTCTTCTAAAAGAGCTAACATCCTTGATAATCATTTTATCCAGAGCTCGAACCAAGCTGGAGGCAAGCAAAAGGAAATGCCCAACAGATGAAGGAAATGATCCCAAATGACTCATGCAAACTGATAGTGAAGAAGCAAGGGATTAACAGATTCTACATCTGAGAGGCAAAGGGAATAGGTGTTAACAATTGTCATCCTTTGGTTCTCAGTTGCTCAATCATCAGAATCTTCTCTAATCCAGGCAACCAACCAAATACCACAACTCTCGGAGGCGCTGCACTCTTCCAAATATCCTCACCTGAAGATATTAATTTCCTGCAGAACCATCTAACACTGAATTTCCTATGAATATCAAGTTCCCAACCATATAACATATGCCCCCCTTGATCAAATTCATCTAGAGGTGTTCATTTGTCTAAACCAAGCCTGAGTCCAATTTAAAGGAACGAGCTTGGACAAAGAATTTTGTCCGACAGGCTGGCTCGTGCATTGATTTAAAACTCGTCTGTGTTCGTTGGACTTAACTTAAGCTTGATAAATTCCGTGCATATAGAAACGCTGAAGTCTGAACGAAGTGAGGAGAGTTCTAAGAGGAATTGCTGAATTGGAGATTTCGATTTTTCGATTATGGATTTGCTTCCTTGCTGCTGCTGTGCCAATTTGCCGTCTCTCTCTCTCTCTCTCTCTCTCTCTCTCTCTCTCCAACCCAGCAGTGCTGACAAATTTTTTTTTTTATTTGTAAAAAATTGCAAATGGACTTTTTAAAATATTGAATGAAATTAAGATTTTATATCTAGTTAAAATAAGTTATAAAAGTGATTTGAACAAGTCTAAATTATTGTTTTTTACAATTTACATAGATGGTGAAAATTATAGAATTAAAAAAAAAAAAAATTGACTTTAAATTAATCGGGCAGGCTCGGGCTTCAGGTAGGCTTCGGGCCTCTCCAAAAATAATCGGGCACGGGTTTTTTTTTTTTTTTTGGGTAAAGTCCACCCCATGAACAGCCCTAAATTCATCATCTCCATTCAATCTTCTAGATCTCTCTTGAATTGAGGACACCAAGCCACATTCTGATGTTGATTTTCGAAGTAGTCCTTGACCACCGCATCTCTATTTATAGCACAAGAATACAGACAGGGAATCTAGTGGCCAACGTATAATCTCCCACCCACTTATCATGACAAGAAGAGACCTCGGTTCCAGAGTATATTCTATATCTAATGTTCTCCATAAAAGCTGTGTGAACTGAGCAAATGCCTCTCCAAAAACCAGAAATCCTTTTAGCCGACGAGGGAAGTCTCCAACCATTACTTGATAACCCAAGTCATGTATTCTATATTTAACGTGCCTCTATCATAATTGCCCACCATCTTAAATACACCTTATATAATTGGGTCTCTAGTTTGAATCTCTTAATTCACTATTTCTCTTGCTTTCTTTCTAATTTGGGTATATAACTTCTTAGCTTTACCTACAACTTTGCTGGGAGCTCTTTTCACTACATTGCATCAAAGTATGGACTTCAGCTTCCAGTTTTCAAAACCAATTTTGTATTAGTTCATATTAAGAAATTCCATCTTGAATTCACACTAGATATGTCGACATGTATGTTTTACCAATTTTCAGCTAAGAATCCTATATAAATCATACTGTAGTGATGTGTTGCAACAGGTGAGCATTGGGAGGCAGTGGAAGGAGTTCCTCGACTACAACGACATCATTGGGTTCATTTTTCATGTAAGGTTTTTATTTTTGCAGCACTCATTTGTTTTTTGACTTGTGAATTTCGAAATTACCTGATGTTTTCTTCTGCTTGATTTCAGGAAGATGCAAAGACTCTTGACAGGGCTGCTAAGAACAAGTATACGGTATAACCATCTGAAATCCATGCATAGACAATGAATTAATCGCTGTAAGTTTGTTGCTGAGTTCAACATTTTGATTTAGAGTCAAACGTTAGATTGTAGCATTTGTTTTTGAAAATGATGACCTGTTTAGGTGTGTCTAAGGACATCTACGCGAAGATTGCTCCATATGATGCATGAATCTATTTTATTTAGTATTATTTGCCATTTGTCAATGAGTAATCTCTTTTCTTTTTAATTTTATGTTGCCCAAAAGAAGGTAAACCTCTCCCTTTCTGCTCCAGCTGCTATTGGTTGATTAGATGGGGAGTTGGATAAATTGTTTCAACTATTTATGAGCTGGTTCATGCCTGGGACACTTCTCATTAGCCATATAACATTGCGCATATATCATGTTAGTGCAATCTAAATTATCCAAATTGTGGGCTCACTTGGTTCATGCTTATTGCTTGATCCAAAATTTTCATATCAATGGAACTTCGATGTGGGGCCCACTAGGTTGATTTTTGGTATGGTTGTTCATGGGCTCAAAGTTGGTCTAAGCCTGGCCTAAACATTTTGTAAATGAATGGGCTTGAATATGTATCCGCTGATGGTTGAAGACTCAGTTCATTTTCATGTTTTCAGCCCATTTGATAGATAGATGGGCTTGGGCTCTTAAGTAAACACTGTGAAGCCCGATGTTCTTTTTGGCCTTTTAGCCATCCCTATTAATATTTTTACAACATATAGTGTTATATATATATATATATATATATATATATATATATATATATATATTTCTTTGTAAGTGGAGATTAAAATTGAGCCTTAATGTGGGCCTTACATTTGTTCAATAAAAAAGTGAATCGACCCTTAAATCGGGCTTCAGCCTCATGTTGTTCAAAACTTCAAATATGTCGAGCTACAAACAGGCTTTAACAGGAGGGCTTAGGCTTTAGCTTAAGAAAGCTTGATGGGATGTAGACATGTTCAACCTTTGTAGATAGGTATAAATGGACTTGGCCTTGGTCAGATGGAAGCTAGACCCAAACTCCTATTTGTGAACAGCCCTATTTTTAGTCCTTTCCATATCCTTTTTTGCTATCTCATGTGAAGGTTTCTTTTGCAAGAGATGTAATTTTGTACTTTCATCGAAGCTTCACATAAAGACTCCTTTTCCGACTGAAAGTTACAGAAAAAAATTTGGTTTTCCTTTTCCAATCTTTTTCATTTTGACTTAAGAGATTTTCGTACTCCACAGTAGGGATAGAAAAATGGTTGAGATACATATTACAAGTACTATTTTGGCTGATATAGCCGATAATTTGGCCGTTTTCAATCATCCCATATCGGCTGATATGGAGTTTCGATTGTTTTCAAATTTTTTATCTTTTCAAAAAATGTTGTTTCTTTTAATTTCTGGTTGAATTTTGCATTGTGTATGAAGCTAAAAATGTTGCTGGAATTTTGAAAACAAATCAGCTAAAATTTAACTTACATTTTTGGTTGAAAATTTATAAAATTTTGGCTAAAATTGTGAAGTTTTTAAAATTGCAATTGAAAATTTGGCTAAAATTTCAGAAATTTTAGCTTAAAATCTTTAGATGAAATGAAATTTTCAATTGAAGTTTTAAGTTGAAAATTTTAGAAATTTCAGCTAAAAAATTGTTATACTAAAATTTTGCATTGCAATCTTTGAAAAATTTCTTGACTAAATTTTTTGAAATTTCAACTCATTTTTCATTGAAATCTTTAGCATAAATATGTTCACACTAGGTTTTTCATTTTTTTATTTTTTAGAAATTTTAAAAACAATATTGCCACAATAATGCGTATTATGCCTATATCAGTTTATAAATATGGGCGGGTGTTTTTTATGCCCTTGTCCTACAACTCAACGAAGAATTTGTCAAACTTTTCATTGCTAGAGTCAAAATTTTGGATATCACTTCTTAATCTCAATTATTATTTTTTATATAACATGGGCATCTTTACTCGAAGGTGAGACTAATGTCACGAGTATTTATAAACCTTTCAATCCACACCTACCGGTTAAATCTACGTGAAGTGGTCCGTTAAAATTGATAGTCAATCAAATTCAAGATCTCATTTTATGAGGTAGGTCAATCCTTAAATTTTTTTTTTTAAGACTAAGATATCCAAATTTCTTAAAGCACGTGACTAATCTTTCGGGCATAGTCAATTCCTTAATTTTTAAAGACTATCCTCTCATTGACAATCTATAATTGAAGAAATGAGAAGATTTGAGCAGTATCAAAACTCAAAAAGGATGTCATCTTTCTATTGGGTTTTGAGCATTGCAAATTCAGTTGTAACTATTATGTTATTGATTATTGGTATTTTGTCTCTCAAAATTAGAATAATTGTTTCTATTTAATAATTCTTTATATATTGTTCTAATCATTCCAAATGGCTTTCAAGATCTTTAAGAAAAATAAGTGAGAAACTAAGCATTTCTCTCTTCTTCCATAAAGTATGTGTTCTCCATTAAATACATAAAAATGAGATACTGTTTTCTCTTTTTCTAAATAATTCATTTCAAAAGAATTAAAAAATTTAATGATAAAAAGTGGAAACTTTTTCTTACAAGTTGAGGTTTTTTTTTAAAAAAAAAATAAATATTTTGATACAAATGACAAAAACTTCAGATTTTAATAGCTCGTGCGATATAAGAATTTCACAATACTTGTATGATGCAGAGCAGATTCAAACATTGGTTTTTCTTTTTTTTACAGATTTTTTATTTTTTTTACTTTCTGCAAAATTGATTGAAAATTGACAAATAACATCTGAACCAGTACGATTGCCTCATCATTTGTAGTTTGTCATATTCTTTTCGTGAAGACATGAGTTTGCTATTGTAACTTGATGGCATTTCTATAAGCAAATTGTTACAGTAGATTCCTTACACATGTGGGAAGAGCTTCTTTCCTTGTCACTGTTGGGTGGGAAAATTGCCCAGCAAAGTTATGCAAAACTTTAATATTTTGTTACTATTATATGTTATACCAATAATAATACTTTGAAGATAGATGAGGACAGGAAGAAAGACAAGAAACTTATGGGACTACTACCATTTCTATTATCTAAGTATAGGATGTTATTTTAGTGTGTATTTGACATTTTTTTTTTTGGATTAACATGTTGGAAACTCAGACACAGTCCTACTAATACCTTCAGGGATGAGTCCACTACTCCAAAGACACACTAAAGTTAGGTCATGGGAGTTCGAATCCACAATCTCCCGCTTCTTGAGACGGGAGGCAACCAGTTGAGCTACACCATATGGGTAATATAAGAAATTTTTAGAGATTGAAAATTTTAATCTTTAATATAAGATATTTTTTTAGTGACATTTGACCGATAGTCAATTAAAAACTAATAACGCAGTACAAAGAATTTTATTTTCTTCAAAATAGACATAGGGATGATGAGTGATGAGTCAATGCAACCAATCTTGTATTTATCTATTTGTAATATGGAAAATTCTAACTATTGTTGAAAAATAACTATAATTTTTTTAGATAAAGGGTCTCATTATCATTTTTTAGTAGAGATAAACATTAATCTAAAGCAATAAATACAAATAGGATATATGATTTGTATAATAGGACTCTACATACAACATAATTAACAGAGAAAATATATAAAGTTTGCGAGCAAGAAAAATTAACACAATCAAATCAAGGAATACGAGGCAAGTTACTCCTCCATTTCTTTAAGCCACTAGCATCGTCTCATGTAATGGGATGAAAAAGTTTCATTGACACTGTTTACATTTGTTAAAAAGTCAACAATACTATTGGCCGACCACCTCACGTGCTTGAAGTAAATGACCTTCTTCCTTGTCAATGACCTATTCTCTGTAACCACATTAACCATTTTCTATGAGGGTTTCTTACTGCCACTAGCCCAAACTAAAGGATTCATTGAATCACTGTTCACTATTAGGTTGCCTTTTCCACACGATGATCATTAAATAAGGATTGCTTTTCTAATAGTCAATAACTCCGTTTCATTAGAATCCAAGACCTCTCTGATGCGGAGAAAACGAGAATCATTTTATCTATATCATTGTGAATAATCCCACCTATACCCCTAAAACATCCCTCTTAGGAGAGATGAAGTCCTCTAAAGAATACCGAGTGATTTTTTTACACAAAGACAACTAACCGATAAGAACCCATGTTGATTTCTCAAAGAATTCCCTTGCCCGAATAGACTATTATGCGAGAAAAACTTCCTTGGCTTTTTATTAAAATTTTCTACCTCCTATAAAAAGAAATGCATAAAAAAAGTTATGTTTTATACTCTTGACAAAGTGCCATTTTTTCATAAAAGAATAAAAAAGACTTTCTTTTTTATACTTAAATGAAAAAATGACAGGAATGAGATCAGAGAATTAAGATGTCATGCATTGGCCTCTATGAATCAAGTCACTCAATGTCACTAGTTAAAAGGTGTTTTTCTTAAAGTACTTGACGTCACTCTTTTGATCATCTAACAAGTGAAGCCATCTATTAAAAAATGACATAAACTTGAAAAATGAGATTTTTACTATCTTTATGGTAGAAAAAAGTTTTTAATTCTTACAATGATATTTAAATAGTGAGAATTTAATATTTATAAATTCTTAAAAACTAATAATGAAGCCAGCTACATGGGTTTTTAAAACAATTTTGAAGGTGGATAGTTGAATACCAATGAGAACCTTTCTGATCAGCCACATTTCACACCTGATCCCTCCCTTTCACCAAGAAAAACTGATGGCTTAAAAAAAAAAAACTTGAATAGGAACTACAATATCAAACCAAAGGGTCAAAATCAAGAATTTTTAGATGTCTCTGTATTGATACCTTTTATTTTTTAATCAATATAGATTTCAGACATGGTGCAATAATTTAAAATATACAAATTTATTAGCAATTTTCTTTTAAAATAAAGATTCTTAGTTACAAATTTACAATAACCCAAATAAACCAATAATTTTTTATATTTATTTAAGTTAATTTACTGAGATTTTGAATATATTTGAGTTTTGCGAATTTTAAACATGTAATATAAAACAAATTAAATAATTTTTTGGCTTTTTCAAAGGGTCCTTACATGAAAATGTCATGTTTACACATGTACAAGTCGTGTCCTAAAAGATTATAGTGTTTTCAGAAAAATCATACAGAACTAGGCACGTGTCACGCTTCGTCATTCTCTCCGTTTGTCTGCTTTGTACTGAGCACCGTACTCTTTTTTCTCGTCTTCTTCTTATCTCTCTCTCACAAGGAAAGTAAGAAAACCAGAAAAAGAAGCAAGAAAAAGGCGAACGGAGAAAGAAAACAAAGATTCATATAAGAAAAAGAAAGCAATCCCAATCCAAATCAATGGAAAACGGATTTCGATGAAGATATCATTCAATATAGATTTCCGAGAATCTCAATCAGAGGAGGAAGAAGAAGAGATCCAAGCAGTTGATGGGGAACCGGTTTTCGATAACGAAGCGGTCGAGGAGGCGAGCGGTGGAGGAGCGGTTGACTCGACCGCAGCGATTCGTTTACGAACCGGCCAACGTCGATTACAAGAAGCTACGGAAACTCATTCTCACCCAAAAGCTCGCGCCTTGCTTTGATGGCGTCGAAGATTCCAGCCCTGAACTTGAAGAATGCCCCATCTGTTTTCTCGTAAGAAATTCTTCCTTTTTTTTTTCCCCCCCTCTCTCTCTGGAGATGGAATTATTTTTCATGAGTTTTGGTTTTTCTCAACTGGGTTTTGATGGATTTGTTTTGTATTTTTTGGTTTCTGTACTTAGCGTTTTTTTTTTTTTTACTGAAGATGGAATTATTTTCATGGGTCTTGATTTTCTCAGTTGGGTTTTGATGGATTTGTTTTGGGGTTTTTGATTT
The DNA here is from genome assembly GCA_013350335.1 of Chimonanthus salicifolius. Lineage (NCBI taxonomy): Eukaryota > Viridiplantae > Streptophyta > Magnoliopsida > Laurales > Calycanthaceae > Chimonanthus > Chimonanthus salicifolius. The sequence continues at coordinate 66,946,138 of CM023536.1, read as the reverse complement.
CAGTGCTTCCCCAGCTTGAATCGCTCCAAATGTTGCACGAAAGGAGTTTGTACTGGTGGGTGCGCTCTTCCTCTCTCTCTCTTCCATGTTTGTTTCTCTCTTTGAGAAATTATGCGTGGTGAACCCTTTAGTTGTAAACTGGATTGCTAATTTTTTATTAAGCTTATCAGAAGCAGCCGCCACTGCGAATATCCATGTATCTCTATTTACTCCTCCAATTCACTCTATTATAAATTATATCCTTACTCACTCTATTACATTCTAACATGTCAATTTTTATTTATTTCTTCTGTATTTTCAAAGTCGCCCCTACTGCTCGTGCCTGCCTTTGATCTTTTATTAAGACGATCAAAACCATCTCAAATGAGTTTCTCTCAATTTATTATCTATTGGTTATCTTTAGATTATAGTAATACTTTCATTTTTAAAATTATTCTTTTAGAGTTAAATCACTCATGGGCATATCCTCTATCCTAATTTTGTTTAATTGTCTTTTTTTTTTTTAATATATATATTACCTGATACTATGCTCCGAGTAACACTGTAAGTTTAATAATTGTTGTGTAAATTTTCCTTTTACAGAAAGAAAGACCCTTATGATACCTTATTGGCTTAATGGCTTGTCTATATTTTGCTCACCCTCATCTATCCTATTTGTTATATCTGAGTCAAAACATTCTTGAGAATCTACCAGAGTTCAAATATCAAAACTTATCTATATACTATTTATCTTTAGGGTTATTAAGCTTATATATACTATTTTTCTCCCATTTTCTTGTTACCATCTTATGAACTGATATTTGTTTGAATTTATATTGAGATAGACTCAATGTTGAATTTAGTTCAAGTCACATGGTGTCTCTGTTTTTTTTCCAGATTTGTTTCTCTCTGTTTGAGAAATTATGTGTTGTGAGACCAGTTCGACATAAGTCAGATTGACTGTATATACCATCTCCTCTCTCCTACCTATTACATCTCATCAATTAGATTTATTTCCATCCATTTTGAGATGGACTTAATGTTGGATTAAGTTTTAGTGGTATGCTCTCTCTCGCCCTCCCTCTCCCTCCCCATGTGTGCATGGTGCCTGTGTTTTCCCTGTTTTGTTTCCCTCCTAGAAGTTATCTATTGTGAACCTATTTTTGGTTAAGCCTATATTTCTCTCCCTGTACTAATTACCATCTTATGAGTTTGATTTGTATCTAGTTTGAATTCATTTTGATATAGACTCACTCTTAGATTAAGTTGATATAGACTCACTGTTAGATTAAGCTCAAGTCAAATGATCTCTCTTTATACCCTGTTTGTTTCTTTGAGAAAGTATCTGTTGTCAACTAGATAACTAATTTGTATTTACACTGTTTTCTCTCCTTGCACTCATTAACATCTCGTGAATTGGATTAGTAAAGATACACCCACTGTGGGATTGAGCTCAAGTTGTATGAGTCTCTCTCTCTTCTTTTCCCCTATTTGTTTCTTTGAGAAATTATCTGTTGTGAACTGGACAGTTAATTTTTTATTGAGTTTATATTTATACTGGTTTTGTCCCTCATACTTATTACCATGTCATTAATTGGATTATACTCAAATTTCAACTCATTCCAAGATACACTCGCACTTGGATTAAGCTCAAACTAAATAGATGATGGGAACTTTGTAGCCTTTAAAACCATACTCAGAATAATTTGTTCAAGTTGAATTTTATCATACTTTCTATAAGTCAAACAAACTCATTCTCGTTGTATAGCCCTACAGAGAGGTAGTTATCCAATTTGTTGTGAACCAGTTCACAAGAAATTACCTGTCTTGTTTCTTCGCTTCTTCCCCTTTTTCCTTCTATCAGATTTTCCACCGAAATTTGTTAGAGGTTCAAAGTTCTGCTCCAAATGGCTTCTGTGGAGGACAGAAAATATAATTTTTACAGAAAAATATTGGGAAGGTGATATTTGTACCCTGGAATCAAGCACTCTCTGCCTTTTTTACTATTGTTGGGTGCTGGGTGATCCTTCAATTGGGGACTATTCACAGGTTTGCCAATATTCTTTTTATTGGATTTCTCATTTAGAAGTTACCTTCCTCTTGAATGGAGAATTGATTCACAAAACTGAGGCAGCTTTTGTAGTGGTTTTCTCTTTTATCTTTGCAACATTATGACATTTTCGTTGAAAATCTCTCTCTTCCGAGGCATGAGGTCCTTTCAGTCCATTTTCAATCATCATCGAGGATTCAAAAGTAATTTGCCTTATTTATTTCAGGCCATCTTTCTGAATTTTACTTTAATACACAAAACAAATAGTTGGATTTGGTAAATTGTTTTCCACCAGTGATATGTCTATCATGCGCCCATAACTATCCTCCTTTATCTTGTTGACTAACAAGCACATGACAGAATACCAAGACGTGGCAGATTTTTCTTTCTAATTTCAACGAAAGCACCTGCTTTCTTTTATTAGGGCTGAGTCTTCATTTTTTTTCTTAATCATCTGGTGGAATATGGGTTCTCTGTTGATTTCTTGATACAATGAAGGCTCTCTCCCAAGACTACAACCTCAAGAACAAGGATTTTCAATGAAAGATTCTTTAAATAATTTTACACTAGAACATAGATAAGGAAACCCAACGAGGGTCCTACAATCTTCCAAGCTTCGAAAATTACCAAAGCCAAAAACTTTTGGCCAGAGCACGTTCTTATTATATTTATAATGTTATTACATTGCACAAATAAACTATCATGGGACTAATAAGGTTAAAACTCTGCCACATGTTGATTCCATCATGTGTGTGTCAACAATCAGGATAAAAGATGATTGTTGTGGGTTTTAGAGACAAGCTGGCCTATGTAAAGCCTTTGCCAAATACAAGTATGAGTTCTACTAATTACAGCACTAAACCCGACCTCAGATGATGGGGCAAAGGTTTTGATGATGACTATAAATCTAAATCTAAATAATCTAAAATTGTTATTCATAGTGGACCAAGGGTCCATATGTGGTCTGTTGTAGCTTCTGCATTAGTTCTGCCCTTTGGCTTTTGGTGTTCTGTTGAGAATTTTTTTTTTTTTTTTTAATTTTTAGATTTTATTTAGTTTTATACTTTTATTTGTCTTTTTTGTTGCAGAATGTTTTTTACAGATGAAGCCTTCAAATTCAACACGTACTGCTCAGTATCCTTTAATTTCATTAGCTGCTTTAGTTTTTTCTTTTTATTTTAACCAAAGATTTGTTTGTTTTTATGATGTGTTTAATTACTGATTCAACTTCTGTGTTTATCTTTTAATTTCATATCTTCATGATGTACTCTGATTTTTTTCCCTATTATAAAGTTTGAGCCTTTTGTGGGATTCTGTATCCAAAAAGCCACTCCACAGTATGCTTGTTAGACATCGAAAGCACTTTTTGAGAAACAGGGATAAGGATGAGTTAAATATATTTCCTCACTATCTGTTTTATGGATTAATCATTTTTCTTTATAGTCTTCTTTCAGTGGTGAAAAATTGGAATTGGCTCTCCTTTTTTCCTTGAACAAAACAAACTATTGTGATATCTTTTGCCGTCGATGTGGCTGATCTCATGTATCTTTTGTAGCCCTAGTAGCAAGAGAATATTCAGATCGTGGCTGATTTTCATGCATTTTTTATAGCTCTGAAAACAGTATTAAAACCTTTCTGTCCAATTTTTTTTTTAAAAAAACTGAACTGTTATTGAGATTGATCCACTTGTTAAAGTTGTGACAATAAAAATTCCTTATCTATTAAAGGTGCCCATTTTGCAAGTGTCCAGTATATGCTGTGGAGTACCGAGGTGCTAAGACCCAAGAAGAGAAGAACCTAGAACAAGCTGTATGGATCTTTTTCTCTGATGGATATTTTATTTCGTTTCTATTATCACTTTTTTACATGTGTTAGATCAGATTCCAAATCTTGTGATCCAGAAATGGGTTTCTAGAAGGCCAATGTTGTTGATTTCTGTTGGCTTTAGGAAGACCAAAAGGTAATTGAAGCGAAAATAAGGATGCAATCTGAAGAATCTCAAGATACAAATCGGGTTACGCTGGCTGATCAGATTCTATCTGGCATTCTGTCTCCTTTGCCATTAACATGGCAACTTTCTAATTATAGTGGTGAGTTACATTATCGTGTTTGTTTAAATTTAAATTCAGTTAATAATTTTTTATATTCTTGAGAAGGTAAATTAAATTCAGTTATTAAATGGTTTACTTTTAAGATTTAAAAGTAGAGATCCTCTGTGTAATACTGTAATCTGTATCTCATTCCTTGGGCCCCATGTATTTGCATGTTGAGGCCATGGTACCAAACATGGTTTTATCATGTTCAAAAGTTCTTGTTAGACGATGTGAACCACTGGAGTCGATGCCTCCAAAGGCATTATTAGGCTAGAAATATTGGAGTTTCAATGGGAAAAGGTAAAACAGATGAAGGTTAATACAAATTGATCTCAAACTGCATTTGTTTGTACGGAGTCTACTAAATCAAGCTCGCATAGCTAATCACTTCACCTTGAAATCCACATGTATAAACCCATAGCTTTGGGCTTAGGATGTATGTTCTTGATTTATGTATACTTCTTTATTTTTTCAGTTGTATACCTGATTTATTTAATTGTGGTTTTATGACTTGAGTAGGTGATTCACAAGATGAGAGAGGCTTGCGTCCATCCCTTGTGCGTGAAAGGATTGAGGCAACCAGATCTCTTCCAAATGTTTCGAATGCGAGGTTTCTTTTCTTATTCTCCTAAGTTTCTTCATTGTCTAGTTTCCAGATTTTGATGATGTTTGTAAAATGATGTCGTCTAAATCATATTATTAAAAATAAACTGAAGTTGGTTGATAGTATAGTTTCAGATGAATCCAGTAGATTGAGCAGAATGTTGATACAGGAGCAAAGAAAAATAGAGTAATGGTTTTGGATGAGCCAATGATTCCATAGCAACTCAAAACTCACTTGAAATTCTCCCCTTGTGGATTCTATGAAATTCCTCCTCCCTCCATTCCTCTCTTTCCATTTCTAGGATTTTAGGATAACCAACATCTGTGACATTAGGAAAAAAAATTAATTGCAAATATGAAAGACATGATCAAGGAAGGTTAATTGGTTTACTCATGTAAGTCTCCAAACCAATAGAATAATAACCAGTGTAGGTGCACTTTATCATAGTTGCAAATTAAACCATGACATAACAGAGTTTGGTTGCATGCCAACAAACATCATTGTGATTATTGAGCTTAGGAGGTGCTACTAACTTTTCATTCTGTATCCATCCGAAATCCATAAAATCTGTGAAGTCCAGATATAGGTGGATGTGGTGGAACACACAACAGATGTTGTAGCGAGTTAGGGTATGGACTCTTCAAGATTTGTGGCACATCTTTGTCGAACTCTTCACAGATCACATCTTTGTCGAACTCTTCACAGATCATGGACTCTTTTAGTAGTTTTTAGCACTGTTTTCCAATGTCTAAAATATTACGAACACCTTTCTCCTCGTGATACCTAATCAAAAGAGTGATTGCTATGTTCATTACTCAATTTTTTAGAGTATAGCTAGTACATTATTTTTATTTAGTGTTATTTTTACACTTTTTAAAAATTAAATATTAAATATGGTGTCGAGTCCTTGAGTCCTATTTTTTTTGGTTTGTGATTCTGACACCTTGTGCTCCGACACTTGAACTCATACCCATGCAGCTTATAATATGCAGTATGATTTTTGACACAATATGAATGAGTTGCCTTAATAAAAAGAATTGAAGGGGAATTAGATTAAGAGAGGGAAAAATATACAAGAAGCTTCTGCTTTAGGAAACAACAGAAAGATCAAGCAAAAAAACTCTTGCAATAGAAGTGCAGATTAAAAAATGTTCAGGATGTTTTTGATAAAAAGATATTGTCTTTGGTTTTGATTATGTATTTGGCTTTATTAATACAAACTAATGGAAACTCCATCTTTGTGAGTGGTGATGCAATGTACTTCATTTTCTGCACAGGCATGAAGACTTGGACCTAGATCTCGAGGAGATAATGATAGAAGAAGCTATTTGGCTCTCCATGCAGGTTTACGCAATTAAAGTTGATTTTCTGCATGTACTTCGCTCTAATTTTTCAAATTGGATGTGTGAGGATCATAGTACAAAAACTTGAAACTCAGCTTTGACTGAGAATCCAGTCAAGGTGAGTAACTCGGATGAGTTTTAACAACTATCAAAAGGCTTGATATTGTCAAAAGATTGGTGATTGGCCTACATGTACGGTTTTCTGGGAAACCGATACAGATGCTGGTACTGCATTTAAAATCGTGGCCCTCAATTCACTTGATGATAGCGCCATCCTGATACCCATTCTGAATTATCTTGGCTTACTAGCAACAAAAAAGAAAAATGTGCTTTAGAGTTGACAAGGTACTCATATGTTTGGCTTTTGTACTTCGATCAAATTGCAGGATCCTTGCTTGCATAATGATTCAAATCTGTCTTGTGGGACGAGTAGCAGATGTGGACCTGAAAGTGCGAGTCATGGATTGAACGAGAGTAGGTTATCTTTGGCAATGGCTTGTCAAGGAGAAATTTCTTCTGCAGCACAGGTAATCGAGGGACTCGTGTTTGCAACTGCAGGCTCAGGGGAGCAGTCAGTTGGAGAGGAGGATAGCACACATTCAAGTGCAGATGAAAGTTTTGTTGAAGAAGCAAGACATAGTGGTGCTGAATCTCTGAAGTCTGATGAAGTTGGATTGGAAATTGGGTGTTTGGAAAGTTCTTTTTCATCTAGGATGGATGATGAATCGTGGGGATCACTTCACTTACATGAGAATCGAACTTCTGAAACAGGGTTCGTTTCTGCAACGGTTACCGATGTCAGTTCCTACTCACCCAGCAGTGTGCACTCCGTTTCAGACAGATATTGTGGAACTCGATTATATTTTGATGATGATGACAATGATGGTGATGCGAGTCAAAGCTGTTCTCACCTTTCCACTCCCAGTTAGACAACCACTGGTAGTTTCCGATTTCGGGTTATGACTATCCAAAATTCACACAAGTTCCAACGGGAATTTTTACAATTGAGGAGAAATGAAGATCCATGTTCTCCACTTCCTCTTATGCTCTAATTCTCTGTAGTATTCTAAGTTAGAGGTCATCCATTCTGTGAATCGGATGATCAACTTTTTTAAGAGTTTATTTGGAAGATGGAATGGGTCAATTTGAAAGATCTACACACATAGAAAGAGAGACAAAAATCAGTTCGAAAAAATATTCCAGTTTGGTTTTAAAGGTTGTGAAGTTCCAATGTTGTATATAACTCAAGTTTCATTCAACAGTGAGCATATCTCAAAAAGGATGATCGCATGTGTGGTGTATTATTGTATTATTATGCATGCCTAATGGAGTGGTGATGGGTCTATAACAAAAATAATTTAAATGGATTTAAGTGTTTGAAGAGTTTAAAAGATGTGGTTTGATTGATTCAATTAAGATCATTTTTGTTATCATTTCATGTATCACAAAACCGGTGTAACATTGGTATGAGTGTAATTCCTAGCATATGTTTTCATCAGAACCCTAAGCCCATTTCACAATTTGGGGCATATTCAATTTATAAAAGTTTAAGATTAAAAATTAATTAAAATTTAAAAAATTCAAAAAAATGTATCTTTATTAATACAATCAAAAAAAATTTTGATGGGCTCTACAATCAATGGGAGAGCCTTACAGTAGATCTACCAGATGAAACTCAAACAGGCCACACACCATGCTGCACATTTACAAGTTAGAAATGAAGAAGACTATGGATGAGCCTTCAAATTCAAATATAATTATTCATTGTGAATTAGACGACCTATAATATTGGAGAACTTCGAACAACATTAGTTATTTGAGAGATGGTGCAAATATAATAAGGAAATAGTATGTGGATGGTTAATTTATTTATTAAAATATTATTAATGGTCAAAAGTTTGAGAACAAATGAGATATAATACTTTCTATTTGAAAGATTTAGACTTAAAATTCAGATAGATTATTGCATAAGTTATATATATATAATTTTTTTTTTCCTTTATACTAAAATTTTGTTTCATGTTGATTTGTTCATTTGCTGTTTGAAAGTGAGACTAAAATCACGAGCCATGACGACTGACCCCATGAGAGTTCAAAGTCAATGTTCTTATTCACAGCCCTATTCACAGCCCTACTAATAAATCATGACATCAATGTATTAGGAAAAACAAGATCCTACTTCCTAAAAGCAAATTAATGCTTTCCTTTCTTCACTGAAAAAAACTTAAAACGTTTTTTTAGTTTTACGTTCCCAACGTTGCCGACAAGGTCAAAATGAAGCGTAAGAGGTGAATGATGATGAGGAAGATGGACATTACAACAAGGAAGATACCGAGATGCCGCCATCTCTTATGTATCATTTGTATAAATCCTTCTCGGCATGATTGGCAGTCATAACAAAGTGTAGCCGGGTCGTTGCTCCACATATCGCAGTCGCCGCCGACGAAAGGAGCTGAATAGCCTGTGCCATTGTCCAACTTTGCACTCATCCAAAATGTGGCGTTAACGTACTTCATTCTGCAAATGGACGGAGGCTTGCAACATCCAGACTTTGATCACAATTAGTGGAAGCATTAGTAACAGATAAATGATATATTAATTCAAGTAGGGTAACTTAATCAATGAAAGAGAAGAAGAGGCAGATCCTACATCCAAAGCAAAGTCATAATGAAACCAAAACTCATTTAAATGACTATTTTATCATTTTATTACTTTCTCTCAATCTAAATGTAAATGCAGTCCACATATAATATAAGAAAATGATTGGTACACTAAAACTTTTTTCCTCTGGTGCACCTTATTTTGTCTAAAATAAAATTCAATTTCTTGTATTTTTTAGATATTTCACTAATTTTTTATACACCAAGGATAGAAGTGTCAGTGCACCAACCAAATTTCAAAATATAAGAAGAAAAGAAATGTTACCTCCATCGATGATAGTTTCACATATTTAAAGTCGTAGGAAGTAAACCCCATAGTCTTAAACCCTAAATCCGCACACATTCTAGATTCGAAGATGCAAGCCTTGACCTTATTCCAATTCCGGGCATCGTCAACCCGCTCTCTGAGCCACATTGGTGATGCGGGCACTGCCCGGCTCTCCAATCTGTACGCGCCGGAGAAGGCCAACCCCATGGTGAGCATGATCATGAGTGGCACCATCACTACCATGATCCCCGGAGTTAGAAACCGGGGGCTGTAGAACACGGCGACATTGCTAAGGATGAATAGGATGATCATTCCGAGGGCGATCCCGACCCGCAATCCATGCGTTCTAAGAAGATCTTCACAATCATAGTCTCTCATGTACACTAGCCAAATACCCACAAAAAGCAAAGGAAGTGAAGCTATGTAAAAAAGCCTATATAAATGGCCCATGACTGCTTTGAATTTAGCTACCATTGCTTGCTTGGCATCAGGAGATTCAGCTTCTGCTTGATGGCTGCCATTTTCATCCATGTTTAGCTACCAAAATAGCAGAAGATTAATTAATGGAAGCAAATGGATATTAAGAAAAAAAAAATCTGAATATTTAGGTCAACTGAACTGTTCTTTCTCTTATTCTTGACTTTTTATAACTTAAATCAGTGTTTAGAGTTTCTCGAGCTTAAAGGGAGATGGTTTTGAGAGTTTGGTGGGAAGTTTGGATTTTCTAGAACAGAATTAGGAATGAGTCAATACATTAGAGTTATGTGGCTGCTCACAAAAGGGAGTTGGGATTTGGACACGTGGCAAGATGTCAAATGGGCTCCAATTTAGATGCTTCGATCTCAATCGATGGTAATTAGCCAAAGTTTAAAAATTGGACGCAAATTTCTAACTCGACAGAAGCTGAGTCCAAGACAAATCTAAGTAATATCAACTGAGTTAGATAAGAATTGAATTGAAATATGAGTTTGAAAATCTGAAAAGAAAATTAAATGAGTCTCCTCTAATGAATTAGCGAATTCTGAACAACGGCTTCATATTATTCTCATCTTAATTATTACAGTCGTCAATTCATTTATTTTGGAGATGACTTTTAAGTTTTATTCATTCATTCTAATTTTTTTTTAAAAAAAATCATATTCTTTTGGAACGTCATAATATATCACATGTTTCTTTATTTATTTTTTTATACAGTTTTTACTACCTTTTCTTTTCTTGTTCTTTTTATTTATTACCTTTTAACTTTTTATGTTAAGAGTTGTTTCTAATCTTCTAAATACATATACTTAAACTTTCTTAGTGACTTCTTTTTATATTCTAATCACTCATGCAATTTTCTCACTCATTTTATGACAAGAAACTGTAGCACAATTGGTAAAAGTTTGTTGTTGTAGTCTAAATATTGTAATTTAAGCTCCACCCGTGTTAGATAGGGAGTCGGCCCATACAAACAGTTTACGAAATTCAAATTAAATGTCAACCTCAAATTGAGAGGATAAATGATTTTTATGATGATAATGAAATTATTCAATAAAGTCAACCATTTGGCAAGTTAAGTTGAACACCAATTATCTATTAAAATTATTCAATGTTCGATTGAAATTGCGATACACTATGACATTTGGTGGATTAAGAATTCTTATAGTATATAATCAATCTAGTAGAAATCGGGATAACTGGTTTTCAATCCATTATCCATATTGAAGGAAGGTTAAGATTCAATAATTTTCTTTAATAAAAGATAAACATAAATCTTATCTGGTCATTATTGTTTCATGACATAGAACCACTCTTAAAAATTCCACCTTAGATATCAAATTAAGGCAATTGAGTTGCCAATGTCTAGAGTTCATGTGTCACCTTAGTCGGTGGCAGGGGTACAAAAATTGTCTTTATCTAGATGTCGACGTCTTGGCCGATATCTAGGTATCTTGGATCTTGGCCGAGATATCACCTGATCTCGGCCAATATCTCTCTCTCCTAAATTTTTTTGGACAAATATTGGCTGTATAAATGTGTATCGGCCGATATCGGCGAGATCTCAGCCGATACGGACAGTATCATCCGAGATTTATACCCCTGGTCGGTGGGTATTTGATCTACTATGGGTATGTATTTTTTTTTTCCCAGTGGGTTGTTAAATGTCCCTGATGGTTGACTTTACCACTAAATTAGAGGCCCACGTTGATGTTCTAGACTGCTCAAAGTTGGATCCAGAAAACCCTAATCTATGTCCCATGTGGCAAAAGATTGTTCACATTTTCTAGGTCTTTTTTGACCGAATCCACTTAAGGAAGGATATATTCAAAATACAATTATCACTGGCGCAGTAGAACATAGAGTATAACTGCATGCAAATAGGTGTGGATCCCTGAGCAATGAAGTGCCGACATGGGTGGATGGATGCTAATGAAAAAGGATGGCTGTATTTGAAAGTTATTTTCAAGAATTTAGAAGATGATATCCATTAAATTAAATTTAAAAAGTAATGATTTTTAAGAATTTAAAATTCAACAATTAAAACAAGATAAATTTTGAATGAATTTCAATCCAACAATAAAATCAATCAGAATGAATTTTCAGATTCAATTTCCGAAAGATAGATGAGTGTAAGAAAAAAAAAATACTGTAGGTATATTGAGAGCCATGATAGGCAGAAATAAATTTTGTGATTGTATATGTTCAAATGTTTTCATGTTTAGCATTTGATAAATCAGACATAAAATAAGATATCAAATAGAAAAATGTGCTAAAACATTCGGTCTTTTTATACATGGATGATCACCAGCACATGGGTGTATCCGTGTATGTTGAAATGGGGTGGTGATATATCTATTGAAAATGTCTTTCATTAAATATGTGGCACAGAACAATCATTTTTATGAAATTAATTAAGTCATGTTTTTTAAGGATGTAAAATTTAAAGATCACGGTGATTAAAATTTTAGAAAATTATGACTTAATCAATTCAACTAAGATGATTTTTTGTTAGTCACATACTCGAAGAGACGCCATTCCAATAGACCTATGGTCACTTGGTCACCATTTGATGAACTTCACACGTAAATAAGTAGAATAATGCGATGTGAATATTAAAATTCAATCATTTTGTATAATGAATATGGATCGGATTCTTAGTGCGTTTGGATGTGGCAGACACATACTGGGCTAGCTTTTTTAATAGAATATGGGCAGTCCACTATCAAACCCATTTGATTATCACAGCCACAATCTCCAATTGCTTTGCCTCTCGTTCACTTCCAAGTGAAGCAACAGTGACAACAGTTGCCTATAAATATAATCACTCGATTCATTCCCAGGCATAGAAAATCTTCCGAAGAAAGAAAAAAAATGTCATCTCCTATAGCCTTGATTGTGGCCCTCATCATGCTCTCACTGGCATTTGCTAGTGAAAGCAGGCCCGAAAGAAAAGACCTCGGCTTGGACTTGGGTCGTGGGCTGGGCCTTGGTGTAGGTGTTGGTGTTGGAGTTGGCGTAGGTGGTGGAGGCGCCGGTTCAGGCTCCGGATCCGGTTCTGGCTCTGGCTCTGGCTCTGGCTCTGGCTCTGGTTCTGGCTCTGGTTCTGGTTCTGGTTCTGGTTCTGGTTCTGGCTCGGGAGCAGGTTCTGGTGCAGGATCCTATGCGGGTTCCGGTGGGGGTTCAGGCGGGGGTCAAGGCTCGGGTCGAGGAGGTGGTCGTGGATATGGTTCTGGTTCTGGTTCTGGGTATGGTGAAGGTGGTGGACGTGGAAGTGGATCCGGATCTGGGTATGGATATGGTGAAGGTGGTGGACGTGGAAGTGGATCCGGGTCTGGGTATGGGCATGGTGAAGGATCCGGATATGGGTCGGGTGAGGGACATGGTAAGTAAAGAGTTGTGAAATAGGCAGGACCTCTTGCTTGTTTAGATGAATAAGGAGATGGATGATTCTAAGTTTAATATATTTAAGGGTTTAATAGAGTGATGGTACTTTTTCTTTATGAAAATATTATGAGGATGTAAGCACGTAAAATAATGTGCATGTTTCAACCATGCACGAATTAGCATTATGTTATTGGCTGGTAATCCGGAATTTGGCAGCAGCAGAGGATATTGAAAATGTATTTTTAATCAAATTTGACTAATTTGCTCTCTCCCTTTCTTCATAATGAATGATCATTTTAACACGTGCAAAATTGGTTAACAGATACGAGATAGAGTAAAATTCTCATTTTACTCCTACCTGTGTACTGCTCATTAAGTATCGGTGTACCGATATGTAGAATGGCGTGTTATCGGTACACCGCTACTTGATGAAAGGTACACCGGTAGAGATAAAATGAAAATTTCACTCAATCCTGTGGCTCCTGACAAATTTTGCCCGTGTTAAGATGACTGACCACTCATAATTCTATTAAATTAATTTGGATTATACAACTAATTTTTTTTTGAATTTTTAAATTATAATCCCATATGACCAAGTAGACCAAGTTCTAAGGATGAAAATGTTGCCCCTGGTAATATACCGGCCGATATTTGGATTTCGACAATATCAGAATATTGGCTCATATATCGTTGATATTTTTATCTTTCATTCTATTTTTTATTTTTTAAAAAAAAATCAAAAAAATTAAAGAAAATGAAGAAAATTATAGGCTTCATGAGTATGTAATTTTTATTATTAAATATTGATCATTTATATGTTCAAATATTATTTTTAAGTTATGAACTCGAGAATTTCAAATATTTTTAAACAATGATGAGAAATTACAAAAATTGTAATAGATAGTTAATTTGAACTATGAATATACTCAGCTCATCTGTCTATAGGGTCCATTTGATATTATGTGATAGTTAATTTTAAATGTTTATTTAAATATGTAATGTAGGAAAAAAATTATTTTAATCATATTTTTAAAATCTCTTTTTTATGAAATTTAATTATATTTTTTACATTAATTAATTATTTAATAAAAAATATAATGACAATTGCAATAATAATCTCGATCAATTTTAATTTTAAAAATTCTAATTACTCGTTATATTTTACAAAGAATGGTATAACGTTTTCATTATTTTTTATTATTATGAGCTGTTGTAGAAAGAGCAAATAATTTCAAAAAAAATCATTATATAAATATTTTATTATTATATGCATTTCCCAGTTTTTTAATTTAATATATCTATTCACATTTTATTTTTCAAAAAAATAAGTGCTTATTTAGAAATATCGGCTGATTTTTTCTTCATTTTCTAAAAATAAAAAATCAAAAAATTATTACATCGGCCTGCTGATATCATGTCGACATGTAGCTGATATGTATATGGTACGGCCCTCAATTCGAAAGAGAGTTAGGCAAGTAGTTTAGCCACGTGGCAGATCATCCTCTGTTTTTCGAGTGGGCCCATTAAGCTTCTAATGCCACGTGGCAGGTCAGTGATGACGAAGGTACAGCGCATGGCCATGACATTTCCGTGTCTATCTGAACTTATAAGACCAAAACGAATGCGAAAACCGTCTAACACAGACGGCAGCGACTTTTCCTATCCCCTAAGCTGACATTACTTAGACACGAGAACCTCGTGACTCAACTTACATTACATAATGTTTCCTTTTTCACGTTTTAACTTAGATATAAAAATTTCGATAACGCCAAGTAAATTCAAAAAAAGAAATCGATATTTTAAAAAAAATTCAAAATTTATTACTCTTTGAATAGAATTTTTTTATTTAAGTCAAATAATTATATATAGATGATAGTATAAAATTATTGATAACATCTGCATTCATTTAACCAAAAAATTTAAATGAATAATAGAAGTAAATCCTATCGAGTATGTTATATAATTTATGTCAATTGGTTGTCCTCCACTTCAAGAAGTAGGAGATTGTAAGTCCGAATTCTCATGGTCTAACTTTAGTGTGCCTTACAAGTAATGAACTTATATATGATAATTTTAATAAAAAAAATTATGAATTTTTCATACATTAATTTAATGAAAAAATAAATTTTAAAAAGCTAGTACGTAGTAGGTGGATAAGGTGCCACCTAACGAAAACGTGTTAATCATGCACCTTACATGATCCTTTTTTGGCATCAAATCCTTAGTCTATTTGTACACATCCGAATCCAATTATTATACACGTTAAAGATTGACAATATAGTGATTATAAATAAAAGTTTTATTTAAAAATTATCTATTAAATATAAGTAAATGTAATTAATAATTAATAAAAAGTTCAGATTCAACTATTTATTTTCCTTAATTAAATTTAATAATTCTAAATATTTGTAAAATTTAATTTTTTTACCATCTTTAAATCTCATCTTCTTATCACGAGTCACGATCACGAACCTTCTCCGTGAGTCGTGACTCAGCTATGTCGGGAGCGTGTCTTGACTTCCAATTATTAAAGGGGGTCGACAAAAAAATGGCAAATTCTCTTTACTTTAATTATGAGGGTCACTGAAAGAAGTAATCCATTGAACAAAGGACAACACACTTTTAAAAAGTGAAGTTCAGTTTTACAAACTATGGCTTCAATTTTGGCTTCCTCAATTTCTGCACATATTTTTGTGGTTTGGAAGTTTATTAAGTTATCAAATTTGACATTGATGCGATTAAAATTTATAATTAGATTGCTTTTATTATCTAATCAACTTAAATTTAAAATATATAGGATGATAAATACATTCACTTAACTTAATGCCAAGACTCAAGGGTGACTATAAAATTATGTTACACATCACTTCTCAAAGACTTTAGATAGTTTCTAAAGGCATTTGATGAGAGACAAGACAGACTGATTTTAATTAAGAAAGGTATAATTTTTATACTTTATTTATAAAAATCGATAGAGAAATTGCCTCTTTTGAAAACTCTTTAGGAAAATCCACAGTTGATGAATAAACTAAAACGGCTCGCCAGTAATATATTTTTTAAGTGATCCATACGAAAGGAGTGAAGGATAAATTAGAAAATCTACTAATTTCCTTATTTGGTTACATAAAAGTATCTTGTGAGGTTCATTACCCAAATTGTTACACTCACTTGTGAATATTTTTATATAAAAAGAAGGGATTTTTTTTTTTTTAATTCAACTATCCTATTTAATTTGGATTTATGTTCAGCTAATTTTATTATTAAAGGAAAATCTATTTAATAACAAATTTGTATAGGTAATTTAATTGATCTAAATTTCTAGAATTAGATTAGAGATCTTATGTTCAATTTCTCTCAGATTTATCTCATAAATAAGGTTATAGATGAGTTTGTGTCCTTGAGTACAGAGTGGAAATTTGTATGTCATAACAATTGAAAAATAAAAGAAAAAGAAAATATGTCTAACATTGACTTCATTTTAATTGTTGATTCTTGGATCCTTGAAAGCATGACTTTTTAAAATTAAATAGATTTAATTTTTTATGAGAAGTATTATGCAAAAAAAAAAAATCAAATCTATAAACCCCACATGCCAAGGGGCGATCGTCACTCATGACGGACGTTGCTGATGTGAAAATGATTTCTTCTTTTAACTGGCTATCCTGTGGTTTGTAATTTAGTGAATTGTAAATGGGATAACTGTAGAATGTAATTAAGGCAATTTTAATGATTAATTTTAAAAACTTTGATGATTTTCATTTTTATAAAGGAAAATACTAATTAATACTCTTCTATCTCAAATTAATTATCCTATATAAATTTTAGAATTGTCTTAAAATAATTGTCACATTTATATTAGAATAGTATAAAGTGTGTTGAAAATTGATAAAATCACATGAAATACTAACCTTATATAGAGAGTTTCTTAAAAAAATACAAATATTTCAAATGAAACAACTAAAATGAGATAGAGAGAGTATTAAAGTTCTAATGCAAATAGTTTTCATGTATTCTTGAATTTTTTTATGGAAAAATTAATGAAATAATATACTTTATTTATAAAATTAAATAAAGAGACTCTATTACAATTGATATAGTTTATAGAGTGGTCGTGTGATTTTTCTAATATTTTAAGTTTTTATGAAATTCAATTTTTTTATAACAAAAGATTTATTAATTATAACAGAAGAGATATGTCACTAGGAGATATTAGAGAATATGAATTTCATATTAGCTATTTGTTAAATTGGTTTTCTATATTCTATCTTTTTTAGACATTTCTTAAAGTTTTAAAATATGTTATAATTTTTATATTATATTTATTTGTATCTAAATTTTGACTCTAAGCATCTAATACTTCATAAAAATAAATGTTTTAATAAAAAATTATACATAGTACATTTTTTTCATTTTATTTTATTTTTCTCCTATTTTCTTATATTTTTTTTTAAAATAGAAAAAAATAGACTATACATATCGACACATTATGATCGTTACGATAGTTATCATTAAGTTGTTTATCATTTCCGTAGCCATAGTACGGAGATTAAGAGGAACATTGGAGTTGATGACAGAGCAGTTCAGCTTGGACAACAAAAGGTTAATTGTATCCCCATGTATTCGAAGACGCCAGCCAGTACGTTTGTGCCGCAGGATGTTGAAAATGTTACCATCAGTGATGAAGAGCTTGTTCAACGAGATACCACCAACAGCAAGGAGGGAGAGACAATCAATGAAGAGCAACAAGATCCGGAGCGGGTCTTCGGTGTTCTGTATGCGATGGATAGCAGACCCAACGATTGTATTGCAGTTCCTGAAATGGATGATACCAAAAGTGATGTTGCTGCCAAGGTTGGAGGTGTGGAGAACGATGGAGGTTTCATGGTGATGGAGAGATGGAATGTCAGGAGGTTTAGGTGGGATGGGTTGGAAAGGTGGAAGGTCCCAATGTGCTGAGAATTTGCTACTAATCATCTTGAGATCACTATTGGAGAGAAGGAAAATTAGACGTGATCTAATATCACTGGCAACAGATTTGCATATAAAGATTGGTTCATGGGCATGGGAGGTAAAGATTCTTGAGTTACGCTCAGTCCAACAATGCCAGATCATGGCAGGAAGAGAGAGCGCAGCAGCAAGCTTCGAAAGAGTGGGAGTTTGGGAAGAAACCAAAGAGGAGGCTTGGTTAGGAGAGATGTTACCAATAGTGTTCAGGTCAAATTTGGAGAGGAGAATGGTCCAAGCTTGAACAACAAAATTACATCGGAGGAGATGCTGATGGGTCTCAAATTCCACATTGCAAAGAGGACAAAAAGGGGTGGTTTGTAAGCCACGATCAATGAGAAGCTGCCTAGTTTTGAGGCCATTGTTGAAGTAAAGCCAAGCAAAAATAGAGTGTCTGTTTATGCAGCCATTAAACCAAACAAGCTCCATCCAAGAAGGGGTGGGAAGGGATGAGTGCATGGATTTAAAAATGGAGGCCATAGAGAAAATTCCATCTGGCTCAATGGCCCATATGTTATCATGTATCATGTTGATACATATGAAAAGCCGTTTCCTTACCTGCTGCTATTACTATCTTCCTTCAGTTTAAAATAAGACATAGATTGAATTAAATTTATTAAAATAAGACACGCGTCAACTCCTAGACTGAAGTCTCCATTATTAGAGTTACCTTAACGCTATCATGCAAACAAGCCTCCTTCCATGAAACGGCATCCGAACGCGTCATAAATCGCGATAACGATAAGCAAATGGCTATAAATCTATCCTCTCTCTCTCTCTACTATTTCTCCATTCTCTTCTCTTCTCTTTCATTTTCACCCATCTCGTTTTACTAAATCTTCCTACTGAAACCTAAAATCCAGAAAAGAATCGAAGATGTTTCGTATAAGCAACAACTTGGTCGGAATTCTCAACTTCGTCACCTTCCTTCTCTCAATTCCGATACTGGGAGCCGGAATTTGGCTGAAAAATCACGGCAACACCGACTGCGAGAAGTTTCTCGATGAACCCCTCATCATTCTCGGCGTCTTTCTCTTGGCGGTGTCGCTCGCCGGCCTCGTCGGCGCCTGCTGCCGGGTAACATGGCTTCTTTGGATTTACCTTCTCGTCATGTTCTTGCTCATCGTTGCCGTCTTCTGCTTCACCGTATTCGCCTTCGTCGTCACCAACAAAGGCGCCGGAGAGGTGGTTTCCGGCAGGGGGTATAAGGAGTATAGATTGGGGGATTACTCGAATTGGTTGCAGAAGAGGGTTAACAACAACAAAAATTGGAATAAAATCAAGGTCTGTTTGGCAGACTCCAATGTTTGTAAAAAGCTCGGCCAGTCGACCGACGCCGAGGCGGTGTTTTACCAGAGGCATTTGTCTCCCATCCAGGTTAGCCTTCTGATTTTTTCACAAAATCCTTTCCAGATGATAATTTCAACTTGGATCTTGAATTTTTGCTGTTCTTCTTGATATTTAAAGTGGACAAATTACCCTGTGTGATTACTGAGTTTCAAATATCGGCTGAAATTCTGAATTTCTTTGGCTGATATTTGTCGGACATCCAGATGTTTTATATGGCGATCTTGTGATATTAATAAAAAATATACAGTGATAAACTGGGTTGACTCAAGATTTTGTAATTCCGATGGAAATTTAGCTCAGAATTTATTTTTAAAAGAATAAAAAACAGGGCCAATTGAAGAAGAAATTTGTATAAACTAATCAATTTCACAACAGATAATTTCTGGACATTTTCTCACAATCTTTTTTATGATAAAACATTTTTTTTTTAATTTCATCTTGTCTGGTTGTTTTCAATTTTTAGTTGTGGGTCTGTAATAAATATTTCCATTTCCATCTCTCTCCATTCTTGTTCTGCTTGTCTTTGTCGTTTGGGCCTTTGGGGGTGGGGGGAATTTGGTGAAATTTCCATTTCAAGATCGTCTTATTGGTTCTGCTTTTCTTCTTCTTTTACTACTTAAAGATGAATTTTCCATTAATTTTCTATTATACGTAAAGTTGTGGTTCTGCAATAAATTTACCAATTTCCAGATTTTTCTTTTTCTTGTTGTCATTATTATTATTAATTTTCTTTTGGGATCTTCTTCTTGATGGCGATGATGATGTTTGAGTGATGTCCTTTCTATAAATATAATTTTACACTCTTTTCCTTCTCCTCGTTAATGTTTAAAGTAACTGCAGCATGCTGATTTTTTTCATTTTTTTTCCTTTTCCAAAATTCTTATTTTTGGTCTTTTTATTTTTTAATTTGGATTAAGATATCTTGGGTAGTTGTGTATTAGTTTACTATTATTATTATTACTATTAACCTCTGATTTCAAAATATTTTTTCCAAAACCCCCAATTTCAGCATCCATAGTAATTTTTTTGTTGAATTTTTATTTTATATAGTTTAATTCGATTTTGTAGTCATTTATCTTTTCCCACATTTAAATCCAAAAAAAAAAAACACATAATTGCTAGATTTAGAAGTGAATATTGTAATTAAAATGTTCCCCTTCAAAAAGAGAAACTAGCAAGAAAAAGTTACTATGTCTTGGTGGGTAAAAACCATAGTTAAAATTTTGAAAATAACTTGTGCCGGTTGGTTCAAATTGACTGGATTTGATAAAATTTAATGAATGGGTTGGCGTCTAATTAATTGGTTCCAATTGAGACTTATTTTATAAATAATTTTTGTTCAGTTAACCCATTTATTTTAATTTGTTTGGATTAATTTATTTAATATAATGAGCAAGATTGGATATATGGATTCATCTCCCAAAGTTCTTGCGAGTATGAAGAAAAAAAAAACATTCCTCACTGGGTCTTGGCAAGAACAATGTTTAAGGCCTGTTTTGTTAGAAAATTTTGGCCTCGAGAATCTAAATTTTAAAAAAAATTATAAAAAGAATATATCTTTTTTATGAAAGAGTTGCAAGCAGACCTTTTGAATTTCATTTTCTAATGTGTTTTGTGTTATTCCTGTTCTTATGTTACAGTCCGGTTGCTGCAAGCCGCCCACTGCCTGTGGCTTCACCTTTGTGAGTCCGACTAATTGGACCAAAACCGCTACCGTTGGCATGGACACAGACTGCGCTGCATGGGACAATGACCAAAACATTCTGTGCTACAACTGCCAGTCATGCAAGGCCGGTTTTCTGGGAAACCTGAAGAGTGACTGGAAGAAGGTTGCTGTGATCAACATCATCTTCCTCATCTTCCTAATCATCGTCTACTCCATCGGCTGCTGTGCTTTCAGGAACAACCAAGAAGACAACGCCTTTCCCCGATGGAGGAAGGGATACCCTTAGCTGCTGAGAGTAAGACCACGACCACCTAGATTGGATTGGTGCTTCCAACCATTTGCTCTCTCTTACTCTGTATCAGGCCTCCTTTCTTCCTCTTCCTCTTCCTCTTTGTTAGACTCTGTTGACTTTGATTCCTTCATCTTTTGTATAGGCTTTGTTATCTCTTTAACTCGATGCGGTGGTTAGTATCTTTGACATTCGGGCACTTCATTTTTATTTTGTAAAGTTTGTATCTTTTGTCATATCATGGCATTTCCTGGCTGGTGTCCATACAGTATTGTGATTCCTGTTTCTGAAAATAGAGAGTGACGAGTGCGAACTGAATTTGAATGGACAGAAATGAACTTGGACCAGACCCAATCCAAATGCAGCCCTAATGTGAGTTTTTAGGAAAAAAAAAAACAGAGCATGGTCATGAAATGGTGGAGGATTGGTTGAGAAACTTGGAACTCTACCCTCGTTTTAGAGATGTAAATAGGGTTGGTACTTGGTAGGTTGGAGAGAGACCCAAGTCATATTATAAGGTGTCAGGCAATTTGGGGTATTAGGAGGACAAATGACATATTTATAGATGGCAAGGGCTGGCTAGTTTGAGCTTGATCCACTTTTACGTATGGGAAAGATTTTTCTTCCATGTCTTTGGTCACAAATTTTAGATTTCGGTTGAATTTTTTCAATTTAGATTTATGAAAAAAATGTATTTTTAAACAATTATATGATAGTATTTTATATTCTATAATACATGAGAGTGAAACTCATATTTCGATCTTAAATTCGGCATGGGCTAAAAATATTGTTTTCGGGTATGTTGGGCCTCAAGCGCATTGGGCTATCCAAGTACACAAGTGAGAGCGAGCGATTAATTGGAATTAATGATTGAAAGGACTTGCCACAGTTTAGTGCTATTTTCCAAATCAAAAGTAGTCTAGTGCATGGAAAAGTGGAAAATTCTTCATTGACATTTTTCATTAGTTTAGGACTTTAAATCAGAGAACAATTCGTGGTAGGCTCTTGCAAATGAAATAAAAATACTTGCAGCATATAAAATGACAAGACTACTGTTAATAAAAGGAAATTATCGGTTTGAAGGCGAGGCTTATTTCATGATAAAATAAAATAAAAAACTCTTTAATTTTAATAGATAGATATTTTATCTATAAATAAACAATTTAACGGTGAGAATATATCGAAAGGCATCAATATCAGGAATCTAAAATCGATTATTTTCAAAGGTTCAAATTCATCATTCAATGAGCTAAATCAGTGTTTTGAAAACCAGACGGACCCGCAGTTGAACCGGGCATGTCTCCTGTCTGTTTTTCTTAAAAACCCTTCCATAGAAAAAGTCCCGTCAAACTTGTGGATTGACCGATTTTCTTATCGTAACCGTAAAAAACCATTTTAAAATTTGATAAATAAAAAATCGCTTTAATTACGGAGTCAACTAGCATGCACAAGCCAAGTTTAATGCACCTCCTTATGTTAAAAAAATGTGTCCAGTTATGAGAAGCTTTACTGTTTCAAGTCAAGCACACACCAAATGAATAGCTTAGATTGCAATGTAATGGGTGCTAAGATATATTCATCCAATCAAGTATTATATTATAATCTGAATTTCCTGCTCGCTCAGATCTGCAACATCAACTGCACCAATCATATCTTCCCATATACCCTATAAGAAGAATACTCTGTTTCAAGGGAAAAAAGGTGTGACAAACTCCAGTTTGATAAATCAGCCTATAAATCAATTCTATTAAGAAAATATTCAAAGCAAATATCACTGACAGAAGGTTCAAACGCAAACGCAATCAACTTATGTTAATACAAAGTAAATTAAATGACTTGAAGTGGATCTTCCTATTAAGTACTAATTTATTTACTCAAATAAATACATTAGAAAATTAAAATTAAAATATGGACACATGTTACAGTACGGATTTAGGGGAGCCCGTCCTTTTCTAAAAATTATTGGCATACTAATTTTATGTTGATAGAATAGGTTAACAAATATGTGAAGAATACAATTTCATCCAATAAAAATTAAACCTTAAGCGTTGAAACATTTCCTCGTAACCTTGATTCCACATTTACATCATCACTGGAATTCTAAAATAAAAATATAATTACGTGAGGATGGCCGTAGAATGTTTTTATAAAATATTAATTACTATAAGAGTACCATTTTAAGAGAGATCGAGTTATCAATTTAAATGGAAAAACTATGAGCCTAAATTTAGAATAGAGAATTTCATAGATGATATAATTTAAGTCATCGCAACTTTGTGTGAACCAGAGCAAGCCAATGGGTCAAACCGAATAGACTCAGTTATACAAAACAAAATGTTATCAAAAGCAAAGCAAGATAACAGACTAATCAAAATGTAAAATAGTTTTTGGACACGTGGTAGCTCTATATTGACTTAAAACGAGACCAAATAGACCCAGCCAGCTATACAAAATAAAATGTAATAAAAAACCAAAGCAAGATAATAGAGTAATCAAATGATAATCAAATGTAACAGACTTAAAGCTTTTGCTTAATTACCGAAAGGATGTCACTTATGTTTCTCCCCATAGCTTCAAGTTTGTCACTAATGTCCTTCCGTGCAGTGTCAATTTCGCCCCTTAACTCCTTACGCAAAGATTCAATTTTCGAATGTTTTACTTCAAAACTGTTTCTGCCTGAAACTATCGACTTGAATTTATCGAAGAAAATATCCCCGCGAGCCTTCATTGGAGTGGTATTGCCTCCGAAATTATCGATGGTGAAGTAAGCCCGCCACTCATCATATTTGTCTTCATTCTTTTTTTCTTTTTTTCCTTTTCTTTTCTACGTAATTCTTCGCCTTCATGACATATAACACGATAAACTAGAGGTGATTTTGGTGCATGTGTCTTATTTAGAAATATCTCAAAAGATTCATCCGACACATTCAACATAACCTCCTTGAACTGATGTTCATTAACTTTGAAAGAATGAAAGAATTGCTGTCCGAATCTGTCATCATAGTTGAGTGCCGAGCAGAGGCAGCGGAAATAGAAAAGGGCAAGTCAGCCCTGTTTCGTACAGATTGGCAGTCACTCATGCCGAGAAAGAGAGGTTGCAGCACGAATGCAGATCTGATATGCAGATCTAAGACCGAAGGCAGGTGTGTCTGCCTGGTTGCGCAGGCGGAAAAATCCCAGCGCAAGGCAGAATAGTGGGCAGCAGCCTGGGCGGAGCGGCGGCGGCGTGAGCAGATTGGTGAGGATCTGAGGTGGCACAAGGGCCAAAACCCATAGCTGGGGGCAACGAGCTGCAGATCTGCAAAAGCTCCACTCAACTGAGGCAGATCTGAGATCGAGTTGCTAGATCTGAGAGAGGAAGACCAGTGGCGCTGCAGAGAAGAAAGAGGAATAATAGCGGCACTCAGCAGGAGAATCGCCGGACAGAATTTCTTCCATCATTAGCGCACGGTCTCACAGCCGATCGCTGGCCGGAAGCGACGCCGGAGGCGGCGAGCGCCAGAGAGGCTGGCATGCGGTGGCAGCAGGAACTTTGGGTTCCACTCGTTTTAGGGTTAAAATAAAAACGGATGGACTCAAACATCGAGGAAAATAAAATCGGTGGTTTGGAGGACGGCACACGTTTTTTTGGGTACAACCGCGGCATCATCGTTTCTATTGCACCCGCGAGAATAGTGTTTCGGGTGGTCATCCGAGGGACTACAGATTCGAGTAGTCTCACTGGACTACTGTACTGCAGCATCCGGTAGTCTGCAGGAATACAGTTTCAGGTGATCCGCATGACCACAAATTCAGATACTCTTTCGGTAGAAAAAAATCAACGGTCAGAATTGTTTTGCAATTTCTGTAGTCATCGGGACTCGGAATTGAGATCCGTCTTCGCCTGTGTGATCGTAGCGAACAGATCTACGCGGTGACTGGTGTGAATTTGAAAAAGGAAAGGAAATTTTTTGGAGGAGCCAGGGAGTGGTCGACGGCAGTGGAAGGAGCTTGGTGTGTAGGATCACACCAACGACGGCGACAAGAGGTAGTCGAGAGGGTTGCTACACGGTGAAGAGCCTTTCGGCCTTTGGTGGGTACGCGTGGAGATGGCGCATTCGCCATATGCGTAGAGTGACCGAGGTGATAGCAGCAACACATTAGTGTGTGCAGGAACACACTATGAAGGAAACACAAACTCGAGTTCGTGAATTACGTTGGGATGTGCTCGTAGAACGTAGGAAGCGGAGTTGCAAATGCAATAAAGGGTCTTGGACTGCTAAGATCGAGGTGGAGCCCGATTGGGCTACACAGTCTTACTTAAGACTGGTGGATCATCTTAAAGTATGGGATACACGCATCTCACACTGGATGCAGATGGATTGCAGCTGCAGGTGGAGCATGGCCGGGAGCGGCTAATGTACAGTGGAGGTCGGATAGTCTTCTAAAGGATGGTGAATTCTCGCCAAGGTGGAGATTGTTGGCGATGGCTCAATATCACCGTGACTAAGTCACACGGTTATAAGATAGGAAGTCTCTTGTTCACGGCAACTATTGATTTAGAGCAGTTGTTATTGGTGGGACACTCCAAAAGGGGCTAGATGAGTCACGACAATGATGCTATATAATAGGGACGTGGGTTTCATGGAAACTCAGCCTTTGGCCGAGTGCCTTCCGAGGCCACAATGGGGGCCTTTTGCAGCAGAGGTGTAGTGACAGAGAAAGAGAGAGAGGGAAGATACCAAAAGAGATCTTGAGATCTAAATATTGTATTTATGTATTTTTCTCTATAATAAAATCTATACTCTCCTGTGGAGATAGGCCAGAGGTTGGCCGAACTACGTATATTCCTATGTTCACTGTACATAGAGTGTGATTGATATGTGATTTGTGTATGTAAGTGTTGGGTCTAATCCCTTAGAAAGAGGAGGGGTGTTAGGGTTTGATTGAGAGAGTAAAATGGAGAACTCAAAAAGTAGACTTTAAGATTACCTTGTCACTCGAGCCTCTCTTTCTCTCTCTCACGAGCATGTTAGAGAGATTTCCTCTCCGGCCTGCATGCCGTACTGTGGTCCCTTTCTTCTCTCCCCATCATTTTCCCTTTTCAATGATAATACTTACTGGTTACCAGAGAGCCAGCCAGCAGGGAATCGTCCCTTCTCTCATTAAACGGACGATTCCATGTGTATGACTAGTAAAAATCAGGCTTTACTGCTCTATTAGACTTTATTGTTCAACCGTGCAGTCATGAAAATGGAAAACGCGCTCTGATAACTACAACTCTCCTTTGAATCTTGTTCATTTATTTATTTTTCTTTTTATTGAAAATAAGAGTCGAGTATTTCGATGCTAAAGTCTTAGTTTTTTCTGAACACTTCCATGGTGGCATAAAATATACTGTGTTGGGTGCTGGGATTCGAAAGCTCCTCAAACAACACAACAGGTTTTCATATGTATCGTGTCTGCTTCCTCTTACACTTTCCTTTCCATTTTCAAATATGCAAGAAAGCCAAATGCCATCACCTCAGGGGCTGGGTTCTAGGCTGGGTTCTAGCCCATTTATATGTATAGAAGCCTAAGCCCACCCGTCTAAGACAACTAAAAATTCAATTGTTCACATTATTCATGATTATCAAATTAAGTGAAAAATTTATTTTTTTGCCATTTGATTTTAGAAGTAAAAGTCACTGGGTGTCCTTATCGATTTTTAAACCTTATATTCTATGACATTACTTATACATGATAGTGAAACTCATATTTCAGATCTTAAATTCGGCATGGGCTAAAAATATTGCTTTTCAGGTATGTTGGGCCTTATCCTAGGCCAATTCAAAATTAGACCTTCATTTTAGCTCAAATTGTGATAAAATATGGGATCTGCCAAACAATCATAATTATTGGGTCCGGTGGTAGACCCATGATAGAAGTTATTTCAATCAAAGCTGTTAGATTTCTGACAAAATTTAACCAATATATTGAATAAATCAGGCGATATAGGTCATACCATGCCATTAGATGTCTGAAAGATATCAGCCTGTATTTTTAACTTAGAACTGTATTCTTGGTTTGATGGGATGGTGTTGATGGTAATGGAGATCTCTCAGCATAAGATACAGCAATAAAGTTGATCTCTCATTTAACAGAGGAGAGTCTTACCAACTAACCAACTTATTCACGGATCATTTGACTATTATAAGAAATTTGATGCAAATTTACAGTTGAATATACCTATTTATCTTAGTGATTGAAATGTAGCAACTCTTTATTTATTTTTTTATTTTTTGAAGTGATGCATGCGGATACTGTTCACCTCTATGTATGAACAGTAACCATCATCTCTATATATGTAATCTGTATTGGATGAATGAATTAAGGGAAACTGATTACAGTATTCCAGATTTTACAATTTTCACCAAATTTCTTTGAGCTGTAGACCTGGAACCTTTGCAGAGAGGCTCTTGAACATTATAGAATGGCTTATCACTATAGTTAACATTATATACACTTTTTATGTTCTTCATAACTTACGTCTCCTCAAAGATCAGAAATCGTCCTCCTCTTGTATTAGGAGCTAATCTTACCATCTTACTGGGTGAAGCAAAGAAACTGCAGGAAGACTATTGTGATGATGTTGTGGAAGTCAATCATTTGCTTGTGGCCATTCACTGTGATCAAGTCGGGTTTGATAACATTGATTATAACCTTCATTTTTTACTTTCTATTTGACCTTTGTAATCTTCATTCTGGTTTGGCCCATTACCTTGCTCTCGCTCACACCAAGTTGTGAGGCTCATATCATAATATATGTATAATTTTTCCTTTTAAATTGATAACTCGATCTCTCTACACTCTTGAAGTAATTAATATTTTATACAAACATTCTACTGCCATCGTCACGTAATTATATATTTATTTTAATATTCCAGTGATGTATATGTGGAATCAAGGTTACTCGAAAATGCTCCTAACGTAGAGTTATTTAAAGATTAACACCTTTTTTAAAGGTTTAATTTTTATTGGTTGAAATTCTATTTTTGACATATTTGATAACTTATTCTAGAAAGAGATTATCAACATAAAATTAGTATGCCAATAATTTTTAAAAACTATATTTCATTTTTATCATTAAAAAGTTGTTTTGCGAAATTGTTAACCATACCTTTTTTACTAAATAGAATCCATTATTGAAATGGAGTCACGTCAAGAGCCATTTTTGTGAATGGCGATCGTAGAATAAGCGTCGGGATAACGCCAAACTGTACTCCTTGAGCATGCTGCGTTAGTGTCCGCCGCGTGGGACCCACAAGAGATGTGGGTCCGACCGAATTTTAATAGAAAAGGACGGGCTCCTCTAAATCCGTATTGTAACATGTGTCCGAAAATACCTTTTTTTTTTTGAAAAGTATAAATGTTATAATCATTTTAAAAACTAATTTAATGAATAAAATTTAAATTTGAATAAGTGAATAATGTGTTTCAAGTTCTTTTATTTGAGCAAAGAATTTGTCTATCATATTTGACATGATTAGATTTTAAGTCATTCAAGTTTCACATTTTTAAACTTTAAATATAATACTGTATTATCGTCATCTACCTTAAGAAATGCTATATATTTCTTTAATAGTCAGCAATCAAAATAAAATTTAAAAATTCATGGCTACATGGTATACAGAGGGCAATTTAGCACTCATTTTTTATTTATAAAACACTCCGATAATTATTAATATTGAATGATAAAATTTATACGGAGTATCCTTTTATGTAATGAGAACACTGCAATCACAACTTTAGTCTTTAAAAATAATTATCAAATTGATATAAAATAAAAAATATTAAGAAATAATTATAATAGCCAATAATAGATCATCAACCATGACAATTGGGGCCAGCGATCCTCCCATGGGTATTTTGTGTTTAACGACACGGGTTTTAGTGTATTCTCGATTACTGTTCATGTGAATTTCAGTCAGCCGATTTGCACTGTTCATGAATTTTGACAAGCTGATTTGCACTGCTCAGGAATTTTGGCGAGCCGATTTGCACTGCTCATAAATTTTGCCCAGCCGATTTACACTGTTTATGACATTGACATTCTTTTTTCTTCGATACGGCAGGTGTAGAGAATATTGGACATCACAGTAAAATCCGTGTCTATATACAAAATGTCCGTAGGAGGATCGCTGACCGTCACTTGGAAGGAAACTTAATGCAAGCTATAAATGTTGGAGAAAGGTAAGCTTAGAAATTTGAAAGAGTCACACAAGCCTTAAAGAAAAAGTGAAGATTATTTGTAAATTGAAGTCTCATTTGCTATAAACTTTTGTATTTTATTTCTTTGGCATGTTTTAACGGTATAAAGTGGACACTGGGTGTAGTTCAGCTGGTTACCTCTCACTTTAGGAAGCATGAAGTTGTGGGTTCGAGCCTCCATGGCCTAACCTTGGTGTGCCATAGAAGTAGTGGCTCACCCGTGGGATTTTTACTCTGGATATCCTACGATTTCCCACACATAAATTTAAAAAGAAAAAAAAAAGAAAAGGTGTAAAATGGTCTGTGTCTATACCAATAAAAAGAAGTGTATTCTCTAAGTTCTTTTCATTACTCTTTTAATAGATATTATGGGATTCTCAGTGTTTTTAAGTTTTAAATGTTGTTCAAAATTGATTTTCTATCACTAGCGGGGCCAATTTGTTTACTTGCAAAATCAACCTCTTGACTCATTTTGGGCCTAGGAATGCTTTACTCTTTAAGAAAAAATGGAAATATTGGTCGATATTTTAAAGTATGTCAGTTTCGTCAAAATTTCTCGATATGTACTCATTTCCATATTGAACTATAGAATATTCGTAAAAAAAAAAATCAAATTTTGACCAATATTTGAACTTAGGTAGTTGAAAAAATTACAAATAATTATAATGTGCATTGATAAAAATAAAAAATAAAATGAAAAACTAAATAATTATAAGTTACAAATTATAAAAACATTATTTTTAGGTGATAAAATTTATGGACAAGAAAGGAAGTAAAAGGGTAAAAATGTTATTAAATTATAACATCTTAGAAATGAAATAAAATTATTATTCTTGTTAGTAATAGCAAAGAAAATAAATAAAAAATAATAGAAATAAAACTTGAAAACTAAAATATTTATATCTTATGAATTTATTTGTTAAAATAAGTCCAAAATATCACATTAAATATATAACAGAAGAAATTTATTTATAATTAAAATGAAAATAACAAATCCAATACATAGGAAATATAATAATTAATATAAAAGTTCAAATTAGAAAAAAAAATGGTGAATAAGAAAAAAGTTGGATTTATTGGTTTTCATTACTTAACTAATTCTGTTACAAAGAGTATATGAAATTTTAAATACAAAACATAAAAAGTGTAGAATGGTCAATTAAATAAAATATATATAAAAATATGAATGTAAATTTCAGTGATGTTCACGGATGATGTCTCTCTCTTTCTTAGATATTGAAGTTTAAAGGAAGTTATATAGTAAAATATTTTCGTTTCTTTGAAAATTACTTGTTCTTTTTACAACACTATAATAAAAATAATAATTTATTTGTGTGAAACAAAATCAATTTTTAACAAAATCATTTCTGATTTCTATAAAAATAGTTGTATTTGTGTGAAACAATTCTAATTTGTTTGATGTGAGTTAGAATTGTAATTATTTATATTTAACTCGATTTGTAATTTTTTTTAACAATGTGGATAAATTTCACGACAAATGAATATGTGCCAATAACAGACCGTCTCATATACTAGAAACGGCAAAACAAGCCGTGTTCAAATGGCAGCAAAGTAGGAGGAGAATGGCAAGTTGCGTCCCTTTCTTCTTCGCACAGATATCGCAGATTGTAGAGCGAAGAAACATTAAAACAACATGTCTGAATTATGATTGGAGGACGATGATCGAGAGACACCAAATCACTCAAGTGTGCATACATATCCCCAAGAGCATCTCTAATGCATGTGTCCCACGCCGGAAATAAGTAATGGCCCAACCTGATTTATATTTGATAAGGCCCGAGTTTAGGCCTGATTCTATTTATAACTTGTTATTTTACAAATATGGAAAATATTAATATTCACAACACAATATTAAATTTATAATATTATTTAATGTGAATAATCCGTTGAAATTAAATCAAGCGATTGCCTGAAACCAATTTTGAGTTGAATTAGGCCTCAATATAATAGGGCCTTCACCTAACCCAGCTCCAAAGTGAGCCACCATTTTCAGCTCAATTTTTTAGGGCTCTGGTTTATACTGCACCATCGCATAGATATTTTTCGTTCTAAGCTGGGTGGGCTTAAGTCAAGCTTAACCCAAATTAAAGTTATTGGAAAAGTTTCTATTTAGAAGCATCTAAATGACCTATCATCCATTGAGAATACGAGAGGTTTTAGAATATTTCAACAGTAAGATTTATGGGAACTTTTTAGCAAATAAAAAATAATAATGTAGAACATTAGTGGCTTGCAAATATAATTGACTTTTGATCAATTTTGGTGGAATTAATGTATTTCAGATATTTTTAAGAGAATTTTGATTTTTGAAATGTATGATATCTCTCTCTCAATTTTCTTCAAAAGATTGTCTTATAAAATGTTTAACTTTTGTTAGGAAATATTAGGAAAAGGTTTTATGTAAAACTCATTCAAGATTTTCTTCATAACATTAAGAAAAAATTCAATTTTTTTTTTCATGTATAGACTTAGATCTAAGAATATAACTTACAGGAGTTAGATCCAGGCGTACGTTCTTCTCCTATGAGTTGTTTAATTGGATCGCTGACTTATGGGCCCAGTTAAGTATTTGCAAAACAATCACGACATTGTACAAGCCCTAATAATGCAAGTGTTCCTTCGTAATGTACCTTTCTAGGCTTCGAGATGATGATTATTATCTTTCTAACTATGCTGGGATGAGGTAAAAGATCTGAATGGGCTGGGCCCTTCCACACAAGTAGGCTTAGTGTAACCCATTTAGCGTTTGCACAAGAAAATAAGGCAAAGCCATCTCAGGGCCTAAATATACAAGTCAAGCAGGTCCAACATGATTTGTGCTTGTCTGGTTCTCAGCTGGGCCAGCCCTCAAGATGAATGAACCAGGCAGATGCAGGGGTAGAAAAATCGGCCGGGCCGATATTCCGGCCAATTTTTCATATCGGCCGAACTTTTTCTCTCTCCTGTCCCTTTTTTTTTAAAAAAAAAAATTCCAAAAAATTTACAGTAAATGCAGATAATTATGAGCTTATTGAATATGTAATTTTTTCATAAAATATCGGACATTTATATCTTCTAATATATTTTTGAAGTTACGATCGTGGGAAATTATATAAATAGTAATGAAATGGTGAAAATTACAAGGAAAAGGATATAAATGAGGAAAATTTGTAGAAATAATTTCATAATTTATTTTCTTAGTCAATGAGTGTTATTTTAAGTTATGAAGTTATAGAAATAAAAATAAATAAATAATAAAATGATTGAAAATTACATAATAATGTAGAAAAATATTACAAAATGAAACTAATGGGGTCCTAATTACTTGAACTGATAACCACACAAATGTCATACATTTTTAATTATAATAAAAAAATAACAGCAAATAAGAAAATTTCATTTATTATTTTATAAGTTTTACCATTTTCTAACATTTATATGTCATAGTCCATAAATAATATTGAAATAATTACAAAAAGAAAGTAAATAAAAGGAAAAATTTCATCCCTGTAAAAGACGTTAGTATACATTAAATAACAGCAAATAAAAAAATTTCATGTCTTATTTTATAGGTTTTACCATTTTCTAACATTTATATGTCATAGTCCATAGATAATAATGAAATAATTACAAAAAGAAAGAAAATAAAAGGAAAAAATTACATCCCTTTAAAAGAAGTTAGTATACAGTAAATAACAGCAAATAAAAAAATTCATGTATTATTTTATAGGTTTTACTATTTACTAACATTTATATGTGATAATCCATAATTAAAATAAAGAGTAAGTGAATATAAAAAATGTTGTTGTAAATTTTGACATGTTAGCAACAGTAACTAAGAGCAAATGAAAAATTTTCATCTATTATTTTATAGGTATTATCATTTTCTAACTTTTTTTTTTTTTCATTTATGCTATTTTATGTTGAA
Source organism: Chimonanthus salicifolius (assembly GCA_013350335.1). NCBI lineage: Eukaryota > Viridiplantae > Streptophyta > Magnoliopsida > Laurales > Calycanthaceae > Chimonanthus > Chimonanthus salicifolius. The sequence goes on along the minus strand of CM023536.1, from coordinate 66,912,811 downwards.
ATAGTTAACAAAAAGGAATAAATAAATGAAAAAAAAAGTAACTAACAAAGTAGATAAAAAATAACTACAGATACATTCAGATGGAAAAAAATTATAATACCTATATAAAGCTTTTATTTACTACATATCTTATTTAACTTCAAGCATTTTTTAACTTTTTGTAACACTTTTATGTCATTTTTGGCTAAAAAAATTAAAATAAAATACAGATAGATCGAAATAAATTACAAAACTTACAAGATCAGTAGATCTATAAATGAATAAACCTTTGAACGGTCTGGATCGTTCGGTTTCAAACAAATCCGGGTCGTTTAGAACTTAGTTAAATCAAGTAATGAAGAGTGAATTTTTTTTTGGAAGATAAATAGTAAAATCTGGTTTTTTCCTTGAAAATAAGGTGTGAAATTTGAGATGTAAGTGAATGGTATTCATAGAAAAAAATTGGACTGGTTCGATTTTTCAGATTTAAAAAAAATAATAAAATATTTACGCATGCCGGACCAGCCGAATCCTGCAGTCCGCTGTACACAGAGATGTGAAAGGGAGAAATTGGTTGACAGGTGAGATCTCGTCCGAGATCTCGCCAGATATATCGGACATGGGATATCGTCCGATATATCGGCAAAATATCGCCGGACTTGAGTTGGGCCAGGCCCGAGTTTTACTGTTTTTTGGGAGAAAAAACGGCCGTTTCGGCCCAAATTCGGCCCAGATTCGGCCGAGATTTGGACCGATATGTCGGTCATCTCAGCCGATATTTATTATAAAAAAAAAGCTTTTTTTTAGAAAAAAAAAAACAAAAAACCGAATTTTTAAAATTCGGCCGATATGATGACCCATAATTCGATCAAAAAATCGGTCATATCGGCCGAATTTTTTTTTGTATGGCCAATACTATACATATCGGCCGATATAATTCGGTGGCTGAAAATCCGAATTATATCGGCCGATACGCACAGTATCGACCGATATTTTAACCCCTGGGCAGATGTGATTTACACTAGGGCCCTAAACCGTAATAAATCCAATCCGTCATAAATATAATTTATAATAGGATTTCTTAGAGAAGTAGAACTCGAAAGATTGACCTCAAATAAATATGATTCTGACATTTAACAGTGATGATGGTTACTAAAAAAATTACACCGAGTGTCTCAATCAATCAATTTAGACCAACAACACTATTCTATGAGACGTAAAATTGTCGCACCGACTTGCCATAGTAATGTAAGTGGCCTTTGTTATGTAGCTTTCTAGGGCGTTATATTCTGCTTCTCTTAAAAATGATATGAAATTAGATGCAATTGGGCCCTAACATTGTTTGGTTTGGGTTCATTTGTACGTAACCAACACTTTACTTTGATAGTGACCTTAGGAATAAATCTTATTGAATCCAACCTTCCTCCGAGACAGTTTGACTCACAGGTAGATGTTTAAAACATGAATTTACATTGAGCCTCTATTATACTGACCTCTTATTTAAAAAAGAAAAAAAAGAAAAAAGAGCGTACCAAATAAAACTCATTGTTGTCACATTCTATATAAAACACCATTAAAATTAAAAAATCACTTTGATCAAACCATCTCAGCCATTCTAATGGTAGTTAGAAAAGCTTTAATCCAATGGCAATATGTATTATTATCTAATTGACTTGGGTGGTTGTATGACATTTTCTTATGAGCAGAAGAAAAATTTAAGGTCCATATCAACATTGAAGTCATTGATTTAGACTTTGACCAGCTCTGAAAGAGAAGTTAGATGAATCAACAATCAAGTTCTCTATAATATGCGAAAAAGCTATTTTTTACTAATTTATCAAAGTTTATTAAATTAAAATGAGGTTAGGTTGCAGAATTAGGACAATCTGTACTTGGGTTGGAAGAAATTTTAGGTCGATATAAGAAATTTGTTAATTATATTTTTGAGAAACGCTCAAGCTACTATAGTGGGCTAATCACATTAAAAGGGGTGTAACTTGGGTTGGGCCTAACCCATATCAACCCAATCCAACCCAACTCATTAAAAAATTTAGAACCCAACTATACTCGGTTAACGCCCAAGATTCAATTTAGGTGAAAAATTAGTACCAAATTTAAATTTGGGTTGAGCTTAGGCCTTTAATTCTCAGGATACGATCAGACCCAGAAGCCCAATTTAAGGTTGACGACTTGTGAATATTTAATATAATATTTCTATATTTATATTTATTAATAATTAATTCAGTGGTCCAATTTAAATTTGGGTTGAGCTTAGGCCTCGGATTCTCCGGGCACGACCAGATGCAATATCCAGTTTAAGCTTGGCGATTTGTGATATCTAATGTATATTCTATGTTTAAATTATATTAATAATATATTCTAGTCAATTAAAATCTTAAAAGTGTCTATGCATCATTAAAATCTGTCCATTTATCTTAAATTTAATTATCTATAAATTGTCCCCTTTTCTACATGCTCTGTCTCTCAATCCTATTCAGTCCACCATGCAATCAAAATAGAAGTGGGGCCCTTTTTAAATGGAGCCTAAGGTCCAGGCCTAACTTGCTTTATAGTTAAGTTGGATCTAAACATGCATAGTCTTGTCCCCTTTTCCACATGCTCTGTCTTTCAATCCCATTCAGTCCACTATGCAATCAAAATAGGAGCGGAGCCCTTTTTAAATGAGGACCTAAGGCCTAGGCCTAACATGCCTTATAGTGAGGCTGGACCTGAACATGCTTAGTCTTGTGATCTTGTTTCCTTTTCCATATGCTCTGTCTCTCAATCCCATTCAATCCACTTTGCAATCAAAATAGGAGTGGGGTCCTTTTAAATGGAGACCTAAGGCTCAAGCCTAACTTGTGTTATAGTTAGGCCGAGCCTGCTAGCGATGAATATTAGATATTTATTATTATTAGAGTGTAACTTAGATGTTTTTATTTTTACTATAAAAATGAGAGGAGAGCGGTTCATAGTCTCTTGCCAAACAAGGAAAATGGAGAAAATTAGGAAAGTTGGGATAAGGTTACACCAAAGAAACATATTTTTCAATGTTGCTAATTTTTATTTATCAGCTGGAAACCAAAGTCTTTTAGTAATAAAAGAATAAATGTAAGAAAAGTTTAGATAACGAGGAAATTAGATACATAGTAATCATTTAACAGTGAAATTAGAAATAAAATTAAAGAGGTGCAGAAAAAATATTGTGAAATAGAGTTTTCTAGTGTTTGAATGGTGACGTGACACTATTATTCAATTAAAAATTAGTGGAAAAAAAAAAATTAGTCCCTTAACGAGGAATGTTCCAGGTTTGCTCCACCACTTAATAATGATTGAACCTTGCTTTCTTAATCTAAGAGTATTAAATCTTAATGCAATTAATTACCTGTCAGTCTGTCACTGCATTGTCCATGTATATCAATCATTTTAACCATTATCTGATATCTATAATTATTCCCAGAATATCATCTACCAATGGTTTGGTTCATCGAATGGGCCTCATGTGGATGGGCCTCATGTGGATGGATATTGAATACAAAAGGCTCAATGGGTAGAGTTATGAACCTGTGACCTGTTTAGTCAATTAATTGAACTCTCCATTTTTGACCCATCTATTTCTTAAATGAATAAGGTTTGTCAACGTATTACTTAAATGGGTCGGCAGATTTTGACTCAAACTCAATCTTTTTTTTATGGAATGTCCATTCTAATACGGTAAGTGAACTGATTTCTGAAAGTCCACTAAAACTTTTTACAGAGTTTTTCCGTGTTAGGATGACCACCCTTTTCATGTTGATATTTAATTCTAGTTGAGTTGGCTTTACTCATTAACAAATTACCAAATGAAACAAATTAATTTAACTATTTAATGTAAATTTAAAATTCATATCTACTTATGTATGAAATCAATTTATTTTTAATAAAATTCAATTCAAAAGACTCACAGTATTTTTAAATTAAATTTGAATCCAACTAAATCTTTCTCCCTTTCACTGAGTCCTACTTGCCTATCCATCATATTTATTGGCATCACAGAAATGTTGGCCTACAAATGATAAAAAGTTAGGCAACTTTATACAAGACTGACTGTATTCTTGGATTTTATCCTGCCACCTACTTAATCACCTATTTAATATGCCATTACACTTATCTAATTAGGGGAATTTGATTTGTTCTCTCCTTGGGACCATCTGAGCTCTTACATTGATTAGATAGTTTGAAAAGTTAGATGTGTAATTATAATTGAGAGAAATTTGATATATAACCATTATTTAATTCAATGTGTTGACATTGGATGACTAACGATTACTTTTTATCTCAAATTTTAATACTTACATCATGTGTTAAAAATATGAACATTGTTACCATAAAAAATTATATTGATCAAATCAATCAAGCGACGACCTATTTAGACCTATTTAGAATTTTAGAGTTTCAGTAATTTTAAAAGGGAGCACTTACACACAACTGGAAATCCTTATTCTACACATCTGAATCTAAAATTTCGTGACAAATTACCATTTTATCCGCACATTTCCAATCATTCGAATGAATGCCCAGTTCATTTTAGCATTCATTCGAATGAATGGGCTGAACAGTAACACGGAATACTGCTCAGCCCCATTCATTCGAATGAATAGTAATAAAATGACTATCCTTCCTTCCATTTATTCGAATGGACCGATCATTCATTCGAATGAACGTTCAGTAGAATCATTTATTTAAATAATAAAATTTCTTTTAAAATTTTAAAGTTATTTTTTAAGCACTATGTATTTCCAAAATTTCTCAAATTAAATATCAAGACTAATTACGATAATCTGATAAAAGTACTTTAAGACTTCAAGGTCTTTTGACACTCTTAAATATTTAAAATACAGTATTTTACAAATAAGGGTATCCCTAGGGTGTGCCGAAAACACATTTAGGAGTGTCAAAAGACCTTGAAGTCTTAAAGTATTTTTATCAAGTTATCGTAATTAGTCCGGATATTCAATTTGAGAAATTTTGGAAATACACGGTGCTTAAAAAATAACGTGCATAGTGTATTAAATAATAAAATCTCTTTTAAAACTTTAAAGTTATTTTTTAAGCACTGTATATTTCCAAAATTTCTCAAATTGAATATCCGGACTAATTACGATAACCTGATAAAAATACTTTAAAACTTTAAGGTCTTTTGACACTCCTAAATGTGTTTTCGGCACACCCTAGAGATAAAGACCTTAAAATCTTAAAGTATTTTTATCAGATTATCGTAATTAGTCTGGATATTTAATTTGAGAAATTTTGAAAATACACATGCTTAAAAAATAACTTTAAAATTTTAAAAGAAATTTTATTATTTAAATTAATGATTCTACTGATTCATTCGAATGAATGATCGGTCCATTCGAATGAATGGAAGGAATGATGGTCATTTTATTACTATTCATTCGAATGAATCATCCATTCATTCGAATGAATGGGACTGAGCAGTATTCCATGTTACTGTTTTGGCATTCATTCGAATGAATGCCAAAATGAACTGGGCATTTATTCGAATGATTGGAAATGTGGGGGTAAAATGGTAATTTGTCATGAAATTTTAAATTTCGGGATTTCTGGGTGTGTGTAAATGCTCCTACTTTAAAATATGTTGTGATTGATTGATTAAATAAAAGTGATTTTTAATTGATCACGAACTCTTTCTGAGTCATTACCAAATAATTTATTTATACGATAATATTTGACTCACTCAAAGTGAGAGTGACTGAGTGAGTAGTAATTTCATTTTAGATATTTGGTGAGAGCAGTTACAGTTCCATTGTAGTTGAGCCCTCCCATCCCTAGAGCCGCACAAAGCTAATGAGTTCCTCTTCTTACGAAATGGTAAATGGCACGTGCAGCATGGACCTAGGGACACCTGAAATCGTACTCATTCGGGGAAAGAGGCAATTAGGCAAAGCTTTGATACGTGGTTTAAAAAAAATAAATCAGATTGATAACTCCAAATCATAACGAGTTGTTCACGATTCAACGAAACTCGTTCGAGTTACAAGACTTGATTGAATGGTGAGTCGAATTTAAATTTAATTTTTTAAGCTTTACTTTGAGGCGTTTCAGATTACCTAAAATCATGGCCCATCCATCACTCATGGGCCATGATCATGAACCCAGCCGGGGTATTTGGTTCACTTATTACAGTCTTGCCCATGCACCATTTTCTTGAAAACAACAAAAAATATTGGTCATGTTATATCTCAACAATTTGGCATAGGACTTTCTTAATAATTTTATTGTAATTTATTCATTATTTGAAATAAAAAAAATCAGAAAATACGTAAAACTCATTCTTTGTGCCTAGACACATGAACTCTATATGAGATCCAGTTTACGGTAAATTCAGATCTTTTAAAATTGAACTTAGATTCAACCTTTTGTGTTGAGTTGATTATAATAAGTAAAAATATTTATTTTATGATTTGTTTTAGTAATAGAAAATAAAAAACCAAGACAATTTACTGAGTCTCACTTTTGACAATTTAATAATGGGTAGCGATCCTCTCACGGATATTTTTGTGTAACCCCACATGGATTTTACTGTATTGTCCATTTTGTCCTTTGAATCGGCTCGTCGAATCTTTCGAATCACTTACAGCGAAGGGTTCGAAGAGTCAATTTGAAGAGGCAAAATGGGTAATACAGTAAAACCCGTATCCAGTTCCACAAAATACCCATTGGAGGATCGCTCTCCTTTAATAATGTGCTTGGTAAGCTACCAACAATCTAATTTTTAAAACATAAAGGGGGACACACTTTCTGATTACCTTCGGATCACTAGGACTTTTCAACCAAGTATCTATTAGATCTACCTTTTAAAAAGAACGAGTTGCGTTTCTTTAAACAAAAATTTTCAACCAATGATTTCAGCGAATGATTTTTTTTTTTTTATAACATGTGTATTTTCACTCTATATTCAAAATGAAACTAATTTTAGAGTCAATCCACACATTAGTTAAATCTATATTTTTGGTATTTGATAAATCAAGTTTTACGGTGACACAGAGGTTGGATTACAAAGACAGGATAATCCGGAAGATTATCCAAATCAACTCGACTCGATGCGTTTTGGCCCTTTCTTCCTCACTCAATCTTTCCATGTGACTCATCTCTCTCTCTCTTATTGATTCAATTCATTTTCAAAACAACATATCCATCTCCCCAGCTGTCACAAAATGTGTTTACTTGACATGGACCGGCACACTAGTTGGAAAAGAAAACCCCAAGCCCAAAATAAATAAATAAACCAAACTAAAAAAAAAGAGAAAGAGAGAAAAAAAAAACCATGTGGTATTGATTGAGCTATAACTGTACAGAAAGGTGGAGAGCCCTTGTCCTCTATAAGTAGTGGTTTGGAACAGAGGTGGAGGGAAACAGGCCACCCTTTGAGCAAAGCTCTCTCTCTTCTTCATTCTCTTCTTCTTAATTTCTACACCGAGGGGACCTTTTAGTCCTCCTTTGGAAGAAAAATTAAGATTTTAATTCCTACTTTCTTGAGCAAACATGGCTGCTCCTCTATCAGTTTGGCCTTGGGAGAACTTGGGCAGCTACAAGGCATGAAATTTTCTTCATTTTCTTTCATGGGTTTAATTCTTCTTGCTCATATATGTTGGCGTTTATTAGTAAAATAAATACTATTGGAATAAAAATCAAGCACAACACAACACAAAAATACCGATATTTTACGTCGTTCGGCCCACCTAACCTACGTTCACGGAGTGACAGAATATTTCACTATAAAAGAGAGAAAAAAAACATGTAGAGGATTAACTCCCCGAGTTAAAGCCCAAATACGAAGTCCCGAGCCCCTTGTATGTATACAACACACCAATGTCACATCTCAGTTGGTGTTTGTATCTCTCTCATACCCAGAAAGGTGAACCCAACTTCTATCTTGCTCTTCTCTCAACTTCTACGTTCTACGAGCACACCTCGACATGCTTCACGAACGCGAGACTGCGTCTCCTTCGACGGTGTGGTCTCACACCTACAATGTGACCTCACTCTTGCATGCGGCCATATGTGGCTCTCTTCACATGCGCGGCACAAGGCACTCGGCCAAAGTCAAAACTCCACTAACCCAACGCCTACAATGGAGGAGTGGTGCATCCTCACACACCCTCTCACGTTGGTGAGTCTTGTACTTATAAGAATACTCCACCGTCAAAGCCTTCTTATTTTGAGAACATAATCCTAATTTCGTGTTATTCACTTTCCTTTTCAAAGCTATCCCAAAGTAGGACACTATCTACATATAAAGTCCCAACACGTCACAATCCTTGCATTAGGATTCTATTCCCATTCGAATTTGTTTCCTTATGACTTATACAAACTCATTACACGGAATTGATCCACGTAACCTAACAATATATTGATATTTACCCAAATTTATATAATTCTTTCCCCTGTTTTCCAATTATTTTTTTTCTGATTGAGCAGTATTTGTTGTATGGACCGCTGGCTGCAAAAGCTTTCTACTGTTGGGCATATGAAGATAGACAGAGAGAGAATTGGTGCCTGCATATTCTCATCATCTGTGCTCTCAGATGCTTGATCCATCAGCTCTGGTACTCTTACAGCAGTGTTCTTTTCCTCACCAGAAAGCGCCTTGTTCTCAGACAAGGTGTGGATTTTGAACAAATAGACAAGGAATGGGACTGGTAAATCTTCTTCTCCAAATGGGTTTCTTTTTCTCATTAAATTCATCAAAAAAAATCTTTTTTCTTTCCAATTTTGATCATTTTTTTTTTTTTGAATTTTTTGCAGGGACAATTTCATAATCCTCCATGCTCTGATGGCTGCAGTGGCTTGCCTCACCTTCCCATTTATTGGAAACCTTCCTCTTTGGGATTGGAGAGGGGCTGTGACTGCAATGATTCTTCACATGGGAGTTTCAGAGCCTCTCTATTATTTCATGCACAAATCTTTACACCATGACTATCTTTTTACAAATTACCATTCACTGCACCATTCATCTAAAGTGCCTCAGTCCTTCACAGGTACGAATTCAATAAAGAAAACCATCAACCCTCCAATTCCATTCAGATAAATTTATTGCATCAAACTTAATTGTTTTTTTCTTCTTTTTTTGTGGTCGCAGCTGGGTTTGCAACTCCTTTGGAGCACCTAATTTTGACTGTGATCATGGGAATCCCTATACTGGGGTCTTCGTTGCTGGGATATGGATCTGCTTCCTTGATCTGCTGCCATATTTTGTTGTTTGATTTCTTCAGATGCGTGGGGCATAGCAATGTTGAAGTACTTCCACATGGCCTCTTTGAATCCCTTCCATTCCTCAAATATTTCATCTACACACCCACGTAAGTATTTCAAAATTTGTGAGTTTTTTCAGTATTAAAAAATACTTGTATTTCTATTTTAAAATGAAATTCATGCAATGATAATAGAAATAATTGAAAAAGATTTAGAGTCATTAGCCTTCAACTTTATAAAATCATTCATACGTTCTGTATGGGTGGTTTACGTATGGGTTCTGATTAAATTCGAAGTTAAGTCAAGATTGGTTAAGTAAACGAATGAAACTTGAATTATAGAAAGGATTGAGGAAGTCCAATAGCTGCTACTCAACTTGTGACCCCATTCAAATTTAATTTTATATTTGTATATGCTTGTCTTTGCTTGCATTTATATATTTTGAATTAAAATAATATTATAATATTCTTATATGAGATATCGTGATTTAGGGTTTCTCACTACCTTTCTAGTGGCTTCTCTTATTATATTTTTTGAGAAAATTGAGTTGTGCTTTTGGCTGGTTTGACATAAACTGGCTGTAGAGTGTAGAACTAAAAAAATTTGACTAGTTGAAATTTGTGTGAGATCAATTTAAATTAAAGTTGGACTATGACCAACTCAGAATAGATTATTTTAATTTATGTATTTTTTTTTTATAAACTTTTGTCTCAAATAAATATGTCAAGCAACATTAAATGGGAAAAATCAGTCATCACTATTACCTTATCTCATGAATAAAAATCCCTTCTAATCATTTTAATATGAGTTTTAATGGACTATTGAGATTAGCCATCCTAACATGTACAAAATCTATTAAGACATACGTGATAGAGGAAAGAGCGGCGTGTTATTGGCACACAGATACTTAATAAGCTGTACACCGGTAGAGGTAAAATGAAAATTTCACTCTATCCTATGTCTCCTAACAAATTTTGTCCATGTTAAAATTCCACATGTTAGATTTTATGTTTTATACATCAGTCATCACTTTTACCTTAAAAGAAGAGAGAGAGGCCAATATGTTCTAAAATAAACCCTAGCAACCGACTTTTGATTCTGCATAAATGAGAAAGCAGCAGAGATTTTTCCTTTTCCTACCAAACCCTTACTTATCATTTTCGTACTTGCCTTTTCTTTCAATTCTCCTTTCCCTAACCTAATCTATGTTTCAAACCTTATTTGCTTTGCCAATCTCTCTTCCTATTCTTCTCAAATTATTATTATTGTTGTTTTTTTTTTTTTTTTTCTTTTTGTTTGTGGAAGCAGATATCACAGCCTACATCACATGGAGAAGAGCACAAATTTTTGCCTATTCATGCCTCTCTTTGATAAGTTGGGCAATACACTCAATCACAAGTCTTGGGAGCTGCACAAGAAGATTGCTTCAGGTGCATGTGACTTCTTTTTCATCTAATGAGAGATTTCCTAAAAGATTTGACTATGATATGAATTTTTTTTACATTTATACAATTCATTTAAGAAAACCCAACATTTTAAAATTAGATAATCTCCTTTAATTTATTAAATTTCATCAAATGCAAGGGCCCAACTATAATAAAGTCTCCTGCACATGATGATATCCTTACAGGTTCAATGATGACGCAATCATGGCATGGAGTATAAAGTATAAATTAGAAGAGTTGTCTATAAGTTGTATTAATTGCTATCACATGAATGTTTTGGGCCCTTGTACTTGTGCTCAAGAGCTTGATTTTCATTTAAGCAGGACAAAATGGGCAAGTGCCGGACTTCGTCTTCCTTGCACACGCCGTCGACGTTCTCTCTTCATTTCATGCGCCGTTCTTCTTCCGATCGTTCGGCTCACTGCCATTCCAGACCCGCTTTTTCTTGCTGCTAATGTGGCCCGCCGCCTCCGTCGTCCTGCCCATCATGTGGGTCTTCTCAAAAACCTTCTTGATCAGCTTCTACAACTTGAAAGGTCGATTGCACCAGACATGGCTTGTTCCTAGATTTGGTTTTCAGGTGTAGTTTTTCAAACTTTTTTACTAAGAAAAATTATAGTGCTACTAATTACAAAGATTATTTAGATCATAAAACTTAGGTATTTTAGTTATTTTAAAATAAAATAATGAAAATACTTCTAAGTTTATGCAGTCTTTTATTTTCATTATGAGAAGACTGTGAACATTTGAAATGATTTTCTGCAGTATTTCTTACCCTTCTGCACCGATGGAATTAATTACCACATTGAGCAATCAATATTGAGGGCTGACAGGATCGGTGTCAAGGTCCTTAGCTTGGCTGCATTAAATAAGGTAGCTTTCCTTCTCTTTCCTTCTATTTTTTTCCCATCAAAGAGGGAGATGCTCTTTCATTTTACTGCCTTTTTTTTTTTTTTTTTGTTTTGGCATTTCCGTAGTTGGATAATTTGGTGGCTGCCCAATCTAGTGGATCAGACCCAAAAGGGTTCAAGAAAACCTGACTCATGACCCGAGATTAAATTGTCCGAGAAAAATACTAATTTATTATAATAAGTGAGACTAAAATTGAAATTTTTTGGCCTGACTTTTTCTTAGTTTATTATTATTTTTTTTTTAGGATCCAAGAGAAACCTCAGACCCACTCCAACTTACGCCATGGTAAATAGCCCTCCTAAAACTCCTCGGGAAGCAGATAGACCCTACACTCTGGGTAAAGTTCAACGGGGCTCACACTCGTGACCTCTCCCTTCCCGAGGGGAGAGGCCACCAGCTGAACTATCCAGCTATGAGTACTTTTTCTTAGTTTATGACTTGGAGAATTTGCCAAGTCATGAGTTGAGTCGACAAGTTTTAGAACTATGATCACTGTTGCACCGGTGAAGGGAAAAGGTGAATCAAATGCTTAAGCTTTTAAGTCTACTTATAATAAATGCTTTGACGTGATCAAGTTGTTGGATGGGTGCATTAACTATGAGATTATTATCTATTTTACTGTTAATTTTTTTACAAGTTTTAAAGAGAGAAACTATTGAATAATATTATCTAATTGATAGAAAGGTGTATAAAATATAAGAGTTTTATTATTCATTTAAAGAAAGGCCTAAAACTCAATTTCATTAAATCTTTTTTAGTCAGTAAAATCGGAATGAGACTGTTTCAAATTGAACTATTGAATAAATATTTTTATCTATGTCGCAGAATGAAGCGCTTAACGGCGGCGGAACACTGTTTGTGAAGAAACATCCAGATCTAAGAGTGCGAGTTGTTCATGGAAACACATTAACGGCTGCAGTCATCCTTGATGAGATCGATAAAGATGTGAAGGAAGTATTTATAACAGGGGCCACTTCAAAGTTGGGCCGAGCCATTGCTCTTTATCTTTGCCGAAAAAGAATACGAGTCATGGTAATAATCTAAATCTAATTATCCATTAATTTAAATAATATATTATCAAAAGTAAGACCAGATTTAATTTCAAATCTGGATCATAGATTTGGATCTCATCAAATCTGCATTTTCGTACTTCTGAGATCCAAGTGAAATTTACATCAGTTTCGAATTTTAGATTTAGAAGGCAAATTTTATTCAAATTCGACATATTTATATTCCAAGAAAATTGATATTTTTAAGGAAAATGGCTCAATGTTGATGACAGATGCTAACACTATCTACTGAGAGATTCCAATCAATTCAAAGGGAAGCTCCAGTGGAATACCAACAGTATCTAATTCATGTTACAAAGTACCCAGCTGCAAAGAATTGCAAGGTAAGATATATTTGTTTTTTTCATGAAATTTTAAATATAAAAATTTCAAAATAAATAGTGCTAATATAGAATTTAATGATATAACTATTAAATCTCTTGTAGCCAATCATTTCTCCTATATCATTGTTCTTGATTGTTAGGGTTGGCATCAAGCCATCAACCATGATCTAATGGTGTAATTTTTATTTTTAGACGTGGATTGTTGGTAAGTGGCTATTGCCAAGGGAGCAAAGGTGGGCCGCACCAGGGACCCATTTCCATCAATTTGTTGTGCCACCCATCTTCTCCTTCAGAAGAGACTGCACCTATGGCAAACTTGCTGCCATGAGATTGCCAGAAGATGTTCAAGGATTATCAACATGTGAGGTAATTTTATTTCATGTTAAGCTGTTGAGTTTAATTTTTTTTTTTACAGTAGTCACATATTTAAAGTATAAATTAGAACTTAAGGCACTTGTCTTATTTAACAAATCACTTTGATTTAAAAGAAATCATAACTCAATTATGGGATCTAACTTGAAATTATTTTCTTTTCCTCTTTGTTGGACTGTCATTTTCCTTTGGGAAACTTGGACAGTACACCATGGATAGGGGCGTCCTTCACGCATGCCATGCAGGTGGCGTGGTTCATTATCTGGAGGGGTGGACTCACCATGAGGTCGGTGCGATCGATGTCGATAAGATCGACATTGTTTGGGAAGCAGCCCTTAGACACGGATTTAGGCCCATCTAAATAAATCAATCATCATCATCATTAAAATCTTTCTTTCAATCTGAATACATGAATACTTTGAAATAAAAATCATTTGTTTTCTCTCTCGTCAAATTGTTTGTAAGTTGTTATTAGAAAGTTGGAAATTCATCATTTGAAAGTTGAATTTTCTTCAGTGAAATTTATGTTTTACAAGATCAGCTGTTTGTGTTAAGAATGTTTAGTTAGCAGTGGAAATTATTCCTATAAAGTGACATTTTCTGCCCTTCTGTCATTTCACTCTTGGAAACACTTCTCGGGAGCTGAGTTTAAATTTCGGTAGAAATGTAAAATTTTAGTTGAAGATTTTTAATCTGGGTTCACCTTAAAATATATTCTTTTTAAAAATATTAATTAATAATTAAATATATTGGTTAAAAGAATTCAGTCTCTGTCAGAGTAAAAAATCTAAGTCATAGAACGAGTGCAGACTAGTCTTTTGTTTGTTGTCTAGATCAACAAAAGTGAGTTTCTTAGAGTTCTAATTTGACAAAAGTTGACCTAATTAAGATCATCTGAATGATTAAAATGGTCGTTGACAATCCATTCCCTTTCATCATAGAAAATAAATATTAGGGACAACAGTAGCCAAGGTTAAAATGGTTGGATCATGGTGAAAATTTTGTTGCTAAAATTATCACGCGTTTGTACACTTGTCACTGTGCTACACAATTAGGGCTTGGTTGGAGTTGGACTCTAAGGACGGGATGATATGATACTAGTGGAACAATTAAATGAGAAAGGAAAGCAACTGATCTTTTATTACTATTAAGATCTTGTGGTCCTCACTCTCTTTACGTGGAATATGCTTTCATATTATGAAAAACATTATGATAATATTTTTAAAATAGAATTCACTCTCAAAAATTAATCATTAAGAAGTGAGTGTTTTAAGTATTATATAGAGTTATTGGTTTTTGAGTTGAGACATGTGAAATTTTTGTCAACTTCAGACTTTAGATAGAGAACCTCAAACCCTAATTCGTAAGAAGTAAAGATATTATGGGATGATTTTTGACCGTTTAAATTATCAAGTGATTTTGTAAACAACTTACCTGGCATTGTTGTTTAGATTTGGACTTGTCTGTAGTGGAGCCCACAACGAGTTACACTAAAGAATGACTTAGTGACAAAAGAAGCCATGGTGGACCAATGACACAACCAATCTCTTGTTACTTCTTTAACTAGTATGTGCTTTGAAAAAATAACTCCAACTTCTTTACTAGTGGACACATAATTTTAAATCTGATAGGCATTTAGACACCTGATTTTTTTTAAAAGACATTTGATTTCAAAATTTTATGCAAAATTAATATTTTATCCCTAAATTTTGTATAGAAGAATTGTCTTTTTAAAAAATTGAAGTACAAAATATTAATTTTCATACAAAATTTTGAAATTGAGTGTCTAGCCCAAAGGTTCAAATATCGGCCGATACAATATGTATCGGCCGATATATATCGGTTTTTTAAGACCAAGTAATATCGGCCGATACGATAAGTATTGACCGTACATACCGAATATCGGCCACAATATCGGCCGATATTCATAAATATTGGTATTTAATTATTTTTTTAAAAAACACTGATACAGTTTTTCACGGTTTTCAACGGTTCTGGGTTCACGGGTTCTCACGGTTTTTTACGGTTTTTTGAGGTTTTTCACGGTTCTGATATCGGAGGAGAGAGAAAAATATCATCCGATATTTCGGACGATATGCATATCGGCCGATATTTACACGGCCGATATATCGGTAAAATCGATTTTTAAATCCCTGGTCTAGCCACCCTTTTAAGTGTAGTGTATCTATAATTTCAGAAAGTAAATTATATTTCACAAATATTACATCCATTTACCATTAATAGAAATTGTATACAAAGAGTTATGATTGAAAAACAAGATATAATTACATTCACAGGCTATCCTGCAAGCTTGAAAAGTAGCATATTTATATGATTGGATGGTACATATGAGAGGCTGGACCATACCTCTT
This sequence comes from Chimonanthus salicifolius, assembly GCA_013350335.1. Taxonomy (NCBI): domain Eukaryota; kingdom Viridiplantae; phylum Streptophyta; class Magnoliopsida; order Laurales; family Calycanthaceae; genus Chimonanthus; species Chimonanthus salicifolius. The sequence goes on along the minus strand of CM023536.1, from coordinate 66,897,083 downwards.
AACACTTTAATGGTGGAAATCCAATCTTGAGATCTAAAGTATATGTTAAGTTGAAAAAATACGGAGTTAATGATGAGTTTATTAGAAAGGCCTTTTTTAAATGTATAATTTATTAAAAATTGTATTGATTAAGATAATTGAGATAATTGAGTCATTTTTTAAGCTTTTCAAAATTTGATCAGTATAAATTATTTTATAATTTTTAAATTCTTTGACTTTCAAAAACATTAATTGATTGATCTAATCAAATTAATTTTTTTGTAAGGTTTGGACTGGTTGACATCAATAGCCTATAATTTTTTTGGAAATTATAATGTTGGATTGTTGGGCTATTTTCTTATGTATAATTGTAATTAGTTTGAGCATTACATTGTTAGAAAAATGTGTAGTAACTTTTTATATTTTATGTGTTTTATATTTGACATTTGACATTTTTATAGTTATTTATATATTTTTTTTCTTATATTTTAAATAAATTTATTAATATTATTTATAACATCGTGCTGATGTCATGACTTTGATCTATTAAGATGTTAAGATCCACAAATGCTTTTTAAGACAATGGTTTATAGTCCACCTAAGTGTATGAGCCCCATGTGGAATGCGACCAAGTCCATTTTATGGATCTTCACGTTAAATTGACCATAATAAGTAGAAAAATATTTTTCCAAGAGATTTTTTTTTTAAAAAAAAAAGTCAGGGGCTAAGCAGTGAATTACATTTTTTACAATTTAATAGTCCCCCATAATATTTTATATTTTAATTTTTATCACACAGTGAAACTTATTCTCGACCTTGGACACGAATATTTAAACCACTCTATCTTTTTACCTTAAACCACCAATAAAAGTGTCCTATAATTCAATTCAATGTCAAGATTGGTTTTGAAAAATAAAATAATTGAGGGCACGACTTACAGACACCCAGATTTTCTGCTCAACACACCTAATTTCAGATTTTCATATGAAATTACCATTATATCTCCACATTTTTATGAATGAAGTCATCCGAACGAATGATGAAGTGTAAATTTAGTTCATTCGAATGAATGGGTAAATCATTCATTCAAATGAACCGCACTGACTTATGACTTATTACAGTACAATTGGCAATGCTACAGTAATACATAGTACATTATTTAAATAATAAAATCTACTTTAAAACTTTAAAGTTATTTTTTAAACACTGTGAATTTCTAAAATTTCTCAAATTGGATATCCGAACTAATTACGATAACCTAATAAAAATACTTTAAAACTTTAAGGTCTTTTGACACTCCCAAATGCTTAAAACACAGTGTTTTACAAATAAGAATATCCCTCGGCTTTGCCGAAAACACATTTGGGAGTTTGAAAAGACCTTAAAGTCTTAAAGTATTTTTATCAGGTTATCGTAATTAGTCCAGATATTCAATTTGAGAAATTTTAGAAATGCACAATGCTTATGTTGCAATGCTACAATAATGCATAGTACATTAGTTAAATAATAAAATCCTCTGGTACATGTGGCCGAAAATACTTTTTTTTTTTGAAAAGTATAAATGTTATAATCATTTTAAAAACTAATTTAATGAATAAAATTTAAATTTGAATAACTGAATAATGTGTTTCAAGTTCTTTTATTTGAGCAAAGAATTTGTCTATCATATTTGACATGATTAGATTTTAAGTCATTCAAGTTTCACATTTTTAAACTTTAAATATAATACTGTATTATCGTCATCTACCTTAAGAAATGCTATATATTTCTTTAATAGTCAGCAATCAAAATAAAATTTAAAAATTCATGGCTACATGGTATACAGAGGGCAATTTAGCACTCATTTTTTATTTATAAAACACTCCAACAATTATTAATATTGAATGATAAAATTTATACGGAATATCCTTTTATGTAATGAGAACACTACAATCACAACTTTGGTCTTTAAAAATAATTATTAAATTGATATAAAATAAAAAATATTAAGAAATAATTATAACAGCCAATAATAGATCATCAATCATGTCACTTGGGGCCAGCAATCCTCCTACGGACATTTTGTGTTCAACGAGGGTTTTAGTATATTCTCGATTTTACCCTTCGCATGAACAGTCAAATTTCGATGGGCTGATTATTATTGTTCATGTGAATTTCGACGAGCTGATTTGCACTGTTCATGAATTTTGATAAGCTGATTTACACTTTTCATGAATTTTGGCGAGCCGATTTGTACCGCTCATGAATTTTGACGAGCCGATTTGCACTGTTTATGAATTTATGGCATTCTTTTTTTTTTTTCGATACGGCAGGTGTAGGGAAAATTGGACATCACAATAAAATCCGTGTCTATATATAAAATGCCCGTAGGAGGATTGCTGACCGTCACTTGGAAGGAAACTTAATACAAGCTTGAAAGGTTGGAGAAAGGTAAGCTTAGAAATTTGAAAGAGTCACACAAGCCTTAAAGAAAAAATCAAGAGTATTTGAAAAGAGAAGTCTCATTTGCTAAACTTTTGTATTTTATTTTTTTGGCATGTTTTAAAAGTGTAAAATGGATCTATATGGATTTAGCTCAAGTGGTAATCTCCCATCTTAAGAAGCATTAGGTTGCGGGTTCGATCTTCCATGGCCTAATCTTGGTATGCCCTAGGGGTTGTGGCTCATCCGTAAGGATTTTACATTGGGTATCGTATGATTTACCACACGTAACTTAAAAATAACAAAAGAAGAAGTGTAAAATAGTCTTTGTCTATACCAATAAAAAGAAGTGTATTCTTTTTCTTTCTAAGTTCTTTTCATTACTCTCTTAATAGATATTATGGGATTCTCAGTGTTTTTTAAGTTTTAAATGTTGTCCAAAATTGATTTTCTATCACTAGCGGGGCCAATTTATTTACTTGCAAAATCAACCTCTTGACTCATTTTGGGCCTAGGTATGCTTTACTCTTTAAGAAAAAATGGAAATATTGGTCGATATTTTAAAGTATATCAGTTTCGTCAAAATTATGAGAAAATTTGATATGTACTCATTTCTATATTGAACTTTAGAATATTCGTAAAAAAAAAATCAATATTTGAACTTAGGTAGTTGAAAAAATTACAAATAATTATAATGTGCATTGATAAAAATAAAAAATAAAAATGAAAAACTAAATAACTATAAGTTACAATTTATGAAAACATTATTTTTAGGTAATAAAATTTATGGAAAAGAAAGGAATTAAAACGGTAAAAATGTTATTAAAATATATCATCTTAGAAATGAAATAAAATTATTATTCTTGTTAGTAATAGCAAAGAAAATAAATAAAAAATAATAGAAATAAAACTTGAAAAGTAAAATATGTATATCTTATGAGTTGTATTTGTTAAAATAAGTCCAAAATATCACATTAAATATAAAATATTTAATATATAACAGAAGAAATTTATTTATAATTAAAATGAAAATAACAAATCCAATAATAAGAAATATAATAATAAATATAAAAGTTCAAATTAGAAAAAAAAAATGGTGAATAAGAAAATAGTTGGATTTATTGGTTTTCATTACTTAACTAATTCTGTTACAAAGAGTATATGAAATTTTAAATACAAAACATAAAAAGTGTAGAATGGTCAATTAAATAAAATATATATAAAAATATGAATGTAAATTTCAGTGATGTTAACCGATGATGTCTCTCTCTTTCTTAGATATTGAAGTTTAAAGGAAGTTATATAGTAAAATATTTTCGTTTCTTGAAAATTACTTGTTCTTTTTACAACACTATAATAAAAAAATAATTTTATATTATTAATTTTGTAACATATAATTGAGTAGTTGAAACAAGAAAGGATAATTAGTTTTTAGTACTAATTTTAAATTTAATTTAATTATTGTTATTATAAATTAATGCACAAAATAAACGAGATTGTACGAGAGAAAATTAAAGGAAAGGTAGAGAAATATGGGTAGTAGAATTGCTGCTTTTTTTTTTAATGTTTAAAAGGTGTTAATAAAAATGTGTCTTAATTTTGTGTAAAAATACATCTTATTTTTCAAAGGCCAATTTGTAACAAAATCATTTCTGATTTCTATAAAAGTAGTTGTATTTGTGTGAAACAATTCTAATTTGTTTGATGTGAGTTAGAATTGTAATTATTTATATTTAACTCGATTTGTAATTTTTTTTTAACAATGTGGATAAATTTCACAACAAATGAACATGTGTCTAAAATTAGACTGTCTCATATCTTAAAAAGTGCAAAACAAGCCGTGCTCAAACAGCAGCAAGTAGGATAAGAATGGCAAGTTGCGTCCATTTCTCTTAGCACAGATCTCGCTTGCAGATTATAGCAAGAAGAAACATCAAAATAACATGTCTGAATTATGATTGGGGGACGATGATTGAGAGACAGCAAGTCACTCAAGTGTGGATACATATCCATAAGAGCATCTCTTATGCATGTGTCCGGTGGTTGTGGGGCTCTTGTATCCCACGCCGGAAATAAGTAATGGCCCAACCTGATTTATGTTTGATAAGGCCCGAGTTTAGGCCTGACTCTATTTATAACTTATTATTTTGCAAATATGGTAAACATTTTATATTTACAACACAATATAAATTTATAATATTATTTAATGTGAATAAACCGTTGAAATTAAATCAAGCGATTGCCTAAAACCAATTTTGAGTTGAATTAGGCCTCAATATAATAGGGCCTTGCCCAACCCAGCTCCAAAGTGAGCCTCCATTTTCAGCCCAATTTTTTAGGGCTCTGGTTCATACTGCACTATAGCATAGATACTTTTCGTGCTAAGCTGGGTGGGCTTAAGTCAAGCTTAACCCAAATTAAAGTTATTGGAAAAATTTCTATTTAGAAGCATCTAAATGACCTATCATCCATTGAGAATACGAGAGGTTTTAGAATATTTCAACAGTAAGATTTATGGGAACTTTTTAGCAAATAAAAAATAATAATGTAGAACATCAATGGCTTGCAAATATAATTGACTTTTGATCAATTTTGGTGGAATTAATGTACTTCAGATATTTTTAAGAGAATTTTGATTTTTGAAATGTATGATATCTCTCTCTCAATTTTCTTCAAAAAGATTGTCTTATAAAATGTTTAACTTTTGTTAGGAAATATTAGGAAAAGGTTTTGTGTAAAACTCATTCAAGATTTTCTTCATAAAATTAAGAAAAAAATCAAAACTCATTCAAGATTTTCTTCATAAAATTAAGAAAAAAATCAATTTTTTTTTTCATGTATAGACTTAGATCTAAGAATATAACTTACAGGAGTTAGATCCAGGCTTACGTTCTTCTCCTATGAGTTGTTTAATTGGATCGCTGACTTATGGGCCCAGTTAAGTATTTGAAAAACAATCACGACATTGTACAAGCCCTAATAATGCAAGTGTTCCTTCGTAATGTACCTTTCTAGGCTTCGGAGATGATGATTATTATCTTTCTAATTATGCTGGGATGAGGTAAAAGATCTGAGTGGGCTGGGCCCTTCCACACAAGTAGGCCTAGTCGCCCTAGTGTAACCCATTTAGCATTTGAACAAGAAAATAAGCCGAAGCCATCTCAGGGCCTAAATGTACAAGTGAAGCAGGTCCAACATGATTTGTGCTTGTCCGGTTCTCAGCTGGGCCAGCCCTCAAGATGAATGAATCAGGCAGATGCAGGGTTAAAAATCGGCCGGGCCCTAACCGTAATAAATCCAATCCGTCATAAATGTAATTTATAATAGGATCTATTAGAGAAGTACAACTCGAAAGATTGACCTCAAATAAATAAGTGATGATGGTTACTAAAAAAATTACACCGAGTGTCTCAATCAATCAATTTAGGCCAACAACACTATTCTACGAGACGTAAAATTGTCGCACCGACGTGCCATAGTAATGTAAGTGGGCCTTTGTTATGTAGCTTTCTAGGGCGTTATATTCTGCTTCTCTTAAAAATGATATGAGATAAGATGCAATTGGGCCCAAACATTGTTTGGTTTGGGTTCATTTGTACGTAACCAACAGTTTACTTTGACTATTGACCTTGCCTATATTGCAGGTGTCCATCAATGCCCAAATTATCCGTATTTTGAACAAATGTAAAAAAAAAAAAAACCAACATTTCAATATCGGCCCATCGGAAAAAAACCGGTTTAACTCGCAGGCAGGGGTAAAACATTAGGCCGATACTGTGCATATCGGCCGATATGTATCGGGTTTTCGAAAGCCGATATATCTCGGCCGGTACGTATAGTATCAGCCGTACCAAAAAAATTGCCGAGATGACCGAATTTCTGGCTGATAATTCGGTCATAATATCGGCCGAATTTTAAAAATTCGCTCTTTTTTTTTTTTTAAAGAGCCTTTTTTTTTTTTTGAAATATCGGCCGAGATGAATGGAAAGAGAAAAAGAAAATATGGAGAAAAGATTGAAGAAAAAAATCGCTACACATTTCACATTTCACAGCTTTCCTTTCTCTTCTTTTTCTTCTTCGTTGATTGGAAAAATACAGAGAGCGGCCGCGGCGGCAACTAGGGTTTAATGGAGAGAGCAAAAGAGAAGAAGGGTATTAAAATATGAGCATTAGGGTTTCTAAGTGAAAACCCATCTTTATGAAAAGGAACTCACGTGAGCTTCCTAAAGAGCTCACGTGGAAGCTCATGTGTGTACTCCAATATTTTATTAAAAGATTACTTTTAATGTGAAAGTAATATTTTGAGTTTAGATCTTGAAAGTTTCTTCATTTAGCTTAATTTTTAAAAACTTTTCAGTTAATGATTTAAATGGAATTTGTTAAAATTAAAAATGTATGACATTTGTATAGTTATCAGTTCAAGTGATCAAGGACCCATTAGTTTCATTTTCTAATATTTTTTTTCTACATTATTATATAATTTTCAATCATTTTATTATTAATTTTTTTAATTCTATAATTCATAATTTAAAATAACACTCATTGACTAAGAAAATAAATTATGAAATTATTTCTACAAATTTTCCTCATTTATCTGCTTTTCCTTGTAATTTTCACCATTTTATTACTAATTATATAATTTCTCGATATCGTAACTTCAAAAATATATTAGAAGATGTAAATGTCCAATATTTTATAAAAAAAATTACATATTCAATAAGCCCATAATTATCTGCATTTATTGTGATTTTTTTAATCTTTTTTTAAAAAAATGGGCTGGAGAGACAAAAAGTGCGGCCGAGACATCGGTTTTCTTCATTCCACCATGAATCGTGACCCGTTAAAAACCATTTAATGGAAGAAGAAAGGAAAGAGGGAAGCCGAAACAGAAAAATGGAAAAAACAGAGAGATGAAGGAAACAGAAAAAGAAAGTAGGAAGAAATACACGAGCAGAGAAAGAGAAAGAAAAAGAAAAAGAAAAAAAAAGAATGAAGAAGGAAACTGAGAACAAAAGAAAGAAACAGAGAATGGGAGGAGGAAAAAACATAGAAACAAAATAAGAAAAAGAACGAAACATAGTATGAGAGAAGGAAGAAACCTCATTGAATCCAACCTTACACTGAGACGATTTAACTCAGGTAAATGTTTAAAACATGAATTTACATTGAGCCTCTATTACACTGACCTCTTCTTCTGTATCAAATAAACTCATTGTCGTCGCGTTCTATATAAAACTCCATTAAAATTAAAAAATCACTTTGATCAAACCATCTCAGCCATTCTAATGGTAGTTAGAAAAGCTTTAATCCAATGGCAATATGTATTATTATCTAATTGACTTGGGTGGTTGTATGACATTTTCTTATGAGCAGAAGAAAAATTTAAGGTCCATATCAACATTGAAGTCATTGATTTAGACTTTGACTAGCTTTGAAAGAGATGTTAGATGAATCAACAATCAAGTTCTCTATAATATGCAAAAAAGCTATTTTTAAGTAATTTATCAAAGTTTATTAAATTAAAATGAGGTTAGGTTGCAGAATTAGGACAATCTGTACTTGGGTTGGAAGAAATTTTAGGTCGATATAAGAAATTTGTCAATTATATTTTCGAGAAACGCTCAAGCTACTATAGTGGGCTAATCACATTAAAAGGGGTGTAACTTGGGTTGGGCCTAACCCATATCAACCCAATCCAACCCAAGTCCTTAAAAAATTTAGAACCCAACTATACTCGGTTAGGGCCCAAGATTCAATTTACGTGAAAAATTAGTACCAAATTTAAATTTGGGTGGAGCTTAGGCCTTACATTCTCAGGACACGACCAGACCCAGAAGCCCAATTTAAGGTTGACGACTTGTGAATATTTAATATAATATTTCTATATTTATATTTATTAAAAATTAATTCAGTGGGCAATTTAAATTTGGGTTGAGCTTAGGCCTCGGATTCTCCGGGCACGACCAGATGCAATATCCAGTTTAAGCTTGGCGACTTGTGATATCTACTGTATATTCTATATTTAAATTATATTAATAATATATTCTAGTCAATTAAAATCTTAAGAGTGTCTATGCATCGTTAAAATCTGTCCTTTTATCTTAAATTTAATTATCTATAAATTCTCTCGTCACTCTCTACGTCTCTACACTGACCATGTATCTTTCTCCTCTTTTTTCAGTTGTAGAACTCGAAAATGATAACTTATTTTTATTTTGAAATTTATTTGTTTGAACTTTTATATGATATATTAATTAGTAGTAAAATAATAACTAGAAAACTTATTTGATGTGACAGATGTGATGGAATTAGTGTCCATAATAATAATTTCTCAGTCCATGATTCAAATGATAAATCTATCAAAGTCTAACGTGCAATAAAAAGTAAACAACTAATTAATTTAAAACTAAATTCAATAAGATTATAAAACTCGAATATTTACATTAAGTCATTTACATTTTAAGACACAAACTTAATCCAAAGGGAATGGAGTATCCGGAACCTAGTTCAAAAAGCATAAGTCTTGAGTTATGTATTTAATTGAGTCTCTTTGTACTTTTCTATTTTGAATGAATCAATTTTTATTTTTCATTTTTTTGAAAAAAAGAAGTCACCTTTGATAAAATTATTTGATGTATATAAGTTAAGACACACTCACATGCTTTAAAAACTAGTCGAGTACTTCAAAAATTCAAAACACTTTCGTCAATAAAAAGAAATTGCCCGTTATAAGGTCTAAAGCTTCCAATATTGTGCCCTAGTTGAGTTACGGGCCGACCAAGGCCGGTGAGTTGCACATCTACCCATAATAAAGAGACGAGTAGAGAGATGAGAGTCGTTGATAAGATCAGGTGAGAGTGGTTGACAAGATAAGGTGAGAGTGGATTCATTCACTTGAGAGAGACAGATGGGGATTCGATTCAAAGCACCATTCTCCCTTTCACCTATAGTCTAATATGATTGATTCAGACTTACTTTGACTTATATAAAAAATTATAATAAAATAAAGTTTAATTATTTTATAAAATAAAAAGAATAATTGGTGATGTTAACATAAAAAGGAAACTATTTTCTGATTTGAACTAAGTAAAATAGATGGTTAGAGTGAAACACTTTACTGACCATTGGTTTTATTTTTAAAATCAAATAAATGAAAATATTTAAATAAAAACCTTCTTATAATTACTATATCATCCATCTCTAATTTAATTTGATAAGATTAATATGTGACAAAAATGATTCATATTAAAATTAAATTATGAAACATAAAATTTAGTCATGTTAGTTTAGGGTTTTGATGGGATGAAACCCATCCTTGAAAAGATGTACTAAATTTATGGATGGCATTTTTTGACTTCCCAAATTCCGATTGTGAAATACGTGAACTTTGATTAAATGATTAGGACCTTTCGGTCCCCGACTCCACAGTCCATACTCATAATGCCGTTGCAATCTGATGTGGCCCACCTGATTAACGATATGGTCCATGTGCACATAAATGTCTGTGTTGTTCAATCTGTCTCAAACCATACCTACATATTTATTTGAAATTAATATCAAAGTTGAATCGAAATTCTAAATTTCGGCTAAAACCCATACCGATGTATTTTTTGAAATTAATATCAAGGTTGAATCTAAATTCAAAATTTCTATTCGAGAAGTAGAACTTGAAAATTGATGCGAACATCGAGTTTCAATTGGACCTGATCAATGACGAGTCAACCTGATTGGATTGGATCAATGAAATGGTCCTTCAAATTTACGTTCGGATCGAGGGAGAGACAAGAGGGCCCAAGCTCAACTCCAAGGCCCATCTGCAATTTCCACATGAGCTGGCATGTGAGTCCCACGTTGGCCCCACTCGGGCGCTGACAAGGACGCCAACAGGGATGGCAGGCTTGAAGGACATTCAAGCTGCTGATCGAGAACAGAAGGAAAGAAAAGATAAAAATAAATTAGAGAGTTCAGTCAAAATGGATAAAAGTTCGGCTGAAAATTTGGCCCATTAAAGGCCCAATACTTGTTCTAGCATTCTAGGGTCGAAATGCTGGAAGAAATAGAAATTTCAGACCTTGGGCTGGCCGTATATATCAATCGATATTTCAGCCATGTTGGGCCCGGACCGGAGTTATATTTTTGTTTTTCTATAAAATGCATTTTAGCTGAAATTTCAAGATTTTCATAAAATTTCAGGCCGGCCTAAAATGTTGGAAATTACAAATTCACAATATACTCATATGCATGGTTTTAAAAATTCACCAAGTTGGAGTCATATTAGCGAGTTGATTCAGACTCGGTCCCTCCTGATACAACTGATTCTTTTACGACTCGGGCCAATTTCAAACATTTTGATCTAATTCGCAGTCCAACTCGGCCGAAATAACTTGAACTCAATCTCTATTGTATTTAAGATCGAGTTTGATATTTAAAACTTTATTAGTATTTTGATGAATATCATCTGTTACATTGCATTTCTACTTGAAGGTAGGCAACATCTTCCCATTGAACACTTCACTTTGTCATTTTAAACAATTGAAAAATCGTTTTGAATGGAAATAAATATTTGATAGAACTTGGTTGATGAAGCACTAAATTCTTGCCAACCATTTAGAAGGAAAATGGTCAACCTTAATGCCGAAAGGCTAAGGTGTTGCACCTAATTACCTATATCGGTTGTATTTTGGGAGCGGATGACCGGCCAAGACGTACACTGACAAATAAAGAAAATAATTTAACGCATTCCCATCTCATACATGGACTTTGTGAGTCTCTTGTCACTTGTCCAGTCCGAGTTTACGTTGGGCAATTTGACTTAGACTGAGTTGATATTGATTCAGTGCTAATCACGCTTGCTCTCCACTAAAGCAGAAATTGAGTTTAAAATTAAAACTAACTCGTTGCCTTCCAATACTCTCAGTGAGAGGTAGGAGGTTCAATCCTTGGAGGCACTCTATATGGGTGTGGGGTGTCCCCCCAAGGTTTTAGGAAGGTGAGGCATATGCACAACTTGGCAACATAACTACAGACCGTCAATGTGGGACTCGAGGTTTTTCTGGGTCTCAAAAAAAAAAAACAACATGTATATTTGACTAATTTGTTAGAAAACCAAGACTTGAAAACATTCTTGAGGTAAAACTCGTTATTAAAAGTTGCATGTTGAGAGGAGGATGCGTCAAGGCTATATGGAGTTATTGGTTTCACAAATTAACCAATGTAAGACTTTTTGTCACTTCACACTTTCCCTCACGTACAGCTGAATCCTATGATTGCAGGTAGAACTTCCTCTAATACCATGATTTGATGACATTCTTGAAGTAGAACTCACTTTAAAAACTAGTTAATGAGATTAGGGTAGCTCAAATGTTATATAGAGTTATATGTAGAGTCGTTGGTTTCATAAATTAACCGATATAGGGACTTTTTATCACTTCTTATAACTCTTTTAGACATAGATTTATTTTTAAGACCCTTTTTAGCAATGACTAAAACTTGAGCTAAAACTTTTTGACTCTAAAAGAGGGAAAACAACATAAATTTGAACAAACTTTTAAACTTAAATAAAAAACTACAAATATATTGAGATATTATTTTAAAAATGCCAAATAAAACCCATTTTACGCATGCTAAAAGGTATCTTTACATGCCTTGAACATTTATTGCATGCTTCTCTTCCAACCTTTTGTGCACACTCAAACATGGACCCTCTAACTCCCTCTTCTCTATGAAAAATGACTATTGAGCTTGGTTTTGTGGCTGGGACAGATATAGATATAGATTCGAAAATGAGTATCTCTTCCTTCAGAGCTGAACCATGTGAGACGACAACAACATTTGAAAGAAAGAAAAAATTATGTGGCACTTGATTGTTGAAGGGAAGATTCATGTCCCTACCTTTGTTAACTTAGATTTTGTAGAGTTTAGACTAGGATGGAATTAGGGGTCCACGTGGAGCTCATTTAATAATAAATTAGAATAATTAAAATTGTTATTTTGTCATTTAAATTTATATTCGACCCTTTTTATCTATTTGTTTCATTTTGACCGATGAGATAAATAGTTTAGACGATGATGTTTTTCTTTTCTTTTTTTATTATCATTGGATTGATTATGATGTATCTTATTCTTTGTTCTTTTATCTTAAAAAATTAAAAAGTTTAGATGATCTAATGAGTCTCTTTTTTTAAACAGTTTGATAACTTATATGATAATTTATTTGTTCATCTCTTTTTTTTTTTTTCACATTATAGAATGAGCTCGACCATTTAACATAGCCTACGATATAGCAAATGAGATTTTAAACCCACCTCCCTTCAAAAAATGTTAAATGATCACCCGTAAAATGGTGTGAAGCATATTGCCCTGCACAACTAGGTATTAGACTCACAAGATTTGGTCATAACGAGTCTATTTAAAAGTTCTTTTTTTAAATACATGACTGATAAAAAATCACGTTGATTAAATCAATCAACTCATATTTTTAGAAACCATGAAGGTTTTAGAAGTCATGTGGCTTGATTGATTCAATCAAAATAATTTTTTTATGAGTTGTATATCTAATAAAAACCTTTCTACCTACATAGGTGTAACTCAACTGTTTGCCTTCCACATCAGCAAATGAGAGGTTGTGAGTTCGAAGCCTCCATGGCCTAACATTGGTGTGCCTTAGGAGTAATGAATTTATCCGTGAGGAATTTAATAATACTGTGTCTGAATTTTCCACACGTTAATTAAAAAAAACTTTTTAATATAAATCACCATTTAATTTGTAAATATGCCGTACACATTCATCACTTCTTGAAAATTCAGTTGGTGTAGTATGTGGGCTATCGTCATCTTTTCTTATTTATTATTATTATTATTATTATTATTATTTAAGATTACAATTTAACCATTCTCCAACTGTAGCCACAAATAAGATGGTGTAGTTGTACGTGTTTATGTAATGTACGGACTGAATCAGAAAAATAAAAAAGAACAGAGACAAAGCTACGGTTGCAACCAAAAAAATGTCAAATCACTTTCTTAAATTGCAGTTGGCCGACACGTATGTTTCAGATGAAAATGTGAAGTAAAGACAAGGATTTGTATTTGTCCATCGCTAATTTATCCATCAATTACAATTCCAACTACTATTTTTTGATAAATATCAAACTGAAATTCCATATCCCGCTACTTACCCATCAATCACAAGACAAATACAAATTGCACATAAATACCAGCCTAACTCTTAATCTATGATTTTAGTTTAGTTGAAGTGTCTAATCATCATATTTAAAGTCGATGCATAACGAGTTCATCAAGTACAGTCAATACATATTGGTTTTATATTATATCGATTGGTAACGATGTACAAACTCCTCTTTTGATAAAATGGTTATAAATTTGTTATACGAACTCCAATCGAGATGATTTCAGAGGTGTTGAAAAGAAAACTCAGAGAGTTACGTGCCGGGAATAGGGATTGAAGTAGATTTTTTGTTTTTTACACTTTATGATTGAATTTTATATTATTTAAGAGTCAAAATTCGAAAAAATGATAAAAAACTGAAAATGGCCATTCTTTAGGAGAAACTAAAAATTAGTAGACTTTATTTTCTATACTTCTGGAATTTTTTGAATTTTTTCCACTTTTTTTTTTCAAAATATTTTAAAATTTTCTGATTTCGTAACTTCAAAATTGTATTTAAATATCTAAATGACTGTAAAATAATGAAAAAAAATATAGAAATAAAGCTTAAAATTTTCTTGATTTCTGTAAAAAATTCAGAATTTTTTGGAAAAAAAATTATTTAGAGAAAAGAGAAATGTATAGACCGATACTTACTAGCCGAACCGATACATCTATGTCGGCGGCATGTATTGCTAGGCCCAGTATGAATTCTCTGGTGCTATTGCACCATCCTGGTACTTACTACATGCGAAGAAGACACTTTAGGTAGAATTTAGCCTGCAGCTTAGTTCCTCTCTTATATGCGCAATAGTGCTTAGAGGATCCTCCAACATAATTTTAGTAAATTGGACCACAAGAACAGATTAGGTTACAATGTTTTTTTTTTTTTAACGGTAACGAGAATAAATATATAAAGAGAAAAAGAAAAAGAATACAAAGAAAGGCATCAATACATGTAAGAGACGAAGACCCAAAGATAATAAAAAAGAAAGAAGAGAAAAAGAAAGACTATAACCCAAACTAAAAATAGACACACCAAAATCACAAGAATCTACCCCAGTGAGGCAAATAAGCGAGCAACCCATCTACACAACTCCTATCTGACATAAGAGAAGACACATAGAATTCCAAACCGTAGAGCACCACTCAAACATCTCAAAGATGACCACCAACCTCTCCTCTTATAGTCGCAAAAAATCGTCATCGTCGTTATCACTAAATTGATAGTTTTGAATATTTATCACATTAAACAATATAGACTTATACATGATTGATGCATGAGGAGTGAAATGCCTCATGAGCAAAATTCAAGATTGAGTCTTTGCGCCCATGACACTAAGCCCAAAAAAAAAACCCAAATATGTGGAGAACCAAACCAAAGAAATAGTCCAAACAGGTCCTGGCTCATTTGCTGGCCCATGAAGTGTAAGCAAGCCATTTATGACAGGAGACCAGCATCCTTAGTAGATTTTTGTTTTCATCTATTGAGAATGTCAAGTGGGTCTAATAGACGGGTAAGGTTGAAAACCCAATTACTCCGATCCGCTATTATTAGAGGGCGAGCCCTAAGCTTAAGGTATAATGAAAAAGAAGAAGATTGGATTATCATGGGAACTTCTAAATTGTTTAAAATAAGATTTATTGAATGATATTATTCTTCAATTTTCAAGATGAAAAGTAAATTCTCAGATAAATATTTTTGTCTAACGTGATTAATCCAACAATAATATTTTAATCAGATCTAATTTAAGGAAGAAAAGAAAACAATAATTTTAGTGGTTCAATCAAATTCACATAAAACACATTTAGGCTAGCTGTTTGGCTGAGTTTATTGTAATTTTTCTTTAAGAATACCACTGGACTTACGTTGAATAAGTCTCTTTTTGGGTCAATCTATAGCCATGTATTTTTGTCAACTGAGAGAGTTAGAATTTGAGATTTTTTATTTTTTATTTAAAAAAAAAATAGATATACCTTTAATCCTCTACCTGGCATTCTTCCATTCCAAGAGTACTTGCTGAGTTACTGAGTCATCTTTGATCACTTGTGATGCAAGAATGTTCATCCTCCATCATCAAGAATCTTCTACTTGAATTCCAGCCAAACATTGTTTTTTGATTCTCCAACTTTTACAATGACTCCAAGAAAAGTGTTTTTCTGTTTTTTTTTTTTTTTAATTTCTTTAATTAGGCTCTATTATAGGTAAGAAAAAATGGGATTTCTCATTGGATGTTTAAAGTAGTTCTGTTGTAGGTAAGAATTTTTTTTATTGAGTTGATAAATATTGAAACTTTAAATTTGGGTTTAAGTCTTATTCTTTTTCTTATCAAACTTTCCCACTCACATGCATTCTGTCATACCAAATGAGGAAAGTTTGGCTGCAAGAAATTGTTCGTAACTATATGGTTTGGATTATAATATTGAATTGTCTAAATATTTGGTGATGGTAGTGATGAATATTAGATATTTATTATTATTAGAGTGTAATTTAGATTTTTTATTTTTATTATAAAAACGAGAGGAGAGTGGTTCATAGTCTCTTGCCAAACAAGGAAAATGGAGAAAATTAGGAAAGTTGGGAAAAGGTTACAACAAAGAAACATATTTTTCAATGTTGCTAATTTTTATTTATCAGATTGGAACCAAGGTCTTTTAGTAATAAAAAGAATAAATGTAAGAAAAGTTTAGATAACGAGAGAAATTAGATACATGGTAATAATTTAATAGTGAGTTTAGAAATAAAATTAAAGAAGTGCAGAAAAAATATTGTGAAATAGAGTTTTCTAGTGTTTCAATGGTGACGTGACACTATTATCCAATTAAAAATTAGTGAAAAAATAATAATTAGTCCCTTAACGAGGAATGTTCCAGGTTTGCTCCACAACTTAATAATGATTGGACCTTGCTTTCTTAATCTAAGACATTTCTATAACTTGCACTTCATCACTGTTAAGAGTATTAAATCTTAATGCAATTTGATTGATATCTGCTACAAGAAAAAGAAAACAAGTGATTAATTCTTAAAAACTGAATAAAAAATATTGAGGGTTTAAAAGTAGCCTTTGACTTTAACACTATTGAATTAAATCCGATCTAAGCCCCCGATTTGATTAAATCCTTAGTTTAAGTGACTAAAATTCTTTCTAAACTTCCTACTTTAAATATCCTTTTTTTTTTAAAAAAAAAAAAAAACCGAAAAAATGGTTAGAGAGTAGAAACTTAGAATTGTTCAATATGAGAGAAATTAAGGAGTTCCAATCAATATTTTTAGATATTAATATTGGGATAATGTTGATATACATATTAATTATTTTTACTATTTCTGAGGTTGTTTAAGTAAAGTAACTAAAGAATTAATTACCTGTCATTGCATTGTCCATGTATATCAATCATTTTAACCATTATCTGATATCTATAATTATTCCCAGAGTATCGAATGGGCCTAATGTGAAGGCTCAATGGGTAGAGTCATGAGCCCGTCACCTGTTTATTCAATTAATTGAGCTCTCCATTTTTGACCCATCTATCTCTTAAATGAATAAGGTTTGTCAACGCGTTACTTAAATGGGTCGGTAGAGTTTGACTCAAACTCAATCTTTTTCATGTTGATACTTAGTTCTGGCTGAGTCGTTCATTAATTACCAAATGTAACAAATTAATTTAACTATTTAATGTAAATTTCAATTCATATCTACTTATGTATGAAATCAATTTATTTATAATAAAATTCAATTCAAAAGACTCACTGTATTTTTAAATTAAGTTTGAATCCAACTAAATCTTTCTCCCTTTCAATGAGTCCTACTTGCCTATCCATCATATTTATTGGCATCACAGAAATGTTGGCCTACAAATGATAAAAAGTTAGGCAACTTTATACAAGACTGACTGTATTCTTGGATTTTATCCTGCCACCTACTTAATCACATATTTAATATGCCATTACACTTATCTAATTAGGGGAATTTGATTTGTTCTCTCCTTGGGACCATCTGAGCTCTTACATTGATTAGATAGTTTGAAAAGTTAGATGTGTGATTATAATTGAGAGAAATTTGATATATAACCATTATTTAATTCAATGTCTTGATATTGAATTGAATGACTAACGATTACTTTTTATGTCAAATTTTAATATTTACATCATGTGTTAAAAATATGAACATTATTACCATAAAAATTTATGTTGATCAAATCAATCAAGCAAAGACAACTTATTTAGATTTTTAGAGTTTGAGTAATTTTAAAATGTGTCTTGATTGATTGATTAGATAAAGGCGATTTTTAATTGATCTTGTAGTCAGTAAAAATCTTTCTGAGTCATTACCAAATAATTTATTTATACGATAATATTTGACTCACTCAAAGTGAGAGTGACTGAGTGAGTAGTAATTTCATTTTAGATATTTGGTGAGAGCAGTTACAGTTCCATTGCAGTTGAGCCCTCCCATCCCATGGCATGAGAGCCGCACAAAGCTAATGAGTTCCTCTTCTTACGAAATGGTAAATGACAGGTGCAGCATGGACCTAGGGACACCTGAAATCGTACTCATTCGGGGAAAGAGGCAATTAGGCAAAGCTTTGATACGTGGGTTAAAAAAAAAAAATCAGATTAATAACTCCAAATCATAACGAGTTGTTCACGATTCAACGAAACTCGTTCGAGTTACAAGACTTGATTGAATGGTGAGTCGAATTTAAATTTTAAAATTTTAAGCTTTACTTTGAGGCGTTTCAGATTACCTAAAATCATGGTCCATCCATCACTCATGGGCCATGATCATGAACCCAGCCGGGGTATTTGGTTCACTTATTACAGTCTTGCCCATGCACCATTTTCTTGAAAACAGCAAAAAATATTGGTCATATTATATCTCAACAATTTGGCATAGGACTTTCTTAATAATTTTATTGTAATTTATTTCATTATTTGAAATAAAAAAAATCAGAAAATACTTAAAACTCATTCTTTGTGCCTAGACACATGAACTCTATATGAGATCCACTTTACGGTAAATTCAGATCTTTTAAAATTGAACTTAGATTCAACCTTTTGTGTTGAGTTGATTACAATAAGTAAAAATATTTATTTTATGATTTGTTTTAGTAATAGAAAATAAAAAGCCAAGACGATTTACTGAATCTCACTTTTGACAATTTAATATTAGATAGCGATCTTCCCATGGGTATTTTTGTGTAACTCGACATGGATCTTACTGTATTGTCCATTTTGCCTTTTAAATCGGCTCGCTAAAACTTTCGAATCACTTATAGCGAAGAGTTCGACGAGCCGATTTGAAGAGGACAACATGGGTAATACAGTAAAATCCGTGTCTAATTACATAAAATGCTCATAGAATGATTGCTATTTTCAACCAAGGTATCTATTAGATCTACCCTTTATACATAAATTTTCAATGAATGATTTTTATTTATAACATGTGTATTTTTACTTTATATTTGAAGTGAAACTAATTTTAGAGTCACATGAATTTCCACGCTAGTTAAATCTATGTTTGTGGTATAAATCAAGTTTTACGGTCACACAGAGGTTGGATTACAAAAATAGAATAATTCAGAAGATAATCCAAATCAACTGGACTCGACAACGCGTTTTGGTCCTTTCTTCCTCACTCAGTCCTTCCACGTGACTCATCTCTCTCACTCTTTATTGATTCAATTCATTTTGAGAACAACATATCCATCTCCCCAGCTGTCACAAAATGTGTTTACTTGACATGGACTGGCACACTAGTTGGAAAAGAAAACCCCAAGCCCAAAATAAATAAATAAACCAAAGTAAAAAAAAAAAAGAGGAAAAGAGTAAAAAAAAAACCATGTGGTATTGATTGAGCTATAACTGTACAGGAAGGTGGGGAGCCCTTGTCCTCTATAAGTAGTGGTTTGGAACAGAGGTGGAGGGAAACAGGCCACCCTTTGAGCAAAGCTCTCTCTCTTCTTTATTCTCTTCTTCTTAATTTCTACACCGAGGGGACCTTTTAGCCCTCCTTTGGAAGAAAAATTAAGATTTTAATTCCTACTTTCTTGAGCAAACATGGCTGCCCCTCTATCAGTTTGGCCTTGGGAGAACTTGGGCAGCTACAAGGCATGGAATTTTTTTTCTTTTTCTTTCATGGGTTTAATTCTTCTTGCTCATATATTGATATTTACACAAATTTAATATCATTTTTCCCCTGTTTTCCATTTTTTTTCTGATTGAGCAGTATTTGTTGTATGGACCTCTGGCTGCAAAAGCTTTCTACTGTTGGGCATATGAAGATAGACAGAGAGAGAATTGGTGCCTGCATATTCTCATCATCTGTGCTCTCAGATGCTTGATCCATCAGCTCTGGTACTCTTACAGCAGTGTTCTTTTCCTCACCAGAAAGCGCCTTGTTCTCAGACAAGGAGTGGATTTTGAACAAATAGACAAGGAATGGGACTGGTAAATCTTCTTCTCCAAATGGGTTTCTTTTTCTCATTAAATTCAACAAAAAAAAAATCTTTTTTTTTTTTTTTTTCAATTTTGATCATTTTTTTTTTTTTTGAATTTTTTGCAGGGACAATTTCATAATCCTCCATGCTCTGATGGCTGCAGTGGCTTGCCTCACCTTCCCATTTATTGGAAACCTTCCTCTTTGGGATTGGAGAGGGGCTGTGACTGCAATGATTCTTCACATGGGAGTTTCAGAGCCTCTCTATTATTTCATCCACAAATCTTTACACCATGACTATCTTTTTACAAATTACCATTCACTGCACCATTCATCTAAAGTGCCTCAGTCCTTCACAGGTACGAATTCAATAAAGAAAACCATCAACCCTCCAATTCCATTCAGATAAATTTATTGCATCAAATTTAATTATTTTTTTCTTCTTTTTTTGTGGTCGCAGCTGGGTTTGCAACTCCTTTGGAGCACCTAATTTTGACTGTGATCATGGGAATCCCCATACTGGGGTCTTCATTGCTGGGATATGGATCTGCTTCCTTGATCTGCTGCCATATTTTGTTGTTTGATTTCTTCAGATGCATGGGGCATAGCAATGTTGAAGTACTTCCACATGGCCTCTTTGAATCCCTTCCATTCCTCAAATATCTCATCTACACACCCACGTAAGTATTTCAAAATTTGTGAGTTTTTTCAGTATTAAAAAATACTTGTATTTCTATTTTAAAATGAAATTCATGCAATGATAATAGAAATAATTGAAAAAGATTTAGAGTCATTAGACTTCAACTTTATAAAATCATTCATACGTTCTGTATGGGTGGTTTACGTATTGGATTCGGATCAAATTCAAAGTTAAGTCAAGACTGGTTAAGTAAACGTGTGAAACTTGAATTATAGACAGGATTGAGGAAGTCCAATAGCTGCTACTCAACTTGTGACCCAATTCAAATTTAATTTTATATTTGTATATGCTTGTCTTTGCTTGCATTTATATATTTTGAATTAAAATAATATTATAATATTCTTATATGAGATATCGTGATTTAGGGTTTCTCACTACCTTTCTATTGGCTTCTCTTATTATATTTTTTGAGAAAATTGAGTTGTCCTTTTGGCTGGTTTGACATAAACTGGCTGTAGAGTGTAGAAATAAAAAAAGTTGACTAGTTGAAATTTGTGTGAGATCAATTTAAATTAAAGTTGGACTATGACGGTCAAAATAGATTATTTTAATTTATGTTTTTTTTTTTATAAAGTTTTGTCTCAAATAAATATGTCAAGCAACATTAAATGGGAAAAATCAGTCATCGCTATTCCCTTACCTTCATGAATAAAAATCCCTTTTAATCTTTTTAATACGAGTTTTAACGGACTATTGAAGTTGTTCATCCTAACATGGACAAAATATGTTAGGAGATGCGAGATAGAAAAAGAGTGGCGTGTTATCGGTACACCGATACTTGATGAGCGGTATACCGGTAGAGGTAAAATAAGAATTTCACTCTATTATGTGTCTCGTAATAAATTTTATCCATATGTTAGATTTTATGTTTTACACATCAGTCATTGCTTTTACCTTAAAAGAAGAAAGAGAGAGGCCAATATGTTCTAAAAATAAACCCTAGCAACCGACTTTTGATTCTGCATAAATGAGAAAGCAGCAAAGATTTTTCCTTTCCCTACCAAGCCCTTACTTAGCATTTTTGTACTTACCTTTTCTTTCAATTCACCTTTCCCTAACCTAATCTATGCTTCAAACCTTCATTGCTTTGCCAATCTCTCTTCCTATTCTTCTCAAATTATTAATAATATTATTATTTTTTTGTGTGTGTGTGTGTGGAAGCAGATATCACAGCCTACATCACATGGAGAAGAGCACAAATTTTTGCCTATTCATGCCTCTCTTTGATAAGTTGGGCAGTACACTCAATCACAAGTCTTGGGAGCTGCACAAGAAGATTGCCTCAGGTGCATGTGACTTCTTTTTCATCTAATGAGAGATTTCCTAAAAGATTTGACTATGATATGAAATTTTTTTACATCTATACAATTCATTTAAGAAAACCCAACATTTTAAAATTAGATAATCTCCTTTAATTTATTAAATTTCATCAAATGCAAGGGCCCAACTATAATAAAGTCTCCTGCACATGATGATATCCTTATAAGGTTCAATGATGACGCAATCATGGCATGGACTATAAAGTATAAATTAGAAGGGTTGTCAATAAGTTGTATTAATTGCTATCACATGAATGTTCTGGGCTCTGGAACTTACGCTCAAGAGCTTGATTTTCATTTAAGCAGAACAAAATGGGCAAGTGCCGGACTTCGTCTTCCTTGCACACGCCGTCGACGTTCTCTCTTCACTTCATGCGCCGTTCGTCTTCCGATCGTTCGGCTCACTGCCATTCAAGACCCGCTTCTTCTTGCTGCTAATGTGGCCCGGCGCCTCCGTCGTCATGCTCTTCATGTGGGTCTTCTCAAAAACCTTCTTGTTCAGCTTCTACAACTTGAAAGGTCGATTGCACCAGACATGGATTGTTCCTAGATTTGGTTTTCAGGTGTAGTTCGCAAAACTTTTTTACTGAGAAAATTTATAGTGCTACTAATTACAAAGATTATTTAGATAAAAAAACTTAGGTATTTTAATTATTTTAAAATAAAATAATGAATATACTTATAAGTTTATGCAGTCTTTTATTTTCATTATGAGAAGACTAACTGTGGACATTTGAAATGATTTTTGCAGTATTTCTTACCCTTCTCCACTGATGGAATTAATTACCACATTGAGCAATCAATATTGAGGGCTGACAGGATTGGTGTCAAGGTCCTTAGCTTGGCTGCATTAAATAAGGTAGCTTTCCTTCTCTTTCCTTCTATTTTTTTCCCATCAAAGAGGGAGATGTTCTTTCATTTTACTGCCTTTTTTTTTTGTTTTGGCACTTCCATAGTTGGATAATTTGGTGGCTGCCCAATCTAGTGGATCAGACCCAAAAGGGTTCAAGAAAACCTGACTCATGACCCGAGATTAAATTGTCCGAGAAAAATACTAATTTATTATAATAAGTGAGACTAAAATTGAAAGTTTTTGGCCTGACTTTTTCTTAGTTTATGGCTTTGGATGTGCTCAAATAGACTTTGCCAAGTCATGGGTTGAGTCGACAAGTTTTGGAACTATGGTCACTGTTGCACCGGTGAAGGGAAAAGGTGTATCAAATGCTCAAGCTTTTAAGTCTACTTATAATAAATGCTTTGACGTGACCAAGTTGTTGATGGGTGCATTAACTATGAGATTATTATCTATTTTATTGTTAATTCTTTTACAAGTTTTAAACATAAACTATTGAATAATATTATCTAATTGATAGAAAGGTGTTAAAATATAAGAGTTTTATTAAATATTTTGTTAGAGAATGGACAAACCATTTGACACAACCAAGTTGTAGACTTGGCGAAAATCGTAATAAAACCCGACTTCATTAAATCTTTGTTAGACAGTAAAATTGGAATGAGACTGTTTAAAATTGAACTATTGAATAAATATTTTGATCTATGTCGCAGAATGAAGCGCTTAACGGCGGCGGAACACTGTTTGTGAAGAAACATCCAGATCTAAGAGTGCGAGTTGTTCATGGAAACACATTAACGGCTGCAGTCATCCTTGATGAGATCGATAAAGATGTGAAGGAAGTATTTATAACAGGGGCTACTTCAAAGTTGGGCCGAGCCATTGCTCTTTATCTTTGCCGAAAAAGAATACGAGTCATGGTAATAATCTAAATCTAATTATCCATTAATTTAAATAATATATTATCAAAAGTAAGACCAGATTTAAATTCAAATCTGGATCATAGATTTGGATCTCATCAAATCTGCATTTACGTACTTCTGAGATCCAAGTGAAATTTACATCAGTTTCGAATTTTAGATTTAGAAGGCAAATTTTATTCAAATTCGACATATTTATATTCCAAGAAAATTGATATTTTTAAGGAAAATGACTCAATGTTGATGACAGATGCTAACACTATCTACTGAGAGATTCCAATCAATTCAAAGGGAAGCTCCAGTGGAATACCAACAGTATCTAATTCATGTTACAAAGTACCAAGCTGCAAAGAATTGCAAGGTAAGATATATTTATTTTTCTCATGAAATTTTATATATAAAAAATTCAAAATAAATAGTGCTAATATAGAATTTAATGATATAACTATTAAATCTCTTGTAGCCAATCATTTCTCCTATATCATTGTTCTTGATTGTTAGGGTTGGCATCAAGCCATCAACCATGATCTAATGGTGTAATTTTTATTTCTAGACATGGATTGTTGGTAAGTGGCTATTGCCAAGGGAGCAAAGGTGGGCCGCACCAGGGACCCATTTCCATCAATTTGTTGTGCCACCCATCTTCTCCTTCAGAAGAGACTGCACCTATGGCAAACTTGCTGCCATGAGATTGCCAGAGGATGTTCAAGGATTATCAACATGTGAGGTGAGTAATTTTATTTCATATTAAGCTGTTGAGTTTAATTTTTTTTACATTAGTCACATATTTAGAACTTAAGGCACTTGTCTTATTTAACAACTCACTTTGATTTAAAAGAAATCATAACTCAATTATGGGATCTAACTTGAAATTATTTTCTTTTCCTCTTTGTTGGACTGTCATTTTCCTTTGGGAAACTTGGACAGTACACCATGGATAGGGGCGTTGTTCACGCATGCCATGCAGGTGGCGTGGTTCATTTTCTAGAAGGGTGGACTCACCACGAGGTAGGCGCGATCGATGTCGATAAGATCGACGTTGTTTGGGAAGCAGCCCTCAGACACGGACTCAGGCCCATCTAAATAAACCAATCATCATCATCATCAAAATCTTTGTTTCAATCCGAATACATGAATACTTTGAAAAAAAAATCATTTGTTTTATCTCTCGTCAAATTGTTTGTAAGTTGTTATTAGAAAGTTGGAAATTCATCATTTGAAAGCTGAATTTTCTTCAGTGAAATTTATGTTTTACAAGATAAGCTGTTTGTGTTAAGAATGTTTAGTTAGCAGTGGAAATTATTCCTATAAAGTGACATTTTCTGCCCTTCTGTCATTTCACTCTTGGAAACACTTCTCGGAAGCTGAGTTTAAATTTCGGTAGAAATGTAAAGTTTTAGTTGAAGATTTTTAATCTGGGTTCACCTTAAAATATATTCTTTTTTTAAAAATATTAATTAATAATTAAATATATTGGTTAAAAGAATTCAGTCTCTGTCAGAGTAAAAAAATACCTCAAGTCATAGAATGAGTGCAGACAAGTCTTTTGTTTGTGGTCATGATCAACAAAAGTGAGTTTCTTAGAGTTCTAATTTGACAAAAGTTGACTTAATTAAGATGATCTGAATGATTAAAATGGTCGTTGACAATCCATTCTTTAGCAAAACTTTAAGCATGCTCTTCTTTCACCATAGAAAATACTTATTAGGGACAACAGTAGCCAAGGTTAAACTGGTTGGATTATTGTGAAAATTTTGTTGCTAAAATTATCACACGTTTTGTACACTTCTCCCTGTGCCTACATAATTAGGGCTTGGTTGGAGTTGGACCCTAAGGAGGGGATGATATGATACTAGTGGAACAATTAAATGAGAAAGGAAAGCAACTGATCTTTTATTACCATTAAGATCTTGTGGTGCTCGTCCTCTTTACGTGGAATATACTATGATACCATGAAAAAAATCACGATAACATTTTTAAAATAAAATTCACTCTCGAGAACTAATCATTAAGAAGAGACTGCCTTAAGTATTATATAAGTTATTGGTTTTTCAATTGAGACGATGTGAAATTTTGTCAACTTCAGATTTCAGATAGAGAACTTCAAACCCTAGTTCAGAACATGGCAACAAGTAAAGATCAAAGACTAGGATGATTTTTAACCGTTGAAATTATCAAGTGATTTTGTAAACAACTTACCTGGCATATAGTTTAGATTTGGACTTGTCTGTAGTGGAGCCCACAACGAGCTGCACTAGAGAATGACTTAATGACAAAAGAAGCAATGGTGGACCAATGACACAACCAATCTCTTATTACTTCTTTAACTAGTATGTGATTTGAAAAAATAACTCCAACATCTTTACTAGTGGGCACATAATTTTAAATGAGTTAGCCATTTAGACATCTGGCTTTTCTTTTAAGAGAAATTTGATTTCAAAATTTTATACGAAATTACTCTTTTATCCCTAAATTTTGTATAGGGGAATTGTCTTTTTAAAAAATTGAATGGCAAAATGATAATTTTCACACAAAATTTTGAAATCAAGAGTCTGGCTACCCTTTTAAGTGTAGTGTATCTATAATTTCAGAAAGTAAATTATATTTCACAAATATTACATCCATCTATCATGAATAGAAATTGTATACAAAGAGTTATGATTGAAAAAACAAGATAACATTACATTCACAGGCTATCCAGCAAGCTCGCAAAAGTAGCATATTTATATGTTTGGATGGTACATATGAAAGGCTGGACCATACCTCTTAACACTTTAATGGTGGAAATCCAATCTTGAGATCTAAAGCATATGTTAAGTTGAAAAAATATGGAGTTAATGATGGGTTTATTAAAAGGGTCTTTTTTAAATGTATAGTTTATTAAAAATTGTATTGATTAAGATAATTGAGTCATTTTTTAAGCTCTTCAAAATTTGATCTTATTTTATAATTTTTAAATTCTTTGACTTTCAAAAACATTAATTGATTGATCTAATCAAATTAATTTTTTGTAAGGTTTGGAGTGGTTGACATCAATAGCTTATAATTTTTTTGGAAATTATAATGTTGGATTGTTGGGCTATTTTCTTATTTATAATTGTAATTAATTTGAGCATTACATTGTTTGAAAAATGTGTAGTAACCTTTTATATTTTATGTATTTTATATTTGATATTTGACATTTGACATTTTTATAGTTATTTATATTTTTTTTGCATATATTTTAAATAAATTTATTAATATTATTTATAACATCGTGCTGATGTCATGAGTTTATTCTATTAAGATGTTAAGATCCGCAAATGCTTTTTAACACAATGGTTCATAGTCCACCTAAGTGTATAAGCCCTACGTGGAATGCGACCAAGTCCATTTATGGATCCTCACGTTAGGTTAACCATAATAAGTAGAAATTTTTTATCAAGAGATTTTTTTTATTTTAAAGAGTCAAGGGGTAAGCAATGAATTACATTTTTTACAATTTAATAGTCCGCCATAATATTTTATATTTTAATTTTTTATCACATAGTGAAACTCATTCTCGACCGTGGACACGAATCTTTAAACGACCTTGTCTTTTTAGCTTAAACTACCAATAAAAGTGCCCTATAATTCAATTCAATGTCGAGATTGGTTTTGAAAAATACAATAATTGAGGCATGGTAAATAACGTGATATTTATCATCATCATCAACCAATATCCCATCTATATGGGTTGGCTTTATGAGTCCTTCTCCAATTGATCCTATCATAAATCATAAGTGACTCTACATTCTAACATGTCCTTTTTTTATCTCTTCTGTACGTGTTCTTAAAGGTTGCCCTCTCCTCTCATTTGGGCTGCAACACGGGTCGGGTTTTGACCCGACCCGCATGACCCGACCCAAGAAATCATGCTGGTCGGGTCTACAATTTCAGGTCAGCGGGTCGGGTCGGGCTGAGAAGATAAAAACCCGCATGAAATTCGGGTCGAGTCGGGTTGAGGATTTTATAAGTTAACCCGCCTCGACCCGACCTGCCGGGTTAAAATTAGTCTAAAATGGGTTCAAATGAGGGTCAGGGTCAGCATTCGGGTTGGGTTGGGTTGTGAGATTCGGGTTGAGAATTCGGGTCGGGTCGGGTCGTTCATATATGTCAACTCAGGTTGGGTTGGGTTTTAAGGAACCCGACTCGTCCTACCCAAGTTGGAGCCCTACCTCTCATGAAAGGTAGGGGTCGGCTTTAACACATTCCTAGGCCTCCAAGGTAGAAAGTAAGAACTCTGTGAGATCCAACTTGAATTCAATCGAAATCTAAGAAAACTCAAACTCAAAGAATTCAAAATCTAAGATAATCTTTGAATAGTCTTTGACCAAATATGTCAATAGATCACTCACCTCAATTGTACGAACAAATAGAGTTTCGATTGGATGAACCAAAATCCCAAATTTTTCAATGGAAAATTGAAATGAGGTCGAGAATCCCTTAGGCAAAAAGTAACACATGCAATAATCACAAAGAGAATAAGAATTCTAAAAATTCTAGAATTGATTACTTGAATTAATGCCTAGAACTAGAAGCATAATTGGCCCAATAGATGGAAATCAGAACCAGAACTGAGAGAAAACTTATTTGGGATACACTATACCCACACCCAAGCCTCATATTTAATACTAAAATCTTAAAAAATATTTACAAAAGCTATCACCCATGGATGGTTGACATGTTTCACCTACGTAGGAAGGATCACATCATAGCCATTGGTACAAAAGAACCAAATTAGAATGGGAATTAAATGAGCCGCCCTTGGCCTACATTGGACCACTTTGGGTACAACTTGCTTTGTGGGTTTCCTTGGCCGACTTAATTGATGATGATATTAGAAAGATATTTTTTATAGAATTTGAGATAACTCTACTTACTAACCATGAATTTAAGAATATATACATGATTTCCTCTTTTTATCATCAGCCACTCTAATTTTTTTTCTTCATTATTTTGATGAAACCTTGGTTGAACATACATTCCACCATGTATCGACTTCACTACAATTGGCTCTACAATTGTAGAGCCACTGACCTTCGACTTCGCTACAATTCGCTCTAAAACTTTAGTTGATATTTGTTGGAAGGAAAGTGATTGATGCACCAAATTCATGTAAAATATTTATTTTGTCCAAACTTTCTTTAATCTTTCTTCTTTTCAGTATATCAGAAAATATCTGTATTTATACAGTCTAAGTGAAATTTTGGAATTTTGACTGAAATATCTTTTAACTAAAAATAGAAATTCTGAATTTATTATAGTCAAGATATTGGCCAATACATATCATCCATCTCAAAAAATTTGGTTTCATCCAAAATTTTGACTCAACTCATGTGTTGGGCCACGGTTGGCTTAGCAAATACTCCAACTATAAATGATTTTCAAATGTTAGAAGCAACCACAATATTTCAAAACTTAAAACATTATCTAAAATGAGCTACAAAATACAGTCGTATATATTGTGGTTTCTTACATCTAAATTAAGAAAAAAAAATCTATAACTAAGATTTATTCTTGCATATTTGCAATCACTATATGTATGTATTTGACTTGTATCAACAACAATAATAAAAATAATAAAAATAATAAAATAAGATATTCACAAACCAAAATTTCTTATATCTGACATCTGTCTCATAAAAACAAAGTTAGGAGAAACCTCACTTTCTTCGATCTCTTCCATCTCCATTCAATGATTTAGGCTAAAAAATAGACAAACCATTACTCCACATGGATTACACTGACAAGGAAGAAAAGATTTTTTTTTAAGTTCTTAATGTAATTTTAATCATTCTATGCTCATCTAAACACTGCCCGATTATGGAATGTCGAATGCAAAACTTTGACAATCAATCTACAAACATGAAAAAAATCTTCCACCTAAGTGAAAGTGATAGCACTCTAATTTTTGCCCCATTCAACGTGTGTATTAAATGAAAGACAGTTGTATCTTTCCACCTTTCCATCTTTTTATTTTCATGGAAAACTAATTTCTATGAATTTTTTGTTGGATGGGACTTGGCCTTTACTGCAAACCCAATAACAATCTAAATATCTAATAAATGGGGTCTGCCTTGGATGGCCGATTACAGGCATTTTTCGCCTTTTTTTTCTATTTTTTTTTTCCACCAGAGACTAAAGGCCAGTAAAAGTTTTAAAATCAAAGACTCTTACTTGTAATTTAAAGAAAACTTTTACTATCAAATCTTATAAAAAATCTTATTAGAGTTTTTATCTTCTTTCTCAAGAAGAACATTTTCTAAGTGAGATAAGGAAAGTGCTAGGTCACCAATAAGAGAAGAAGGAATTGATTATAAGTTGACAATGAGAATAGAAAAGCTAAGGAGATTTTTCTTTTTAAAGATTTGATATTTATACTTTTCTTTAAATAAATATTAATTTTATATTATTTAATATAATATAAAGAGAACCATATGTGTAGAGGTGTATTAACTATTAAGTTTCACCCCAATTTAAACCATCTTATCACTTGGTTTCAGATATTTAAAATTAATAGACTTATATTTATCAAATTTAAAATTTAAAATTCTATGATTAAGATGATCAATTGATGTTTAAGTTTTACATACTATGTATGTATGGTAAAAATAAATGAATAAGTCCACGAATTCACTTGGGAACAAAGTTTAAATAAAAAAAAACAAACTGCTCTGAATAAACCTCCTTGGATTGGAAGCCATCTTGTAACACTTGCGACGATAAAATAAAAGTAGGATTTTTAATGGATCGAAAATTTTCAGCAACATCAACTCATTAGAACTACTTAGATTTCTTCTTCTTTTTTTTTTTTTCAAAAAATGAATTTTGGTAAAAATTTCAAATTTTAATTTTGACCCATTTTAACCTAAAATGTTGGCCCCCTTTGAGCTTTTTAAAATTGGACCCATTTTAGAAATCTTTCCATTTTAAAAGAAATTGGCTGAAATTTCGAATATGCAGTTGAATTTTTTTTATTTAACTGAGTGGAAATATAAAATGATAATAGAGTCCAGACTCATTCCTAAAGTGTTTCTACCAAACCCAAAATGCAAGAATATCAAGAGAAAAATTCAATAAAAAAGCACCGAACTTTTTATTGACTCAGTATAAATATTATTTTTTCATTTTTTATTTTTCACACGTAAACACTCAATGACAACAAGCATATATGTCTTTATCGATTATTCTCACTTAAACAAATATGTTAAATATATCATATTTCAATACGAAATCATTGTTCAATGGAAGAGAAGTATGGTTTTGGAATTATTTGAGATATTTAGGAATTCCTTACCTGCAAAACTTAATCAAGTTTTCAAAGTTGTTCAAACTTTAAAAAAATTAATTTAATTTACTTGGTTTTCTTAAAAAAATGTACAAAAGATTACGATGGATTGCACCCAAAGAAGAGTTTCGTGAATCATAAGAACTTCTACCATCGGCAGTATCCATTTATTTTATCATCATGTGATTTAGCCCACGTTAGTCTATTTCATATTTTTATGAGAATTTCCTAATGGTGGAGAGCAGTCAAATATTTTGATCCTTTTTTATTTATTTAAATAAATAACTATATTATTTGTCTAAACATATGCTTATTTTTATTTTGGAAATAAATACAAAGTCCAAGCATTTTTTACACTTGGACACAACGCTCTATGTGGAACTCACTTTGTTTTGAATTTTTATTGGCCTTAGACTCGATAGGGATTGAGTCTGAGTTATATAAGCTTGGAATCGTATAAGAATCGGTCATATTGAGAGAGATCAAGTCAGACTGTCAGAGTCGACTCAACTAATATGAATCGGCTCAGCTTCATCTCAGCAGTCTAGATTACGCTATAACTCATGATCGGTGTATGCATCTCTCTACGTAGTCGTGGACTTTCTAGAAGCTTTGCTAGAAGTGACTGATGGCTTCCAGAATACCTCTGTAATAAAGTAATTAATGATATGGCAAAGATGTTAAAATAAAGCTTACTGTTTTCGTCACGTCACGCATTGGATGGCCTTCTTACGAAAGAAATATCAATTACAGATGATAATCTGTGTATATATATATATATATATATATATATTATATTATTCTTCAAATTTAGGTATAGTGTTATTAATTGAATTGACAGTAAGTCGACTTTCTTTGAATATATAATCCACTAAAAATGACTTTGAATTAATCAATTAAGCTATATTTTCTAAGATTGTAAAATTAAAAAATAATTTAGATAGATTAAATTTTGTAGAGTTAAAAAAATAACTTGATAATTCACTTAGTGAATTTATTTCCCAACATGCATAGTGTGTAGATAATCATTTCACACCAACTAATTTCGTTTTCTTTTTCAAAATTTAAAATCAACTTAATTCAACAATTAAATGACAAGCTATCTATCAAATCAGCCCATCTAAATTTGATACACCCTCTTATATATTCCAGGAAGGTCTGATAGATGTTGAAAATTTTGAATACTTAAAAATTATCAATTTCTTTTGAAAAAAACACCTTTTTTTATACAAAGATAATTTCTCCGAAAAAAAAATATGCGCATTCTAAATCATGGTACAAAAGTTATCAAGTATTTCACTAATAAATAAAAATAAAAGTAATGAATTAGATTTGATTTAATTAATTTGCGAACCATTAAATTATTCAATGAATCAAATTACAAATTATTCAAACAAATCAATTTACAGTTGAAAATAAATTATAGTAATTAAACACTACTCTATTCTCTGACACAAGCCATGGTCCAAAATCTAGCAAATAAGAGGTGTTTATGCAGTGACCCTTAAGATAAATATTCTAGGTAAAAGTCACATTCAAACAACAAGCAAGAGATCCATCCACATGGACAGGTAAGCCAGGCCCAACGGCTCAATCAGAGTCTGGACTATGGGCCCTAGTCCAACTGCATTAGACACTTGCAATTGGTAACCACTCAAATCAACCTGTACATTTAATTTGGCCTTTGACATTTTATGTGTCTGTTCGATACTTGGTGTGGAGCCCATATAATCCAACTACACAATGGTGCTTGTTGTTGCAACCTGCAATCTTGATGACCTGACCTCATTCTTAGGTCATTGACAGACATTCACACTTCTCGATTATGGAGAGCAGCTGGGGTACAATTTAGGTGAGTCGACTTTGATTGAAAGACAAGTTTATCTGATCAAAATCCAACTCACTTTAAGATATTATATGTATGTTTGCACATATAGGATTGTATTATGAGAATTAGTGAGGGTTAGGCTTATGGGTCAAGAACCCATCCAGTACGTAAAACGTTTTGGGTTCAAGTCACTATCAATACAAAATGGTCATTTTTTATGGTGTTACTCAATATGTGTGGATAGTGAGATTTGCATATGCTTCAATAATTAGTCAGGTACTCTAAGAGGCTTAAATACCTTGGTCTTAAAAAAATAAAATAAACAATGTATTATGAGATTGAGAATAAGTCAAGTTAGTCAGGTTTTCCATTCAATCAATTAGTCGTCATCATCATTAACTTAAAATCTTATATTCATAGGTTGAATAAAAAATTGTCACTCTAAGAGTATGTATCATATTTAAAACCTTCAAAACCCATTTTTTTAACTGTAAAATGAGGTAGATAAGAATAAAATCTTTGCATTTAGTAAATATTTGATTTAAGGCCTATCAATTCAATGTTTGTTTTAGGGCTCAAAAGTTTTAAATTGATGAGACCATTCAAGAGCAGAAAGTAGATGAGGTCGTCGATATCTCATTAAATTTTTACGGTCAACTCTACAATGGTAAAAATGGATAAAAAATGTCAAAAAACTTATTCGTTGATAAATTTGATGATTATGAACCCACTTGATCCAACTACCACGACAAGCAATAACTCGGCCAGATTTTCAGTTAAACTCAACAATAGAATCCAATTGAGTTTCAGCTGTATAATTCCACTAAGTTTGAACGAAATCGATAGAGTTTACAACAGATAAACTTGGATGCATTGTCAACTAAGTACCTAACTCAGCTGTCGAGTCATGGATCGATTCAGCCCACACAACAGCCGACTCAACTGCCGAGTAAACTCAGCCAAATCACCATGTGCATACCAGACAGATTCCAACCATTCTGGACCGTGTAAAGCTGAAATCCACCGATTCCGTCCCTTGGACAGAGTCGAAACCAACCGGAACTGACGTGGGCCAATTTCTAGCCATGCAGTCAGCCCACTCACAGCAGTAGGAAGGACGTGGCCACTTCTTGAAATCCACCGAGTCAGTCCCTTGGAATGAGTGGAAACCAGCAGGAACAGACGTGGGCCAATTCTCTGGCATGAATTCATCCCACTCATCGAGTTGAAGTAGGACATTGCCAATTCTTGACCGAGACATTAAATGAGTAAGGGAGACGTATAATAGCATCAACCAGGGCCGGCCTTAGATGCAGGTAGCGTAGGCAATTGCCTAAAGTTTTCAGAAAGAAAGGGCTCTATACACTTAAACTTCTTAATATACCGGTCATAAAGGGCCTCTGAATCTCACTCCGCCTAGGGCCCCTGAGATTTTAGGAGATCTTAGGGCCGGCCCTGGAATCAACCAAGCAATACATGGTTGAGTTGATTTTTTTTTTTTTGTAAACTTGATTCAATCATTGAGTAAGCCAGAAAATCTATATAAGGGTGAATTTGGGACTGAGAGAGGGGGAAGAAAAAGAAAAAACTGAGTGGAGTGAGTCTTAAACGGCACTCAGCCAAATTAGGACGTTTCAAGTTCAAGTTGGGATGATTCGAATCCGAATTGGGACATTTTGAGTCCAAGTCAAGACAATTCGGGAGCCGAGTTATTTCTCTTATTTGTAAGAGGTTATTGATAGATGCTATTATATTTCAGTACTGATTGAAACAAACGAAATTTTGTTGGTGTGTTTAAAATTAATTTTAATTTTAAATTGCAACTCCTATATTTTCTTTCAATCACACTTATTTCTCAAGGGGTGCATATAAAATTCCTCTTGGACAAGAGCATATGTTGCCAACGTCAGATACGACTTTCATATTGTACGTGTAGTTTGTCCGGTAGTTCAATTGAATTGACTATATCATAAATGCATATCAATACTTTAGTTAGGTGTTAAAATCCAATTTATTCATGCCCCAAGTACAATTTGACAATTCCAAAGTGTTTTCTTTTTTGGGGACTTTCATATTGTATGTGTAGTTTGTTCGATAGTTCAATTGAATTACTATATAAGACTATATTATAAATGCATATCAGTACTTTAGTTAGGTGTTAAAATCCAATTTATTCATGCTGCAAGTACAATTTGACAATTCCAAAGTTTTTTCTTTTTTGGGGACTTTCATATTATATTTGTAGTTTGTTCGATAGTTCAATTGAATTACTATATAAGACTATATTATAAATGCATATAAGTACTTTAGTTAGGTGTTAAAATCCAATTTATTCATGCCCCAAGTACAATTTGACAATTCCAAAGTTTTTTTCTTTTTTGGGGACCTCCAATTGTGCCTTGCACCTTCTTGAAGTCTTGTCAAAGTGATGGGTCTGCCCTGGAAGCATCAGTGAATTTAAATTTTAGAGATTAAAAATAATCAAAATTTTTAATTTTAAAATTAAATTGCTTAATTCAATCAAAATTCATTCTGATAGAACCCATATTCAAACAACCTAGATCAGGAGAATTGAATAAAGCCTAGATCTTAGATCAAGGTATCGGTCAATACATTGCGGAAATACATGGGCCACAACGCAACAGCTGATACATTGTGTTGGATTGCGGCCGTTCAGGCATAGTCTCAATCTGTATCTGCCGAGACGGTTTAAGTAAAAGTGTTTTTTTTTTAAAAAAAAAAACCGTCTGGTCCCACAGAAGAGAGAAAAGTTAGAGTTTTCTCTGTTCCTCTCTTCTCATTCATTCATTCATTATCCGAGTAGAGGTTGGGAAAAATTATGAGAGTCCATTTCGACAATTTCAACGTCTATTAGAAATGAATTTCGGCTCATTTTCTACGATGACAAAGTATAAGTTTGAGCTCTTCGTTTGATCTTTTAATTGTGAAAAAAAATCGAGATTTTTGAAGAAATCCTTAATTTATCAAGATATTTTTCAATGAAAATTTCAATAGGAATTTCTAAAATTGAAGTCAAAATTCTCAAAATTTAACAAAAATTCAAGCCAAGAATTTCAAACTAAAGTTTTTGAGTTTTCAGCTAAAATTTTGGTCTGAAATTTTAGGTGAAACTTTAGCTTTAAATTTTAGCCAAAATTTTCTGAAAATTTCACCGAAACTTAGGTTGATAATTCTGAGACAATTAAGCAGAAATTTTTACCAATGATTCTTAAAATTTTCAGTCTAAATTTTAGTAAAAATTCCTGAAATTTCACTCAAAATGTTAGCTTTAAATTTCAGCAAAAAAAAAATCTGAAAATTCAGCCAAAATTTCAACTGAAATTTAAGACATTTTCTGAAACAACTAAGCCGAAATTTCAGCTGATTTTGTCAGCAGATGGTTTCTTATATTTCTGGTGAAATCTTAGATTTAAACTTTAGTAAAAAAATTATGTAAATTCAGTCAAAGTTTCATCTAAATTTTCAGCTGTAATAATCTCAGCTGAAATTTACGATATAATTAACTGGGATAAAAAAATCGGTGTTGAAATTTTAGCTGAAGTTTTTATATAATTAATTAACCTGAAAGTTATTAGAATTTTCTTCCTATTTTTCTGGAGTTTTTGGGATTTTTCCACATCTTTTTTTTTAAATATTTGAAATTCTCAATTTCATAATCATATTTGAATATCTAAATGTTCGTTATATATTGATGCAAGTAGTTAATAATAAAGCCTATTATATTCTGGATTTTTTGTACTTTTTCAGATTTTTTGAAAAAAATAAAAATCAGAGGAGAAAGAAATATATCAGCGGTAATTTGTTGATATATCTCAATGCACCAATACAAGCATAACAGATCGATTTTTTTACCCCTGCCCCAAATCCAACAAAAGTTTAGGCCCTTTGTGACGCGAGGCCATCTCTAAACTATTGAAATAGTTGTTTTTTTTTTTAGATTCAGGCTCAATTGAGATTGATGTCGGATTGAAAATAATCGGTAAAAGAATTTATTTAATAATTTTATTTTAACAATTTGATAGATCTCATAATGAACTATTCAAATATCTGAAATTTTCATCATTGGATAACTCAAACTGGCTTGGGTTCATTTTTTTAGTCCATTTAATAAACAGACGGGCTTGCCCATTGGGCTCATAGCCAGTTTAGCCTACTGCACTTTTACAGATAAAAATATAATCATTAGATATTGTAGTTATATTAGGCCTCACATGTATCATCCCTCACTCAAAAAAAAAAATTCATGTAATCGGAATTTCAATTAGACTTTAAAGTGGGATTTAAATGTACTTAGTCCAAGTATATTAATAAAAAAAAGGTAAGGGGTCCAGTATCCAGGCTTGAGCTGGGCTTAGATTTGAGCACAAAAAGCCTAGCCTAAACCAAAGCTGTAAACAGCCGTAGGAAATGATTTTGTTTTTTTTTTATAGTAGAGAGCATTATATATAGAATCCAATGGGCTTAACATGCTTTACTTAATAGACTGGAACCCATTCTTTTATTAAATGAGCTAAAACATGACTATGAGTATGAGCCCAATCCATTGGTTAATGAGTAAAAGACAAATGTTAAAACTTTCATCTACAGAATTGGGCTTAGTCCCAGTTTGAATCCGTGAACATTCTAAATGTGCAATATAACAAGATATTGTCTACATTAAGCATAAATATCATCACACTTAAAGATAATAAAAAATTAATGTACGTCTGATTTTTTCCATTTTTTTTTTTTTTTGTTGCAAAACTTAGTAAAAAACAATGATTAAGATGGACGTACAAGTTTAATGAAAGCCAGTATTGAGATGTGGAGAGCTTTTCAACAGTGAGGAGCAGAAGCAGAACCCTGCAATTCTCTCTTCCACACTGGATCAATATCTCCTAAATAAGAGCGGTTCTGCACTCATGATTCATCAACCTCGCGACCAACTTGATCAATAGCTTCTAAAGAGGTATTTTCATGAGGTAAAACAAATATTCCTTAAAAATAGACTGATTTACACTCAGCAGTTGCTATTTTAGTACAACAAATTACGTAGGTCCTAGGTAAATTCTCAATTTAATGGCCGCAACGTTCACTCACTCTCCTTTCACTTTATGAAGTGGTTTCACACTTTCAACTCCGTCCGCAAGTAGATAATCTCCATTTTCACTTGAATAACATCCAAATGCCACTCAAACAGCTCACACTATGGGTGCAAGCCATGTTTTTGTGGCATAGAGAAAAGGATTTGTGAGTTGGGACCTGTACAGCTTCACAAAAGGAGGAACATAGAATGTACCAACAATTGCCTTCAGGGTGCTGTGAGCGTTCGGTAGTATGTTTTATCGACACTGAACAGGATTGGGCCAGCAACATTCTGAGTTGCCAGGTGTAGAACGCTGTAGTGAAAAAATGGACAGTGATCCCTCAAACTGTGTAATGCTTCAATGTTCAATCCCCCAAATCTATGTACCTTATCTACATATAAAAATAACAATTTTAGGTGATCGTCGAATAAACCACGGCCATTCATTTATTTTATGATTGAGATTATCTATGACAGGGAACATGAGAAAGAGCTATTGGAATGATCAATGGCAAAGCAGGAGGTACATGATAACAAGTTTGAACAAAATTGCAGATACCCCAAAGATGATGTGGGCATAAGGAAATTATTTGTAAAAAGAAACTGGGGTGGGGGGGCAGAGAGAGAGAGAAAGAGGGAAGAAGAAGAAGAATGAGCAATGTTATTAACTAAATTTTGAGGATTTTCCAATTTCAATCAGAAATCTACGATTAAGCACATGAAAAGCATAGTGTTTTTTCTTTTGGAATGATCACAAAATATTTTGTTCCACCAGACTAGGAAGTACAACACTACAACAAGAATGAAGAAAAACGAGGAAGCCCAAAGAGATTTTGGGCAAGCAAGCCCCAAATGACAACAATATCATGCTAAACAAACAACCATTTCAAGGTAAAGTTGCTCATTCTCCTCTAAAAAAAATATCCTGCGCCTTAAAATTGTGTGATACCATTGATCACTGAGCAATATAATGCTTAATTATTTCAGTCAAGCATGAACTGGAAGATGCTTTGTTTTCGAAGATCCTTCAGTTGCATTTACCACAAATGAACCATGCAATTGCAATGGATACCAATCTCCACAAAACCTGGCCAATTCTAGAGAAGGATCCCGACGCCCAACCAAAAATGAGAGCTTGAAAGGATGAGACAGAACCCACCACAGAGAAAAGAGGGAAAGAAAAGAAAATTGGGCCAAAAAGGGATCACAAAAGGGCATAACAAGAAAAATGTGATCCACCGATTCCTCATGGTTCCAGCACACGAAACACACACACACACACACATATATTGAATATCGTGGGTATCCCCACCCCAAATTGAAGGTGAGACTAATCCAATGGATACACGAAACCAACTTCAAGACTAATGTTTCAGGTAAATCCAAGGAGGGTCAAACCCAAGACCACTAATCTATTCCTATAAGCTCAAGCCAACTAAGCTACACCCATGCAGGCAGACAAGGAACACATACTAGGACAAGCAAAATTTCTGCATTTGAGATTATTAACACTTGGGATCTTGTTCACAGAGCAAACTTCGTTTTTCATATGAAACTAACATGAGTTGTACATCCATAACTTTACAACATGGCTTTTGTAGGGAATGATAGCACAAACTGCTACATACTATTCTAATGAGACTCACTTCAAACACTAATTAAATAGAATTCCAGACTCTACCTTAAGAGGTTGTTTGCCAATGTCTCCGACAATCAACTTAGCAGAAAAAATTACATTCGAGTGTGATCTATGTCATCTAACAGGTGTCATGAAATACGTTGCCATGCCGGCTACAGAAACCTGTTGTTTCTGCTCCATGTCAAAACCTTTATTTCCATTGAGAACAAATGAAATACTCTCTCCAAATGTGAGAAACCTCCTTTTGTTTCCTCATTAAAATTTTTAATCCGCCAAATGGGAAATGGATTCTTTGGAGGAAGAGGAAAAGATCTCATTTTCTGTGGTCTTGGTGAAAAGCCCTCATTCTATAGAGGAAGACGGAAAGATCTCATTTTTTGTGCTCTTCATTTTTCATCGAGTAAAATATGCCAAACAACCCCTAATGTACCTACCTTTGTATTTCAAAAATATTGGCATCAAATGGCCTTTATAGTAAAGTTTGTAATAAAAACTTTAACCATTTTTACATGAAATGATCTTGGTGGGTTGAAAGTTGTAAGGGAGGAATGTTTGAGAAAAAATGTTTATGTACCATTAAACAAATAGGAAATTGAGATCATGTGGATAAAAGCACAGCTTGAATGTAACGGTAGGGGAAAATCCACTGTCACAATGACGTGGGCATTTAACTTAATCTAAACAAGGCTCACAATAGAGTATAATCCTGCATGTATGCGTACACGTAGGTATGTACACACAGGGGCAGAGGCAGAAGAAGTGCGTGGGTGGCAGCGCATAGTTTTTGGAAATCCATTTTATAATACCCACATTGGTTATTACCTTGAAAAGTATAAAGCATCCTGTTTATAGTGCTTGCAAATCCCTATCTATAAAGCAAGCGTAGACTAACCTTTAGTAAGTATAGGCTTATAAGGATCTATTGTAGACCACCAGACTCAAGGTATTACCATGGTTGAAGCTTGCAAATCCATTCTAATTTAGCAAAATTACACACCTTTCCTTTTAAAATCTAACTTTTATCACTAAAAAAAAAAGGGTTTCAGAAGAACTTTATGCTTTGTAACTCAGGGTCACTCAAGGCATCCCCACACATCATCATCATCAATAGGTGTTCTCTACACCTCTCCACAATGCAAGAAGTGTTGATCATTTGCCCATTCAGAACTCATTTGTCACATTTTGGCTTGTATTTGAATGGGGTGAACTTAAGGACTTCCAATCCTGAATTGTCAATAGGTGTCCTTTGTGTTATAGCAACCAATGAGTAAAGTGCAGAAGATATCAAAAAATAATGGGGATTGGGGATTTTAGTTGGAGGATAAATCAGCCCTTCAACCTTTGTTTTTAGTTCGAGGAGAAACCAACCTTCTAGCCAAAGGTTGTGTTTTGGGGAAATCTTTCATATGTTTTATTATTGAATTGCATAAATCACTTAGTAAATAAGTCAAGTCCTAATCCTATCATCATGCGTCTCCATAATGCAAGAAGTGTTGAGGATTTGCTAAATCACAACTCAATTGTTTCATAGGGGTGGCATTTTGGTTGGCGACTGAATAGGATGAACTAAGGGATTACTGATTCACGCAATAAATTCACAGAAATTGTGAGAAACAGATTTTGTATTTTTTATGATGTGACAAAAGAAATTCAATCAATTCACTCTTCATACCATTAAAGTAAGTCAATTTGGAAGTTATCACATGGACACTCATAAATTTGGGGCAAAAAGCTCTTATTTCTTAAATGAAAACTAAATATATTCTATATACCAGCACACAGGATAAAAAATTCTACCAAACTACCTGATATGAATTTGAAATTCGACGATTCTATCAAGATAACAGATTATAAAAGATATAAAAAGAAACAATAAAGAACCAATCATCCAAATAATAAAAAAAGGAACTCTAACTTTTTCCTTTCCATTTATTTCTTTTCTTCTTCATTTTTTAAGAGAAACCCATCACATATTCATTAACTCCACATAAACATATATACATATCTCAACATATCCAAAACTGAGAAACTTGCAAGACTTACAAAGATAATTCAACTTATCAACACGAAAGACTGACTGATCGAATTCCAACCCTCACTGAACTTGTAGACTCCAAGACAACCCCGGCCGTCCCGGCAATGCGAGTGCGGCAAATTGGGCAGGCGGGCACCTTAGCCAGCCATGTGTCTATGCAGGAAGCATGAAAGATGTGCCCGCACTGAGGTAGAATTCGGCATCGCTCACCTTGCTGCAAACCCTCCAAGCAGACCGTGCAATCGGAATCAGTGTTGGAATTGGTCAGTGAGCTAAGGGTGAAAGAGGGGAGGGTTTGGAGCTGTTTTGGGGATAACCCAGATGGGGAATCAAGGCCAGGAGGGGGTTGGCGATGACGCTGGCGGCGACGGCGTAGGGCACGACCAGCGATGCAGAAGTGGAGGAGGAGGAGTGCGGCGATGCCCAGGAAGAGGAAGAAGAGGGAGATGACGAGGGCCATGACGACAGCTTGGAGGAGGAAGGAAAGTAATCTGAATCTGGTATTGGATTTAGAAGGGGAAATTGGATTTGAAATTTGATGGGGATTTGAAGGAGAAGAAGTAGAAGAAGAAGAAGAAGAAGAAGAAGAGATGAGATGGGATTGAGCATTCTCAGATTGAAAGGCCATAAAAAGGATTTCTCTTTCTTTCTCGATCCTTTCTCTTGTTCCCATTTTTACACCAATCTCTCTCTCTCGATCTCTCGACCAGATGAAGAAGAAGAAGAAGAAGAAGAAGATATTGCGATCTGATAAAAAGGAGAAATTTGAGAGGTGGGAACTGGGAATACGACAAAAGGAGAAAGGGGGATGAATTGTTGTGTAGGATCGCAATTGGATCCTTTCTGAGATACCATTTGAAACTGTTGGCACATGGTCAGACTACGGTGGGAATGGATCGGGTTGTGTGGGTTCGGTCAAATTCATATTCGCCATGGATATTAAAACATATTTTGCCTTACGTGATTTAATATGATCTGAATTCTTTTATTACTGACTCTATTATACCTATAATTTTAATTTCAACTTAATTTGATTTAATTTAATTTTAAAATTGTGAAAAAAATAAAAAAATATTTCTCATAGAAAATTAAAGATAAGTAAACTTCCCTTTTAAATAAGTCAATTATACTATGAAAAAAGATAATAGATTTAGATTTTAAATTTGAGTTACATTGAGTTAAATCTATTAAAAAAAAATTAAATAATGCATCATCCCCCAAACATGGATTTTTCAAGCCAACTGATTAAGTATTTGATCAAAATTTGGCATTCTAGATCAAACCATGCAAACAGAACAGAATCTATAACAGTAGCTTATGGTATAATACTCTATACTTTTAAGTTTTGATCCAATGTTAAAGCATATAATCATGAAGAATTATCTTAGCCAAAAATTGAGAAAAAATCACTTTAGTCTTTCAATCAAAATACATTAAAATAAATAATCATTTCATCATTGATTCGATAGATCTAAATCTAATGATTAAAAATAATATTTTTTAATTTTTTGAATTTATTTTACTTTATAACTTTATATGCAATATAATAGAGCCATTGATCTATATATGACACTACATAAAAATACAATTTCTAATTACTTTATTAAAGTAACTTACGCCAATAGAATGATCAAATGATGATGAAAACATTACACCATATATATGAGCATTAGCATTTTTAAATAATTGATCTAGTATAATTTTATTGACTAATATTTTTCACCCATTTAAATCTAAATTTATTTTTAGTAAATATATAAAAATACATTCTTCAAAAAATTATTTGCTAACCAGGTCCAA
Organism: Chimonanthus salicifolius; assembly: GCA_013350335.1. NCBI lineage: Eukaryota > Viridiplantae > Streptophyta > Magnoliopsida > Laurales > Calycanthaceae > Chimonanthus > Chimonanthus salicifolius. The sequence continues at coordinate 66,853,590 of CM023536.1, read as the reverse complement.
TCCTTCTCCATTGAAACATGATTTTATATTAAGTACGAATTCAATTCATTTGATCATAATAAGTATGAAGGAGAAAAAAGTGTAAACTTAGGCTCAACCAAAGATTAGTCTTCCTTTTCACAACAAGCCACTTCACAAAGAATAATTTCTCATAAAAAATCACATATAATAAACAACCTAGTTGGACCTGACCTAAATTCAACGTTAAAGAAGATTTGATTCATAAGACCGTTTAATTTGTCTAAAAATATTATAATTTTTATATTATTTTCTCCTCTTACTCTAAAAATATCATTTTTTAAATATTACCCACATGGGTGTAGCTCATTACCCACGTGAATGTAGCTCAACTGGTTACCTCCCACCTCAGGAAGCGAGAGGTTGAAGATTCAAGCCCCCGTGGCCTAATTTTGGTGTACCCTAGAGGTAGTAAGCTCATCTGTAGGAGTTCTGCTCTGGGTATCCCACGATTTCCTACATGTAAATTAAAAAAAAAAATCATCATATAATAGAATCATAGTCGTACGCAATCCGACTAGCGTGACAGCATAACATGACTTTTACCACTAACATGTAGCATGTGGACTGGAAGGATTACTATTTTGGCATTTCTTTCCAATTCTCTACATATTTTGTCATTACAGGTAATTAAATCATACATTGAGAATGGGTCCAATCTGTAGATAACTGAAAATTATGAAAATATAGTTTATTAGAAAAAAAAACTATATTTAAATAGATGTGCCTAAATTGAACCGTTGATATGGACTTCCGTCGAATTAAGTATTCTATTATCTATCCATTGAACCCTGAGTCGTACTCAGACTCATCCAAGTCTCTGACTCAATTCCCAACAAGTCGACTCACCCAAGCTTCTAAATCAAAGATGGAGGGTCAACCTGAAGGTTGCAGCAAGACCAGGTCATAGTGTTATACACATGATCAACGAGACATCTCAATAATTTGCAATCAAACAGGTAAGAAACCTCATAATTCATAAACTCTCATGATACAAAGGATATATGGGCATAAGATATCCAGTTGGCCATTAGATTATTATTTATCAAATCCAATTACAAGTACCAATCAAGAAAGAGGAGAGAAATTGCTTCAATGACAACGATGATGTTTTTTTTTTTTTATTGCTAAGATGGAAATGTGCAACAAGAAAGCCCGGGGAACAAAACTGAGAAACTTACCAAGGCATGAAAGGAAACAACAAAAAGAAACACTGGAACCTCACACCTGAGAAAGCTGGGTCCAAATTAAAGGCATTGTTAGGCTAGGCATAAATCGAGATCAGCAAAGATGAAAGAATCCACAATACAGTTTGCTTCTCTACCAGTGTCGACGAACCTCAGCAGAAGAGGCGATGAAAGATCCATAATTTCCTCTATTAGATCAGCAATGTTCCAAGGATGAGGTGTATCATTAGCAGCCCACTTGATGAAGCAAGATGGATCCCTTCAGCAACCAAGGGGAGAAATTGACCATCCACCGCCAACTTAAGCCCCCTATAACAAGGCCTTAGCTTCAGCAAAGTGAGCAAAGTTGGAGCTGAAGGGTCCAGAAAAAGCCAGCAAGGCATCTCCAAGACTGTCCTCAATAATGCCCCCGATAGTGGCAGGGCCAGGACAGCCCAGGCTCAACCATCAAAATTCAGCTTGAAGGAGTCAGCGGGTGGTGGCACCCAAGAAAGCGACAAAATGGAGGTCGACGGGGAATCCTTGATCACCTCAGACAAGCATCTAATAATATCAGTGATTGGGTGATGCAAGAAGGCCTCCAAGATTGAGATCCAATTGGCACATCTCCATTTGTTTACCTGAAGGATATCTATGACGCTTTTCGCAACACTTTAAAACACCAGTTGTTCCTCTCAAGCCAAATAGACCAAATCGTCAGAACAAATTTCCAAAGAATTCCACCCTTCACGGAGGACTTCCTGATCTGCCAGCTTCAAAGATGAGCCAAGAGCGAGCAAAGAGACACTAGGATAACTCAAGCTAGGAGATCACCTGGGCCCAAATAGACTGGGCCAGAGGTCAAATGCAGGAATACACAATCTGTTGTCTCTTCATTGCCAAGACAAAGAAAACAGATAGTTGGCAAAGTGGGTCCTATTACCCCGTCTACATAGCATATCAAGGGTGGGCACCTTTCCTTCAAGAGCAGTCCAGCAGAAGATGATTCATTTGGAGGGTGCAGAGAAGGTTTACGGCTGGTTGAGTGGACTAGAGACAGGTCTTGACTTACCACGCTAGAATAAAGGGATTGGACAGTAAATGATCCTCTGTTGTTCAGCTTACAGATGTGACATTCGGGCCTAGACACGTTCAAATAGCAGCTGTGAAGCAATTGCATGAGGCGATGAAATAGGCCTCCTCCCATGTGTTTAGATTGTTTCTGGGGAAAATGGGACACCAAAATATAGCACCCATCTAGAACTCAAAACAGTCACTGACAAAGGTTTTGCGAATGGAAGAGATTCTGTAGAGCACAGGGAACATAACCTTCAGACGGACATCCGAGATCCAACAGCCATTCCAAAAGGAGACTCTTATCGCCTTCCAGATGAGACTCCGTCTGTTTGTACTTTGTGTAGGAATGAAGAGGAAACAGTGGACCATTTATTTTTTAAATGCCACTTCACCAGGGTCGTGTGATATCTGTTTTTGGGCTTATTTGGTTGTTCATGGACATTAGGTAACGGGGTGGAGGAGCTCTTGGTGGCGTGGTTGGGGGGTCCCTTTACGGGTAGACAAAGAGTTGCTTGGAATATGGTTCCATTTGTAGTGTTTCAAACAATTTGGAAAGAACACAATGGCAGGATCTTTGAGGGTAAGAGAGGGAGCACTCAAGATTGGTAAAAGTAGCAAGTGATTGGGTGGCTATCGGTGTAAGGAGTTTCCGAGTTTAATTCCAGAGGATTTTTACTTGTCGTGGGATGGCTGTATGAAAGGGGTTGGTAAAAGTGGCAAGCGATTGGTACAGTGGGTATGGCCTCTGCTTGGTTATTTTAAATTCAATGTGGATGGCGCGGCTAGAGGCAAACCTGGGCCGACAGGAATTGGTGGAGTGCTTCATGATGATAGGGGCAAAATATTGGCAACTTTTTCTGAATCAGTTGGGTCAATGGAATCAAATGAGGCTGAATTAAGGGCAATTAGGAGAACAATTCAGGTCTGGTCTAGTTTTAGAAGGGGTAATCTCATTATCGAAAGTGACTCAACTAATGCCATCTCTTAGGCTAGCAATAGGAAATCCCTCCCGTGGAGGCTAGTGTGTGTGGCAAGGGACATTTAGAGATTGTGCTGTATGGGTGGCATCACGTTCACTCATACACCTTGATCACCAAATTGTGTTGCTGACTTCTTGGCAAAAGCTAGTGTTCACTTACAAGCAGCGGCTTTGGAATTTTTTCCTCCGGTTTGATTTGGTAGCTAGGGAGTTGGACACACTCTGTATGTGATATGGGTGATTTTGGGTGATTTATATTATTTGTTCCTTTTCTTTTGTTTTTTTAGTATAATTCTCGTATACTCAGGTCTTCTGTAATACTTTCATACTTTCTTATTCTTTGAAATCTAATCGTCAATGTTTCAAAAAAATCCAATATATTTGCGAAGCAAATGCTGACAATCTTCATCACTCCTTTCCAGAAGAGGACCTCCAATTTGAATTGATAATTCTCCATCCATTAGTCTCCCACCTGGTACTTTCCATTAGGATTAATTTCCAAAGGCCAAACTCTTCATTGCCTAGTCTCCAAACCCATTTTCCAATTAAAGCCAGATTCAGCAGACTCAGATTCCGCACACCCAAACCCCCATACCATATCGGTTTACAAACAATATTCCAACTCACAAAATTGTACTTTCTTTCATTGCTGGGCCCTTCAAGAGAAAATCCCTTTGTAATTTCTCAAGTTTCTTGATGACATTGTTGTGGGACCCATTTCAGAATAGAGTTGACCCAAATCACCTAATTTTGGAAGTCAATGTAGTAGGTGTAAATAGATTTGTTATTAATGTAATAGATTAGTTCTTTCCTTTCTTGGGTCCCTGATGGCTCTTTGTAATTTATTTATACACATGTATACTTAGTGTCTCAAATACAATACAATACAATAGAGAGAAGAATTCTTCTCCACAATTTCTCTTTCTCCTTTTTCCTTTTATCCTTTTCTACATGGTATCAAAGCCAGCAATGAGCTCACCATCATCTCAGCAAGGCCTGATGGCAGAGTACCCACCCTCCAGTTGGAGGATAGCTTCATCTCTGATGGGGAGGTCGGTCCTCTCTCACAAATCCAGCGGGAAGATTCAGCGACCTCCTCTCGTTGGGCTGATGATATTAAAAGGGTCCCAGATCCCACTCAAACTACCGCTTCAGACGTCCGCTTCGAAAGAGATCTTTCGTGGGTGGAGCAGAAGGTGACCAAAATTTATGCTACTGCCGGAATGACTTTTGGGGATAAAGAGGCGGACTTGATTAACTTGCTCGTCTTTGCCAAGAACAGGGAAATCCGAAATCTCTGGGACAATGATGATGATTTCATGATGACATGGATGGTGGGATTGTTTAACTTTGCACAGATATGCAATTCGAATTGTGAAGAACCAATGTGTCAAACAAGCTTTAGTGCTTAACACAACTGTTTTTTTCTTTTAACTTTTGTTTTCGTCTTAACCATCATAAAAACTACCATGTGAATGAAGAACAAGAGAATAAGGAACCATTTTTCTCAGCCAGACCAACCTCCTTGTAATTTGGTATTAATTCGCAGGTACTCTCTTTCATTCTTTTAATTTATTAGGAAATTACAAGTGATTATGTTTGTTTAAATAACAAAAACTACTAGATACATGCTATGAATTCTACAAACCAAATCAGCACAAGTTATGAATGTGTTGACAAATGTCTCACCAGCGATTCAGAAGGCAACCCACATCCAGAAAATAATCAGCCTAAAACACAGAAAGTAGTATCTGGTCAGAAGGGTCTCATCCAAATGCAGCAATGAAGTGTATAAAAGAGTAATTATGGTTGTAGGGGGTACAGAAAATATGGTTGAAGCATTTTTCAGCTCCAATTATACAAAATGAACTAAAAATGAGTGACATGTACAGATAGCTAAGAAATTAGATTTCTCATATTTTCATTTTGTAGTAAAGAAAAAAGGATTTTGATTTGTTTAGCTCAAATTGTCAAGAAAAGGATTGGAGCTCTTCATACTTAACACAATAACCTTACAAAAAGCAATAGAACTAAGTAGTTTGAACAATTCAGTTCTTTATCATAATATATAAGAAAAATGATTTTTTTTTTTTGAATCAAAAAATGATTTTTTTGACATATCATTAGGTAGAAGATATGGGATCGAGTTATATCACCATCATCAATTGTCAATCCCATCTATCTGGGTCAGTTATTTGAGTTTTACTTCTCAATTTTATCCTATCATAAATCATTAACGTTTGTCAGTCCACTGAAGATATGAGATCAAGTGATGTAGTAAATTGTCAAACGTACAACAGGTCTAATGTGAAATAACAACTAAAGAAGAACTTAAAAATGGCAGCTATTACCAGAAATCTTGGAAGGGAAATCTGAAAATAGTGTTTAATGGAATCTATACCAGATGGCTTGGAAGGAAAATCTGAAAATACTGTTCTTTTTCAAAGTTATATTTGCATAATATCATGCTTGTAGGTCAATTGTAATGCATGCCAGTTTTTGTAGAGAACCAAAAGAATGTAGCATCACTATCAGTATCTATCTTCTAGGATCATGTGAAGTTGATTTGGTACATATTTTCAAATATTCTAGGATAGAACAAAACATTACACAATTTGATTGCAGAATACAATTCATATGTGTAAAGGACTTGAGAATGGTTTCATTGATTTGAAATGTAAAGGACTTGAGAATGGTTTAATTGATTGGAAATGTAAAGGACTTGAGAATGACATCAATTCATATGTGTAAACATCGGTTCTATGACTCAAGCTTTCCAAAGGCCTAAGAGTGGGTTTGGCATATCGCATGTTCACAATAAGGGTGGGCTCTATGTTTCATAGTATGACAAACTCTAGGAGAACAAATGGTATTACAAAATTACTAAGGCTGAAGTTAGAGGAACTAAGGAACATAAGTCTACAATTCTTTTTTTCTTTTAAGTGAAAAAAAATGAAATGAATGTAAGTCTAGAACTATTTCTGGGCCCATGCATGAAATGGATGTACATGACAGGCTTAATTTAATAAGATCATGTTCTACACTGTTCAGCAGAGAAAAGTTGAATGAATGGAAAAGACTGAAAAAAAAATGCTAAATAGTACTCAATGAAATCGATGGAAACAACATCAGTTCCTAACTTAAATTTTAGATTCATCGAGACTTTGTGAAGATATTACAAGAATTTCAAGATGAAGTCATTTTGAACATTGTCAAATGCCACCAAATTGCTCAAACATCCAAACAGGAAATTTGGGAAATATCTCATTTTCAGTCTACTAGGTCAGTGGGGTGTGTCAGTCTACTAGGTCAATGGTGGGTGTGTAAAAGTTGATTTCGAATCTATTGGCCAAAGCTCAGCCCGAACCCGACCAGTGAACAGGCTTAGATATAACTCAATGCAAATCCTTGGTGAAGTCCATATCAAAATGGGAACTCCGCCATCTCCCCTCATAACTTTCTTACACTAGTTGTTGCCATAGGTGGATTAGGTGTTTTTTTCACAGGACCAATGAGCACTTGCAAGCTCATGATGATAAGACAAGTGTCAAGATTCGAACTCAAGATGATGACAGAAATGTTAGGATACAAGAATTCCTATGGAATTGCTTGGTGTAATTGAAGGTAAAAAGGCCATTGAGGATTATCACACTTTTGAGAGGAATAATATCTCTAGGAGAGAATGTATAATGTCATCTTTCTCATTTGAGAAGAAACACAAACAGTATTCCAGACATTTTAACCAAAGGTGGGATAGAGAAGCAAGGTTAATAATATATATCAAAGAAAGAAAGAAGATTTTCCCATGTAGTTCGTCAGTCAAACCAATGGTTCTCTTCTCAAAGTAAGTTGAGAATCCTTCTCTTTCTAGTCACACTTCTATCAATGCAATGAAAGAACCATCCCTTCATAGATGAAGTAAAATGGCATATTTTAGGGTTTTTTTTTTTTTTTTTTTTGAGAAGTACACTACTGTACATTATACTTACCTTTAAATAGTTCTACATAATAACATTTGTTTTATAACCATTCCAACAGGAAAGAAAATTCAGGAACAAATCAACCATCTGAAACGTTAAAGTTTCAACATGGCATGCATGTGCCACATTTATGTATTAAATTCAGTTCGTAGGTATGCATAAGTAATGTTAAGTGAATGCAGTAGTCACTACAATTTTGAGCATTGCTTTACATATTGCATTGATCAGGAAAAAAATGTCGGTAAATAGTTAACTAAGTTAAGCTAGAATCACTGACACCAGTTGTCAAAGCAGACAAAATTCAAGAAATACTCAGCACAGAACTCACAAGAAATGCAAACTGCGAAGCTAAAAGCAAGTTGGTCATTTTTGTCACACTGTCAATGGCATAAAATATAACTCCAAAGAAGGAATTTGTTGAAATTGAAATAACATACATAATTATGATTCAAGTAGAATATGGGCTACAGAAAATAAAGACATGGCCCTCTACCAAGAACAGATGGAACTCCTCAAGAGTTCATAGTAGATTTAAAGGACTGCACTGTGGGGAAGAAAATTAATCGAGGGCTAGACTAATTTGCAGAAATTTGTACCTGTTCTTATAGTAGTTCTTTTTGCTGGCATCATCTTTACAATCATGACCAGACACAATAGCCCACATATGTTGATTCCTCACATATGGTTTACAGAAAGGAAGCCCACAAGGGGATTTCTTGTTCGCCATTGATCTAGCCTTCAGCTAAGTAAAACATTCACCCATGTGATGTTGAATACAAATGGGTGAAGTCATATGCCAAAAAGGTAACAAACACTACAAGTTGCTCAGAGACCAAAATTGTTTTCCTTTAAAGGAAAAAAAAACTTTTAAATTAAAAATCAGTCCCAAAGAGAAGCATGGTAGTGAAAGGCGTGCCTTAGTTGCGCGTAAGCCCTGTCCTAAGCTCCAAACCCTTCTTGTGCCTTACCTAGCCCATTTTGCACTAGGCCCTCAACAAAAAAATTTAGAAACCTTTTTTAAGCTTCTTTTTTGGCAATAGTTAGTAACTATTCTAGTTAGTATGACATGGTTGTTAGTGATCCTTAACTAAAAATTCTAAATTTCTAATTATACATACACATATAATGTGCTTAGAAGCTCAGTTGCCAATATATTTTGGGGCTTTGGATTAGTAATATTATATCTTGTTAGCATATATGCAATAAGGATATAAATCCATGAAATCGAATATTTTGAAGCATCTAAATAACAGTGCCCAGCAAAATTTAGCTTGTGCCTAGACATGTATTATATCCATGAATCGACGCATATTTTGGAATTGACTAAGGTCCACCAGCAATGTAGGAACGCCTTACAGTTTCAGTCTCTCAATTGAGTCCGGATCCTCTAGAAGTGGACTTTCATAGGAGGGGTAGAGCATACTCTCTCATTGGTGGAGAGGACCCTCTCTCCTCAATGCCATTTGACACAGCAGATGAGAGAAGGGTCTTCTCCACCAATGGGAGAGGATGCTCTATGGAAGTCTACTTCTAGAGGATCTAGACTTGCAAAACATTACAAATTTTCAGCCCATTACTGAAAACATTATCTTACTGTCTTCTGAGCCATTAGAATGAAAAGAACATTATGAAATAAAAGTTTTGGGTTTCCAAATATTGCAAGCAATTCAAATAGCTTGGCAGTTATGAATGACTATCCATTCAGAAATCATGTTAGATGCTATATTTATTCTTTCTTTTTTGGAAGAGTTAGTGCATTTATCTCTGACATTTCTGCACAAAATAAATACTCTCTGTGATTTACATACTGTTCAAAAACTAATGTGAACTTAATTGAAGATATAATATTGTCAAATGATTGACTATAATATTTAGAACAACACAGATAAAAAAGAAAACAGATGTTGCAAATACTGGGTCAAGTAAAAATAGCTTACGACCCATCAAGTCTAAGACCCAAATAGAAAGAGTAAAGGCCATAACTGACCGTTCCTTCCTTCTGCATTCATGGAAACAGTTTCAGGCATGGTTGGTTCAGTTCTTAAAGAGGAATTTCCACTTCTATTATTACGACCACGTACTCTCTTGGATAAAAGTTTAGCTATCTCCAACTGAGTATTTGCCATTATTTCTGTCCGCTTAAGCTCCATCTCTCCGCGCTTAATTTCTGCCTCAGCCCTCAGTCGCTCTGTATCCTTGTAAATCTCCATCCGAGTCTGTTCAATTTTCAAAATCGAATGTGCTAGCAATCTAATACTTTCTGCCACATCTTTGTTTGAACTCTTTCGTCGCTTTGAGGGTTGAAGTTTCCCAGACCCATCTCCTGCAATGGGGCTCTTGCTTCGTGGAGTGCTAATATCACTGTCCATACCTCTACTTTCTTTCCTATTATCAGGTAATGTGTTAGACCCATCATCTTGGTTGCTGTCCTGCATATGTCGCTCTGCTTCTAAATCAACAGCTTTGCCAATTTGGGCCTTCTCAATTGTCTGAGGATGGGCTTCATCGGATACTCTCTTCAGAACATGTTCTGAGTTCTCCATTTCTACTTTTGGCAAAGCTTGCAGGCCTGGCTCATCTATCTCATTTGCGCAATCTGCAGTTACATCCTTCACTTGGGAGCTGTAAGCCCCTTTAAGCAAGCTATCCATACGGGTATAAAACTTCCAAGAAGAACCTGAAGCCGGATTGCTAGCATTGCTAGCACCCGCTGTCTCTGCTCGGTACCGCTTCTTCATCGACTCAATTTTGTTCTTACATTGGTTGGGCGTTTTCAATGCCTTTTTCCCACAACTACGATCTGAAACCTCACGGGCAATATCCTCCCAATCACTCCCCTTGAGCTTGGCCCGATTCCTAAGTAACCACTTCGATTCATAAACTTCCAACAAACTCATAACCCCATCTTCACTCCACTCATCCCGTTTACTCCTATCGAGTGTCTTCGTTGCCGCAATTTCACCGGGACCCAATTCCACTGGTGCCAGTTGGAGGCGATCCAGCCCTCGATACTCAGCAGGAAAGGCCGGCTCCCGTTGTCCATTCATCCCGCCTTGGACTAGCATCCACGGAGTCCATAATTCAAATGTAAGCCGAGTACCCAGATACCAAAAAAGGCGAAAAGTTTCGATCATACTAGAGAAAGGCCTAATTTGGGGATCGGCAATACGGAATTCATAATTTCCAACGCATGAATCAATAAACTGGCATCTGGGTCAGCATTTTTGAAGCAATTATAGGATTTATAGCTCCTAATTTGGAATCTTATAAATCTAATGGAGAAAGGAATTACAAATTTAGGCAAATAAATGCAGAACTGGAATCCAAGAATTTTGGGACTGAATTCTTACTTGATTGTTTTAAAGGATCGATGAATCTGAGTTCCATTGATGAGTCTGATACAGCAATCCTTACTTTCTGCCAAGAATTGAGAATGTGAAGAAACAGAGAGAAGCGGGTAACAATGGGGAAAACAGAAAGTGCGTTTCTACTTCCAGGGGCCTCCAGATGGGCGCCACGTGGGCGGTTTTGGAACGTCGGATGACGTGGTGGCATCTGTCAGAGCGCAACATCGAGCATGGATTATGAAATGGGCGCTCGTGTCGCGTCAGAGACTCAGAGGCTGAGTCTGGACTCAGGGATCGCAACTGGGTGAGAAAAAGCCAAAACACAAAGTATTTTTTAATATTTTTTGGTCATATATAAATTGAGAATGTTTCGCATCTCAACAAATGAAAATCGAGATCTACTCCGAGGTATTGGACCAAGAAGACTAATCCCTCGAAGTTCACACTGTCGTCGCCTACACAGTCGGCCCAGAGTTTAAAGAGAAATTTGTCAATTTATTAGAGAAAGTAAAAACAAAAATATATTTTTATGTAAAATTTATAAAAATAAAAAAATAAAGTTAAAATTTATGTTTCCCACATGTTCCATAAACTCCGACACCATGTCTGAATAGAAACTCAGTATTCATTTTTCTTATATAAAAAATATCTTTATTTTTACAAAAATGAATTATATAGTGTCTCATCAAGTAAAGAAAAACTTCTTCCTTTTTCATTAAACTTTCTTATCTCTTCTGTAAAATGAATTTTTAAAAAGAGAGAAAAATGTCTCATAAAATTCTTAACAAAAAAACTAAAAAGAGTGATAACACTTTCATTTCTTTTAACTCTTCACCTTTCATTAATTAAAAAATAATAAATAACCTCCAGAAATTTGAAATACAGAACTCACGAATGATAGAATTTCAGTCAAATGAAGTTTTTTTTTTTTTTTTTTCGAATTTACATGTATAAAATCGCTTAGATTTTTAACTTGTTTAATAAAACACAAATGGACCACCTAGGCTCATGGTCTTTATCACGTGTAAAGATGACAATTTGATCCAAAAATTCAAAAGTTCAAAATATCTAACCTACAAATAAAAGGCATGTCCTAAACTTAGCCTATTGTCATATATAAAGATGACAATTTGTTCAAAAATCATCAAATAACTATTTGAGAGATGGGGCTTAGTTGATTGTGTTGAGGGTTCATAAGAGATTTATTTAAATAAAAGAAAAATCTTCTAAATAAATAAGTATTTTGTAAAGAGTTAGCTAATATGGATGTTAGGTATATATCTAAATTCTAAACTCTAAACGAAGTGATATATTCTCATCATAAGTCCAAAGAGGGAAATTTTAATTGTATTCTTCATATAAATTTCCAAATTCATGAGACGCAATGCATCAAATGTCATATTTTAAGAGTTTCACATACTATGACATAGCAATTTTGTCCCACTAAAACAACAATCAAATTTCATTTTAGAGCTTTATTTTCTATTATTATTATCTTGAAGACTATAACATTCGTACTAAAGCTGAACTTCAGTTAGATTAAGCTGTATTTTAATAAATCTAACTCAATCTATAAAAAATATTATTGAACCTGATCCAATCCTAATTGTTGACCCGATTCAACCTGAATGTTGGCCTAAATTGCTAGTCTGACTACACTCGAGTGCTCTATTAAATTTTTTGAGTGGGTTAAATTGGGTCGGTTCAATTTTAAAAAAGTTTGACCTGACCCAACTTGAATTTAATTTGGATTTTTTTTCTTCAACCCAAACTTGACCCTAATTTTAATAATATAAAACCCAATTCACTTGATTTTTCGAGTCGGATTGTACTGACCAAGTTAAAACCCAACCCAAATTTCACCCCGAATTCATACTTATTAAGTTAAATAGTCTTTATATCACCTTAATTTTAATTGAGTTGAACTCATGACTATTACATCTTGACTTCCTAAATAGGAATATGTCCAAACCATGAGATGTGTAGAGAAACCAAGTTTTAAAATCTTGACCCCCCATAATTTCTAAATGAAAAGGACAAGATTTTAAATTGTTGCTTTTAGAAGTTTGGCAATGATTAATTAGAGATTATTTTCTTTGGGTTTGATTTCTTAACAGTTTAGAAAGAAATGACAGGAGAATATTTCACAATATGGATCTTATTGCAGCAAGTGAAAGAAAAAGAAGTTAAAAAAGTGAATTTTTTTTAGTATGCATGTCATAATTTTCTTATAATTCCTTGAGTACGGTATAATTAAGAAGACAAATTTTACACTAATTTTCATCAGAGTATTTCCTTTTAAAAAAATGGTAGTGATATTATCTTATTTTTTTATTTTAAATCATTTATATATTAAAAGGCAACACACTTAAAAGTGCGAAGAACTTCACTGCAAATAATAGAATCTGAACCAGATCTTAAATAAAGAAGTTGATTTTAGCGAAGTAAAGTTATTTGTGGAGGGCTCAAAGCCTATGGGCCTTAACAGGACTGTAATTTGAAATTTAATGAAGCTCTACCTCGCTTAGTAAGTCCAAATCAAGCCATTTAGGCTTAAGTGCTTAACAAACATCTTTGGCAATTTAACCCAAAAGCTTGAAGGCCCAAAATGTTTAACAAGCAATTGCCAGGGCTGGGTATGTATCTATAGCTAAAACCCAGCTCGTTGAGTGGCTAAGAAGCCCAAAATGTGCGACTTGGTCTTAGCTTGCCGTAATAGGGCTTGGCACGTGCAGAGCCTGGCCCAAGCTTGATCCATTTACACTTCTAGATCTATGTTTTTGTCATTTAAAGTGTAAATTCTTCACTGTTTAAATAATTAAACAGAAAATCAATCACTCTACCATCGTCGTCGTCGTCGTCATCATTTATTGGTCAGTTAGCGTTTTTTGTCATCGAATCATAAATTCTAATCAATTAGAATTCGGATCTAATATCATTATACTAAAATTAAATAATTCCATAACGTGGCTTGAAAATGATCAAAGTTGTGGTAGTTGAGAGATGGCATCCACATTCATTGGATGTGGTCCATGATCTCTTCTGGATCATTTATGATGTTAAAACCATCTTGTACAATAGGCCCACTTCCCATCCTTCTTTCTTCTCTCTTTATTTCCCCTTTTGCAATTGGTGACAAGAGAGAGAACCATTTTGTATTAATGTTAGTGTAAGACTTTGATCATTTTACTTCGCAACTTCAAGAGCATCTTCTCATTTCAATTAATGTGTTTCATCATTAGTAAAAAAAAACTAGTTATTTTATTTATTTATAATAAAATAGTATTTAATTAGGAAGTGGAAAACTGAAAGTCTGAAACAATTTCAAAAACATTGGTTTAAACTCTTACGCTAATGTATTTATTAGTTGGGCTATAGGGCATAAGCATCTAAAAAAATAAGTGGATTGAAGCGGTTCTTACATGGTTTAACCATTGTTATGTTTAAGAATAAAGTTCTCAACATTTATATCAATATTATATGGGCAGCGATCTTTCCACGGACATTTTGTATAATCCAATGCGGATTTTACTTTATTGTTCATTTTCCCTTTCGAATCACTTTCAACAAACAGTTTGACGAGTCAATTTGAATGACAAAATGAGTAATACAGTAAAATCCATATCTGGTTACATAAAATGCCTCTGGAAGGATTGCTGACCTATTATGTAATAGTTGTTTAGAAAATTTATATTTGAATTTATAAGGGCATCTTTCTTAATTAACATTTTGTTGTAATTGGATGCTACTACTACATTGAAAGATGTGTGCTACAGGGAGGGCCAATCCAAGTCCAACTTGGCGTATTGACTTGAATTGATAGGAATTGACTATAAATTCAGTTCATTGATTCGCTTGGTTTGCCTTATTAGTCGGTTCAATCGATGATAAACCATATTAGCAAATACTATGTACAATTTGGAGATCTATCCTACTTGCATAATTAATACAATATTATAAATTATTAGTCTTTTGTATACAAGATGATTAATATATCACATGTATCTAATAAAATGTGTAAACAGCTAATCAACTAATAATACATCTAATTGGGTTCAGCCTACCAAGGCCTCAACGCTAGTTAAGCCCAAATTTAAGTCTAGATTGGATATTTGGATACAACCCTAACCCATACCTTAGGGCTGCATTTGGATGGGGGTAAAAGGGGAAGGGGGAGGGGATTTCAGAAACCTTTGTCCCTTTTTGTACTTATATAACAAAAATATTTTAAAATATTTTTTAATTGATAAATATTATTTAATAATTAGGTTTCATAAAATTGTATTATTACTTTTTATATTATATAGATTTAATAAAAATGATTAATTATCATAAAATTGTTAATATGTCAAGTTACCCCTGCTTACAGTTACCAAATAAGATTTTTTTTTCTTTCAGGATAAATTTTAATTTTACTCCTATAATTATCAAACAAGATAAGGGTAATACCTGTATAAACTGTAACCCTTGTTCAAGAGTAATTCATGCTCAAAAATAACTCTAGGTAACCTCTGTAAAATTTACCCCTCATCCAAATATAACCTAAGGTGTATCCAACCCAATTTGCCCCAAAACCAGGGTTGATTTAGTTTGAGTTAGGATTGAACCTAGCCCTATTGTGGCCCTAATTGGAAACCCATCTTTTTGAAAAATATTGTCCCTATCAATTCAAATCTCTTTTTAGGTTGAAGTTAGCAATCACATATGATATTTTTTGTGTAAGAATGACAAAATTTAGATATATTAGCTGACTGTACTATGTAAATTTTAATTAGGTTGGGTTTATTCAAGATTTAGGCTCTTCCAAGCTCAAGATTGGCTAGCTCATTGAAAGGATATATTTTGTGAATTTTTTATTGTGTTTTTACTTATTGATTTACTCTAAATGTAAAATTAAGGGGATATAACAATTGTTGATTTTTCCTAAGATGTATTTTTGGATTGGAAATTCTACTATAGGATATGTTGAGAGAGAATTTTTATAATCTTGTTCGGTAATTATATACAGAGATAGAAAGAGAAGAAAAAAGAGAGTAAGAAATGATAAGATAAATCCTCATTTTTACCTATGTAATTGTTCAACTCATCAAAAGGAGTAAAAGTAAAGAAAACCTCTATTTTCACTCAAATTCATTCAATCTAAATGCATCTCTTATACGAGCAAAAATGAGCTAAACTATAACAAGTCAATAGAATGTCAAATATAAATTAAGTTAAAAGACTTAACTGATCTGCATTGAGAAATTTACATATGTCTTTGAGATTAGTCTTATCTCTAACGTAGAGTAGGGAATAAGGATACCCATGTTATTAAAAAAATATTGACATATTGAAAGATGAAATTTAAGTTTTACGCTGGTTTTCTGTAATTTCTCACACCTAAATTTTATAAAAAAGGGAAAAAAATTATAAAAAAAAGAAAAGAATATAGTCATTGAAGATGAGAAGATGCCAGATATTGTATGTGCACGTACAGGCTGTTTGGAGTTATTACAATGGGTCTCTTTTATGTCACAACATGGGGTTTGTGAGAAGAGGTTGTGGCCCAATTTAATTGGGATATTAATGTGGGTCACGAGCAGTTGTGGTGGGATCATGTCTTTCACCTAAACCACTCTTTTCTATATTTACCTAAACACCTAAAATTTCAATTTTGAAAACAAACATCCAATCACTATGATTTTTATTTTATTTTTTTCACTTTTTTTTCTCTGTTTTTCATCATATGATATTTTTAATTTGTTTAAAAGAAGAACCCCAAAAAAGCTTCATTTGATTAAAAAAAATAGGTTGCCTTTTCAGATTATTTTATGATTTTATTTTTATATAATGACTATAATCCATGAAGTTCAATCTATTTTGAATTTAGACTAGCTAATTTAGCTTAAATTAAATTGGGTCATAAGTAAATTCATGTAATTAAGTAGACATTGAGTCATGTATAATGTGTATTGTATTAATTTGTTTAAATCTTATAGCCTTCAAATAGATAGTTAACTCATAGAAAAAATAAAAATTATATCAAATCTAATTGCAAAGATCAGCTAAAATTGATAAGATAAATGCCTTTGAAAATGACGATAATGACGGTGAAGTAAAAGATGAAAAATAAGTCTTCATCATCAAAATATAGTCAATATGAAGAGTTAAATATTAAAAAAGTTTTGAAATAAATATATGCTAACAAATAGAAATTATTAGGAGAAAAAGACAACACAAAATTTGGTAGCCGAACATTTAAGTTTATTTGAGTGCACAGAAAGAAAGTATCCAACAGCCATACAGAGACAGCAGAAGAAGATAACTAGATAAGTATTTGAAAAACAAATTCATTTTTATAAAAATAAATAATAGTGATGATAATAAAAATAATTTGTATTACTTTATCAATATATAAAAAGATTATTTTAAGATTAACCATAAAGTGAGTTCATTTATTAATAAGTTGTTATATATTTTCATAAAAACAGAAAAAAATGTCTTAAAATAGATAAAAGTAAGAAAAGAATATTTAAAATGTGTTTTAATGAATTTGAAAGATTTTATCCATATAATATTAGTATCGAAAAATAGAACATGTAAAATGCAAAAAATACGAATAAGAATTTAAAATTGAATTTGGTGATTAAAAGGATTTATCCACACTTATTATCTAAAATAGAAGTCACTTATGAAAAAATAATAAAAATAGAAAGCAGGATTATATGATCTAATTTGGTGAGTTGGAATGATTTAGTTCACCATTTTGATGTTAGTATTCAAAAATAGAAATCTTTGTTCATCATTTTGATGTTAGTATCCAAAAATAAAAATCTTAGTTCACCATTTTGATGTTAGTATTCTAAAATAGAAATAACAATATATTATTAATTTTTTTTATCAATGTCATACACGTGCGCGTCCTTCTCACTAGCAATGGTAATAAACTAATAATAATACTAGCATCAACAACAATTGACAAGAAAATCATCTAAGAGATTGTTTTAAACATAATTAAATTGTACAAATTCTCTAAGGTGGTTCACTTTCTTTAATTGCAATTCATATTTATTTTATTTTTGTTTTCCTCTTTTCCTTGAAAAAAATAATTTTCTACCATTCTTACAATAGTATCATAGTTGTAATGCAATTTTCTATTTCTTTTAATCAACTAAAACAATTTATCAATTTTTTTTTTTTGAATTTACCTATCGGAAACTGCGGGATACTAAGCATAAAATCCTCCCGGATGAGTCCATTATCCCTAGGGCACACCAAGATTAGATCATGGAGGCTCGAACCCGCAACCTCCTGCTTTCTGAGACGGAATAGAACCAGCTACATCCATGTGAGTATTTTTATAATTTACATTAATACCACAGTTCAAATGATTTGAGTTAGTGGTTGAATCTAATTCATAGAAAAATCTGCGTTGTTGCAGAAGACCATTCTGTCTTCCTTCAGATCTCAAGCACATGGAAGCAAGAAGAAACATTTGAACTGAGAAACAAAACCAATATGTATTGGAAATCTTTGAGCATCTAAAGTTTCAGAAATCTACACAAAAAAAAAAAATATGAAGAAAAAAGAAGAAAAATACTCAATCTTCTACATAAAATATTCTTGGTGAGGATGAAAATTTTACAGCAAAATGGGGGTTCCTTCAAATTAATTTCTTTCATTCATTCTTTCACTCACTTGGACAACAGTTTCTTTCATTCAGGAAAGAAAATGATTTTTTTTTTTTTTAAATCTAAAATTCAGACATGGTTTGTAGAAGATGAATGAACCACCTTGTTCTGCCTCCCAACAAGCCATTGCAGTGTTCTTCTTGCAAATGAAGGTATACGGGCCGGCAGCGGCTCGAGACTAGTACAGCTTCCGACTTCAACATCTAAACCCAATTCACTTCCATGACTCTCCCAATCGGAAACGTCGATTTCAGATACAGTCCGGCTGTTCTGCTTCGACTTGGAGTTGTTCGCGATCGGCCCCTGATCCAATGGCAATCGAAATGAGACAGCCCGTTTCGAAGAATCAACTTCTAGTGATGATGAAGTCTGTAACCAAATCTTAGAGACGGAGAAGCTATCCCTTTTGCTACTTGTGATGATGCCTGCAGTTCTAACATCGACATCTTGATGAACTTCACTCCTTCTAGCAGTAATTTTTGTTGCATCAAAGCCCTTAAAGCCTTCTCTTCTTGAATCCCCACATTCGGACATCGCAAGCCGGTGGCGCCGTGTCGATTGGGATGGTTTTATAGCTACTTGAAGAACAGAACTAGCATCCAAAACATATTGGAAAGACCCCATTGAGAAGCACCTCCTTTCATCTACATTGCTGTTGCTACCAGTCCCTTCTCCTTTTTCAACGCTATCATCGACATTCCTAAACTTTCCGAGCTTAACTGGGACAATCCTCTCCTCTATTGCCGACGTTTCGCACCGCGGCTTACTAGAAAGATCATCATGGGATGATCCAAATTCCTGTTCTTCTCCTTGAGTGCTCAAATGGCTACTTGAATTTATTCTTCTTGAAGACCTTCCAAGCTTGACCGAGACGATCCTCTCCTCTATTGCCGAATCGTGAGAAAACCCCAATCCTCCTCCTCCTCCTTGTGTGCTCAAATGGGTACTCAAATTTATTGTTCTTGAAGACTTTCCAAGCTTAACCGGGATGAAGCTCTGCTCTATCGCCGAGACGTCATTTGGTGGTTTACGCGAAAGATCGTCATGGAAAGACCTGGATTCTTGTTCTTCTCCATGATTGTTCAAATGGGTACTTAAATTTATACTTCTCGAAGACCTTCCGAGCATAACTGAGACATCCCTCTCCTCTTTTGTGGACATATCAATGTGGGAAGACCCAAATTCTTCTTCTCCTCCTTGTGTGCTCAAATGGGTGGTTACATTTCTTCTTCTTGAAGATGTATTGGCAGTAACAGCAGCAGAAGAATCCAAATTGGGAGCGATTTCTCGGGAGTTTTCTCTTCCGGATTCGAGTAGAAGAAGAATGGAGGGAGAGCAGCCGGAATTTGAATTGAAATCAGGGAGTAAGCTGCATCTACAAAGAGGGCAAGTTGAGTGTGACAAGAGCCAAGTATCAATGCATTCCAAATGGAATG
The DNA here is from genome assembly GCA_013350335.1 of Chimonanthus salicifolius. Classification (NCBI taxonomy): domain Eukaryota; kingdom Viridiplantae; phylum Streptophyta; class Magnoliopsida; order Laurales; family Calycanthaceae; genus Chimonanthus; species Chimonanthus salicifolius. The sequence continues at coordinate 66,833,917 of CM023536.1, read as the reverse complement.
CATGGCTGCATTTGGGAAGCAATCTAAGCTTATCTTCAGCTTCAAATTCACAGAGACAAACAGCACAATCAAAAGGGTTTTTCAATCCAATAATTGCTTTGTAGAGGAAAACAGGAAGAGTATCAATAAAAGATTGATCAACTCCAGCATCATGGAGATGGAAAAGCTGCTGCAACTGGCCTTGCAGAGCAGTTACATCATCCAAATCTTCTGAATCTCTACTAGATTGCCTTGAAAAGAGGTATCTAACAAGGAGATGGAGCAGACCGGAGATGAAAAAGACCACTGCTAGAATTACAATGATGAGTAAAATGCTCGGACTGATACTGTTTTCTGCACTGAAATTTCCTAGTGGAAGAATTGGAGGAGGAGGTGGTGGAATTGGAGAAATGGAGTCTTTTCCTGTAAAATTGTGCATTTTGGGCATAAAGAATTGGAGATTTGGATTTGGGTCACCTCATTTTCTTCCAAAAATCATCAAACCTGTTAGAAACCAATCTCAGAAGAAAACCCCAGAAAGGTTTTGAGCTTCTTTTGATGTGATGATGTAAGAAAGCAGCCCTTGGACAAGGACAAATGGGGTTTTTGTCTGCAGAGGAAAGAATCAGAGGAAGGAAGGAAAGCTGCAAAGTCAAAGGGAGAAGAGAGAGAGGTGAAAAATACTGAAACCGGTTCCTTCAAGATGAGGGAAATCAGAAGTAGAAACCAAGTGGGTCACAAAGCAAGAATCGGGCATCATGGATTTTCGCGCACTCCGGTGAGCTCACCTTCTACTGGAAAGTTTCTGGATTGGTTAAATGTTATAATATTGAAAGTTAATTTTTTATACGGTAAATTTATTTATTTTATTTATTTTATATTAAATTGTAAGTGAGTCTAATCCTACAAATATATATAAATCTCTCAATCTACACATATTGGCTAAATCGACGGAAAGTGATTTGGAGTAGTCATAGAACAAGTCGAGATAGAATTGAGTTGAATTGAATATGAGTAATAATAATTATTTTTTAAAATATATACTTAGATTTAAATATATTTTTTCATATTGGAATAATTCAAAATTTGAGTTAAAAATCACAACCCTAATCACGTAAGGAAATAAATCTATTAAGTTTATTTTGAGTCCTATAAATCCAACATGATCTTAAAAATATATATATAAAGATCAGGGATGATGAGTCACTCAATTAAATTATTGAACAATATTATTGTAGTATCTTAATTAGAGTCCACTAAATGAATAGTGATGAATGTGTATGAAATGTTTTTGTTTGAATAATAATTTATTTATTTAAAGTTATTTTCATCAAATAAATAAAATACTTTAAAAACTATAAGATTTAAAGATAATAATTTAGAGTGATAAAAAATTAAAAAATAAAATAAAACATGATCTAATTAATTTAATAAAATAGTTTCCATTGATGATATAATTAACACTCTACCTACACATTCATAAAATTAAAAATAATAATAATAATTTGACAAACAAGAATGAGTAAATTATTACTCTACATAAAAAATTTTAGAAACAGAATTCAAAACTTCAAAAGCCAAGGCCATATGCCCAAATCCAATGGACTTGTGGTTGACTTCTAGAACCCTTGTACTGCATCCCAATGCCTCATTTAATTCTCCATCTATTACCATGCAAATCCATGTTGACTATGAGACTTGCAAGTTGCAACAACTAGTGGAGGATTCAATCTAGTGGGGCCCATCCTAGATTTTAGAGCTATAAAATAATTTTTATGTGAACAAAATTCTCATTATTTTGCAATTGTCGAAGCACATAATTTACAATCTCCAATTAGATAAAGTTTTTAATGACGATAGCTTAGTAAAAAAAATATGTGCAAAAATAATATATTTTAATTTTAATTTTAAATTTATAGATTATGTCAATATTATTATTATTGTTCACCTAATAAAATACACTCATCAAATCTACTAATTATGTCATTTTTGTGCATTTTTTCATTCATGTGGTTATCGTTTGTTTGTCTATCTAATTTGGCCAGCCATCCTAAAACGGGTAAAATTTGTTAGAAGATATAAGATGGAGTAAAATTCCAAATTTTACCTATATTGGTGTACCGCTCATCAAATGTCGGTGTATGGATAACATACCGCTCTACTTGTATATATTCTGCGTATCGGTATACCGATATTTAATGAGCGATACACCTCTCCTAACAAATTTTGTCTATGTTAAGATGGACGTCCATCTAATTTTTGTAAGTCATTTTCCTTCTTTAGAAAAATCACTTCCTGTAAATGGCATTAAAGAAAATATCGCGGAATCATAAATAAAATAAAATAAAATTTTATAAATAAAAGTGACGATGGATTAAAAATATAAACTTAAACTTTTGTGCAAATGTTGAAAATCTTAACTGCTGGAGCTTCATACAACTTTGTAGACGTTATAAATTCAATTGTATCATCACATCATATACTAAAATATTACTTCCTCTGTTTTATTTAATTATCCCATTTTAAAAAAATTAATTTTTTAAAGAATGACTCTTAAAAGATTTATAAATTTCTTTCTAGCATCTTGTAACTTTTCTAAAATACATACGAGACAACTATTTTTGGATAGTCCCAAAATGTATATGAGACAACTAAATTGCGAGAGAAGGAGTATAAGATTGAGGGATTTTTAATTATTAAAAATAATAGCTAGTGAGAATGGAATAAAATGAAAAGAAATCAAAATACTTAGTCAATACCTCAGAAGGTGCCTATGAGACTATATTGGCTATTTTATCATTTAAGAATGCGAGAAATGATAGTGAAGTACGGATGAGATGTAAAATATATTTAGAGTTAAAAGCAGGTAACATTTATTTAGAATAAAGGAAAAATTTGGCATTTAATATATACGATTCAAATATTAGTCCAATTAATACGAGCATTAGATGCATGACCTGAATTCACATTTGCATTTAAAGTGAACAGTTGGATTTGATTTTTACTTTAGATATAAAATTAGCAAAACTCAAAAATTTATAGGGTGCCCATTCTCACACTGTCATTTTCTTTTCTCTCACATTGTTTTAGTGGAATGCCGACTTTACCCTTCCATCGTCCGTATAAAATATATATAAAAAAAAAAACAAATATTAAGAAAACCCTTTCCAAAACGGCAAGCCGTCTTCTATAAAACCCACTCCAAAATGGCGAGCCATTTGGGTGGAGAGACGGGAGAATGGGAAAAAAATAATAAAGTGATCATTAAAAATATGCTTCTTTCATTAAGTGATTTTAGGATAACATTATATATATATATATATATATATATATATGACTCTCTCAAGTCTCAACACTTGAAGAACTTTTTTTTTTGATTTATGTGTAGAAAACTTCAGACACATTTTATCTAAATTATACTGATCGAGTCGAATAAATATGTTTTATTTAATATTTAAGTTAATGGGAGTTAAGTCACATTGAAAAATTATCGAATCCATTTTTATTCTTGATAAGTCATATTCAAAAATAGGCTTTTTCAACCACCCTACAAAATAATTACAAGTAAAACTTGAGCTTAAAATTTCACCAATATTTGAAATATCAAGCCATTTTTTGACTCAATTTTTAATGTTTAATAAAAACTTATCGTCAATATGACTGAATTTCGGTGAAAATTTTCAAAATCTAAATTGACACTCAAAATTTCAGGAATACCAGTTTTTGGCCCATTTCTTAAAGAATTTCTAAATATTTACAATTTTACATATTGCCCTCTGAAATTCAACAAATATTGATAAAGAATTTCAAATTTTAGTTGACATTTAAAACTAGTCCAAATTGAGCTCAAACGAAGCATGAGGCTACAACATTTGAGTGTGGTATAAAGAGAATTATATGAATAGACACCTTATGGAGTTTCATTTTCATGTAATGAATTAATCTTTTAATTTTAAAATACTACAACTTATATTTATTGAAAATTGAAAAACTGATATTATATAAGTATAACTTGAATGATCAATTAAGAGTTTTGACTTAGCATAACTCTTGCTTAGACTTTAGACTTTTTAGATGAATGACAGGATATATTATTTCTCAAATCTTACCTACTTTGAGTTTCAGAATCCAAGAAATGGGCAGAGGAGAGGGGTCATGGTTTTTGTTGGATCTATTGCTAATCTACCCACTTCTGCTGTTTTTTAAGTTTTTTGTCCAAGCCCCAGTACATGATTTCAAACTTTCCTGTGATAGTACAGTCAATCCACAATCTTTCTGGAGTCGGCTTCTTTAGAAGTTTCTGTCTTCATTTTAAATTTATAAATTTGACATGATTTTTTTTTTTTTAATTTACATGTGAAAAATTATTAGAAAAAATTATCACAGAAGATACTCACTGTCTTTAGGACACACCAGAGGAAGTGATGGGGGCTCGAACCTAACACCTCCCACTTCCAATAAAAATCTATTTATTGAAAAGTTCATATTTAAATAATTAGTTTACAAAGACGTACTTTTTGAATCAATTAAACTGCATTTTTAAACATTCCAAATTTTAATCAAATATAATCGAAATTAAAAAGTAGTTCAAAGAGTCAAACTTGAAATGCATTAAAAAATACTCTATCCGTCCCATTTTAGTTGTCTCATTTGAAATATTTGTATTTTTAAGGAACTTTCTATATAAGGTCAGCACTCGATATGATCTCATCTATTTTCAAAAAACTTTATACTACTCTAATATAAATGAGACAACTATTTTGGAATAATTCCAAAATCCATATAGGACAACTAATTTGAGACAGAGGGAGTATAATATAATTGATCTACCTTTAAAAAAAATATTTTTTCAATTAATTTATTTCTGTGTCAAAGTTTTCTCCGACTGAAAATGGACTCCACTTGTAAAATTAATTTTAAATCTTATTATAACTTACCAAGTTGTTGATCGACCTTATTTAATAACCTCTCTCATAAGGAATATATGTTTCTCACCCCAAGAGTGCAACTTCGTCCTGATCAAGCCTTATTAAAAAAATCTAATAAATTTAGATTTGGGTCAAGTCAAACTCGTGTCAGGCTCAAGTTCAAAATTTAAAATTTGAATGATACGTCTTCCATCTCATTTTAATTGTTCTATTTTAAAAAATTTACCAACTATACAACGTACTTATTAAGTATTTATTTCATTGTTTGCTTGGAAAAATATTAATTGAAACTAACCTTTGCCATTTGTAAAATTCATAATATTTTATTTTACTTTATAATATTGGTGTTTTGATACAAATGGCATAACCCTAAATGAGAAAATCTTATTTGCTGATTAATTACAATTTTGGCCTAACTACCTAATTCTGGTGAACGATGTTTGAAATATGCATGAGAAAGAGCATTACTCCTCACCTGCCTTAACTACTTCTGTCTCATTCAAGTGGTTGGTCAATATATTTTTATTTATGAAATGTGTGAATTATTTTATATTTTATTACTTATCACATTTTGAACGGATTGTTTAAAAAGTCAGTAAAAGTTCTTTAAACAATTGTCTTAGTAAAAAGTTGTTTTTTTTAAAAAAATTATCAAGTATGTCGGTCACCTAACATGGTTTATTTGAGTTCTTCTTATTGTAGTTGTTGATTAAAAAATTTAAATTAAATAACTAAACATTTTTTTAATACGAATATGCATATCTCGCCAGCTTATTCAAATAGAAATGCAAATAGGGGACGTGGCAATGGCTTGAGTTGGTTTAGATTCGGGTGGGTCTGATTTATTTCGGGTCTATTTTAGGTCTTGCTAGTTTAGTCTACCTAAGTCATTTTGAATCTCTTTCAGTTGATTTATCCATTTATTTGACTAAGAAGATGATTGTAGGAGGACATATACTAAAACTACTCTTTGGATGGGTGTAAACCTGATATAATTGGATGTATTTTATATAAAGATGTTAATATTTGGATCAGTCAGATCTACCCATTTATAATCAAATTTGACTTAAAAGATGGTTGTGTTAGAATGGGATTAAAAATTAAAGAGCTAAAGAATATCAGTATATAATTGATAATATCAATCAATTTATAGAAAATATAGAGATAATTTAATAGCACATGCTGCAGTCAGCCAATTTTTAGTCATTTGATATCAACATTACTTTTCATTTATTCTCTTATTTTGGATAATTAAAAAAAAAAAACTATATAATTATTGTGACAACATGGTATAATCAGAAATCATATTTGACAAACCAATAATATTCCAAACAATTCAAATAAAAGAGTAAAAAAACCACATTTTTTTTTTAAAATTCACATATTACATAGGAAGAAAATCATTAGGCCATTGAGATCCAAATCGAAGAGTATTTACAAAGGAAGTGAATCAATTTCAATAGAATTGGAGCTCATATCCACTAAATGTGGTAGAGAGCATTAGCATGTGGTTTATTGTCACAACCCATATCTTGTATTGATCATAGCCGTTCATTTCTAGCTTGATTGTCCCCCTACTTGTTACTGTGACTATAGGACCAAATGTGTCTCCGTCACTGATTGAATCTTCATGAAGTTTGTGTATGATGCCTGTTAAAAAATATATTCATTAGTTAAATACTAAATTATTGCAATTATATTTTTACAAGTGTATTAATCCATGGAGAAACAACGGTTAACTTACTCTCTTCTGTACTTGCAAAGCCCTTAATGGCATTGATTTTCCTAATCCTTAGAATTACCTGTGACAAAGAAATCCAAGATCATTTGCTTTGGTTTTTTATTTTCAAAGCATTAAAAAAAAATATCTTTCCTATAAATTAGATTGCAACTTTAGGTTGGGACCGACTTGAACCCAATTAACTTGACTCCAACTTTAGATTTGTCGCGTGTGAAAGAATGATTAGGCGTTTTAGACCCAAACTATTTTTAAAAAAATCATCATCATTATTAGCCAGTTATTTCATCTATCTAAGGTCAGTTTTATGAGTTCTTCTTCTTTATTTGACTCTACCTTAAATGATACCTATCAGTCACTCAACATTCTATCACAGCCTTAGACTTTTTCTTGAAAAAACGTTGGAGAGAAATTTTAAAATTTTGCCTTAAAGGGACCTAGAGTTGGCCCATTTCATATGAAATTTTGGCCTCGTCAGAAAGCTTAGTTTTTCAGATGAAACCCAATATTTGTTTTCCCCTCCCAAATAATAAAAAAATTCAGTGGATATTTTGAATTTCAGATGATTTTTCTTTTCTCTGATTGTTCGTCAAATTGAATGGACATGATCTAAGATGAATGGAAATGATCTAACGTGGAATGCATGCACCAATTTAACTTGGGGTCGACTTGGTCTAGTTGTGGACGGATTTAGTGATGCAGCCACTCCACTTAGTAATCCAAAGTTCCAAACCCAAGCCAAAATGAAATCCCAAGCCCAAGGGATGCGACAGAAATGAAGCCCAAGCCCAAGAGATGAGATGCAATTGCCACGAAGTCAGCCCAAGCCCAAGAGATGGAAGATCCAACAATCGAAAATGGAAGCACAAAGTCACAAACCCATGAATGCAAGATCCGACCCAATCTTAAATAAGATTTAGCACAAGCTCCATGATCTGATACTTGTTTCATCTATTGGGCCTCCACTAGATGTGGATCCGGGATTGAATCTAAATTTAAAGAAGAAAAAAACAATTTAAATAGTTTTGGATCTATTAAATAGGCCCTGGAGCTGACTTTAATTGGTAAATAGGCATTTATTTCTGAATAGATAATGTGGAGAAAAGAGACAGACCTTGGCCTCATTATTCAGGATCACAGTTACAGATCTCAACTTGCTCTTCCCTGCCATATATATAATATATATAAGAAAAGAAAAAGAAAAGGTAAATTGATCAATATCTCGTGTTTTGTAAGTAATAATAATTTTTTGATTTTATTTAATTCAATTCAAAATTTTCGATTATCTAACTTCAATCAAATTTGAATTTTTATAAAAAAAAATTGAAATAAAAAATTATTATTATCTATAGTTAACTCATCCTAGTCCAAGAAACAGACTTAGTAGAAGATAAGCCCCACCATGGATGGGTATTTTATTAACATTATTTTTTATCTAAACCCATGGTCAGATCAGATTAAGTAAAAAATGTAAAAAAATTGTTATCACCTATAGTTAACTCAGTTTAATGTGATTTTTTTTTTCTCTTTTTCTATGAAGCACTAATTATAAGGAACAATTGGTGTGTCATTTAGTCCATCTGAAACCGATTATCATTATCCAAAGTGGGCTCTACAATAAAAATGGGCAAATCCCTTACCATCTGACGTTCTCACACCAAGCTCTGCACCCTTGGCAAGCATAGTCCTATACTTCGCAAAATCAAAATCAAATCAAATCAAATTCATTCTTCTTCTTCTGTATGGGAAGCATGTTTGAATCTCCATCTCTTTCTCTGCGCCCAGTTCTTGCCCTAAGTGTTGCTGCTCCTCTCAAAGCTACATACAAATCAAATTTATAAAAGAAAAAATCAGTCTCAATATTAAAAAAAAAAAACACGTACAAATATAGGCGCAACTTACGAGTGGGTATGGTTGAAAGCCCAACTTTAATACGTTCTTATTAAATTTGAATCAGTATTTTTTACTCAATTCAAATTGATGTACCTACAATTTTTTTAACAGCGATAAAGATAAAATTCATTAAAATAAGATAGTGAGTACAATAAAAAATTGTGGTTTGTATAAGACAATTATACATACTATATCAACATAAAAGAGAAATCATACAAGACATCTCATAACAAGGTAGAAATGACATCAAAACCAAGCTCTATGTAATAGGATGAAGAAATTCCATGGTCGGCACTGATTTATGGACTCCAATCTTCCCCAAAAAGTGAATGATACTATTGGTCGACTCTCTCGCATCTCAGAAATGGATAATTCTATTCTTATTCGAAATCTTCCCTCACCATATTAATCGTTTTCATGCGTCTTCTTCCTATCACTAGCTCAAGCTATAGCATTCGTCCAGTCAACTTCATATTTTGAAATAAATTAAGCTAATTTGACCATATTTTAAACTAAGATAGTTGGGTCTGATATGATCCTAACCCAAATTTTATCGGTAAACTCAACCCAACTAGCTAACAGGGAAAAAAAAAAAAAGGATTTTAGAGCGGCTCTGGATACTTACAAGTTGCGGCTGCAGCTGTGAGTGTGAAGATCTCACTTGCGCCCGTTGCGGTCATGGCGGAGCCAATGGCGGCACTCAGCTCATCCCGCTTCGCACCCATGTCTTCTGCTACTTGTGCACATTGGGCCGCCACCAAAGCCGCAGCTGAAGCCACTGCTGCCTCTCTTGTAGTGTTAAGTTCCCCGCTTTTTGCGTTCTCCGCCGCAACTGCTGCAAGTGCAGCCGCAACACCGGCAATGGACACAGCTGCGTGCACCTCCGCTCGCTGCAGCCGCTCTTCCTCCTTGCGCTTCTGCTTCTTCTCTTTCACCCATTTCTTTATGGAGAAGTCTTTGAAGGGATTGAGCTTGTGGGCCAGCTGGAATCACCGTATATTTTCTCTTCACTTAGGCAAGAAATGACCAACAAAGATGCTACAAATCTTATAAAGTGTCACTTGGGCCTTAATTTGGGCCTCGGCCTGCTACTCTTTTACACTATCATCACACTAAAAACTATTTATCTTTATCTATATTTCTATAATTGTGTACTTAATGCCGGCATTTATATATTGTATCTTTGAAGGATTTCTATAATTATATGAATTCATTTCTATTAAAGTATGCGTGAGTAAAAGATCATTATAACTTTATTGTCGAAAATAGTGAAATCATTCTCTCCTATACATTTTATGTAATTACTTGTGTTTAATTATATATAGAAAAGTAGAACAGAAAGAGAGAGACTGACTTGACTTCATACCCATTTTTTTCGAAAGCAACGGTCATAGTTAAGCTCCGGATGGATTGCCTTCTGCAGCCATATCCATGACTGAAAAAAAGAAAAAAGAAAAAAGAAAAAAAAAGAGAGAGAGACAAAATTAGCAATAGAAATGCAACATTAAGGCCTTGGTTTTCTGTATCAACAATAGTTACCTTTAAATCATCAGATTTCCAAGGAGGTATAGACTTGGAATCTTCATCACCCATATTCAATTTCTGCATTGAATCCAAAGTTTCAAGACTGAATTCCTCTCAAACTAGAAATTTAGTACATTACCGAATTTGCTACTCACCACAACCGGAGCTTTCATGTCATTCTCAAACATTTTAATGAGATTGTCGTGGAGCACCATCGACCGATCATGTGGCAATGGCTGAAGAACTTGAATTGCCGCGTCGCACCATGCATTCGATAGGAAATCGATAGAATCCGATGGCACTTCTGGTGCTGCTAGAGCAGTATTTGAGTCCATGAAGTTGGAAGAAAAGAGATGGGAGGGAGAGGTGTATCGAGAGAAGCTTCAGAAGAATGATAGTGTTCTAATACAATGACTACATGATATTTATAATTACATAAACATGATTATGGACTCTAATGACCCTAAAACATCCACTAAATTACAATTATTATGCTGTTAACTTTTGCCTTCTCTCTCTTGCAATCTTTGTAGCCCTTACAACATGATTATGGGCCCTGTTGCAATCTTTGTAGCCCAACAAAAGAGAGAAAACCAAAAGAGGCTTGGGAAAGAGCAGCAGAACATTGTTCCTACAGTGAGGTGTTAGCTGGCATTTATCATCCACACCACCTAGATATAAAATATATGAAAGGTGGGAAACATAGGGACCCCTTCAGGATTAGCAAAGGCAAAATAGAAGTGGTTCTAGTTTGAGGGCGGCCTAAAGAGCCAATGATACTGAACACATGCTAACCATGATAGGGCAAATATTTTTAATGAAATTGTTACTTGGCATCTAGGCACTGATCCCTTTAATGGGTTGAAAGTGATTCTATTGGAAAGGTCTTTAGTTGAATCTGTTGTTAGAAAATAACTTGTAAAATCACATAGATTAAACACACAGGAACACAAAGATTTTATATGGTTGTTCATGGAATAAATGCTTGATTCCACTATGAAGAATATTGGACAACTTGTTAGAAAGATTTTTCAAACTCTCCAACCGTTACCTTCTCTCTCTTTCTTCATAGTCTCTCCTTTTCTCTCTCTCATTCTCTCATCAAGAGAAAACACCCAATTGAAAACCCTAAGAGAAAATAAGCCCTCGTATACTGGGCATTACAAAATACTCAACCAGGCATGTTGGGCCGTACAACCAATCAATCCAACCCAGTAAGGAACTTTTTGAGCCAAACCCAACATATATAACTTATTAAAAATCATCTCAGTTACATCAATCAAGTCATGTTTTTTAAACTCTTTAAAATTAATTATTTTAAATTATCTTTTTAAACTTTAAATTTTGTGGCTTTCAAAGATTGATCTGATTGGAGTGATTTTTAGTAGAATAAATACACAAATAGAGACATTGTCGATGGATTATCACTGCTCCATTTAATGAGTCTCATACCAAAGTAAATATGATAATTGCAATTGAGTGGATGAATGATGGTTATCTATATTTTATTATATAATGAATCCCATGATAAAGATAGGTAAGAAAGGGGTAGGTCCCTTTAAGTTGCCTTTTGTTCCAAGCCAGAAACTCAAGATCAGTATAGAGTTTATAAATGAAGAAATGTCGGGTGTCAGTAGATTGGGCTGTTGAGAGCCACTAACCTTACATCCCTTGAACCCTGAAAGAGGGAAAGGATAGGAAGTGATTGTAGTGTCAAGAATTATTGCTAAACGTGCATTTGGGCCAACCTTGATGCATTGAGAGATGATAGAGAAGACATCTATCATTGAGCCCAAAGAAGGTGGATTATGATATTGGATCATTTGATTATGATGTTGGATCAATGTCTCTAGAACAGATTTTTTTAAAATGTTTCGTGTGTTTGTAGTTATTCGAATTATACTTAGAAATAACTCTGTGAATGAAATCTTCCGTGCTTAGAAAGAATGTATTGACTTAACTTAATTTTTTCCTTTTCAGAGTTTGGTTGTTTTGAGTTTGTATTTTTCTTTTGCCGTGTTGTTGTTTTCCCTTCCTTTGGATTTGTACCTCTGGTGCCTTTTCTCTTTCTTAATATATTAACCATTCAAGAAAAATTATATTTAGAAACTCAAGCTTAATTGGTATCTTATAAAAATTTCTTGTTTTATATAATAATTTATGCCATATTGGAAATATGACCCAAATTGAGGTATTTTATAATTTTGTATTTGTGAGAAAGATCGTACTTTGTAACTCTATTTTCAAATATAGTGAAAATGTACTTATCTCACTATAAACATAAACATGATATTGAATCATGTAAATGTTGTTGTGTTTATGGTATCGTAATTTACTTAGTAGATAAGTTAATCATCAGTGTAGGTTAAATATTGCAATTTGCAAAGGTGCTTTTGAGGGTTTAGAGCTCTTAAACTAAACATGGATTGTGGGTTTGAAGTTTAAAGTGACTTTCATAGGAGTTGTTTCTCAGCCACACGTGCTAAATAAAGCTGCCGCAAAACTTTTAATTTACATCTACTTCTATTAATTAAGCCTTTATATAAGCAATCATCATTAAATTTATATATTAATAGATTATTTATAGATTTCATTGATGATGTTCTCAACAAGCCAAGCTCAGGTTAGGTGACTGTGATCAATTGATGGCAGAGAGAAAGGGAGAGAGAGATACGAGTCTCGCATAGGGTTTACAAGGCTACTAGTGATGGATGGAATAATGAATTTGCACCTTTATCATCTGTAAAGGTTATGGAAGAAAATATGTTCAATATTAAAGGAAAGAATATGTCATGCATGTTTAAGAAATAAATAAATAATAAGGGATTAAGTTTAGAATGATTATATATGCATTGGTGATCAGTCTATTACAAAATGTTTTTGTTCGAATATGCAAGTCAACAAAAATAACCTTAATTGAATAAATCAAACTATGTATGTTAGGCTCTTGAAAATTTAATCGGTTCAAATTATTTTTTAATCCTTAAATTTTGTGATCTTTAAACCATAACATGATTGATTTGATCAAAATATTTTTTGTCAATTATACATTTAAACAAAGATCTTTCTAATAGAGCGATCACCCTCTCGTCATCAATAAGCTCCATACGTAAGTGTGTAAGGTAATACGATATACACCAGTACACTAGTGATCATCGTTTCTAGGTTTAATGCATAGAAGCCATGTTCGAAAGTCCGTCAATGATCATGTGATAAACTGATATAACCTCCTTAATTACTGTGAAGCAGAGTGCCTCGCATGATGATGACTCTAATGATCCATTGAACCTTGCTAATCTTCTTTTTCATTGTATTAATTAATAGTCTCTAATCTAATTTAATCAAAAAAAGCCAACCAAACATGGTGGTGATGCTTCGGCGTTTCTGCGGTTTGTGACGACAAACATGGTGAGAATTCATTAGCCAGTTTACTTAGAGCCTGCTTTAAGAAATCTGAAAAAAAAAAAATTGGATTAATCTCATTTAATCTTCTATTACTGTATTCTCAAGTTTGATGGCAAACTTTAGATTCATTTAAGCTTTGGGATAAGAATTTGAATTTGAATCCAAAATCCACTCTTAAGTCTTAACTATGTTTGAATACAATAACAAGTAATCCAAATGGCAAGCAATATAAATAATATGCCTACTATTAATAAACATGTTATATGCCAAGCTGTTAGCTATATAGAAAAACCCTAATATTTACTATCCCTATGTTTTTAGTCATACTATATATTGTATTTGAAATTCAAAAATAGTACCACATGTGAAATATAGTTGGACTCCACCATTTGAATATTGGGTTTTTAATATCTTGCTCTATTTCTATATTTTTGTATTATCTTTTCTTCTTATACATTTGTTGAGATTAATTTTGTAGGTTTTTTTTATTCTAGTTTTCACTAAATTATATGGTCTAAGAGTTTTGAGGTTTTTTTTAAGTAACAGAACTTGATTATTTGGTTAATCTCGTTTTCCTTTAGTTGAAGTGAATGTCAATATTTTTAGTTTTAGAAATATCTAAACTCAAATTAAGCAAATATGAAGTGAATATGAATCTGAACTAAATATATAGGAATTTAATACGATTTAAATCTGAATGCAAATCCGACATTTGAAGTAGATGCAGATTTTTCCTCAATCAGATCCAAATCCGACTGATTTACTGTTAATGGGATGTGTTTGGGCATGTGAAAATAAACCTATTTCTAAAAGCAATAAGATTGCCAATTGGGGTGCACCAAAAGATCCAAACCACACAAGAAGAACAAGAAGATAGAGTGTGTTAAATTTGGAAATGGTGAGAATCTTGAATTTCGAGATCTCGTTTATCGGCCGAGATCTCTCTCCTTTTTTTTTCTTTTTTGAAAAATATCGGGTATTTTTTATATTTTATTTTTTTCTAATTTTAAAAAAATAAAAATTGATAGGAGGCCTGATTCTAAAAGAAAAAAAAAATCGAAATCGAAAATATCGGCCGATATCTGAGTCGATATTGGCCCATATCCCACTGTCAATATTTCATTTTTTTTTAAAAAAAAACCGATAGAATTGAATATCGGCGATATCGGCTGATATTCCTATGGTACAGCCGAGATATCTCGTGCCAAAAAATCTGAGATATCTGAGCCAATACGATGCGTATTGGTCGTGATTAATTTCCCTAAGTGAGATCATCACCATCATCATGGTTCGCATAATAACATCAATCTTGAGTTGAGTGTTAGAGTTTTTCTATACTTGGGCCATTAAAGAATATAAAGTCAATCACTCTATTATTTATTATTTTTTTTCTTTTCTTCTTATATAATTTAAAAATTTTCGACTTTACACATTAGAGTATCTTCTATCTTTATAATTATACTCATTCTTTAAGAACGTAAAAAGAGGTAGAAAATGAAAGGCATACGAAAGAAGGTACTATGGTCCATCATAGAGTAGTAGTTGGGCTTTTAGGGCCATCGATTTGTCTCTTTATTATATTAGAACTTTTGTTTCTAGCTTTAGGTCATTAGAGGCAATTGCCAAATTAGAAGTTGTATTAAAGACCTAATCATCTCTATAAGACTTGTCTCGCTATTAGAGTAGGGATTTAAAATACAGAACCGCCATACATATTGCCGATAAATCAGTGATATGTTCTTTTGTTTTTGATTGAAATTTTAAAATATATTTAAAAAAATTATAAAGAAGAAAACGAATACAAAGAAACACCTAGGTGAACTTCATTTTCTCAAATCTCTATTAATAACATAAATCTTCTATTGTAATTTATAATCTTTTTTTTTTGAGTTTCATAAAATATAAAAAAATTACACAAAAATCCTAAAACTATATAAAACACATTAAAGGCTTTTCAGTAGAAATATTTGTATATCATTTAATTTATTTTTTTCCTGAGAAAATTTGGCTTTTATTAAATTCTTAGAAAATCTCACAAAGACCCTACAAAAGTACAAATTATGTGATTGAGATTAACACATTTTCATTGAATTCTATAAGTATTGAATATTATTTTATTAAATAATTTGTACAAAAATTCTCAAGATTTGATATTACCTTAGAGTAAAAATTTAAAGAAAATTAATGAAAATAATTCAAAACTTAAATAAGTTTCATTAAATCTATTTAAATTTGAAAAAAGTTAGTAAAAATAACTCAAAATCAGTCGAAGTTATTTTTTTAGAAAAAATAAATAAAGAAATCGGCAAAATAAAATTTAATATTTTTAAATAATTTTAATTTATAATGAATATATGCCCCGTCAGATCAGACTCCTAGGTTACGTTTGGATGGGGGGTAATTTTTATAGGGGTTACCCCTAAGTAGGGGTCACCCTTGAGTAGGAGTGACCATTGAATTGGGATTACCCTTATCTTGTTTGGTAATTGTTGTGGCAAAGTAAACCTTACCCTAAGGGTAAAAAATCTTGTTTGGTAACTACAACCAAGGGTAATCTGATATATTAATATATATATTTTTTATAAAATATAATTATAAATAATATTTATGAAGTAAATTCTAATAATATAACTTATAATAATATTATCTAATTTCTATAAATTATTTTTCATAATTATAATTTAAAATGAACACTTGCATTCTAATATTAAAAATATAAATAAAGATTTTTTTTATATTACTATTTTAAATCCCAATAAATAAATAAAAAATATCAACATATCTCTTCATAAAATTATAATTATTATTTTTTATATTATATGAATTTAATAAAAATATTAATTCTCATAAAATTATTAATATGTTAGTTTATCCCTATTCAAGGGTAACCCCTATAAAAATTTACCCCTCACCCAAATGCATCACTTTGAAAATGTTAAAGAAATTTTATTTTTATATTATATAGATTTAATAAAATTATTAATTCTCATAAAATTGTTAATATGTCAGTTTACCCCTACGTACAATTACCCCTGTTCAAGGGTAACCCTTGTAAAAATTTACCCCTCACCCAAATGCATTACATTGAAAGTGTTACAGAAATTTTATTTTTGTATTATATAGATTTAATAAAATTATTAATTCTCATAAAATTGTTAATATGTCAGTTTACCCCTACGTACAATTATCCCTGCTCAAAGGTAACCCCTGTAAAAATTTACCCCTCACCCAAATGCATCACGTTAAAAATGTTGCAGAAATTTTATTTTTATATTATATAGATTTAATAAAAATTTAATTCTCATAAAATTATTAATATGTCAGTTTACCCATACGTACAATTACCCCTGCTCAAGGGTAACCCCTGTAAAAATTATCCCTTACCCAAATGCATTACATTGAAAATGTTACAGAAATTCTATTTTTGTATTATATAGATTTAATAAAATTATTAATTCTCATAAAATTGTTAATATGTCAGTTTGCCCCTACTCAAGGGTAACCCCTGTAAAAATTTATCCCTCACCCAAATGCATCACGTTGAAAATGTTGACACATTTTTAAAATAATCTTCTAATAGAATAAATTGTTAATTACCCTAAAAGATATTATCATAAATCTCAAAATTTTCAGAGTTTTGAGACCCTATCGAAATTTCGACAGAATCACCCCTTAAAAATAGAACATTTAGACAAATACGTTTCAGAAAATTATATAATATATAATTGAAAAATAGATGAAGGCACGGGATAAATAGGGGAAAGGTTTCCTTAAAAATAAATAAAAAACTACTATTATTATTTTAAATTTCAATAAATGAATAAAAAATTCTTCATATCTCTTCATAAAAAAATATAATTTGTTATTTGATGATATGAAATTTATCAAATGGAAATAATGGAGTGCTTTTAAAAAAAATAAAAGCCAAGTACTCACCAAAATAAATAAATAAATAAAATATAAAAAAAATAAAAAAATCATAAGCAAAAGGGGGGGTAAGGAGGGGTATTCAAGAATGAATATCCCTTGCCCTATGGGGGTATTGAAAAGGGAGACAAGAGGGGTAAAAATTTGAATTTTTACCCCTCCTCCCTTGTTACCCAATGAGGGTAAGTAAGGGTAACTGGGGTTTACCCCCCTTACCCCCATCCAAACGTAGCCCTAAGTCTGAAGTAATAGTTTTATGGGAAACCAACTTTGCATGATTATGTGAATAAAAATAATGATCTAATCAAGGATTTTGCTTAGGTAATTTGATATAAAGTGGGCCATCCCCAATTGCTCCCATCATTGCATCTTGGAGGGCTGTATCCCATTGTACGGACACGTGGGACCCATCCATGTTCACACACATGTACATAAACACAAATACCCTTAGGAAAATTAATTTCCATGTCCTTTCTCATGTGTAACGACCTCAAGCCAAAGAGCAAGCGCAGTCAGTACGGTGATTCAAAATATGGATAGCTATATAATTAAATAACTTTTTTTATGACATAGCTGGCTATAATTTTTAACCAGCCTCATCAAGCGGTATAGTGTTAACTAGAATGACGACTTTTTAATATTTTATTATTATTTTTTTATGTACATTTTTTAACAAATTTAAAAGAAAATAAACATAAAGACATTTGTAAACAAAATATATGAGAAACAAAAAAATATGTATATTTTGTTAATTTATTTAATTACTTGTGAAAAAATATATTATATATTGAGTCTGATCCAATCTTACATCTTGGATTAATGCTCAAACATGAATAAATGGTGGATTAATTGTCAATTTTATTTTAGAGGTAGCTTCAATTCATTTTTAAAATATAATGAATTTGGTCATTTTCATATTCTATTATATATATATATATATATATATATATATATATATATATATATATATATATGGCCACCCATCCTAACACAGTTATTTTTTTGTTAGGAGACACAGGTTTTAAAAATTTTATGTGAAAAGTCCTACTCTACCCTTCACTCCTTCCTAACATTTTAAAAAACGAAATTATAAGTACAACGCTCAGAATTATACGTACACCGCTCAGAATTATAGGTGCATCACTATAGATGGGTTTTGCACACTAAAGTTATAGTTAATTTCGGTGTAGAACTTTATAGGTTCATGTGGAGAGATGGAGAAACTTTGAAAATATCTAAGATATTCTTCCATGGAGAAATTTAGAAATTTCATTACCATTGGATTGTTGTCAATACATAGAATATCGATTTCAAGAAGGTAATATTGGTAGTATTGGTCGTATCCACTGATGCTGGTTTTTTTGTTTTTCTTTTAAATTTGTTAACCGATTTTTGAGTTATTTTCACTTTTTTTTTAATTATAAAAGTTTAGAAGATATTTACTAAAATTTAGAGTAATTTTGAGTTATCTCCATCAGACCATTTTGAGTTATTTCCATTATTTATTTATTTTTTGAATTTTGGCTCTAAGATAATCTCAAATTTTATATTTTTTGTGAAGATAATTTAATGAAATAATACTTAGTGCTTATCAAATTCAATGGAGATATGTTAACATAATTTGTACGCTGTCTTTATGATTTTATAAGATTTTTCTAAAATTTGTGAACCAACACTACGAAGCTATGCTCAGATTGACGGAGAGGCAAAGGGACCTCACGGCTCAAATACAGATCAACGGACCCACTTGCACGAAAACTAAAAGCCCATTAAAATCAATTTTGGGCCTCAAAGCCCATGAAATTAAGCCCAGTTTGCTTCTCAAGGATGCCAGCTCGAAATTCCACATCAGCTGCTGAATTACTGTCTATGTGGACCCCATTGGGATGCCAACTTGGCAAAGAACCCACTCAAAAAAACGGCAACACTCAAGAGTCAAGACCATTGAAGCTGATATATTCAGCAAGAACCAGCATTAAAAGGATAATTTTGGGCTGCAGAACTGGCACAGATCAGCCTTGACGTGTCAACAGAGTAAGCACTGATATGGGCCCAGATCTGGACGATTGTGGACCTGACTTTTGGTGACAGATTTTTTTTTGAATGGTCTTTTGGTGATAGTTTTGGCAAGGCTTTTCAAGGCAAAGAAGGTGAGATCTAAGGCTGAGATTGAAGGATTATCTGACAGTATATTGGGCGTATGCAGCATCAACAAATCGGGAATTTTCTTAGGCTAAAACCGGTCCAAACAGGAGCAGCGTGCAAAACTGGATTCTGGCTGATCTGGGCCTGGATCTAAGGGTCAGTTTTTTTTTAAGTCCAGAGGATCAATATTAAGGGCTGGGATTTGAGCTAACCTTGCATGTGAATCTGAAGCAAACAGAGGTTTATCTTCTTCTTCTTCTTTTTACCATTTATTTTTGTAAAAAAAATCCCAAATAACAGCAGGCCCAATTCGGCTAGACTCTGCGTGCAGGCCCAAACAGCCGAAGTTCACCCTATTTATGGCCTGGGAGTTGACTCCATCTTAGGTATGGTCTTAACGGAGTGATTTCTTCATTAAAACCCTGGGTGACAAGATTAAGGTGCATTAATTGCATTGAACTATAAAATATAAATAATTGAATACCACTTAAATCGAGTCAGGATTTTTTAATATCGGCCTCCTGAATATGTTCAGTAATACGTTCAACCACCATTAATCCTGTTTATCTCATTTATTTGAAATGATCACTTAAAATTAAATATGAACAAAGGTCTTTTAACATCTATCAGAATCAAACCTCCAGCTCTGAAGTTGCAACTATGAGTACTTATTACCTTCTTAAATGGAGTAAAGACTCTCTCTCTCTCTCTTATGAATTGTAGATTTCCACTTTAACCTCATGTGATAGGTTCGAAGGTATGCTTAAATGTTGGGTCTACAAACTTTAATTAGATAAATTAAGAGGTATTTCTTGAGCACTCTAAATTCTAATTATTAATTCTTAAAATTTAGATAAACCTAAATAAATCATGATGTAAGTGATCCAATCAAAATAGTTTCTTATGAATACGAGATTAAAACAATGTGATGTGAAACTTATAAAAAAGTTCTATCATGAATACTTTACAAAAGAGTTAAAACTCACAACTCAAATGGGCTTGGCCTGATTTGGTCAAAACCAAGCCCGACTTCGTAAAGAGTTGGAGCTTGATTTTGAGCCTGAAATGTATGTGTAATTTTATATGGGCTCTATCTTCTTTAGACAAAAGAAATGAGTTTGGTATGTATTATTTTATAAAATATAATTTTTTATATTTATACATAGCTCAAACTTGAACTTTTAAATCAAACTCAAGCTCTCATCTACTAAGTCTAGGCTCAAGTACAATCTTAATTTAGACATAATATTTTAGACTAAAAGATGAACTTAGCTTGAAATTTATAGTTTAATTTAGAATGAAGTAGAAGATTTTTAGCTAAAAATTTATATTTCAATACCAAATAAAATCAAATCAATTTTTGACTCGATTAAAAAATTCTGGTATTAATTTAAACGAATTGAAAATTCATCAGTCAAGTCAATTAAAAATCATAATTCATCATCCGATTTTTTTCACTTTATCAAAGTTTCTTTTTTCTTTTCTTTTTTTCAATTTTAACAATGTATCTATAACTCAATTGATTGTCTCTCTTTTCAGAAAGTGGAATATTGCAGATTCAAACTCTTATGACTTAATCATGATATAGTTTAGGGATAGTAGACTCAACTGTGATAATTTTAAGTTGAATTTTTCACACCATAATTTAAAAAAAATAATAAAAAAATTATCTCTACCCCAACAGATTTGGTAACAATTAAATTGTGTCTTGTTTTAGATGCTGAAAATAGGGCGCCTATTTAGACACCAGGGAAATTTGTCACTAGACACCAGTTTTTGGATTTTGAGGGGAAATTACCGTTTTGCCCTTCCGCTAAAAACCGTTCGAAAGATTATGTAGACCATTTTCGAGATCCTTCGAAGGATCTCTTGATTCTAAATCGTTCGAAGGACCTTCAAAGGTCCTTCGAACGATCAGCCAGATTTCAAATAAATCATTCAAAGGATGAATTTCATCCTTCGAATGAATTGCTACAGTAATATTTAATTTAAATTTTATTTAAAATTTTAAAGTTATTTTTTAAGCACTGTGTATTTCCAAAATTTCT
The DNA here is from genome assembly GCA_013350335.1 of Chimonanthus salicifolius. Classification (NCBI taxonomy): domain Eukaryota; kingdom Viridiplantae; phylum Streptophyta; class Magnoliopsida; order Laurales; family Calycanthaceae; genus Chimonanthus; species Chimonanthus salicifolius. Next base: position 66,812,330 of record CM023536.1, on the reverse strand, counting down.
AAAATTAAATATCCAGACTAATTACGATAATCTGATAAAAATACTTTAAGACTTCAAGGTCTTTTGACACTCCTAAATATTTAAAACACAGTATTTTACAAATAAGGGTATCCCTAGGGTGTGACGAAAACACATTTAGAAGTGTCAAAAGACCTTGAAGTGTTAAAATATTTTTATCAGGTTATCGTAATTAGTCCGGATATTCAATTTGAGAAATTTTGGAAATACACAGTGTTTAAAAAATAACTTTAAAGTTTTAAAAGAGATTTTATTATTTAATACACTATGCACGTTATTTTTTAAGGACTGTGTATTTCCAAAATTTCTCAAATTGAATATCCAGACTAATTACGATAACCTAATAAAAATACTTTAAGACTTTAAGGTCTTTTGACACTTCTAAATGTGTTTTCGTCACACCCTAGGGATATCCTTATTTGTAAAATACTGTGTTTTAAATATTTAGGAGTGTCAAAAGACCTTGAAGTCTTAAAGTATTTTTATTAGATTATCGTAATTAGTCTGGATATTTAATTTTAGAAATTTTGAAAATACACAGTACTTAAAAAATTTTAAAAGACATTTTACAGTTTAATTTTTTTACTGATTTTACTGTAGCTATAACATTTCATTCGAATGATACTTCGAACGTCGAAGGAATGGAAAAATCAACTGAAATATCCTTCAAACGATTCACTGTACAGTCGAATCGTTCGAAGGAACGAAAAAATCAATTGAAAAATCCTTCGAACGATTCGACTGTGCAGTGAATCGTTCGAAGTAACTGAAAAATTATCCGTGAGAGGGTAAAATAGTAATTTCTCCTTAAAATTCAAAAACTAATTTCCAATGAAAAAAAAAAAAAAAAAAGGCTTAGTGTCTAAATGGGCGCCCCTCAAAATATCTTCACCAATGAAAAAAAAAAAAAAAAAAAGCTTCGTGTCTAAATGGGCGCCCCTCAAAATATCTTCACCAAAAGAATGGCGGATGTCAAGTCTCCCGTGTTGAATTTAATGAAATCCGCATGTGGCTGCCATGTGCAGAGTTTTCAAAGCCAACATTTACAAGTGGGCCCCACAAAAATCAGCGCATTTTCCGGAACCTCATAAGCCAATGACAAAGAATTTTGGCTTTGTGATCATAACCCATGAATCATTTAGAGAACACAAGTACGGTGCAATCTTTTGAAAGCTATATTAATTTAATAACAATTATAAAGTACATTAGAATATTTTAGAATACAGTTATTTATTTCTTTTAATTCAAAACTTTTATAATTATTTTTACTAAATTTTAGAATGACAATATAAGATTATTCCTCAATTTTAATTTAACTGATAGAAAAAAAATATATAAAAACTATGTATATCAATGGTATCACATCAATGAACCCAGTGATGCATATCATATTATAAATTGAGTAATTTTACTTTTATTTTATTTAAAAAGAATGATTTTAAGAGTATTGTGTTACGGTTGTGGGTCACGGAGGCCATGTGCATCCATGTGGTCTGTCTACTCTACTAAGGCACCACATTCCTCTACTTTTACCAAATAAATCGATTTTCTACACAATCTTCTAATTTTCACTAGAGAAAATATTCTTGATGAATTAGCTAAGGAGCTTTTGAGAATGAATAATTTCTCTTTCACTCACTTTTCTCTCTCTATTTTCTTTTCATTTTCTCAGCATCTGATTCTTTTTTAATGAGACTCCCACCGCATTCTCCATTCATGCAGTAGTCTCATTTTTCTCAGTTTTCATCTCCCCCTTAGTCCTTACTCCTCACTCTAAAATCCCTTCAAATGAGAAAAACAGAGTGAGTTAACAGTTCCTCACATACATTCCATTTTCTATCTAGTATTGGCTGCCTTTCCCTTTCCATTCACAAAAAATGCAAGCATCAAACTCCTTCAAGCAGATTTTCCTCAAGAAATTTCTATCAGCTCTCCAAAAAAGCAGTGTTTTGTGGAAGAAGAAGAGCTTGATACAGAGGAAAAGGGTTATAAAGCTGTGTTCAGATGCTGCATTGGCTTCTGCTAGAGATGGAGCTACTTGGAGTGGTGCAATCATCACTGCTATCTCCACAGATGAAAAGAACAAGACCCTCTTGAAGACAATATTCGGGAAGGAATTCGACTTTGTCGCGAAAACTTGTGAAAAATCTCTCAAATGCAGAAGATCCACAAGCAAAAAAATATTGAGCAAGAGCTACATTGTTGGGAGGATGAGACAGAGAGTTCCAAAGAGAAAATTGGCAAGTAAAATAGCTAGGAGAATGGTGAAGAAGAGGACCCAAATCCTGAAAGGCATTGTACCCAGTGGAGAATCCATGGATTTCTGCTCTTTTTTAGATGAAACTGTAGATTACATTCTATCTGTCAAAGCTCAGATTGATGTAATGCAGCGTCTAACAAATATATTTGAGCAATCTAATGGCTAGTTTTGTGTTTTTTTTTTTCTTGTTCTGTTCATCTATGTTGAGGAGAAGTCACATTGAGGATTGAAGCTTGTGTTAGCTCAGGTTTTGATTCCATAATGTCATAATTAAAATTACCTTTTTATTCATTATTCTTATCTTCTTAGTTGTATTGGACACTGATGGTCAAACTGTAATAGAGGCTCCTTAAGGGTGTCTATTAGCCCTTAATTGAGTAATTTGGGCAAGTTTTATGTTCGATTCCGAAACGTAAGTAACTCATCATTGACTTGCTAAACTCAAAATTCTATACAGTCGAGTTAATTTTGACCAACTTTGTAATGAGGTTTTATCTAAGATTTCTTGTAATGGCAACTATTATAATTAAATAAAATTGTCTAACAAAGCACAATTTCTATAACAAAATACTAAAGAATATTACAAAAGTATCATCATTATTCAAGGCATTTACTCCATTAATTTAGGATTAATCTATATTTAAATTTGACAAATTATTTTCATAGACTGATAGACTATTTGATGCCAAAAAAGTCTAATTTATTCTTTCGGTTACTAGCAATACCAAAAAATAAAATTACAAATCTACACTTTTGGCGGTGGAGAAGATCTGGGGCAAGGTTTCCCCACAATCGATCCACATAAGTCATTATTGGCAAAACTGCAAGAGAAAAAAAAAAAAACAAAATTAGCAAAGGGTGGAAATAAATAAATAAATAAATCTCAATTTAAATCAGAGCTACATGGACCAATGGATTGAGGATCATGATACAAATTCGCTTGAGTAGAATTTTTAATATTAATTGTTTATTATATTTTATATAAACTTTGTTAAACAAAATATGAGTATTTGCATATAAAATATTTCTCAATTAGTATTTCTTGTTTTTTTTATTTAATTAGTAAAAATATACTAGAATATAAAATTAAATATGATTTTAGTTCAGATTGTCCGTCATTTGATTTACAGTGTGTTGGATCGTGTGGCAATTTAATAGAACCATACAAACTTAAGTTAAACAAGTCATTTCATGTGAATATTTATTTCACCTCACATGAAATTGTTGTCAAGAATCAAGATTCAAGTGGGACTGCACGAAATTCATCCTAATGGTGCAATAATAATCATGATTCTAGATTTTTTTTTTCAAATTTTTAATGATTTTATGCGTGGTAAAATTTAATCTGATAAAATCATTGAGCTTAATTTGCTAAGTAGAATAGTATTTTGGTTGAATTTTTTACTAATTGAGATAGGTTTGAATCAACTAAATTATACTCAGGTTGAGTTGTAATCGAATTATTCAAAGTCATACGTATTGGCCGAAATCCGAAATTTAAACCCTTGGTTCGACTACAAATTGGGTTGTATTGACCCAATTAAAACAAAAGTTATGCATACAACTCTCTCATAAAGCTGAATAATAAATAATATTATCATGAAATCTCTTGTATGTCATCATTCCTATAGAACTTAATATATAGGTAGTGATGTTTCCACGGGAGGTTTATATAATCAGACTTTACCCTTTGTATAAATAGTAAAATTGGTTCGCCGAAATTTTACCCTTCGTATGAACAGTGAAATAGCTCCAGAAATTCGCATTAACAGTCAAATCGACTCGCGAAATTCGTATGAGCAGTAAATTGGCTCACCTAAATTTTATTGTTCATGGAAAGAGTGAAATTGGCAATATACTAAAATTTATGTCGGATTACACAAAATATTCGTAGGAGCATCGCTGCCCTAATATATATCTAAATATTCTTTAATGTATATGATGGTGAACGAACCTAAGAGGAGTGAAATATGCAAAGGAGCCGTTGCTCGGTACTTCTCCTGTGAGCTTGTTACTTGATAAATCCCTGCAATTATAATTACATTGGATCATGCTGAAATTAGAAGAAAAAAAACTTAAAATATAGTAAATATAAGCCATATTTGTTTGTATATGAAAAAAAGGGATTAACTACTTACAGTACTTGGAGCTTGCTAAGATTTGTGAGGGACATAGGAATGGAACCAGACAAGCTATTGTTGTTAAGTCGACTGTCCATTCATAAGCATTTAATCAGCAAACAAAAAAGGTTAGAATTATAAAGATCATGATAGAGAGATTTTGGGATTACAAAAATAAAAAAGAAATTTCTATTTCAAGAGCCATTGACATAAATTAAACTTTTTAAAAAATTACGCATAAATACAAATTAAAATATTAAAAAATGGGGCAAAAGATGAGGAAGCAACGACATACAGGAGTCTTAATTTTGACAGCTTGCCTAATGTTGATGGTATTGGTCCTGCAAGATTGTTTTGATAGAGATCTAAGCTCACCAAATTCTTCAAATTTCCAAGTTCCACAGGGATGGATCCACTGATGTTGTTGCTGAAAAGTTCGCTGCAAAGACAACAAAATAAAATAATTTGCAGAACTGCGACCAAAATAGTAAACAAAAAGAGAATATAATTCAGTCGAAAGTGGTGCTTATGGATGTTTACATGTTTATCTTCTGCACATTTTTTTTGTCCTTTCTTAATGGGTCTTCTAAAGGTTTTTTCAAGAGCTCTAGAGGTATTCGATAAGTGATCCACTCTCTCCTGCTCTTTTCAGTATGGTTGTTGAATCTTTAAGGCTCCTCTTCTCCAAAGCAGTAGATTTCAACCTATTTCAGAGATTCAGAATTGGGACCTCTTCATTGCAGATCAATCATTTACAGCTTGTGGATGATACTATTATTTTTTGTGAGGCTAATGAGGAGTACGTTATAAACCTTCGATGCATGCTTAGGTAGTTTGAGCTGGCTTCTTCCCTCCAGATCAATTACCTTAAAAGTGAAGTCTACGGCATCAATTTGGACAATAACGAGCTTATTTCTCTTTCTGAACTCTTGGGATGTGTCTCTTCTTCTTTTCCTTCCACTTATTTGGGGTTGCCCCTGTGCATTGGTTCTCCTGGCTATTCGTTGTGGGAGCCCATCATTCATAAGTTTAGCAAACGCCTTGCCTCGTGGAAAGGAAAGTACTTATCTTTCGGTGGGCGAATCACCTTACTCAATTCTATTCTCAATGCCCTGCCTATTTACTTCTTGACTGCTTTCAAATACCCCCATAAAGTAATTCAATCGATGGAAAGGATCATGAGGAATTTCCTTTGGGGTGATCATGAGGAATCAAAGAAATATCACTTTGTTTGTTGGGACCAAGTTTCTCTCCCCACTGATGCTGGCGGTTTGGGGGTACGTCCTGTTAAGGCCATTAACATTGCTCTTCTCACTAAGTGGCTGTGGAGACTGGGAAATGACGACGATGCTCCTTGGAAAGCTATTATTAAATGCAAGTATAGAGTGGAAAGTTTCGGTTGGGATATTAATCCTGCCCCTAGAAGAGCCTCAGGTATGTGGCAAGCTATTGCTGCTTGTGCGACAAATTTAAGGAAGGGATTAGGTGTAAGGTTGGGTGTGGTGACAGAATTAAGTTTTGGATCATACCTTGGACTGATGGATCCTCTCTGGCATCTCGGTTTCCTTCTCTTTTCAACCTACCTCTTTGGCAACATGAAACCATCTCTGATCTCTACTCTTGTAATGGAGACCAGGTCATTTGGGACATTCCTTTTCACTGCAACCTTATCGGCTCTGAAGCAGACTCTTTATATGATCTCCTGATTACCATCTCATCATACATAATCCGCTTGACTGAGGAAGACAGTCTCCTCTGGTGGCCTGACAAGACCGGTCTCTTCTCTATTAAGTCTTTCTTTTCTTGGATTCATCAGATTTCTGGTACTGCCCTGGTTAATCCTAAGATTTGGGCTTCCAAAGCATCGCCAAGGGCAATTGGCTTTCTTTGGACGGCTAGGTTGGGAGAAAATCTTAATTCAGGATAACTTGCAGAGAAGAAGGAGAACTTTGCTTAGTGCTTACCCTCTTTGTCTTCATGCTTCCGAAGAGTTGAATCTTCTGCTCTTTCTCTTCCTCCGTTTGGAGCTCTGTCGTTGACCAGTTTGGTGTGGCTTGGGTCATGCCTTCTTCGGTTGATGAGTTGTCTTTTGCTTGGGACATTGCTTCTGTCTCTCCTAAGTGCTCCTCGTTGTGGACAGCTTTCTTTATTTGCTACTCTCTGGAGCCTATGGTGGGAACGTAATAATAGAGTGTTCAGAGGCACGACTGAATCCAATGATGTGGTCGCTAGACGTAGTCTCACCATATGTGCTTAGTCGGCTGTTTCTCTTCAAGAGTTCCGAAATATCACTATATCTGACATCTCAAGTGCATGGAAAGAATGCACTGATTTATCCTGATTTTTTTCTCTTCTGTTGTTACTGTGGTGGGAAGTTCCTTTCACCTTCTATTTGTTTTTTTTTTAATTTTTGTTTGTATTTGCACCTCTGGTGCCTTTATCAATTAATATATGAACCATTTCAAAAAAATAATATATATACTTATTATATAGTAAACGTATTTCAACTGAGAGGATTGATCTCTAAGCCCTGCAGTATTGATTTTCTAAAAGATAAGAACAAATCTAAATTATAAATGAATTCAATATCGAATTGATTAAAAGCACTAACTTACATGTACTGCAAACTTTTAAGAAGACCAAGTTGTGGGACCAGTTCACCAGATAATGCAGCATTGCCCAGATCACTGAAACAAACACCATGTGTATAAGGTAGTAATTTATGGTTCAAAAACATTGAAGAAAAAAAATTTGATTAATATTTGAAAATTTGGGAATAAATATGTAAATGTCGTGAAATCTTAAATTTTATTAAAGAATTACTTAAAGTCGTACGAAAACGATATTTCGGGCCGAAACAAGTCTAAATTTTGGCTCATTTCGACTAACATTTTGGAATTTCAGTTAAAAAATTTGTAAAATAGAAAATAAAAAATAAAAAATCATCCTTACATTCTTATGACCCTATTCCGATTGTTGCATGTGACATGATACCACGTACATGGATTTTGGAGAGTGGGATCCCAACTCTGTAACACCTGATTAGGATCAATTAAATTGGTCCTAAAGGTGTGCAAAGCATCAGCTGTTGTCAAAAACATGAAATCAATATTAGCACTTCTTAATAATAAAAATAATAAACGTATAAGACCAGTGAATTTGCAAAGAAGATAAATGGGAATTAAAGCTAGAATTATCGAAATTGATTAACGATTAAAATGAAATGTTCACTCGTGCAATGCGTCGCACCTTATTCGTTTTGCACACTTACACGGAGGAAATAGAACATAAAAAAGTTATTTTGATTGAATTGATTAAATTATTTCTTAATTTTTAAATTTAATTATTTAAATTTTACATTTGTTAAAAATACATTTTAACTGATATGATCACCAAATAGAGTTTTCATCACTTAAACTTAAAACTTCATACCCTCTTTAAGCATAGCTTGACTGATCAAATTAAAAAGATTTTTGGTGGTGCAGATATTAGAGTAAATACTTTTGGATTGTATTATTGTATATGAATAAAGGAAAGAAAAATATCAAATACAAGAGACCTTACCCTAATAATGTCAGTTCTGGGATACCCAGCACACATAACTTCAAAAAAATAATGTCGCTTCTTCCTATTTATTATTTATTGGTAAAATTAAAATTAATTAAAATATTAATTCTTTTAAATAAATAAATAAATCTATCAAATATAACTTTAATATAATCACATCTCCTTCCCTCAACATTTTTTTTTTGAATTTATATGTGGGAAACCCAAAGTAAAACCTCTACTGATGAGCTCACTATCCTTAGAGCACACCAAAGTTAGGTTATGGGGACTCGAACTCACAGCTTCCCGCTTCATGTTAAGAGGAAAAAAAAGTAGAAAGGAGAATTAGAAGAGAGGATAAGAGAGACGCAGACCTTCTATGTTAGCATGAATTGTGGTGAATAAAGAAAGAGAAAGAAAGATGAAGAACACCAGAGCCAAAGCCATGAAATCTCTGCCGATAACTCCCATCCCTTCTCTCTCTATTTCTTGCCTTACTCTGCTGCCCAAAACCTTTTTAAAGAGGGGCAAAGCCTCTATGGCAGGAGTTTCGGATCCAGTCAAAGTCAACAGTCAAGGCCGGCCATTTACCAGTCTGAGTAAAAAAGGAGAGTAAAATAACATATCTCAAGTACTAAATTCTCAATCAAAATCTCCATTAAAAAATGCCTCTTGTTTGATGTTTCTCTGAGCGCGTGGAAAAGGAGAAGTTGCCCTCTCTCTGCAACTCTGTATTCTGCTAAAATGGTTCACTTTATCCGTGGTTTCTTCTTATTTTATATTTTTATTTCGTCCAAGACATTTGCCAAGAACGACTTGATTGGATTAAAAAAATTTATACAGGACACTGGGTTTCTAATTTTTCAGTGGGAGTGAGGTCTTAATTGACCTGGTGAGTCGATGGAGTCGTACATTGTAAATCAAGTTTTGAACTAATTGAGTTCTCAATTATCTCGTTGAGTTACCCAATTTGATCATGTGTTAATCACTTGATTAAGGTTAAAGTAGCAGTGTAACTTGGTAAGGTCGATCTGGACTGAACCAACCAAAAATATCAGCAGGTCAATTCAATCCATTTAAAATGGATTAATGGGAAATTGCTCAGAAAAGAGAGGCCACTTTCTTGGAATTTTCTTCTTCTTTCTTTGACTATTCTCATCTCATTTGGATTTTGGAAAGATTCCATTCAAGACAGAGGAAGCATTTAAGAGGCAAACGTTGGCTACCAATCTGCTTAGATTCGTACTTAAGAAATTTTGGAAGCTTTTGATGCAGACATATGTGGACGTAATCAAAATTTTAATTTTAATCTAAGTAGGTACGTTAGCAATTTACCAAGCTCGGGCTCCAATACGAAAGATCAAAATTTTATTTTCGATCCGAGCGGGTGCATAAGCAATTTGGGCCAGCCCAAAGTCCAAGGTGAGCCTCTTTAAAATGGGCTAAAATTTGAAGCCCAATTAAGATGAAGACCTAACATTGGAAGATTGGAGAATGCCAAATATTTTGGAATTGGGACACCTTGTGGTAATAAAACTCAGCCCACCACGTTGGCTGATTGTACGATTAAGTTTCCATGGTCGGTTACTTGTTAGTTTAGGAATTTGCAATTGCTTTAGGAAATATTGTTCGAGTACTACTAGCTTTAGGATTATTTTTAGTTTTAATATTTAGTAGTTGTTTTTAATTAGGATTGTGAGGGTCGGCTCACCATGTTTTGGATATATATATATATATATATATATATATATATATATATATATATATCTATATAATCAGTGAGAGGGAGATGTTATGAATAAATTTTGTGTGTTTTCTTCTAGCAAAACAAGGTTGTTTTGTTTATGATTGAGGCTACAACACGTTGCAGAATTGTGAATCAGCCGGACATAGGTGTCACTGATTTGAAGGTCAATTGTATTCCTTCTAGCAGTTTGCCTGCTGTGTTTCTCCAAAGTCTGGTCACTAGTTTGCTGGCCTTGGTTTTGTCTTTCTCCTTCTTGCAGTGCAAGTAGAAATCAGGCAAAAAGGCAAGAGGATTTGCTGCTGTTCAAGACCAATATTCATTGGTGATCAGGTCTATTGCAGAGAGGCGTCTATCCATCTGCTGAATTTGTTCCATACCCAGTTTGAGCCTAGACGTGTGTCCGATGGTCTATTGGAGATCAATCGAGAATTTGGGCGGCATCAGGTATTGTTGTTTCTTGAACTATTCAACATAGTTATTTTAATTTATTTCGCTATCGAGTTATTCAAAATATTATTCAAGCTTACGCTATAATTCAAGATTTGATATTTTTAATCCTACCTAGCCTATACCAAAGCAGAGACTACACAAAAGTCAATAGAGGAACCAATTAAAAGCCTTAAACAAAATAGATGGACCAATTCAATTGTATTCAAAGAAGAAAAGTCTCTAGACTCTGGAAATTTCTAAATTGACTGTCAATAGAAAGACCAATAAAAACCAAGTCAATACAACGTGCTTAAAGGATTAGAGGCCTATATTAGGATATCATTTCCAGGGCGGAGAGACTCAGTTGGTGACCTCTTCTTTCACAGCCATGGGTGTGTTTGGAATTCTAAGAGAAGCCCTGAAAATCCCTCAAAGGAATGGAAAGCTCCTGTTTTACATTGCCCTTCTCTTCATCATCTCCTCCTCTCTCATGTTCCTTGGCAACCATTTCACCATCAATCCAGTGCTCGCCGACGTGCTCGTAAAGTCGTCTCTCTTGCGTGATCAGGACCACAGAAACTCCATGTACATGAAACTAAAATCCAGTATAAAAAATGACATAGGTTCTTCTCCTTGGTGAGGGGTCAATCTATATTGCTGCGTCATGTGTTCTATCAGTCTTCACTACAGCAGCAATCACTTATGCATCGGCAGCGAGTTACACTGGTAAAAACTTGAATCTCAGTGAGTTGCTTTCCAAGATAGGAAGCACATGGAAGAGGGTAGTGATCACTTGGTTGTTTATCATACTTTTCTCCATCGGTTTTGTTGCTCTTGCTCTTACTTTAGCCGGTGTAACTACGGTGCTCGCCCGCGTGTCGGTCGCCTCCGCCACAATTGGTGCTCTGGTGGGTGTTCTGTTGCTGCTTCTTTTAGTCCTATACTTGGCTTTGATTTCGAAAATGGGTCTTGCTGCTTCAATATTAGAAGAGGGAATTTACGGGATGGGGGCACTCGGGAAAGCTGAAGAACTCATCAAAGGGAGAAAGAAAGATGGGAATTTTCCTCTCTTTTGTCCTAGCCCTAATTTTCCATGGTCATTATGATTTTTGGTTCCTGGAGTGGAGATGCCAATCACATAGGAATAGGGCTAGTTTTGATAGGAATTAGCAGCTTATATGATCTCTTCGTCTCTGTAGCCTACACAATATTTTACTTCGAGTGCAAGAAGACGCTGGGAGAGAAAATAGAAATTGAAGTGGGAAATGGGTACAATCTTGTTTCCACAGTTCCTCATGTTGATCCTTCTCTTCTCTAAATCAGCTACTCAGGGTATAAAATAAGATTATTGTTAAACCCATGAGTAGGACTCATATAGTATCTCTTGCTTTATGGGTTTGTTCCTACTTCCCAGTATGTAAGATTGAAGTTTGGGCTGTTTTGGCAATGTTATGTAAGTATATTAGAAATGAATAAATAAGAGGTTTCCAGTTGATTAAATGTGTAATTCTTTTGTCTACCTTTGACTTTAAGCTACGCTCTTACGGCTTGTGAATGTTGAATAGCAATTATGTTATGAATTTTTTTTATGATTAAGAAATTCAAGACCCCTATCTCTCTTCGAGTAAAAAAAAAATATTGAGTAAAACTCGGGATGCACCACTCATGTTGTGATGACCATTGCTCTAAAAAGCTATCTAGAGATATTGATTAGATAATCAGGCTCGATGCAGGGTCTATCTATATACAAAAATTAGGCTAATGGTTCAACAACCTAGCGTTTAACGGTAGATGATTGTAAAAACAAAAACATAAAAAAAAATTGGTAAATGGTGAAAGTGATTTGTTTGACCAGCTTGTTTCAATCTTCTACCAATTTGATCAACTTTTCATCCAGCAGCTCATTTTAATACCAAAACCCAACTTTAGAAGATGGTTTTGGTTGAAGGGTTTCAATTGCGCAATTCAAATTTATTGTCATGAGTCTCATCCTTTTAAAATAATTCACACTAATATTTTAGAACACTGTATGGCTATGGTAGACTTGATAGTAGCTGTTGTAAGAAAACAAAGAGTAACAAAAGATAAATAATTTAGGGTAGCGATCCTCACACGAGTATTTTATGTAACGAGACATAGGATTTAAGATATTGCCTATTTAACCCTTCCACTACCGTACGAAAGCATTTTAAAAAAATTCAGTGATCCAGTCAGTGATTTGATTTTTTGTTCTGTATGAAAAAACAGTCTCACTTAGATAAATTTCAGTGAACCAGTTAGTCAGCCAATTTATATCGCAGTGGAAGTGTTCGAAAGGTAAAATGGGCAATAAAGTAAAACCCGTGTTGGATTGCACAAAACTCCAGTAGGGAGGATTGTTATCCATAATTTAAGTTGATTGGTTGGATGGATGAAAATGACTAATGCACTTATTCTTGAGAGGAAGGATCTCCATTTATCATCCAAACAGTAAAAATGATAATGATGGATGATAGCATTTGAGATAAGTGGAGCCCATTATGAAAGTCACGCCATTTATTAGGCATTACTTACGTATTTATAGCCATATAATTCATCAAATTCTCTTAAAATGTTGAACCCACTATTGGATAGATGAAGAAATAGTTCTCATTTGATCATTTCAAACATTGAATATGCATATAAACGTGTGTACAAAAATTATTGAATGATTTGGATTTTTTCTCAAGTGGGCCTTATATGTCTTAAATACTGCCATCCACTCTCATCCTTACAGGATGGAAAGATTCCTTCGTTTTTAATTTATAACTATCTAGTAAGAAGTAGGTGTCGTGGTTGATTTAATTTTATAATTTAGGAGAAACCTCGAGCACATCTCAGCCGGATGTTGTCACGTTGACTGAATGCATATGCCTAGCTCTTCTAAAACCCCTAAAACACCCCAAGTTAATGCTGTTGAGACTTGAATTAGTGAGCTCCCTCTTCTTGAGACTGAAAATAATCAGTTGAACTATTGAACATTGGGTAACTTAATAAAATATAATTAATCATAATTCACAAAACAAGGTAGAAAGTTTTAGATTATAAGTATAATGTTTTGATTTGAAATGTCACAAATCTAAAATTTATTGCATTCACTATGATAATTCTTGGCAATCAAATGGATATTAACTTTTTTTGATAGACAACTATTAAAAATGAGATTATAATTTTAAATATAAATAATGGAAGTAATACAAATGAGTAATGGAAAAACTGCTACTCATCTATAAAATGAGTTATCATGTAGTCAAAATGATATTATCTTTGACTAGTTATAAGTAGAGAAAAATGGAAAGATTTTATAGAAAAAAAATATCCAACGGTACACATTTATCATATTTTTATATTATTTATAAAAGTTTAGTGAACAAGTTGAAGTTTACCTTAAATCCTTAATCATGAACAAAGAAACAGAAAGAGAAGCAAATGCAAAATAAAAAAGGTCAAAAAAAAAAAAAAGTGACCCTATATTAATGCTACTACTTTTACACAGACAGACCCAAACCCTACGTGTTTAACTATTACACAGAAAATAATCATAGGTCAGAATGTGGGCCCAAAATGAAGCAAGATATGTGCTGTCTAGGGCCAGGAAAGCTGGACCAGCCGCGCACAGCTCAAAGCATCCGTGTTCGGAGTCGAAAGATCGGTTTGGCCGAGATATTTTGGCTGAGATTTTTTCTCTCTCCTCAATTTTTTTAAAAAAATCTCAGCTTTTTTTATTGGAACAAAATCATTTAAAAAAATAAAAAAGGCTGTTTTTCAAAAAAAAATTAAAAAATATAAATATCGGCTGAGATATCAACTGGGCCCACGACTGATACTTGTTTTTTTTTTACCTAGCTAATACGATACGTATCGGCCGAATTTTATACCTCTGGTGTAAAAGTGTAGAATGTTTCAAAACTTGTCCTAGATGGGATCGAGACATGAGATGGGATGGGCTTGGTTTCAAGTCATCATCGTTTAGGTGTTTTGGGCCGGCGCCGTAATTTCATAATCACAACCATCTGTTCTTTTGGCCCTTTTTGGGGTATATGCAAGATTGGAGGTTATGAGTGCAGCCCATTTAGTTTCGGAGGTTTAGTAATTGAGCTAAATCCGGCCCACTTGCCCAAGTCATTATCTTCCACTCATTCCCAATACCCTTATTATAATGCAAATAGGTCTAGGCCTGTGTCATACCCAAACCCGGTTAAAGACCAAAAACAGATTACTTCTCATCTTTCATTAGTTTTTCTTTTAGTTTTTTAACCTATGGATTTTAACTATGGTATGAAGTTTTATTATAGGATCTAGATTCACATCCAATATGTCGAGAACATGAAAGTATTCTACTCCCTTCACTCCATTTTAGTTGTCTCATTTTAAACATTTGTATTATTTAAAGAACTTGAATTTGACTTTAAACCACTATGTAACTGAAATATGATTCTCATTCATTTCAACACACTTTATGCTACTCAAGTATAAATAGGACAACTATTTTAAGACAATTCCAAAATTCATACGAAACAATTAAAATAGGACATAGGGGTACTATTTTTCTATACATATTTATTATAATTTTTATATAAACCAACATTCAGGTTTTTGGGCCTCTGTGTACAAGCCCAACCGGACCTGATCATGAAAATGTGCGTGAAAATTGAGCTGAGCTCAATTAGTATTCACCATTCAGGCTAAACTTTAATATTTATGCCTTTTTAATATTTATTCAAAGGGTAAAAAGATTGGATTTTCTGTCCATAGAATCAAGTATTGGTGAATTATGTATTGACGAACATAATACATATCAAATTGCCAGTATGCAAATTGCTGATACTTGATGGTGTTTCGGCTGATACTGTAATTTATTTATTTTTATTTTAAATTGGTTTTGACCTATTTTCAAGCTATTTTCACTGATACCTTTTTAATATAAAAATTTTTTAAAACAACTAATTTAATTTTAGAGTTATTTTGAGTAATATTCATCAATTTATATTATTTTAATCTTCAAGTTTTAGCTCTAAAATAATCTCAAAATTTGAGTTCTTGTAAAACTAATTTCATGAAATAATATACTGTGGTTATGGAATTCAATGGAGATATTTTAATGACATTGACATAGTTTTTAAAGTGTACGTGTGATTTTATAAGATTTTTCTGAAAATTTGATAAAAGTCAAAATTTTTAAGATACTTTCCTTTTTCAATTTCTTGTAAAATAATGAATAAAATGATATACAATTTTTTCTACAATTAAATGAAGATCTCTTAATGTGATTGGTTGAGTTTTTAGAGTCTTTGTCTAATTTTTTTAATATTCCAACATTTTTATAAAACTCAAAAAAAAAAATTATAATAAAAATATTATAAATTGGAATATAAGACACGTGCCACTAGAAATTTCTAAAATGGGATCTAGCAAATCATCCTGGACTTTGACTTTTTTAAATCAAAAGAAAATTATTTAATAAATATTTTTAGTTATGATGCTCAGATTAAATCTAAGTGATTCATTCGAATGAATCAGTCTGATTCATTCGAATGAATCAGTCTGATTCATTCAATCAGACGGGTGAACAGTAACCCGTGTTGATGTTCACCCGTTTCATTCATTCGAAGACGTGTGAACAGTAACACGGGTGAACAGTAACCCGCGTTACTGTTCACTTGTGAAATTCATTCGAACGAATCGGTTTAACAGAGGGATTCGTTCGAACGAATCAAAATGGGACGGGGTTGTGTCCATTCGAACGAATGGCGAAATGAACTGGGAATTCGTTCGAACGAATAGAAACGCAGGGGCAAAATGGTAATTAGCCACCTCCACCCGAAAATTGGTGTGTAGAGGCAGAAAATCTGGGTGTGTAAACGGAGACCCTATTTTTATATTATTTATAAAAGTTTAGTGAACAAGTTCAAGTTTACCTTAAATCCTTAATCATGAACAAGAAAGAGAAAGACAAGCAAATGCAAAATAAAAAAAAGGTCAAAAAAAAAAGTGACCATATATTATTACTACTACTTTTACACAAGACAGACCCAAACCCTACCTGTTTTAACTATTACACAGAAAATAATCATAGGTCAGAATGTGGGCCCAAAATGAAACAAGATATGTGCTGTCTAGGGCCAGGAAAGCTGGACCAGCCGTGCACAGCTCTAAGCATCTGTCTTCGGGGTCGAAAAATTGATTTCGCCGAGATATTTTGGCGGAGATTTTTTCTCTCTCTTTAATTTTTTTTTTTAAAATCTCGGTAGGTTTTTTTTTTAAACAAAGTCATTTAAAAAAAATGAAATGACTGTTTTTCAAAACAAAATTAAGAAATATAAAAATCAGCCGTGAAATCAACTGAGCCCACAATCGATATTTATTTATTTTTTTCTATCTGGCCGATACGATATGTATCGGCCGAATTTTATACCCCTAGTGTAGAAGTGTAGAATGTTTCAAAACTTGTCCTAGACAGGACCGAGACATGAGATGGGATGGGCTTGGTTTCAAGTCATCGTTTACATGTTTTGGGCCGGCTCCGTAATTTCATAATCACAACCATCTGTTCTTTTGACCCTTTGTGGGGTATATGCAAATTGCAAAGGTTGGAGGGTATGAGTGCAGCCCATTTAGTTTCGGAGGTTTTGTAATTGGGCTAAATCCAGCCCACATGCCCAAGTCATAATCTTCCACTCATTCCCAATACCCTTATTATAATGCAAATAGGTCTAGGCCTGTGTCATGCCCAAACCCGGTTAAAGACAAAAAACAGATTACTTCTCGTCTTTCATTAGTTGTTTTTTTAGTTTTTTAACCTATGGATTTTAGCTATGGTATGAAGTTTTATTATAGGATCTAGATTCACATCCAATATGTCGAGAACATGAAAGTATTCTACTCCCTTCACTCCATTTTAATTGTCTCATTTTAAACATTTGTATTATTTAAAGAACTTGAATTTGACTTTAAACCACTATGTAACTGAGAGATGATTCTCATTCATTTCAACACACTTTATGCTACTCCAGTATAAATAGGACAACTATTTTAGGACAATTCCAAAATTCATACGAAACAATTAAAATGGGACATAGGGGTACTATTTTTCTATACATATTTATTATAATTTTTATATAAACCAACATTCAGGTTTTTGGGCCTGTGTGTACAAGCCCAACCGGACCTGATCATGAAAATGTTCGTGAAAATTGAGCTGAGCTCAATTAGTATTCACCATTCAGGCTAAACTTTAACATTTATGCCTTTTTAATATTTATTCAAAGGGTACAAAGTTTGGATTTTCTGTCCATAGAATCAAGTATTGGTGAATTATGTATTGACGAATATAATACATATCAAATTGCCAGTACGCAAATTGCTGATACTTGATGGTGTATCGGCTGATATTGTAATTTATTTATTTTTATTTTAAATTGGTTTTGACCTATTTTCAAGGTATTTTCACTCATACCTTTTTAATATTAAAATATTTTAAAGGAAGTTATTTAATTTTAGAGTTATTTTGAGTTATATTCATCAATTTATATTATTTTAATCTTCGAGTTTCAGCTTTAAAATAATCTCAAAATTCGAGTTTTTGTAAAACTAATTTCATGAAATAATATGTTGTGGTTATGAAATTCAATGGAGATATTTTAATGACATTGACATAGTTTTTAAAGTGTACGTGTGATTTTCTAAGATTTTTCTAAAAATTGATAAAAGTCAAAATTTTTAAGATACTTTCCTTTTTCAATTTCTTGTAAAATAATGAATAAAATGAAATACAAATTTTTCTACAATTAGATGAAGAGCTCTTAATATGATTGGTTGAGTTTTTAGAGTCTTTGTCTAATTTTTTTAATATTCCAACATTTTTATAAAACTCAAAAAAAAATTATAATAAAAAAATTATAAATTGTAATATAAGACACGTGCCATTAGAAATTTCTAAAATGGGATCTAGCAGATCATCCTGGACTTTGACTTTTTTAAAATCAGAAGAAAATTATTTAATAAATATTTTTATTTATGATGCTTAAATTAAATCTAAGTTTAAAAGATAAAATGAGAATTTCATTGATTTTGGTTCCTCATAGAGTAGACATCATATATATGGCCCGTTCAAGTTGGGCGGGTTCTAACCAAGGCTACATGAGAAGTCCGGTCCGAATTTGAATTCAGGTAAGATTAGGCCTAATTTAAGCATTGGCCTGTAAGTCTGAATTTAAGTCATAACTTATAAAAATTTATTTTTTAATTATTTAACTGGTTATCTCTCACCTTAGAAAGTGGAAAGTTGCAGGTTCAAATTCTCATGACCTAATCTTAGTGTATTCTAAAGGTAGTAGGTCACCCATGAGAATTTTAACAAGATTGTGTCTGAATTTTCTATATATAAATTTAAAAAATATATATATAAAATTTATATAAGATATTATTTATATTTATAACAAAAACAAATAGAAACCTACTTTAGGCCTTGACCCACAAAATATTTTATAGATTTATCCATTATAAACATTCAAAAATATTATTAAGAGGATATAATAGTGGTTGATGATTACAATAACCTGCTGGCTGCTGCAACATTCATATCTATCCCACCTAAACCATGCCATTCTACATCTCTAAGGGGGAGAAAAAAAATGTCTCATATTTCACCATAATTAAATTATTAAGTTTGGTAGGTTCCTAATTGTCAAATGATTATGACTGCAACCAAGAAAAAGTCATCCGTTAACATGACTATTGATGGGAAGGTGACATTCACAACGTGGACAAATAGTGGCCATTGGTTGGTACTTTTCCAGTTTTCCATGCACGGATTGAAAATTTCATGAAGATAAATTGCTTAAAGCAATTGTCAATCTATATCTATCGGGGTACATATATCGGCCGATGATATCATTCGGTTTTTAACCGTAGAATAGAAACGGCTTATACGTATTTTATGACTTGTATAGTAATTATATTGATTGATATAGTTGATATCTCGTCGAATCATTTGGATCTAATATTAGCTGATATGATTAATATCAGTATTTAAAAAAAAAAAAGTAATAAACTCAAGTCAAAAAATCGGCCGATATCGGCTCAATATCAACCCAGATATCGGTCGATATTTACATTTTCAATTTTTTTTTCAAAAAACAATTATTTTTTCAGTTTTTTTATATTTTTTTATTCAGAAAAAATAAAATAATAAAATAATACCGATATTTAAAAATAAAAAACAAAACCAAGAGAGAGAATTATATCGGTCGAATTATCGGCTGAGCCATTTCTTTCACCCCTGATGGGTACCATATGAAATTTTGAATGAAAAGAAAAGGAAAAAAAAAAGGTGTTTGAAGTGTTTAGCCAAAGTTTACATTGAATAATTAAAAAAATGAATGGTTAGGATGGAGACATCATGCAGCTGCCCAAATTAAAAGAGACAGCTCAATTTCATAAGAAGATGTTGGAAAATTCTAGAAACATTGGGAAGACTTGTCACCCTAACAAGGGAAATAATCAGGAATGTAGGGTTGTAAGGGATTAGAGAATTCAATTTTAGCAAACAACTTGTCTTTTTTATATTCAGACAAAAGAGTTTTATATGAAGTTTAATTAATATAAATTTAAATTGTTAACATACTTATTTTCTCATTTATAATAAATTAATAATGATTTTTATTTTAATAGTTGGAAAATTAATAAATTTCATTACAAAATGTTTCCATTCAATTATCAAGTTAGAGAAAGGAAGAACTCTCTTTTGGAATTTAGCTTCCACTTTACCCACCACAAATAATTCTAATATGTAAATAAAATATTGGAAACCTTTTTGATAAAAATATGACGATCAATGTTAGGCATCATTAAACCTAATCACAATCTCTCTAAAATATAATTAAATATGATTAAAATGGATGAATTTAGTACAAATTAAGAATATCCACCTAACCAAAAGGCTAGATTTTTTTTTGGTTGAAACGTGTTGAAACTTCTTTATGAGTTGGATTGGTGGCAGGGAAAGAATGGTCAATCCTCATCTACATGCCTAGAGATAAAGATAAAGAATGAAAGAAATAATAATAAAAAAAAAAAAAACACCCACCATCCAACACACAAAGAAACAAAGAAAGAAACAGGCATAAGACATAAAATATAAAGACTTTTGATAAAATATTGTTTGTCATGATCCCTTTGGTAACGCAGTTTCAATTCAAAACAAAGAAAAACACTTTTTGCTGAGTGATTGGAGAGGATTGTGCTAATCTCTTCTTTAAGATTGTGTTAATCTCTTCTTACACTCAAATTTCCAATTTTGAGATTTTGTCGGCCACTTTATCATAGTTTCACGTGTTCTTTTGACAGAGTAAAAAAAAATTAAGAGAATTGTTCTGTAATATTACTGTATAAATAGAAAAATTTGTACATATTTCAAAGATTAATTAGTAGTTTTTAGAGACTCCGACACCTTTATCTTTAAAAAAAGTTATATTATACAATACATTTCACCATTAACCTGACCATCATAAATAACAAAAATTAGTTAATAGCTTATTTTTTCATCTTAAAAATCAAAATCAAAATAATTTAATAAATTCTATTTAAAATAATTTAATTACACTAGTAATAATTTATCCATCCCTCAAATCTTCTTATCATAAAATAGGAGTCACTTTGAAACACACCCAAACTTTTTAACCATAGCCATATATGGATAAACGAAACTTGAAAGATAATCCAAGTCCCTGTACAGGACATCAAGAGCACCTAAACAGCAGATCAGGTGGGCCACAATTTTTTTCACAAAATACGGTGTCTCATTGGCTCAAAATGGGTCTAATTTTTTTGGATAACATAAATATTCGATGTGAAACTAATCCTGCAGACATGAATAAATCTTGGAATCCACATACATCGATTGAAATATATAAAAAATGATTCATTTAAATTGAATGTGAATCAAATTTAAAATTCCATTTTATGAAGTGGCCCATGTTGACCGTGAAATCAACCAAAATGGGTCTAATTGATGGCATGAAAAGGAGATCCGAACAGATACAAGGCATCTGTCTCCATTACATGGGTAAGATACTAAAGAAAGTCTATGATGGTTGGATCTTGATAGTTCATATGGGCAATCAATTATTTAATTTTGGTTGAAAAAATTAAAGACATGGAGGACTACCCAATGATACATTAACGAGTACTGAAAAATAAAAAATAGGAAATTAATGGACGATAGGTTTATCTAAAATCTAGACCCAAAGAGATAAGGTTCCAAAGTCTAAAGCACTGGTGAACTTCAACCTGTCACAAAGGCCAAGTGTGAGTGCCTTTGTCTTTTGAGAGGGGCCAAGATATCCTCCCAAGTCCTAACCCAATTTAAGAGCTCGTACTATATAATTGTAAACTATAAAATGTCTTAACTTATCTATAATAGGTTCGCTTTCACAATACATTTTTTTATTTTACAAAATAGTAAAAAAAAAAAAAAAAACTTGACTTTAATCTAAGTCTAAATTAAAAACAATTTAGATTCACTTTATTCTAAATTAAACTCACATTTTATATAAATTAGATTAGACCACCTATATTATAAGTCGGTCCAACCTAAATTATACCCAAGTTGCAACTGATATTTTTCATTAAAATATTTAAAATTTAGAAAATAATATATAAATATATGCACCGACTGGCATCGGCTAAGCACATGCTCTGTATTGATGGAATATGGAACCATGTTTCATGTTTTCTCGTTCATTGAAGAAGGTTAGGCGGGACCCACATGGTTAGGTCGCTTTCCCTTTCCAAGATATATATATAATAATAAATTTAGTCTTACCAACGTTAGGATAAAGTGGGACCTAATTGCCTCGTCCTCGTGAATAAAATAAAATGAGTGGTGCCAACAAAGTAGAAGCTAGAACTAGGGTTTGGATAATTGGATAACCATCGTCTCAGTCAAGTACAAGTGGCAAGAAAGATTTTTTAATAAAAAAATCATTATATCGATATAAAATAATAAAATTTCATCATTAATTAATAATTCAAATTATGTATTTTTTATTTTTAAAATTTAAATGAATATAGGCGATTATTTAAAAAATTAAACGGTATAAAATTGAAATTCATTTAAAAAAATATTTTAATGTAAATTGTAAAAAGAAAAAATTAATAGAGTTCTTGTTTTTCTCCTGATTGCAAATTCAATGCCACAGCTTGCACTTTCACATCTTATCATGGCCGAACTAAACCCACGTCTATATTTTAAATTTCAAGGTACGTTTTCCTAACACTTATGCACTTCAAAATATCTATCTATTTGGAGAAACTTTATATATAATGAGGTAAGGATAATAGATAAATAGAATGTCTTTAAAAATTAATTAGAGATTCACATGATCAGATGAAATATGTACAGGATTATATAAATAGGATATATATAAAATTATATGGGCGGCTATTCTAACATGGACAAACTCTTTTAGTGGACACGAGTTTTAATAAACTTCTCATTTTACTCTCATCTATCTGTAAAAAAAAAAAAAAATTCAAACATTCAGAATTTGGTTCACTTTTCAGTGAATCGGTGCACCGATCGGATCAGTAGAAAACAGAAATTTTAAGAAAGTGATTCAATCGGTGCGAAGATGTCTGAATGTCTCATTTTTAAAAAATTTCGTACGAATGGATAGAGGCAGAGTGGAAAGTTCAAAAAACTTGTGTATCATAAAAGACTATTCTCCTGTTAGGATAAGCACCCTAAATATACTTATATTTTAAAATTGCATGATATGAACCCAATGAAATATAAGTCATATCAATGACTATTTTTAATCAAAATCACTAAAAAAATTATATTTTATTTAAATTTCAATTCAATTAGATGTATAACAATTTAATGCACCAGCATCATCATTAAATTAAATTTATTATGAAAAAAAAACTTATTTAATTATTTTATTTATATCTTAAAAAATAATAAATTACAGTGATTGTATGAATCTCATATTTAATACTAATAGCTTCGTACTAACCTATCTATCTATTATTTTATTTATAACATGCGTCCCATCCCTTTCATAAATATTCATGAAGATATCACCCCACACAATGTTTGCTTACTACCATATCTGTGGGCCCCAAGATCGCATTTACATGTGGCCCACCATTTGAACGGTCTTGATCGAACATGGGAATTGGGAAGTAAATAGGCTTTTCAAGCTAGACCATAAAACGAGCGGTGACGTGTCCAATCTGGCACAAACGGATACGGTCACATTCCTGTGCCACGTCATCCTTCACGCCGGCTTAGGTTTTCTTCATACTCCCGCCCGCGGCAATCTAACCGTTGACATTTCTCCACCTGTCACAAATAGGGACGCGTGGGCGGCTGTAGGCGCGTGAAAGATCAAAAGCGGAAAGAGTCCTTGCGAGGTGAGAGAAAATGTATCGTTATCTTAAAACACGCGCCAGCTGGAGCTTATCCAGTGCGTGACCGGAAGAGCGTTTTACAGCTGTAAAGGAAAGGGCATTATACGGACACGTGGCAGTTCAACCGCCACTATCGGCAGATCTCGGAAACCCAAATGACGAAAAAACCCTTGTCGCACGTTCTCTCCTTTCCGTCGTATTTTTCACTTTCCCACGAAGCAACCTTATCTCTTACCAAGTTACCGTAGAAAGTTAGAAACCATACTGACTCAGGCTCTTTCAACGGCCATCTTCTGCACCCTCTTATAACCTGTTATTTCCCGTATAGATGTTGGTCCACCAGATTAAATATCCTTCGATAGATCAAAATAAATACTGAAAATCAACTACGTATTTTGGTGGTACTTATGTAAATACGAAAGAAATTGTATTGCATAACAAAAATCATATAGATTTTTTTAAATCGATACGTATTAGTTTAGAAATTATGGATATGTATAAAGTATACATATCAGCTAATACATTATATATTGTCTGTACAAGTTGCATCGTAGCTGATACGTTGAATAATTCAGTCGTATACTCGTATAGATTTAGAAGCTAATATTTTTCATATATAATTTTCTATACCACCTTATAACTTAATATTTCCCATGTATGTGGCCCCACCATCCCCATAAGATTAGATATCTTTCAATAAATCAAGTAAATGTTGAAACTAGCTATTTTGGTGGTACTTGTGTAAAATAGGAAAGAAATTGTATTGCATAGCCGAAATAAAATTGATATGTTTTGTATACCCCTCCACCCCAAGAGAAAGTTGTTTTTACGTCATCTGGGCATGCTCATTTCTCTCTCATTCACAAGATATATTGTTTATTTTTATTTGACAGATATTATTCAATAATTATGTTTATATTAAAATTTAATTATTTATATGATATGAGTCTACTAAATATTATTGATTCTCATGAAATTCACAACAAATCAAGTTTCTCCCACCAACATTTATCACACAAGATTTTTTTTCTCTTGAAAAAAAGTTATTTTCTCTTGTTCAAATACAGTTATCATTTATAAGATAATTTCTACGAGAATGAATTACAACATCGTCTATATTAAGATGATATAAAAGAAATTGGATCTTATTTACATACCCTGTTTTCCTGCCTCTATACACCCATTTCTAAGTGCGAATGGCTAATTATCATTTTGCCCCCACGTTTCGATTCATTCGAACGAATTCCCAGTTCATTTCAGCATTCGTTCAAACAAATGGATAAATACTCAATCCAATTTTGATTCGTTCAAACGAATCCCCTTTATAAAATCAATTCGTTCGAATGAATTGATTTTATAAAGGTGACGAATCCATCATTCATCAGAATGAATCG
The DNA here is from genome assembly GCA_013350335.1 of Chimonanthus salicifolius. NCBI lineage: Eukaryota > Viridiplantae > Streptophyta > Magnoliopsida > Laurales > Calycanthaceae > Chimonanthus > Chimonanthus salicifolius. The sequence continues at coordinate 66,787,382 of CM023536.1, read as the reverse complement.
ATTCATTCTGTTGAATGACTGATTCATTAGAATGAATCGATTTTTTTAAAAATATTAAAGTCATTTTTTAAACCCTGTGTATTTTCAAAATTTCTCAAATTAAATATCCGGACTAATTACGATAATCTGATAAAAATACTTTAATACTTTAAGGTCTTTTGACACTCCTAAATATTTAAAACAAAGTATTTTACAAATAAGGGTATCCCTAGGGTGTGCCAAAAACACATTTAGGGGTGTCAAAAGACCTTAAAATCTTAAAGTATTTTTATCAGGTTATTATAATTAGTCCGGATATTCAATTTGAAAATTTTTGGAAATACACAGTGCTTAAAAAATAATTTTAAAGTTTTAAAGGAGATTTTATTATTTAATATACTATGCACATTATTTTTTAAGCAATGTGTATTTCCAAAATTTCTCAAAATGAATATCCGGACTAATTATGATAACTTGATAAAAATACTTTAATACTTTAAGGTCTTTTAACACTCTTAAATGTGTTTTCGGCATACCCTAAAGATACTCTTATTTGTAAAATACTGTGTTTTAAATATTTAGGAGTGTCAAAAGACCTTAAAGTCTTAAAGTATTTTTATCAGATTATCGTAATTAGTCCGGTTATTTAATTTGAAAATTTTTGGAAATGCACAGTGCTTAAAAAATAACTTTAAAATTTGAAAAAAAATCGATTCATTCTAATGAACCAGCTATTTTCATTCTAATGAATGACTGATTCGTTCGAACGAATCTCTTTTATAAAATCAATTCATTCGAATGAACGGGTGAACATTAACACACATTACTGTTCACCCAGTTCATTCGAACGAATTGATTTTATAAAGGGGATTCATTCGAACGAATCAAAATTGGATGTGGTATGTGTCCATTCGTTCGAACGAATGCCGAAATGAACTGGGAATTCGTTCGAATGAATGAAAATGCGGAGGCAAAATGGTAATTAGCCACCTGCACTAGGAAACGAGTGTGTAGAGTAAGAAAAACTGGATGTATAAACGGGTACCCAAGAAATTACTCTAAAACTTAATGTACAGTGGTTTTTTTTTCCCTTGAGCATGACATCTCATGCATTTCTCTTCTTCAAATATGTAGTTTATCCATTTGAGTGTAAGAGTATTTTCAAATTTTCATTTTTCAAGATTTCAAATATGTTGGGTTCAATCCTTAATAACTTTAATAAAGAGTCATTCATCATAAGATATTTAAAGAGTAAGGTCTCATTGGTTGAACCCAACAATTGTGTGTAAAGAAGCGTGCATATGCTCTGAAAGAATAGTCACGCAATAAATCTGGGCACTTTGATAAAAAAAAAATATTAGACATTTTCATGTTAAAAAGGAAGAGGAAAAGGTACTCCAATACTAAGAAAAATACATATAGAATAATTTTATGAAAAATCCTATTGATCTTTGAATACATTAATTGACAGTTAGATCCAAAAAATTATCCTACGGAAAGGGATTTATATTTTTAGAAAAAGATGAAAATATTATTTTTAAGAAAATGAAGCTATTCAAATTATTGTGCATGTTTGGCTCTTTTCTACTCAAAAGTTGAGGGTAGTAACTACTGACTAGTAAGTAGTTTTTGAATTAAATATGAAAATACGTAATTTTTAATCCTCTTTTAGCTGTGGTCCCCACCTGATCCATAACTCTTCAACGGTCTCGCTATCTCATCGGGCGGATATCATTCATTAATGCCATCCACATGCGAGGGCATTTCAGTCATTTCACTCTCCCATAATAAAAAACGTGTAACCGGCAGCTCTGGGTCACATACGCCATACGAAATATATATACCCTCGCCTTTTCTCTTCTCTTTGCCAAACGACAACTCAGAGTCTTCTGCTTTCGTCGATTCTCGTTTTTCCGTTCACACGATTTGAAAAAGTAGAAGAAGAAGAAGAAACGAAGAAAAAGAATTGCGTTCCAATCTTATCTTTACCCAATCCGATTTCAAATGGATTATATACGACCTTACAAATCTAGTCGGCTTCTCTCTTCTTCCCTTCCAAGGTCAGTTCTTTCTCTCTCTACCGTCTTTCTTCTCATCTGCAATACACATCGATAGTGTATATGTTCCACCCTTAAATCCTAACCGTAATTCTCGTTCTCCGTCTCAGTTTATCTGTTTAAAGAATCAATCCTAGTTTTCTCTTAAAAGCCTAACCTTAGCCCTAATTCTTATCTCTCTCTCAGTTTATTATCTACAATTGTTTCTTAAAACCCCAATCCGATCTTTATATTTGTACCCAAACTGCGTAAAAAATAATTTTTAGAAATGTTGTCTCGATCATGCACCAACTTGTTGGATTTGGCGGACCTGCCGTCACCGGGCAGGACGCTGACTCCGCGCCTGCCCCGAATTGTCACCTCCCCTAGAATCGTTTCTGAATTTGATGATGTCCCGACAATCGATACACCACCACCAGAGCGGCGAATCATTGTCGCCAACCAGCTTCCGCTCCGGTCCCACCGCGATGCTGCCACGAACCAGTGGTGCTTTGAATTGGACCCGGACGCCCTCTACCTCCAGCTCAAGTCTGGGTTTCCCGCTGATGCTGAGGTCATCTACGTCGGCAGTTTGAAGGCGGACGTGGCAGTGGCGGATCAGGATGAGATCGCCCAGTTACTGTTTGAGAAGTTCCGGTGCGTCCCTACCTTCCTCCCAGCTGAAATTCAGGCCAAGTTCTATCATGGGTTTTGCAAAAGCTATCTCTGGCCCCTATTTCACTATATGCTTCCCCTTTCCCCTGGCCGGCGTGCGGCCCAGTATGACCAGTCGTATTGGCGGGCTTATGTCTCCGCCAACAAGATTTTTGCTGACAAGATCATGGAGGTTGTTAACCCGGATGATGATTATGTGTGGATCCATGATTATCACCTCATGGTGCTCCCAACGTTCTTGAGGAAGCGCTTCAATCGGTTGAAGCTCGGGTTTTTCCTCCATAGCCCATTCCCGTCCTCAGAGATCTACCGAACACTTCCTGTCCGTGATGAGATCCTCCAGGGGCTGCTCAACTCGGATCTTGTCGGATTCCATACCTTTGATTATGCCAGGCATTTCCTTTCATGCTGCAGCCGGATGCTGGGTCTGGATTATGAATCTAAAAGGGGCTATATTGGTCTTGAGTATTACGGTCGTACCGTGAGCATTAAGATTCTCCCTGTTGGGATTCATATGGGTCAGCTCCAATTAGTGATGTCAATGCTGGATACGACCAAGAAGGTTTTAGAGCTGAAAGAGAGGTATGAAGGGAGGATGGTGTTGCTTGGTGTTGACGATATGGATTTGTTTAAGGGGATTGGCTTAAAGTTTTTAGTGATGGAGCAGCTTCTACAGCATCATCCTGATTTGAGAGGGAAGGTGGTTTTGGTGCAAATCTTGAACCCGGCAAGGACCCAGGGACAAGATGTGCAGGATGTTGAGAATGAGGTAAATGTTATCGCAGATAGGATCAATGACACATATGGGTTTCCGGGGTATGACCCAATTGTCATAGTTAATGGCCCGGTTCCAACATATGAGAAGGTTGCATACTATACAATCTCCGAATGTTGTGTGGTTAATGCTGTGAGGGATGGGATGAATTTGGTACCATACGAGTATACAGTCTGCAGGCAGGGAATACCTGTATTAGATGATGCCAATTCAGGGAACACTGGTAAGAAGAGCATGATTGTTGTCTCTGAATTCATTGGATGCTCTCCATCTCTCAGTGGGGCTATCCGTGTCAATCCATGGAACATTGATGTGGTGTCTGATGCTATGAATTTAGCCCTCACAATGCCTGATGTAGAGAAGCAAATGCGCCATGAGAAGCATTACAAATACATTAGCTCACATGATGTTACGTATTGGGCTCGTAGTTTTGATAAGGATCTCGAGAGAGCGTGCAGAGATCATTTCTATAAGAGGTGTTGGGGAATTGGATTTGGTTTGGGCTTCCGGGTTGTTGCATTGGGTCCAAATTTTAGGAAGTTATCAGTAGAGCGCATTGTCTCTGCATACAAGAGGACTAGCAGTAGATTGATATTGCTGGACTATGATGGCACAGTGATGCCACAGGCATCTGTAGACAAAACTCCAAGTAAGGAAGTTATTTCTGTTTTAAGTGGATTATGCAGTGACCCAAAGAACATTGTTTTTATAGTGAGTGGCAGAGGGAAAGAATGCCTCAGCAAGTGGTTTTCTCCTTGTGAGAAGTTGGGAATTTCAGCTGAGCATGGCTACTTCACAAGGTATTGAACCTTCTCTCAAAGGCCATTAAGATTTTCTTCTTCTTTTAGAACCAATTTATTGTGATTGGGTTGGTTGATTATTTTTGCTTGTTTGCCTTTTGTAGATGGAGTGGGGATTCGTGGGAGTCCTGTACATTGACTCCAGATTTTGAATGGAAAAGTATTGCCGAACCTGTAATGCAACTTTATACTGAGGCAACTGATGGTTCCTCTATTGAGCACAAAGAGAGTGCCTTGGTTTGGCATCATCAAGATGCTGATCCAGATTTTGGGTCATGCCAAGCAAAAGAATTACTTGATCATCTGGAGAATGTTCTTGCAAATGAACCCGTGGTTGTAAAACGGGGTCAACATATAGTGGAAGTAAAGCCCCAGGTATGACTCTCTCTCTCTCTCTCTCTCTCTCCCCTGTTTGTTAACTTCCTCTGTATTAGTGGCAATATCCTCTATAACTTTCTATAGGATAAAATGTGCTTTCATAACCGATGATTTTGTGGATAATGTGCAGGGTATAAGCAAGGGTATAGTCGTAGAGAGCCTCATCTCAACCATGTTAAGTAAAGGAATACCTCCAGATTTCGTGTTATGCATTGGAGATGACCGGTCTGATGAAGACATGTTTGAGAGCATTGCCAGTGCTGTCAATAGCCCATCCTTGCCTGCAATATCTGAGGTTTTTGCTTGCACAGTTGGTCGGAAACCAAGTAAGGCAAAATACTATCTTGATGATACTGTTGAGGTCATCAAGTTGCTTCAAGGCATTGCTACAGCATCTGTTCAACCCCCGAAATCTATTTACTGCCAAGTGTCTTTTGAAGGGTCTCTTTAAATCAACATGGAAGTTTACTGGCTTGGCCGAGGGATTCATTTATCCAAATCAGGACTTCATGTCCCAGCTTCAGGTTGCATTAGCAATGGAAGTGCTTTTCTTGGTTTATTGGCGCACTCTTCTCAGTCATGTAATTTGCTCAACTAAAAAGTTGTCTCAACGTGGCAGAATCTGCATTTTACATGTGAATGCCTGCCTACGTCATTTTCTTCTGGTCTTGATTCATAAAGAGCTGTTGCATCAGCAACTGGATCCCAAATTGTGATCTTGATAGAAAGGAAAAAGATATCAATGGATACAGGTCATAGTACACGAACACTGCATGCCAGGTTGGAGATCGATAGTTGGTTATGCTTACTCCTACAATGTATATACAAATCTTAGTTTTACCTTTCTTTCATGTAAAATATAAATGAAATAGAACGCCATTTTTTACAATAAATCTCCTTCATTATGGTTTGTGATGAAAGTATTTGTTGCAGTGAATTATCATTTAAGATCCTCTAAAACCAATCGATGTAAACATGCTCGCCCAACTTCAGCATAATGTGTTTGTGCCTAACAAGAAGTTCATTTCTCTTGCTCTGCAGCCTGTTCTTTCTGGGTCCAATCTTAACCAGTCAATCATTAAACTCGTTTCTTCAATTTATGCTACCGATCAGAAGATCAACTCAAATGGGTGATAGATTGTACTGGAGTGGGAACAAACATGTTTATTTACCATGTTCATGTCTCATGAGTGTTGTTGATGATGGAGTCACATAAGTGGATAGTGTAAAATCCCTGGAATTCTTCTATGCATGGAGGTATGACCTAGACTGCTGTTTTCATCCATGCTTCTCAATAGTATAATAATGTTTAGTGTTTCAATCTTTAAAAAAAAAAAAAATGTGTCCGTCTCCTCTCCTCACATTTCCAAAAAAAAAAAAGTGAGAGAAAGAAACTAGAACTTGTGCTTGCTTGTTATGCGTTTGGCATTTTGTTCATTTCGATGCTAGCAACGAATAAAAACCTTGGCTAATGGAGTCGGAATTCTATCCCTTGCAAGGCATGCCTTATGGCAATTATCCTTGTCTTTATCCAAAATAGTCTACATTGGCTTTCGACTGCATTTGAATTTTTCTTGTGCAGCAGTCATTCACGGCCGGTTGGTCAGGTCAAAGAAATCCTGCCTATCTGCCTAACCCACTTACCACAGATCTGTCTATCTTCATTGGACCCATGGTTGTGGAAAGTTTGGGATTGATTTGGCCGACGAAGTTGGCTGGTACAGCTTCAGTAGCTTATCTACATGCATGAATAAAAACATCAATGTCAGTTACTGTCTATTGCTAGAGGCTGAAGTTTATACGTAAGTTGAAGGATGATTTTGCTGACCTTGTTAGATTGGAATAGACGTCTGCCTCTATTCTCCATACAGGAACAAAACATTGGTATCAATTACTTTAATAGGTACATTTTAGGCTGGAAAATGACATATCATTGTTGATGGGTAAGCACTAAATTAGGAATCAAGATTGGCTCTGACTTGGACTTATTCTGAAAAATTAATTTTCCAAACTGGGCTGGTGAGGGACAAATATGGTGAAAAACACTAGTTTATTGCTTTTATAAGCATCGTGTGTTTTTGCTTTCAAGGAGTTAAGTTACTGGGAGAAAAGAAAGAAAGGCTAGACTCTGCAGCAATGGCAAAAGAGAGAAAAAATGTTGATGACGAGAATGATGTGGTTAGGAGATAGTCAATTTCAACTGGAACGATTGATGTGGATAGGCACTGAGTTGATTGTAAATTATTGGACATGTGGGTCAATCTTGTCACTTAAGAGATAAAAAAGAGGGTGATGCCCACAACCATCTCATCTTAAATTAGGTTCATTGGAGTATCAAATGTATACGTTAAGTATGAATTTTTTTTAAGAGATATTTTGCGGAAAATATCTCAAAAGTGGTGTTTTTGGGTGAGTATCCTCTTCAGAAATTGAAATTGGTCGAAATTGGGGCAATTTGATTAAAAAAAAAGTCTAACTTAGACGTACGAGGTACTATAATCTAATTTCAAGTTCGAAAGGTGTAATGATCTGAAAAATGCTACTTTGAGATATTTTCTACAAAATATCCATTTTAAAACAAAGAATTCATTTTTAGGCTTCCTAATATTGTTAATTGTGTTTTGACTATAATTTTGTTAAACCCAAATAAATCATTTTTAGGCCTCCTAATATTATTAATTTAATTATGATTTGATTCTTTATAGCCCTATTGGAGTCGCATTGATCTGACTTGAATTTCATCCATAAATAAAAATACAAGCCTAAGTAGACCAATACAATGTGCCCTCTATGAGATTACTCAGGCAGTTTAATCATTAAGTGGGCAACATATGACATTGGATGTGAACCATCAACTGTTGCGTGGCCCAGTTGTTAATGGACTGACCAACTCGAGCTTTGGGAGATTGAAGCTCACAGATACTTGAAATATTGGGCCTTTAATGGGCCAATGAATTCTTTGGCTATTTGGAGCTCAGATTTTTCTAATAAAAAAGTTACTATCATCTTTGGCATATTTTTTTAAAAATTGAATATTTAATGATATTTGTATGTTTCTCTCCTGAAATCACTTTCATCTTTCTCAAGTGGGCCATAGGGGTCTGAAGAAATAGATGGACGGTCGAATTTTATTCTAACAATTTGTAATGTGTGACATACAATATGTTAACTGGGTATTTCTCATTTCAACCATTTACTTGGTGGGTTTCAAGTATCAGTTATTCAGTTGATAAAACTTTCAACCAAGTAGTGGATCTTGATAGTGACGATGATGACAATGAAGAAAATATACATTATTTATTGTATTTTTTTTCTCTTCAAACAATTTTAGGGATTAAAATTTTCATACATTAGTTAATGCAAATAGTATCTGTATTATTGTTTAATATTTTGAAAAAGACTTAAGTTAGGTAGCCAGTAGCCAGAGTTGACGTAATTTAATACTCCCTCTGTTCCATTTTAGTTATCTCATTTGAAAATTTGTATGTTTTAAGGAACTATATATATAAAGTTAGCGCTTCATGTGATTTCATCAATTTCCAACATATTTTATGCTAAATGGGATAACTATTTTGGGACAATTCTAAAGTCCATATAAGACAACTAAATTGGAACAGAGGGAGTACAATTTTAAGTCTAGCAAGTGAATGAGTTTTTCTAAAAAAAATATTTTCTCAAAACTCGACAAATTCTCAATTCAATAAAATTTCAAGTTGAGTCCTTCAAGTCTTCAAAGACTTTTTGTTTACGTCGATCAATACTGATTGATACTACCCAATATTCACATTTTTTATCAAACAAATTATAGAAATAATTTTCTTTCTATAACAGCCGACTTGTGGAACCGAAAATAAAAAATCAAATTTTGTAAATCGCAGCTTCAACCATAGCAAAATATTGGCTTTTAAAATAATACCCTCAATTTTTTTTTTTTACGTGTGAAAAATCACAGATATCTAATGTAAAACCCCCATGAGTAAGCCCACTATCCCTAAGACACACTAAAGTTAAGCCATGGGTGTTCGAACCCGCAATCTCCCACTTCTTAAGATGGAAGGCAACCAGTTAAACTACACTCTTATTTTGATATGATGTGATGTTACTAACCTCTGCTCTAAGCAGAATGTGTTGTTTGCCTCTACCACTCATTTCATACAAATTGGCCCACCATTCAGTGGTTTAGATCATTCATGCGTCTGTGGAGCCAATGCATATCGTATGAATTACTAAATATTGCATTGTGTATTGTGCTATTAGTTGCTAAATAGGTATTGCATATTAATTTTGATATTGTTAAATCTTGATTTTAGTGTATTTAATTTATAGAATTTTCACTAGTACAATGTCTATTCATCGTGAGAATAATGATTTCAAATTTGTTTTAAACATTCTAATATTTTTCTCATCATTCACTTAAGTATATTGGCCTTTTGAGAGTTTATCAATATCCAAAATTTATGTACTTGAATGTATAAAAAAGTGACTATTGGTGGGGGCATTTATTTATATATTTTATAATCAAAATGGTGAATGATTATTTTATTTAAGCCTTAATATTTATTTAATCTATTAGATATTCATGGGTTGTTTTCTACATATTGCATCATTAATACTTCTCTCTTGCTTGATTAGGACTCAAATTGGATTGTAAATGCCGGAGTTTGATTTTTGAAAGCTACAGTGAAAAAGATGCACTAATAAGAGGCCAAAATAGAAGAGAGACAGATTGGCATAAATAATAACTAATATGCGATCGTTTGGGTTAGTAGAAGGCATCTTTTGAAATTGACCGATATTCTTAAGAATATAAGGAGATTGAGTAGAAATGGGATCATCTATTATATGCATGGAGTACAAATATGTTCGCGGGGAGTGGAGCTATCCACCACCTTCAATTCTCACATGGAGAAGTGGCTTAAGGGTTTGCTCACAAGGAGTCCCCCTTCGACCCGTATGTCATTAGGGTTGTATGGGTAGAGAGATTATTTTGTCCTATATTTCCTATGTAGCCTTTATTTTTTCAGCACTAGTTCTTGAATCCACTCTTTTGTGGGGCACGCATAAGTCTCTTATACACTCTCGCACTATTGTATTTTCCCATCTAATTTAGGATATATTCTTTGTCTGTGCTTAAGAAAATGTTATTCTTATTAAATAGTTTCTTTGTAGTAAGAGTAATAAACATGATTTAAACTTTTATATTTTCAAGTCTAATATGGTCTTTCGATTTGTGTTTAAGTTAGGTTTAGATCCGATAGAGTCTGGTTTTGTTTGGATTGAGGGTATAACTCTAATGTGTTGTATGAATTTGAAAGGTCACGGGTGAAATATTGGATTTTTATGTTAAAATGGTAAATTCTAGGCTTATAGATGGCTGTATTAGGTCTTGATAAAAATATGTTTAAAAATAGATATTGGGCTTAGTAGCATAAAAATTTAGGTTAAAAAATGGAATTCAGCCCAATAGCATCAAAATTTAGGGTAAAAATTGGATGTTAGGTGTGATAGTATTAAAATTTGGATAAAAATTAGATACTGGGCCTAGTAGCATCGACCCTCACTATTTCATGGGTTGTATGGATAATCGAATCCTAAATGGTCCGTTGGACGAATCCATTTAACGAATCGGAGGCGGATCTAGAGTCTTTTCTTAGTGGATCTGGATTCCAACTTAGCTAGATTCAGATCTGTTTACAGTCTTGCTCAAAGAAAAAATATATTAGTCCCAACAATAGACAAATTTACTTAACTATCAATTGTTTTTTTTTTTTATTTAATACAATGCTTAGGTACTTGCCTTTTCTCCTTTAAATGATATTACGATAATAAATAAATACATTGACCAAAAATCCAAAATACAGGTCCATTAACTATGGCTTTTATGAGATTAACGGTTTTGATCAATAGCTTAGTTGGGCGGAGGTCGGGTGAGCTAAGTCTAGCATCATGCCACGTGTATCACAGTTGGAATGTGGTGCTGGTTGTTACGCACTTTAAGGAAATAAAGTTGCACCCTTACTACTAGCTATAGTTTTTGGCGTAGTGGTAAGTGTTTGATCCTAACAATTGGTATCAAAGTGGGTCCGAAGTTTGAGAACTCAGCGTGGTTGCCTTTTTTTTTTTTTTTGAAGCAGTGAATAAAAAATTTATTAATAGAAGGAAAAGATACAAAAGAAAAAGAAAAGATAAAAAACAACCTGTAAAACAATGTCTAGAATTAGACCACTAAGTGAGCACCACCCTAAACCAATGAACCCCAAGAACTCAGCATGGCTGTTGAGGGGGGATTGTTGGTTATAGGGCCAACAATCCTGGTGTGGGATCTCCCTCGCCGGTGTTACTCTTAGGCCATAACCTCACAAAAAGGGTTACTTGTGCCGCCATAGGGAGTGGGTGAAAAAGTCTCATATTGCCTAGGAGGTATAAGGCTTGGGTGCTTATATGAGGGGTCGCTTCCTTCATCTAGTGTGACGCGTTTTAAAGTCGTGAGTCCTGTGTTCCCAATAGATCTTGAGGGGGATGAAGGGATCCATTGACTTGGGTCAGTAAAACGGACAATATCACATGTATGAGACGTTGGTGGGTGGGGGGACTGATCCTAACACTTTTCACCTCACAAGCTTAAATTACTCAATCATCGAAAAGACCTAACCCAAATAAATTATGTGGATATAAAAATTTGGATCCAATTAACGGTTGTAAAATACTAAAATCTGATTGATACAATTGATTTCAAATTTGAAAAACATGGGTAATAAATACTTTTCAACCCCAAATGCCTTTTATAATTTGGATAAATATAACACTAATAATGATAGTATTGAAATGCATACATAGCGCTTCAAAGTTAATTTTTTTTCTATTTTATCATATTAAATTAATAAACCAATTTAAAAAGAGATGCAAAATGAAAACCAATGTTAGTAAAAACACGAGTGCTTGAATCAATTCTTGTAAATAATTATCCTACCCTTACTTGCCAATTCTCCCCCACCCTCCACCAGAATTCCATATTCTAATTGGGTCATGTTAGTTCATTCATAGTTCAGGTTAGATCAAGGGTAGTCATTTAGATTTTATGTGAATTACTATTTTGCTCATCAATTTGTGTGGAGGAATCATCCTTTTAAAAAATTGAGAAGCGAAATGATAATTTTCATATAAACTTTTGAAATATAGGTATCTTTTAAAAGAAAAGTGAAGTACCTAAATAGTCACCCTAAATCAATTAGAGTTTGACTTGACTTTAATTTAAATTGCATATATAAATATGATTGCTTCAAATTTCAAAATTCAAGTAATGGATTTAAAAAAAGGAGAACATAATGAGACTCTTTTACTCGGAGCCGACCCGACCCGACCCTACCCTACTGGAGCCCTAGTCGGAGGCTCGGAGCCGGAGATATATTATTAGGCATGCAAGGGAAAAAACGCATTAGGGTTTCCATTTGCCACTTTTACATCCAAATCCAATCCAAGTCAAATTGATACTCAGAAATTGCAAACGCGAGACGATTCGTAATCAGCTTCAGCAAACTCTCAATCTTTCCACTTTCTTCAGGCAAGATCTCATCGCTAAATCTTCACCGTCAGATCCGTTTTCCTAGAATTTCACTTCTGTTGCTATTATTATTTTTTGTTTTAATTTTTGAGCGTTTTGTTCCAGATCTTGCTTAAAATGCAATATTGCTTTCATCTATTCAAAGTACAAGCAATTTTAGTAATGTATGTATTGTTTTTGCTTTTCTACCACATGAAAAAAACCCAGAAATACATCTTGTTTGTAGAAGGATCTGATTATGATGTTAGAACTTGAAATACCATGTGAGATATGATCCGTCTGGCAATTACCTCACCTCCAAATTCTATTTTTGTATTTGGGGTTTTCGATCTCATCGAATTGCGAGAAATGGGCATTTAGGTTAATGCAGGCTAAGCGGGATTTGGTGTGGATTTGAAACAATATCCACCCATTTGTGGGTGGCAATTGTGAAACAAATTTGTGATGCAAACAACATCTGTACGTAGGGCCCTAACGAGCCGCGCCGGGCTTATTTCTGCTTGAGCTTGGCTTGTCTACACTTGCCAAGTGTTCAACCTTGAGCTTGCTCAAAACAAGCCAAGCAAAGTCCATTTTCGTCTCTTTGAATCATAGCAGTCAAAGACATGCCTTGGTTGCACCTAGGCTTGGGCCTACGTTCCCGACTCATTACTTAATCCTAGTTTTTTTTAAGAAACATTTTGTATACTAAGCTTTTTGTTTATAATTTTTTGTAATATCTAGTAAATATTATAGTTACTGGTACTAATACTTGATTAGACACTCTAATTATTAGATATTATATACTTGGTTATGTATAGTACTTGCATATATATCATTCTTCGAAGTTAAGTTGCCTATATGTTTTGGATGAATGCTAAATAAGGTTGTAGATCCATGAAACTACACTTACATTTTGTAGCATCTGTACTAGTGACCTTAGCAAAATTAGTATCTAATCCTATCTATGGATAAAATGAATTCCATCTTAACAGTTGGAAACTGCTCAAGAATTTAGACAAAACCACGGTTTGAACTTCCTGCTCCCTTCTCCTCTGAGCAGGGAATGAACGACGCCTAGGTAGGTCTCGTCCCTCATCACCTCCTCTCTCTCTCTCTCTCTATATATATATATATATATATATATATATATATATATATATATATATATATATATATCACAATTCAGAGTTTTCCGATTCGGGTATTGGTCCTCGCCTTTCCTCTCCTCTTCTCTGTTTCTCAGTCTCAGATCAGTACCAACGCCGGTATGGGTTGGCTGAAAGAGTGACTAGCTAGGGTGTAGATGCAGGTCGACAGGCAGCTGCTGTCAAGTGGTTATTGAACTATTGTAGTGCCATTAGCCCATTATAGTCGTTGGGTACAATCAAGGACTGTATTGTACATTGACAAACCAAAATCAAAGAAAATGAAATAATAACAATAAGAATATGAAAATAAACTGTGAAATCAAGTTTACTCATAGAAATACCAAGTTTGGCCTTGAAATCCAAATTCGAGGAATTTTGACTTGGCAATTTCAATGAAATGAAACACTTCCAAAAAAGAAACTTAAGTGAACCCAAGAACTTTTCCTGTTTCTCTTCTTCTTCTTCTCATTCTCTTCGTGCAAGAACCCAATCTTTTCAAGGAAAAGGAGAGTGAGGGAGATAAAGGGGGGAAAAAAAAAACAAAAAGAAGTTTTTCTCTTTTACTTCTACCTGAAAACCTGTCCCAAATCAAAACCAGGGATTGTTAAAAACTTCTACTAGCGGTTTTGAAACAGTAACTACAGATTTGATTTTAAACCTAAGAAATGATCTGCCAATAATGACTTAAAGAGCGCAAATGAGTACTTGTGGCCCAGTGTGCAGGAGATCCTTTTATTGTGTGTACAATATGACTATATGAGTTTATTCACATGCATGCATACACAAATGCATGCCAAACATACATGTACATGCTGAGCTGCCATAAGTCAAACAAGGCTATTAACTAGCTGAGCTCGAGCCAAGTGAAGCAGGGCCTAGCTTGAGCTTGGCTTGTTTTGGGACTTTTTGCTAGCTTGAAATTCTTAAGATGTGTTGGAAATTGTGGAATTTACAGTCCATGAAAGATATCATGTTTGGTGGAATTGGAATTCCTGTGTGATAATTATGAAATTCCAATTTAAAGGGATTTATGAATTCTCAGTCTTATCTACAATTCCAAAGCTTTAATCATTTGGATTTTGGAGTTCTTAGATTTTACAAAATAATTCTCAAACCTAACAAATATAAGAAGACTACTTCATGATATTATACAATTGCAATTTTTTTTTTGAAAGATAACCAATTTATGGAATAAAAAAAATGCAAAACACTAAAACAGAGCCAATAATAGCCCGAAAAGACCATGTACAAGCTCAAGCTAAGCTGCTAAAAACGGCAGAACCAAATAATAAGGCAAGGTAAGCTTCCTGAATTGAAACATTTGTATTTGAAGCCCCTGACTTAGCTAAATCATCAGCTATAGAGTTGGCAGATGTGGGAACATGAGAAATCCAAAAAAATTAGAATATGTTTATTCTTTGATTTGGAGATAAATCAGTTAGAATTTCTATTAGTCAGGCTCTAAATGTCTTATTTCTTTGCAAAAAAGCATTGTTGCAGGAAAGGGAGGATTGGACAACGGTTATAGGTGAAAAATATAGGGAACTGCCAAGGACGAAGAGCATAAAAAAATTCCTCCTTAATAGGAAATGTTTGTCCACCCTCATTTGGAAAATGAATTCTAAATAAATGGGAAATTTATAGTCTTCTACCCCTCATTTGGGGAATTTATACTTGCCCAATTTGCCCCTTTTACTGATAGTGCCTCCTAACAGAGAAATTGATGCGGACATCATGGGATGCCAGCAAAGAATGAATGCATTGGGATCTAGATTTTACCTCATAATGGTTGGATGATGATTGTATACATATTTCTAATATATCTGACCATAGATAGAGACAAATCTAGCCATGGATAGTCCTGATTATACGTTGATCAAGCAAAGGACTTGAAGATTTGACTTGAACCATCTATTTACATCATTTGAGTCATTCATTTATGGATTGTACCGATTTGACCTTTGATCTACTGCCATCCGGGCATTTGTTTTCATCATACTCTATTAGTGTTATATAGTTTTAGTTCATACGTGTTTCAACATTGTTATTGACATATATTTGGTTTTATGGTTTTAGATCGTCCACGTGTGTGCCTTAATCCACATGTGTCTAGGGTAGAGTCTCCTTTTTTTTCCCCCCCTCTTTTATTTTTTATTTTAAATAAAGAGTCTTTTAGAGACTTTTATGATGATGAATGAATGAAAGATGAAATTCGAGTTTCTCTCGTCTGCAGATTTGGTGTCTTCTTTTGCCTCCTTATTGTGAGATCAAGAACCTTGTGTGACCCAAGTTCAAATCCTTCTTCTTTTTCTTCTATTCCCCTTTCTCTTTTCTTTTCACCTTTTCCCTCTTTCTACACCGTATTTTTATCCCTTTTCATCCAAACTTAATTCTAGTCAAACTAGGACTCAACCCCATCACCGGGCACCAAAACCCCTCTGGGACCCACCAGTCAGTACATATTCGGACGACCATATGGACATGCTCCTTTTTGCTCTGTTTTGTCATATTTTACACTCTTAACATCTGGATCCTTATCTGAGACCTCTAAATTTAGCCCTTACCTACTGTATCCTTATCTGAGACCTCTAGATTTAACCCTTACCTAATGTATGAACCTATTTGAGACCTAGTTTTGCCTATTTTTTTTAAGTAATAAAAATAACCAACTCTGATTCCTTTGGCAAACCTTAGGTGATCCAACTTATTTCATCCTTTGGGTGACTGAGTTTAGATCTAGAAGACATAGGATGGGATTTGGCATGATTTATTTAAACTTTTTAGAGATTTTTGCACTGAAGGACAACAATATAATCATGAGGGCATTACATGTACATGTCATAACAACAATAGAATCATGAGGGTATTATGTGTAGGTGCCATTCTTCTTTTTGAACTCCATGTATTTGTATAGTTCTTGTTTTATTATTTGTTTAATATTAATTTCTTTCTCTAACCTTTTATGTGAATCATGGTTGTAGCTTGCATGTCATTTTAGGATTCACCATACACATTTTGCGCTCTCATAAAGGCATCCATCTAGCATTTAGATCTAGGGTTTTCATTTTTGACCTGTCCTGGTATCAGAGCTTGTTCTGTGTCAGAAGTAGACCCTTGTGTCAGCTTGGCTGTCATTTAAGTGTGACTCTTGTGGTTACACATCCTTTCACCGAAGCTTTTTCTTTGTTAAATTTGATGCTTGTGGATGTTGTAGGGCAATATTTCAAGTCGGTATTAATGATTTTTAAAAAATTTCTGGCATGTTGTTTTTTCTTGAATTTCTTAATATGGTCAAGATGACTTCTGAGTATTCTTGATTCTGTTGTATAGGTATCTCCATCAGCAATGACTCGTGTGTATGTGGGGAATTTGGATTCTAGAGTGACTGAACGAGAACTAGAAGATGTCTTTCGAGTATTTGGTGTTTTAAGAAGGTAAAATACATGGAGTTCAGAGTGATTAATTTGTTCTATATTTCCTTTACTCTGTTGCACTTGCACTTGCACTTGGTTACATGGATACCACAGGTGAGGGAAAAGAACTGTAGCTTCTTGCTCTTGATCTGTTGATTCCCAGTGTTATGATAAAGCTTTAGTCCACACAAATGGAATGCAGGAGATCAGATATTCCCTCTAGCTGAACAAAAGAATAATCCTGTGAGAGAAAAAACACTCTATATGCTTTAAAAAAAAACCACTATATGAAAAGTCCATGTGAACTGCAAATGAATAACCAACCTAGACAAAGGGATCACTGAGAAGGAAGGAAAAATCTAGAAGAAAGCAGCATAATTGCAGGAGCAACTTTAGAAAAGCCTGAACCTCAACTATTCTTACAAATTGAATGCAGTAGTCCAGGTTGCATTTTTTGCTGAAACACATACCTGCTGAAGGAACTCACACACACTCTCTCTAAAAAAGAAGAAGAAAGCACTATACTTCCATTAAGAGGAAAAAAATCTACAGGAGGAGAGCATCTGAGATGCATGCCACTCGAAAAGATATATAAGTCATTATCATCAGTGTTCTCCAGATTAGTTTCCTTGGTACTTTATCATATAAAGGTTCTTCCTCTTCTCCCAAAATTTCACCATAAATTGTCTTACAATAAAACATAATGGAACACTATCCAAGTATAAATAAAAGCAAAAATATGCTGCTCCTTGAAATTCCATTCTTAGTAAAAGAAAATCAGTGATGCCATTTGCTGACAGCATAACATGAACAAAGGTGACATCAGGGTCCCTCTTGAGTTCCATAATCTGTTTGAAAATAGCTTGAATTCTCCAGATTGGGTTTTTTTGATCCCTTAGCCTAATGAACAGCATTCAAAGAGTCTTCTTCAATAATGAGCTCCTCTTCAAAGAATAACTGAATAAGGATTTGTTAGAAAACTAACAAGGATTTGCTAATGAGACTTTTGGCCAACAGCCAATGCATCAGCGGCTTTGGTCCTTAGAGATCAAATGCACGTTGGTCTTCATCTCAGCTAAAGAAGGTGATCCTATTGACCATAAAAGATGCTTTTCCATTTTTCTGCAACCAGATGACCAGATGCCCAAAAACGTAGCAAACGGAAATAGTAGTCAGATTAGGTCACCTCAACTTTGCTGGAGAAAGGGGTCCCAATCATGAAGGCGCAAAGTATAACCTAATTATAAGTGATATATGTCATCCTATGTTAATGAAAAGCAAAGAAAATTCAGATTTTAGAAGCTTTTTCGCAGTGAATTAAGAGGTGGCTGATTGACTCCTTCCCTTGCCAGCTCTTATAGCAAGCATTTCCAATTTAAATTGAGACTTCAGGTAAACACCAGTTATTACACACCAGCATCTGAAAGAAATAGATTATGACTGAAAATAAATTCAAACTCAAGTAACCACCAGGTAAATAAATTCAAACTCATGTTGACCAACTTGATTTGAGTTATGGTGTTAGGATCTCTAGGAGTAGATTAAGATTGATTATCGAGGATTATGACAATCTCTAATTAAGGCAGGTTTATCTATTAGGGCTCATGTGTATCTACTCAGACACGTTAACATGTCCATGTTCATTGTATATTGTACCCAAATTTTATATGCAGTAACATCTGATGGAATGCACACTGTCAGTTTTTTGCAGTTTAATTAGGTTGGGTTAAAGTCCTTACGTTGATTGATCCTTCAATTGGTTAAGTAACATCGATCAATTTGTGTTTTATTGTTTGATTACATTTTTTTATATAGCTTTTTGATTTAATATGATTATGTTCATCTGGAGTTACCCGCAAAATGAATCAATGGGCAAATGGTGTAGATATGTCAAACTTGGTCCTCTGCTGCATTGTGCTTTCTTTTCAGTTTTCACCTCCATGTTAAATGCTTAAACTTATCAGCTTGCAGATAAAACACTTGGGTCGTTTTCTCCCAAGAGGTTATATTTTAAACGAAACTTCTTATTAGGTCTTCATTTAGGCTAAATTAGAGATGAAGAGCAGCGAAATGCATTTGCGTCTTCCAATTCCTCTCTCTCTCTCTCTCTCTCTCTCACACTAGTGTTATTTAATTTCTTGAGATGCAGCATATGGGTTGCACGAAAACCACCAGGCTATGCTTTTATTGACTTTGATGACCGAAGGGATGCTCTAGATGCAATTCGTGATGTGGATGGTAAGTGAATAATTAAACTTTCCCCTTTTTAAATATTATGAACAGTGCTTCTCTCTAATGAGTTTCATATGCTGTTTGAATAGGAAAAAATGGATGGAGAGTTGAGCTTTCTCACAATTCTAGGAGTGGGGGTGGGGGTGGTGGTGGGGGTGGACGTGGTGGAGGCCGTGGTCGTTCTGGAGCCTCTGATTTGAAATGTTATGAATGTGGGGAGATAGGTCATTTTGCTCGTGAATGCCGCTTGCGTATCGGTTCTGGGGGATTGGGCAGTGGAAGACGCCGTAGCCGCACCCCTCCAAGATATCGTAGAAGTCCAAGTTATGGTCGGAGGTATGTCAATTACTAATAAACTTGGTAGTCAAAGGCACGCCTAAGGTGCAAGACCAGGCAAGGTGTAGACCATGCTTTAATGAAAAGCCACCCCTCTTAATGCGCCTTAATGTGCCTTGCGCCTTTTAGTAACTTTTCTTTTTTTGGTGTTCAAATGCATAACTTATGGTACACTTTTGCTCTCTAAGGATGAAAATGAGGAATACATTGAGAATATAGACAAGTCTTATAATCATATTAACAATGATGATGATAACGATTATGAAGGATTCACAAATAAAGTTTATGTTTTTCATTTCTTTAAAGTGAACTCTTTTGATTATATTAGTGGTGGATAGATGTTGTAATACAAATACTTTTAACTCTTTTCTTTTATTTATGATTTTGACTTTTTTTTTTTTTTTTGAATTTATGTGTGGGAAACCGTGGGATATCCAGCGTAAAACCCCCCCCCATGGATGAAGTCCACTACCCCTAGGGCACACCTAAAGGTAGGCCATGGGGCTCGAACCCATGGTTACTTGGTTTTGACTTTTGGTTACTTGGTTTTATGCACTAGGATTTTGTCAATTTTTTTTTATTATGTACTTTTGCATTTGTTGCATTTTCTTTGTAATAAATATATTACATTGCTTAGCTGATGGTGGGTTGAAAAGGTAATGTATTTGTCATTAATATCTTAAAAATAGCTGTAAACAATTGCATTATATTTGTATTAGGTGCAAAGAATACACGTAATTAAATATATACACATTTAAAAATATATAAAAGAGTGCCTAAAATGAAAGGCCTGTGCCTTAAGTTCTCCTTGTATCTTAGGCTCCATGCCTCCCTTTGCGCCTTCCACCTTGACAACTATGCTGATAAAAATTAAATTCTTTTTCTCCTTGTCCTCTCTCTCTCTCTCTCTCTCTCTCTCTTACTCTCACTTGACAACATTTGCAAAATGACTTGCCATTTGCAATTTATATCTCATGTTTTGGGCTTTTTTGAAGTTATAAAATTCTGCTGCCTCCTGACCGGCTGCCGAACTGATTTTGTTGTTGCTTTTTGGGTGCATTATTTTCATATGGTTTCTTTTAATGTTACCCCCTCCCCCCCTCCAAAATCCATTAAACAGTAAGAGTTGCAGGATCTTGTTTTTTTGCCTCTGTAAAATATTGGAGTCGCTGACATCTAACATGAGTCACAATTGTGAAACACTAAACACGGGTTAGATGGCAGCAACTTCAATATCTCTGAAATGAAAATATTGATAAAAAGACTGCACATGTCACAACACTATTGTTTTGAAGTTCATAATACATGTATTAATTGGCAAGGCCATGCCCAAAAAAAAAAGCATTACTGCATGGCAGCTTAGTTTGTTGAGGGCATTAACTATGTATAATCTGCTGGAGGATCTGTTTGTTGTTACACAATTGCCATTTTTTAATAAATCTATCGTTCCGAAAATGGTTATTCTTGTTACTTTTCACTGGCTTACAAAAAGTGGCATCATAAAAAATTGGGTTGATGCACTTTGGAACTGTGATATTGTTTCATTATCATCATCAGAGCCATTTTTGAACTGTTATTTTCTTGCATAGTACTATCAAAACTTGCTACCACATTTTATCACTACTACTGCTGAGTAAGTTCTAATGTAGCGAATTGGTTCCATTTGAGAGTTTGGCATCTGGAATCTCATAAATTTGGTGAGTTCTAGTCTCTTTTTGTAGTTTTTGGTATTTTGTACTGAAAATTTATGGACTTATAGTAAATTTGACTTGCAAATACACTAAATAAATGGCAATGAGATTTACATCAATTAAGTGTCATGGTATCATTTGTACGTAGAATTGGGTTTGATTTTGAATTTGTTTATGGATATTGCACAAGTGGATCCAATGCCTGAGGCTAAGCTTATTTGTCTTTTGCAGCTTTAAAAACTTGTATATGTTTTATTGATATTACTTAGTGCAATGTCATTGATTTAAATAGGAGTTATAGTCCGCGTGATCGTTCCCCAAGGCGCCGGGCCAGTGTCTCACCTCGAGCTCGCAGCTATAGCAAGTCACCACCCTATCACCGTGGGCGTGATGAATCACCATATGCCAATGGGTAAGCTGTGCATCACTTGCAGAGGTTTTCTAATACGAGAAATTCTTAAATGCTCTAAGATGCATTAAGTTAAGCACGGGGTTGATATGACATGTGGTCTTTTTTAGTGACATTGATAGTGATAGATCTCAAAAGCTGAATTTTTCTTACTTTTTGGTGATGTGACAGTGCCACATCAGTATGATTTACTACATCATTGAATACACAATTGGAATTCTGCTAATACTGCCCACATGTTGGGCTTGTGCCAATGTATGTGATCCATGATGGTTATTAAGAGGCCTGCTATGTTTGCTTTGGCACAGAAACTGTTCAGTTCACTCACCTGGTTGACTGCATGCATGAAAATGAAGTGTTTGAAGCCTAAAATCCACATTCGATGTTCATATGTGCATGTGGCCCACCTGACCAATGAATGATGGGCCTCGCTTGATGAGTCAATTGACTCTGTGTATGCCACTCATTTGCCTTTGTTGTGATCAGCATACCTGTTGTGATCAGCATACCTCATTGCTTAGGTAGGATCCTTGACAGATTTAGTTTAATTTTTAATTGAATTGATGATTGGTTGCAGAAATGCTGTGGGAAGGGATCGACGAAGAAGCAGGAGCTGAGCAGCTGTGGCTGAAGAGTTGTCGGTATTGGAGAATGACGTTGATTAGAATCTAAAGACGGTAAAACAGCACTCGTTGGAATAGTCTGTTTAATTATCTATACTTGCAGCGCCAAGTGCTCAGATTTGGATAAGTTTCTTTCATACTTGACTAAATTTGATGTTTTGCATTTTAGAAACAAACTATAGATGTTTGCTTTATTTATTGTGGTTTTTTAGGAAGACTATAAAAAAGATAGAATCTCACTGAGATGTGTACCCTTTTTTTGTGTTGAGGAGGCGTGGTTCTGCTTAACGACTTGGTAGGGAATTTTGCTGCTTCGTCTCCCACACTGGTTTTCTGCTTCTACACCCCCATTGTGGTTTTTGGGGCATAGTTCTGCTTAAAGCCTTGAATGAATGCCTTGGTAGTGAACTTTGCTGCTGCATCGTCACATACATGAGTTTATGCACTTATGCTCATGTGGTTTCGTCATGGCATAGTTTCGCTTAAAGCCTTAATCGACTTGGTTGAGAATTTTGCTGCATCATCTATCATTTACGGCTTTTCTGCGTTTGCACCCACTTGGTCTCCCCCTATTTATTTTCTTCTTCAAATGATTTGGGGTTCTTGTTGGCCTACTTGGTTAAAAAGTTTTACTGCTCAACTCTCACCTGCTGCAAAGGCACCTCCCTCAAACTTCGAGTGGCATTTACTAATGAACTAGCACAGCTAAAGAGCTGCCTCTGACAGGCAGGGCAGGTATTTTAATTTGTTTTTCTTTTCCTTTATCCAAACTGGAAGTAGCAGTTGATCTTGAACCTAGAAAGGGAACAAGGAGATCGATTTCGGGAAGGTTCTTCTTGTAAGTTTGAAAAGAGGCATGTGGATAGATAGTCTACATATATTTTTATTTAAATTTTTGGGTTGAAAGTAAGAGATGTGACTTAAGCCTATAACCTTTCGGTCAAACATGTGAGCACTTATGTGCCACAAACTCTTGTCAGATCCACCATGCAGCCCTTTTTTTGGTAGGAAGTGTACTCCAAAAGCTGATTTCACCCAACTTTTGGTCTACAATCCAGGCTTCTGGAATCTTATAGCTCCAATGAATGCCAGCTCTTTTATCTCAAGGCTGGAGACACTTGTGACATGTCAAGGCGATTCCGTAGCCAGTTTTTAATCATGGTTTCTCATTGCAGTGACCGTAAGGGTAATGGAAGCTTATGCTTTTTGTCATTCTTGAGGGAACATTTAAAAAGAAGATAAGGGTAGAGGAGTGTAAAGGAAGCATGACTGCATGAGTGGACGGGGTTGTCATGGATTAACATGAACTACTCACAGTTCATTCGTTATGCTGCTGGTGATTCTGAGTTTCTCAACTTTGAAGTTTGTCTTCAAGCTACAGAATCTCCATGTGTAAGTGTCATCATACTTGTTAGAGATTTCGGTTTGCAGATTTTTTTTTTTTCTGATTATGAAAACCGACTTGAAGATTCAATCCTGCTTTGCATAGGAGACAATCCAGCTATAGTTCCTACTATATTTACTGTTTTTATTTATACTCATGACTTTCTTGCTTTGCTATTCAAATTATCCGGACTACAGATCTGTGGACTACCTAATTCTGCTATTTGGTCACCACTCTTAATACAAAGATTAACAGCAGTTTCCTTTGCCCTGGGGATTTTCTATTAAGCTTTCAGTTGGGCTACACATCTTTGGGTGGGATATGTAGAAATTCAGAAATTTTTGTAATATAATAGTTATAAATTGTAATGGTAGATATTTGTTACTAGGAGATATTTGAGAATGTGAAGTTCATACTAGGTGTTCCCTCGTTTTGATTTCTTTATAAAAAATTTAGATATTTTTTAAAGTTTTAAAATATTTTTTAAAATTATAAGACATCAAAATTGTGATTTTGAAGTATTTAAAACTCTAGAAAATGACTTTAAAAAATGCTAATTTCAGGTTTTTCTTTTCTTTTTTCTATCTTTTATTTTTCTGTATTTTTTAAAATAAAAAGGAGGACCGTATGGTCGATACTCTGGAATGGGCAATATGTTGCAAGTTTGCAACCCCTGGTTCCACTCTAGTTGCTTGAGCCTTGTCAGAATGTGTGGACTAGTGAAGAACAAGATTGTTAAATATTATTTTACTGGCGTAGGGTTTAAATTTTTTTAGACCTTGTCTGATAATTAAAACTTTGGCTAAGATGATATTACAAGTCGGATGTAATATAAAATAGCAAGTTTGGAGTTGATCTCAAATCATCTGAATAAAGCATTATTGCTTTGCTTGAGATGGTGTAAGCTCAAGCCAATGTGGTATGATACTCTCAATGGGGTAGTTCATTCTGCTTTAGGAAGTGGGATGATATGAGTTCGAGTTTCTCTCGTGTAATTCGGTGGCTATTCTTACGAGGTGTGGGTCGTCATCTAAAAAGAGAGTTTAGTAGGGTTGTGCTTGAGGTCCTCTCCCTCTTTCATAAAGAAAATAAAAAAGCCAACGTGTATGATATTTTATATATTTGTAGGAGACTAGAAACGGTTCTATATTATAAAGATTAATGTACGACAATTTGGGAAAAGCTTTACAAGACTGAAAATGACCAAGCAAAGTACTTCCATAAAAAGAAATCATATTACAGTTTCTTTTAAGATCAAGGTATCCAGCTTTAATTTCTAAGTTCTAAATATGAAGATCTGCCTCTGTTTCTCCATGGCCAAACAAAAGACTCGCAAACATGGTTTTAATCGAGTTGACTCAAGATAAAGTTCCTTTCGATATGGTCAATTCCTATTCAATTCAGATTGATTTTCATCGTTTTCACGATCAATTTTGAGTTTGACTCGGTTGATATAACTCAACCTTGTGAATTTAAGACTGAATACAATATTTAAAAGTTAAAAAACATGATCATTTATTGGAAAAAAGTGTAATTTACACTTGCTCTCATTCAGGCTCCACTTTTTTATTGCTTTCCCATCATAGGATAGGGTCTTTTACCCACAAAAAGGGTGTTACTAATATGCCCCATTAACCCATCAGTTGGCCTTTGTCACCAAAGTGCCACACTAATTGGAAAAGATAATAATGGTAATGGTGTTACCAGATGAGACTGAGAGAGTGGACCACTTCACTTCATAAGTGTTTGTTTTTCATATTTTGGAATGAAAACATCTAATCTAACGAATTGTTATTGTTGAAATAAGTTTGGATTTCAAGGAACATGTCAGTGAACAAGTTATAATTGGCTTTTACTTTCTTTCTTTTTTTTTTTTTTCCAAAAAAATTGAGGTTTTTTAAGATATTGTGGAGGCACTCTATACCTATAGGAACAAATTGTAATAGTGATTTTATCTTTTACATAATTAAGTAAAGTTAATTTTTAATTATTTTAAGTAGGGTGTTGTAAATAATAAAATTTCGGAAGTTTAATAAAATTGATAAGTATTCATTTTTGAAATATGAACATAAGATGGTTGTAGGTCACCGTTATCATCACACGATAAAATTCCATTTATTTAGGATTGTTTTTTTTTAGTTCTATTTTTCCAATCTACTCTATTATAAAATATATCATTAATCACATCATTGTCTATAATTATTTAGTATGTCGATATAAAAAATAATTATAATTAAATATAAATGGGATAAGTTATTCAATTTTGATGGCAATGCATATATATGATAACAAAAGAAGAATGATACTAAATAATTATGCAGAAAGAGTGTATGCAGGACCCAAGTGGGGCCCACATAGAGCTTAGAAAATTTTACCATCCGTTGATATAGAGCTTAGGTGAAAGCTATTTCTTCCTTTTATTATTTGAAAAGTTAATTAATTAAGATTTGTTACATTAACATTAAGAAGAACAAAGATACAACTTTACAGTATAAGCTATCTTTCCAGAGAATAACACAGCAAATCTAAGAAATAAAAAATAAAAAAAATGCAGCATGTACAACGTCGCAGTCCACACGACCTAAATATATTGATTTCACTTTAAAATATTACCACATAAGAGAAGAAAAAGAAATTATTTTAACAATCAAATGTGCATATTGGGCAAAATTCGATGGATAGATTTACACAATCAATGAGATTTGTGGACCACGTTCAATCTAAAGTAGACAGAGATTAAGAAAAAAAAAATCTCATAAAATATAAAATTACTCTATTTCTTAAGAGTAAGACCCCAGTGTGGTGAGTAATGGTGGCAAGTGTATCTATGGCGCATTATTTCAAATGCGCCTTGACAGCAACGCACCCACTTTTCCACAATTTCCATTTCCTCAACATGGAAAGGTGTCAATGCTCTTTAGGAGCATTTAAAATAATACTCCTTAGGAAGATGTCATGGGACTTTATGCTTGCATTCAGAATTTTTTTTTTCAGCAAATTCGAGTTTCTCTCTCTGATTGAAAGATTCTTCTATACCCTGTTTGGTACCTAGGATTTAGAGTTGGGTTGAAATGGAATCTGAACATCTATCCTTTCTTATAAAGACAATACAAAATAGAATCCCACTATCTCTTAAATTTGATAACTCTCAAACGAATTTGATAAATAAGACAGTTCCAAACATTCACTGCATTACTTTAGTTTTCACAGGTTAAATGATAAGTCTTGAATCAATTATCTATACGAGTAGTTCAGTTGATATAAGTTTTTAAAATTAGAGTAGAGGTCTTGAGTTTGATTTCTTCCGGACATACTTGAAACATGAGGTTTACGGGTGATTTCATGTATTCGTGGAATTAGTTTCACCTCCAATATAGAGTGGGAATGGACATGTTATCAAAAAAAAAAAAAAAGCCTTGAATCAATCATTGCATTAATGAGATTCTAACATATCATCATTTTCGTATTTAAGATTTTGTATTTAGCATTCAAACTTTTAATATGAATGTTGAAAGTTAGAATACAAAATGTTAAATGCGAAAATCTTATTGAAGATTTGTCACTGTACTATTGGTCTAGCTGGCAGTCTAAGCTCTTAAGATAGAGAGGAGGAGCATGTCTTTTTTCTCCTTGAACATGAAAGAACCAAAGCCCTCCTTTTTTTCCTCCCCTTTTGATAAAGTTCTCTTTCTCTTGTCTACATTCTTCTTCTTTTTTTTAATTTTTCTCTGAAGAAAGGCCTCCATGAGAAACACGTTTTTGCATAAATCAAGCTTATAATCCAAGCTTCTCTGCTCATAACCACATCAAAGCCATTAAAAAGGCCTAAAGAGCTTAGCCTTTTCTTTTCAATAAGTATTTTCATCCACCCAAGTCCAATTTGTAAGACAGACCAGTGGAGAAAGTCTTTCACCATCTAATTTGAAGACCCATTGAAGTTTCATTTCAGAATTCACTTGTTTTTATTTCTATCAAGTTGTTAATTGGAGAAGATCGTAAGTTCATCGCCTGCTCTCCATCATTCTCTGTGTTCTCATTTTATTTTCTTGGATATCTATACAAGTAATCATAAGAACCGACATATATGATACGGGTCCTTTTCAAATGACACTGCTTCAGGTTTATTTTGGATTCTAATGAATCATTTTCTCCCTGTAAAGCTTGGAACCTGAATTACATGATATGGTCTGCTTCAAATATCTGTGACCGATGTAGATTGAAGTTCAATTTCAAATATTCTTTAATTGTTCTCAAAATATGGATTCCGAAGGGAAAAATTCCGAAGGTAGTCACGAGTAATCGCCATGTTCACATCATCTTTGAAATATTTTTCGGCGAATGTAGGAACTGAATTATATAACATGGGTCTGCTTTGCATTACATTTAGGGTGCTGGCTGGAGATAAGTTGTGACACAGCGAAAGCTATGGAGTTGCAGAAGGAAAAGACTGTAAGGTAATTGTTGCAGTTTGTACCCTCTTCACCCGGAAATCTGTTCTAACACATGGTTACTTGATCTGTTCTAAATGGTCTCAAAACTGCAAAATTAGTTTGTTCAAATAATTCAGAATTCGATTCGTCAAATAATTCATTGCTATTTCGGTCTAGTTTGCTGTTCAAACTATGCATTTGACAAGCCAAATGAACCTGCTCTAATGAATTAGCAAATCTTGACATATATTGAATTGCAAACTCTGAACTTGAATTTGAATTAGTCAAATTGCAAAGTAGACAACTATGCTCTGGCATAGAAACTTGATAATATGATCTGAGTGTTTTTTCTTTCCGACTTCTTAGGTTCCGCCCAGAGAGGAGACAGCCACTGCAATACGAGAAACCGGACATACTTGATTCACCGGAGGAAAGAAAACTTCAACCTTCATTCCACATTCCACAACATTTGCTGAAACCAAGGATAAGTAGAATTTTCAGTACACCAAATGGAAAATCCAAGGTCTTTTTCTCTGAAGACCATGAGCCATGGCAGCTGCAAACACTTGACCCCAGCAGTGATCTTGTACTGAAATGGAACCGGATATTTCTTGTTTCATGCTTGGTTGCACTTTCTGTCGACCCTATATATTTCTACCTGCCTTCAGTTTGGGTAGCGATAGGGAAACCGGCATGTATGAAGATTGACATGAAAATAAATATTGCTATTACATGTTTCCGAACAGTTGCAGATTTTTTCTATTTGCTGAACATGGTTGTAAAGTTTAGGACCGCATACATAGCGCCAAGTTCGATAGTGTTTGGGAGGGGTGAACTCGTCACAGACCCGAAAAAAATTGCAGTGAAATACTTGCAATCGGATTTCTTCGTAGACTTGGCTGCAGCACTACCTCTTCCACAGGTATCTCTAGTTCGAACCGATTGAAATTTATTAAAAATTTAGGATTCCATTTTCTTCTCTTTTGAATTGACATGGGTTGCATTTAGAATTGAGCAAATCATGAAAAGGTTAGATTAGAAATGCAGAGTTTGGCTAGTTCTGCTTGCATTTCTATCATTTTCAATTCATAGAGAAACCTTTTTCAAAGATTCTCTTGAGCATAGATCTCCAGACATCTCAAACTTCACATTTATAATTCAATGGCTAACATCTATCCATCTCGGCATCATAGTAGTAATGTCTAATTTCATCCGAATCATGGGACTTCAAAATTTCTCGATTGGAGTACACTAAATTCATTTTGACACAATAGTGGTTGCCGGAAGGTTCAAAATTTCATTTTAATTGGCATTTCTTATCAGCTATTTTGGTTGTGAAATGGTTGGTAACTAGAAATTTTCAATGTGCTGATAGTTGTCTGGCTCATCATACCGGCTATTAGAGAACACCATTCTTATCATACAAATAATGCCTTGGCCCTGATGGTCCTGTTTCAATACATTCCAAGATTGTACTTGATTTTTCCATTAAGTTCTCAAATTATCAAAGCTACCGGAGTCGTAACGAAAACTGCTTGGGCAGGCTGCCGCATATAATCTTCTTCTATACATGTTAGCCAGCCATGTGAGTAAATTACTGTACTGCTCATTTCAACATTTGATCTGCTTTAAGATTAATATTGTGGCATGTTCGGATGCGATATGAGCTGCATTTATTTGAATCTTTTAAGAAAATGATGGCTTTCTTCCCCTCTTGCATTCACAATTGCGAAAAATTTGAGAACATCAAGAGGACACTGCTTTTGTGCCTTCTCTGCCTCAAGTTGTAACCAAAACAACTTTTTAACGGTTACCGAATTTCTCTCTCAGTGGACTTTTGGGTTATAAGGTTTATAAGCACGTTGTTTTCTCTCCTTAATACTCGATTTTTAAGAATGGGTTCTACTTATTTGTTTTAATATGGTATCTGAGCGTGGAAGGAGAGAGTGTTGTGGCACCCACTTTAGGACACAGTTGACTGGTGGGACCTGAACCACTTAGTTGGGAAAGTCAATGTATTAATTGTAATTAGATTTGTAATTGATTTAAATGATTTGTTATTTCTTATTTTGGGCCACCCTGATGGCTTAGTGTAATCTATATATACGGGTGTATTCTCTTCATCCAAGATATATCAATAAAATACAGAGAAGAATTATTCTCAATGTCTTCTCCTTTTCTTTTCTTTTTTCTTTTTTATTATTATTAAATTCTATATAGAGCCGAGTGTCTCCAGCTCTGGTGTTAAGGGAGAGTGTTGGCAAAGTCCCACATGGCCTGTGGACCGGAGTTTATAAAAAACCAAGGACAGCCTCATGTCCCTCCACACCCTCTTCATTTAGTTATTTAATTTTTGTCACGCAGGTGTTGGGAGCATTATGGTATCTGTTGTCCATCGAACGACAAACCGCATGCTGGAAGAAAGAATGCAGACAAGAAATAAATGAAACAAAATGCAATTTAGATTTCTTCCACTGTGATACTCCACAAGAATCTCTTGGGGAGAGTTGGGAACGCATCACACACGTGTTTGCAAAATGTGATCCCAAAAACAAGGACGGTTTCGAGTTTGGCATATTTGCAGATGCACTGACTAACAATGTCCTCTCCTCAAAGTTTCTTGACAAATACTTGTATTGTCTATGGTGGGGTTTGCAAAACTTGAGGTAATGATTAATGAATTTCAATCATTTACGTTTCACTCACCAAGCAATTACCACTTTTATCGATCAAATGGTGTGTTCATTCAAACTTTTTGAGAGTTTCTGTTTCTTTACCAGCTCATATGGGCAGAATCTGCATACAAGCACTTTCTTGGAGAAACGTTGTTTGCAATACTCATCGCCATCCTTGGTCTGGTTTTATTTGCGCAGTTGATTGGGAACATGCAGGTATGTATCATGACTTCTTATAACATTCCACTTCAAATTTCCGACGGCATCCTTGTGGGTGCTCTGCAATTATTTTTTTTCTTCTCATTTTTGTTTCATTGTTCATATGCGAAATTATAAATGAACATGGATGAATTTGAGTTCTCAAGAAATGGTGCCTGCAATCCCCTTTTTTCTGTTCCTCGGGGGGTTTTAGTGGCAAGCTAAATTCTTCTTGTTTATCGTAGACATACTTGCAATCTATTACTGTAAGACTCGAAGAATGGAGACTAAAGCAGAAAGACACCGAAGAGTGGATGAGACATCGTCAGCTGCCTCAACATTTACGAGATCGAGTCCGAAGGTTTGTTCAATACAAGTGGCTTGCAACTCGAGGAGTAGATGAAGACACTATTCTTCATGCCTTGCCAACTGATCTTCGTAGAGATATTCGACGATACTTGTGCTTTGACCTTGTTCGACGTGTACGCATATTTTCCGATCTTCTATCTATTGGTCAGAGCTCCAAAAAAAAAAATCATGATTTGCAAGTCTAGTTAAGTGCAGAATTATGATAGGTTTCATAAGGATTGCGATCAAAGAATGCCATTGTCATACACTACATTAGTTTTTTATTATATGTCATTGCTGATCTACTGTTTGGCTAATCCGATTTCAGGTTCCGTTATTTTCACAAATGGACGATCAGCTTCTCGACGCCATATGCGAGCGCTTGGTCTCATCCCTAAGCACAGAAGGCACCTACATTGTTCGTGAAGGTGACCCTGTTACAGAGATGCTCTTCATCATTCGAGGGCAACTAGACAGTTCTACCACCAATGGAGGTAGAACTGGTTTCTTCAATTCCATAACACTGAGACCTGGTGATTTTTGCGGGGAAGAGCTACTTGCATGGGCATTGCTCTCAGAGTCTACTCTCAACTTGCCATCTTCCACAAGGACTGTCAAAGCCCTCATTGAAGTGGAAGCTTTTGCTCTACGTGCTGAGGATCTCAAGTTTGTTGCAAACCAATTCAGACGTTTGCACAGCAAGAAACTGCAGCACACGTTCCGGTTTTATTCTTATCATTGGAGAACATGGGCAGCTTGCTTTATACAGGTCGCTTGGCATCTATATAAGAGAAGAAAGATGGCAAATGATCTGAGTCTGCAGGAGTCGTTCTCTCTCAATTCACACAAACATGCACCTGATGAAACTGCAGACGAGGAAGATGGAGAGGCATCCTGCAAAACTCCTCCAAAGGCTAAACAGAAAATTGGGGCAACAATATTAGCTTCCAGGTTTGCAGCAAGCACAAGGAGGGGAATGCAGAAAGTCAAGGATGTCAATATGGCAAAACCAGAGAAGCCCGACAAACCCGACTTCTCAACTGAGCCAGAAGTTGATTAGTTGCTTGTCACTTGTAATACATCTGCTACTGTCAATAACCTTTAAAAAAATTGCTACTGTCGATAGATAACTGCTCCTGTTCAAAATACAGCCGAAACCCACACACCAAAAGAGGAAAGATTTAAAAATATCCATGCAAGAATGCGAAAGTGATCCACAAGATCAGATTGATGTTTTATCTGTATGTATTTGGTATCTAACTTGTTGAAATAATAAGTTAGCAATGTCCTGGATATTGGCCATAAGTAGATTTTCAAATTGCAGAGAGATTGAATATACGTCAATTCAATTCAATCATATGTTAATGGCATTGTCCAGTACAGAAAAAAGGCACCTCCCACAAACCTAAGCTAAGATATTGTCAATTTGAATGCCCAGATGCAGACCAATACAAAAATTCAGATCCTAGACATACGATTGTAGGTCAGTATACAAATAGTAAAAATGAAATGGCTGAAATTCAACATTCAACATTCGATTCAATTGTCAAGAATGTTCTATCAATGGGGATTTTGGGTCATGGGTCATGGTTTGGGTCACATTCTTGTATAGCTCCGTTTGGCAAAATAAGGCCATAATTTACAATGATCTTTTTTTTGGGAAGACAGGGATATACAGTTTAAAATGATATTCATCATTAATTTATCATTGTACTATTAATAGTGTAAATATAAAGACGGGATTGGATTGTCAACAAAGCAAACATTGAGAGAATCTAAAATAAAAACCATGAACTTGGATATCACAAGATACAAATAGATGGAAGCATATAAATTGCTAATTTCATTCACCAAAGAAAAAAGGAAGAATGGCATTTACAATCTCATAAACATATTTAAAAAAGAAAAAATTAAAGATACACACTGCCGATTGAATGGAAAGTTAGCAATTCACATCCTCAGACCATGCTGCAACACATTGTAGAGGAAAAAGGAAGTGCCAGAGCATGTCAAATGTCAGGTTAATCTGATGCCATGTGTACAAGTTGTTGCATTGGCCTTCAAGTTTTTATGGGCCATACTTATCAATGTCATAGAACTCAATATTCTTGTACTTCTGAGAAATGATTTCTGCTTGAACCTTCCTAGCTGTGTCAGTTGCACACCCAACAAGAATGAGAACAGATGTACCAGCGAATCCACGGAATGCAGTCAGGTGGGTGATTTGTTCGATCACTGCAGGGCCGGCAGCCAATACTGCTAAAAAGGCAGAACCCAGAACCGATATCCGACTAAGAACCTACATTCAAGCCAAAACCCTATCATAAGGTTATCCGATTATCAGACAACTCGGTTGGTCTTAGTGCTTCAATCATATAGATGCATGCAAACATCTAAGAGAACCTCCAGCTGCAACTAGACACTGTTACTACTTTTCATTGAAATCCCCCATTTCTACTTTATCAACTTTTAGTTATTGAACATTAGCTAAATTTGTGCCCATATCAAATACAAATATATTAAATAACATACAGAAGTGGATTCCTTTCCTAGAAGGATAACTTTTTTAA
Organism: Chimonanthus salicifolius; assembly: GCA_013350335.1. Lineage (NCBI taxonomy): Eukaryota > Viridiplantae > Streptophyta > Magnoliopsida > Laurales > Calycanthaceae > Chimonanthus > Chimonanthus salicifolius. The sequence goes on along the minus strand of CM023536.1, from coordinate 66,753,739 downwards.
GAGGATTTAAAAAAAAACATGAACATGACTCGATCCAGAACCTTTATGGCCGCGGCATTTGCACTTTCCAACTGTGCTATAGGCTCTTGTCGTTATTTGAAAAGAAAAAGAAAACAGTTACAGTAAAGGAATGTCTCTAGCAAGGTAGATAATCAGTTAAAAAGGACTTTGTATCAGATACTGGTAGCTAAAGTGAGAAATGAGCAGACATCAGATCCCCATGAAAGAAGTCGAAATGATCAATAAAAAAACTTACTATTTTAATGAATGCTGCTGTACTTTTCCCAGGCCGAACAAGTGGGATTGAGGCACCTTGGCGCTTCAACTGCTCGCTTACATCATCAGGATCCAATTGGAGAAAAGTATAATAGTAATTGAAGAATGCTATTAACAGAATGTTGGTAGGGAGATAAAAAGCTCCTACAAGAACAAAACAGGTTAGATACATAGAAGCTCGGAAAGTTTTCTGAACTACAACGCAATTGTGATTTTGCATGCTAAGAAATCATTGGATATTCAAAATACAGTTTTTATTCTATTTTTAATTATTTGAGAGAGAGAGACGGAGATTTAAACACAGATATAAAAAGCTCCTACAAGAACAAAACAGGTTAGATACATAGAAGCTCGGAAAGTTTTCTGAACTACAACGCAATTGTGATTTTGCATGCTAAGAAATCATTGGATATTCAAAATACAGTTTTTATTCTATTTTTAATTATTTGAGAGAGAGAGACGGAGATTTAAACACAGATATTAATAACAGAAATCCACTTTCTTATTGACTGTTCTACTAAAGGTTACAAAATACAATACCTATTTCTTTGTACTTGCTTTAAATCTGAATGTTGATACAACAGTTTATTACTAACTATAAGGAATTATTGGGTCCTTGGCCATACGATGTAGGTGGAATTCTTGGTTCAGAGATCCGGACCATGGAATGCAGGACAGGGAATGCTCCAAAACTACCCAAGAGGTCAAGATAGAAAGATCCTGGCATTCTGATTAATGACAGGTGGTGTAATTTCCATTTGTAGTTGCAAAAGATAAGTATATAAATTGAGATGTTAATGATTGAAAGCAACACTAGTATGATCAGTCTTTTGCAAATTGCTAAATGAATATCATGGAACATAATGAAGTCATTCAGAAAACTGAAGAGCAGCGACAAAATCTTCAATTTTTCTTCCTTCTAGACCCTCAACCACTATAGAAAAATAAGGTTCGGGATGATCCACTGGATTTTCTAGCCATTTGGTTCTCAACCAAAACACAGAAACATCGTATAGATCAATATAATAATCTGTATGTTATTTTGTATATGTTTTGTGGAAAATTTTCATTTGGTTTTGTTCATTATCCAATATAATCGATCAGCATGAAGAGAACAATTCCTTTACCTCCTGGGTTTAAAGCAACAGCAGCTTTCTTCAAAGCAGCTATCCCTGTGAAGCGAGCTAAAGTGCCAGGAAGAGCCAATGATGATGTTGAAAATATGATGGGCATGACTCCTGCACTATTGACCTGCTTAACCAAAACTGTTAAGAGAGAAGAAAAATATTCTCGAATGCTCTTTAGTAATCTACTTAGCTGCAATTAAGTACACGGCATTGACAAAATTGTTCCCAATGACTGCTGGTTATTTGCTCGATTAATTGCAAATCCTGCATCCCATTTGGTGGAATTAAGTACATAATAATGACAAAATTGTTCCCAATATCCCTTTGTCATTTGGTAGGTTATTTTAGCATTAACTACAGAAACATGACTATTATTTTTCTTGACCATCATCTTGATCGGAAGGTTATCTTTTTTCTTAAAAAAAAAAGAGGTGTTATTAGAAGGGTTGGATAGCATAAACAGTTCTTTGCCATTTTGCCATCCATAGTGGGGCCCATAACAGTATATTTGACCCACATGTGCAGATTGCTGGTTCAAAAAATGGTCAATGCACACGCCCCAAGGATTAGTCAAGTGCTCTAAGAGGCCTAGACACCTTGGTCTTCAAAAAAAAAAAGGGTCAATGCACTGTGGCCAAGACCTGAGAGGAAAAGTTATAAGGAAACAAATACCATTAAGAATATCTCAGCTCTACATACACCAACAAAAACAAACCTTGAAAGGAAGGTAAGCAGATTTTTGAAGCCCCCCAGTTCTATATCTGGATGCATAATTAAGTGGGATTTTCCTCTCAGCTTCCTGAAAACCTTTGTTAAGACACTGGTTAGTACAACAAATCGACAAAAAGATGCAAATAAATGTGGGAAAAGAATCATCATTACCTGGACATATACAATGCCGAGAACTAATAGGAAAAATGAAACAATAATGGCAACAAGACCAATATAATTTCCATCCTGAAATGCTTCTGCTGCTGTCCTTCCAAACGATGCAGGCAAGTATGAGATAATGCTTGTGAAAATCAGAAGAGAGGTCCCATTTCCAAGTTTCAAGTCAGATATTCTTTCCCCAATGTAAGTCGTAAGAACTGATCCAAGCGTCAATAATGTCACTGATGATAGCACCCACTCAGTACTGAAGTCGTTTACATAGGGGCGAAGATACAAAACTTGTCCAATAGCCTGCCAAAATTATATAAAGATCTCCTTTTTAAATTTCAAGTGAAGAAAAATATTATCATAAAGGAAACAGAAGGAAAGATGAGTTTAGCTCATCTAAAAGAGCAAAAAAAACAAAAAAACAGAGAGGTATCAGTAAGGTTCCAAATCCCATTTCTATTACAGTTAGGACCATCCAATGAGCAAATATTTGTGCAATACTCTATCCACATAGGGTCATAATTAGAGTATGGAAACGCTTCCATCTTGAAACACTTTAATTCTATTGAATTTACTTAAAAGTTTTGGAGTCATATATACCTGCACTACTGCAAACCCAACAGAAGCATAACGAGTATATTGAAGAATCTTCTTTCTGCCTGCTTCTCCCTCTCTTTTCTGAAGGTCTTGCAGCTTTGGATAGACCTGTGTAAGCAACTGAAACACAATTTGTGCGTTGATAAAGGGAACAATGCCCAGAGAGCATATTCCCAGCCGACCAATACCTCCACCCGAAAAAGAATCCAAAGTGCTCAACAAACTGTTTTGATCCAAATTGCCAACAAAAGCCTCCCTGTTGACTCCACCTATAGGTACATATATTCCAAGTCGGGATAATGCCAAATATCCTAACAACTTTAAAAACTTCCCCGGTAGTGGGCCTTTGAAAAAGTCACCAATGTCGATGGAGCTATCCTCAATTGCAGCTGCGGACCCAAAATAAGCAATCAAGTGAGGTGATAGATGTCTACGAAGAGGATTTTTTTTTCTTTTTTTTGAGTGGTACGAAGAGGATATTCATCCAATGGTAATAATCACTGGTCTTAAGAATGAACAAATTGGCTCCATTTTGTTGTGGTAAGACCCTAATCTGATAAGTTGCAACACAGGATAGACCAAAAGACAAAATCACTGCCTGTGAGCCAGTACTAGTATTCCAATCAACTGACTTTAAATAAGCAGTTAAAATAGAGATACAGCAATGGTCAACATTCAATATCATCATCGAAGGCTTTGTCCTATCTATCTAGGGTTTCCAAATGATCAGCATTCAAAGGATAAAAAATGTATGGACAGAATCTTCCTATTTGAGTTATTTCTAGGGCATCGATTGTCCACCCAATCAGATGACCCAAATGATCAAATTATTCTCTGTGAAAAAAAAAGGCCCAATGATACTGCAAATATTGATCGATCAACCACCACAAGATTTCTTTTTCTTAAATGCCACCCTCGCATGGAAAAGAGCATAGTAGCCAGGTTGCCACATGATCTCAACAGTAATAAGGAAAATGCAGGATAACAGATGGACGAAAGTCATAGTGTGTCCAGAAGCCTGCTATTGATTTATTTCATCAAAATCAGTATCATGCGCCTTTTACTTATTATAGTTAAAAAAAGCTGCAATTTAGCCACATTTAATGAGCCAAGTAGGTACTATCTCGAGCTTGAGCTTGGGTTATTAGCAAATCACATATCAAAATGGCACATTGACAAACAAAAGTAGAAGAGACTTGCAATTACTTAAAGATGAGAGTGTCAATCTCTAAAATTTAATTAGGGATCATTTGTGCAATGTGAATATGAATTAAATCAATATAAGCTACCTGCTACTCCACGGGTAGAAGTTTTCTCCCTTTTTGTACTTGATGTGTTTTCAAATGTTTGGGAAAATAAGTTTGCCACACTTTCCCATGCAGCATTAAGGCCCGAAGATGTACCCACATTCAAGCCCAAGGGATCAAAATCCGAGACATCAGTCTGTTGAGTATATCTACAAAGTAACAACATTAGCAAGATAAGAAAGTAGAAACCCACTGAGACAAGGAAAACTTTTAAATTTCCATGATTCTAGAAATTTATGAATTAATGATTTATATAAATGATAAATACAATAGCAGTATTGTGATTTGAGAGCTTGAAAAGAAACATTGGAGAACTTATCCAAATCAATATGAAACAAAACACGACACGAGTTTGATGTTGAGATCTTGAAAGAAATTACAATTGCCACTGACATGGGCGGCAACAGTCTAACCAGTGAAGACAATTGCCAATGCATTTTCAAAATGATATTTAGTGCATGTCAAAAGGGTGAATTATAATTCAGATAATGGAATAAATTACTTTAATGATGATAGTGATTATACATATGGTGATTTTATAAATTCAAAGTCATGAGATGTGGGAAGCTGATTGTAATAATTAGAGAAGTTGAACCCACGAGGGGGTTGGCCTGATGGTCAAGAAGGCCCTTCATGAAGGGAGGTCTTAAGTTCGATTCACGCTCAACATCCCTCTGGGCCACTCCCCGCAGTTGCTTACCCGGTATGCGTGGGATTGGGAGGCTTACTACATGCCCCCTATCCAAATACAGGTGAGACCCCTGGACACCTTGGTCATCAAAAAAATAATTAGAGAAGTTGATGTTGATGCAAACTGGGTCTGATGGTCCAAATTTTAATCCAAGAAATATCAAAAAGTATTAAATCCTATGGCAATGGCTAAGCACCCAAAATTAACTTTCAGCTGATATTTCCAATATAAAAGCAAACTCTCACATCCATCAATCCATCCATCTATATATCGATACACACCGACAAACATATAGGATTGGATAATTTAGATATTTCTAGTGTTAAATTTTGGACTAACAGACCCAATTTGCATCAATTTGGTATATTTAGATCAGGTTTTGAAAATTTCAAGCCACACAACAAAAAAGGAATTGCTGGCAATTTGCATACCAAAGAGAAGGTATCAACTTGATCTCTAACTCCATGAATGCATTGACATTAACCATTCGACATCTAAGTCAAGTTGTGAAAGGCATTAACCAAGTCATGCAAGTTGTCAAAAAGAGAAATGAATCAATTCAAGTTGAAGTTGAATGTTTTAGAACATAGTTCAACAACCAGGACTTAACCAATGAATGGGTCAAGTCAACTAGGTAAGCCCGTGGGCTGACTAGTTGGGTCAATTAATCAATTTTCAACTGTAACTACATATTTTATAATGCTTATGTTAAAAAAATTGACCAGGTGAAGCAACTAAGTGACTTGGTGGATCGACCAAGTGACTATGGTGACTAGGCGACACGAGGGGTTGACCAAGTGACTCGGTTGTCCAACCAGGCAACAAAATATTTGGCTGAATGTGCATCAAATGTTCACCATATACAAATAAATGCACCTTGGAGAGACTCGAGTCATTCTGTGTTCCAGAAGTAACCAAGACCTCATTCTAAGAAAAACTAGAGTACGTAAAGAAATGAATGGGCAGGTGATATGTTGTCAAAGGTAAGTAGTTTACGGAGACACTTTGGTGGTTGTTGATGCTCTTATTTCTTAACTTCTTAAGTTCATAGAGCCACTAGTGAATTCTTATACATCTAAATGCTCCAAAAATAAACAAATACTATATATACTATCCATAATTTTTAAAAGTAATTTATAAAACTGTTTGTTACAGATCGAATTAAATGTCAATGCATTTCATTCACAATTGGTTTTCTCCAAAAGGTTAACTAATCGTGATATTGGGAACATCCAACCCTCCACTAAATTAACAACAATAAGGGCCCATTTGGAGATTAGAAGTGAGTGTAAACCCATTAAAACTAGGGGAAGCTGTTTTTTCACTGCTAAATAACCAGTGTTTTAAAAACAGAACTGATCCATCCAATTCAATTCAAACCAATCTCTAAGATGACCCGCTTCACATGATTGTCCAATTTGTCCAAGAACTATCATTTCCAATTCATCTTAACTTTTTCTCTTCTTTTTTGTTGTCCCAAAACAGTCATTTTTTACAAAAGCTATTTTAGGCAGTATCATGGTTGCAATGTGATTTTCAAATTTTCATAATTTTTAGCTATTTATTTTTATATAAACAATTTATCATGTCATTACAATTTATCACGTCATTACAATTCATGCTAACAGTTATTGTTCAAAGCAGTTTGACCCAATGGTTAAATCTAATTAGATGAAACCATGATAAGATAATGGTTTGATCAGTGATTTCGTTATTAAAACATTGTAAATGACTGTTGTAAAAGGATTTGACCACTTCCACTTTTCTCCAATGAATAGGAAACTGAGTAAACTGAAAAATGGTGATTCACCACCTTCAAGTTCTTTCCATTTTGCTCCACCTAGAAGTGAAACCCCAAATTTACTCTCCATATCCAAAAAATACTAAGCCAAATACTAAATCCTACATCATTTAATATTTCTATAAAAAAACATCCCAACAACACTGCATATGGATTAAATTTTGGTATAATAGGAACACAAAGACAGTCCTATTCATTAAAATTACATAAAACAAGTGAAAGGGTGTTTAGATTGAATCAAGCAAAGAAAGAAAAACCCAAATAGAAGATGGATTGAAGAACACAAAACAAAGGTGGGAGAAAAATGAAATTGGGGCAGTGAGAAAAGGAAAGTACCTCTTTAAATGGAGATTGAATTTCCAAAAGGGGTTTCTTGGTTTCCTCTCTGCAGCTAAGGAAGCTCTGCAAATGGGGTATACTAATCGGGTGTGGGCTCTTTTGGATGTGGAAGAGAAGAGGGGCGTCGTGTGTACCGTTAACAACATTATCCTCTGCTGCTCTCTCCACTAATTCTTTCCTCCCTCTTCTATTGATGTTTTTTGGAACATTGGATTGGAGTGATTGGACGGGGTCGAAATAGGTCGGGTCGGATCGACTAAATGCAATAAAAACGGTACAATTTGACCAGGTTGAATAATAAATATTATTATTTTAATTTATTTTATTTTTCCTTTTTAATCTTTCACTAAAAATGTCAATTTTCACTATAATATTATATTTGCAATGAGATTTTATTTTTTTCTTATTTTTAAATATAATAATGTTATTATATTATTATAATATTATACTCATATGACAGGTCAAAATGGTACTAACCAATTTGATTTAACGGTTGAACCTAATTAAACTAAGCTGATATAAAAAATAGTTTAATTAAAAATTTGGTTTTTAAAACATCAATAATGATATATTTTTCTCAACCCAACTTGATAAAATTTAAATTTTTTAGATTTGACTGATAATATTTTAAAAATTGGCCAAACTTGAGTCAACTCAATTGATATTAATATGGTTGAGTCAAAATCAAGTGAGTCCAAGTTGACTGAGCCTATACAACTCAGACTCAGTCATATCGGTCAAGAGTCACTCATTTTTATTTACTCATTTTTAATTGGTTATTTTTTTTTAAAATTAACATTCTTTATATCCATCCTGTATTAGTTCTTAAAAATCTAATATATATTGACCTTAAAGCTAAGTTAAAAAGAGAGAGAGAGCAGGGGTCGAAATATCAGCCGATACATATTGTATCGGCCGATATGTATCAGTTTTTCAGTGCCGAACGCTATCGGCCGATACGATATATATCGGTCAGTCAAAAAGGTTATCAGCCGATATGGACCGATATTCGGTCTAGAATATCAGGTCACCATATCGGCCGATATGCATAAAAATCGGTATTTAAAATTTATTTGATTTTTTTTAAAAAAAAATCCGATAAGGTTTTTTGACAGTTTTCCACGGTTTTTTATGGTTTTCTACGGTATTGAACGATTTTTCACTGTTTTTCAACGGCTTTGAATATCGGAGGATAGAAAAATGCAATTAAATACAAATATCGAAAGAGAGAGAAACTTATCGACTGATATTTGCATATCGGCCTGACCGAATTTTTGACCCCTGAGAGAGAGAACAAACTAAGTCACCCACACCTCCACAAGCAACCAAACCACTAGCCTCCAGTCCACTCATGGACGGGATCGGAAGTTGAGTGGGCTAAGTGGGAACCTACTAAATATCTAAATCTGACCCGACCTGGGCTCGTTCAAAAGATCGGGCTTTGGAATCAAAACAGGCCTAGAAATGAGAGCCCAATTAAAAATTTGGTACACCCTGTTGTAGCTTTTCGTGTATCCGACATGCCCAAAGTATGTATTTTTATATTCGTATATGTATATATATTTATTTTATGCAAATCAGAGTTTGCAGGATCTTCTCTCTCTGGCTGAGATTGAACCGGACCTAGATGGCCCAAATTAGATTGGGCTTCAATGTTTCTGTCGCTCCTTCCCAAATAAGCTTCTTCCACTAGGATTGAACTTGGACTGAGCTTTTTGAAATAGTACTCAATCTTGGATTGGACATAAATCTGACTCGATCCCGCTTGACTTCGACTCTTACTCCCATCTAATCTATACCCAAATTTCTAAAAAACCTTAGTCCACCAAAGGAAGAACAGCAACGATTTGAATCACCAAGCAGCCAAGGGCCTCTACGTTCCTTGCAGTTGATTGAAACCAAGGTTGTCAATGGGCTTGGATCTAGCCAAGTTTGGTCCGGCCTAACATGACAGTTTGTCAAATGAGCAGGTCAAATGGATCATTTGCCTAAAACTGCCCACATTTTAAGGCTCGAAAGTCGTAATGAGTCAAACTTTAGTCAAGGGAGATCCAACCCACTTGACCCATCGTCTTCTTCCCTAAAATATAATTCATAAATCATATGATGGAGATTTATGAGTGATTTCGTGTATCCTTGTAGATTAATATCTGATGAGAAAAAATATTTTATTTTAAGAGCCCTTACACTGGACGATGCAATAAAATGGTGCCATGGTTTCCCAAGCAATCCTCTTGTCCACCATTCAATGATTTTATATGCACCCATGGCAATAAAATTAGTCCTCAAGTCACTTTCAATTTTCAGTAAGAGTATTAAGAACAACTTAAAGATTTGAATCTTTTCAATTCCTAGGTATTAGGCCCATTTGGATTCTAGATTCGATCTTAAATAATGAATATGCTAATCAATGATGCTTTCAACTATCAAACTATAATATCATTTCATTAGAAGCAACCATATTATATTAGACAAAATATCACTACGAAATAATGGTTTATTGATGACGTTTGTTAATGAATAAGTTTGAAATATGATGGGACTGATAGAAATGGTCCTTCACAAGCTACGACATCATGTTGCCAAGTGGCAAGATCTTAGTCATTCATCCACCAATTAGTTCTAATTTTTCTCAAGTGAAAACTTCTATTAGATTTATTGGCAATTATTGGAAAAAAAATATTTATTTACAATTAAGCTTTATAGAAATGGAAGTTTGCTCACACCCTAAGAATTAGTTAGGTACTCTAAGAGGCTTGGACACCTTAAGTCTTTAAAACAAATCTCACCTCTTCATTTTTTTTTTTTTGTATTTTTGTTTTTTCATTAGAGTGATAATTAATTTTTCATAAAATAATTCTCATCCACTTAGACATTTGAATGTCAAACTTTTGATTATAAAAAACTATGCCATTAGTGCCAACTTCTAAGCTTGGTGGCCATCAGCAACAGTCCAAGCCCACACAGCTCAAGCTCGTGACTTATTAAGTGATTAAAGTACCCCCTAAAATTAATTAACAATAAAAATACTGCTAATCGGTTTCATTTTGTCGCACTTTTAGTCTAAGACCCTTTGTTCTCTAATGATTAAGCACCATTGAAGTAATAAAGTTGAGAATCTGAAGCTAATGATGTCTTAAATTACAGACTTTGTAAGCAATTCCAAGGTTGGCAAGGCATCTTAAGATGCTTTCTCTATCCAAATCACTGCTGTTTGTTCTTCTCTTTTTAATAAAGCTTAAATAGCTGTGGCTTTCATCTTCAAGAGGGTCCAAGAAGAACAGATGGAAATCATATTGTTGGCTTGGATGGGTACATAAAGAATAGATACTTGTCTGTCCTCAAATTCTTAACAGGCCGGTGTCTGAAACTTGGAATAATGTCAGATTTCTTAGTATCTATTGTCAGGCTATTGAGATTAGTTTTTATTATTCTTTTATTTTTAAGACTCAAGATAAATCTGAAACCCACCTCAATTTACGTATTGGTCATAGTCCTCTTAAAACTTTTAGGGAGAGCACTATAGATGCCTATGCTTCTGGGTAAGGGCCACTGGAGCTCAAACTCGTGACCTCTCCCTTCCCAAGGGGAGAAGCTACCACCTGAGTTATCCAATAGTTGGCTATTGAGCTTAGTTAATATATATTTATTTCTAAATCGAAACAAAACTCATACACCTTTTGATTTGATGGCATTCTCTACTTCTATTTCAGAATTAAAATAAGTAAAAATATTGGAAAAAGATTATAAATTATAAGCACAAAAAGAGAGATACATCACTAAAAACATGAATAGAAGAGATGATAATATTAAAGTGACTGACTTCTTTATTTATAAATAGTTTGCGATGTTCTCAAATGAAGAAATAGAATTCGAAAAATTAATTAAAGAGTAGCATTCTTCCACGATATTCTATCCAGGGGTTTAAAAATCGGTATCGGCCGATATATCGGCCGATACGATATGTCGACCGATATATCGTTATCGGCCGATATATCGGCCGATATTTTTCTCTTTCTTCTTTGTTTTTTTTAATATCGGCCGATATCGGCCGATATTTTGATATCGGGCCGATATAATACGGCCGATATCAAGGCCGATATTGTGAATATCGGCCGATACGATACATATCGGCCGATATTCATATACCCAAAACCGATATATATCGGCCGATACGATACGTATCGGCCGATATTTAAACCCCTGATTCTATCCATTTCTTTAGAGTTAGAATATAATTTTAGCTGTGAAATATCAAATTTCATAATCTAATATATTTTTTTCTGAAAGTGAATTGCCCAACAACTTTTCCTCCCGATATTTCCAAAACTTTCTAGATAAATGTTATTTTTTAATAGAATCTCACAAATGCTTATTTTGCATATTAGTGTAGATGGTATTATCCTCTGCACTTAGACATGAAGTTGACTAAATGAGATACTAATGAGTTCATTAGAATTTCTTTATTTATTTATTTAAAAGCCATCTTCATTGCATCAATCAAACTATATTTTTGAAGGTTACGGAGTTTAAAAGATTAAAAATTATTTAAACTGATTAAATTTTGAGAGGTTAAAAAATCACTTGATTGATTCCATTATAGTAATTTGTTTTAAATTTTATCCTTCATTTTATTATAATAAATTAAAAATTTAATTTAAAAGAAAAGAATAATAACAGTAAATTGTCGGTGCCCGAGTTAATTTACCGTCTAAATCAAAAAATCCAAAATTCCAAACCTATAAAAGGCCAAAGTGGTGCACACTTGGGCCACTCTTACAAGCAAGCATCCAAAGCAAGGCTTAGCTGTTAAACAGGACATGTGCACATGTATGCACGGCTAAAAACCCTCGACCGGTCTCTCTCGATATAACGGTGTAAGTACGCAACTCTAAATGGCAATGGGCCTAGCATTGATAAAATATAAGATTTTTAGGGAGAAATTATATATTTTGAATTTCTTTTTAAAATCAAAGTGTTTTACTTAGAATTTTTTAGATGTTTCACTTGACTAATTTTTAGAGCATGTATAAACTTCTCAATCTATACACGTCGGATACAGAACTCAGGGAGGTGATCCTTTTTGTATTGAGAGGACTTGATCTTAAGACCTTCTGACAAATAAGAGGTGGAAATTGACTATCAAATTAACCCTTCAGATAATTATATTTACATCGTATGTCGAAGGATCTCAAATTTTCATTATATCCTTCCAAACATTGTCCCTGCTTTCTTTGTCCTCCGAGTCACTACCACCCTCGACTATCCATCTTGATTTTGTACGATTGGATTTATTATAAATCAAAGAATTATTTTTTTGTAAAGTTTATATTTTGTTGGTGTTATTTTTTTTTTTTTAATTTATATGTGAAAAACTATGGGAATACCCAGTGTAAAATCCCCACAAGTAAATCCACTACCTCTAACGCACACCAAGATCAGGCCACACAGTCTCATGTATCCTTCGTAACACTTTTTCACATGCTCTTAAGATAGCTTTCAAGGGTAATATGACCCTACAAACTAAGTTATACTTTTATTTAAAAAGCACACTTCTCAAATAACATTTCATAGAAAAATATTTTTTTTGTGAAACTAAAATTTTAATTTTAAAAATATCCAACATATTTACACCATTTCTCTCCATTCCTTCGATTATATCTTATAAATTTTCATACCCAATTCAAGTTAAAACTTTGAAATCATAATTAAAACAATTTATTCAACTTGATTTTTGACATATTTTGTTACATGTTTAGATCTTTCATATCAACTCATCATCATTGTTAAAGTAAATTTTTTAGATAGTTATTTATTCAATTCTCAATGAATAATTTTTCACATATATGTATGCATGATGGAATTCAATAAAGTGATGATGATTTGTTCTAAAGTTTTATATTGTTGTCCTCATTAAAATCATTTATTCTATCTACTTAAATTCATTTCTCCCCTAAATTTTTTAATAGGCAGTACTATAGATTTCAATCATAGACTCACTAACATTACCAACAACTAATTATTTTCAATATTATACCCAGCATAAATTATCTTCTACAACAGTGAAAAAGGGGGCGTGGGTGTGGGTGGGTGTAAGAAGCAAGATGATGATTTTCTTCCATATATTTCTACTGAAGAGAATCTCCCAAGGATTTTCTATAAACTCAAACGTACCTCAATGTATTACCACATATTTCTCAAATGCCCTTCAATTGTAGTCTTCACAGTTGAAGTGAAAAGATGAAACATATGCAACAAATATAAGTGAGTGTCCCTTGTTTGATAATTGATACATAGACAAGTCAAGATGTCTCAACCACATTAACCATTTTGGGCATAGCATCAATATACTTTCACTCATTTTTTTAATTTTTTTTAGAAAAATACGAAAAATGAATAAAATAGGAAAACATGAAAAATCTAGTGTGAGCATATTTATGTTAAAAAATGGACCATTTTTATAAAATATTAGACCCGTGAGAGTCAGAATTTGATATGAATAAAATATATTTTAGAATTTAAAAAAAATGTCTAAAAATTCTAGAAAATAGAATATCAATCTCAGTAACATCTAATATGAAATTCATGTTCTCTAATATCCCATAGTGACGTGTATATTCTATAAAAAAAAAATTGAATTTCATAAATTATTAAAATATTAAAAAAAAATCACATGATCATTCTAAAAACTATATCAATCACCTTAAGAGCTCTTCATTTAATTCCAAAAACACTTATAATATCAATTCATTATTTTTTTCCAAAGAAACTCAAATCCAACTTTCATTAATTAAAAATAAAAACTTGAAAAAATCACACAGATACCCTGTAAATTATATCAATCACATTAAGATATTTTCATTCAATTCTATAAACACTTGATATTACTTCATTAGATTATTTTCACAAAAACCTCCAAATTGAGATTATCTTAAAACTAAAATTAAAGAAAATTTGATGAAAATAACTCAAATGGTCAGATTTTAAAAGAAAAGAATTTAGAATTGACAAATACATTTCACACTTGAAAAATGAACTCGAAAAATGGTCCAAACAATTTTTTTTGAAAAAAAAAAAAAATTTTGTATTGGCTATTGATCGATACATATCCAATATATATTGATTAATAAAAGAAAAAATTGGTGGACCCCTACATGGGTATTTGAAAGAGGGAGAGCATTTCCTTTCGAACTCCTTTTTATCATTTAACCATAATTAGAGTGAGTTAGTGTGCAAGAGAAGTTCCATTTCATTTTTCATGAAGAGACCTTAAATACTCTCTTCACCGCATATCGACTGCTTCTCTAACCAGGCAAGCAAACTGGCACAAGTCATCAAAAAAGAAAAAGAAAATTCAGCAGAACCCTTTGTTGTCAATTCCATTTCTTTCTTGTAAATAGTCAAACCTTTCCACTACGTTCTAATTTTAAAAAAAAAAAAAGCCAAACGAAAGAAAGTTCTCATAAAAAAACCCATACAAAAGAAAGTTCCAAAACATTCCAGTCTTCCTTTTTCTAATCCATTTCAAATATTTTGGTATCATTCTAGTCTTATTTTAACTCTGCCTTTGGGGTTTTGTCGCATTCAATTTTCAGAAGTGACATTTTTGTTTCTTGTTTAATTTCATACTTTACTAAATATTTCTAATATATCAAAGATTGAGAATAAAAAAATCTATTCTAATTCGAGTTAAAAAGCCCCATTTTTATTTACAAAGTTAAAAATTATGTGAATACTCACTTTAAGTAAAAAGAGTTTCACATTTACTTATATTTTCTTCTAAAAAAGTATGTATCCTTTAGATGAAACACCAGAGTGCTCCACTCTAGGGTAGAAAGGAAATAATCACTGGAACAAAATTGGCAGCCATGGAAAGGAGAGAAGAGATGGAGAGAGCATCAGATATCATTTACTTAAAAATGAACTGAATTAAATCAAATATACAGATAAGACTGTCATACATCTCAGTATAAATGAACTGGAGAAACAGAACCCAAAAGAAGGCTGGAATCACACACTCTTTTCTGGTTTCCCTTTCTTTTCCAGCTTCGTCGAATGATATACGGGGCTAAATCGGAATAACAAGCCACACCCAAGCAAGAATAGAAGACTCTGATCCTACCTATAACCATCATCAATTCAAGAGAAGAATGTCTATGTAACAGATGATAAAAAAAGGGACAGATAGAATGAGAAAGAAAACAAAAAAAAAAATCCTATCTGGTGGGTACATGTAATACCATAAGTTTTATTTTTATTCAGATGGGGTGTTGGGAACGTGAAGAATGAAACGTCAATAGGAAGAAGTGGGCTAAATTTCCGTGGGGTATCAAGCATGTAGTGGAATTGGATTTCTCCAGGCTTCGAAATGCAGATTTGATGATTGTAAAGTGACAGGTCTTCTTTTTCCTTTAGCTTCAGTTTCTCAGCTCATTTGCTCCCCAATTAAATCAAGACCCACAAGGAGGAATGTCACTCCCTGGAAGAGTAGGAAATAGAAGTGGATACCTTGAGCGGATAACAGACTCCTGATTGACGCTGTCAAGAGGAGGAAAGATAGAACAAGTTCTTTCCTGTAGATTCGATTAATTTTCTTGACAGGTGAGAGAGCTTCTGGTTGCTCCTGCAATTTGTTCAGCTCCGAGAGCTCACTCTCAGAAGCCCCTCTATGAAGTTGAGGATGAGTCAAGGGCTTTGAATCCCTCTCAGCAGCTGCAATCAAGTCAGACTCCTGATGACCGACCTGCTTTTTTAGTAACAACCCACTCATAAGAACTCCCCAACTGGAAAAGTCCAGATACCATGGCGTTGAACTTGGTTACTGACATGGTATTTTCAAAGAGAAGATACGGAACAATGAACGGGAAAGATTTTGGGGTAGGGAGGATGTTGAGAAATGACATGAAAACTGGTACATAGCAGATAACCCACATTGGTAGCTCAGCCTCAGGCACAAACATTGTGAGAGGAAGAATTATGCAAAATAGTGTGAAAGAATAGAAGGGGAGGATCAGCTTCCTCAAAAGAAAAAATAGCAACACTAAATTTGCCTTCTTCCGTGTTGATATCTGCAAAATGACATGGAGATCTCCTCAGGCATATTACAAGTGAAAGAACAAAGTCGGAATGTGAAGAACACAAGGCTATCATAATAATAAGACGCAAAATAAAAGTAGCTAAGAAAAAGGTAAGAATAAGTACCATAACAAAAACTACAATAAATTATTCAAAAGAAAAGAAAAAAGGACAGTAGGATGAATTTGATCACGTGCACAATTTTTTTTGGCAGAACATACAGGGGGCCCATGGGTTTTCAGGCCCAAATCATTACCAGCATTAATTGGAGGCATAAAAGTTTACCGAAGTGTTCAACTAGATATTTTTACACCCATTAGACCAAATGCTAATTGGAGTGAATAACAAGCTCAATTTGCTATAAAAATGAAGTCAATAGAAATTACCTTGGAAGTAATGATGGCAGGAAGACATAGGCGGAAAAGATGCATTGGACCAGAATGCCATCGATGTTGCTGTTTCCGGTAAGCTTCATAAGACTCTGGGACTTCACAAAGGACCTTGAAAGTAATCCCACAGTAATAATCAAATAAATTGTACCAAATAAAGTAAGAACTTAGGTCAAGAGACTGAAATAATAAAAGTACCTTAACATCATTGAGGAAGATGAATTTCCACCCATTTAGATGGGCACGGACAGCAATATCCATGTCCTCTACAGTTGTTCTCTCAAGCCACCCTCCTGATTCCTCGAGAGCTTTGATTCTCCAAACACCAGCAGTCCCATTGAAACCAAAGAAGTTCAAGAAGACGCCATTCACTTGCTGTTCCACCTCAAAGTGAAAGCACAAATTGATGTTTTGGAGGCGTGTTAACAAGTTCTCATCCTTGTTAACAAAAGCCCACCGAGCCTGCACCAACCCTAATTCAGGATTATCCTACACAACACATGAAAGAAGAGGAATCAATACTGAGGACCATAAAACTGTCAAAACTGAGTAGACATCAATGAGTTGTTCAATTCCAATTTGATCAGTTTAGCATGAAAATTTTATGATTCACTCCTGTTACACTTAAAATAAACATCATCTTAGTCACTTTTTTTTTGTGGAATTCATTAGAAAGAGTAATTGATTTACATACCTTAAAGTGTGGAACTGTTTGCTTAAGGAAATCTGGGTTTGGTTGGAAATCTGCATCAAAGATTGCAACAAATTCATATCCCTTGACATAGTCACAACTCATAGCTGACTTGAGATTCCCCGCTTTGTAACCAGTCCTAACCAAGCGATGCCGATAGACAATGTTAACCCCCTTTTGACTCCACTTCGAGACCTCACCCTTAATTAACCATTGGATGCCCTCATCATCAGAATCATCAAGAACTTGAATCAGCAAACGATCTTTCGGCCAATCAATCTGGCAGACGGCATGAAATGGATTGCTCATAAACCTGGCAGCAGAGAATCATAATTAATATTCATGGAAAAAACCAAAAATATAATCAAAATCAAGAAGAGAGAGTTCACTTACCAAAGTAGTTACTATTTTTATGCATAGTTATAGTTACTTCAAACTATGTATGTTATCCCTTCTTTAAAGAAATTTCTGTTATGTAATAAAAATGAAAAGAAAGTGTATATCAGGAACTTTAGGCCAGGCGTCAGTGACCACCATATGAAGTTACCTGGCCTGACTCTGCTGAAAATAGAATTTCCCAACTTTCTACTCAACTAGAAGATTAAACTGTTTCATTCCATGAGAAACAAAAAAATCCAGTGCTGCAAAATTATGCAACTTGATGCTGCCTTCTTCTATCAATTAGAATTAGAATGATACTTCACTTAGAAATGAAAAAATCGTAATGCTAATAAAAGAAGGTTGTGATGTCAATTCAACTTACTTCTGGATCTTACACTGAAATAGTTATCAAAAGCAAAGCCAAACAGATCAAAGAGTAAAGGGGGAAAATCATAACCAAAATAAAATTGTAGAAAAGGGTTTTGTGATTGTTACCTCTCTCTCATTGCACATTGGAATCTGAACAAGAACCATGGGATGATTGTAACCAGAGCCTTCGGGATCTGCAGGCTGGAATGGATCTCCTTCAATCCTCGGCTTTATCTTCTTGAACTTAATCCAAAAGCAACCAAGGCATAAGATCATCCGATCCACAGACTGGATAAGGAAGAGAATGACACAGAAATTTGTCAAGGCTTGAATTGGAGGTGCGATGTAGTCAGCTCGGAACGACAACCAGGAGCGGTAGACCATGTGCAGCCATCCTTCAATCTCAGCTGTCTGTGGGATGTGCAAATCAGGTCGCCTAAAATGCCAACCGTTCATGTGAGCAATTACCTCAAATGCCAGAGCTGCTAAGGAAAGAACCAAGAACCCTTTGATGAATCTGAGAAGTAGCCTCCCCTTACTCGACCTATCCGACTCCATGGCAACACCCTGCCGGAAAATCAGCCGCTTGTTGATGGTGCCAAGCAATGCCCACAAGACCCCAGCAACCCACGTTAGGCAACCAACTGCACGATGAGCCCTCAGAAGCAGAACCCAAGTGAATTGTTTGGCATTCTTCCCCCTATCTTTGTCAACTTGCCGGAATGCTGCATCTGGACCATCGATCTCAACAACTGAGTAGTTCGGGTTCTCCATTGTTACAATGACTGGAGTTCCCTTGCGTGTTTCTTTTGCCCACCAATCAGAAAAATCCAAGCTTGGTGCCATATCCCTCACACTCCAATCTCCACAAACCAACCAAAATACCCAAGAAATCTCCCAAATTGCTCTAAAAAAAACATCACAACCCAGATCCAAAATTAATGAAACTGCAACAACAAGAACCCGTTTGAAGTGAACAAGATCCTCTCCTCAAAAACCCTAAAAAAACTCTCAGAATGCTCGGAAATTTGAACAAACATTCCCAAACCAGATCCAAAAATCGACAAACTTACACTAACAGCTTCAAATCCCACCACCACAAAACCCAACAGATCCCCAAAAGAAGTTGAAAAACTTCACAATCCAGAGATCCAGAAATCAACAAACTGACACAAACCACTTCAATTCCTACCCTCCCAAACCCGAACAGATCTCCAGCAAAGTTGAAAACTTTCACAACCCAGATCCAAAATCAGGAAACTGAGACAAAACAGTTGAGATCTTAACACCAAGAAGCAGATCCTCCCCTCAAAATCTGAAAAAACCACCTGAGAAAACCTGCATTTTTCAGACCCTCCACAAACACCAAGCAAGCAGTGGAGCAAACTGCATTATGGGGAGAAGCATTTGCAGTTGTAAAGCTCAAAAACCATGTCGGCGGTGTTCGATTTATATATAAAAAACATACAGATCCCACCTCTTCTTCTTTTTTTAACTTTACTAGAATTTACCATGAAAAAACCCCTAAATTTGTGCTAAAACCACCTAAGCAAAGGTTTTTCATCCCAATGGAGAAAAACCCAGAAAGGGTGTTTGGTTTTTTTTTTTTCACAGTGGAGTGAAACAAAATCAAATGAAGATCAAATCCAAAACCGAAAACAATGATAATAACAATATTATAATGGTAAAAATGGCAGAAATAGATATAGGAATAGAGAAAAAAGAGATTGACGGATAGAGGAAGAGAATGTAGATTCTGACCGGACTTTTTCGATCTGCTCCAAATCCGGGCAAATACAGAAAGACGATACCCTGAAATTTAGCGACCCTAAAAATAGCATTCGTGCAATAAAAACAGCTAATTTTCTTCACAGTAAAAAGATTAAAAAAAAAGGAACTTACTTTAAAAAAAGTATGGGTTATTTTACGTATCACCCACTCAATTCTTTTACAGGTGGACAAGATCCGGCCGTGCAATATGGTGGGCCATCGCATAGATAGGCCATACTTCAAGTGTCCCACATGCTTATAAGTTACAATTGCAACTAAGACCAATCTAAATTAAGAAGTTCCAATATCAAATTGCGGGATACTGATTTGTTAAAGATTTTTTTTATACTGAATATTTATTATATCTTCTAAAATTTATTAACCAAAATCTAAAAGTTATATATAGAATTTTCATCTAAATAGTGATTTACTTTTCATAAAATAGTAAAAATAATAGTAAGATGTAAATTTCTAAATATAATTCTAGTGAGTTTTTTTGTGTAAATCACAAATTACAGCATGAGTATCTATCTTTACTAACTGAATTTAAAATAAACTATTTATTGACTCTTTACCTGATAATACTTTAGAAATTTAAAAAAAAAATGTAAAAAGGCAGAAAATGTAGTAAGTCATATTATATCTCCATTTTGATTGAGATTTTTTATATTATAATTCAATTCTAAATTGTGAAATGTAGATAGTTTGATGAGTACATGTTGTCTTAATTATGAATGCAACCAGCTTAGTGAGATTATATAAATTTTGATACATTAATTAATTTTCTCTAAGTAAAATAAAAGAAAGGCTAATTTTTAAAGAAAAAATATGTGCCATTTTATCTCTCAGTCATTCTAGTTATATTATTGAGAATTAAGCAGTTAATGTTTTCTGAAATTCAATATTACATCTGTCGCTTTGTACTCATTATTATATTATGTAAATTTCATATCAAATCTAATTTGATATATTTATTATTGGATTTAGTTCAAATTTTATAAACTGTTAAATTTATAGAATTTTTTAAATGATAATTAGAACGATTTATTTAAGGTAGTTTTATTAGATTATATAAAAAAAATATAAATCCTTTAAACCAATTTATGTTTATAATTTAAAACGAAGCTCAAAAAATATTAATTACACGTTCACAACAAAATAATTAGATGAAAATATAATATAAGTGAGAGATAATATTTCAGAATTCTTAAAAATGATATTTTTACAAAACATTAATGAAAAGTGGTGTGGAGGTGAAGTGCTTTGATATTTGAAAATAATAAAACGTACAAACAAGCAAATCAATGAAAGTGATATCAGTATGGTAAAGAAAAGAAATAATTAGGATAAACTTAATTTATACCTTCATCTATTAAACGACGACACCCAAATCATGACTAAAATTATTTTATGTAATGTGAAAGAGAAGAAGGTGTAATATGAGAGGAGAGAAAATGGTAATAAAGTAAAAATAGGAAGAACATAATTGGGGAGCTTTATGAAAAAAATGGAATAAAATATACTGTAATATCTTAATTAATTGTGAAATTCATTATCTTACTGTAATAAAGGTGGAGTAAATTTTTTGAAAATTTTGGTATATTATAGATAATATCCTTTAAAAAATAAAGAAATGAATATTGGAAAAATTTTAAATAAAATGAACACCCATACACTTGTTTGCAATGTATTATTATCTATATTTTTTTTTGACCAAAGTGTTAGAGATCTCACTTGTATTGAAACATGAGACATTTTAATCAAACTAGTCCTTAGGGCATATGTCACCTTTCCAATTCGACACACACCAGATAAATAACTAAATGGAATGATCCAAAGGAGTGTTGAGCGTGAAACGATTCCAAGACCGTATCTCAACCACCAGGCTAACCGCCATTTGGGTTTGTGTTACCATCCATATTTAGACCTAGAGTTTTACTAAATGGGTGATGATGAGTCTATTGAAAAACAAAATCTTAAATATATGGTTTATAAAAATATATAGTCTATAAAAAATTATGTTTATTGAATCTATCTAATCATATTTTAAAATACCACAATGTTTAGCGACTGAAAAATAACTGTAATTGATCAAACTTTGGAGAACTTAAAAATATAATTTTATTAATTCAACAAAAGTAATTCATTTTCAATATTCTTATATATATATATATATTATTTTAATTGACCCCCACATGCATGACGCGAGAGTGATGATTCATGTCTTTGTGCCATCCTTTCTTGTTCCCCTTTGAAGATTCCACCTTGGTGACGCTTGAATTTTCCATGTATTTCCCTGTCATTGCATCCATGAGAGTGTTCTACGTTTAAAATATCTACACTGTCCATCTAGTGGGTCCCCAATTTTAAATTATTTAAAAATCTTAATTATTTATTTAGATCTATATCAAACTTTGATTGGTGTTTATTTGATGCATTATCACGACTAAATTAAATATGATAAATAAAAATATTTATTTAATACTTTTATTTTAATCTTAAAAGTCAAAAATAAATGATTTAAATTTTTTAATAGTTAATAATAATATATTTAATCATCTATTTCCTGCCTTACCTTTTAACACGATCTTCTAAAATATTAAAATTTATTAGCTCAAGCATTTTGGCACAGGGGTCGAAAATTTGGCAAGATGTGATCTCGGTCGAGATCTCGGTTAAGCTGAGATTTTCCTCTCTTCTCCTTTTTTTTTCTGAAAATATCAGTATTTTTTTTTTGAAAAAATCATTTTAAAAAATAAAAAAGGCTATTTAAAAAAAATAAAAAAATATAAATATCGGACTGAGATAACGAATGGGCCCACAAATATTCTGCCGAGATATTCGAACGAGCTCACACCGAGATTTGTTTTTTTTTTAAATACAAAATAAAAATCAGCCGTATCGACTGAGTTTTTTTCAATCTCAAGCCGATACTATGTGTATCAGCCGAGATTTTGACCCTCTGTTTGACAGACCTATCACATTTTGAATGTAAAATAATTCTAGTCCTTTTACTATTTACTATTGTAAAAAATTAAATAGATTGTGAATGGAGGTTTGGTATAACTTTTCTAATTTTTCTTCAGCATCAATTTACTTTTCACATAATCTATTCCATCTTTTCCAATGGCTGGTAGAGTGATGTCACAAGTAAAGTGCTCGAGAGTAATTTTTTAAGATAAAGAAGAAAGTCACAAACTAGGGTGAGATTTTTATGTAAAATTATTCTATATTAATTTTATGAATTTTTTTATGGGATTTTGAATTTGATGATAATTACGATTGATTGATTGTATGAGCTCTAATTCATATTTATATTGAATATTTTTATCAGTTTTAATCTTTGAGAGTTTGAGGCTCTGAGCCATATTTTTTTAACACACATTCATTCCTATTACTTGGATCTAATCCATATCTCCTAAATAGCTTTTTTTTTTTTAAATAATTTCTGTAATAAAGAAAAGGTAAAGAGACCATGTTTTACGTTTACCCTTTATTTTCTTTTTATCACTTTCATTAATATATAATCTACTTAAAATTACATTAATTTGATTGAGCAAAGTATCCTATAATTAGTCAAGGAATGATTAAATGATGTTGATCTCACTGTAAGTTACGGTGAAGTTGAGTGGATTATATATTGAAATCTATTTTTCATCCAAGAAAATTATTAGATCTCAACATCTCTTTATAATGAATAATATTGCAAATTAACTACTCACGAGACCCAATTCCTATTGAGACTTAATCTACTACACATTATAATACTTCAATTCAACGGTAAATAGTTATAATGAAAAGTTAACATGAGAGCCTAATAATAATGATAAGGAGATTTTTAGATGTAAGAGTATTCTTAGTTGTAATTGGACTTCATGAATCCATATCATCTATTCCTATCACATTATATAATTTATAGTGCCATCAATCAACAACCACTACATGTGCCAATTAAAAGGTAAATAGGTTCTTTCAAAAAAGTTGAAGTTTCTAATGTTTTTATAATTGTGAATCGGTATATGTGCTGGGTAATTAGTGGCACCATAAATTGTCAGGTTGTATAATTCACCATACATCATGGTATACCTCAATCCAAAAGTGAATAATTCTCATACATAATTGATATTAGAGCTCATTAACCATTATAAAGAGATCCAAGAATTTTTGTTTTTTAAAAAAAAGAAAAAATTAAAAGTGGGCTTCAATTTGAATCATCTAAATGGTAGTATTAGATAATTTATAGTGTTATCAATCAATATATGTCACATTACCATTTAAAGATTGAATAGGTCATTTTAAAAATGCAAGAGTTGCTAAAATTATTTATAATAAATAATTTATCTTTATAGTGATTCGTTGAATGATAATACTATAAAATATCTATTTTTTTCGGACCAAGATGTCGAGGTCTTTTAGAACACTTGACTAATCCTTTAGGACATATGAAAGTCTCTCTATCCATACACACCAGACAACTTTACAAGGAGTGACATTTTAGGATAGACTGAGAATCGAACTCAGGACTCTCGCTTCGTGACATGGGTTTCTGTCATTTTAGTTTACTATAAAATATCTATTACTAATATAATGGGTAGTGATCCTCTCACGAGTATTTTGTGTAACTAGACACGGGAATTTAGAGTATTGTCCATTTTACCCTTCCACTGCGGTATAAATCGGCTCACTGATTGACTCACCAGATCATTAACTGAATTACTGACCCTTCCTACTGCGGTATAAATCGGCTAATTGAAATGGCAAATTCGGTCAGCCAAGATAATATTCGGTTTCTGACTATTCTTTTTTCTTCCAGTAAGATAGTAAAAGAGGTAAAATCGAAAATACTTTAAAATTCGAATCAAGGTTATACAAACGCTAGCATAATATAATCTTATTGTTGTAACTTGGTGAATCTCATTTAATCACTTATCTAATTAAACTAGTAGAGTGGAGACTAAAGTTGGTGGTTGTGGAGTAGTTTAATGACATTGCAAAAAAGCCAAATATGAAATACTACTATATACAGCAAGATGATGATATTATTATTATTAATTTTACTTTTGGAAGGCATGATTACTTTATTATTATTCTTAATGAATGGGGTGTCTTTGATTAATGTGACAAAAATTGGTAATGATACAAGTGATGGGGTCCACTCCAAGCTAAGGTAAGTACGTCGTTATGTTAGATGGAAGAGGTCCCAAACTGCCATAATGTGTGGGGAGATTGCATATGCTCTTTCGTGATTATGACCGCGACATCGAATATTTCTCCCCGATTCCTCGGTTCTTTTGGAATATTCCTTGGCAATGGTCGAATCTTTTTTTTTTTCCATGAGTCGGTGGCAATGGATCCGGTTGGGTGGACTTGAATTCCGTTAGCCGCATGTAATAATAGGTTATTTATCTGATATAATTTGATTGAGTTTGAATTTCAATAGAAGACTATTTTTTTTTTTAAATACAACGTAGATAATTTTGAATAGAATGGAATTTTAATGTGATATAGTTGGGTTAAGATTTTGAAATTTAGAACATAATATACAAGTGAAAATCAATATTACTTATAAAATGCCTTTTGACTATGTCGACTAAAAGGCTCAATTTTCTTTTAAAAATTATTTATTTTTAATATATAGTATACATCATGTGAAGTATTCTATACAATTCTCAAGAGATAGTTTTATCACCAGTTTTTTTAAAGACTCGACTAGAAAAATCTGGGCTTAGGGCTTGGCTCGGTAAGAAACTGTCCGCTTTGGACCCACACTTGCACATGCAAATGCGCGAGTCTGCACGGGTTTGGGTTGGGGGTTGGCCCAACTGACAGACCTCAAAATGCGTCTTGTTGAGTGAGGAAGGGTTGCCACTAAGCGGAAATCCCTCACTTCTAATGTGGGACTTTTTTTTTCTCATTCTACTGCATTCCCACTCACACACCTTCACTTTGGTCGGCCCTTATTGGACTCGGCCTTCTAGGCCAAGTCAGGGGTCTCACAATCTCACCCCTAAGCCCAGAGCCGTCCCATGCTCGACCTAATGAATCTAGTGGAAAACAGTAGGCCCACACAGTCCGAATGCTGAACTCGGCTCTGATACCATTTGCAACAACTCGACCCAACTCAATAAAATATTGTCCTCTTTGGGCCACACACCCTCAAAGCTATGCTTTGGGCCCAGCCCACAAGACCACGCCCAAAAGGCCTCTTATTGAAGTGTGCTGCTCTCCTCTCTTTTTAACCCCCACATCCCTCAATTGCCTGGGCGATGTGGGACCTTTTCCCACGTGCCTAGCAACAGCTAGGTGGGTGTGGGTGTTACAATTCACTCTCCTTAAGATCAGAGTCGTCCTCATCTCTGTCACGTCACATTGACAGATGGTCTACACAGAGAACTCAACACAGAAGAGTAGAGAGCCCACACAGACCGAGAGTAGAACCATGCTCTGTTACTATTTGTAATGACCCGACCCAACTCAATAAGATATTGTCCTCTTTGAACCACACGCCCTCAAGGTTTTGCTTTGGGCCCAACCCATAAGACCAGACCCAAAAGGCCTCTTATTGAGGTGTGATGTTCTCCTCTTTTTTTAATCCCCACATCCCTCAACTATCTGGGCGATGTGGGACTTTTTCCCACATGCCTAGCAATAGCTGGGTGGGTGTGGGTGTTACAATTTTCCTCTTATATATTACTCCCTTGTTCCCAAATTAGTTATCTTATATGGATTTTGAAATTGTCCAAAAATAGTTGTCTCATTTATATAGTAGTATAAAATGTGTTGAAAATGGATAAGGGCATATGGAGTGCTAGCCTTATATAGAGAGCTTTTTTAAAAAATACAAATCTTTCAAATGAGACGACTAAAATGAGACGGAGGGAGTAATATATATTGTGTATGTAGAATACTCCTAATTTAATCATAATTAGAGCTAACTTCACTGTTAGATTGAAACTTTGATAATTTGTTATTATTTTTTTTTTAATTTTAAAATCTACTATTCTGATAACCTAATTTAGTTGAATTTTAAGATACTACTAATTTATAAAAAATTAATTTTCATCAACCTACTTGCTGATTCATATTGATCTCCAAGTGAGCTCTATAGTATGAATATAAAAAAAATTCAAAAAAATGAAATTGAAATTAATAACTAAGTTAAAGGTTATATTTTAGAATATTTATTAAAAATTAAGGAATTTTATAAGATAATAAAAATATAGGAGTTTTTTTCAAATAGAATCGAAACATCGAGAGCTTTTTAGAAAAAAACCATTAAGTTAAAAATGGTCATCCCCAAGTTGAAGAACAAGTCGCCGAGTTTCTTCCCGATGAAATGGGCCACGAGGTCACCGACAGTCCATTGTCTTAATAGTAGCGGACGAAATATTGACCCCAGACGACTCGAATTCTCGCACCATACATCCATCATCTCAATTCATCCATCACATGTCCAACGGCATCCAGGCTGACGTGGGTGCTGACGTGGATGTCTGGTTGAAAATTCCACTCGACTCTCTATTACCACTTTGTTTTGCATTTTTCTTTTTAATTTTTAAATCATTTTTAAGAGAGTTCTTATTAAAATTTTAATTCAAAACACTATTTAGTTTTTTAAAACACACTTAATATCTAAATTGCCCTCTAAATGGGTTCTTGTGCTCTACATGGTTGGATGTTGATGTAAATAGAACCATTCAAGTGAAATACGGTGTATATAAAATTATAAACAACATATAATAATAAAAAATTAAAGTTTAAAATTATAATGTTAAAATAATAATAAAATTATTCAAATCATAGGTGTCCATTATCCTCACCATTTTCTATATATTCTATCAAAAAAAATTCCATGGGTCATATATCTTTCATGATTTCATCCTAAACTTTAAGGAGACAATCTAAATTTCTCATTAAAAATTTAAATAGACTACAAAATATTGGATAAAATAATTGAAAATTACAAATACAATTATTGAGTAAATTTGAACTTCATCTCGTTATTTTAGACATAACTTTAAAATTTAAAAATTTAATCACTATAAAACACTGATTTTTTTTATATACCATCTCGTAAAATGGGCTCTACAATTAAAGAACATTAAATTGGTTTTGCCTCGATGATTATGAGTAGAAATTTCAAAGTCTTAGCTCATATATGTTACAGCAAAAAATAATTGATAATTGTATTAACCCTAATTAGTCTATTCGTAAGTAGTACTCATGATTATATTAATTTTTTTTTTCCAGAGGCCAACACTGTATCTTATTTATAACTGTAACATTGTATATGCTAAAAATAATAATTATAATAGTTATATTCCATATCTATGTTATAATATTATTATTATTTATACTTATACTAAGTTGAATTTATAATCCAACCCAAAATAATTCAAAATTGGATTGCATAGCAGGTCTCCCACGTGAACTCTACCTAAGTACCGGACCTAGAGTTAAGCAACTTTTTATACTTATTAGTTTTAGCTATATTTTCATAGTTTTTTTTTATCTTTCATTTTCTATTAAAAATTATTTTTATTATACTTTTAATTTCTTACCTTTTTTTAAGAAATTTAAATAAAATCATGTAAGACAAAAAAATCTATTATTATCTACCATTGGAGACCCTCAAGTACAGCCCAGAGAGATGTTTAACTCAAGGGTCGTATCGTATCGGCCGATATCTGATATATATCACCTATATTAATATATTTTTAAAATTAAAAAAAATTAAGAGAGAGAAAAATATGAATCGATATGGAATTTTAAACCCTTGATTTATCTACATGTAAGGTCACTTGTCCAGCATGGACCAAATTGAATTTGGCCCTCTCTTTGTTTTTTCGTGTAGGGTGGTGTCTAGTTGTCTACCAGCTTCTTTTATGACATTTTCAAGAATTAAAATTGCACATGGTCCATCAACATCTGGATCCAATGAATCAAATTTCATAAAAAAAAAAGACACCCCTTATACAAATTGAAAATACCGAATTGATTTTACTTCTTTACCTGCCAAGCATCGTATATAAGCAGGATTTCCAAATGGTACTGACTTTTTGAAAAAATCTAAAGATAGTACCAATACATAAATATAAAAAAAAATGGTTCCTATAAAAAATACTGAGAAATCCCAAAAATATGAACCGAGATGAACGAATTTGACTCAGGGGTTTTATAAACAATGACAATAACGAGCCCTCTTTTTCCAAAAATATAAGTTTAGAGATCTGTAACATGCATTCCACATGGTAATGGATATTCAATGGTTCCGTAATTTATGCCTTTAAGGCCGGCTGTATTTAAGGCAACCACGAATTCTCTCAATTTTAAATTTTATAAAAATATTTACCGGTTATGGGTAGTAACCCTTTTACATTGCTTATGCAATTTTATTTTTAAAAGAAGGATTTGTTAATACAGAGAAGATGAAACACAACTCTCATGCATAGAGTTGAAAAACTTTAGATTGCATGTAAAGGGAGATGTAATATACTCTAAAATATAGAGAGAATAAAAAAAGGTGGCCATTATAACAGAAACTTTTTTTTTAGGTACGGATTTTTTGAATTTCCCACTTTACCTTAATCGATCTGCAGAAATCATTTTACTTTCTAGTGAATCAGTTTACTTGTCTAGTATACCGAGTCGCTGGAAAGTGAATTAATTTTTGCAGATGAATAAAGGGTAAAGTGATAAGTTCAGTAAAACTTATATCTCCTAAAAGAATATATCCGTGTTGGGATGGACACACATAAAAAAGAAAACATATTAAATAACATATTGAGTGACTGTCTGATTTATAATAGAATCAAACGTAGAAGTGAAACATGAAATTTTTTGCTATTTAATAATGATTATGGTACATGGGTAATATGGCCCATACGCAACAAGCCCATTTTACTGCACACTTAGGCTTCACTAACATCTTAAACTTTCCCGACACTCTACCCTATTTCATGAATTGAATCTATACTTAATTTAAACCAATTTTGAATTAATCTTACTATTAAATTTAAATCTATTCGAGTCTTCATTTTTTATTATTAATTTTGAAAATCATGACTTTTAAAATTCAATGAATTTGAATTTTTATAAGTATTATCTTGAATATTATTTAAAATTTTAATTTTGAATCACTTTAGATTATCTTTTACTCATTAAATTTTTAAAGTTCTTAATAATATGATATTATTAATTTAATTAATCTAATTTTCAATGAGTTTTATATTCAAATTTAGAACTCTTTAATAAATGCATGCATAACATCCTACCCAACGTGGGAACAATGCACGAAATAATCTTATATGATGTCCAAAAAGAGTATCTAAATTGGTAGTCCCCCACCGACACCAGACACGTGAGTTGTGTGATCTTTTCTCCATTAACTCATGTGGGTGGACTTGTGATAGAGATGGAAGTTCCACTCTCCCTTCATTTATGACTACTTGGATTTTCAAGCTTCATAGACGGGAATCCCAATGTCATTATTATGATTAATTTGTATTTATTTTAATGATGACGTATTAGAAAACATGCGTCCTCAACATTACCACATTTAATCACTAGCTATTTTAATGTTGATTTAATATAATAGAAACTTTAACATTGATTTGATCACGTGTTCGATAGTTGACTCGATTTTTTATTTGAGCTCACTGAAAGATGAATCTGCAATTTTATGAGTTATAAGATAGGTTTGAAATAAGTCTCAGTGTTTTACTAATCATTTTAATTTTATACTTTTAAGAATGGAATTTAAACCAATAGAGAAATATCTGTACAGTGATAACTTTATCTCACATGTAAAAAATGTGGCTGATAAATTATGTATCGGCCGCAATATATTGGAAATATCATGTTGGTTCATACGTAAGGCTAAGGTCCAAATGGTGACAGACAAGCACATATAGATACATATCGACATGTTGCAGCTGATACAGGAGTAATGATCACTCGTATCTACAGAGCGATTTCTTTTACCTCAATTAGATGAGATTCTTTTAAATTAAATTTGAATCTAAGAGATAAAATAACGCATATAGTGGTTTAGATTTAATTATATAATGAACTCCATTCCTTTAGATGGGATTTCTACTCGGTATATGCTGGACTTCTCTTTAATGTTATGTATAATTTTTTAAAGTCTTATTGCGACAGGAAATCATTTGAGACTTTTGCAAGGAACAACAATTGAGGGCCTTCCTTTCAATTGAAGTTGAATAATTCCATGTATAGATGGCAAGTCAGAAGGTTTGGAACTTGCTTGGGTTTTGATCAATAATTAGAAATGGTTGATTTATTATTATTGGTTTAGGGCCTGTTTTGGACAGTGGGTTCCTAAAATTGTTAAATCAACTCATTGAAAGTTAGGTTAGTGGGCTTGTTTGATAATCACTGAAACTTGGTTTGAATCTTGAGTATTTATTTAGATTGAATTTTCAATGCAACTTGGGTGAATGTGATGATTGAGCAATTAAGTCACATAATTTTCTTGCCTCAAATTGTACTCAATCGGGTGGGATTGAAGAATGATCCAACTCCACTCATACTCTTGTGGGTACAGAAATTTCATATTTAAGAAGTCCAACTTGAGCCCGAGCCCGAGCCCGATTAATCTATTGTAAACCTCAGGTGTAGTGAACCATGTACAATGGGTGAGATTGCTTGCGGACCAGCCCTACAGCGGTGTAGCACAGTCATTCCAGAAGGAAACATGGAAAAAAGTGTCGGCAGGAGTAACTTTTCTTATGTGCATGCGTGAGTGGTGGAAGAGGAATCATGGGATGTGGATGTTGGGTGGCCCACTCCATCCAACTCTAACTCTTTTCACCTAAAAGTAGCCGTCGATTTTATGCCCTAAGTGCCATGCAGTTCATGCTTCATTCTCACGTACAATGCGAGCGAGTAGTGAACAGACTTTGACATTTTGACTAGGTCATCTTAATGGTAAATATTATTTTGCACAGGTAGTGAATGGCGAGCTCAAATGAGGGTTTTAAGCCCATTAAGTAAGGCTTTGTCGTGAATTTAAGACTTGCTGGGCCAATTCCATCGATGGTCCCTGTGATCAAAACTGTCGACATAGTTTCATCATACAAATTTCATCAAGAGCGGTTGGAATCATTATCGTCGTCATCATCGTCAGAGACTCACATATCCATTGTATTTGGAGTCAGTTTTTTGAGTTATAATTCTCCATAAACTCTATAATAAACCATCTCCATTAACTACATCTTTCCATATTTTCATTAGTCTTCTTCCTCTCCTCTTTGCACCCACAATTTATTACTTCTCAATTCTACAAACTGAGGTTGTCTCTCGTCTTCTACTCGTATGTCCAAATCACCTCAAATATATTTCTCTCAATTTATATTTTATTGGAGCTATTTTTAAATTGTCTCTAACCTGATTATTTCTGACTCTAACCCTCACAGTTAAACTACTCAGTTAATACAGCATGTGCATTCTCGCTACCTTAACTCTGTCCATTTGTCTTTTCTTCACTACCTAACATTCTGCTTTCGTAGAACACCATATTTCTAAAACTTTTGTGGATAGTTTTAAAAATATCTTATATGGGCAGAGCTCATATAATAATTTTTTTTTTTTTGTACTCGTTAGAAATGAGTTAAAGATGTCATGAACAGAACATGGTATGTGACAGACAGGAGAGAAGGAGGAAGGATGTAGTAAAGAAGCTCAACAGAACATGCAATTGAAAATGACTTTTTTTTGTTGTACATTATAATGGTTAGAACTTAGAAGATCTGTCCATATCTTTCTTCATTTTTATTTTGTTGTTATTTTCTTCTTCTTTTACCCTCTGATGGGTCATGGCAACATGTGACTGTGGGCTATTAGTTAGAATGTCACAGTCACCATCTCAATTCTCAAGTGCAACTGTGCTGGTTGCTAGGGTTGCAAAATAGGCTGTCCATAGTGGCCCACCAGCTTCCATCTTAGTTAACAACGTGGGCTTATTGGTCGGTTTGGATGTAAATAGAGGTGAGAATTTATGACTCGACATGTAAATCTAATTTAATTTTAAAGAAAAAATTAATTTGAGTTATATAATTTGATTAATCTAATCTGACTAAAAAAAAGTTTGGTCAACTTAGGTAGAGAGGCCATGCATGAATCCGACTCCATTCAGAACAAATAAAAATCCCATTTACCTCATTGCAAGTTAAAATTTCTCAGTCCATTTGTCATAGCCGAATACCCCACTCCAAAGGGAAGTCTTTGTATTTTTTATTTCTATTAAAATAAGTTTTTTATTTTTAATTATTCAAATTTTATGTAAATTTAGACCATATTGAGTTAAGTTAGGTTGGGTTGACTAAAATGAAATTCAAGTCGAATTAAGTCATGTCAAATTAAGTCGAGTAGAAAAACTATTATTATCTATAATCAATACGATGTGAACTCAATCCAACTTGACCCCTTGTTACCCATAGATTTAAGGATGTAGGATAATGATCTAGAGAGATTAATCTTTGTTTTATGAATAGCGACCCGACTCAATGTGAGCCTAAATCCATTTTTAATCTCTAAGGATGTGGACGACCCCTTGCTACCCTCTCATTGATCCCTTTCTTTTTTTTAAAAAAAAAAAAATTAAACTTTGCTTATGCATGTTGATTTTCTACATCAATGATGATCATCAATGATTTAATAACCTCATCATATCTCTAGTTTTGGTTGACTCATCAATTAAGGAAAAAGTTTAGGTACTTGTAATAGCAATGATTTTACGTATGCATTTCTTTTGTGCTTTTTTCGTCTCTTGAATGAATTTCTAATCAATCAATAATTTTTTTTAAAAAATTTAAATTCAACATTTTATAATCACTATTTGACTTATTCTCAACTTTAAAATTAATTATTCAATAATTGATTTTTAATATTAAAAAGTAGTGAGCTAGTATGATTCAACGAGTTCTATTTTTAACAATATGATAGTACTTGACCACTTGTGGTAATCTATCTATCTATATAATTTTTATGATCATCAAATAAAATTTTCTATCAAAAATTTCTTATTGACCCAATTAAACTCAAAAAATGAATTTGAGACCGGTTGGATTGAATAAATGTTTGAGTTTAATTCGGTCAATAAGAATTTTTTTTTTTCCTGAGAAATTAGAATGCTTTTCTTATTGACCCCAAAAATTAGGATGCTTTTCAATTTAGGTAAAGTTAAACCCAGATTAAGATAAAGGACTAAATTGCTTTAGGCCATGTAAACCAATTAAACCGCGAGAATAAAATAAAATGGAATGAGTTAAATGAATTTAGATATAATTCAGGTCCAAATTATCTAGTCTATTCTACTTTATTTCATTCTTTTATTTAAAACAAACTTTCTCTAAGGCTCAAAATTGCATTGCTCCTATCATTTCAAAGAAGTTGATTATCAATGATCCCTTCAAGCAGCCAATGCCTGAGCTTTGTTTCGAATTTTTTTATTCTAAACTCAGAGAAAAAATGTATTTTTTTTTGAAATATTTATCAATAAAAAAAATTCAAATACCAGCAGTACATTACCACCTCAGTGCTTGAGACATTATGCCAAACTCTAATAGGTTAAAGGCATGTGATCCAAGACCCATCATCCATCTTCTTTAATTTATTGGGATTATATTTGGGTCGATATCGGCCGATATCTTGGCAAATTTGAACTCCTGATTAGTGATTTCCATCATCTAATTCATAGACGAATTCCTCCGAGCCTATTTAGAATTAAGAATAAGTGAGAATGAAAGGAATGGCCTTAATAAATTTAAACCCAACTCATATTTAAGTTCATTAATGTCCGTTCTATTTCATTCTCATTTATTTTTAAAACTGAATGGATACCAAGTCGATGAAGACACAAATGCAAAACGGTTGGGGCCTTAGGGCCCAGGTTGGGGGCTGAACTTTATAGACGCAGTTGGGCTAGTACATTTATGGATACCAAGTCGATGAAGAAACAAATGCCAAAGGTTTGGGGCCTTAGGGCCCAGGTTGGGGGCTGAACTTTATAGACGCAGTTGGGCTAGTACATTTAAGCTAAAGGATAGAAAACTGGATCTAGTGTTCTAACCTCAGTTCGCAGTTCGCACCCATCACATACAGAATCCAGGCTCATTATGTGTTATCATGGACTATACTTATGAAAATTTTGAGCCCAATTATTAAATGGGTCTTGGCAAAAACAAGACAAGCTCATGTTGAACCTAAATCTGTCCCATCTTCAAGCCTAGACGTTGATCCATTGGCTTGGCATGATTGAGTTTTGGTCCTATAAATTTTGTGCTGGGCTCACCACTACGGCAACTAGAAAATTCCATTTTTGCCTGATTTTTTTTCGTCACAGCTCTAATGTCCATTGAAATGGGCTTATTTATTCCTAAATTTTGTTGGGGCGAGCCTGAGCTGATAAACAGGTGGGCTAAGCTGGAAATAAGAATACATGGCATGCATCATCATGCTTTCAAGTATCGCGAAATGTTGGTTTAGAAGAAAGACCCAGTGTCTCAATAAGACAGAAATTTCGGCGAAAATTAACTTAAAAATTGGCCAATTAGAGATCTGAAATGCGAGATTTCACCTGAAACTTGAAGCCCAGGATACAACTCGTTTTATCACCCATGTGATTTGAGTACAATCAATGATCTAGAAAACGAAAATACAAGTACATTAAAAGAAAATCTCCTTGTGCATGATGTGCTTTTTCTCATTGATTATGATAATGATGGCAAATAACAATCAATTAGAGAAGTTGTTGTCGAACAGGAACCATTGTCATACACTTCATAAATGGGCCTCCTGGCTAGAGTTCGGCCCATTCAAATGGTTAGGCCTTAAAATGTGATCTAATCCAAATCTTATTTATCCATTTGACCTATCCATTTACCAAATTATTACACCAGACATGAGCCAAACTTTAGCCAAACCTTGACCCGTTGACAACCCTATCACTTAGTCATTTGGCTTTTCTAAAGAACCTAAGACATAGAACACGTCCCACATCTAGGCCCGGCCTAACTATAAGGCAAGTTAGGCCTTAGGCCTTAGGCCCCCATTTAAAAGGGCCCCACTCCTATTTTGATTGCATGGTGGACTGAATGGGATTGAGAGACAGAGCATGTGGAAAAGGGAACAAGACTAAGCATGTTCAGGTCCAACCTAACTATAAGGCAAGTTAGGCCTGGGCCTTAGGCTTCCATTTAAGAAGGGGCCCATTCCTATTTTGATTGTATGGTGGACTGAATAAGATTGAGAGACAGAGTATGTGGAAAAGGGGACAAGAGTAATCATGTTAGGCCTGGGCCTTAGGCCCCCATTTGAAAAAGGCCCCACTCCTATTTTGATTGCATGGTGGAGTGGATGGGATTGAGAGACAGAGCATGTGGAAAAATGGACATGTCTAAGCCTGTTTGGCTTAGATGAAAAATGGTAAAACCATTTGCAATGGGAGGAAATGCAAAGTATTCAATTTTTGAGGGATTTGTCAAGAGTTTTTTTTTTTTTAATTATGATAAGATATTTGGTAATAAATACTCTACAATTGAAATGAGACTAGTTTTACTAGAGGTATTCATCGAGAGTTAGGATATTACATGTGTTGGCAAAGAGATATAAGGGTTACAAAGCTAGAAAAATTCAGTAATTTCAAGTAGTCAAGAGTCAAGGAGGGGCCTCTTCTGTGATAAAATAAGCAATTGATAAAAGTACTTTAGATGAGGGGAATATATTTAAGGGATTCTCCTAGCCATTTCTGATATTGTTTGCATTTTCTGTGAGTGTTGATTTGTGAATTTGTAAGGCTGGGATTTTGGATTATTTTGTGCTTCTTTTGGTTTATGTTTGTGCCTATAAAATTGTATTTAACAATATATTTCCTCTCTACAAATCATGCGGTGACTTTTAATTTAGAGATCTTTGGTGAGTTGGTAGAATAATAGAGGACATTCTAACCATTCATCAATTCTCTTATTTTCACAGTGTTATGTTCTATTGTTCTTTAACCTTTCAATTTAGCTCATTTTAATTTTTCATTAATTTAAAGACTAAATGAATTAACCATATTTGCAATTATATTTTAGGAAAACATGAATACAAAAATTTAAGTAGTAATTTTACATCTCAAAAAGTAAGAAAAATACATTTTAGATAATTTTATTATTATATAATTTAAATTTTAATTAATTATTATTTATAATAATATATTAAATACCAAGGCCTCAACATGTGTCTAACCGACCCTGCCCACATCTAAATATTTCTAAACCTAATAATTCAATTAAATAAATGTCACTTATTCCTTATACCTATTGCAGCAAACAAGAATACAATAGTTTACATTTCTAAGGTTTTTTTTGGTAAAAAATGCTTGCAAAGCAAAGCTTGTTTTCACCAAGATGAGCCTATTTTGACCCATCGGATGCAACACAAACTTTTATAAATCAAAATATCAAATAAGACCAAGCAGGGGTGCAAAATTCGGTCGGTCGATAAATTTCTCTCTCCTATATATTTTTTTAAATATCGGTATTTTTTTTTCTGAATTAAAAAAAAAAACCCAAAAGGAAGCGGTTTTTTTTTTAAAAAAAATTGAAAGCATAAATATTGGCCGATATTCAAAATATCATATCTAGGCCGATACTTGTCTGATATCGGCCGAGATATCAACTCAGGCTCACCACCATTTTGCTTTTTTTTTTTTTTTTAAAAAAAAGACCGATATTAATCATATCGACCAATATTTGACCGATATATATCGTCGATATATCGGCCGAGAAATATTGTGTACAACCGATACAATACGTATCGACCAATATAATATAGTGCTGAAAAACCGATATATATCAGCCGATACCTTTACCCCCGAGGCCAAGAGACTTTTTGTCGTAATTAGCCTATTCATTATTTCTAAACTCATCTATTT
Source organism: Chimonanthus salicifolius (assembly GCA_013350335.1). Lineage (NCBI taxonomy): Eukaryota > Viridiplantae > Streptophyta > Magnoliopsida > Laurales > Calycanthaceae > Chimonanthus > Chimonanthus salicifolius. Next base: position 66,716,109 of record CM023536.1, on the reverse strand, counting down.
ATTTCTTCTTGTTTTTTCTAAATGAGTTTTTCCTTTATGAATTTTAGTGAGTTGATGACTTAAAAAAGACTTATCCATCAAATCTTGAGAAGAAAAGTAGTAGTGACATATATTTTATTAAATGCAAAGGATATCTACAGTTACTTGGGGCCCAATCCATAAATGGGCCCATTTGTGTGTGGGCTCATTGATCCTGATCATTATTCAATGGGTACCACCATGTGTGGTGTTGCTCAAAATTCCGAAACCCTCTTAAACATTAAAATTGCGCATCATCTAAGTATTTTGGACCCAAAATTTTGACTGAGATTTTTGGTCATGGATTATTTTAATTTTTAAATTAATTTTGACGGTATTGGAAGTCTGGCTCTTTCCCAAAAAAAATCTAATACTTAATGATATTTACATATTGCTCCCATAAATTTCAAAAGACTTTGGTCAAAATTTAAAATTTCGACTACACCAGTCCTTATCACTTAATAAGCGTACAATTAATTCATGGCACATTGTTAATGTATGGTAGTTCTATTCACCCACTTTTTTATGTGCCATTTAATTCAATAGGCTCGTCTGGACCAGATTGGAATTATTCATTATTTCTGCTTGATTTGGATAAGTTCGTACATTGGAGTATTGGACTAAAGTTTAAATTTTGGTCAAAATTGATTTTTTGGGTCCTTATGGGTTTTAAAAAAAATTGGCCAAAACTTTGGTTATTTCAGTCCATTTCAGTTTCAGTCCTGACTTAAAAAAATTAAATTAAATTAAATTGAAAATTCTGAAATTTTGGATATATTAGCTTTTAGCTTATTTCTGAAATGCTCGATATTTTGTAATAATTAAAAATTATCCCCCAAAAATCCAAAAAATCTTGGCAAAAAATAATTTAATATCTATTACCTAAAGTTAGTGGGATAGTGGATGTGTCTATCATCATGTGTCACATTTTTATATGAATCTCTCATGATACAAACTACAAAGGGATCTAAGAGTTCCAACAAAAAGCAAAGACAACAATCTTTGAATTGAAATGTCTAAGGCTCTAAGCAGTTGAGAATGTTTTGCTTTCCTTTCTATCCAAGGATTGCTAAAGTTGAGTAGTGACATCATTCACAACATTTACCATCAATAGTGCCACTGTCCAAAATTCAATAATATCCACACCTAACAGAAAAAAAAAGAAGAAGTAAAATTTAGAATTTAATAAATATCATGTTTTCCCTTCGCACTCATCTACATCATGTGAATTAGATCTCTATCCAATTTGAATTTATTCTGAGATGATCTCTCTCTTTATTGAAATCCATTCGAAACTAACTCCATTTCAACTATAGATTTTTAAATCCTTGAAATCACAACTTTCAAATCCAATGAACGTGAATTTTCTTAGATTAACCATCTTAAAAATACTTTTCAAATACATCAATTCTCGTGCATTAGTGTCTACCCATGTAGGTCCATAGTTCCAAAGTACATTGTCTTCTAAAGGGGGACATGACATTCAAGAAGCTCCCCTCATCAAGGGAGGAGGTCTTGAGTTCAATTCATGTTCAAACCTCTCTAGGCCATTCTTCATGGAGTTACTTCTCATTGACTTAACCAGTGTATGTGGATTGAGAGATTTTTATACCTCGTAAGATTAATCTCACATCCAATATGAAGTGAGAATTCCCACATTTCAAAAAAAAAGAGCAACATTGCCAAAATGAAATGCGTTTTTAAATAATAAGGCTACCTCATAAGAAACTTAGATCTTTAGTGAGAAGGGCTTTTATCTTCCACTTATACAGCAAGAACATCATCATCTAAGTCCGTACATCTCTTCAATTTATAATTGACATTTAAAATTAAAGTTTAGTTTTTCAGTTTTTAGTAATAAATATCCCCAAGTATTCAAGTTGCAATCATAAATAACTCCCACTGATTCTAATAAAAGTATAAGTTAATAGTATTATTATTATTATTAGTTTTAGAAGATAGTAATAACATAAAGATGATGTTATGATACATTATTACAATTTGAAGCACGCTTGGGCAAACCCTAGGCAAGGCATGATGTTATGATACATTATGACAATTTGAAGCATGCTTGGGCAAACCCTAGGCAAGGCCTTTTTTCAATTGAAGTGTGTTAATAGGTCCTTTATGGTTAGACATAGTTAGTTACCTTTTGAAACTTCAACTTTATGCTTTGATTATTGTCTATCTAAAATAGTATTTAATTAATGTATGACTATGATATGAGAGTGATGGGCATGGCTAGATTTGATGGCAAACGTCAAAGGATTTCTTCATTTGTTTCTTCTCTTAAAAAGGTGAATGCTTGTATGTAAAGCACATAGCCATTGATTAGATTATTCATGACAATGTAATGTTTCAGTTGTTTGGATGTGTTGGGGAACAAATATTAGAAAATAGAATAGGAAATGCATTAAATATCCTCTTCAGTAGGTTGGATGGGTGGGAGGATGGCAAACCTTTTTATGGCTCAATTAAATATAAAAGGTCTACTTTAAACAATATATAAATAAAAATTATAATAGTTTGGACAAATCAGACCCCTTTAAGAACTTGACCACATAATTCTATTTAAGTTTTTAAAATATTAATTATTTATATTTTAATTAATTAAAGATATTTTAAGCCCAAGTTTTCAAATAATAATTCGATCATCTTGGTTTTTAAAATTTATTTATAAAACTACTTTTATATTTAAATAAGTTAATAGATAACCGTTACTTGATATAGTTTATGAGAGTCAAAAGATGTCACCTCTCAATTAATATATTAAGGAAAAACCTCAAAACAGCATAGAAGCCAAATCAAGTATTTAACATCAACTTTTTACTGCTTACAGTAACTTCTTTTTCTTCAATAATATAGTTCTTTTCTAAATAATGAAATGAATTTTTTTTATATTTATAGTGTTATTTTTAAGGTCATTCATCTTAAAATGGACAAAATCCGTTAAAAGATACGGGATAAAGTAAAATTTTCATTTTACTTCTACTGATATACCGTTCATTAAGTATCGGCATATTGATAACCTGCCGCTTTGCATGTACATATTCTGCATATCAGTACATTGGTGCTTCATTAGCGATATACTGGTAGAGATAAAATAGAAATTTTATCTATTTTATTTTTCTTAATAAATTTGTTCAAATTAAAATGTACAGTCTTATTTTTAATTCAAAATTATTTAAATAAGCTACCTACTTTTTCCTTTAATCATTAAAAAGTTAATTTAATATGCAATCCTTTTCAAGTGCAAGAAGCAATCAAAACCTTTTCGAGGGCCATAAATTCCCCTCCCTTTTATTTTATATGTTGCTTCAAGTTTGACTTTGAGAACTTCATGGGTGGCTTACAGTAGTGAAAAAGTTCATGGACCCACTCACCTTCCATTATGGTGTTTGGTCACCAATAATTTCATATTTAAATTTGAAGTTACATTTAATAAATTCATGTGGACTTTTTGCTCAATAAAAACATTTTAATCATTAATTTAAATAGTTAATTTTTTTATTTTAGATTTAGATGTAATTGATTGTTGAGCATTTACTGTATGATCACTGTTGAATTGATTATAATAGATAAAATATTAATTTAATATTTATTTTTTATCTTAAAATTCAATGACTGAAATAATTCAAAGGGTCTCATTTTGGAGGCAAATTGGCTATAGACCTATTACAAACATTTATTACTTATGGTTTGTTTCTCTTGAAATCATGACTAATAACAAAACTTTAATTTAGATTAAATTTTAATCTTAACTTGAAACCTTATTGTCTACCTACAGAAAATGATAGGTATGGAAAATTAAGCCCTTTTGTCTTTTATAGAAAAAATGCTCATATAATGGACATTTTTCTCTTCTTTTATTTCTCATATAAGAGAAAGGAAAATTTAACAAAAAAGGATAATTTTCTACATTCATCATTTCACAAATAAATAAAAATAAAGATTTTAACACAAAAAAAAATATCTATCAGATTTTTTTAATTCAAAATGAGATCAAATTTTATAATATAATATTATATGATATAAATATAGTTTTCCCATAAAATTATTTTCTTAAAAAAATAAAAATACCACCGCTTCACAAACATGCTTATCATGACATGCATGCCTCCACGTCTCTGCCTCGACCTGTGAGGCATTAATTTGGAAAGGTATGTCAGAGTGCGGCCATTTGGTGACTAAAGGCCCTCTAAATCCCACCCAACTGCATTTCTCTCAGCCACACACATTGCTTTAATGAATTTTGTGGGGGACATATTTTTAGGTTTTTTTTTTAATATGAAAAGTCCATTTTCTGAATAAAAAATACTTTTAAGAAATGTAATAAAATTGGTTTTAAAATAATGTGAAAATGGCATGACCCCCCATTACATTTTTTTGTTCTTTTGTCAAATGTCTGGAGCTTCTTAAAAGTTTAAAAAAATATAAGGATTTTTAGATAAATTTACAAACAATGGCCTTTTAGAAAATGTCTAAAATAATTATGATGTCAATGATAAAAATAATTAAAAACTTAAAAGAGAAACGCGTAAAGGGAAAGATTGGAGTGACGATGATTTTTATTTCATCATTCAATTTCTCTCTCTCTCTCGCCGACTTTGGATGAAAAGAAAACAAAGCCAAATGGGTGACGCAACCACACAACCCCATTACTCTGCAATACTGTCTTCTTCACTTCTTTTTGAGACTTCAAAGTTACGTGTGGAAATTGAGAGACAGAGAGAGAGCGATGGTAAGCTGTTAGTATTAATGGGTGGCACAGTGTAAGTTAAATTGAGAGAATTGTACGTGGTTGGGGTTGTTCAGTGGCTGAGATTTCTTTTGTTTAAGCTCCAGACTATTAGTATTGTCAAAGGTAAAGCGCACAGACATTTTGTTGGATTTTTCTCTAATGTATTTTTTATTTCAAAAGAGTTAGTGTGATAGTAAGAAATTCACTTCAGAAAATAAGAGATTTGAGTTCGATTTTTTTTCACTTTAAAGGGCTACTCTCCATAAAATTAATGTGTTTTATATGTGGATAGGAAGGTTTTTGCATGCCCCTAAAGATTAATTACGTGCTCTAAGAGATTTAGACATTTTAGTCATAAAAAGAGACAATTTCACATTTTTATTGAAAAAGTGTAAAGCCCACATCAAAGCATGATTTTAATTTGAGGGATGAATTTTTTTTTCTTTTGAAGATCAGAGTGTTCAGATCTCTTAGAACATCTGACTAATTTTTAAAGTATGTGCAAACCTCTCTATGTACACACATCGGATAAAATTATAGGAAGTGACCCTTTAAAAAGTGGAAATTGAACTCAAGACCTCTCACCGTTAGAGGTGGGTTCTTGACCATTATTGGGTTCTTGACCATTACTCTAAACTCTATTAAATTGAGGGACAAAACTTATGTAATATGTATAAGTCTTTCCATTAATAATATTTGTTGTTATTATTATTATTTGATTATTATATATTTATATATAAAGATAGGGTCATCTAAACAGACTAAAAAAGCTCCATCGGCTTCATAGGCATCACTTAAAGAGTCCAAGCTCAACCATTTATCGAACAGACTTAAAGCATGAGTGCAAGCCTCACCTGCGAGTCAAATTTTTTTGGTTCCAACTCATTCATTAATTGACGATAAATGAGCCAGGTTCAAGTTTAAATGACCATGTACTTGGAATAAAGTGAAAAGTTTGTTTACACTTGCTCAATTTAATTGATGACACTCAGTACCATTGGTCCATTAGTAGATCAGTAGATGTGAAATAAGTGTTAATAAATTAACTAATATTAGTGTATAATTGATTTTGGATAGTAATCCTTCTACGGACATTTTGTATAATTTGACACGGATTTTACTGTATTATTTATTTTGTCCTTCGAATCACTTACATCAAAGAGTTCGACGAGCCGATTCAAAGGTTTCGGTGAGTTGATTTCAAGGGCAAAATAGACAATACAGTAAAATTCGTATCGGGTAAAACAAAATACCCATGGAAAGATCATTGTCCTTGATTTTGTTAGACAATGCAATAGAAATTTGGATGGAACATTAAACAATGTTCTATGAAGTTAATTCTTGATAGATTAATTATTCCATAATTAAATAATCAAAATCTACCACCACTTATATTTTTATTAGAGGCGTTTCTTTTTTAGATGATGCATGATAAGTCCCTATCTCCCACATTAACCATGTGCGCAACAAAAAGTGGACCATAAAACTTACGTATTAGAACAGAAGCATCATGCAGTCAAGCATTATCAGCCTTAAGCAAGCAAACTATTTCATGATTGAATTAGAATTAGAATATTTATAAAAACGAAATGAACATTCAAGGTACAGTGAAACAATATCTTGAAGACTTAAACAACTGAAACTATTATGAAAAATATCTCTTTTCTTCGGTTAATTTGTAGAAATTAATTTTGTATGATTGAAGTAAATACCTATTATTATATAAATCTCTAACACAATAATTTGTTATTAAAGAGTCATGTAGAGAGGGGAAAAAAAGTTAAAAATCCTCAGCCGGTGGCTTTTAATGATGCCAAAGGGTTAGAGAAAAATATAATGTGACTACTGCCACTTAAAAAATTACTGATACTGAATTCAATCTACTACAATACAATTACAGATCTAACCCACTTTGTGAATTCTGTTTTGACCTACAAATTTGTCTGTGAAATTGGGACAGTAAAAAATCTCTTTTGGCTCAAACAGACCAAAGTTAGTGGCAGCTCACTTGAGTTGCAGCACTGGTTAAAATGAGAGTGAGCTCAACTATTTTCCACTAATTTCTAGGACCGTCTTCAATTGCAAATCACTCCGATGCTCAGGCTCAAGTAAACTCAAAACTAAGTATGTCTCACTTGAGTGTTGGACAGTCGAACGAGTTCCACATTAGTTGTGAAGGAAAGATTTAGTGACTTATATTGGACTTGGATTACTCTACTTAATAGACTAATCTTTTGGATTAGATACACTGTCCTAACAATAGTATCAGAGTCAGGTCCTAAACTACTGTATGTGAACTCTTGAGATCCCCTAGTCAGGTGGAATGACCGGCAACGTTACATATGTTGAAGAGCCTTGTTCGAGGGAGAAATTGGTGGGTATCCAAATGAGTCCCACATCGATTATAAAGGAGAAGATTATATTAGACTTTAAACACTTCACCTAATAGAATAGTCTTTGAACTGATACACAATCCTAACACCGAGTTGCAACCCTAGTTGAGCTGTGTGTCTCTTGCATGGAGCTTGCTAATTTCACCTAATTTCAAGTGACTTGCTCCTTCACTCAGACTCTCTTAAAACTTAGCCTAGTCCACTTGAGTTGAAACCCTAGATTAGATGTAAGTCATATCAATTAATTTTTGGTGATTTTTAGCTAAATTTTGTATGATTAAATGAACACAACTCAAATTTGACTGAAACATAATTCCTCCAAAATCCAAAATCGAGTCATATATTTAATACCTTACCCATATAAACTTATTAATAAAAATTAAAACATAAATCCTGTAATTTGACGTATAAGATTGACAACGATAAAACGACTTTGGATCTTTTGTCTTCGTAATGAAAAACCACCATGAAAATCACAGCATTTCACTCGACAGTCTGTAATCTTTGATTTCTGAAAAGACTGGTATTTTTTCTTCTTCAATGGCGTGTGATCTTAAATGACCTTTTTCTGGGTCCCTATAGTCTTTAATGACATTTGGTTTGAATTGAAATGTGGAAAAACCGAAAAAGGCGAAGACAGAAAAAATGAGTTTTTATTTTCTTTTTGTGAAGCAGAAACCTCGGCTCTCGTTTTCTTCCCCCCTCTTCTTCGTCGAAAGATTCCTCTTAGTCCTGAGGTGTTGAACTTTCCATGAAAGAAAAGGTCGACTTTGTCAACTCTCTCTGCTTTCACACCTGAATCTGTCGACTTAAATTCAGTGTAAAAAGTTATCTGCTGTTTTTTTGAGAAGAACAGAGGAAAAGAGCCTTAAATTTAAAAAGGAGGAAGAGCAGTAGAAAAAGGATTGGAGGGTTTTGTTTTTCTGGGTCTTTTCTAAGATTGAAGAAAGTTTAAATCCTTGGAATTCTTGGGGACGTTATTAACTAGTACTGGATTGAAGTTCTCAGAAAAAGAATGCGTTTTTTTTTTTTTCTTTTTTCCCCCTTTCTTCTCCTTCTTTTGGAAGTTGGGTCTCTGATATCGATTTCTAGTATTGGATTTGAAGCGTTTTCAGAAAAGATTGGGTGTTGAATTGTAGGAGTCTTTCAACTGGTACTGGATTGAAGTTCTCTGAGAAAGATTTTTTTTTTTTCCTGTTCTCCTTTTTTGGTTGTTGGGAGTCTGATAATCGATTTTTAGTACTGAATTTAAAATGTTTTGAGGAAATTTTGGGTGTTATGAAGTTTTTAAGCTGGCTCTGGATTTGAAAGGCACTGAAAAAATTGGATCTTTTTTGTTGAATTCTGGGTTCTCTGATAGCTTTCATCTGAAGCATTTTTAGTACTGGAGTAGAAGGCTTTTGGGTAAAAAAAGATTTGGGACTTTTTTGAACTTCGAAGGGTTTTAAGGAAGATAATCGGATTTTTAAATTCAAAATTCTCGTTTTCTGAATTTTTAATTCGGATTGAGTTCAACAATGAAAAACGGGCTGAGTACTATCCAGCAGACGCTAACGCCAGAGGCAGCGAGCGTCCTCAACCAGTCAATTGCTGAAGCAGCGAGGCGCAGCCATGGGCAGGCAACGCCGCTCCACGTCGCTGCCACCCTCCTGGCTTCCCCTTCCGGTTACCTCCGGCAGGCCTGCATCCGATCCCACTCAAATTCTTCCCATCCACTCCAATGCCGTGCACTTGAACTATGCTTCAGTGTCGCCCTCGACCGCCTTCCTACAGCCCAAAACATCCCTTCTGCTGGCTTCCAACCCCCGCTCTCCAATGCTCTGATGGCTGCTCTCAAGCGCTCACAGGCCCACCAGCGTCGTGGCTGCATGGAGCAACAGCAGCAGCCGCTCCTCGCCGTCAAAGTTGAGCTCGAACAGCTTATCATTTCAATCCTCGATGACCCGAGCGTGAGCCGTATAATGCGGGAGGCAAGCTTCTCGAGCCCAGCTGTGAAGGCCACCATCGAAAAGTCATTGAATTTACCGGCCTCAAATAGTTCGTTATTGGTGGGTGCCATTGAAAAGTCATTGAATTCACCAGCCTTGAATAATTCGGTATTGATGGGTGGCTGCTTGGCACTCCGCCCCTCTCCTCCGACGAACAGGAATCTATATCTGAACCCCAGACTACAGCAAGGGAGTTCCACGCAATTTGGGCCAGCAAAGTTGGACGATGTGAAGCGGGTAATTGATATTCTTCTTAGAACAAAAAAACGGAACCCGGTTCTTGTTGGGGAATTGGAACCGGAGGTGCTGGTGAGAGAGCTAATACAGAGTATTGAAAAGAGGGGAGGTGGAGAAGAGCTACTTAAAAATGTTCAAATAGTCTCATTAGAGAAGGAATTTGGTTCTGACGGATTGCAAATTCTCACAAAGTTGAAACAATTAAGAAGCTTGGTAGAGACCCGAATCAATGGCAGCCGCAACATTGGTGTGATTCTTGATTTAGGTGATTTGAAATGGGTTGTCGAGCAGCCTATCGGGTTAGGTGTTTGGGATTCAGTAACTATGCCAATTCGGCAGCAGCGGCAGCAAATCATCTCAGATATGGGGCGGGCAGCGGTAGCTGAGATTGCAAATCTGTTGGTGAGATTCAGAGAGGGTGGCCACCAGCTTTGGATCATCGGAACTGCAACCTGCGAGACATATCTCAGGTGTCAGGTCTATCACCCATCGATGGAGAATGATTGGGATCTCCAAGCAGTGCCGATCACCACACGATCACCACATCTGGGTTCGTTCTCAAGGTCTGTTTTCTTCATCTCCTCTCCTTCAATCACAGACCTTGAAATTGATATTAGTTTTAATGGATGAAGTCATATCTGCTGTTCTATTGTGAATTTTCTTGCCCTTGATATTGGGTGTAGTTCAAAATTTTGAATCTCAAACTGGATTTGAAATTCAATTGAGTTGAATAAACTTTTTTGTTTTTAATTAATAAAGAGAGCACCTGAAGTACAACTAGATAGGATAAAGAAAACAAAGGAAACTCAATAATCCATTACACCCAATATGGCCAGAAATAGAAAAGGAAAATGAAATGTGAAGAAAAGATGTTATGCTAGTCTAATTCACTCTTTCCATATAGATGTTTTTGTTATTTTGTACCTAATGTTTTCTATATATTATATTTTTGAGGGGTTTCTAAGGATATGAGGATTCATCTATACTGAGAGGCATGAGGAAGAGAGTATTGTAAATTTGTAATCTATTGTCGAAGATAGTGAAATTGCTCTCTCAACTTATCATGGATGTAGGCTCACTCACTGAACCACGTAAATCTCGTGTATTTCTGTCGGATTGTCTGTCTACTCTTGGATCATGGTTTTTTTTTATTTTTCAGCATGCTTTCAAACCTATACTTGGAAAGTTCAGTGATATGCTTTCATTTGTTGGTGGTTTCTTTGTCTTCAGCATGCTTTCAAATCTACACTTGGAAAATTCAGTGATATGTTTCATCTGCTCAGAGAGATGAAAACATATCATTGAACTTTCCAATGGTTTAAGACTAGCAGGTTTTCTGTTGTGAGTTAAAAAGAGCTGTTTTTTTTTTCTTAAAGAAATGGAAGCAAAGGGATTATAAGCAGCTCGTCTGAATCCATCAGCCCATCAAATGGGTTCTCGGTAGCAAGTACTGTCATCCCATCAAGCCATCTGCCTGAAAAAACAAGTTCGACTCAGGGGTTTCGATGTTGCCCTGCATGTATGGAGAATTATGAACATGAACTAGCAAAGATTGTGGAAGAGGAGTCTGACAAATCCTCTATGAATGTGAAATCAGAGTCATTGCAGACCTTGCCAAAGTGGATGCAGATGGCTAAACTCAACAACAGTGGGATCGAAGAAACCAATCAAGCGCAGGTGTGTCTCCATTTTCTTCAATCAAAACCTTGATTTCAATCTTTCAATTCAGTGTTGGAGATCAATCTTTTTGTGCCCTTGTGGGTTTTACAGGCTAAGGACAAGGAACCCGTTCGGAAACAAAAGAGCATTAAATTACAGAGAAAATGGATTGAGAATTGCCAACTTCGCCACCCCTGTTTCCATACAATTTCAAGCATTTGCCGCCAAAACTTGGTTGGTACCACAGTTTCTCCTCAGATGAACCTGAATTTGATGTTATCAAACCATTATGATGATCCTCCAACCCCACCTGACAGCCCCATTAGAACCGACCTTGCACTTGGATGCCCAAAAACACCTATAAATTCTATCCAGAAGACCCAAAAAGAATGCGTAGGCGATTTCCAAAGCTGCATTTCTTCCAAATGGCAGGACAAATTCTTCAAACGGCAAAATGTCAAGCATGCTAATGTGTTGGACTCTGATTCCTTCAAGATTTTCTTGAAGAGCCTTACTGAGAAGGTCGAGTGGCAGCCGGAAGCTGCGTCAAGCTTGGCATCAACCATGATTGAGTGCAAATTGGGCAATGGGAAATGTCGTGGGAACGGAACAAAGGGTGATACATGGTTGCTGTTTGCTGGCCCGGACAAGGTTGGCAAGAAGAAAATGGCATTGGCATTATCAGAGCTGTTGTCATGCTCTAGTCCAATTATTATTCGGCTTGGGTCAAGGGTTGATGATGATGGAGAATCCAACATGAGTTTCCGTGGGAAGACGGTACTCGATCAAATAGCAGAGGCAGTTCGACGGAACCCATTTTCTGTAATCCTGTTGGAGGACTTAGACACTGCAGATACCCTATTGCAAGGAAGCCTTAAACAAGCTATGGAGCAAGGAAGGCTAATTAATTCCCATGGGCGTGAAATTGGATTGGGAAATGTCACTTTTGTCATGACTGCCGATCAGTTACCCAAAACTTTAAGGAGCCCACTGATCTCCGATCTCCATATTTATGAAGACAAGCTCGGTGCGGCTACTACAAGTACATGGAAGCTAAAGATAATTGCTACTTATAAGACAAGCAAGCGTCGAGCAGAATGGTTGAACAATGAAGACAGGCTAACCAAGCTGCGCAGAAATGCTAGTCCAGCATGTTTCCTGATTGACTTGAATTTATCCGCCGAGAGTTCACCTGGTGATGACAACGACTATGCAGAGGGTTCCCATGATTCAAGTGATCTCACTGTGGAGCTCCAACAGAGTGCCGTGAACAAGCAATCATTATCACCATCATTGCCGAACAAACTTGTTGACTCGGTTGATGGCTTGATCATGTTCAAGCCGGTCAATTTTGGGCCACTTCAGACCAAGGTGGCAAACTCCATTGCTGCAAAATTCACGGCCATAGTCACTGAAGGTCCGACCCTGGAAGTGGACAAGGAGGTGGTAGAGCACATAGCCTATGGTTTGTGGTTTGGCCAAACCAGGTTGGAGGAGTGGTCTAACCGGGTCTTGAGCCCAAGCTTTGAACATCTCAAATCCATTTCAGCCCTTGAGGATGTCTCAGTCGTTAAGCTGGTTCGAGTACCGATCTTCGACCAGAGCAATAGGGATTGGTTGCCTGGTAAAATTGATGTGCTCATAGATTCAGGGATTTAGTTGAAGTTTTGTATTTTTTGTGTGTAGAATGTATGTGAATATGTTGGGGCCTTTGTTAGATCAGATCTAAGAGTTTACTCGTTGTTAGATTATTTTTTTATGATTATGATATCTGCATTTGTTATTTGTTGTCGTATTATATTATGAGGTGATTAATAAATTCTCTTTCATTTTTATACTCACAACCTTTGTTCATGCAACTGATGTTTAATGTCTACTTGAGGTACAAATCTATGTTACAAACTTACAACTCGACATTAAAAAAAGACATTTCAGATGAGAATTAAGAAAATATGTTGATGGGAGGGATAAAACAGAGGCCAATAGCTGATTATTATTCTTCCTTTTCCTCCATGCCATGCCATGCCATGTGTTGGAGGCAACTGCTTGCCTTTTTTCCTTCAAAAATAAATGCAGAGAAAGAGAAGGACATGTTTTGTTGGAAGAAGAAAAGGACAAGATAGTCCTTTTATTTTGAAAAGAACAGGTACCCACTTTTCTTTGACATGGCGGTGGAGTATTAACTATTAAGATTTAAGAGAGAACCATCAAAGCAAATTGGTCTTTGGAAATGGGAAAGGGCCATGAAACAACAAATACAGAGGAAAGGAAAGGAGCCATCGAATCAAAGTAGAATTTTGAACAGATCACAGGCCCCATTCTCACCTACTATTAACAACACAGCACTGTCATTCATTGCCTTTCCCACTTATTCTTCCTATCTTTTTGTCCTTGTCAAGAATGCCGCGTGTTTTTTGCCCATGTACATCAAGTTCAAAGTTTGGATTAAGGATTTAAAAATTGGGAGTTGAGGTTAAGTTACATTTGGTCGAGTCAATGATACAGTCAAGGCTAAGTCATGTCATCTCCATCTTGAGGCTTTGGGACCCAAATGGGTGAGCCCCAATTTGTGGGACAAAGTGGGCTTGGCTCCACATGGGACTTCAATATAAACCATGTCACATGGTCTGGCCTAACAAATTGGGCCCTTTTATAGACTAGTTGTGCCCCATGAGTACATGATTGGATTTGCGACACTGTTGATCATCATCATCATCAACATCACTAATTTCATCTAATCTAGAGTAAACTTTCCAAATCTTTCATTTCTATTTTATTCTATAAAAAATCATACCCCATGTTATTCTATAACTTATCGTATTTATACCTTTATTTATTTTTTTTATAATTTTCTCTTTATTGAGAAAAGCTAATTCTAGTTACCCTTTTGTAGCTGTTACAACTAAACCATTTGCAAGATATTTTTCACTTAGATAGTCTAATTATCTAAATGGCTTACTGACTACATAGCATTAATGGAATGATTGTCAACACTCCCCAATATTAAATGCTAATTTAAAAATTAAATATGTATCAATTCATACTCTCATGAGCCAAACACATGAACAGCCTTAATTCCTCAATCACATTGAACTCTCAAAATTAGGATAGAAATCTTATATAATTCTTAAAAGTTCCTCATGTACAATAAAAAAAACTATGGAAAAGTTCTAGCTACAATTAAAATATTAGTCGATATTCATTGATATCTGTCATTTTGGTTAATATATAATTTTTAATTAAAAAATCACCCACTAGCTTTGTTGTCTATGATTGAAAAATGATGAATAGGTTACAGACTGAAAATGACCTAATTAATTAACAATTCAAAGAAAATCTCAAAAAGAGATTGTGGAAGTCATCTAAGGTGGAGACCGCATCTTAGATATTCATTCCATAGCATAGACAAGACTCATTCAATGCAAAAGTTGAACATGATAAGGCTATTAACAAGGTTTTAAATATTGGACTCAGTCTCAGATTTGACCTTGAACTCGGTCTTAGACTCGGTGAGAACTGAGTTTAAATTGTATCAGCCAAATTGGACTCAAAACCATTCAAGTCCTACTTAGAATCGGAAAGGACTAGATTTGAGTAAACTTAACCAATATTACCGAGCTTGGCCAATTTTTAACTCAACATTATTTGATTGATGTCCAATTGTTCAGTCCATAATTTTATTTTAATTTTAAAAATTAAGGTATAGAATGATTGATTGACATCGTTCCAAACAGTATATACTGAATTATACAACTATCTAAACTTCTTGATCATTAGATTTGGAAGGAATACATAATGTTTGAATCTTTTATTGCCTTCAAACATGGAAAGTTGAACATGATAAAGAGATCTCAACCAATATTCTTTTTTATATTTTATTTTTGTTTTCTATGTGTTACCATGCGAACAAATCAAAGAGACGAGTGGGATTTGTTAAAATAATAGAAGGGAATGTTTGAGTGTATAAAAATTTCAAGTAAATGACAACCTTGCATGCTTTTGTCCCCTCTTTCAAATTATCGCAGGCTTTTGTCCAGACACACTACCTATTTTATTTTCTCCATGGAACAATAACAAACATAAGCTACAAAGTAGCAAGTATAAACTATGTAAACTAAATTAAATTTGCTTTTATTTTATTAGGGGTTTTTCATAACATTTTAAGAGTAGACAACTTTAGATTATTGACCAAAGTTAACTTAACCAGTCTCTTGACTTATCTAACCAAGCATTTATAGCTTTGTCGTTTTTCTATCTATTATACACTATTTATAATTTAAATTGGTAGAATCATCACGGCCATCCAACCCATTCAAAACTAGTATACTACCATCTAGAGACTAGGCTTAACCCTCGAAATTGGATTTGGCAATTTCTCTATAGTATGTGACCATTTAAAGCTCATAGGCTTCAAACCCAGAACCTTAAAAGATTGAGCAGCTATCAATTTTGATAGAATAAAATGAGACATGTTTTAAGAATTATTAATTTCATTTGTATAGCTATTATAGATATATTGAAGTACCCAATATTGCTATATTATTTTTTTGAAAGGTACCCAATGTACCTTCTTTTAGCATATTCATTTTTACTCTTTTCCCACAAAAATATATCAAAATATTAAGAAACCGTATGTAAAATTCAAGACTATATACTCCAACACAATAACAAAATCAAACACATTCTGCAAAACCAGTCTCATATTCACTGCCCACATCCTCTGGAAACCCATAGCCGACCCTAAATAGATAAGACTTTGAGATTTGTTGATGATGCTGAATTAATAGGTTCAATCAAGCTCTTGCAGTGATCTTGTTCCTTCCCCCACCAAATTTATTCACACACAAATCAGTGTATCTTGGTTGAGTGCCGAGATTTAATGAAATCCACCAACTCCATTTACACCCTTCCCCCAGACACCTTAATATCCTGTAAATCAGTTCCCTACACAATTTTATCATGTTTCAAGGTGATCTCATGATCTCATCATTGAATTAAACCTCTTTCAATGTTGGATGGAAAATTACACTTAAATGACCAAACTCTGTATCCTTCAGAAATGGCTTCATTAGTCCAATTAACATATTTTTAACACCCCTAATCAAGCATAAGATTAAATTACCACGAGAGAGAGGAGAGAGAGACAATAGATATCAAGCCTCTAAACTGAAGGAAACCAACTACCCAACGTTGGGTATCCGAGCTGGTTGCGTGCCACTAGTTTCAGTGTTGAGGTGATGAGTTCGAAACCTGGTGGCGTCAACTAAAGGTATACTGTGTGGGTGTGGTGTGCCTTCCCTAGGGTTTTAGGAGATCTAACCAACTAACTAGGCGGCCCCTCTGGCGACTTGACAACAGACGGTCGGAGGGTTGATTGAGGTTTCCCTAGGTTATCAAAAAAAACTGAAGGAAACCAACTTGGGTTAGGGCTAACCCGAACCCAACTGACTCGCCTGAAACACGTGCAGACTAACTTGACCCATTTAAAATAATACTTCAATATGAATCAGGTTGGGTCTGCAAATCCAATCCATTCCAGATAAGCCTCAGAGGCAACAACCGAAAAATGATAAGCAGCATAGTACATGCCTCCCGTCCAGTCTTACCTCGAGAAATTTGCCTCGCAATCTAAACACAAATCGTACTATGGCTGTAAAAGAGAAAGCAGAGACTTCAACCCACATAATTCTATTATTCTATGTTTGAAATAATAGATAAATTGAAGCCAGAGGATGTAATAGATACAGCGTTCTATGAATTTATGTTAATGATAAACATCTTCATTTGTCCAACATGGTTTAGGAACTCTCTGGATTTTCTGCAAATAATCAAAACCCACAAGACCCAAATCCACTTTTTTTCATTTTGAAAGTGGAACCATGCAAAAATATTTTGAATCAAAAGGAAAGAGTTACATCACCAAGGATGCGAAGGATGAGCAGTAAGCAGTGAAATCAATGTTCTTTCTGACATCAACAGCCCTTGGGGTCTCTGCAGAGTCTAGCTGCCAATGCACATTCATTCCTGAGCTTCAACTGTCATTCTCCTCAAGGAGTGCTTCACCAAGATCAGAGGAACTGAGTTTTTTTGGACTTCTCATTGAATTCTTTCCATACAAGAATAGTCAAAATTAGTGGCAGCTACGATTTTCATCTTGTTCATTAGCCCTACCTGCATGTTGGTCAGTGAGAGCAGATTTTACAAATCCATTGCCATTAGTTTCAACTTTGCAGGCATGAAGTTCTTCAGCTGGATGCTTGCAATTCGGATCATAGCTTGCTGGCTTCACATAATCTAATGACAGTTTTGTCCCTCTCACGACATGGCCTGGAACCCAATTCCCATTTTGTTGAGGAAAAGGTGGGTTGGCAAAACCATTATAGGAATGATTAACCATATTCTCAGTTGCCTCATCATTATCTAGAGACCTTCCAGAAAACTTGTTGCAAGTTCTGGGGGTCATTAAAAGGTTTTTACAGTCCAAAAGGTCCTTGTTTTTGTCGTAGAATTTCTCTGGACTCGCATCACAGTCATTGACCTTACAACAGCTCCTATCAGCAGAATCAGTTTCCATAAATCCATTGCGGCAACTGTTGTCTAAGCCACTCGCTGAGACTGTCCTGTCACAGGCTGCCACAACCTGCTCCAACCCAGGTTCTGAATACCCGGCAGAAAGTGTGGAAGTAGCTTCTTGTGGAGCTTCCAGAGCAGAACTTACAAAAGCAACAGAAACAGCAGGTGATGTCTCCTCCATCTCATTGGTGTCATAATCATCTAAGGAAGATTCTGCTAACTGGAACTCTCTATTCTGAATGTCCCATGTTCCCACTTCGTTGCATTGAACATTAGGGGATGAAGTGTCAGTTTCTTGCCATTCCATGTCATGTGCACTGGACAGCTCTAAAGATGAGACTGTATTCAAGGGATCCTCTCCATGTTTAAGCTCCTCAGACGAGCCATCACCGACTGCATGCAAAGCACTAGTGCAGTTCCTTCCAAGTTCCTCTGAAAAACTCAATTGCACACAAGACAAACCCAAATCATCTGGGTTTTCTTTGTTGTCTAGGCCACTCGTTGAGACTGTCTTGTCACAGGCTACCACAACCTGCTCCAACCCAGGTTCTGAATACCCGGCAGAAAGTGTGGAAGTAGCTTCTTGTGGAACTTCCAGAGAATAACTTACAAAAGCAACAGAAACAGCAGATGATGTCTCCTCCATCTCATTGGTATCGTAATCATCTAAGGAAGATTCTGCTAACTGGAACTCTCTATTCTGATTGTCCCATGTTCCCACTTCCTTGCATTGAACATTAGGGGATGAAGTGTCAGTTTCTTGCCATTCCATGTCATGTGCACCGGACAGCTCTAAAGATGAGACTGTGTTCAAGGGTTCTTCTCCATGTTCAAGCTCCTCAGACGAGCCATCACCGACTGCATGCAAAGAACGAGTGCAGTTCCTTCCAAGTTCCTCTGAAGAACTCAATTGCACAGAAGACAAACCCAAATCATCTGGGTTTTCTCTGATGGACTTGGAAACAACCTTAATGGGATCGACCAAACTCAAGTACTCAGATTCTTTGGAATGAATTTCAGTAGATGGTTCTCTACCATATCCCAAATCGCCTGACCACTGATTAATGTCGGACAAGGGGAAACTGGGGCCAGCTTCTGAATTTGCTGACTCAGCAATCTCAAGTGATTCAACTGAATCTCTGGAGCCCTGGACTTCTTTGGCAACATCTAACGATTGACTCTCCGCCTTCCTCAAATGCTCAAGGGATTTCACATTGGGCTGCCTTGCACATATCCTATCCAGTGAAAAATAAGCAATATATTCATCATACACATCATTTTAATGCAGAAACCAAAATGCACTTGCATAACACAAAAAAAAAAAAAAAAAAAAACGGTTACATGGCAAAGGCTAAGAAGAAGTTTGGGCTCCAAATGCAAAAACTGAACATATATGGCCAACCTTCCTGTGGTGATACATATCATTCATGTGATGGGGAATTTTTTTTTTTTTTTTGAATGATTAATATATTAAGAGAAAAGGGAGCACCAGAGGTGCAATTGTGATGGGATATTTTGAATGGGAAAATATGCCAAAATCCTCCACCAAAGGAAACCCAACCATCAAATATAAATGGATGTTTAAAGGGTGAATCGAGGTGGAAACTCACCCTAAAAATCTACACTCACCTGTTTGGACTTGGAACTATGAACCCCAAAAGAAACAGTCACCCCAAAACAGAGTGACTTGTGTTCCCCACTCAAGGGTGGGGAAATCACTTCACCTCAATATTCTCTCACCCCCGTACTTCCCTATTCACTACAAAAACGTGTTTCTTATGAGTGAGTGAATATTTGTTGATGAATTGTATTTGTTATTAATTAGTGAGCAGATTGTAATAGATTAGATAATAACCCATATGGGGCTATCTTCTCTCACCCCATACATACCTATCCATTCAGCTGAACCAGTATCCTATGCATTGTACAAAGATGCATTGCACATTAGGGCCACCATACGTATTATGCATGAGTAGTGGGCCAAAATAATATTTCTTTTATAGGCCCATCACATACCATGAGTAGTGTTGCTTTATTAGTTAAGTAGTATAAGTGACAAAAGACAAGTCCTGAAGTCAAAGCCCAACTTGTAAATTTGAATTCCTTAGGGCAGGTCAAGTTCTGTATCCTGAATTTACCAAATAGGATGGCCTAGAAAGAGTATACCCCCTATTTTCAAGTTCCCTACAGAGACCCCTACTTCAACTCACTAGTCCAAAGTCCGAACACATACCATGGTTCAACACCTATAATTTCCATCCATTCATCCCCCGCCCTGCACCCTCCGACCCACACACATAAGGTGGCAATGCCCCCTAGACATCCTTAAGTGACACTCTTCGTGAGCCTTGCGTACACAGGGCTCACCGATGGTAATGATTATGAGTTTTGTTGGAAAGATCCAAGTTTGATCTCATGAGGCACCAAAAAAGAATCTAGCTTCGATTAATCAAATCATGTTTTTTACGCCTTCAATTTTTTTCACATTTTAATCCCTAAATTTTTACAACTACGAAAATCATAGCCTAACTAGTCCAATCAAAATGATTTTTCATGGGCCACAAGTTGAAGTTAAAACTTTCTAACAAACTCATCACCATCACCATTGGTGGGCTCCACATAGGTGGCCTCATTAAAGTGCAGTTTAAGGAAGGTTGTGTAAGCTATCATCCTCTCAGAGTGTATGCACACATTCATCCCGTAAACTGTGGACACTCATGCACATCAAAAGAGCCCGAGTGGCCAAAGACTCATAGCATGAAAATACCAAAGAGACCCACAAATATTCCCTAAATGAGGCCATTCGTGCACACCCCTATGTGGGGTTAGCACAAAACGATAGGGATGGGTTCATTGGAAAGATATATGTTCAACAAAGTAATGTTTTTTGAGGTCTCAGACCACAAAAACAAGCTAGTTGGAGATGCCTATGATTAAATATAGGGTCCACCAAAAACCACATTGATCAGACCACTCAAGCATGTTTTTGACAGCCACTAAAGGTTTGACCACTGCAAAAAAATTTAATCAAAAAAATTTACAACTTCAAAGCTAAGGCTTGAATGACCCAAAGAAGGTGCTTTTATGGGCCTAAACGAGAAGCTACGTGAAATATGCCCCACCCCAACATGCAAGGGACCATTAGCTTATATATAAAATGATGATAACCCACACCCCTCCTAAAAGTCAACTTTTTGTGAGCTCACCTATGTGGGACCACCCATGGTGAATCATGAGTTCCTTGTAAATATTTAAGTTTAAACTTAAGTTTCACCAAAAATCAACTTTAATTAGATCAAGCAAGCCATTTTTTTTAATTCATAGTCCAAAATCAACATGATTTTGGTAGACCACAATTTCAAACTTAGACCGTTCCAACATACTCACGAATGTCACCATTAGTGTGCCCCACATAGGCCAACTCAGAGAGTGTCAGTTAAGAAGGGGCACATGTTATCATCACCTTACAGACACACGTGCATGCACACATACAGAGCATGGCCCATCCCATGATGGGACCTGAAATCGTTATATCACCACAGAGATCCTTTTCCACCTGTCGTGTCATAGTCCAAGTTACAACAAGAGATCTCTTTTATGTAAAAAACCAAAATGGATCCATTTCCCAAAAAAAAAAAAAAAAAAGCAAAACAAAACAAAATGGATCCATACAGCAAGACTTTCCAGTGGGCAGGGGGAAAAACAAAAAAAGGTTGCATGTCTAAGGGGAAAAAATATCATAATCCATATAGCAAAATAAACTACTTGTAATTTTTTTCCTTTGTAGAACATGAAGTAATTACTCACTGCAAGCAGTGCTTATTACTAAATATAATAAGTTGAACTCTGCATCAATGTATATATTTTAAATGTTTTAACAATTTGAATATGAAAATATAGGCAACCATTCCTACCTGCTATATAAGAGCATATAAGCTCCCTGAGCAAGTACCTCCTCCAACTCAACCTCCATAACCTGGAAGGAGTAACAAATGAGACAGAGGACAAACTAATCAAGATACTGCAGTCATTAAATTTCCAGAATGAGAATCATCTACCTTGCAGTCATCAATCCTGTACCAGTACCCACTGAAATCTGTGGTATAACAAATGTAATGGCCAAAAAATGAAGCATTCAGCATGTCAATGTGGACAACAACCGCATAGAGTTTGTAAACATCAGAACCATCTCCTGCTTCACTCATGTATGGACCAAGGTCTAGAGTTTCAGGAAATGTCACTCTTTTATTCAGTTTACCGAACCTCCCACTCTGCCCAAGTGACAAAAAGAATGGCTTTCAAACAAACGTAAAGAAGATAAGATACAAATTTTTTTCCACTCTTGTATAATTCACAGGATGAACTTAGATAACTAGGATACAATCAACAAGTTAGTAATAATTAGGATATTTATTCAAGTTGTTCATGATTGTTTATAAGAAATTGATTGTTTGGAAAAAATCCCTGCAAATGCTACGAAGTTAAGACATTCTTAAAATTCAGATTTGCAACACTACAAAGAAATCTATAAAATAACAAAAGATATATCTAGTTTAAACCTGAAATCTTTTAAGAGCAATCGTGAGAATATTCGGAGCTTGATGAATGGTGAGCCGCTTCCATGCCTTGACATAATCATTGCAACTGTGGAGATGAGGACCACAAATATGTAGTCAAAATACGCAAATGCTAAGAAATTATGCGAAATGAGATTCCAAAAATGAATCGAAACAATTGTTCTTCTCATCTATTTAACCAAACCTATAAATAGTAATATATAAACTTTTGATGGATGGAACACAAATTTCTGATTGGCATGTTTATAAGGCATTACTGGATTGAGGCACCCATCTGTGGAGATGTTTGTAAAATTTAAAAGCCATAATCTTGACAAATGTACAGATTCCAGACAGATTTTTTAATGTCAACCAATTCTGTCAAACTTGACACCTCTTAGAATCGAAGAGGCAGCCATTGTGAAGGTAAATTAAATTGAGGGGAAAAAAGGCAAAGATAAAGCTCAAGTTAGATACCATCAAATGAGAAAAAGGGAGAAAATTTGATGATTCCAGAAGAGTACATGGAGGACACTAACTACAACTGTAGCATGCCTCAATTTAATTCAACTGATTGGAGAAACCAGATCTGAATAACGGGATTTTGCTTTTAACATATGCAATGTAAAAGTAGCTGGAATGATATCGTATTAAAAGAGAAGATATAACGGACGTGGAGTTCTCCCCCTACCATAATATCTAAAAAAATTGGTTTAATCAAAGATATTGTCAGAAAGGAGAATGCATTACCCATCACATTTATACATATTATCCCCATCAAGCCATTCTTTCACAGTAAATTGGTCAAGGCAGTCCTCTAAAGACGCAGCATCCCCCTGAATCTCAACTGTCAAATCCATCATATTCTCATAACGATATGAGATCTTGTTGCATTGTGTACATATAACCTGCCAATAACTTCACCATAAGAAACCAAGAAAGATATGCAAGGAAAAGAAAGAACAGAAATATTTGTCAAAATCTGTATCCTACATATATTAAAAGTTAGAAAATAAAATGCAAAACAGCAAAATTATTCCCTTTCAATACGCATTTGACAAAAAACAAATTTCTCAAACAAGGTCAGCGAAGGACTCAAAATAAAATTTTGGAATGGGAACAGAAGGAACTGAAATTGATTCAGGAAACAATAACATATATTCTACAGAAAGATGAGATTGGAGGAGTTACAAAATCTGCACCGCAGCAAGCAAAGCTACTCCCCCACCCCACCTCCACAGCTCCATCCTCTCAAAAAAAAAAAAAAGGAGGGGGTGGGAGGGGGCAAAAAGAGTTTGGCTAGTTAATGAGAAGTTCAGAAGCAACTCACTGCTCTATAAGTTTTCCCTGTCAGAGGATTGCTTCAAATCAAATTTGCAAGTTTGCATGACATGCGTTCATCCATAAGTATGTGGATCATTGACTGTCATTCATGGCTTACTTTGGAATGGAAGCATCATACGTTCAATTAGTTTGCACTAATCCTAGTTTCTTCTGACAACAATTCCAGTAATGAAGCAACCATCTCCCCCCCACTCAAAATATGTAATAATAATAAGAAAAAGAAGAAGAAGAAGAAATAAAGGAGAAATGTTGCATTTAAATTGGCAATGCATGAATAAAGGTCAAAGTTGTCACAGGTACTAGGTGCAAATAGCAGCAAACATGCTTCATTGATTGAACAGGCTCAACTAAGTTGGGTAATGTCGGTCTGAAGCCCTTTTTTGGTGCTAGATTTTACCCATTATAACCTATTCATTTTAAGGAATAAATAAATAAAAGGGAATTCTAAGATATACCATCCATAAGGAGAACGAAACAAAATAACAAGTTCACTCAAGTGGCAAAGGCCTCAACTTGAATTCAAAGGTTAAGGAAGTCCATTTTTAAGGCCCCCACTCTCTCAGCCCCCCTCCCCCTCTTTTCTCTCTTACAAGGCCCATCTCTCTGTGATAAAGTGCTATGTTATTTCTTCTAATTTATCTCATCATCTTCTAGAAGATTACACAATTTTTATTATAAAATAAACTGAAAGTGCATCTGGAGGCAGAGAGGAACTAAAAATGGAGGAAAAATTAAATACAAGAAAATCAGTCCTCAAGCCTTGACAAGCAATAATGCCCTAAACTTATCAAACTTTGATGTGAAGAGCTCCAATTTTTAAATCTTCAGTGCTGTTTCCCTGATAGACTGGAATTGAGAACATTGTGAAACAGTGATATTTATAAACTGAATAGACGTGCTTCTCTACAAGAATCTACCACTTCTACAAAATCATTTTCAACAAGCATCTACATATTTCAAATACTTGCATCTTTGGTTCGAAATTTAACATTTTTCAAACCAAATCAACCATGGTGGTATCCATCCTTCAGACTCTTCAGTGGCATTATGTGCAAAAAAAAGATATTAAATACAACCAGTAAGAACGAAGAGGTTGAATCTTTTATCAAATTTAAGAGTGAAAAGTTTAACCTGAGATTTTAGGTGACCACCAAATATGTGTTGAATAAGGGTCGTCTCTTGGGTGCTTGGATCCAACACTTTCTCTCCCCCAAATTCATCAAGACAAATTGACTGCATCATATCAATTGCAAACCTACAGCAACAAGATCACAAATAGAAATCAAACCCCACTGGCTATGCTCCAAAGCCAAACTAACGAGTTCATGCTAACAGATGAGAACCAATTTGTATAGCCACCCCAAGCAAACAGGTTCATTTGATGTGAAAATGTAATTCATTACTACAATCACATCTCAGCACATGACAGCATGTTATCCTCCAAGTGAGGAGACATGTATTCCAAAGAACATATAAATTGGGGGACATATCATAAAAGCCCTTTACTTTATAGAAATGAACTACAGAAAATTGAGCAAGTGCCAGTAATGTGATCAAATGGAACCCAAGAAATGACCTCATGAACTCATGAGCATCCTCTTGTTTCCCATAGCCAAGATTACCACCAATATTAGGTAATCGGGAAAGAATATTAATTGGTGAGAAGGGATGCAAGCTCTGGCTGACTCTATGAAGGTGAGACTGAAGTTCACATAAGAAGCACCAATCGTTGCGGTTGCCTGAAGAACCAAAAAAATTAGCAAAATATTAGCAAATTCTCCAACCACCACTAATACAAAAACAAGAAATGTTAACAGTTCGGATTTTTACATTTTCTTGAGTGGCCTTTCTCCAACAAGAAGGCAACAAGTGGCCGCGTGCATGCAAGACATTGCAATACAACATTGGCATAGCAACTGCACAGTGAAAGAAATCACATAAGAGTTTTAGAACAGAGATTTTGAATAGTTTATTATATATATAGCAAATCAGATATGTCATTTACTTCGCTCTTTTGACATTTCATAGGACACTGAGATAGTTAACTAATTAAGATATTAGCAATTGATGTTGTTATTGAAACCTGTTTCCACAATTTAGAAGCCCGCAAGGAGGGAATCCCGATGTCTCCCAATTAAAAAGCTTCACAAATTCGCCATAAGGGAAAAGAACCTACAATGAAAGCAGCACCATTTTATATGCATACAGAAACAGGATACTGACTTCCAATCTAAGAACAAGCATTAAAACAGTTACCTTCTTTGGTTGTTGAAGCACCTTACAAGTTCCACGAGCAGGAACCAATGAAGCTTTTCGCTTTCCACAGACCCCACTTGGACTTGGAGATGATGAGGAATCCACATTGTTTGAACGCTTGAGTTCCTTGCACTTATTTTTGTGATCTTCTTTCCAATGTTTAGACTGGCAAATTGTCGAGCTGAAAATAGCACCAAAAATCACCTCCAAATGATTGAAGCATATGAGAACTTGCAAACCACGAAAGGCATAGTTTGTACTTGGCTAGACCCTGATTATAAATATCCATAGAATACAACACACAAGAACATTTTTTGCCATAGCCAGGTGTTTACTTGTGTGTCTGTGTACACGCACATATAGCATACATGATCCAACATACCACATATATTTACATTTGCAGAGCTGCAAATCATGCAGGAGATGGACGCATTCAAGTATGATGTGGAAAGGTGCCTCCACCAATGTAATAAATGGAAAAATAGCATACAGCCATTTCTTGGAGAGGATATCCATAGTTCAGAGATCAAATAAGGGATGACTTAATATCAACATTTATCTCCTTGAATCATGAATAAGCATTTGTTCAACCAATTGTTTAATGTTGGTTGCTTCTTCCATAAAATTAATGTAGAAAGGTACATCCAGCTACGGTTTGACATCTAAATCACTATAACATGATGGATATCAATTTCAGAAGAATGCATGCACAAGCCAGGAAAAGCTGGGAAAACCCAAAAGGGCTAGGCACCATATTTACCAAAAACAACATAATCACGAAACTAAAAGGAATAATCATGAATCCAAATGGAACAATAATTCAAACCCAAATGAAACAACTTTTTTATAGTAGTAAATAGCCTTAAAATTATCAGGTAAAACATCATCTGCATTCTGTCAAATACTCCCAGTCTATGGGCAAAATCACAATGGCAGTTTCTTTTGAGAGAGAGAGAGAGATCAACAATGACATATCAATTACAGATTAAAAAAATCTAGAGACCAAATTACAGCAAGGACAATTATAAATCAATAAAGCAATAAAAGTTTCAACACAAAAGATAATAAGAAAATTATGACAATATAGATTGCATTCAAAAACTGGTCCATGCTGTCAATGGATCAAAGGAAATGAAATAAAACAGCATTTAGTAAGTCAACAACATTTTTATTTATCTATTGCAACATGTGAAATGCCCATCAGCCCATGTCCATGAACGATGCACTTAATAACCACATTTACCGCAATGAAACAGGAATACAGGAAGCAGAGCAAGAATGGAATGCACAGAATGATCCAATTCTTAAAGTTCCAAATAGAATTTACAAGCAAGTGTCAGACAAAATAAAGAAGTGGAAAATGAGAAACACAGGCATTTGAGAAGGGACATTTCAATTTCAGGGTGAGTTTGCTTTAAGTGCCAAATATCTCCCCTTCAAATCCATTCAACCCACAGAATGTGAATCATATAGTCAATATTATATTTTCTTCCAAAGATTTTTGCTTTTTAAAGACAAACGAAATTGAATAATCAAGATCAAAAAAGCCTTTCAAACAGATATAAAAATCAATATTTAAATCCTATTCAAGTCAGATTGAAAAATCAAGATTCCCCATTAAAAAAGAAAGATAAAGGGGGAGAACTTTCACATTCCATATATAATTAAACAACCAATATTATTATCCCATTCCAAAAAGAATCACAAACCAATATCCCCCCTTTTGTTAGAAAGAATAAAATAACATAAAATAAAATAAGGAAACCATTTTATAATTTGAAGACACATAGATAGATAAATGGGTCAAGAGAGAGCCTCTAGCTCAGTTGTGCTCATTATTGCACCTGCAAGGTCATGATTTCGAGTCCTACGAGCATCAGCTACAGAGTCAAGCCACAGAAAAATTTGCCAAATCCAATTAAGAAAGCTAACCCCAATAGATGGGTTAAATGGTTCTTGTGACGATGACGATAATGATGGAGGGACGGGATAGATTGGGCAAGAGAGAAAACAGAGCGAGCTCCCACCTTCCAATTAGAATCAAACAAACAAGGATCGTATTCCCAACAAAACTGAAAACCAATATTCTCTATTATTATAAAGAAAATTAAAAAAGAAAACTTTTTTAATAATCTGAGCAGGATGAATAGATAGATGGGTCGAGCCTCTAGCTTAATTGGTTTTGAGTCCTATCAGCAATCAGCCCACATGGAGAAATCTAAAATCCAATTATGAATGCTTTTTATTTGACGTGGCAATCCAATTATGAAAGATAGCCCCAGAAAACTTCCAGGTTGTGACAACAACAATGTCAGCTAGACAGTGGGCCCATATAAAAATTTGTCATATCCATTTCTTGAGGGGTAATCACTGGGGCAACACCAATTTTGATTATAAGAGACACCTATGTACCTTTTCAACTCTTAGATAGTGACAAGTGTATAAAGAGACAAGCTTAGTCCCTTGTGACCAAAATTTCCAGGCAAATACCAAAGCCAATTATAAATGTTAACCCTAGAAAGATTGGATAAATAGGTTCTCCTGATGATGATAATGATAAGGTATAGATTGAAAGGAATGATGGAATGGCAAATACCAGTTTCAAACAGCCCTTTAGTGGGAGCCTTTCTTGGAGGCAGATCATCCACAGACAAAGCAGGGATCAAAAATCAAGATTTGAATCGCATTCCAGATAGAATAAAAAATCAAGATTCTTCCATTTAGAGAGAGAGAGCTTTTGCCTACCAATTAAAACCAACCAATCAATATTTGAATCGCATTACCAACAGAATCACAAACAAATATTCCCCTGTTTTATTAAAAAGAGAATTCAAAAAAAAACTTTTTTTATAATTTGAACACGGATATAGAGATGAATGGGTCAAGAGAGCATATCAGTAAGAGATCATTGTTTATAGAAAAAAAATTGCATAATTCAATTGTGAGTGCTAACTCTCAATAAACGCAATAAATGGATTTTCATGATAATGATAATGAGCAAATCAAGAGTGAATATCAATATCAAAAGGAATTGCAATGGGAGCATTTCTTGGATGCAGATTGTCCACAGACAAAACCAGGAATCAAAAATCATGATTGGAATCCCATTCGAAACAGGATTAAAAATCAAGATTCCCCTTTTCTTGAGAGAGAGAAAGAGAGAAAAACTTTCACCTTCCAATTAGAATCAATCAATCAATATTAGAATCCCATGCCATAAAGAATCAAAAACCAAAATACTCACATTTTATTAATAAAGAGAACTTTATAATAGAAAATAAAAAACTTTTCTATTATTTGAATGCAGATGTATAGATAAATGGATCAAGAGAGCCTCAAGCACAGTCTATAAGGGCTCGTCATTGCAAGAAGCACCTCAAGGTCGTGATTTGAGTCCTAGAAGCCATCCAATTATCATTGCCAACCCCAGAAGGATGCAATAAATGGGTTCTAAATGGTAATGACGATGAGAACGAATAGATCAGCCAAGAGAGAGAGGGCAAAAGTGGAGAGGGAAATACCAGTATCGAACGGCCTTGCAACGGGAGCACAACTTGGAGGTGGATTGACCACAGACGAAGCAGGGATCAGGATCAGCAGCAGCAGCAGGCATGGGATCAGGATCGGCAGCGGCAGCCGGCATGGGATCAGGATCAGCAGCGGCAGCCGGCATGGGGGGTTGACTATGGACCGCGTTGAATCGGGCGTCGTCGTCCACGACAAAGTATCGAGAGGCAGTGGCCTTCACGAGGTAAAGAAGGCCAAGGGCGAGGAGGAGAACAGTAAAGACGAATTGGAAAAGGGGGGAAAGATCAAGAGGAGGAAGGCCCGAAGCCAGCAGCATTTACGCCTTCTTCTCCACTCTCTTCCTTTTTCTAGGGTTTTCATCGATCAATCTCTCAGTAGAAAGACACAAAGAAGAAAAAGATCCAATTTTTTATAACGAAGACTCTACCGAACGAAGAAAAGGGGAGAGTCTCTCTCTTTCTATATCCGAGTCTGCCTCTCTCTATATCAGAGTCTGCTTTCTCTCGAAACGGGAAAGGGAACGATAGAATCCTGTCTTTATATTTTCTTCTCCGTTTCAGTAATAAAAAGGAATGTGAAGTGTCCTGATTCCTGAAATAGGATGGGAGAAAAAGGGGTGTGGGCCATTTATATAAAGTTCGTAGTTCGATTTCTTTGCTTGTGTTTTAAGTAACAGAAATTATATTCATGTTTGTTGTCAAGAAAGGGCACAGTGAGTTTACCGATTTCTCCTTTTTTTTCTTTTTTTTTTTACATGATATGTGGATGATAATTAATTAATTTTCATTTTTAAAATAAAATAAGTATATTATGAAAATAGGGCCCACATTGCCACAAGTGAGAGGAATGATATGCTATACGGCAAGTTTGAGCCTCATTTAGACAATGAAAGTCAAGTCTAACATAGACTTGAGACCAGAGGTCCAAAATTCGATACGGTTGAGATCTCGACATCTCGGTCGATATTACTATTTTTCTATCTTTTTTTAGTCAAATTTCAACTGAGACCGAGATATATCGCCCGAGATGGCAAGATCTCAATCATATCGGTTGAGATCTCGACCGATACGAAATGTATCGGCCGAGATTTAGACCCCTGCTTGAGACATGTATTGAAACTTGAGTTAAAATTCCATGTCAAGTTTAACCATGCTAAGCCTATTTTTCTTGAGCTGGACCTCTGGTGTTTTCAAAAATGTTGTCCAATTTGCCATCCCTAACTAAAGGAGGTGAATACAAGTCGGGCCCAAGTGGCACTATTTATTAAAACCATGCTCAGGTCCTAAAGAATTTATTAAATAAGAAATTATAATAAATTGTTTATGATAAATTTATAATGTAAAAGTATATATTGCTTATGAGTTATGACAAACTAATAAGATTAATTGAAATTTGAGGTCAAATTTGGACTTTTGTGGGTTTAGGCCCCCTACTTTGATTATTCCAAATAAACAAATACCAATAAAATAATACTATCCTCACTATGCTTGATAAATGATCTAATCACGTGTGAACACAACAAAGTCCAGTATTAAACTCATTGACTAATAAGATGTGAAATTTTCAACTCATTTAAAAGTTAGTTGAGAGAGATGTAGTTGTGAAAACACAATCTCTTTTCAACTGTAACAAGGATGTAGATTGACATGTAAAATCTATTTTATTGTTTGACCATCTCATAAAAAAAAAAATTTTAAAAAATTGAAGGAAATTGTATTTTTCCGACTTTTTTTTTTAGTCTAAAAAC
The DNA here is from genome assembly GCA_013350335.1 of Chimonanthus salicifolius. Lineage (NCBI taxonomy): Eukaryota > Viridiplantae > Streptophyta > Magnoliopsida > Laurales > Calycanthaceae > Chimonanthus > Chimonanthus salicifolius. The sequence continues at coordinate 66,685,069 of CM023536.1, read as the reverse complement.
TTGTAACAGTGTAGTCCATAAAAAAGGACTTGTGGCTCGGCCCGGCAAGATACTGTCCGCTTTAAGCCCACACGTGCACATGTACGAGCCCACACTGTTTTTGGATCCGACCAGCCCACTCTGCTGGCCCATCCTATAGGGCCCAATTTCACTTGGATCAGCCTATCTAGGACCTGACTTCTGGCTCATGGGTAAGGATATCACAAAATTGATTTTCCTTGAGAGAGAGAGATGAGCCATCTATGGAAATAAATCTCTCACATGTCAACTCAAAGTGGATAGAGTGGCCTTTCTTGTCAACATATAATATATGCTTGGATGTATATTTTTTTTTCTTAGTATTTTTTATATAAAGAATGAAAAATCTTATTTGCCATTTAAATTAATTTGACGCCCTTTTCTTGACTTTCACTTGTCTTGAAAATAGTTCTAAAATAATTTAGTTTGTCCCGAGTTAAGGCCGACAATGTTCAAGTGTAACTCTAAAGTAGGGAAAAACTAAATTGAATTCTATCCAAATTTGTATCCACGTTAAAAAGAAAGAATTAATTATTTTATTTAAAGTTCCCAAACACATTTTCAAAATTATTTCAAACTATTAGTTTACACTAGATTTTTTTTTAAAAAAAAAGCTATAAAAGTTTATATGACTCATAATCAATTGAAGAATTTTCTATACGCTTTTGACTTAATCCACAAGCTACAGTTAGTCAATTAAGTGACAGTGCAGGTCATCTTTGATTGAAAGACTTGTGAAAGAGGGAAATAAAAAGGTCAACAAAGTCCACACTTCTACCAACTCCTCATTTTCTTTGTCGGAAGATTATCCAATAATTAATTGTTGTTACGTTCATAATCAAATGACTTGTGACAAAGATCAAAATTGGATGATTAAGAACAAAGTTGCATGACCAATAAGGCATTCATTTGGTAATAAATTGTGGGTCAAGTTTGATACTTTCAACCATGGTGTCATTTATATATATATTTTAAATTTTAGTTGACAAATGTGCATGGTCCCATACGTTAAAAGAAGAAAAAAAAAAAAGTTGATAAGTGAAGAAGGGAAAAAAGTTGAGATGTCTCAATTACCATTTGTTGATATAAATGTCAAACTATGATAGTGATTTATTTAAAAATTTAATTTAAATTTGTCTATTTGGACTGATCAAATAGGTAAATTATTTAGATGATTCATTTAGTGGCTAGTTGAAGGATTTATCTAAATTTAAATAGATCATTGAATAATTTAGTCATTAAAAATTAAATGAATAAATTGCCACGCTTTAGTAGTAACTCACCAACTCCTTTAATTATAAATTTTGCAGAATTTTTATAACGATCTGTCCTGCCACAAGTACGTTAAACTGATACAAAATCTCAAAACACCGATTTAATTCTATGTCAGGGGCTTTTTTTTTATAAAGGGGAGACACTGCTCCCGCAATTCAAAGCAACTACGGGCAACCCACCATTAAACCAATAACCAAAAAGTATTAATCATAATTGGAAACAATAACATCATTCCATTATTACATTCATCCAACGTAATGAAATGTACATATATCTCAAATACATTAATAAGTCTCCAATTACAAAATAAAACTATGACAAGAACAAAGCTGCAACTCTACGCCCAATGTCTGATTGCAGGTCCAGCTGACCCTTCCTCTGTGAAGTACCTGTGAGGCAAGGGGTGAGCTCTACATGCCTAGTGAGGGTAACACACGCATCATATGTCACCAAACGTACACTATATATGATCATATGAACACATCAATGCTAATGATGTCTACATGCATGACTATGCAAGCGGGTGCACTACCCCTAACACACGGGCCCACATCTGTCGAGCCTCTAGTACATCCTCTAACCAACTCTATAGCAACTCCCACGTGTGCCCATCCACTGCGGTCCACCCGCCCTCGGGTATACAGATTGATCTTTAACCGGATCAGGATCCATAATCCTGACCAAACCTACGACGACTCTCTCATGACAATCCGCACACATACCACGACGAACCCAAGGGTCGGACTCACTAGAGTCCCAAACCGATTACCACATGGGAGTAACCACCTCACCAGTCCTCAACGGACTGCCAACCAGACTCATTTATAGTCTCCTCAACCAAGTATCAGAGTCTTAATAGTCAAACCTATAACCTCGGACCCCATTTGTTGGTCTCCACACAACTGGCGTATCCATCCCTCACAGGATTCTATAGGTCTTCTACCGAGTGAGCCAGCCAAACTCATTCGTTAGGTGCCCATAAATTCCTGGTGAGTCAACTCCCACAACATAAGTCTCAACAATGAACCCCAAAGTCAATCGCGGTAAACACACTACCACATCACACCACAGGTTGTCCCCACCATACCGGTGTCATAACCTGAAATACCATACCTCAGACTGTACCCACGCTGCAGGTGTCATAGCCTGGACTGCCATACCTCAGACTGTACCCACGCTGCAGGTGTCATAGCCTGGAACATCTCATCGTACCATTCCTCGATCCATGAGCGGGCGAGCACATCCTCAGCCTACTAGCTCATTCGGGGAATTACAAGTTATGCTAACGGGAGCTGTTCCTCACCGCATCATCCCTCGACCAATGACCAGGCGAGCACTTCCTCAGCCTACTCGGTCATTCAGGGATCATAAGTCATACTAGCGGGAGCCTTCCCTCACCGCATCATCCCTCGACCAATGACCAGGCGAGCACCTCCTCAGCCCACTCGGTCGTTCGAGGATCACAAGTCATACTAGCGAGAGCAGTCCCTCACCGCGTCATCCCTCGACCAATGATCAGGCGAGCACCTCCTCAGCCTACTCGGTCATTCGAGGATCATAAGTCATACTAGCGGGAGCCGTCCCTCACCGCGTCATCCCTCGACCAATGACCAGGCGAGCACCTCCTCAGCCTACTCGGTCATTCGAGGATCACAAGTCACCATCCCACCCTTTGGTCTCCATGCGGGCGAACCACTCAACCCATTAGACCACTGGGGACGCCTAATCCGTCACGTACTCGGGTAGCGTGCCAGTAGGGGCTTCCAAGACTACCCTGAGTGAACGAACATTCAACCAGATGGTCTCTCTCTAGGGCTAACATAACTTCCTCCCAATTAGTCCTTATCTGGGACTCCCAAGTACATTGTTCTCTAAATCAGACAACACCTCTCTCATAAGTGTGTCTGAGAAACACAAGACAGACCGACCATTTGATCCATGCACGGGTACAACTACTCAATTCCAATCATAAGGGAGTCCGTAACCCAACCACGGCGCGGTTCCACATAACATTCCCACCCTAACTACCCGACAAGTTAGGGGGAGTATCTAGATCCTGATGTGGCCTAGTACCCATGCCCCACCGGCATCCCACATACGTTAGTTATATGTATGCACAATTACTTCTACGCCTACACATGCTATTAACATAGTTCATCACATAACAATCAGGTGTATACATCACTATTCATCATGGGCTAGCATGTTAACATCCAAACATGTTATAATGTCTAGCAGTTTAAGCTAACTATCACATAATCATATAGCATATTATCAACACGACATATCAAACTATAATCAGGCATATATCACCACATATCACACATTTGCATGTTGACATCTCAACATATTATCAATAAAAATAAACCCTAATCATATCACCGTACAACAAATCAATCGTGACATCAGATAAGCAACTCGTACGTGCCTCTGCGGGCATTGGATACAAATACACCCGGATGGGGACCCGCCACATAATGGTATCAACAGTTCCCTTGCCGAGTGGCTCATAATACCGAGGACCCCCATTCGCCGCATTTCGTATCCGTACATTTGATAGAGAGGTAATATGCATAGATGCATGCTAAAAGCGGTGATAAGTTCCCTCACTTGTGTGTGTTTTCGAAATCCGAGCGATGAAAACGGGTCGAAGGATTGAAGGAAGCGATGCACGGGCTGCAACGAGCTGAAGAAGATCCAGAAACACTCCAGAAATGATCTCCAAAACACGATGGAAGTGGACTCGAAACGGGCCTGGGCCGGGCCTAGTACTAGGCTGGGCTGGGCCGAGCTGTTGAATCGGGCCTGGGATGGGCAGAGCTGCTGGATAGGGCCTGGGCTAGGCAGAGTTGCTGGATTGGGCCGAGAAGGCGAGCTGGGCCCTCGAGGCTGGGCTCAACTCGAATTGGGCTTGGGTCGGATTGGACAAGGCCTGCCGGGCTTGAGAAAAGGACAAAGGGTTTGGGGATTAGGGTTTTTGAACAGGGAAGAGAGGAAGAGAAAGAGAGGAAGTGAAGGATGATGGTGGCGGCGGCGGCAAAGTTCAAGGTGGCTGAGAAACTAAGAAGACCGACGGCTGGAGGTCCGGCCAGATCTGCATGATGGCGAATGGGGTGGCGATTCGCAGCAAGGAGAAAGAGAAGTACCTCAGATCGAACGGCGGTGACTGGTGTCAGGTAGATCTGAAGGACCCATGGCTGCTCGGGCAGAGGGGGAAAGAGCGGCGGCGGCTGCTAGGCCTTAAGGTTTCTGAGAGAAGGGAATGAGAGAGGAGAAATCAGGGAGAGGGATCGAGAGGGAGAAGAGAGAATCGAGAGGGAGAGAGATGAGAGCGGCGGCGGCGGCGGCGGCTTGAGGGAGGGGAAGATTAGGGTTAGGGTTAGGAAGAGAGGGGAAGGGGAAGAATGGTGAGAGAGAGGCAGCGGCAGCACTGTAGCCGCGTGCTACAGTGCTGCGGGGAAGAAGGGGGTTTAAAGGATTAGGGTTTTAAGTTTTATTTTATTTATTTATTATTATTATTATTTTTATTTTTTTTCCAAAAAATCAAATCTCAAGTTTTGAAAACAATTTAAAATCCGATATAAATCAAGCGACAAACATCGAAGAGAAAACATGTGATTTTAAAATATTTTTCTTTGACTAAGTACACAATAATTTGAAATTACTAAAATGCCCCGAGTCTCCGAACTAGGAATTGGGCAAACCAAGGCCCACTGCGGGGCCCACACTCCCCCCCCCACTGCCACCAAAACCCTAAAATCCCGACAAATCGGGTCGGGTTGTGACAATTTTTTCATGATAATTTTTTTCTGCCCAAGCTAACACTTCCTATGTGATAGAAATCATCCATTGTGAACCATTTGCAATTAAAGACTCTAATTTCAAACTTGAGCCTGAATTAACCTTCTCTAAAATGAATGAAATTCTATTATTCTTAAAAAAATATGTTAGTTAAATGAACTATTTATACATAAATATCAATTAAAAAAACCATATACTATAAAACTCAGTCTTTAATTAAATCCAGTGACTTAATTAAAAATTTATAATAAATTTTAGAAATTAGTTTACAAGATCTATCTAACTGTAGAAAATGGAATCTAGTATATCATCATGATCCTTTATTTCCATTTGTTAAAATATTTTTAAATGTCACTTTCGACCAACATGAAGATGGATCAAATGGATATCGATTTTAATTGGATCTAAATCTAATTAAGAAGTAATATTTTAAATGGTTCAGATCATCATTCAACGGGCCCAATATGAGGTCCATATGCTTACACGGGCTAAAGTAAAACCGTCTCATTAGAATTTAAAATTGGGCGTTAAAATGGTCTTTGAACTCAATTTGTACAAGTACCTTAAATTACAAACGGACTCCAATGAGCAAGCTCTGGCTCATTTATTCTAACTGATAGACTCGAGCTTTAGTCCGAAAAGGTTTGATAGACTGTAGATGAGCTTGGGCTTTGGGAATAAAAGTGGAGTCATTGGAGTACAAGAGGGCTCGGCCCGAATCCAGCCCGTTAAGATTAGCATGGACTGCCAATCTCCACCGCTCAATAGGGGTTGAAATCTCAGCCTATACTATGTGTATTGGATGAGATATATCGGGATTTTAGGACCGAGATATCTTGGCCGACGAGCATAGTATCAATCAGAGATAAAAAAATTCGGCCCATACGACCGAATATCTGCAAATTTTTATTTAAAAAAAATATAAATATCGACGTAGGCCCAATCGATATCTCTGCCGATATATATATATATATATATATATATATATATATATATATATATATATATATATATATATTTTTTAAGCAGTCTTTTTTCATTTTTTTTAAATTCTCGGCCGAGATCTCGGTATGAAATATCGGCCGAAACTCGGATCCACCGAATTGTCGACCCCTGCCACGCAATAGCAATGGCCCACTCGGCTAAGAAAGATAGGAAGGTTTTAAAAGGAGAGCAAGGGTGGCGATCATAAGAGGAGGAGACTAGCAGCAGCTGCTGAAGAAGGAGGAGAAGAAGAAAGAAGAAGAAGAAGAAGAAGAAGAAGAAGAAGATGGCATCGGCGGTAGGATCGAACGCGGCAGTTCCGTTCTGGAGAGCGGCGGGAATGACATACATAACCTACTCCAACATCTGCGCCTCTCTCGTCCGCAGCTGCCTCAAAGCACCTCACAAAGCCGAAGCCATGGACCGCGAGAAGGTCCACTTCGCCGTCTCCAAGTGGGCCGAAGGAAAGCCCCAAAAACCTAGTACGAATAACCTCTCTCTCTCAGTCTCTTCGATTTCGTTTCGTTCCATTCTCTTGTCATTCAGATCTAGGGTTTCTGTTTTGCAATTCCATTCTTTGATTGTATTTTTGTTGATTTTGATGCATTTTTGCTAATGGGCCTCTGGTTTGGAGTCTTAATTAATTCAAAGAGATCTTCTGTAGATAGAGCAATGCAATATCCCGGTTGAATTTTATTGAACTGTACGTTTTGGGTTAGATTTTGTTCAATTTGATACTTTTATAATAACATGTTTCTGTCTTGGAGTTCTAATATGAAGTGATCTGTTTTAGTTTAAGTCTCCAGATTGGATTTTATTGCCCAATTTTTTAACCATTTTGTTGAACTGCTACCAGCTTGCTACTGTATGTCTCTCCTATCTCGGTTGATTCTGTTCATTTTGATGATTTTTGTTAAGGGGTTTCTATTTTGGAGTTCCAATATGATGTGATCGTCTTTAGACATAGCAATGCAATCTCCGAATTGGATTATTTGCCCATTATATTTTATCATTTTCAATGAAGTTCTACTAGCTTGATACTGTAGGACTGTGCATTTCAGGTTCGATTTTGTTCTCTATCAACTTAATATAGAAATGATGGATGAGTCCTTGACACCAACTATTGTTATTGTTGTGCTGTTGCTGTTGATATTGTTATTGCTATTTTAATGACCCTGCTTATGATTTTCCTAATATTAATATCTATATATATGTATGTATGTTTGTATTTTCGGAAGCACATGCAATGTGAACAGATGTTTGCAGTACTATGTTAGAAGGATTAATGAGAATGCAAGATGTTGTATGGAATGCATTTATATAATCACTCTATTGATGTAGGTTTTACTTTTATAGTTGTACATTTTTGTAGCTATACTCGTTGTAGGAATCTGATGGTTGAATACTCAATGGTCTTTATGTACAGTTGACATGTACAACCTCTAGAGGTTCTATGTGCCGTTAGTATCAAATTTGTGACAGTTATATATAGCAAATGCATATTTTGCTCATATCTTCTGCAAGGTGGTTCGATTGTTTTGACTTGTGATCACATATACATCCTCACCCCAAATGAGAGGTTGGGACTTGCGAAGCTCTTCTTCTTTACTACTGCTGAAGCAATTGAATTGGGACGATTGGTTGAAAACTTTTGTGTTATAGATCCTCCTATCAGGTTACCCTCTTGAAGTTATCTACTTAATGAAATATGTGGACTGCACACTGATTAATACCTACATAGTAGACGTTGCATGTACCATTAGCCTGGTTTATAATTGATATTTTCAAGAGATATTGGATTGAAGTTATTGCATCCCTGTTGACATTGATAACTACTCTTCTTGTACCTTAAAAGACTTGGTAAGTTATAGTGCTACTTTTTTTATGGCGTGCTTGGATAAAATTTTGATTGTTAGCCACCTTAAGGGTTTGCAACATATTATATGTCTTATCCCTTTGTTTGAGGAATGTAAAAATGTAGATCATCTTCTGACCTATTGCATTTTCACCTCAGTAGTGTGGATTTCATGGCACATGTTAAATAACATGAATTAAACCTAAACTTAATTTTTCTGTGAAATTACTTTCCTCGAGGAGATTGACAAATGGCCTCTTAGGCATAAAATTCCACTTCTTCTTTTTTGTGTGTAAGATCATGGTGCAATGATTGCTCTTTGATATGTTGTGCAATCATTCGTAAAGCCAAGTGGCATCCCCCTATAACATAAGGCTCCCCATGGAATGATGAATGAAATCTTTTTTGACTGTTTTTTGCCATGTGGATCTAATTATATCTCATGAAAAACCATCCATGAAGAATAACATGCCATTGACTGCAGCATCGACTGCCATAACATTGAGATGAGGATGGGGGAAATCATCTTTTGATTAGCCTCACTCAGACCTCAAAAGTCAATGTCTATCTTGTTTTGCATTAGCAATCACTTGCTCAATCAAATCTTTGAGGAATATTGACTATTTAGAGTAAATGACCTGACACATTCTAGAACAAGGCATAGAACTTGGCGGTTTAATTAAAATTGATAAGGAGGCCATGATCACTTGGAGTGTGAATAGATGGAATCATGTGCTTAGCAGAGTGGGTTTGGGGCAAATAGGATGATGGGTTTCAAGTTCATTTTCACTCCATCAATTCTAGTTTTGGTAGATTGCTCCTTGATGAGGATGTTAGGAGTTCAATAGGTTTAGATAAGGTATCCAATATGCTCATTTTCATTTATTACAAAGGCTTAGAAAATCTCTTTTCAAAAAAGGGTTCTAGGAAATCTTTCTCCAATGCATGAAACCCTAGGTTTTTTTTTTGGGAATTGTGGTTGAATCTAAAGGTATGGAAGTAGCTTATCTATGGTTGAGCTAAGAGCACTATAATAGGTGTGGTTTTACCAAGGAGAAGTCTAGAAGAATTGGTCTTTGCAGTTGGCGGTTAATTTTGTATCATTGTTATATATCTTGGTATATAAATAGAGGCTAACTCAAGATCCAAGCAATGGGAAGTGTTTTTATTTGGTGTATGATTCTATCGGTTAATGCTATTTTGCCTAACTTTCAATTATTCATCTTTATTTAAAACAATGGTTATTGTGCTAAAGAAATTGGAGAAGTCTTTTTAAAAAATGGAGAAAGTTCAAAGGTATTTCACGTGGGAAGTGAATAGAAGGAGTAAAAATGTTCGTCTAATTAGATGGGAAGATGCACAACTGAAACAATATGGTGTTTGGGGAAAGGAAGGGTAACTAAAATAATTAGGGCGGCCTTAAAAAACGTGAGTTATCCAAGAGAGAAGTAATATGTGCCAATGTGTTTGCAAAAAGATATGGGTTGAGAGGGGTTTGAGTTTGGGTAGGGGCTTCGCAATATGTTCATTATCTTGTGGGTATTCCAAAGTGGAGGAATTGTATAGCCTTGGGGTAAGCTTTTCAAAATAGGGTCAAGTATTTGCAAATGGAATTCATACATTTTTGGGAAGATGTCTTGGTGGGAACTTGTGAGGTTAAATATTCTGGTTTTGGATAGAGTACCAGTGCATAAAAGGCTTGTTATTAGCCCATGCTTTGATGTATTAGTGGCAAAAGTGGTTTTGAGGTCTTCATTTTAAGGATGCTGTTTGTTAGAGTACATTGAGTATGTGAGTATGCCAAATCTTTTTAACAATATTTCATTTCTATTTATCATCTTGTATTGATCTCTCTATGTACACGTGTATGTGTATGTGTTTTGAGTTAACCAAAATGGGGAGGTGAGAAGTCCAACTGCCAAAGTTTAATTTTTTGAGTAGTACTTCATAATGCAAAAGGTAGATGTTTTTTTGCTTGTGTATTCTTTTGAAGTTGAGTGAAATGAACTGTAGGCTCTAAAGCAGAGAGCTGATAAGTGGGCTCCACCAAAGATCAATTTTTATATGTTTAGGATATGACTTGGGCAATTGGGGATCATATAGTGCTTCATGGTACAGAAGGTGATGCTTTTATTGGAATCTAATGTTGGCATTGGGTTTGTTCCCAGTATTGGTTAGTCTTTCTAGATAGAATTGGGGCTTGGTCTGGACTCAGGCTTCGTTATTAAAAATTGGGCTTCATATTTTGGTCTTCTGAATATTTGACTTGCTTTATATGTTGTAGATAAAGTAGGATTTAGGGGGAATTAGAAGACATATATGTCTGTTTATATATTGGGGGAAACAAAAAAGCATGCACCTGGGCATGTGCTTAATTGTTCATGGCTAGTCAGTACTTAAAAAAGAACCTAATTATTAAAATACTTTTGTACATATATAGTACTTATTTATGTTTGGAACACCATTGCCCATACAATGTTAGTGCTTTGGAAGAGTGATATTGTATTTTTTTGGCATTAATATGATAATGACACAAACTAATGAATTTACACATTTCCTGAAGTTTCTAATAAATGCCCTTTGCAAAATAGGCTCACATCTAAACATTTATGCCATGATTACTATGAATGAGAGTTACTAGCTTTCAATTTGGTAGTTTTTTGGGAAACCCTCCATCAGTGCTGGGATTGATAGATCCGCTGGTTTCAAATTGACCCAGTTAGTAACTTCTATTGAATTTCTGGAAAAAACTTGGAAAAAGTGAGTTAGACCTGATTAAATTTCAAGCTTTTAAACTATGCATTGGTTAGACCTGAAATGTGAAGAGCAAAAAGGGAGTTCTGTGGATTTTCACTTCTAATTCCCAGGCTATCCAATAGGCCCTTAAATGTTTTGTCTAATGCATGAATACATTGGCTTTTTTTGGTTTTTGTTTTGTTGTTTTGATTTGATGCTTGCTAATAAAATTTTACCCTTCTTTTCCTCTAGTTTACCGTTCTGATACACCTGAAACTGACAACTAAAGGAGGCTGGTTGCTGAAAAGTGTAAGGCAGAATTTCTCTTCAAGGATTCAGCCTTCTGGCTTAGCAGGTTGTTTGGTTTTAATCTGGCATGTAGTTTTTACATTATTCTGAAATTGTTTCTGCTGAAGTCACTTTTTGTGGTTGCACCTCAGGTGCATTGATAATAAGAATCGGATTGTTATTACACCTTGAACTACTACAGATTATTGTTTTCGCCAATGTTTTAGTTACTTATGGACTTAGATCAGCATGTCATAAAAGAACATGTCATTCATGTCATGCAAAGTGATACACATTTAATAAATGTGTTTATGAGATCTTTTCTTTTCTGAGTGGTAACTTTAATAATAGAGAAAAATCACCAGAGGTGCACATACAAGAAGCAAAAAGAAAAAACCACAACCCGGGACACTTGGAGGCCCTGGAACATTTTCTTGGTGGTTGGTGATTAATTCAAGTTTTCTACCAAACCTCTAGCATTCTGTGATCAACCCAATCTGAAGTATGAAATTCAGTCATTTGAGCCTCGGTGTCTGGCGGGGAAGACCTAAGGATGCCACAGTAAGAGAGAGAGAGAGAGAGAGAGAGATCAATTGGCTTGTGGTTCGAGAGAGAGAGAGAGAGAGAGAGAGAGAGAGATCAATTGGCTTGTGGTTCAAGAGAGAGAGAGAGATCAATTGGGATTGTTGCAAATGAACCATTCATGTGCTTCCTGGTTTCTTCATGCGCCGATATATGATTGAAAGAAAAAGTGATCAAATGGGATTGTTCTTTACATTTATGATTGTAGTTTGTGTTTTTGGGTGAAAATTACAGTCACTTACCTTTCAAATGATTTTTCTTGATGTTATTTTGCAAACAGATTAAGTCAATCAATAAGGTTAGATTTCAAATTCAAGTGTCCTTCAATATCTGAGATATAGACTGGGCTTTGTCAATTGCTTATAGACACTATAAAATATGATATGAATTAGGCAGCTGAATGTTACGGCCACAATGTTTGGGCACTGGGCAAAAGGAAGTGGAGAGGCCTAGGAATCATCGTGTGTCATCATTTTTTCATGGTAAAGACGGCAATGGATGATAGCTGTTGAGACATGTGGTGCCAAATCTAAAAAAAATTTATATCATTCAATCAGTTTTTATGCACATGTATTATTAAATTTCATGATACTATTAAACCTATTAATGAATTGGATCAAATGAAAGGTGTTTGATAAGAAATTTTGTACAAAAATTTGTGAATTAAATAAAAAATTAGTTACCATTAATTTCTGATTAACTTAAATTGCACGAAGTATGTGTCTCCTACTAGTATAATCGCCCCTAAATATTAAGTTTACTTATATTATAGGCCAAGTTGAAATATTAAACTTTCAGTAAAAAAAATTGAGGCCTAAACTGGGTTCATATAACTAGAATATTAACTAATATTAATCAGCCTATTAAAACATGAAATATCAGATTTTGCCTATATTGTTAGCCTCTCTTTGTGGTGTCTTTGCGGATAATTAATCCAAACTTTATAAACTTCGGTGTGCCACAGGTGCGGAATTAATGCTACATTAAAAACAACATGTCATGACTTGTTAGAAATTAGGGTAAAGTAAATCCCTTTGGGTATTGATTATGATTTGATGTAAAAAGAAATATCCCTTTCAAAATTTGGAATTGATTACGCACCAGAGTTTTTATTTACAGTGGGTACTGCCTCATAATTTTTTTAATAAAAATAAAATTTCAATACAAAATCACATACCATGTTAATAAAAATACTGGTGCTCGAATCAATTGGCAATAGTACCTGTCCATGATAACTAATAGTGGCAGAATGCAACCAACACATAATGGCCCTATTAAATGTAAGGATTAATAAACATATTAAGTTTGGACTTTGGACATTTAATGATTGGTTGGATGGGCCACTGAGAGCCAATTGGGTCAGTTTCACAAAGGTCCAGTAGTCATGAGATAGACACATGTCTTCAAATAAAAACATTAGGAATTCAACTTCTTTTTATTTCAAAGTATTCGTTTAATTTGTAGAAATATCATCAATAGTGACTTAACTTAATCATGTTATTTTTCAAAATTTTCAATTATGAGTTACATGAGCTTCACATTTAGATATCTCACCCAGGGGTCGAAATATCGGCCCATACATATCGTATCGGCTGATATATATCGGTTTTAGAGAGCACTGTATCTGCCGATATTCACAATATCGATCGATATATCGGCCGTTTTTTAAAAAAAAGATGAGGAGAGAGAAAAATATCGGCCGATAACGATATATCGGTCGATATATCGTATCGGCCGATATATCGGCCTATAACAATTTTTTAACCCCTGATCTCACCAGCCAATTTCTTCATGAACCAATATATTATTGTCCTATTACGTTTTATTCAACTACATGCTCTATTTTTTAGATAGATCAAATGGGACATAATTGATTAATCAAAAAAAAAATTTGATTGACATAGATAGAGTATAGATTAATAAAAAAGTTAATATATTGAATTGTAATTTTAGTTTTTTCTTTTAACTTGATTACATCCGACTCAAATTTATCAGAATCTTTCCTATTTTTCAGAAATATTTCGAAAATATCATGTTATATTTAACGAATTTCTTAAAAAAAAATTGCAGATCAATTTTCTCTGATGATAACACTAGTAAGAAGTAATTTTGCCCTGTTGGGCCCACCTGAATCATTTCAACAATTGGGCCAGCAACTCAACCGTTGAATCATGCCTCTTGACATAAATCCAACCACGGCCGGCACCATTAGTATTTTATTAAAATAAATTTCCATTTTGATGATTGATATATTGATATTAATTACTGAGGGGCTACGAGCATTTATAGCAGACACTGCTCTCCGAATGCCCCGGATCGTGTCAAAGGTGAAACATAATATAATAAAAAGGTAGATTATTAAATTATTTAAAATAGATACCAAATTATCTTAATTTTTTAAAAATTAAAATATAATTATTAAATACATATTTTAGATATGATATTCAATTTAATAATAAAAATTCATTGTATAGAGGGGAACGAATATTGAATTTAAATTTTAAAAAAATAATATTTTTATCGGTTTGGATTTATGACTAAATGAGCCCCACATGGGAGGTTGGCAGTTCTACGTAGCTATATGTAGATGTAACCTTAGCTTGATAAATGGCCAGGATCTCATCAATTGTCCAGCCGTTAATGGCAGCTTCAGTAATTTCTTTAAATCTAAAGGGCATTTCGATCTCTTCCTGTCCCAACAGCCACCTGTATTTTAAAGGCAAAAACGGTCACTCACTCCAGAGAGTGTTGCAGAAGAAACGAGCTCCCGCCACCTTCCAGAGAATTCGCCTCCCAATTTCTCCGCATTTACGCTTTCTGCCACTTAGAGTCTGAAATGGCAGGTTCCGCAGGCAAGAACACAGAGTCGAGCGGTGGTGAGTCGAGATGGATCGCCCCGCGTTCGTCTCTGATTGACTCGCTCAAGAGTTGTGGCCTTTCCGGCGTCCGCATCGACAAGAGAGATCTCAACCGCCGGATCCTCATTCCTGAATACCTCCGCCTTGCAATAGTCCAATCCATCCGATCAAAAGATCCAGCTGTTGTGGCTCCCGCATCTGCTGGTGATGCCGGTGTCGAAGCTCCAGAGGCGCCGATGGTGGTTTTCATAAATTCTCGCAGTGGTGGGAGGGTTGGACCGACTCTGAAAGGCAGACTGCAGGAGTTGCTTAGCCAAGAACAGGTTGGGGGCAAAATCTCTCTCTCTTTCTCTCTCTCTAAAATTCTTAACAAAAATTATTAACTTTGGGACTGGGTATCATGCTAAGAAATAAAAAATATTGGTGAAATTCAAAGTGTCAACCAGTATTTTTGGATTTCAGGGGGACAATTTGCAAATATTAGTTTTCAGAGATAGCCTACAACTGGTATTTCTGAAATTTCTGAAATCTCGGCTGAGATTTTGCGTATGTCAGTGATAATTAATTTTAAAAAAATATTGGTGCCCAAAATTTTGATCTTGCAGACTTAAGAATTCTACATTATCATATTGATTTATACAATATCATGTATTAAAAAACAATTTCTGTTAAATAAAGTAACAGATTATCATTTCCTGGCATGAAATGATCACCTGCACGCCGGCTTATCATGGGGTATAGGGCCAATTTAGATCTCATGCCATGGATTTTTATCGTTGGATACAAGACCAACGCAAACCATCTTGAATTCTTGATTGATTCATAATATCATGTTTTAAGCTCTCATAATATAATGTTTGAAAGTGTATTTTCTTTTTGTAAAAACCATCTTGGGTTTTGGTGAAAAAAAAGCCCATTTCAATTCAAAATCCTACTTTCAATGACAACAAAAACACACAATGTTCGAAGTTGTAAATGGCAAGTGTCAGCTAACTTCATGTAATGCAGGTATTTGACCTTTCAGAAGTTAGGCCATCTGATTTTGTTCAGTATGGATTGGCTTGCTTGGAGAAGTTGGCCTATCTTGGTGACCGTTGTGCCAAGGAGACTCGCGAAAAGCTGAGGGTTATGGTATTTTTCTTCCATCTTTCGTACTAAATCATATTATTTATTCACATGTAGTTCGAGTGGTTGACTCCCGCCTCAGGAAGTTTGATGTTGCGGTTTCAAGCCCTCATGGCTTAACCTTGGTGTGTCATAGGGGTAATGAGCTCACCCATGGAGGTTTTAAGCTGAGTATCCCATGGTTTCCCACACTTCAATTAAAAAAAAAGAAATCATATTATTTTAGTGTAATTTTTAGATGAGCATGCCTAAAATGCACATTGTTACCTCTTTGTTCTATATTTGTATTGAATTACCACATTTCTACTCTTTTGTTGACACCTATGTTGCATGGACTCTTTATGATGTGTTTAGCACCCCTTTTTTAGAAATTATTTTAATACTTTTTAACATTGTTTCTCAAGATGACTAAAATAATGTAATTTTTTCTCCTTTTCAAATTTAATTAAAATATTCATATATTTGTGACTTGAATTTTTAGAGTATAACTGATAGATTATTTTCTATCAATGTTGTTATTTTTTCATTTTATTTTTATTTAAAATGATTTTAAAATGATATTTATTTTAATATAATGCCGAGTCTAGAGTCTTAATTTTTTTGATTTACTTAGTGTGACACCTCGCACCCATCTTGGACTCCAACACTTCTACCTATACGCATGCAACTTAAATTGATATTGATTGTCACAAATTTCATGCCCAACACTTAGGACATGTCCCTGTTTCTAAAACTCATTTATTTTTTATTAATATAGGAGAAACCAATGTTTAAATAACTCTGGTTAGAGCGTAATGTTAATTCTTTACTTGTTGCTATTGTTGTTGGTGCTGTTGCTGACATGTTTTGGCATTTGTTTTCTGCATGTAAATTGGGTGTCACTCTAAAAAAATTATTGTTTGATGTTCCTAGTTTATTAGTGCAGGATTCATGGTTATTAAACTAGATTGCAACTTGGGACACGTTAATGTCCAAACTACTTTGAATGACTCACTCATTTTCTCTTTTGTTGGGGCAACTTTCAGTGTCTCCCTAATATGGTCGTTTCTATGTCTATCTTTAATCTTTTAAAGTCACCTCACACATCCATCTTATCATATCTATATCTGTAACCGTCACTTTGTTTAATGTCTTTTCTCCATTGGTCAAAATTTTGGAACTTGGGACATTTGGTTTAAGATATCATATTCTTTTTGGCAGGTTGCAGGAGGAGATGGTACTGTAGGTTGGGTATTAGGAAGTATTTCAGAACTTTATAAGCAAAACAGAGGGTCCTATTCCTCCGATTGGGATCATACCACTTGGTACAGGCAATGATTTGTCACGAAGTTTTGGTTGGGTAAGGCTAGTAAGTTCTTTCAGTTTCTTTGGGTGAGTCTGGGTTGGGCGAAAATCTTCAAGGGGACTCTTCTAGGTAGGGGATTCTATTGAATAGGATATTCTCCTATTGAGAGATTCTCCTACGATCGGTTTGATATTCACAGGTGAAAAGGTACAAAGGGAGGAAAGGAAAGAGAGGGGAAACTATTTTATACTTTTGTTGTAGGAGATTCAAGATTCTATTCAAGGAGTGTAAAGGGGGCTTAAGATTCTATTGCCTAAGAGAGTACCAAATGGGTGAAATTAGTAGAATCTCCACTTTCTACACATTTCACCCCTTCCAAACACACCCTTTGTTTTTGTCATAGTTGCATTGATCAGTACTCACATATTTTTTTCCAGGGGGGCTCATTTCCCTTTGCATGGAGGTTAGCTGTCAAGCGTTCCTTGTATAAGGCTGTTTTGGGTCCCATTTGCCAACTTGATAGGTAGGTTGTTCTTTTACTGAAGTTTAATGGACACTAGTGTTTGCAAAAAGCTCATTAAAACTGTTCATTTTGTAAGAGTGCTTCTTCAGGTGCTGCTAGTTCCATATTTTTAAAATAATTTAACTGAATTTACATGTGTTCCTTCAATGTAATATAGTACACTATAATATCTTCTTCTTCTTGTTCTTCTTCTTTCAATTCAGCCGCCTATTTCTTGCATACTTTAAGAGCATGATAAAAATCCTTAGTTTTAATGAACTTGTGATGTTTTATATGTTTTGAAATCTCTCTCTTTGAGATCTAGCACACCCATATTCATTACACTCTGAGTCTCCATTGATCTTCCTTTCTCACGAAAAATTTACCATAAGTTCTGTTTATCTTTTTGATGATGCAGTTGGCAAATTACAGTATCAATGCCATCAGGAGAACCTGTAGAACTCCCACATTGTTTGAGGCATTTGGAGGAGTCCCCTATTGGTCAGGTTATGAACATTGCTAAGTTATTTCTTATGGGACCTATTTATGAACACCCTGATGTCATATATAAATGTTTTACTTGTATTTATTGTGCTGCCACTAGGAAATGTTGCTTTTGCATTTCTGTCAATAATTTGTGGTGTTACTTTTTTCCGTTTCATTTATAAGCACTGACACTTTAGACTTGTGCAGGATGGAAATATTAAAGGGGTCCTATCTGAAAAGTTAGCTCACTTTGGAGGAGTGTTTTATAATTATTATAGCATAGGTAATATCTATTGATATTTGAAGTGTTCTGTTCTTGTGATTTGCATTTCACATCTTACAGTATATAAGAATTTCTCACCTATATATATATTAATTATGATAATATATGTCCTCTGCTTCAAAAAAAATGAAACTAATATATGAAACTAGTTATGAAATTTGTGATGAAGAATCAATTGACTCCCTTGACTAGGCCAAAGTAAAGCAATCCAGAACCTATCTTTTGGGGCAGGAATATATGTTAGTCCTCTTTCAATTTTGTGACAGAAGCCCTGAAAATATCTCATATGTTCTTTTTTCTCCAAATCCATACACTTCATTTTCTTATTTTACCTCCTCTTTTCTCCACCACTTATTTGGATCCTCTTTCCATTTTCAAGTGAATCGGTTCACTCATTAGTGCACTGGACAGGTGAACCCATTCACTGGAAAGTGAACCAATTTCTGCAGGGGCAAAGTGGAAAATCTGAAAAACCCGTCCCTCCTAAAAGATAATACCCGTATTAGGATGGGCACTCTCTTATATTCCATCTTGCCATTCCTTTTGTCTGAAATGTGTAAGCTAAGAACTGTCAAAGCAGTAAGTAAAAAAAAGGTAGATTAGATGACCAAAAGACCTAAATGTCATAGCACCATCAATGTAGATTTTACTTTTCATGTTTTGTTATGCTTTTTCTATCTTTCTGCACAGATTCTTAGTTAGACATATGTCTTCTTTAATACAGGAATGGATGCACAAATTGCTTACGGTTTTCACCATTTACGCAATGAAAAACCATACCTTGCACAAGGTCCAATAACAAATAAGGTATGCTTTGTGTAGTTGTGCTTCATGGACCCAAAATTTCTAGTCCCTACTTAGCAATTTATCAAAAATTAGACCGAAATCCCTCTTTTTTCCCTCAAATATTAGACAAGTCATTTTTTTTATGACCAAGGTGTCCAGGGGTCTCACCAATATTTAGACAAGGGACATTTTAACCGGACTAGTCCTTGGGGCATGTGCAAACCTCCCAATTCCACACACACTAGGTAAGTAACTAAGGGGGAGTGGCCCATAGGGGTGTCGAGCGTGAATCGAACTCAAGACCTCCCTTCATGAGGGGAGCATCTTGACCGTCAGACTAACCACCTGTTGAGTTTTAGACAAGTCATTTTTCCCTTTCTGAGATCTTATTGCCAACTTTTTTTTTCAAAAGATAATAAACTGGCATATTTGAAAATATGCTTATGTAAAACAGTTTTCTCCCTCAAAGTAGGGCTGTTCACGGGCTGGGTTTAGGCTTAGCTTGCCCTTGCGCAAGCCTAAGCCTGCCTGTTCGGATGGATGAAAAGCTTAAGCCCACTTGTTGGAGCCCTTTGTAGAGTAACGTAATTGGACAAAGTGAGTCTAAAGCCCACTTTGAGGCCCAATGTCACATTTCAAATGAACAAATATGTAAACCCACATTAAGGCCCAATTACAAAATTTCAATAAGATGTTTTTTTAGGGGTGGGATTTATTATATAGGGGGTCTAATATAATAATAAAATCATATATACACATACACACACACACACACGCATACATACAATCATTATATATATGCAATATTTAATATTTATAAATGGGCTAAAATCGAGATGGGCTTTACTGAAAACCCAAGCCCAACCGGTTGGTCACGTACACATGTGCAAGCCCATTTGTTTACAATGGGTTTGGGCTGGGCTTGGCTCAGGTTTTTATATCATTCCTGCAAATAATAGTTAACGGCTTACGCATGATGTTCTGATCCCTCACTTTCTGGTGTTAGAAGTGAAAGATAACAGTTTGGTATCTAATTAACACAGCTCATTTACTCTGGATATACTTGCACTCAAGGATGGTTCTGTACTCCGTGCTTAAGTGATCCGAGTTTAAGGTTAGCAATCTTTCCCAGTGAATCATGCTGCATCTTGTCCATTCTTGAAACTATGATGCACTCCTTTCGAATTTAGATTCTTTTTCTTTTTGAGTTTTAAAATAGTTCTTTCATTTCTAATTGTTTAAAGGCAATCTATCTCTAAAACTTGATAATGGCTAGAACATATTTTTCTCAGAAAAATTATTACAATTTGAGTTTTGGATATTTACATGTGCATTATCATTATGTTCATAATTATTGTCATCCTTGGTAAATCTGTAGCATTAGATTTGCAGTTGATTTATAATAAGTGAGCATGTATTGAAATGATATAAATCCATGACTGCAGTGGACTAGGTAACATTCTACTGCTGCATATAAAAAGAATCAATTGCTCAGAGTGGGAGGAGATTCCAGTTCCTTCAAGGCAAGTCCAAGTTAATTTTCTCGCAATGATGTTGCCTAACATAATTCAAAGCATCTTACTGGTTGTCTTTCCCGCCGCCCCTCCCCCTCCCCTCAATTTCAGTGTTAGAGCAGTAGTTGTTTTAAATCTTCACAACTATGGAAGTGGTAGGAATCCATGGGGTCATCCAAAGAAGAGGTATATAGAGAAGGTAAGCTTTCTCGATTCTTAGGATCTCTTCTCAGTGGCATTTTGCTTCTAATGATTCATTAGGTAACTAAGATATTTATAAATGCAGATTGAAGAGATAGACGTAATCCTTGATTTGTAGATAATCCATATCTCACATTATCATAGTACTGTTTCTATCCTAAAGTAAACAATAGATAGCTTTTCAATCAGCTTCTTTGTTAATTTTCTCTCTAATAAGCAGTGACCACCATTTAATTTTAACTTTTATGCCCATGGCATGTGTGCATGTTCAGTGGAGATTCTCCCTTCTCAGTTAAGCAAATCACGTATTTTGTATATGTGGGAGACAAAGATACTTAGTATGTCAATATCAATGAGATCTGTATATCTTATTGAATTGCTATTGGAAGAGCTTTTACAATACTATGTCTGGAAGAGGACTAAAACCTCCATGCTTTTAGTTTTAGCACAACATTCTGAATCACGTGAGTCAAACCATTTTATTAAGACTGGATTTCCAGCCCAAAAGACTAACCCATTAGGTGGAGTGACCAAATTCCTTTATAAGTCCCTAAATCTCCCCTTCACAACCAATGTGGGACTCCATCATGCTATGAGATCCCCCGAGTCTACATGCATTGGCTTGGGGATATGGCTTCGATACCATATCCAGCTCAAAAGCACCCTATAGGTAGAGTGACCCAAATCCTTTAGAAGTCCCTAAATCTCCCCCTTACAACCAATGTGGGACTCGTTTGCTGCCCCAACACACTTCACCATCAAGGCATCTTGAAAGTGGTCACATTATGTCATACATCAAATATTTGACAAGTGAAGCGTTGTAAGGGGAAAGGGAAATGTGGACTCTTTAGGACTCCAAATAATGCGCTTTCAATTGTTTTTCAATTCTTTCCAACTTCATTTTGCTGCTTTTGCACTATGATCATATACATAATCTCAATTCTCATTTTTGGAGAACCACATGTTGGGGCAGCTAACAAGTTCCACATTGGTTGTGAAGGGAGAGATTTAAGGACTTATAAAGGACTTGAGTCACTCCTCCTAATGGGCTAGCCTTTTGGGTTAGATACCCAGTCTTAACACCACATCAAGTATTTGTTTGCCATTTGTCTTATGTCTCCTCAGAAATTCTAGCATTTGGATGTGGTTAGACTTGCATGTTTTAAGGTCTGACATATCAGCAATTTATATCTCAGAGGGGCTTTGTTGAGGCTCATGCTGATGATGGGCTGCTAGAAATCTTTGGCCTAAAACAAGGGTGGCACGCTTCATTCGTTATGGTTGAGCTCATCTCTGCCAAGCACATTGCCCAGGTACTACTACTACAACTATGTTCTCTTTATTGGTAAATTTGAGTTTTTTTAGAATTATCTATTCTTGTCCAGATGTTTTGTTTATTGATTTCAATAAATTCTCTGTTGATTAAATAAATCCTCTTGTTTCAGGCCACATCAATTAGGTTGGAAATTATAGGTGACAAGCGAAAACATGCTTATATGCAGATGGATGGAGAGCCATGGGAACAGCCACTAAATGGCGAGTATTCAACCATTGTAGATATTCGAAGGGTTCAGTTTCCTTCCCTCATGATAAGTGGAGACTGATTCCTTTGCTTCACACTCAAGAATTTAGAAGCCTAGAACAAATTATGAAATAAAACTTGTGTTTATTTTTTATTTGTTTTTTGTACGCAATTATTCTGCTTATTGTGACATGCAACAACGAATGAACTTTTTGTCGGTGCAGACTTATTTTTTAATTATTATTGGTATTTTTTTTCAGTTAGACATGTTTTATATGTTTTCAAAATTAAATATCAGGGCATCGGCTGTTAATACTTGAGTAGCCATTTTATCTTTCATTCATCAATCATTAAACATTTGAACACCACCAATTTAGGTTCCTCATCTCTTCTTTTTATTGTTTTGAGAGGTTCTTGTAATTCATTGGACATATGCGTTATATTTTTTTTTTGAATTTACATGTTGGAAACTACAGGATACTCAGCGTAAAATCCCTATGGGCAACCTCTCACTTTTTGAGACGGGAGGCAACTGCGGGATACCCATATGCGTTATCTTTGCTCATAAAAAACAGAAGCCAGCTTTTCATGTCTCATGCTCAGTTATAAATTTGAGTAAAAAATCAATTTATTAGTCTATTTTTTTTCAATCTACGAAAGAATTAAAAAAATTCAGCAGATATTTCGGAGGTATCATCTATCTCTACCAAAAAATTTAAATAGACAAAATCATCAAATGTTGAAATACTAATGAAGTTTCAACCATAATGTGATAAACATTGACTGACCGATATTTATGTTTTGGGCCATGTCCAAACTTTAAAAATTCAACTGGACCGTTAGATTTTAATCAAACTTCGTAACTGAGGTCTCACATCTCTAGCTTTGAATGACTAATAATTTTCAACATTTTATTAGAAATACTATGCTCTTGTGTTATTCACCAACAATTTTTTTCAGACTAATATTTTGTTGACTAATTGAATCAATCAACACACTCCACTTTAACCTGAAATAGACTAAACTTCAATTGAGATACCATCCGGTCCTAATGAGCTTTTCTTATTCATCTTTTCAGGGCTTGGATTCATTTCTGTTTTTGTTATTTTATTTACATCCTCTCATTTATCTCTCCTTCCATATTGTCTTATCTTCAAATTGAGTATTCAACAAGTCTTTAATATATGTTTTTCATATTTTTCTAATTTCTTTGTCTTTCACTAAAACCCTTTGATTATCATCTTTAATACATTGTACATGGTCAAGATCTCTATTTCTTCGCACCCGCATCTTAACAAATTTATAAATTCTTTTCTCCCTTTCTCTTATTTCTAAATTAACTTACAAATCATCAATTGTAAGCTAACTTTATTAGCTTTTTTTGCGCTAACTTGCAATTTTTTCAATTGACTATATTCTTTAAATTGATTTTTCTTCTAATATATAACTCTTTCTATCTCCATGTTCCACCACCATGTGTCCTTCGGCAAACCTATTCAATTTTCATTAGTTTCACCCAAAATCTCTTTTCATATATCTTTAACGAGCTTAGACATCCTATCACATATCTCACTCATATTTAAAGCTTCTTCCCACTCTTCACTACTAAGCACCTTATCTTTTACCATTTCTACTTTTTCTCCTCTCAAATTCCACCATATAATTTTAGAAAGCTCATTTGTTGCTATTTTTTTTATTTTTTATGATCTATTCTTTACAAGCAAGTCAGAAACAATAAGTCTATGTTGTGTTAGGAGGCTTTTGCAATTCATACACCAAGTCATTTTTTTATGCCAAATTAGAAAAAGTCTATTTGAGACCTAATGTCAAACTCTAAAAGTAATAAGATGTTATTCTTTCATTTAGAACAATGTTTTAAAACTTGACCTAGGGACCCGTTTTGGAGAAAGGGTGGGTTAAATAGGGTTCAACTGGGTTGACCCATAGTCAAACTTGGTCAAACTAGTGATATTAATATAATATTATAAAAAATATTAAATTATTAACTAAGGTTATATTTCATAAAAATATTTTTTTTTCTCACAAACCCAATAGAAAATGCTAAAAATTAATAATAAAAAAATCATATTTTCAAAAGAACCAAAAACTTCATTTTCATTTTCTTCATTTAAAGAAACCAAGGGCTTTTAAAGGTCAAGGGTCACAGATTTATTAGAAAAATCGGGTTAACCCGCGGGTCGCAGAGGGTTTTTAATCTAGAAGGGTCTTAAAATGATCCAACCCGTGTTTCAACTAGGTCACGATTGACCCGTGGGTCAACCCACAGGTCGGGTCGGGTTTGATAACATTGGGTGAAATTGCCATTTTGCTTATCCAAGTTGCTCGTTTGCATGGCGGTTGCTGCAGGTGCAATTTGGGTCAGGTCTGGTGAAAGATCTAGGGGTAAAACTTGGGCTGGATTTGGCTTAACTCATTACACAGCATTGGGTGAAATTGCCATTTTGCTTATCCAAGTTGCTCGTTTGAATGGCGGTTGCTGCAGGTGCAATTTGGGTCAGGTCTGGTGAAAGATCTAGGGGTAAAACTTGAGCTGGATTTTCACTTAACTCATTACACAGCTTGAAAAATAGGTAGATTAGATTAATTATTTTTTGTTTTAGAGTTAAGTTGAGTTGAAGAATAAAAAATTTGAATTAAATTTGAACTGAGTTAGATTTAGCATTTAAAAATCCACCAACCAAACCCAATTTAATATCTATTATATATATATAAATAATTTATTATTTCTATGAGTCATATAGACGCTAGAAAAAAGTGAGAAACTCATTTGATTGTGAAATCATAAAAAACCAATATTACAACTTTCAGTTTTAGATACAAAAATTACAACTTTGGCTTTCAATTACATGCCTCTCATTTCGATTATTTTTTCTTCGGTTTTAGTCTTGTAGAGAATTGGGTTAGAATTGAGTCGGGATGGTTTTTGGGGCTGGGTCAGACTCAATTACAAACACTCAGGACTTTGAAATCGGGTTAACAGGATATGATATGGGTTAGAGTGGGTTTAGCAAAACCTCGCCTGAGTTTCATGGAAGTAAAAAAACAAATAAAGTTTCAGATTGACTCGTGCTCAACTGCTCATATTAGCCTCATATCAGACTAAAAATATTATGTGTAGATTTGAATTCATAATGAAACAAGAGAGCAATTTAGGCAAGTAGGTCAAATACAGAGCATGATCTTTGTGCACTTATATTAAATTTAAAGTTAGTACATTTTAATTCAATTCATATTTCAAATCTCTTAACTTGCTCACAGTGCAACCCATTTTTTAAATCTTAACTCTTTTTTAATTTAAGCTAACAAATTAAGGTCAAGTGTGATTGAGTTACTGGCCAACTCGTATAATGAAGTAGCCTCTCGGACCTATATATATTATGCTTACGTATTTCCAACAAAGCGGCCTTGCATAAAACTAATCTTGATGTAAAGATCATGTAAAATTTTTCCTAGCATAGTCAAATTAAAACCAAGTTAAGTTTTTTTTTCTAGAGTGAAACCCATATTTTAAATGAATTGAATTAGTACGCTCATATTTTGGACTAAGTAAGTTAGGTTTAGACTCATCTTAACCTAAGTTCTATCCCAAAGTTGGGATAGGCATAGTGAAAAAAGAAATGACTTCAACCCAAAAGCCTGCCTAAATTTGAGCTAACACTTATAAAATGTGATTGTTAGGAGCAATTTTTAAAACTCGGCCTAAATACTAAAAATTGATAATCCAAAAATCATATTTTCAAAAAAACCAAAATCTTCATCTTCATTTTCTTCATTTAAAGAAACCAAGGGTTTTTAATGGTCAAAAGTCACGGGTTTATTAGAAAAATCAGGTTGACCCGCGGGTCGCAAAGGGTTTTTAATCCAAAAGGGTCTTAAAAAAATCTGACCCGTGTTTCAGCCAGTCACGGTTGACCTACGGGTCAACCCACAGGTTAGATCGGGTTTGATAACATTGATTTAGAACAAAGTATCAGCTATGACTAAATTGCCGACTACCTCAAAATTGAAGAACTGATATTCCTAATGTCATTTCTTTATGTAAACCCATGTCTTCTATGTGTGGTTCTATATCTATTATTGTTACTTCCTATATTGGCCATTTAGGTCACTAGCAATCACGACATTCTCATACCTTTTTTTTTTTTGTACTTTATGTGTGGGAAATTATGGATACCCAGTGAAAAGCCCTGCCGGTGAGTCCATTACCCCTGTGACACGCAAAGGTTAGGTCACGTCTCACTTTCTAAGGTGGAATTCAATCAGTTAAACTACATCCATATAAATTGACATTCTCATACTTTATACTAAATCATAGATCTCAAAAAAAAATAGCTGATTCCAAAATACTTTGGATCTAAGGTTTCCTCCTACTGAGATTCCTAAACAAGAGAATGGAATACTAGCTACTCCACAACCTATTTCTTGTGCCATGGAATTCATCGACTCTCCATTCCTATCCTCATTATGCTACTGTTACCTATATTCATCCTTAACTTTGACACTAGTTCAATCTAATGGCCTACGATTCCAAGTGGTTAATGGTTAAACAACATATTTAATTATTTTCTTCCATGTTTCATCTATAATTTTTTTTAAATGTCCTGCGCTGTTGGGCACCTTTTTCTTTTTTCATAGTTGAATAGATACCCAACACCTGTAACAACTAAATGATAAAAAAAACTATAAAAAATCAATATTATTGGCCCCTAGAGTATGCTGGATTTGGCATTATATGATGTTGAGGAAGGGTAAACTTATAAAAGTCCAAAATCATGATTGATTTTGAAAGTGACTTACATGCTTATTGTGCCAAAGCTCAGTGAGAAAATAAATGTTAGAATTGGGGCTAGAAATCCGGAGTGGTGCTGTCCACTTACTCTTCCAAGTCCTACCCTAATGCCTAGGATGAAAAAAAAAGAAAAGGTTAGCCAACTTTTATCAAATTTAAACTAATATATTTCTCATGATTCAAATTAAAATAAATAAAATTATATAAAAAATTAGGGTTCATTAATTTTAAAAAGTCAAATAATTTTATTTCACTAAATATTAACTTTATAAATATAATTTACAATAAGGTCTAATGAAGTATAATTCAAAAAGTCGATTATCAAATAAATAAAATTTAATTTTAATAAAGAATAATAATTATAAAGATGAGTAAAATTTAAAACTTAAATTGTATTTGAAAAATAATTTACTATTGTAGTTTTGTTTAGATAGATATTGAGCAAGCAAACAATATTAAAAAAATAGAAAAAAAAATGAAATTTATGATATCATCTTAACCCAATATTATATGTTACATCACCAATCAAATGATAAAAAGGCTAATGAAAACCTAAGGTTAGGGAATTCCGCAGTTTGGGCTGTTGTGTTTCCATTTATCACAAAAGGCGACCTCATTTTTATTTCTTTCAAGTCTTACTTTCTTGGGAGAAGCTGAGGTCTTTGGAACCTTTTAGTGATTGGAATTTGGAAATTGGAATAATTGTCTAATGGGCCATGGACAATTAATTGGACAGGGACATGATTTTGGGGAATTTGAAATGACACAACTCAAGTTGTTTATCATCTTTATCTACTACCAATCTAGGGATTAAAATACCAAGTAGAGAGTTGTGTTTCATCCGTATACTGTAATTAGGCTTGTAAATGGACCCACGTTCGGCTCAGATTTTGGAGTTCGTTTACGAGTCTGCAGACAGTTCAACAGACTCATATAATACACATTTCAAGATTGGAATACGTCGCATGACTTTGTTTGCTCTCTCTCGCAGCTCTGATTCTCTCCTTTGATTTCTTACACTCTCAGTCTTCCCTCTCACAATAAATTATTATGAGAAAGTCATGACTCATAATGAACTGTAAAAGTAATAGACCGTTGGGTTCACTTATCCAATTTTTAACTCATAATTTTTTATTCTTTCAAAATATAGTTTAAATGATTGCCAATGTTTTCAATAAAATTTACTTTAAAATTTAATTTACTTACTCATTTGCTCAAAATTAATCCAGATTACCTTTAGTTATTGCTTTCAAGTTTCAACTCACCTTCCTTCCCAATTTTCATGAAGTTGACAAAGAGGCCCATTGCGAGTTGCCCAATTTACCAATACCCAAATGACATCAGCTATATTGATTATTTGTTTGGTTGGCCCATTGCTCCAACCAAGTATTACTATTCTAGAATTTATGATGTCATCAATTAAGAAATATACCTTGTGATAAAATCAAGACCTTTTCAGTTATTATAAAAACTTTGTAGCATCTTCCGCAGAAGAAATGCTAAAGAAATAGAAATCAAACTAAATGTAAATTATATTTTTATTTAAGATATTCTGTAGCAGGGGTTTAAATATCGGCCGATACGTATCGTATCGGCCGATATATATCGGTTTTGGCCATGTGAATATCGGTCGATATGTATCGTATCGGCCGATATTCACAATATCGGCCTTGATATCGGCCGTATTATATCGGCCCGATATCAAAATATCGGCCGATATCGGCCGATATTTAAAAAAACAAAGAGGAAAGAGAAAATTATCGGCCGATATATCGGCCGATAGCGATATATCGGTCGACATATCGTATCGGCCGATATATCGGCCGATACCGATTTTTAGACCCCTGTTCTGTAGGTTAATGAACCCCTGTCAAAAAGGTATTTTCAAATAATTTTTTTTTTAAATAAGTCATTTTTTGTCATCAAATATAACTTGATAAAATCAAATTTACTTTGCCTTTAATTTCATTCACACAACATTTCTCGATTAGTGACCACAGTTAAAAAGTTGAAAAAATATATAAAAAAAGGTAAAAATTCATGTGGGTGTCATATTAGTGGTGCGATTAGCGGTCAAGTGGCTAGCCACAAAAGCCAGGCAGCCCCACCAGCTCCAAGCCCTTCTTTTCCCCTCACCATTTCTCTTACTGTTCTTTTTCTTTTTATATTTTTTGTATTTAAGAGAAATGGTAGAAAAAAAATCATGCAGATTAAAAAATTTATACATATTTGTAAATTAGTATTACCTCTAATATAAATATAAAAATTTCTATATTAAAAAAATAAAATTTAAATTTAATTTAATTTTGTCAGCAGATGCAGTTGCCCTTCCTTTGTCTCCTTACTCTCTCTCTCTCACTTTATAGTTTATACTCAACCCAAAAAGGGCGTTATTGCTTTCGTCAGTTCGTCACCAGCAACTTTAGTGAATTAAGCATTTTAACACGTGGACCGACCCACGTGTACCATATGGCTTGGAAGTTATCCGTCACAGGCATTAAAAAGACTTTCAAAAATATTTAAAATAAAATAAAATATGATATGTAGTAAAGTGATTAATTATATTAGAGGAAAGTAGAAGGCTCTCTTTGTTTGATAATATTTTAATAAAAGAAATAATAGTAGACTAAAAGTCTGAAATTATGTAACAACTTATATGGATATAATTTATTCGGTTGCCTCCTTTTTTAAGAAGTGAGAGATTATGGGTAAGTAGATTTGAACTTTTATAGTCTAACTTTTGTGTGTCTTAAGTGTAATTGATTCCCCTATAAAAATTTTACACTATATATAAATCAATTACTTACACGACATTACAGAACTTATAATTTTTAAGTTGCAGCTATTAACATTTAAAAAAAAAATCTATTATAAACCAGTTGACAAAAATTGGTTTAAACTTTTAATAATTTTTTTTAATGAATTTAAAATATAAATTGATTGAGCTTCAATTTTTTTCAAATGAAATCAAGTCAGATGTACGGGTCAAATCATAAATGGCCACCCGTAACTCTCTTAGGGCAAGTGGTGTGGGATGACTATATATGGCTGGCTATGTCACTAAATATAGCCAGCCATATAATTAAATAATGTTTTTTTTATGACATGGCTGGCTATAATTTTTAGCCAGCCTCGTCACACGGTATAGTGTTAACTATAATGGCTACTTTTTAATATTTTATTATTATTTTTTTATATACATTTTTTTTAACAAATCGAAAAGAAAATAAATATAAACATATTACATATTTTTCACAAGTAATTAAATAAATTAACAAAACATACATATTTTTTTTCTCATATATTTTATTTACAAATGTAAAGGGGTAAAATTGAACAGTAATTTTTTTTTTTAATTTTAAAATTATTTTTAAGCACGGTATATTTTCAAAATTTTTCAAATTAAATATCCGGAGTAATTACGATAGTTTGATAAAAATACTTTAAGAATTCAAGGTCTTTTGATACTCCCAAATGCTTAAAACACAGTATTTTACAAATAAGGGTATCTCTTAGTTGTGTGAAAAATACATTTGGGAGTGTCAAAAGACCTTAAAGTCTTAAAGTATTTTTATCAGGCTATCGTAATTAGTCCGGATATTCAATTTGATAAATTTTGGAAATACACAGTGCTTAAAAAATATCTGTCTATGTTGTCGATATCTCCTTTAAAACTTTAAAATTATTTTTTAAGCACTGTGTATTTCCAAAATTTCTCAAATTAAATATCTGGACTAATTACGATAACCTGATAAAAATATTTTAACACTTCAAGGTCTTTTGATACTCCCAAATATATTTCCCACATATCTAAGGGATACCCTTATTTGTAAAATACAGTGTTTTAAGCATTTGAAAGTGTCAAAAGACTTTGAATTCTTAAAGTATTTTTATCAGGCTATCGTAATTAGTTCAGATATTTAATTGAGAAATTTTGAAAATACACAGTGCTTAAAAAATAACTTTAAAATTTAATTTTTATTTCTCAATAGCTAAAATTCTATTTTTTTAATAGAATAATTTTAATTTTTTGTTTCTCATATATTTTGTTTACAAAGGTAAAGGAAAAAAAATCAAAAGGTAAAGAGTTATTTTTTACTTTTTGTATAAAAAATAAAATAATAAAATAAAGAAACAAATAATTATTTGCCCTAATATACAAATTATACCAAAAAAACAAAACAAAAAATCCAAAATAATCAAATAAATAAATAAAAAGAGAAAATCAAAAAAATAAAAAATTATATAAGTTATATATATATATATATATATATATATAAAAGAGGAGAGAGAGAATAGCTGGCTACATAATTGCTACATGTAGCCAGTCATTTAACTCTAAATCATGTAGGCCCCACATTTAGCCAATGCTACACCGCAGATGCACTACACCACTTGCTCTTACTTCGTTTACATTATCATGGGCTACCGTATTTGGTCGGAGGATTGAATGATAAGAAGAGATTATACACTGTGTTTCAGTGTATAGCTGATAGTGAAGATTATTCCTCACATCATTGCGATGGAATCACTCAACGACTGACCATAAAATAATATTTGAATAATTGTTATCATCAGCTTTACAGTCTAAGTGGTAAAGGCTATGGGGACCAGACCATATGAACATACACCATGTATCTATGTATATTGTCAGCAATGATTACTCCTAAAAGAAAAGTTCAATGAATTATTTATAAAATGAACGGCATTTGTCAACTAAGTTTATGATTATCTCTTTCATGTGAACACTGCAATCCACATCTGATTGCCATATTTAATAGCAACATGCATCAGAAAGTAAAGCAATAAAAGTATAAAACTCATGTCAGGTCGTGTTTGGAGCTATAGCAGCATCTTCTGTAAAGAAACAAAAAAATTATGATGCAACCCTGTGACAATTAACTTCAAATAATTATGATTACATTCAACTCTTATTCTTTTTTATGATCAAGGTGTTTAAGGGAAGTGATCCTTTAGAATAGAGTAGTAATCGAATTAAAGACTCACATTTTTTGAAGTGAATTCTTAACTATGAGTCCAACCCTATTCGATTACATCCAACTCTCATCTTACATGATTGTCTGTAGTTGGAATGCCTAATTAAAGTAGCATTAGAGAATTTGTGATGTCATCAATCAAGAATATCGTACGTATGAGATCAAAAATAATATAATCATTTCATTCATGAATAGGTTATTTTTCATTAAACAACTTTTGCAATTAACCAATAATCATAAATCAAACTGACCTAAACATGAAACACATATCATACATCTATGTATGGCATCATCATCATCATTTTGAGTCTACTTTTTTAGTTTTACTTCTCTTTTTAAGTACATCGTAAGTCATATATCTTGTCACTCCTATATTTCTTTATTCGGTTCCTTCTGCATTTTCAATGGTTTACTCTACTATTTGTCTTGTATAGTTATTTTGAGAAAAAAAAATCTTTATCTACACTGTCAAAAAAATTAATTATCAAAATAATTAATTGATATTTGTTACAATATGAGAAAAGAAGGCCACAGTGGAGCTGTTGAGTAAATGGGATTTGCATCGCTTTCTTTGCAGCAGAGGCACGTGAAAGAGAGAAGGCCCATGTGATTGAGGAGTTTATTATTAGTCCATAAATATATTTAGGATGGTCTCATTAGTCCACAAAGCCCACTGGGATTAGGGTAGTATTTCGGGTCAGGGTGAGTCAAATCTATATCAACTCACTTTAAATCAAGATTTTTAAATCTAAAGTGATCTAAACTAAAATACCCAAAATATATATTTTTTAGATCCATCTTCTTGCTTTGCTTGTTTAGAGATACTGATTGCTTGTATAGTGATACTGAGATAAAACTTTTATCTTACTACTTGTTTGGAGGAAGGGTTCTTTTTATTGTGATGCTAGCTTTTGCCTTTGGGAGAGTTTGAGAAATAGATTAAAGAAAAAACCAACATTATGAAATTTTAAAAAAAAAAAAAATCTAGGATTGATCTCAAAAGCAGGGGTACAAATATCGGCCGATACATATCGTATCGGCCGATATGTATCTGTTTTGGAGTAGTGAATATCGACTGATATATATCGTTATCGGCTGATATTCACAATATCCGCTGAAATATCGGCCGTATTATATCGGCCGATATCGACTGCATAGAGAAAAATATCGACTGATATAGCAGTCGAAAATGATTTTTAAACCCCAAAAGTATAAAAAATAAAATAAAAAGTTCTGAAAGAAAGACTTAAATTCGGCAAAATAAAACTTGAAAGTAAAAGAGATCTAAAGTGAAAGAAATAAAAAAGATAACTCAAAATAGATGGAATAAATGTTTGAATATTATAGTTAATTAAATATCTATCACACTTATACACCTATTCAATTTTACCTACGAATATAATCTAGAGTCCAACTTGCTCTATTAAAAATACTTCTTATATTTAAAGAGAATTAAGAGACTAGTTCTGATTAGACAGATCAACCTTAATTAAAGTGTGGAGTAAATCACAATAACATATAAATAATTATAAGACTTGCACCAATGAAAACTCTTTCATAAAAAAAAGTGGGCAAAACTTCATTCCATGTTAAGTGACTGCTACGTTTTAAAATTTTAATTTTTACTCATATTTAAAACTAAATAGATTTTTAATTTTTAATTTGTTATTAAACTTTTATTTTTTAGAATTTTATAAAAAGTAATAGGGAGTGGATGACACCACACTCTCTCAGTCCCACTTAAATATATTTCCCTGTTCTCTTTTACTGGTCCTAAGTCGGTAGCCTTTTCTGATGCCCTGATGTTTGGTAATCACTAATCAGAGTAACCTTACTAATTAAGTTATTTTATTATTAATGTTAGCTACGTGTCGTAATAGTATTGAATTTTGGAAAACATGTGGTCAGAGGATATTCTTTAATGAGACAGCTTTAAGTAGTCCGAGGGACCACACGTTTAGCACAGAGGAAAAAGAAGTTCTTCTCCTCCGTCAATGCTGCTGCTTTTCTCCTTTCGAAGAACTCATGAAAATATGGAAATTAATTTGAGTATTATATATTTTCTTGCATAGTAAATCGAGTTATATAATTTATACTCCCTCCGTCCCATTTTAATTGTCTCATTTGAAAATTTGTATTTTTTAAGAAATTCTCTATTTAAGGCTAGCATTCCATGTGATCTCATCCATTTTCAACACATTTTATACTAAATGAGACAACTATTTTGGGACAGTTTCAAAATCCATATAGGACAACTAATTTGGGACAGAGGGAGTATATTTTTCTATTTTAACTTTTACTTGGAAGATAAAATTGGTGTTAAAATGAAAAAAAATTGTAATAATATCAGCGGTTCTCCATTAAAGAGAAAATACCCGTACACAAATCAATTCTTTGAATTTTTTTTTTTTTTAAGTGTTATATAAAGCAAACATAAGATCTAAGCTTCTCTATTTTTTTAAAAATAAAAAATATCATTGCACATTAATATATGTTGTATTACTCAGCACACTTAAGTGTAGAACTCACTTAATAAGGTGGTGATGAGTCTATTAGAATGGTCTTTCATTAAATACATGACTCAGAAAAATCGTTTTAATTAAATCAAATATGTAATATTTTTTAATCTAAAAAATTAATTACTTCAATTTTTTAATATTTCTCTTAAAAAAATTACGTAATTCATCTAATTGAAATATTTTTTAGTGGTCATATATTCAATAAAAATCACATTATATTTTAAATTATATTATATTTTAATTCGATCGAATTAGCTCAATTAGTAAATTATCGATTTATGAGTTTAATCGAGTTTGACTAAAACTTTAGTATCATATCAACTCAACAAATTTCAAATTGAATTCCATTCCTTATTTTGCAATTAGTTAAAAAAATCAAGTAATTATCAATTTAATAATTGTTAGTTTGGAGTAAAAAATTCTCGCTATATTTTTCAATTGATCATTAGTGAATTTGACCTGTGTATAGAAGTTCTATTTTTTCTGACGTTACCCAAAAATTCACTGCACTAAAAAAATTTTGCTCTATTTTTTCATTCTGCATGTATTTTTTTTATTTAATTATTTTAATATAAATTTATGTGTGAATTAAGAGGTTTACACATGACTCAAGAATTAGTTAGGTAATACTTTGATTTTAGGGGGAAAAAAAACATTTTACCATAAATCTCTTTTCTTTTAGCTTTTCGATTCTAATATAAGATTTATCAAGCAAGCATATAAAAATCTTCATTTTAGAAAACTTAAAAAATTAATATCTATAAATTCCAATTTTAAAATTGCGTACCACGCAAAACAGTAAAAAAAATATATAAAAAATTGCAATTTGGTTTCCTTTCAGAGTTTCAGTCAACAGTCAGTTGCCTACATCTCTTTCCAAATTACTGCTCTCTTTCGGCCGTCACTTAGGGCGTCTAATAACGGTCAGCAACACGCACGCCATTTGACGCTCGGCCGACGCCATGTCTCCTACACGCGACCATTTGTATTTAAAATGCTCCCTCTCTCCCTCACATCAACTACTGAAACAAATCCTCTCTGCAGAAAATCAGAGAGAGAGACCAAAACCAAAGCGTCGAAACTCAAAACTCATCCGCATTCCTACCATTTCATGTGACCCTCACCTCCTTCCCTTCTTCCTCATTTTTTTTTTTAAATACCAACCAAACCAATCCCATTTTCCTTCTCCCACCCCTTAATATTATTATTTTTACAAATCTAACCCCACTCACATGCCCTCCCCTCTCTCTCTGTACTTTGTTGAATAGCTTCCATTGCACGATTTGAGCTTCAGATGCTGGAATTGATGTCTCTTGGATGGAAATTTTGGAGGCGTCGGCCGATCTTTCGACAATGTAAGCAGAACTCTTTGTCCGAATTCTCT
The DNA here is from genome assembly GCA_013350335.1 of Chimonanthus salicifolius. Taxonomy (NCBI): domain Eukaryota; kingdom Viridiplantae; phylum Streptophyta; class Magnoliopsida; order Laurales; family Calycanthaceae; genus Chimonanthus; species Chimonanthus salicifolius. The sequence continues at coordinate 66,649,258 of CM023536.1, read as the reverse complement.
ATTTCTGCATTCTCTTGCATTGACTTCCATTTCATCTTGTTTGAAAGATTCTCTTTTTAATTTAATTAATTGATGAATGAATGAATGAATAGCTTGGCATGTAGAGTTCGGAAAATGAACGCTCGAATAAGTCATTGGATTTTAGTATAAAATTCTTTTTTTCTTCTTCATTTAATTTTATTTTTGTTTGATTTTTTTTTTGGTTCGGCTTCTTTTGATGTTGTTTGGAATGTATTATCTGATCGAATTGTGTGGAAAATGGTTAGTAGCTTTTCAAATACTGAGCATTCTATCTGCATTAGATGATTCTGTTTTTAATTGATGAATGAATGAAGGAGGTCTCTGGTTCAGTGGAATAGCCTCTTGAATTAAGTCATTTGATTATGTTACAAAATTCTTCTTCTTCTTCTTCTTCTTCTTCTTTTAATTTTTAATTTATTATATTATTATTGTATTTTTGGTTCAGCTTCTTCTGATGATGTTTGGATTGGTATTATCTGATCGAAGTGCGTAGAAAATGACATGAAATAACCCTCGAATTAAGTTGTTAGCTTCAATTATAAAAGTTTCTTCTTCTTTTAATTTAATTTAGTTATTTGCTATTTTATGTTTTATTTTCTTGTTCAGTATCTTGTGGTGTTGTTTGGATTGGCATTTCCGAATTGTGTAAAAAAATGGTTAGTAGCTTTTCAAATACCAAGCATTCTATCTGCATTAGAGAATTCTGTTTTTAATTGATGAATGAATAGCTCCGCATGTAGCATTTGGGACTTCAATTTTGTGCCCTTTATTTCATGTGAAGTGGCCTCTTGAATTAAGTCATTTGATTTTGTTATGAAATTCTTCTTCTTCTTCTGATTTTAATTTTGGTTTTTCGTCCCCTTCAAGTTTTTATTTTTTGGTTCAGCTTCTTGTGTGTTGTTTGGATTCGTATTATCTGATTGAAGTGCATAGAAAATGGATAGTAGCTTTTAAAATTCTGAGCATGCATCAGAAATTCTATTTTTAAATGATGAATGAATGGCTATGGAATGAATAGCTTTGTGTGGTGGCATTGAGAATTTTGATTGTGTGGTTTTGGTTCATGCAAAATGGCATCTTGAATTAAGTCATTGCCTGTAGCAAAATAATATTCTTCTTTCAATTTTAATTTTAATGTATATTTTTTGGGTTTGAGCTTCTTGTGTGTTGTTTGATTGGTATCATCTGATCGAATCGCATAGAAAATGGCAAGTAGCTTTTGAAATACTGATCTTTCCATCTGCGTTGGATTATTGGAGTATCTGATTGACCATCATATGTTATGTATATACTTTTAGTCAAGAAACTACTGTTTATATTTGTTACAGTAATGTATTTTTGTTGTATCTATAATTTACTATATATAATATCCAATTATCTAGAGAGGTTTGAGTTTTATTAGGGTCAATAAAGCACAATTTCTGGGACCCAGCTAGAGGATTGCTAATCATGGAGGAGGTTGGGGATAGATGAGGAACTCTTGATCTATAGGTGTACAAAGTTTCAGCCCTAGTGGACATGTCTAGGATATGAACTTAGCGGCCAAAGATATGAGTATCCATGTAATGTTAAAAGATAAGAGTAACATTAAAAGGTTAGTAATCGGGATGCATAGAATAACATTAAAAGATAGACATAGGAATGACTACATGAGGGAAATGTTTAGAGTTAGCCCAAATAGATGAGAAAATGAGGGAGAACTGTTTATGGTGGTTTGGGCACATATGTAGGAGACAAGAGACAACCCTTGTGCGAAATATTGAATAAGAGGCAAGTACAAGGAACTGGAAGAAGAGGGAGACCTATAAAACATGGATGGACAAAGTAAAGAAGGATATAAGGGACTGTAAGGTAGTAGGTGGTTTGATTTTTAGAGGATAGAATGATGATAAGAACTTAGAAAGCTGAATCCAAATGGATGTGATTAGTGGCTTTGATAATGATGATAACAAGTCTCCTAGGTGCTCATACCTGTTTTGATCCAACGACAAGATATTAGTCAGATGGGTGTCAAATTGGGACATTAGACAATTCAAAGGGGCGGTGGATGTGAGAGAACTGTAACCTTATGGTTGAGGGCCATGGGTGGGCCCCATAGTTTAAACTTTTTATTACTTTGATTTTTGGGAATGGTTGGCTATTGGCTGGTTAGGATTATAGTTTTCCATGGTAATAATAGGAAAATGGAAATAGGGATGAATTACTCTTAATTTTGTTTGATACTAGCATGGCTTCCATGCCTGACATCAGGAAGCAGCACCTTAGGTGTTAATTCACAAGATGTGACCATTCTTGAGAAGCACTATTGCAGTTTCAGTCCTATAGTTCAAGAAATTCATGGATGACTGAATTAGTGGTGGTGGTTCTGAAAATCTTTATCTTTCTCAATGCCACACACTCTTAACTATGTACTTCATTCCTATACCCAAGTACTCCTTGACACATTTACCACTACAGGAATTAGATGGTTTTTGCAAGTTAACACTTGTTAAACTAAGTTGGTGGTTAGTGCTTGTTCTTTTATGCATATAATTTTGGACATGGTCATGTAGTAGTGATTCTCTTCAGCAAAAAGAGCTGTTTATGCTCTAATTTTGACAGGCTACAGAGCTGCAAATTAAACTTGTTACATGGTTATTGACATACCAACTGTTTTCTGCCTCTAAATCATACTTGGCTGCAGTAGCTATCTACTCGTAGCTGATTATTGCTTCTCTTTGTTTATAATATATTGTCTCTGACTTTCCTTTTTTGGGAATGTAGCTGTTCTAATCGTGCCTTATTTAATTATATGTTTATGCACAAAATATGTCTACTATTTGGTGATCTAAGAAATGTGGTTTCCGATGTCAAGTCTTTTATGGAGGTTTCTTAATTTGATTCTGCTACTGCTTCCTTTGTGAAAGGAAAAAAACTGATGCTTTTATATGTGCTCCAGATGATTTCGCGGTCAGTCATCAAATGAAGTGGGATATCGTTGAAGCTTTGAACTGAATATAGCCTAAAGAAGTGGTGCTGCTATAGTTTTTAATACCATTTCGATCTCATAATTACATTTCAGACCTTAGAGTATCTTGTTCTTTTAATGGTTTGTGAGATGGGGGGTGATTGCCTTGAAGAAATGGACATCGAGGTCCTGCCTTCTATGTGGCCTGAAAATCTTCGAAATGAAGCTGGAAAACAGTTCAACATAGAAAAGCCTGGTGTGGACAAAGATATGTTGGAAGAGATCACAATTGTGGAGGAGCCTTCGATTGTGGATTTCAAGCGCCTTGTAGAGTTAACTAGTTACAGTGAGAAGGGCTCCTCTCAGTTGGCATACCTTGTAAAGCAGTGGGAATATAAGCAGGCTAATGCTGTTCGGCTTCTTCATGAAGAACTTAACAACCTGAGCAAGCAAAGGAAGGAGGTAGAACTAAAGAAATTAGAGATCTTGGAAGCCCATCGATTTGAGGAAGATAAATATGCTGGTGACAAGCGATCAATTTCCATATTGGATGAAGTTTATGATATATGGGAAGCTGTACCCCGGAGGAAAATTGATGTTATTCTACATAACAAAAAGGTTGAGATAGATGCTGAGTATGACACGATTAAGTACTGGAAGCAGCGGGCCATGCAACTGGATAAACTATTGGAGGCAAGTATCCAAAGAGAGCAGGCACTTCAGGAAAAATTGCAAGAAGTCGTAAATAATATGGAAAGGCAGTCCTCACCTGTGGAAGAATTGTCTCAGATTTTGAAAAGAGCAGATAACTTTTTACATTTTATTCTCCAGAATGCACCTGTTGTGATTGGGCATCAGGTAAATTGATCATTGTTTCAATTAATACATTGGAATGTGCACAAGTTTGATGTGTTGTACTTCTGTTGCAATATGGTTTTTAATACCTGGAAATTTGAGTGGCTGTATTGCAGTTTCTGGATTAGTCCCATCTTATATATTACCTTTTCAGTTTCTTCATAAAGCATACTGATTGTTTCCTGCATATAGTATTTTATGGAATGATGATGAACCATGGAGACATTAATCTAGGCATAGTTGTATGTCATCTTCTAAGTAACAGCGATATTTTCTTCACTCTCTAATCTAATAAATAATGGAAAAGGTGAAATGTGTCAATGATCATTCCCACTATTATCTGCTGTGATGTCCCGTGAAATCATGATGGGAATATCATTTAATGTCATGGATTTTGTTGGACATGTCAGTGTACTGTTGGTTATATCTGACAAAAATTATCCTGATAAAGATTGTTCCACCTTTCTGATTATCAACAGAAAAATGAACTTTATTGGCGTCGTGCAAGTTCTTGTTGACCCTTGTATGCAACACTAAGTGCATCAATGATGGGGTCCACTTTTCTTTATGGACTATGTGCTAACAGAGTTCACACTGGACTGTTCCCCTTAGAAGCATCACTGGAAATGGTCTTTCAGTGATTATACTAAAGTATGCAGACCTTTCAGTACAAGATTACTGTAAAAAATGAAGTCATCACATGGTATGCATGTGGTTGAAGTCATTAAATGTTTATTCATATTTACTCGTTCTAGTATTTTAGCATTAGGCTGCATTTACGATAGATGAAATGAATGTGCAATATGTCCCTTGAGAAATTTGTATCTTGTGGCAAGTACTGAACCTTTGCTTTTGGTTCCTTATACATTGAGGTCCACTGATTAAAACTTTGTCGACACAGTGCAACTGAAAACTGTTGCCTAAGCTCTATGCTATCCTGTGCAGCCCTCTGTTTATGTTTGAAAGTGCATTCTTTTATCTTCAGACTTTTGTTTGACCTGCTTTATATATAAGGGATCACATTTTTGTTGCTTCTAATTTCAGGATAAAGAGTTGCGATATCGGTTCATTTATAATCATTTTCCAAGTTTACATGAGGAGGTAAATAATCAACTACTATTGTTGATACTTATGTGAAAATTCATTTTGTATGCATGTACATGGTTATGTGGTTTGTGTGTGCAAGTGTGTGCATGAGCAGTGTTTCAATATTAAAGGGATACCGGTTACCTGCCGTGGACCAACATGGATGGATGCCAAATTCCATGTTTGGGGTTGTCTAAAGGTCATTAGGTAGATTAGGGGGGCAAAGTCTGAACATCCACCCATCTATCCACCGTGGCCGCGAATGTTAGGGTTCAATGTTTAATCATCATCAAACGCAATTCTCCCTTCTATATGGGTCCAAAATTTAGTCATCATTATCATCATCGTAGAAGCTGTTTGTCCTTCGATCTGAGGTCCAAGGTTTAATCATCATTTTCATCAAGGTCATTAATCCCTTCAATCTAAGCCGACTCTCTGAGTTTACATTCCCACCCAATGTATCCTATCAAGATTTGTGTCCTCCATCATTCCTTGATTTAGAATGTCCTTTCTTGAATCTAGCATTGCATATGCAGGGCCTAGGTGGATTTGAAAGGCATCAGGAATTTAAGGGCATCAGGAATTTGCAAGGCATAAATTACACCCAATTAGATGATTGTAGCAATGTATTCTATGATTTGCAAATTGGATCCCTAATTCTTACCTTCTCTTCTGAACCTCCCAATCACATTTCTACAGTCATCCGTTAAGAACCTAAAAGGCTTCCTTTTTCCATAAAAAGTGAATATAGACCTGCTTCTTCTTTTCCTTGAGAAAATTCTTTTTTTTTTCTCTTTCATGATTTGCATGAATTATCTTTAATCAGATTTCTAATATTTCAGGACATTATAGGTAGAACTGATGTTGAGATCTTCTCTGGAGCTGGAGTTAAGGAATCTCAAGACTTCAAGAAAGAAGTCATGGAGCGGGGCTTACCTGCTAAACGGGAAATTACATTTGAGACTGAATTATTTGGGTCAAAGACATTTTTGATCCATGTTGAACCAGTATTTAGTAAGTCAGGCGATACAATTGGTGTGAATTATATGGGGATGGATGTAACTGATCAGGTAAGCTGTCATTCCAAACTTAAGATTTGTTGATTTCTCTTTCATTTTCCAAATGGTAGTATTAATTTTGAATTTCAATCCCCTGCATCTTATCAACTGCCCAGAAGTTGTGTAAGAAACACTAGTTGGAGAAAATTTGTTCTTAGCATCTAATTATTTTTGCATTAACAAATGAATTTTATTTTCTAGAATGCCTTTCTCACTACCAAGGATAATGGTCAGAGTGAAATATAATGATGAGATAGGACTAAGAGCAATAGGTTCACTTTATGGATGATAGGGTCGAAAAGAGGCAATTTTGAATCCCAAATCATAATTGCAGCATTAAATTATGATTTAGAATTTGATCAAGTGAATCCAACTCTCCTACAATTATCTGAGTCAAATGCAAGAATAAATAAAGGTATCTGTGTATATAAGGAAATCAACCATTAAACAAAAGCTCACTTAAATATCCTCCCTTTCATTGATAAGCAGAAATCTAATTGATGATAGATCTAAATAACAATATCTAAGAGCCACCATTTCTCATTGTCTGGGTGGTAGGAATAATTTATTCTTTACCAACTATACTGGGTTTGAGGAATGGTAGAAAATGCTTCTGAACAGTATCTAAGATCCAACTACACCTCTGCTTAGAATGCTCAGTACAGTCCCCTCATATTTCTACTCAACCATTAAAAGCACAACATATCACTAGTTTTGTTACTAACATGCAGTGTGTCAAAAGAAAAAAACAACATGCACCTTTTTGGTAGTCCAAAAATAACTTGACTTGCTCATTTCTTGTCAAAATCACATGATTTAATTCTCTTGCTGGGGCAGCCAAATAGGCTATATCCATTTGTAACTGCTATCGTTCTTAATGTCATCCAGTAGTATAAATATCAAAGAAGTTTGATGATGTTTGGTTGTTGAGTGAGCCTTCAACCTAGAAATGGGAATTTGGTACCTTTGTTGCATAATGAATCATATATTATATGAAGAGGCGCAGTTGAACTTATTTTGAGAGGAGGTTCTTTTCCTTGATTTGATGAAGTTTTTCAAGCAGTATATGATGTTTTCATCGGTATTGTCAAATAATTTATTTCCCCTGTTACAATATTATTTGTTTTTTCTGTTCATTTAATAGGTTATAAAAAGAGAAAAAATGGCAAAGCTTCGGGAGGAGATAGCCGTACAAAAGGCTAAGGAAACAGAACTGAACAAAACAATTCACATAACAGGTATTGCTATTGCTAATATACAGTTGACTGTAAATACCATACCAACACTGTTCACTTATCATTCTGCCTTTTTTCCTTCATTCAGAGGAAACGATGCGGGCAAAACAAATGTTAGCAACCATGTCTCATGAAATAAGATCTCCCCTTACGGGGGTTGTTAGCATGGCTGAGATTCTTGGAAACACAAAATTAGACCAAGAACAACGACAACTGTTGGATGTCATGTTATCTTCTGGTGATTTGGTGTTGCAGCTTATTAACGACATTCTTGACCTTTCCAAGGTTGAATCAGGTAGAAAATCTTTATATTGTTCCTAATACTTACAGTGACATTTCTTTTAGGGCACATTTATCTGCACAAGTTTTCGTAGGAAAAATTAACTTTTCCTGTATAACATTATTTGTCATGTATGCTTACTTGCAATTGGTTTCATAGAAAATTAATTTCACATGTGGGAAGCAAACCCCCATTTCATACCTTTCTTTTCTACCCCATAGCCTATGAAAAATGTATCAATGGTGGATGTGAAACATGCAACCCAACATACCAACCATCCCAATCCCAAACTGTGACCCAAACCTGACCCAATCTGGGCTGTACTCCTCCCCACCTCTCCTCTTGCTGCCCAGCTTGCAACTGAGCCCAACCTATGACCTGACTGAGCCTGCAACTCAGCTCAAACCACTCCTATTCAGAGCCAAACCCAGCCTTGAAAAAAAGGCCTTTTGTTGATTATCCTGACCTGTAGAATAAATCTGGGTTGATCCAGCCCAGACTTGCTTACACTGATTAGGGAGTTCTGTCTGACTCAACCTGAACTCAAACTGACTCGGCAATATCATGGGTCTTTGTTGTGCCCTCCCGCTCTAGATTGATGATTGGATCAAAGTGAATTTTGGTTTTTTTTTTCCAATGCTTTTCTAGTGAGAATTAGATGTCCATTTTGCACGTCCCCTATACACTTTTTTGGCAGTGATAAGGCCTGCCTGCTCTCAATTTGAAGATGAAGTGGATTGAGTGTATGTGCTTGATTTTTTTATGCTTTAGCTATGATTTCTCATCACCATCCTTAGGTGTGCAAACAAACATAGAGAATGAGCAAAATTTCCAATTAATTTTTTTTATGAAATATTTAATTTACTTTCTCATGAGAAAGTAAAGAAATGTACCGTAAAGTCCTCCTCATATTGGTAAACATGGAATAGGGATTTGTACACTTTCATTAAGTTTTCATATTATTGTTTCAGTTATCATAATATTTTTTTTTCCCTTTTCCAGTTTGGTTTATAATTGAGCAGCATTATATTGTCTTGCATATAACTTCTAGCACAACTGATAAGGGTTTGTTGTTACAACCCGGTTGTGGGTTCAAGTCTCATGAGCTTCAGACAGGCAGTTGGTTTATAAAAACACTTTGCCAAATCCAATTATAAAGGCCAACCCTAGATTGATGGGAAATAGCTTAGATGATGATGATTAGATTGTCTTGCATGTACATCTATTCTTCACCATTCCAAGAGCAATGACATGTTTTGAAATGGAACAATTTCACAAAAGTATATCTTTTAAGGGAAGTTTTGAACTTAGACAAGAAACACAAATGGCAATATGCACAAAAGGCGTAGATGTTGCTTCTTAATATGAATTCAACAAACTAGAAGAGAGTCTTCAGTAATACATTTTTTGGCGTATGATCATGTTAAATTATATCAAGTACCTAGATGATATAAACCACTGTCATATTTATACTTGAAATTAGTGGTTTATATAGATCAATAATCTTCATATTTATAGATGTTTGCATGAGTTCATGATTGCCATTATATAAGAAATTAGTAGAAACATTGTATAAAAACATAGTAGGAAAAATTCAATCAGAATTTCTTTATTTATTCATCTTTTCTTCATATTCACAGTAGATCTTGATAACTTCATTCCTATAGTTTTATCAGTTTGCTTTTCATGATAGGAGAAAGATAATCCATGACGTACTGTATTTCTGATACGCCATTAAGATTGAACAAGTTCTATTAAATTCCCATATACAGCTACACTGCTTAGATAATGATTTTGGTTCCTTTAGGAGTTATGAAGTTGGAGGCAACAAAATTTAGGCCAAGAGAGGTAGTAAGACATGTACTCCAGACCGCTGCAGCATCATTGCAGAAGGATCTAATCCTGGAAGGACACGTAGTTGATGATGTTCCTGTGGAGGTGAGAATTGATGTCAACTTACTAAAGAATGAATTTTGTTCTAGGACACACATTATCCACATTCTACAATTCATCTTCTGTTGCCATCATTACTGCCATTACTTTTCTTGTTGCGTGTAAACTAAAGGAGAAACTTAGTGATTATATGAATGATATTGACTGCTATAGCATGAAGATCACTAAAGACTTATTTTTAGAGTTACCATCACCTTCACTTGCACTCGGACCTTACATCCCAGTTAAGTATTAAATTAACAACTTGTATAGAGTTTAGGCCCCTTAGGTATTGTTGATTATAAATTTCTTGGCATTCTTGACATGAATTAAAAAAAAACAATTCAAATCTACAAACTGATTTATCTTGATAGATAAATGTCAAGTTATTGGTCTTATCAATTAGACACCAACATACACTATTTTATTCTGGAGAAAGTACATATAATATCTTGTATTGATAAGGCAGAAAAAAAAAAGGGAATCAAAGTCACATACCATAGAAAGAGATTGATATGATGCTTGCTGACAAATTCTTGCTTTAGGGAAGGTGCCAAGTAATTATTTGGAAAAAAATAATTAATTACTGGTTAACATGAACTTCCACCATTTGGATGTCTGCTCCAGTGAACCTTCTTCCATACCCAATAGTTTCCATTACTTACAGGTCATGATATTTTACAGTAAGAATCTTAGTTGTACTTGAATTTGTAAGCTGTGCTGATTAAGCCAAAACCTTGTCCTTTCAGGTTATCGGCGATGTGCTGAGGATTCGGCAAATTCTTACCAATTTAATCAGGTAGGACCTTCATTTGGATTTTTGTGGTCAGAAGCTTCCATGTCTTTTTGTTTCAGAGCAAGTGATCTGACAAAAAGCTTTATCTAGTTCCTATTGTGCTTTGTGAGACCTATAATATCCCATTGTTTTATTTTGATCATTTTCAAGAGGTAGAGTCCATAATCCTAGATTCCTTAACAAGTTTTAAACTCGCTTGGATTCGGATGTGCATTTATATATACTCTAGTGGCTGTGGATTTGGAAACTTATGGCCATTTGTCCTGCCAAAGATTTTGGGTTGGCACAGAAAACAGAAACACATCAACTTATTTTGTGTGTGTGTGTATGTGTGCGTGCCTTGTGAGTTCCACTTCTCTACCCATCTTTATTTAGGGGTTAAATTCTCCTTCATTTGGATATCTAAGATGCCCATAAATCCATGTACCTCTTTAACATTCATTCCTTGTACAGGAGATGTTTACAGTCTTCTATTTAAATGCTCGAACCATCTCAATCATATTCATTTTCTTTATTTGAGCTGTATTAACTGTCTTATCTCTTATTTTATTCCGTCCTTCCACTTTGGACATTCACCATCGTGGTTATACTGTTTGCTACTACACTGTCTAATTGCCACACACAAATACCATGTGGAATGCTCCTTAAAGCAAGCAGCATTTGAAAAATACAGCAATAAACCCTAGATTGTCTCCCACCTTGTATCATTTTCATTTGTGGCCTCATAATTTATTTTTGTAGTTGCTCCTCAATATTGATATCTATCTCACTGGTTTGAAGTGTTATTTTGAATAGATCATTTTCCCTACTCTTAGATCTACTAAATCTTATATTCTAACTTGCCTATATAATACTAATTTTCAGACCATTTAATTGAAGAGCCTTTCTTCAAACATCTAGTTTATTATTGGCTTGATTTCTTGTCTGATTAGTACTATATCATCTGCGAACAATATGTAATAGTGAACTTCATCCTTGATTTATTTAATCAAATCATTTGTAACTAAAGTTAGGGTGTGAAGTAGGCCCTTGGTGTAGCATGACTCCAATTAGGAACTCAGCTTTCTCTCCTAACACATCATCAGTAAATACTTTGATCCTTCTTTACTAAAATCATTTGTAGCTAAATGAAAGCAGGGATTAAAGTAGAACTTTTATGTAGCACATCAACTGGGGACTCATCTATCTCTCTTACATACTAGAAAGTAGAAACAATTTCATTTTCATAGATGTCTTGTAAGATATAATTTTCCTTATTCAGAATATATTTTGTAACGACCCGTCCCGCTAGTATGATATTGTCCGCTCTGGGCCTCACACACGGCCCGCACGGTATTCAATTGGCGAGCTAACCCACTGTTTCTCCCGAAAGGGCTCATGCTAGAAGGAGGAATGCTATCACTTATATACCAGAGAATTTCCAATGCAACTAGCAATGTAGGACTTTTTTGGGGCGGGATATTATAATCTACCCCCCTTAAAGCCAGAGTCGTCCCCAGCTCTCCACACACAGCAACCAAGCCCACACCCTCAAGCAGAGAGTTGAACCATTCCCTGATACCATTTGTAACGACCTGTCCCGCTAGCATGATATTGTCCGCTCTGTGCTTCACACACTGCCCGCACGGCTTTCAATTGGCGAGTCAACTCACTGTTGCTCCCAAAAAGCCTCATGCTAGAAGGAGGAAGGCTACAACTTATATACCAGGGAATTTCCAATGCAACTAGCAATGTTGGACTTTTTTTGGGACGGGATATTACATATTTCCTCTTCAATGTCCACTAGAGTAGTTAAATTAGTACCTATCATTTTTTAAGGTTTTCCCTAAATCAATGAAAGCCACATGGATATTCTTTCCTTTGCTTTGAATTTTATTTCAATTAGTTTCAGTAAGAAAATTTCTTTTGTCGATTTTCCTATGATAAAACCAAAATGGTTCTTAGTAATATTTGCTTATTGTTGCCTATGAGAAAAAAGAAAGGTTATCCCACAATCTTATCATATGGCTCATATATCTATTAACTCTATACTCTTTTTGTCAAAGTACCTAAAGTCCAAGATGCTAAAAGTAGTTTCCCTACGTGCATTTGATAAATTAGTTGTTACAACAAATGTTGCTGAGTAACCTATAACTGCAAGTATGGAAAAGAGAAGGAAAAAAATGGAAGATGGAACTCTAGAAAGCATTCGGCAAAGACGTGGTCAGATAAACCAGCTACCTTGCTTGATAAATCTGTATTATAGAATAAAAAGAGAAATAAAAGTAATGGTGAGATTAGAAAGTAAGTAGAATGATTGAAGTATGATGACGGCTAAGATGGGTTTAACGCCTACTTAAACCATCAACATGAAATTATGTTTTTAGACTCGACATCCTCGGATCTGAATCAAGGATTTCGAAACAAAACTCCGGATATCCAACTCTTTCTCTCACTCGAGAAAGGAGGAGATGGTTCTAATTTCGATGCGACAAATTCACCAAAGAAATTAGGTGTTCTAAGAATTCAATTCAAATGAGGAATTGGGAATACGAATGTTAAGATGTAATGCACTTAATTAAACTGAATTAAATGCAATTAAGAAATTAAACATGCATGAATTCTAATCTGGCTCGAATTCAAATTGAAAATCGAAGAACATTCTAATGAATCAATTTGAACATGGAATTAAAATTTAATCAAGCAATCGAAACATGTAAGACATGAACAAATTAAATTCACCATGGAAAACATTCAACACTTAGATTAAAAGTTAATTCAAAACACAAATTCAAACTAAGATTAAAAAAAAATTCAATTACGAGACTCAGCAAACTTGGAAACTCAACAAGCAAACCATGCTTAAATTTAATTCAAATTCAATTGTGTCCAATGTCTGGCCAATTACTGAATTTATAGGCCTTGTTCAAACTAAAAAATTCGGAGAGAAATAATTTTAAAAAAATATCAAATTTGTCCTTGTGAGCCTGCATGCCCAGATGTGGCCAATTGGGGCTGTTTCCAAATGGGAAGCTCTTGTTTGATAACAAGACTTATTGGTGATGGCAACAGAAAAAAAGAGAGAGAGAGAGAGGGATGTATACACAGTTATGCACACGCATATCCATTTCAGCTCCAAATGAACTATTCATTCATTTTTCGGCAGTAGTTGAAACTTCTGCAAGGCTTGATTTTTGGTACTTCCAGTTGTGTCCTTCCTCCTTATGTTGAAACAACCTAAAGTAACTTATATTTTATTGTTCTTAAGTTTTTCTTGCAATTTTTATGCACTTGTTTGGCAGTCTCCAAATTTTGAGTTGATGCTTTTTCTCTCTCTCTCTCTCTCTCTCTCTCTCTCTCTCTTTTGAAGCAATGCAATAAAGTTTACCCATGATGGTAAGGTTGGGATAAACCTTCATGTGGTACCCGAACAGTGCTCTGGACATGGAGAAGGACATCAGTTAGGATTATTGGCAAAAGAACCTACAGAAGAAAATTCAACAGTACCTCAAAGTAGTGGTGGTCCAGAATCTACCAATTATCATACATATGGGGAAGATCATGGCCAAGCATCAATTAAAATAGCAGCTTCAGTGGATGAGGACATAGAAATGCATCATCAATCACATGAAACAATAGTGTGGCTACGTTGTGATGTATATGACTCGGGAATTGGAATTCCAGGTGCCCTTTTATTTCTTGTATTCATATAATCCAGTTAAATGATGGGAATACTTTAATTACACGATGGGATGTTTGTTCTTCTGGAGATGCATGTTATTTTTTAACTCCTTTCTGTTCTCTGATTCTAAAGTGCTGACTACTTCTTGACTGTTATCTTTTAACAGACAATGCGTTGCCAACACTGTTTAAAAAATACATGCAAGTAAGTGCAGATCATGCACGAAAGTATGGTGGAACAGGACTTGGTCTCGCAATCTGTAAACAACTGGTGAGATGCAAATTTCTTCTTCTTCTTCTTCTTCTTCTTCTTCTTCTCTCTCTCTCTCTCTCTCTCTCTCTCTCATAACAATAATTCTTTTTTTTTTTTTTATGGATATACATAACAAGAATTCTAAATTTTGTCAAGTATGCCTTGGAAGATAACAACAATAACTTGCCACGTCTCAAAATTTTAAATCTACTTGGGTCGATTGCTATTTGTTTTGGGTCATGTTTTTGAGTGGTTTTACTTTACTGACATTGACCTTTTATATATGGGATCTTTTTTTTTTCGTTTGTTTGTTTTGTTCTGGAGTGTTAATTGTGTTAATTCTTCTTCTTCTTTTTAATTTGTCTCCTCTGTTCTCTACCTGCATATGCTAATGTATAATTAATCATGCAATTGTTTTCTACAATTTGAATGCCCATTAAGTATAAAATTTGACTCCACTAAGTTTTTAATCCAAGAGCTGGCCCCTCAGGACATGAGTCTAGTTTTGAGCTTTGTACTGTGGACCTTGGTAAGCAGTACAGCTAGCTACTGTTTTGCTCATTTGTGAGCTGCTTACCAGTCTCTCATATTTTTTTGAATTTACGTGCGGGAAACTGTGGGCACATGGGCCAGTCGCTTTTAATTTATAAGGTCCTCTTGGAATAACACTTCAGATAACAGTTTACCTCAGCCTCAAATTTGATGTGGGTTGTTTTTTCTTGTTCAGTTCCATTTACCTTCTAATAACAGATGTTGGAATTCATTTGCGGCAGGTGGAATTGATGGGAGGTCATCTTACTGTGACGAGCCGAGTGCACTGTGGTTCAACATTTACATTTGTATTACCCTGTAAGGTGTCTCTGAAGACGGAGCATTCTGATGACCCTGATGAGCTCTCAGATATTGCTGATCATGAAGCTGTATCTGATGCTAACTCTGATGAAGCCAATGTGGGGTATTTTCACTTCCAACCACGCACAATGGGTTCAAAGTCATCTGGAGGATGTATGACAAGAGCCAAAAATTTATCATCAAGCAGTGGTTTGTATAATCCTTTAAATAAGCTAAATGTTTCATCAGAGGAGTCCTACTTATTTCCTTCCAAAAATTGCATCTCAAGTGACTCAGCTTTGCTTGAAGATGCTTGTTCTATAGCTGATGCTGCAGAGTCAGTTTTGGAACTAGTTAGTTCTCCAAGGCGAGACATAGATACAGATGCTGAAAATTTATCTGGAAGAGGTGAGGTGCATTATGTTTCTGGAAATGGTCTGATCATGAATAGGTATCATGGACGAAGTACAGATTCCCAAAGTAAAGAAGGCAGTGATTCCCAACATTGTAATAAAAAATATGAGGAGATTGGTAACACGGCTGAGAAGAGTAGTGATGGCAAATGCACAAATCACAGTCAGAAACAAGATAGTTCAGATGGGAGCATCCAAAGTACATCTTGTAACAGTTTAGAACCATCCAAATCTGTTTTGCAACCAAAAATCCTCCTTGTGGAAGACAACAAGATCAACGTAATGGTGACTCAATCCATGATGAAGCAATTGGGTCACAAGATTGATGTTGTGAACAATGGTTTAGAAGCAGTGCGTGCTGTTCAGTCATGTTGTTATGATCTCATTTTGATGGTAAATTTTTTTCTTCTCAATATTGTCCTTACTTGTTCCCAAAGCAGTTATTTTTTATCAACATGTTCAAGTTCCATTAGGTTACAATTATTAAAGTATAAAGTTTGCTTGTTGAATGAGTTTTACTGAGTTTCTTATGTCACTACCTGTCAAATCATTAATTTGGCATTATATGGTTTTCTTCAAATTCTTTTTCTAAACTTTATTTTCGTGTAATTATCTTTGATTGAATAATCCATTCAGAACAAGTATGTTAGTTAACAAGCATCACTGGGCAGCTCTACATTGCATAAGAAAGAAGCTACTCATCATATACAATGAACTAGCTTAAAAGCTGAGTATGCTGCTTTTAAAAGTATCAACCTCTATTTATTAGCCAAGAGCTTAAAATTTTAGAAAATAATTAATTTTCTTGGAGCATCAAAGAACCAATTGCTTTGGATCATTTTAGTAGTATATGTGGATGACACAGTCCTAAATCAGTATTTTCTATTTAAAACTTGTCTAAATGTCTAACAAACCTCAAAACTAGGCTGATTTGGCTTGATTTCATTAAAAATTATATTGACCTGATACAGGACTTTCTCCCTACTAGGATTTTGGTCAAAACTCAAAAGATCTTTATTTTTTTTTTTTTTCACTTCGCTCTTTCATGGAAAAGAGAATAAAGGACAACTTTTTTCTTGTTAGTGATTTCTGCCTTGAATTTTTTTGTTCTTTGTTTAAACAAACTACCAGTTACTGCTTTCAAGTTGATTTTTATTTTTGGACGAAATTAAGAAGCATAAGCAGAAGTTAATTATTCCCATTGGAACTCACTGTATGCCTTATTTGCAGAAATAAGAATTTTTATTTTTATTTTTTAAATGATAATTACTGATAAGTTTCCACAACCATGCAGGATGTTTGTATGCCAGTAATGGATGGTCTTCAGGCCACGAGATTGATTCGCTCTTTTGAAGAAAATGGCAATTGGGATGCAGCCATTGATGCTGGAGGTAGTCCACCTACATTTTCTTCAGATTCAACATCCAATGCTCTCCATGCCGTGTCATATAGAAAGAGGATCCCTATCATTGCTGTAAGTAGTTAATCTTATCTTACACAGTTCTATTTCTTGTTTCAGTTTGTTGGTTGGAACCAATTTTCTTATTTGCTTATGATGCACATGTTGTTCTTAACCAATGATTCTGCAGCTCATTGTTTGCAAACTGATAGTTTAAAACGTCCATTAGTGAGAATTAAAATAATATTAAGTGCAAATTGTAGTTATGCTATTTGATATTTTGGGATCATATGTTGATTATGTGTGATCCTTGCCTCCCATCTGATGGGTTCACTATAGGTTGTTCAGTACATAATTCTATATCTACATTCTTCTATATTGGTATCTTACCTATATTGCATAAAGGCTTTACATTAGTCTCATACTA
The DNA here is from genome assembly GCA_013350335.1 of Chimonanthus salicifolius. Lineage (NCBI taxonomy): Eukaryota > Viridiplantae > Streptophyta > Magnoliopsida > Laurales > Calycanthaceae > Chimonanthus > Chimonanthus salicifolius. Next base: position 66,632,065 of record CM023536.1, on the reverse strand, counting down.
ACCTGATCAGAAATTCATAGAATGACTCCTTGATTCTTTTACATAGAATTTGTGCATATAAACTTGTAATTGAATCCAATAAAGTGAGCTATATGTTTATTATTTACATTGCAAGAAAGGCCCATGAGAGTGTTCAGATGGTGATGTCTAACACAAACCGGTTGATCAAATTTCAGATGACAGCAAATGCATTAGCAGAGAGCGCAGCTGAGTGCCTCGCCAATGGTATGGATTCATTCGTATCCAAGCCTGTTACCTTTCAGAACTTGAAACAGTGTCTTGAACAATATTTGCCCTCTTAAAATATGTAAATTAGTGCCTCTGTAAAAAGAAAGTAAATGTGATCCAGGAAAATTTTGTAATCAATGTATCATGTTTTGGCCATCTGATCATATTTCTCTAAAAACAGGCTAATCATCTAACCTTTTCTGGTAAAAAAAAGAAGTAATCTCAGCAAACTCCCCATAGTTACTGTACATAGGGAAAAGGATGCTTTTCAGTTACTCCATGTCGCTTACTTTTACATTTACATTTTTATGGTACTCCTCCCTGTGATCATGTGACCAGAACTGGTCATTTTGCGGGCTCTACAACTGATAGCCATGGCAATGGAAAAATACTGATCAATCTAGCAGGGCTTGCATGAAGGGAGAAAAAAAGAAAGGAAACAGCAATGGAGGATCAAATATTCTTGGATGGTTATATCTCCATTGCGATTCTTCTAAAATTCTCCAATCCAACGGCCATGCATGTATCATCACTGCACTTTTCGGGGAATCAGTGAATAAGAATAGTTGCTGATATGCAGATCCCAACATCATGTACTTGTTGTAGTTTGGACACAGATCATTTCATTCATTGTCCATTTGATGGGCTCTAAATCAATGCTTGGATTGCTTATTTGTTTGCTTGTTGAAGCATCTGAGTTGGAGCCTACTAAATGGATGGTCTCGATTGGCATCTATAAATTGCATGGGTATAGGTGCGAATGTCAAGGCTTCAGACTTGACAAACCACTATCAAGGACCTGGCGCTACCTGCGAGTCACATTATGAAGAGTTTGTGTAACAGAGATCGACTTGCATTTAAGTTGAATATACAGGATGGGAGTTTCTTTGTTCATAAGCAACATTAGTTGTCTCCATCCAGTCGTATATATCTAGATCTGAACAGCCAGGCTTTTCTGAGCATACTCCATCTTCTTCTAGCTTGGCGTTCGCCATTGAACTGCTGCAAATGTTGTGCATCATTAGCAATCTCAGTTATCGTCACTGAAGCTCGCCTATTTAGATTTGAATTTGTACTAGGCCCCTCAAAAGCATCAGTGATAGTAGCAGCCTCGTTAGCGGTGCGTCTAACGACCATTGCTAAACTTTCATTTTGTTTACCACTCCTAAAATTGTAATGACTCGTATCTCTCTCCTTGAAAAGTTTGAAGAGAGCAATGAATCTTTGCCCCAAAGACATACCAGTATCATGGGCGATCAAAACATGCCTATGCTCGTAAATGAACGAAGAGAAATAGATCGACAAAGCCAATATTGAAGCGGCTCCAGTTATGAGAAACAGGCCCCAGAAACTATCTAGTGTGAGACTGTTGGATGTTGTGGACGTGTATTGGTCTGCACAAGTGGTTTCTGTTCCAATCCAACGTTTCTCTATCCCTTCCATCTCTTTTCCTTCTGTAACATTCAGAATTGCCCTTGAAATGTCTGGGACCAAAGGAGATCCCTTTGGAAAGACCTACAAAGGAAAAAAAAAAAATTGACAATTAGTAGCCGTTCTAGTTACAAACGTTGATACAGTCATTTCAAGCTTCCACAATACAATGGCCAATTGATTTGAGCCACTGATTCAGTCAAATGCTATATTGTTTGTGACTATTTGGTATGTGAATCCAAGATGTACATCACCTTGTACGGGATAGCTCAACTAGTAGCCTATTTAATAAATGAAATCAGAATATAAACTTCAAATATTTTATATTGAGTAGATTTGTGTTGGATTGTCAGATCGAGGCTTAGATTTTGTTGGATCTAATTAACGTAGGTGAGATTGAGTTTGACATCCTTGTGGATGGGCCTAATAGAGAAAGAAGATAGAAACAAAGAAGAGAGAGAGAGAGAGAGAGAGAGAGAGAGGGCCTAACAAAGCCAAAGCCATCAGTCTTGTAGATGGGTCCAACCATTTTGTACTTGGCACAATTTCCTTTCTTTGCAAGGAATAGTCTGATGTAAGGGATCTCATCAACAATGCCACCAACACTTCTATTAGACAGAGCCTCACCAAACTCTTCTGGAGTTGCATATTCCTTGAGCTTTTCCTCTGGAATGTTGAACCTTTTCGTGAGCATTTCCTTCACAAAGGCTCCCTTTTGGTACCCCACATTGCCTCCATTTCTGATCAAATCTTCCACGTTGTTGACTGCCGGCTGAAGTTGTTCAACGGTCAGCAAGGAACTCAAGCTTGCCGTGTAGCTATTACTCAGTATCAGCACCACAAACACCCATATGGTCACCACAAATCTAGTATAATTGCTCACCAATCTTTCCCCTGCATCCATCACACAATCTTTTAATCATTAACCAGTATAGTTAAAAAGGATTGTTGGTCATACAAGAAGTGTTTTAAAATCGAACCGAACTAAACCAAACTATTCAATTTGAGCTTTTTCCACTTAAACCAATCTCTAACATAATCCAACCAATATAACGGTCCAGTTTGTCCAGGAGGTTTCGCAAGTTAAGTGGCTAGGTCATTGGGTTTAAGTTGGCCCTAACCCAAGTTGCACTTCTAGTGACCTTCGATTGTCATTCACTACTTGTGGTGGGCCATGTATCAAACTAGATAACCACAAACTGGGGTGTGGTCTATCCATGGTGAGGTAAAATAAAACAATAATCCGGAAAGCTAGAGAATAGAACAAAGGCCGCAATTGGTAGCAGGCCTGGGCCTAGCCCTTGTAGCTTCTATATTGGCCATGTTTTAGACCCATAATTAATTGGGTTTGGCTTGATAAATGTCCCGATGGATGAACAATACGGTGGACATGGGCTGACATCTTCCTAAGGCTTTCATTTGACCTGGCCCTGCCAGCACCTATATATATATTAAATAGTAACTCAGCCCTGCCAACAGTTTTAAATCAACCAAGAGTAATATTCTTTAATGAGAATGGACTAGAAAACCGTTAAGACCCACAAAATGTATCCAGACGTAAATGTTTGGTTACACAACCAATGGGGGCTGAATGCAGTAGCTACAGACCATTATGTCTTGGGGCCCATACGTCTCAGCCTTACAGAAGTATTTGTGCAATGCAATGTATCGGCTATACAGTTTCTCTCTTCCGAATTTATACCGAATTATATTGTAATGGACGAATTTATACTGAAATGATCAAATTTATGTACGGCCGCAACATATAGGTACGTTGCGGCCGATACGGATCGGCCCCTCTGAATTCTGCAATGATTCAACCGATACGTACTGGATCGACCGAATTCATTACCCAAGGTCCTGGCTAATGGGAAACCATATCTGGGCCAAAAGACATTATTAGTAATCATGAAAATGTATGGAAAATGGAAGTGATGATAGTACGGAACTGTGAGCGAAGACGAGTGTGGAGAAGGCAAACCACAATACGAGTCCAATTTGATGATCCAATGGGCCCCTGAACTCTTCATTGACCCGGTACTCGAGGGCCCACACCACCATGCCAATGAAGATAAATGCTGCCCCAGTAGCTAGCCATAGCTTCCAATTCAGAGGCTTCAAGAAAATCCATGTCTTGCTCCTTCTGTCATCTGCTAATACTACCATTGTCACTCCAGACTCTGTAAATGGCAATGTAAAGTCCACATATAGAGAACGGTTGTATACAATCGTCGTGTCACCCACCACTGCATCGAACTTCTGTTTTTTTTTTTTTTTTTAAAAAAACATTATAAATATTTTATTATAAATAAATAAGATATTGAAGAATTGTACATGTGTAAGATCATAATTACCATTATGTGTTTTTTTCATTTAAAAAGAATCCTCTAATATGACAGGACCCGAAGTGGTGTATTATTTTGCATCACACCAATACAACATGAGAAATAAGAAGAAGAATCTATACAAATACAGTAAGTAGTAAAAAGATAAGATCTAACCAAATCAATTAGCTCATAAATTTAATAAGAAATTATAAAAACTACCCTCAAACTTTATATATCAGATAAGTTCGGAAAGAGTCAAACCTAATACCGTATGATTGATTTTAAGTTTTGTGAATGTAATAATATATACATTTTATAAGAACTTATCTATGAGACTGTCTGAGAACCCTAAAAAAGTAAAAACCATTAGAAAAATAAAGAATTTGTTCTTAAATAGAACTAACCTTGAGGTAGACTTGATAGATGAGATCATTGTAACTTCCATTCATACTGCCATTCTCATTTTGAAAGGATTGAAACTCATAAGGGACATAATAATTCAATTTCCCAAGTGCAGCCTTGAATACATCTATGCAATACCCTTCAAAAGATTGATTTGATGTAACATTAACGAACTCTATAAATCCAGGTCTTTTTGGAACTCCAATCTTCAACTTCTTCCCCGTCGCCGATATCTCCCAACCCTTAGGAACTGTGTTCCCTTCACCCGGCCATATTATTGTCTTGAATTTATTCTTGGGATCTTTAATACCTTGAGACTCTGTCCAAAACCCTATCCTTCTTTCCCCTCTCCCAATCACATTCACTATTTCGATCATCGACGATTCCAACTGCCCGTTGATCAAGCGAAACTCGCCGCTCAGTCCTCGGAAATTTCTCTGTAAGACTGCATCGAGAAGTTTTACACCCATATTGGAGACACCAAATCTTGTTAAATTGCCCAACTTTTTAGCTCCAATTCTCTCCACAGCTTTTGCAAGAGCCCATATTGTATCATATGCCCATAACCCAAAAATGTTCGGCTCGGATTTATCGACGCGCAGATTCTCTGCCCATCTTCCCTTGAAATCTTTGAGCTCTTTGGTTTCTCGAATGAAAGGTTTTACACCCAGAACACCTTGCATGGATTGGATAATGGAAGAATTCATAGAATCCAAGAGACTAGTCAGTTCACTTGTTATGATCCAAACATATCCTTCATTCATCATGCCGGTCTCATTCGCCTTGAGAAAAAAGCGAGAGCCTAGAGCCGATGATAAATGCACGACGAAAACTCTAGTTTCCATGGTTTTCAATTTGTTGAGCGCCGCAACTATCTCATCATTGGTCGCCGAACGCGATATCACGCTTCTGTAAGGGATTCGGGCATTGGCGTCTTGTAATGCATCGGCGAGATTAGGTATGATCCCATTTCCATATTCACTGTCTTCATAGATAGGGACTACTTGCCTCCATTCGAAGTGTTCAACAATGGCAGCAATGGTTTTCACTTGAGATGAGTCACAGACTGCAGTTCGAATGAAATATGGTGTTCGATTTTGAGAGAGGAAGGGGCTCGTTGCAGAGAAGGAGAGAATGGGAATATTAATTTTGCTACCCAATTCTGCGACGAACTCAGCTTGATCAGATGTTTGAGGACCTATGATTGCTTTTGCTTTTACATTTTTTATCAGTTCTAGAGCTGCACAGGGAAGAAAAGGGAAAAGTAAAAGCAATTCAAGGGTTAGTAACAAGATTATATTTCCACATTGGAGTGATGATTGTGATTTAAGAGTAGGAGTCGCTCTAATATTTTCGTGAGAAAGAGTTGAGTGAAAAACTGTAATGATAGTTAGAGTCGTCTCTCCTTCTGTTTCTTGCTTTTGAGTATAGTGAATTGGTATTGAATACGTGGACGTATCCAAAGGGAATCACGTAAATTTCAGAGGTTGATTTTGTGTGTTGGTTTTCTTCCTTATGTTGTTTTTTTTTTTTTTTTTTTATTACAGTTGTTTCTGTTTAGTAGGAAAGATGTTTCTTCTCAACAGGAACGATAATTGTGATTTTAAGAGTAAGGAGTCACTCTAATATTTAAATTTCAGCCTATTTCTTTGTTGATATTTGCAGTGCAGGTATGATACGTACTGGCCCAATATGGCTAATATATCTCGTATACAGAGAATATTTTTTTCCTGATTCCTTTACAACTAAAAATTGGGTAATTACATCTTAAAGATAGATATAGCAAAGCTGTTTTTACTTGCAGGAATATTACAACAATCACAGAGTTTTTCTGGAAAAGATTTTCCACATTTTAATTGATAATTCACTTAGGGGACTTTGGCAGAAAGTCATAGACTCCCAACTTTTTTTCTTACTACGAAAAGAGTCTTGTTACTCTTAGATATTCTGAAAAGATCTCCAAGCTTTTTATAAGTACTTTAAAAGATTACTTTTTTTCTCTACTTCAGCATATGCTATGCATATTTAATCTTTTATTAAGAAAAATGTGATAGTTGGATAATTGATCTACCCAACCCAAATTCGAGCAAGTTTCGAAAGTGAATCAGGCCCATAACCACAGCTTGTCAAGTATGATTTTAAGTGTTCTGGTCGGGTCGAGGCAGGTTGGATAGTTGATGCAAAATCCAACTCAAATTTCAGCACAGAATTATCATCACATGTTTCCTCTGGGAATGGAAGTGGCAAAGACTAGAAACCAAACCAGTACTGCTAAGAGTGAATGAGAAGGCCCAACGTACCCGCCGATGCTGCGTGGACGACGCAGCCTTTCGAGTCCTTCCAATGGAGAACAAGCTTAGTAGTGTAGTTCTGCTTGTCGTATAAGTCGGACATCGCCATGGAAATGAAATTGTTGCTCATATTTCCCAGCCAAGATCCAAAATCAAGAATTACTCCAACATCAACCACAATCTCATTGCTGAGACTGTTGTTTCGGGCCACGGCCGAGGTCGGATGGCGACCGAGGAAGCTGAGGGAGGAGAGGATGTAAATTGTGAAGAGAAGATGAGTTGGGTTATTCATTTGAGTCAAGTTAGGAGAATGATACAAGGCAATGTGCAGCTTACAGAATTCTTAAGTAGGAGTCTAAGCAGATTCTTCACTTCTGATTCGTGGTAGCCAATGTTTGCCTCTTAAATGCTTCATTGCTTCCTTTGTCTTCTCTTCACAGAATCCAAAATCCAAAATTCAAATTAGATGAGAATAGTCAACACATATTGTCACCAAGAAAATTCCAAGAAAGTGTCTCTCTTTTCTGAGCAATTCCCCGTTAGTCCATTTTGGCGACGTGAAATATCAATAGATATTTTAAATGTTGATCAATATATAATTTTTTTAACTTTCAAAATGTTTCAGCAATTTTTTTTGCAGTTTGCAACATGGATGAAGGGATGGTAATGTTTTTTGGGTTCAGAGATTCTTTAAGTCTTTTTATTTTAAAAGATATTTATTAAAATTTAAAGTGGGTCTATAAAATATGATAGAGATTAGAGAGAATGAGTAGATAAATCTTGAATCTTATTTTATTAATCTATTCTTATAATTTTAGACTTTCAAAATTTTGATTAATATAAATGGTTGTTGGTTATTAGTAAGGGTAGTCATTTAGACACTCGACTTTTCTTTTAAGACTTTCAAAATTTTATACGAAATTACTATTTTGTCTCTCAGTTTTGTGTAGATGAATTGTCTTTTTAAAAAAAATTGATGAGCAAAATGGTAATTTTCACACAAAATTTTATAATATGATGTCTTTTGAAAGGAAAGTCAGGTGTCTCATTGACCACCCATTAGTAATCCATCTAAAAAGATGCTGACGAGGTAAATAACTTTTTCTTCAATTCTATCATTTATTAAGTGTTCTATCTATCCCACAAAACAATGTTGGCTGAGTTTGACTTGTTTATCATTTATTTTGATTATTCATTTTAAATGTACTCATTTTTAAAGAGGAATAAGAGATTGATGGGACACTTTATTTGTTTTAGGAGTTGTTTTATTATTCTGAAATTTTTATAATGTGGCTCATGAGTTCAATAATTTGGTGGGTAGCATAATTTTAAAGACCATTTTTGTTATTCTTAAATCATACTTTTTATTTAATTGAGATCTTTTAAATGATTTAGCTAAATAATCAATTGCAGGTGACTTTCACCCAACCAAATCCAAATTAAAATACTACAGTAAATATGTTGAATATTCATTTCTGTCACTTGAAATTTTCATAGTCGTTAAGGTTGACTTGGAAAACTTCAAAATAAATGACAGCAGAGCAAGAGTTGACTGCTGACTTTGATATAAATTTTAAAATATGTAGTAAAGATCTGCTGTGATCCAAATACTTGGGGTCTTGAATGTTGATCATGTCATCATGGACCATCTTTGCTTGAAGAATGCAATATGTGGTGATTGTTAAAATGCTAATTAATGAGGTAGGTGACTAGAAAATAAAAGAATTGAAAATCGACTCAAGGGATATTTTTTAGTGAAAATATTTTAAAATTTACAAATTCTAATGGCAGTCCCTCAAAAAAAATCCTTTCATCGGCGAATGCTCCAAATTTCGATGAGTCTTGTAGACTGTAAAATACGAGTTCTATAGGAACTACAGGTAATAAAATTGCAAAATAGATTGATTTTTCATAAAGATGTTTATTTGACTTAATGGGACATTGATTTAAGTTTGAATTTAAATTTTTAATATAATCAATGAATTATTTTTGCATTTTTAATGCCATAATTTGGCATAATTGCAACTCATATCACATAAGAAGATTTGCAGGATTGGGAGTAGACTCAAGTCGTCACTATTTAGCCTCAGAAGTCAAAGTCATTGGCATGGAGCCATGGACCATTAATATGAGAAGATGGTCCATTGACGATTAAGTCAATGCCCCACTTTATTAATTCATTTCCCCAATCTCATCTGTAAATGCTATTTTATGTACGAGGTACAAGTAGTGCTCAGATCTCAAAAAAACTAATTTAAAGAAATGGTATAATTATAAAAATACAACCTATGGAATTCATGTTGAGTTGAGCCGAGTCATAGTCAAGTCAAACCCTCAACCCTAATCTAACTCAACTTTCAACTCGACGCTAACCCAAATAATCCCTGGCAAAGACTTGCCATTGCAGAGTCGTAATCACAAAATCAGATCTTCAAATATAACCCCCGCTTGTATCCACTAATCCAAAAGTAGAAAGGCCAATCCAAATTGGAAAAGTAAGAGAGCATTATTTTTTTCTTAATTATTTTTTGGGCTTTTTCTTTTGATTGTCACCACATTCGTTCCTAAATCCCACATATGTATATAATAGAATTATCAAAAATTATGGTATTCAATTGGTAAGTGCTCTCTAATACAATTTTAAATACGTGAGTTCAAGTTTTATGAGTATTAGATAAATAAGCCAGTATAAAAAGAATTTGTCAATCTAATTACAAATATCAACTTTCCTTAAAATATGTTTAGACGCAACATTGAATTTGGATCAGACCAGCTTTATCTGAAGAGAGCCCAATTTTTTCCCAAAAGCCTGAATTTTATGTAATGTCAAACGTAGGAATATAATTTTTTTATTAAACAACATGTTTTGGGCCCAAAAAGACCAAGCCCAGATCAATCCAAATATATTTAAGGTTTGAAATCAGGCCACGGCTCTTGAGCTTGGGTTGGCCCAAAACCCTTGAAACCCTACTTGCTTAACTCAGACTCTAGATAAAACTTCTAGTGAGATGGTCAAATACTACTCATACATGTTCTGTTTCGAGTCATTGGTTCATTCATTTTGTGCAAATTCACCCATTTATATCAGATGGGTTTGGGTCAGGACTCAGGAGGCAACCCTTCTATTGGACAGATCAACGTACCCAACTCACCAATTCTCTTTTTTTTCATTGTCTAGTTTGAGTTTAGTTGGCAAGATTGCTCAGAAACTACCAAGCCGTCCATGACTCATTTATTTTAAACCTCAACTCAAACCAACCAATTTATTTTAAGGATTTAGATCATGTCAACTATTTATAAAACAGGTCAATGTGACTCAACTCAAACCCTTTTTTTTTATATATACAAATTCATCTAAAATGCCCAGATATCCAATAGACCTTTGCACCAAGAAAGAGAAAAGGATACATAAATGGTACAAGATACAACTTGTAGCCATTGGTTTAACCCACTCTCCTAGAGTATTGAGTCAATAAACTAATATGAGTTATTCAGAGTGACTAGAAAAAAAAAAAAAATCACACCCACCCAGCCTTAATGCTGTGCAAACTGCAAAGTGAATAAATCTTACAGCCACCCCTAGTGGTGGCAATTGGTCAAGTCAGGTCAGCTGCCGGTCAGGATGTTTTTATGCCAGTAATGGATGGTCTTCAGTCCACGACATTGATTCGCTCTTTTGAAGAAAATGGCAATTGGGATGCAGCCATTGATGCTGGAGGTAGTCCACCTACATTTTCTTCAGATCCAACATCCAATGCTCTCCATGCCGTGTCATATAGAAAGAGGATCCCTATCATTGCTGTAAGTAGTTAATCTTATCTTACACAGTTCTATTTCTTGTTTCAGTTTGTTGGTTGGAACCAATTTTCTTATTTGCTCATGATGCACATGTTGTTCTTAACCAATGATTCTGCAGCTCATTGTTTGCAAACTGATAGTTTAAAACGTCCATTAGTGAGAATTAAAATAATATTAAGTGCAAATTGTAGTTATGCTATTTGATATTTTGGGATCATATGTTGATTATGTGTGATCCTTGCCTCCCATCTGATGGGTTCACTATAGGTTGCTCAGTACATAATTCTATATCTACATTCTTCTATATTGGTATCTTACCTATATTGCATAAAGGCTTTACATTAGTCTCATACTAACCTGATCAGAAATTCATAGAATGTCTCCTTTATTCTTTTACATAGAATTTGTGCATATAAACTTGTAATTGAATCCAATAAAGTGAGCTATATGTTTATTATTTACATTGCAAGAAAGGCCCATGAGAGTGTTCAGATGGTGATGTCTAACACAAACCGGTTGATCAAATTTCAGATGACAGCAAATGCATTAGCAGAGAGCGCAGCTGCGTGCCTCGCCAATGGTATGGATTCATTCGTATCCAAGCCTGTCACCTTTCAGAACTTGAAACAGTGTCTTGAACAATATTTGCCCTCTTAAAATATGTAAATTAGTGCCTCTGTAAAAAGAAAGTAAATGTGATCCAGGAATGTTTTGTAATCAATGTATCATGTTTTGGTCATCTGATCATATTTCTTTAAAAACAGGCTAATCATCTAACCTTTTCTGGTAAAAAAAAGAAGTAATCTCAGCAAACTCCCCATAGTTACTGTACATAGGGGAAAAGGATGCTTTTCAGTTACTCAATGTCGCTTATTTTTACATTTACATTTTTATGGTACTCCTCCCTGTGATCATATGACCAGAACTCGTCATTTTGCGGGCTCTACAACGGATAGCCATGGCAATGGAAAACTACTGATCAATCTAGCAGGGCTTGCATGAAGGGAGAAAAAAAGAAAGGAAACAGCAATGGAGGATCAAATATTCTTGGATGGTTATATCTTCATTGCGATTCTTCTAAAATTCTCCAATCCAACGGCCATGCATGTATCATCACTGCACTTTTCGGGGAATCAGTGAATGAGAATAGTTGCTTATATGTAGATCCCAACATCATGTATTTGTTGTAGTTTGGACTTTGGACACAGATCATTTCATTCATTGTCCATTTGATGGGGCTCTAAATCAATGCTTGGATTGCTTATTTGTTTGCTTGTTGAAGCATCTGAGTTGGAGCCTACTAAATGGATAGTCTCGATTGGCATCTATAAATTGCATGGGTATAGGTGTGAGTGTCAAGGTTTCAGACTTGACAAACCACTATCAAGGACCTGGTGCTACATGTGAGTCACATTATGAAGAGTTTGTGATGCAGGACAACTAATATGATAATCCTAAATGCCTAAATTGGTTCCCTAAAAGTTAAAAGGGATGAAAATAATGCTCCTAAAACTAATATGGGCTGAAATTAAAATTAATACATTAACAATGAAATGATATGATAAGTTCTAAATAATAAAGAATCCAGAAATCCAATGTAACTAATTAAATAATAATCCAAACACTTAAAATGGGTAATGGGTGTGGTTAAGTTAGGCACATGTGGGGGTAACTTAAAGGAGTTTAAGTCACGTGGGAAACTTGGGAATTAGGGCAACAAGAGCTGTCTTGACCCTTTGGCCAGAAAGGCCATTGCCTTAGGCCCCCGGACGAAGAAGGCCCCTCTCGCCGTGGTTGGGCTACCATCCAATTCTTTCTCGCTATGGGAACTGAAGCTCGATGCAGCCATAAAACGGGGTTCTTGTTTTTCTCTTTCAGAATCTCAATCTCTCTTCAACCCCTCTTTCTTTGCTGATTATTGGAGCCCAACAATCACATCTTCACTCTCTTTCTCTGACTTCTGCAAGTCTTTCTCATTTCATTTCTTTATTATTTCTTAGTTTAAAATTTCAGTTTTAATTGATAAACAGTTTGGATTAATAAATTTATGACATAAGGTAGTTTTGAAAAATTCCTGTTAAAATCGAAATGAAAATTCATTCTGAAACCCAAATCGGTCGAAATCCCTCTTCTTCCTCTTTCAGATTTTTGTAAATTATTCTCATATTAATCCTTTTATCTATTTTACCTCTTGATTTAATGCTAATATCAGTTTTAATTAGAACCAATTTTAATCTCAAAACTTGTTAAGATTATTTTCAAAAGACGTTTAAAACCATGAAAGAAAGTCCAGAAAGCCCTTCTCTCTGTTATTCCTCCATCCCTATTTCGCTTCTTAGGTAAGTTTTCCTTAAATGTTTTGTTAAATTTGATATTGTAAATGGGATTGAAAAAAAAAAGAAGGAAATGATTTGGGTTTTTTTTTTCCACTGTCATTATTCAGTTAATTGATTGTAAATTATTCATAATATATATAAAAGAAGATAAGAGCAGTAGAGAGAACTCATCTCTTAATCTCTGTTTGCACTTCAGCCCACTTAGTATACTGATCTTTTAAAGTGCTTTTATTCTGTTTTAATTGCTGAATATGTTAATTTCACTGAGATGAATATGCTAATCGGATGGGAAAAAATTTAAATGCTCAGTATTGTTGGCCTCTTGATCTTTTTAAGTTAAAAAAAAATTATTATCTAGAATAATTTATTTTATTATATATAATTAAAAATTTAATTAAATATTACTTATAATAATATGTTAAATAGTAGGAATGCCTCATTTAGATTTTTTGTCTTAGGCCTCAACTTGTGTCTAGACGGCCCTGAGGGCAACCATGCGAAAGATAGGAAAAGAGGAAAAGGGGACTTACGACAGCAAAGAAAAGAGGAAAAGGGGACTTACGGCAGCAAGGGAAAGAGGAAAAGAGGTAGCGGAAGTGGTTTTGGAGGGACGGTGAGGTGAATGGTGGATTTGGGGAAAAACAACGAGAAGGGAAGGCTCTACAAGGGTAGGCGATGGCTGTATGGGCTTGGGATGGCTTCGGAAATCCAGGGATGGCTTTGGAGAAGAAAAGAAAAAGAGAAGGAAAGGAAAGAAGAGAAAAGATGAAGAAAAAGAAGACAAAGAAGTACCTGAATCAGAAGTAGGGCCTCTCCCCAAGCCTCACGCCGTAGCCTCACGCTCTTTGGAATCACTCCAACAATCAATCGCACCTTACAAAGGTATTTTTGCGAAAACTTTCTCAAGCTTTTATTCATTCAACCGTATCCTCCTAAAAACGGGATTACATAGGTATTTATAATAATCTCAAAATAAGAAAATAGTAACACCTAAAATTAGAAACTTCCAAATACACTCAAAACGAAAATAACTCACTGAAAACAGTAAATCCTAATTTCTAATTACAACCAAATAGAAAATAGAAATAAACAATAAAAATAAACTCTCAATTCAAAGGGAAATCTGCTGCTCCGCATCAGTTTGCGTAACAAAGATTGACTTGCATTTAAGTTGAATATGCATGATGGGAGTTTCTTTCTTCATAAGCAACATTAGTTGTCTCCATCCAGTCGGATATATCTAGATCTGAACAGCCAGGCTCTTCTGAGCATACTCCATCTTCTTCTAGCTTGGCTTTCGCCATTGAACTGCTGCAAATGTTGTGCATCATTAGCATTCTCAGTTATCATTACTGAAGCTCGCCTATTTAGATTTGAATTTGTACTAGGCCCCTCAAAAGCATCAGTGATAGTAGCAGCCTCGGTGCGTCTAACGACCATTGCTAAGCCTTCATTTTGTTGACCACTTCTAAAATTGTAATGACTTGTGTCTCTCTCCTGAAAAAGATTGAAGAGAGCAATGAATCTTTGCCCCAAAGACATACCAGTATCATGGGTGATGAAAACATGCCTATGCTCGTAAATGAACGAAGAGAAATAGATCGACAAAGCCAATATTGAAGCGGCTCCAGTTATGAGGAACAGGCCCCAGAAATGATCTAGTGTGAGACTGTTGGATGTGTATTGGTCTGCACAAATGGTTTCTTTTCCAATCCAACGTTTCTCTATCTCTTCCATCTCTGGTCCTTCTGTAACATTCAGAATTGCCCTTGAAATGTCTGGGACCAAAGGAGATCCCTTTGGAAAGACCTACAAAGGAAAAAAAAAAAATTGACAATTAGTAGCCGTTCTAGTTACAAACGTTGACATAGTCATTTTAAGCTTCCACAATACAATGGCTAATTGATTTGAGCCACTGATTCAGTCAAATGCTATATTGTTTGTGACTATTTGATATGTGAATCCAAGATGTACATCACCTTGTACGGGATAGCTCAACTAGTAGCTTATTTAATAAATGAAATCAAAATATAAAATTCAAATATTTTATATTGAGTACATTTGTGTTGGATTGTCGGATCGAGGCTTAGATTTTGTTGGATCTAATTAATGTAGTTGAGATTGAGTTTGACATCCTTGTGGATGGGCCTAATAGAGAAAGAAGATAGAAACAAAGAAGAAAAAAAAAGAAGAGAGAGAGAGACTAACAAAGCCAAAGCCATCAGTCTTGTAGATGGGTCCAACCATTTTGTACTTGGCACAATTTCCTTTCTTTGCAAGGAATAGTCTGATGTAAGGGATCTCATCAACAATGCCACCAACACTTCTATTAGA
This sequence comes from Chimonanthus salicifolius, assembly GCA_013350335.1. Lineage (NCBI taxonomy): Eukaryota > Viridiplantae > Streptophyta > Magnoliopsida > Laurales > Calycanthaceae > Chimonanthus > Chimonanthus salicifolius. Next base: position 66,616,918 of record CM023536.1, on the reverse strand, counting down.
CAGAGCCTCACCATACTCTTCTGGAGTTGCATATTCCTTGAGCTTTTCCTCTGGAATGTTGAACCTTTTCGTGAGCATGTCCTTCACAAAGGCTCCCTTTTGGTACCCCACATTGCTTCCATTTCTGATCAAATCTTCCACGTTGTTGACTGCCGGCTGAAGTTGTTCAACGGTCAGCAAGGAACTCAAGCTTGCCGTGTAGCTATTACTCAGTATCAGCACCGTAAACACCCATATGGTCACCACAAATCTAGCATAATTGCTCACCAATCTTTGCCCTGCATCCATCACACAATCTTTTAATCATTAACTAGTATAGTTAAAAAGGATTTTGGTCGTTCCACTAGTGTTACCTAACCAAACTATTCAATTTGAGCTTTTTCCACTTAAACCAATCTCTAACATAATCCAACCCATATAACGGTCCAGTTTGTCCAGGAGGTTTCGCAAGTTAAGTGGCTAGGTCATTGAGTTTAAGTTGGCCCTAACCCAAGTTGCACTTCTAGTGACCTTCGATTGTGACTCACTACTTGTGGTGGGCCATGTATCAAACTAGATAACCATAACCTGGGTATGGTCTATCCATGGTGAGGTAAAATAAAACAATAATCCGGAAAGCTAGAGAATAGAACAAAGGCCGCAATTGGTAGCAGGCCTGGGCCCAGCCCAACCGTTGTAACTTCTATATGGGCCATGTTTTAGACCCATAATTAATTGGGTTTGCCTTGATAATGTCCCGATGGATGAACAACAAGGTGGATATGGGCCGACATCATCCTAAGGCTTGCATTTGACCTGGCCCTGCCATCAGGTTTTTTTTTTGAAATAGTAACTCAGCCCTGCCAAAAAGGTAATATTCTTTTAATGAGTATGGCCCAGTAAACCTTTAGTGTTTGGTTAGACAACGAAAAGGACTTAGCTACAGACCATTCGGTCCTGGCTAATGGGAAACCATATCTGGGTCAAAAGACATTATTAGTAATCATGAAAATGTATGGAAAATGGAAGTGATGATAGTACGGAACTGTGAGCGAAGACGAGTGTGGAGAAGGCAAACCACAATACGAGTCCAATTTGATGATCCAATGGGCCCCTGAACTCTTCATTGACCCGGTACTCGAGGGCCCACACCACCATGCCAATGAAGATAAATGCTGCTCCAGTAGCTAGCCATAGCTTCCAATTCAGAGGCTTCAAGAAAATCCATGTCTTGCTCCTGTCATCTGCTAATACAACCATTGTCACTCCAGACTCTGTAAATGGCAATGTAAAGTCCACATATAGAGAACGGTTGTATACAATCGTTATGTCACCCACCACCGCATCGTACTTCTGTTTTTTTTAAAAAAAAAAACATCTATCAGGTAAATTCGAAAAGAGTCGAACCTAAGAGCCTATAATTGATTATAAATTTTGTGAATGTAATAATGTATACATTTTATAGGAACTCGTCTATGACACTGTCTAAGAACCCTAAAAACCATTAGAAAAATAAAGAACTTGTTCATAAATTGAACTAACCTTGAGGTAGACTTGATCGATGAGATCATTGTAACTTCCATTCATACTTCCATTCTCATTTTCAAAGGATTCAAACCCATGAGAGACGTTATAATTCAATGTCCCAAGTGCAGCTTCGAATACATCTATGCAGTACCCTTCAAAATGTTGCTTTGATTTAACATTCACAAACTTTGTAAATCCAGTTCTTTTTGGAACTCCAATCTTCAACTTCTTCCGCGTCGCCGGAACTTTGTTCCCTCCACCGGGCCATATTATTGTAGTCTTGAATTTATTCTTGGGATCTTTAATACCTTGAGACAGAAGATCTTTAATACCTTGAGACTCTGTCCAAAACCCTATCCTTCTTTCCCCTCTCCCAATCACATTCACTATTTCGATCATCGACGATTTCAACTGCCCATCGATCAAGCGAAACTCGCCGCTCAGTCCTCGGAAATTTGTCTGTAAGACTTCATGGAGAAGTTTTACACCCACATTGGAGTTGCCCAAGTTTTCAGCTCCAATTCTCTCCACAGCTTTTGCAAGAGCCCATATTGTATCATATGCCCATAACCCAAAAATGTTCGGCTCGGATTTATCGACGCGCAGATTCTCTGCCCATCTTCCCTTGAAATCTTTGAGCTCTTTGGTTTCTTGAATGAAAGGTTTTACACCCAGAACACCTTGCATGGATTGGATAATGGAAGAATTCATAGAATCCAAGAGACTAGTCAGTTCACTTGTTATGATCCAAACATATCCTTCATTCATCATACCGGTCTCATTCGCCTTGAGAAAAAGGCGAGAGCCTAGAGCCGATGATAAATGCACGATGAAAACTCTAGTTTCCATGGTTTTCAATTTGTAGAGCTCTGCAACTATCTCATCATTGGTTGCCGAACGCGATATCACGCTTCTGTAAGGGATTCGGGCATTGGCGTATTGTAATGCGTCGGCGAGATTAGGTATGATCCCATTTCCATATTCACTGTCTTCATAGATAGGGACTACTTGCCTCCATTCGAAGGCTTCAACAATGGCAGCAATGGCTTTCACTTGAGATGAGTCACAGACTGCAGTTCGAATGAAATATGGTGTTCGATTTTGAGAGAGGAAGGGGCTCGTTGCAGAGAAGGAGAGAATAGGAATATTAGTTTTGCTACCCAATTCTGCGACGAACTCAGCTTGATCAGATGTTTGAGGACCTATGATTGCTTTTGCTTTTACATTTTTTATCAGTTCTAGAGCTGCATGGGGAAAAAAAGGGAAAAGTAAAAGCAATTCAAGGGTTAGTAACAAGATTATATTTCCACATTGGAGTGATGATTGTGATTTAAGAGTAAGGAGTCGCTCTAATATTTCCGTGAGAAAGAGTTGAGTGAAAATCTGTAATAAGAGTTAAAGAGTCATCTCTCCTTCTGTTTCTTGCTTTTGAGTGAGTGAATTGGTATTGAATACGCGGACTTATCCAAAGGTATCACTAAATTTCGGAGGCTGATTTTGTGCTTTGATTTTCTTCCTTATGTTATTTTCTTTCTTTTTTCTTATACAGTTGTTTATTTGTATTAGGAAAGGTGTTACTTCTCAACAGAATAATTGTGATTTAAGAGTAAGGAGTCGCTCTAATATTTAAAATTCAGCCTATTTCTTATTTATATTTGCACTGCAGTTATCAAGGCCGTCTAGAAAGAAGTAGAGGCCTGAGACAAAAAATTTAAATGGGGCTTCTTGATATTTAACATATTATTATAAGTAATATTTAATTAAAAATTTAATTATATATTATAAAAGAAATTATTCTAGACAATAATTTTTTTAACTTAAAAAGATCAAGAGGCCAATAATACAGAGCATTGAAAAATTTATCCATCCGGGTGAAATTAACATATTCATTCTAGTGAAATTAGCATATTCAGAAAATAAAATAGAATAAGTATACTGAGTAGGCTAAAGTGCAAATAGAGAGTGAGAAATATATTCTCTCTACTATATAATTTGAATAAAGGTAATTATTTAGACACGGGATTTTTCTTTAGCACACATGGGTTTTCAAATTTTTACTAGAAATTACCATTTTGCCCTTTCGCTTCCGCACTGTCCGGACGTGAGTTAAGACCATTTTTCCTTCATTAGGACCATCGGATCATTCGAACCATTATTCATGCATAAATTTCATTTGCCCGGACGGTCTACAATGCCACATAGTGCATTAGTTAAAAAAAACTATATAATTCCTATAGTTTTGAATAATAAAATCTCCTTTAAAACTTTAAAATTATTTTTAAGCACTGTGTATTTCCAAAATTTCTCAAATTTAATATTCAGACTAATTATGATAACCTGATAAAAATACTTTAAAACTTCAAGGTCTTTTGACACTCCCAAATATTTAAAATACAGTGTTTTACAAATAAAGGGTATTCCTCAGCTGTGCCGAAAATATACTTCCGGAAGTCCAAACGACTAACCGTAAAAACCGTTGAACTCCAAATTCAAAACTAAACAAATATGTGAAATTTAAAAACTTAGGTCTTTCAAATGATTGTTTAACTAGATTTTTTTTGTTTTGAAGAATGGACGGGATTTGGGATGGAGAAAAGATCACCTATTTTTGGTAAACAATCATTTGATAGATCTAAGTTTTCAAATTTCACATATTTGTTTAGCTTTGAATTTGTAGTTCAACGGTTTTTACGGTTTGTTATTTGGACTTCCGGAAGTTTATTTTTGGTACACCTGAGGAATACTCTTATTTGTAAAATACTGTGTTTTAAGTATTTTGGAGTGTCAAAAGACCTTAAAGTATTAAAGTATTTTTATTAGGTTATCGTAATTAGTCCAAATATTCAATTTGAGAAATTTTAGAAATACACAGTGCTTAAAAATAACTTTAAGGAAATTTTATTAATCAAAACTATAGGAATTATATAATTTTTTTTTTTGCTAATTCACTATTTAAGCCCACCCATGGCTAGAGGGGCCTTCTTCATCCGAGGGCCTAAGGCGACCGCCGTTCTTGCCCAAAGATGAAGACGGCCCTGGCACATATGATAAGTACCGACCCAATATGGCTAATATATCTTGTATCCAGAGAATATTTTTTTCCTGATTCCTTTACAACTAAAAATTGGGTAATTAAATCTTAAAGATAGATATAGCAAAGCTGTTTTTACTTGCAGGAACAGGGGTTTAAATATCGGCCGATACGTATCGTATCGGCCGATATATATCGGTTTTGGGCATGTGAATATCGGCCGATATGTATCGTATCGGCCGATATTCACAATATCGGCCTTGATATCGGCCGTATTATATCGGCCCGATATCAAAATATCGGCCGATATCGGCCGATATTTAAAAAAACAAAGAAGAAAGAGAAAATTATCGGCCGATATATCGGCCGATAGCGATATATCGGTCGACATATCGTATCGGCCGATATATCGGCCGATACCGATTTTTAAACCCCTGTGCAGGAATATTACAACAATCACAGAGTTTTTCTGGAAAAGATTTTCCACATTTTAATTGATAATTCACTTAGGGGACTTTGGCAGAAAGTCATAGGCTCCCAACTTTTTTTCTTAATACGAAAAGAGTCTTGTTACTCTTTAGATATTCTGAAAAGATATCCAAGCTTTTTTATAAGTACTTTAAAAGATTACTTTTGGGTGCCAATATAGATACCGACGTTTTCTGCAAGCAGACACCGAATTTCAGATTTTAGGTGAAAATTACTATTCTGCCCTTCACGCATGAAGGAATCGATCGATTGATTCCCGAACGAGTGGAAGAAAACAGCAAAACAGATCGATCGCACGATGAAGCGATCGATCTGTTTTCGAATGAAAAAAGCAACTACCAGCGTAACAGACGATCGATCTGTTTACGAATGGTAAAATAATTATATTATTTAAATAATAAAATTTCCTTTAAAATTTTAAAGTTATTTTTTAAGCATTGTGTATTTTCAAAATTTTTCAAATTTAATATCTGGACTAATTATGATAACCTGATAAAAATACTTTAAGACTTTAAGGTCTTTTGACACTCCTAAATATTTAAAACACAGTATTTTACAAATAAGGGTATCCCTAGGGTATGTCAAAAACACATTTAGGAGTGTTAAAAGACCTTGAAGTCTTAAAGTATTTTTATCAGGTTATCGTAATTAGTCCGGATATTTAATTTGAGAAATTTTAAAAATACACAGTGCTTAAAAAATAACATTAAAGTTTTATCTTTCCTTTAAAACTTTAAAGTTATTTTTTAGGCACTATGTATTTTCAAAATTTCTGAAATTCAATATCCGGACTAATTACGATAACTTGATAAAAATATTTTAAGACTTCAAGGTCTTTTAACACTCCTAAATGTGTTTTTGACATACCCTAGAGATACTCTTATTTGTAAAATACTGTGTTTTAAATATTTAGGAGTGTCAAAAGACCTTGAAGTCTTAAAGTATTTTTATCAGGTTATCGTAATTAGTCCAGATATTAAATTTGAGAAATTTTGAAAACACAAAATGCTTAAAAAATAACTTTAAAGTTTTAAAGGAAAGATAAAATTTTAACGTTATTTTTTAAGCACAGTGTATTTTTAAAATTTCTCAAATTAAATATCCGGACTAATTACGATAACCTGATAAAAATACTTTAAGACTTCAAGGTCTTTTAACACTCCTAAATGTGTTTTTGACATATCCTAGGGATACCCTTATTTGTAAAATACTGTGTTTTAAATATTTAGGAGTGTCAAAAGACCTTGAAGTCTTAAAGTATTTTTATCAGGTTATCGTAATTAGTCCAGAAATTAATTTGAAAAATTTTGAAAACACACAATGCTTAAAAAATAACTTTAAAGTTTTAAAGGAAATTTTATTATTTAAATAATATAATTATTTTACCATTCATAAATAGATCGATCGCACGATCGTGCGATCGATCTGTTACGCTGGTAGCTGCTTTTTTCATTCGAAAACAGATCGATCGCTTCATCGTGCGATCGATCTGTTTTGCTGTTTTCTTCCACTCATTCGGAAATCAATCGATCGATTCCTTCATGCGTGAAGGGTAGAATGGTAATTTTCACCTAAAATCTGAAATTCGGTGTCTGCTGGCAGAAAACGTGGTGTCTATATGGGCACCCTTATTTTTTTTTCTCTACTTCAGCATATGCTATGCATATTTAATCTTTTATTAAGAAAAATGTTGATAGTTGGATAATTGATCTACCCAACCCAAATTCGAGCAAATTTCGAAAGTGGATCAGGCCCATAACCACAGCTTGTCAAGTCTGATTTTAAGTGTTCTGGTCGGGTCGAGGCGGGTTGGATAGTTGATCCAAAATCCAACTCAAATTTTAGCACAGAATTATCGTCACATGTTTCCTCTGGGAATGGAAGTGGCAAAGACTAGAAACCAAACCAGTACTGCTAAGAGTGAATGAGAAGGCCCAACGTACCCGCCGATGCTGCGTCGACGACGCCGCCTTTCGAATCGTTCCAATGGAGAACAAGCTTAGTAGTGTAGTTCTGCTTGTCGTAGAAGTCGGACATCGCCATGGAAATGGAATTGTTGCTCATATTTCCCAGCCAAGATCCAAAATCAAGAATTACTCCAACATCAACCACAATCTCATTGCTGAGACTGTTGTTTCGGGCCACGGCCGCAGTCGGATGGCGACCGAGGAAGCTGAGGGAGGAGAGGATGTAAATTGCGAAGAGAAGATAAGTTGGGTTATTCATTTGAGTCAAGATAGGAGAATGATACGATAGGAGAATGATACAAGGTAATGTGCAGCTTACAGAATTTCTTAAGTAGGAATCTAAGCAGATTCTTCACTTCTGATTCGTGGTAGCCAATGTTTGCCTCTTAAATGCTTCCTTTGTCTTCTCTTCACAAAATCCAAAATCCAAATTAGATGAGAATAGTCAACACATATTGTCACCAAGAAATTTCCAAGAAAGTGTCTTCTCTTTTCTCAGCAATTCCCCATTAATCCATTTTGTCAACGTGAAATATCAATAGATATTTCAAATGTTGATCAATATATAATTTTTTTAACTTTCAAAATCTTTCGGCAATTTTTTTTGCAGTTTGCAACATGGATGAAGGGATGGTAATGTATTTTAGGTTCAGAGATTCTTTAAGTCTTTTTATTTTAAAAGATATTTATTAAAATTTAAAGTGGGTCTATAAAATATGATAGAGATTAGAGAGAATGAGTAGATAAATCTTGGTCAAACCGAAGTTAGAATGGACTCCTCCGCCCTTTGTGTCTTGGAAGTTTAATGTAGATGGATCGTCCAAAGGTAAACCAGGACCGGCCGGGATTGGGGGCGCGCTAAGGAATCACATGGGTTTGACCTTTATCGCGTTTTCGGAGTCTGTTGGTATTAAAGAGTCTAATGAGGCGGAACTTCTCGGTATTAGGAGAGCTCTTTCCTTAGGGACATTTTTAGGGGGGGAGAAGTTAATTATTGAAATTGACTCGTCCAATGCGATCAAATGGGCCTTGGGTTTGAAACGCCCACCTTGGAGACTGGTCACCTTAGTGAGGGAGATTAAGGAATTATCGAAGGGCTTGGAAGTTTCCTTTTCTCAGATTAGTAGATCAGCAAATGGGGTAGCGGATTTCCTTGCTAAGAACGGGGTGGAAGGGGTGACCCGAGGCACCTTCTTTACCTCGGCCGAGTAGTTTGTTTCGGCCCATGCTTGTTGTTATTGATTGATGGGTTTTCTTTTACTTTCGTTTTGGGGTGGGGCATATTTCTCATAGGCCTCCACCCTTTTATTTTCTTCTTGTATTATATTCTTTTTATTTAATGAAAGTCTACTCTTAACCGTTTCAAAAAAAAAATCTTGAATCTTATTTTATTAATCTATTCTTATAATTTTAGGCTTTCAAAATTTTGATTAATATAAATGGGTGTTGATTATTAGTAAGGGTAGACATTTAGACACCCGACTTTTCTTTTAAGAGACATCACATTTCAAAATTTTATGCGAAATTACCATTTTGCTCCTCAATTTTGTGTAAATGAATTGTCTTTTTTAAAAAACTGAAAAGCAAAATGGTAATTTTCACACAAAATTTTAAAATGGAATGTCTCTTAAAAGAAAAATCAGATGTCTAATTGACCACCCATTAGTAATCTATCTAAAAAAATGCTGACCAGGTAAAGAACTTTTTCTTCAATATAATCAATGAATTATTTTTGCATTTTTAATGCCATAATTTGGCATAATTGCAACTCTTATCACATAAGAAGATTTGCAGGATTGGTAGTAGACTCAAGTCGTCTCTATTTAGCCTCAGAAGTCATTGGCATGGAGCCATGGACCATTAATATGAGAAGATGGGCCATTGACGATTAAGTCAATGCCCCATCTAACATTGACCCACTTTATTAATTCATTTCCCCAATCTCATCTGTAAATGCTATTTTATGTACGAGGTACAGGTTAGGGCTCAGATCTCAAAAACTAATTTAAAGAAATGGTATAATTATAAAAATACAACCCTATGAAATTCATGCTGAGTTGAGCCGAGTCATACTCAACTCAAACCCTCAACCCTAATCTAACTCAACTTTCAATCTGAGTCCAAAATTTCTACCCAACTTGACACTAACCCAAATAATCCCTGGCAAAGACTTGCCATTGCAGAGTCATAATCACAAAAGCAGATCTTCAAATATAAGCCCCGCTTGTGTTCACTAATCCAAAAGTAGAAAGGCCAATCCAAATTGGAAGAGTAAGAGAGCATTATTTTTTTCTTAATTATTTTTTGGCCTTTTTCTTTTGATTGTCACCTCATTCATTCCTAAATCCCATATATGTATATAATAGAATTATCAAAAATTATGTTATGAGTCCAAGTCTTATGAGTATGAGATAAATAAGCCAGTATAAAAAGAATTTGTCAATCTAATTACAAACATCAACTTTCCTTAAAATATATTTAGACCCAACATTGAATTTGGATCAGACCAGGTTTATCTGAAGAGAGCCCAATTTTTCCCAAAAGCCTGAATTTTATGTGATGTCAAACGTAGGAATATAAATTTTTATTAAACAACCTGTTTTGGGCCCAAAAAGACCAAGCCCAGATCAATCCAAATATATTTAAGGTTTGAAATCAGGCCAGGGCTCGTGAGCTTGGGTTGGCCCAAAACCCTTGACACCCTACTTGCTTAACTCAGACTCTTAAGTAAAACTTCTACTGAGATGGTCAAATACTACTCATACATGTTCTGTTTCGAGTCATTGGTTCATTCATTTTGTGCAAAATTCACCCATTTATATCAGATGGGTTTGGGTCAGGACTCAGGAGGCAACCCTTCTATTGGACAGATCAACGTACTCAATGATGAACACTGAGAAATTACCTTTTTACCTTTTAATATTAGATTAATTAGTCTTTATTTTGTAAATATTAGATATGTTTAATATTGTTTTTAATTTTACAGTTTATTTTGAAAAATAAAAAAAAAAGAAAATAAAAATGATGAAAAAATGGTTCAGTCAGCAATACAATCGACATCATGTTCAGCAACACATGTTTGCAAATGCAAACTAGTCAGGAAAGAAAAAAAGATAAGGAAAGAGAGAGAAGGCCCGAGCAGTTGACGAATTGGAGCAGGCGGGTATTGAGGCAGCACAGAAGAAGGAAGAGGAATGGCAATAAGAGCTTGAGGCGGTTCGAAACCAGCACGTCATAGATGTTGTTGCATTGCTTTCTGTAAAACAGGAGTTTGAAAGAGTCAAACATGAGCTAGCAATAACATCTGAAGCGAAAAGATGCGATAAAGATTGCCGAGATCAACGCTGAGAAGGTGGAGTTTCTATCTGCCGAAGTTAAACGCTTGAAAGGATCGCTAGACTCGAAGCTGGAGGCGAAGTCAAATGAGACTGCTGAGATGGTTAAGAAGGTGAATTCGGAGATTGATTTGTTGAGAGATGAACTTGAGAGAGCAAAACCTGTCGAGAGAGATAATCGGAAGAGATAAGATAAAGAAAGAGAGAGGAGGGCCAATTAACCCAGCTTACTATTCAATTCTCTTGGTTTTTGAAACTCAGTAGAAGAAGATAGAGAAGATAAGGATAAAAAAGTTTGAACCAAATAAGAAAGAAAATGAAAAGAGAGAGATAAAGAGACAAGGAGTTAGCAGATGGAAATGAGAAAAAAATGGGATAAAGAGAAGGCTTACACTTGCTATATACTATTTATGTAATATCGATTTAATTTGAATGGGTCCCTTATCTCAGCTCTTCTCCCTTCTATAAATTGATGGTTTTGGGTCCAGTGAAGGTTCAACTGGGTAAGGCATTGAAGGGGCTGAAGTTGGACGGACAGAGAAAAAAATATTTAATTTCTTTTAAGTTATTTATTTTATTTTTATGTAATGAGTTCCAAAGGGTTGTATTATTTTATATTTCAATTTTTAAATGAAATTCATGGTAGATTCTTTAGATTTATGGTGTTCTCAATTATTAAATATTATATGGTGATGATTTTTAATTTTATTTTAATTCTTTTTATGAATGTTATGAAACAAATTATTTTTAGAATTTTTCAAGGAAAAGTAGAACTCCTGTTGGGATCGGTGGGACTTGACCTTTTTTTCAGTCTAAAGTTCTTTTCAAGAACAGCTTATTTTAGATTTGGAAAATGCAAGTGTAAATCCTGTTTAAGGCTTCAATTGAAAATTTCTTATTTAATAGACGACGTAATTTTTCTAATTAGAATTTTAATAAATGATGAACTTGAATTATATTTAATAATTCTAGAATATTTCATAGTTTAGGCCATGATTTTATTTGGGATAACATCCCGCCTTTGATACTTATCTCGATTCCATTGTAAACTATGTAAATAATTTATTATTATTGTTTTTATTTCATTCTTTTATCTATTCATAAAAAAATCCTTGAAATGATTTAACTAGGTTAGAAATGTTTATTTGTTTCTTAAATTGACATTTTAAATTAGATTGAGGTCATTTAAATTCACTCGACCATTTTAATCAAAATTTCTAAATCAATGATAAAAGTGGATCTTATATTTTGTTAACTACCAAAGTTAGATAATTAATTAAATATTAGTTATCTAATTCTAGAATTTTGCTAAATTAACATTATAACTCCATGTTTTAGAAAATTATTTTCTTAGATAATATTATTTTAATGGTACCATTTTTATTTCATACATATATTTTGTGGTTTCCCTTGGGTACGACCTCGCACTTATTCACTACATTGTAATTGGTCTGTGTGCTTGCGAGTTAAATTAAAATCAAACCACCCAACTCACCAATTCTTTTTTTTCTTTCATTGTCTAGTTTGAGTTTAGTTGGCAAGATTGCTCAGAAACTACCAAGCCGTCCATAACTCATTTATTTTAAACCTCAACTCAAACCAACCCATTTATTTGAAGGATTTAGATCGTGTCAACTATTTATAAAACAGGTCAATGTGACTCAACTCAAACCTTTTTTTTTATACACAAATTCATCTAAAATGCCCGGATATCCAATAGACCTTTGCACCAAGAAAGAGAATAGGATACATAAATGGTACAAGATACAACTTGTAGCCATTGGTTTAACCCACTCTCCTAGAGTATTGAGTCAATAAACTCATATGAGTTATTCATAGTGACTAGAAAAAAAAAAAAATCACACCCACCCAGCCTTAATGCTGTGCAAACTGCAAAGTGAATAAATCTTACAGCCACCCCTAGTGGTGGCAACTGGTCAAGTCAGGTCAGCTGGCGGTCAGGTCGGGTTTACGTCAAGTTGGTTATACATAATAAAAGATTTTCTATCTGATCCGACTCCATTTTCTTATTACTAACCTTACTCGACCTAAATATCTATAAAAAAATAGTAATTAAAAAATAAGATGAAATTCTATTTTTAATAGAAATGAAAGATAAAAAGGATTTCTCTTTCATGTAGAGCCATTCAGGCTATAAAAAATAGAGATAATGGATAAATTTTTTGAACTTGGGACGGGGTATATGGGCTAAAACCAATGCCTCGATTAAAAAAAAAAAAACAGAGTGCTTAAATGGGTGTTTTTCAATTGAGTTGGGTTCGGTTTGGGTTGGGACGCCTCTACCCAACCTGACTCGGATTTATTTTGGGTTTGAATAAATGGGGCCAATTTAGAATTTTTTTGAGTTATGCATGACCCAAACTCAGAATTTTTTTTTTAACTTGAGTGGATTCGCAAAAAGACGGAATAATAATTTGGCACTTATAGTGATTTCTGTCTACTTTTTCATAGAAATTACATGATTATCATATTACAGTGGTAGAACATGTTTAACATATGCTGAAACAGAAAAACAGAGACCCTACTAGTTAGCAATCTTAAGGCTTAAGGACCAGCAAAATTGTTGATTTGATGATACCATTTCTAATGATCCAGATGATCCAAATAGTTGTCCAGAGCTGTTCTGCATCAGAGCACACATTATCTTGCAACATTTGTTGTAACATCAACAAGCTTCTTCACCACATCTCTCATAGAAGGTCTGTCAGCTGCTTCTTTTGCAGTACATGTCAAGGCCATCAAGAGTACTTTGCTTGCTTCTTCCATGATAGTTGAGTCAATGAATTCATGCCTGAGACTTGGATCTGCAACCTTGCCGATATCCTCACCATCATCCGAAGTGGACTTCACCCAACTCACTATATCCATGCTGTCAGGAAAAGAAGGATCCAAAGCTCTCTTTCCGGTTATCAGTTCAAGGACAACAACTCCATAACTGTAGACATCCGATTCCTTACTTTTTCTGGTTGAAAATGCTGTCTCTGTTTCAAGACATGAAAAACCAAGTTAAAATGAAGTTTGAGTCAAAAGGGAACTTTATATTTCGTTCCTTTACTATGAATATCTACTGGTTGCAAATATATTCACTTCAAAAGGATTTTTGGGTTTTGGACAATGGCTTATGTTTCTTCTTACTTGTTTTTTTAAAGATAGTGACATGACTCGAAACTCAAACCCACAAGTTAAACCTTTGCAACAATGACACTTGTGCTACAGGTTCTCGTCAATGATTTCTACAGTCTGTGATGCTTCATTCATGGAAACATTCAAAAGTTTCCTGGAGATACCGTAGTAGTTTAAACATTTGTCAGGCATGCATATCCCACCCACGCGAATTGAACCAGGGAAACAACAATCACCATCATCATTATAGCCTTTAGTCCCATTTATCTGGGGTTCGCTTTCTAATTTCTTCTCTTCCATTCAATCCCATTAAAAATCATATCCTCTCCCATTGGGAAAATAATAATGACGACAAAAAAATTTAACATAGTTACACCACTAAAGGGAGGTAGAGATAATGGGGACGTATGTTTCTCACAGAAGAGGAAGGCCCCAGAACATTTCTACCCTAGGAACTCCCTCATCTGACCTTTAGTGTTTTGTGTTAAAGCCATAACCTGGTTTTTGATAATGGATTCATTTAGGCTTTTACTTTAAATAGATCAACATGGAGATTATCATGACTTCAATGAATGCACTCAAATATACCTAAACCAGCCATTAGTTATTCTCTCTGCAGAATGATTAGCCAGGGATGTGCAGAAATGTAGATTCATTAGAAGGATTATCCTTCCCTGACTTCTCTGCAACTATGAAGACAAAAAATGCAGGGTCCCGTCTTTAATGAATGAGAAATATAGCTGATCCCACCTAATGCGGTTTCTTTAAAATTTCTATTCAACATGCGAGGGAAATAAGATAACCATTTTTCCAGCAAAATTCTAAACTTCATGCAATTATCAGATCCAACCAAACCTAGAAAATATTTAACATGAACCATATTCCATATTTTCAAAATTAAGATAGTATCAGAAAAGGAAAAGTAAATCAAGCCCATACCTGGCGACATGTACCCAACAGTACCCATGACCACATTGGACTGTGCAGAAGCTGAAGACTGATCCATTAGTTTTGCTATACCAAAATCAGAGATATGAGGCTCCATCTCCAAGTCCAGAAGTATGTTCTTCGGTTTGATATCACGGTGCACAATTGCCGGATTACAGTCATAGTGAAGATATGCCAATCCTTGAGCTGTTCCAAGTGCTATGTTACGACGCGCACACCAATTTAAAACAGGCACCGGACTAATCTCATGTAGAATGTCATGAAGGCTCCCATGTTCCATGTACTCATACAAAATCAATCCATAATCCTTTCTCACCCAGAAGTCCTCCAATTTCACCAAATTCCTGTGCCTGATCTTTCCAACAGTCTCAATTTCTCTAATCATGCTTGTATTTGCTCCCTTGTTTCCTACAAAAACCAGCTTCTTTACGGCGTAGACCTTTTCAGGACTCAGTTGAGCCCTGTAAATGGTTCCATGGGCTCCTCTTCCTATTACATATTTATCGCTCAGATTCTCAGTTGCTTCCATTACCTTGTTGAGGACAACAGTGGAACCTTCAAGAAAATGCATTTCCTCTTTAGCGGGTGCTCTTCGGCATATAAGAAGTACATAACTCAACGTGAGAAGCACAAGAATGCAAAAAAGTGATGACCCAAGAGCTATCATTGCAATTGCAATCCGGCTGAGGCCTTTGCGGCATCCCAAATGATGGCGACAAGGATTGAGTATACTAGTTCCAACACACGATGAGTTGTTCGGCTGACATGGGATACAAAGGCCAGGGTTGCCCAAAAAAGAACTCGGAAAAGCATTCAGAAACTTCAGCCACTGGTTTGGTATCGGGCCTGTAAACTGGTTGTAAGAAACATTCACTTCAAGCAACGAATGGAGGTCACCCAGCGGCGTTAAACTTCCTGTCAGATTATTGAGTGATAAATCCAAGCTCAGCAGCATATTTAAATTCCCTAATACTGGAGGAATGTCACCACTTAATCCATTGTCTCTGAGATTCAAGGCAATGGCCAGGTTTTGCAACTCCCCCAATGAAGGAGGGATGCTACCTCCAAGCAAATTCCCCCCAAGTTTCACGTCTAAAAGTTTGCGCAACTCCGATAAGAAACTTGGTATTCCTCCAATAAGTCGGTTCTCTTGCAATACCAAATGGGCGAGTTCTGTCAAGTTCTTTATGCTCGACGGGATTGAACCATTCAATGAATTGAAACTCAGATCAAGCGAAAACAATCTGCTGCACTGAGCAAGTTGAGGAGGAATCGAGCCCTGTAAATGGTTGTGAGAAAGATTCAAAGCCCCAAGATTCGCTAGATTTCCTAGTTCTTCAGTTATGCTGCCACTGAGCTTGTTCTGTGATAAGTTAATTGAAGTGAGATTCTTACACTTTCCAAGGCTCGATGGGATGGATCCACTTATATTGGTTCCTTTTATCTCCAAGTACAGGAAGTTTGGGTTTTCGGCAAATTCTGGGAGAGAACCTGTAAGATTGTTACTACTAAGTATCAACCGCCTCAAACTCAAACAATTTCCTATCTTGGAAGGTATGCCCCCTGAAAGTAGATTACAACCCAAAGTCAAAAATTGTAGCTGCTTTCCGGAGCAGAGGTTAGGTGGAATCTCACCAGTGAATTGATTGTTAGTCAAATCAACTACCTCTAAACTACTCTTAATCCCCAAACTTTGAGGTATGATGCCCGAAAATCTGTTGTTGAAAAGAGTAATGTTCTTTAGTTGTCTGAGTTTGGTTATGTCATTTGGGATCTCACCTGAGAGATTGTTGTTATAAAGAATGAGATTTTCAAGTGTTCGGATTTTCCAAATTCCTCCAGGCACCTTTCCATCCAAACGGTTTGAATACAACAAAAGGCTCTGCAACTTACTCAACATGCCAAACTCATTTGGAATATGACCCTGCAGATGGTTTTCATAAGCATGGAAACTAGTCAAGGACCTACATTTCCCAATTTCAGGTGGGATTTGACCTGAGAGATGGTTATGTGCAAGGTAGAGAAACTTAAGCTCTTTCAACAGCCCAAATGAAGACGGAATCCAACCCGTCAAGCTATTGTTTAAGGCCGCAAAAGTAGTCAAACCGCTGCAATTCCCCAATCCCGGCGGGATATCACCGACCAAACCATTGTGAGAAAACACCAACTCCTTCAAATTCTTGCAATTATGCAAACCCAGCGGAATTCTTCCAACTAGACTGTTCTTACTGACATCAAATTCAACGAGATTTTCTAAAAAACTCAAACTCTCCGGCAAAACCCCTGAAATTTGATTGTCATTTAGATAAAATTCTTCCAACATAGAGCATTTCCCAATCGAATCTGGTAACTTCCCCGACAAGCGATTACTGTACAACCACAAAGCTGTAATCCTACTCAAGTTCCCCACACTCGCTGGGACCGACCCAGAAAGTGAATTTTCGTTGAGGTAAACCTCTACCAGATTCCGAATCTGGAACAGAGATTCTGGAATCTCCCCTTCGATGGAGTTCTCAAACAGTGATAAATACTCCAATTTCTGCAGATTTTTCAGGTTATCAGGTAATATTCCCGCCAAACTGTTCTGAGACAGATCAAGGTAGTTGAGTAAAGTACAGTTTCCCAGTTCCAGTGGGATTTGACCGGAGAGATTGTTGACGCCAAGATCAATCTTCTGCAGAAACCTCAGTCGTCCAATTTCCGGACCGAGAAAACCCGATACGTTGGACTCAGCTAAGTTAAGGGAAATTACGTTCTGGGTATCGTCGCAACGGATTCCTTTCCACTTGCATGGATTTGGGTCCGACGAATTCCAGCTCAATTCAACGGACGTTGGGAGGATGAGATTTTGTGACAGTAAAAGGAGGGTTTTACCATCGGGAGTTAAAGACGAGACGTATCTGACTGGCAGAAGATAAGAAAGGAAGATGAGAAGAAGAGTTGCAGCCATTGTTGGAAAGGAAGAATCTTTTTTACCTTTTGGAGCGTTTGTATTCGGATTCGGAGCTTGTGAAGTTGCAGACTTGCAGCTGGTTTCTTTTTTTCCCGGTGTTTTGATGAAGAAGAAGAAGAAGTGAAAGACACTGCAATTTGTAATTAATATTTATATAGTTTTTGTACTGTTTGATGCCAAATTTGAAAATTCTGGTGTTAGAGGGTAATGTTCACACTTCACACTCTTTTCTTTTCTTGAGGTCATATTTAACTTTTGAAGGAAAGGAAGAGGGAGGATGAGTTATTCTTTTTATAGTTGATTTATTTATTTACTTACACATTTTGCCATTTAAATATTTTTTAATATATTAAAGTACAAATATTTTTACATATTCAAGGCACTAAACATTAATTTTTCAATTACATTTTTATACTTCTAATTATTCTTAAGTAGTTAAAAAACACTTTAAGAACTACAAGTTATCTTCATTGTTAGATTCATTTTCATTATTATTAAAATAATTAAATAAGCTCTTAAATTTATAATATTTAAATTATTTATTATCTACTGAAAACATCATCAATTATCATATAAAAAATGGTTCACAAATTTTCTTGTTCCCATGTAGTTCATTGACTTCATTCACTTTTGAATGAAGCAAAGAGAGAGAATGAGTGACTCCTTTTGACTACTTTGCTTTCTCTGTTTGGCACTAAAACATTCTAACCTTTTCTCTTATTTTATAATATTTTATTAAGGTGGATTTTTGGTGGGGTGGACTATTTTATTTGATGTTACGTGCCCCTTTGTAAATTGATTTTTCCATCCAATATCAACTTCTCTTTATTATAGCGGTCAAAGTCAATGTTCGTGAGGTGTACAGTTATATAGAATGGAGCTTAAATCTAGATTAGCGATTTTTTACGCACATTTTATCTAACCTGACACGAGTTTTACTATATTATCTATTTTGTCTTTTGAAAATCCTTTGAAAATGCTAACTTATTTACTTAATTTAATTATTCAATTTAATATCTTTGACATGAAAGAATAGAATCGAATCATTTCGGGTTGTGAAATATCAAAAAATCCCATGTTTAAGATAAATGTTTTAGAGTAATGATATTTATATGAAATCTATTACTAACGGTACACCAGATGATGAGTTACTTTAGCATTACTCCGAGTCCCAATAAATTAGGATAAATGTATTTGAAAATATATGAATAAGATAGATATTTTACCTTTAGGTAAGTTTTTTAATTCAATAATTTTGATACTTAAAATCTAATTATGATTAGTTATTACCCACGACATTATAGCGATCAAATATTTTAATACGTCATCCAACCTTATCTACCTCAACATTAAAGTTTTCTCTCAATTAGGGGAGCACTTACACACACCCAGATTTCCTGCCTCTCCGAAATCGGATTTTCGGGTGAAATTACGATTTTACCCCCGCGTTTCCATTCATTCGAATGAATGCCTAGTTGATTTTGGCATTCATTCGAATGAATCCTCAAGTGTATTTTCAATTCATTCGAATGAATGGGCTGAACAGTAACACGGAATACTCTTCAACCCCATTCATTCGAATAAATAGTAATAAGATGACACCGTTTCCATCCATTCATTCGAATGAACCGATGAACATTCCGTTCATTCGTTCATTCGAATGAACACGAATGACCGTTCTCATTCGAATGATTCATCATGAATCATTCAAATGATTCATGAATTATAGTACATACCGTTCTCATTTGAATGATTCACGAATTACAGTATACAGTATACAGTTATTTAAATTCTTTTAAAATTTTAAACTTATTTTTTAAGCACTGTTTATTTCCAAAATTTTTCAAATTGAATATCTAAACTAATTAAAATAACCTGAACAAAATACTTTAAGACTTTAAGGTATTTTGACACTCCTAAATATTTAAAACACAGTATTTTACAAATAAGGATATCCCTAGGCTGTGTCAAAAACATATTTAGGGGTGTCAAAAGACCTTGAAATCTTAAAGTATTTTGATCAGGTTATTTTAATTAGTTTAGATATTCAATTTGAAAATTTTTGGAAATACACAGTGCTTAAAAATAACTGTCTATATTTTAAAACATAGACTATTATTTTTTAAGCACTGTATACTGTATACTGTATACTGTAAAATAACTGTATTCTTAAATTTTAAAAGAATTTAAATAACTGTATACTGTATACTGTATACTGTAATTCGTGAATCATTCAAATGAGAACGGTATGTACTATAATTCATGAATCATTTGAATAATTCATGATGAATCATTCGAATGAGAACGGTCATTCGTGTTCATTCGAATGAACGAATGAACGGATCGTTCATCCATTCATTCGAATGAACGGTCGGTTCATTCGAATGAATGGATGGAAACTGTGTCATTTTATTACTATTCATTCGAATGAATCATCCGTTCATTCGAATGAATGAGGCTGAACAGTGTTCCGTGTTACTGTTTAGCTCATTCATTCAAATGAATTGAAAATACACTTGAGGATTCATTCAAATGAATGCCAAAATCAGCTGGGCATTCATTTGAATGAATGGAAATACGGAGGTAAAATCGTAATTTCACCCGAAAATCTGATTTCGGGTGTGTAGAGACAGAAAATCTGGGTGTGTGTAAGTGCTCCCTCAATTAGTATGCAAACAAATAGGTTGACATCACTGAATAAAGGAATATATTATTAATTTTTATTATCTTTTAAAACTATAACATAAACCATTGGAGAAAAAAATGAAACATTTGATTCAAATGCTATTCATTGTTCTAAATTCTAGGTATTTTATCCATACAGGGTGTAGTTTTACTGTTTACCTCCCATCTCATAAAATGAATTCGAGTTTCTAATTTCAAAAAAAAGTTCTAAATTTTTCATCACTCATTTAAAAAAAATAATGTGATAATCATATTAAAGACTTTCTCCAAAGTACTCCGTCAGAGTATCATAAAGAAGGTGACTCTTTTAAAAAAAAGTGATAGAACGTCGGATTCCTTTGTCTTCATTTGCTTGGTAGTGTGCAATGTGAACTGTTAAGTGTGAAATCGGTTCTGTGCTGCCACTGCTCACCGCGTGAGGACAGATGTTATCACTGCTTTTGTCTGTGGCTATTAATGGGAGAATTTTTAAAAAAATTAAAAAATTATAATTATCAATGTGAAATTAATTTATGTAAAAAATAAATTCGAAAGAGTTGGATCCAAAATCCTTCAATTTAAATATACTAAATTTTTAAGAATAGACCTTTCAAATTTTAAATCAATGCAATCTTTGATTTGGATTAATTGGGCCAACTTTAGTCCTTAAATCGGCCAGGTTTGAAGTGAAGGAAACCCACCAAACTATTTATTAGACTAGTGAGACTCTCAAACAAAATTTCTTATTATAAGCTCCACATAATTAGATTTGTTCGATAGTCAATTCCATAGATATTAAAATTAGTTATTTAAGTTGTCATTTTATAAACTTTAATAAATATACTTAATTAAATTTTAAAGATTTAAAATCATTAAATAAAATAATTGAATATGGATGAAACTCTATATAGATCCTATTTATATCATTATATGCACCTCTTTTTAAACCATTCGATTTCCCATATTTCATTGTTACTTGTCTCGACTCTCGTGAGGACAGCAAAAACTGAGGAAGCAATCAATGCAGGAGTCCTGCTTGCATTTAGTCCTCATTTAAAATTAGTAGGTTATCATCAATGCTAGTATTCCAAGGCAATGGTGGGTCGGCCTTCTTTTAATCGATCTACCAAAACTTTTAAATATTAACAATGCAGAAAACAGTGGTGGTAAATCTCACCTGATATTGATGGGTTTTTAAAAAATAAAAAATAAAAAATAAAAAATGATAAATTTATCAGTCGAGATTTATACCTGTGGTAGAGAGCATGTCAATTCTCCAGGAGCTTGCTTTAATGTTGGGCTGCACATGGTCTGACCCTTGACATTGGGTCTTGTCAAAATCAAAGTCGATTGTGGTCAATTACCTAATCACTAAAATAAGTTTTCAAAAGTAATCAGATTTGGACTCTCCTATTTTTAAATAGAAATAAGACAGAAGTACTAGCTATTGAGAGAATTGAAAGGCTTGTTTTGGGGGTTTCCATTTGTATTAAATGGGCCATTCAGACTTCAGTTAATTATCAGCATTCATTGATTCTAAAGTATTGGATTATCAGATAAATGTATTAATTGGGATATGACCAATTAATTGTAGGTCCTGTTAAATTCGTACTTTGTATATCACTTTTTAGAATGGCTAATATCAGTATCCGGTTTCCACAACTCGTTCCGTTAACAGTTCTTAAAATCAAGGTCAGGAGACTCAGAACCAGGCTTTGCCAATATGGAGTCGGGTTAATCAAGAAACTCAATTGGTCAATTAGGTGAGTTTATTTAATTTTTTAGATTTTTTTTATCTAGACTCAATCAAATACTAGATTAGATCAACTGAGCCAACTCAATTAAATAATCTAATTTAATTTTATATAAATATTTTTTATTAAATCTAATACAGATTTGATATGATATAAATTTATCTTTTTTTGTTGAACGTTGGGCCACTTTTTTATTTTTTTTTATTTTTCACAGACTCGATTCCAACCTAATCCCCCAAGTGGAGGTAGGTATAAATCCAATGACATCGCTATTGTGGCCACTGACCAAACTGTAAGCATGTTAATGTCAACAGGATCTATCACATTATTTTAAAACAAAAACGCACATTTTAATATTTAATTTAAAATAAAAAATAGATGCTATAAAATGTGACAGTGGGTCAATAAATCAAATATATTTTATTTAAAATAATCAAAATATATTTTGAAATATGAAATAGTGAGTTGATATGTTTCGTCGTATAGAATACAAAATTATAAAGTATCTCAAAATCAAGAATTAAGACGAAAGTCGTAATCATCCAACAAACTAAACTTAATGGCCAAGAATGACCATAAATACGAAATTTTAGTTGTTAGATACTCTACCAATAGACATCAACACAGTGACAAACATCATCATTAAAGTTAAAATTCAACCTAAGCCAACTATTTGAAATTCGATTTTTTCATACAATGCTATCATAAACCATAGATTCAATTACTCCACCACACATTGCAATTTCTTTATCCCTTCCCTCTAAATTTTCAAAATTCTATCCATCTTTGTACATGTAACTTGCAACAACCCAAACCCACACAACTTTAGCTTAGTCACTCTTGATTTGTCCTCTATTAAAGTTAATCTTAAATTGTTCCAAATGTAACATATATTTATATTTATAATATGAATATCCCCATCCTATATTAAAGATAAAACCAATCCAACATATACACAAAACCACCCACAAACCTCATAATCACGTGAGTTTGAAAAAAGTTAAACTCAAGACCTCTACTTAAATCCTAGAAGCTTAAAACAACATTCATAATTAATCCACTCATACAAACCTAATATGCATCTCCTTTACCCAAACTTTGTATCTGTCTTACTATATTGTATATCAAAATCCAATCTCTTTTTGGATAAAAGTAAGAACTTGTCGAGTCAATAACGCGGCCCAGTTTTTAGAATTTTTAACTTAATCAACTCAAAATCCTATGGAATCAAGCCAACAAACAACTCGCCCGTGTTTTTTTAACTTTTAACAATGATCAATACATAGCATGTCACGTGATTTCTTCAACTTTCACCATGAAGCCCCATCACAGGAACCTTGTGAACGATATTGACTAAATTTTGAAATTTTGGCGAATATTTATCAGATTAAAGGAAACAACGTATAAACTAATAAGTTCTATCAGAAACATCTAAAGACCGACATCACCAGAATAAGCCCAAATTTCAACCAAAATATCACAAGGTATCGGTTTTTTTGTTTGTTTTTTTTTTTTTTTTTAAATATCAACTGACATAAGTAAAAACAGCCAAACATTTAGCTGAATACTTTCAAGGTCAGACCAACCCATTTACTGAATAGCTCAAGCACTTGCCCCAAATCCAATCAGTCCGTTCACAGTCGGGTTTGGGCCAGACAGCTAAATCCATCAAGAGATTTCTTTGCAAGTAGACTGTCCATCACTGCCTCGGCCTACTTGATTCCGTGTCCTAATTGGCCTCCCATAGATGGGTAAAAAACTTCAAATGCTGCGAAAAGGCCGTTCTCTTTTTCATTTTTCTAATTTTAGTAGAAGGGGGAAGTGGTTCCAACTTTGAAATCCAATCATATGGCGAGATCAAGAAATTCACTAGCATATTTATTAGTACACAAGTTAGTCATGCATGCAAAAGAGGTGGAGGCAGGCACAACCATGACTCTGATGGAAAGGGCTACGACTTGAGCCCACCATGATTGGCTACATACTTCAAAACATAGAAACTGCTTTCATCGGGCGGCTGGTTATCCTTTTGCCTGGAGTAGAATAACAGTAAATAGTAAACAATATTTAATGATGTAGCAGAAGGTTTTGCCGCCTCCAAACTCGCACTGTTCCAAGGGCATGCCTTCTTCACCTGTAAACAAATTCTGAATACAAAACACACCAGCAAAATATTCGCAACATTTGGCTGATGCATGCAGCGGGCCTGAAGGTTAAAACATCATAATCAGTTCTACACTAAAATGATGGAATATATGTAGATGGATTGATGAACTGCTGCAGCTGCATTTCACATGACTTCCAATATTTTCGCAGACTGGACAGGTTAGGTCAGATACAATGTTCCTTTTGCCATTATTTATTGTTTGATAGCAAATGTCGATTGGGGTAGCAATGTGCATTCACTAACTGCACTGCACCAAACAAAATCTGATAACCATCCATTCTGCCAGAATATTTTTAATCGATTGCAGTTCTCTGTACAACCAAATGCACATGGATTCGGCACGAGAGATGGTGCAGTGATGGTAATGCGCTTATGACAATATTCCAGGCCTCGCTGTCATATCATGGCATGACATGGATGGACAATCCTCTCACATGACATGGAATGAAAGTTAACTGACAAAAAAAATGGAATGGAGAAATGTCTATAGAAGCATCATCCCTAGTTTCAGAATGCACAGGATGAAAAAGTTGATATCCCTACATATGAGTCCACAAAGCCATGTGCTTAATGCATATTCCTCTCTATACCTATATGTAGAACAAATGGTGATCTGCCCATTCGAGTTGCCTGAAGCTAATGCAAAATATTAAACAAGAGATAGCAGTGTCAACCCCATGGAAACATGAAAATGGCACTCATGATTATCATGTGCATAAACACAAGCAGATATGCTAATGACAACTTATGCCATGAAATGCAATGGCATGATGCCCATCATGTCTATCTTCAATGAGGTGCACAAAGAGCAGAATACGTCCCTTCCAGCTACTGGTAAGTTGGAGGAGCTCCATTGGTCTCTGGTGCTGCAACAACCCCTGGAACAACTCCATTGCTTCCATCTTTCCTTCTCCCAAATGGGTTCTTCGAAAATGTTCAAGTAGTCAAGGACATAAACAGAGAAAATAATGATATGTTGTAACAGATTATTTATTCGAACAAGGCATGAATCCTTGTCCGCACTGTTCCCTAATCTGAAAAAGATACTTGATACCAGTAGTCCAGTATCGGATCCCTACATTCATATACTCCTGCCTCTCAGTTAATGACTTCAAAACTGATATAATATCTTGGACATGAATATGCTGTTGGTCTCACCCATATATAGAAGATTCTTTTAAAATCAAAAGCCTAAGAAACTCATTGATCCATAACTTATGCAAGTATACAAACTTCGGTTCATATGTATAAAAGAACACATGAACTTTTAACTCGACTACAATATTATCATTTTTTAAAGGTAACTACAATATTAACTTTTTTTAGAAAAGGAATACTGCAATTATTATTATCATAAGTTCATGGGAATATCTGTATAATTATATTAATAGCAAGTACCATAACATACAAACTCTAAATGGCTGCAAGAGAGAGAAAATCAAAGAATGTTAACTGATACAGTTTGGTGTGGGCTTGGAGGACCAGAAACAGCTATGTTCAAATAAACAGAGTGTTCAAAATGGAGGTATTAAGGGGGCATCCAGTGAAGACTTTGAATGCACTTTGAAGAACATGATATGTTATGCAATGAAGAAGACCTAGTCCAGAAAAGAAATGGGCAGCAAATTCATATTCATAAAGCTAAATTCCTATAGATGGATAGGGTTTGCTTGAAATACAAAAGGAAATACAAAAGAACATACACAGTTGGAAGTGCTTCTCTACCAAAAGCTTATAGGTTTGAGTCATGTCACCATCTAAAAAGAAAAAAGAAAACATACCTTGGGGAACTTTGGTTTAGGGAGTTTGTGGGTACTTCTAATTCAGATTTACATGGAGCATAGCTAAAGTCTTTGATAAACCCTAGATTATTTTGTTGTCATTTATAGTAAATATGATTTAGTCACCATTTTCATATAAGGAAGGGGAAACTGCGCTTAAAAGATGATTTTGAAATACTTTAAAGTACCGCATAACAGATAAATAAGGTCTTATAAATTAATAATAAATCAACCAGAAGCATCAGATAGAAGCAATGGAAATGGGTGTCAGACACAGCTTTGGATAATGGAATATCATTTCGATGCAGAGGCCTACTGCATCCAACTTCTTGGTGGATAGAACATTATGTTCAAAAAAATTAATTAAAAACTAATAAATAGTACCTCATTGAGGTACGAAATAACTTTTGGTCGTTGATTCATGAAATCAATTGAAATTTGAAAGAGGTGATAAACACCGACTTTTATTTTTGTAAGGGGGAATAGTTGCAAAACTAATACCAATGAGTGGGTCATGGCTTAACAAATCCACAGAAATAGTTATGAAACACCCAACAGTTAATTTGTTCAGCCACAAAGACTCATTACTAGATTAAGTAGATATTTTGGGTAGTTTGTGCAAGAAAACACAAAACCAAAAGAAAGCCTGCCTACCACAAAAGAGAAGGAAAGCGGGGGAGGAATTGCCACAAGGTATAGATCTATTAAATTCCAAGTCTGTTGCCCTGTATAAATTTCTCACCAAAAACATCATCATCAATGACAAGTTAATAAAAGGATATTGTATTCGCATGCCACCACGTCCAGAACTAGGGATAACAGCACCCTGAAGGTTTTGGTGCACAGTTGTGGCACTATTCACATCCTGCACAGAAGTCCCACACCACACATAAATTCAAATGTTGGTGAATGAACTGAGCTTTTTCTTTTTTGGGAATGATAATGAATTGAGCATTTTATGATATACATTTTCAGTTCATTTGCATGAAGGCAAGATCTGGTTACTCACTTCAAACTCAATGAAGCAAACAGTATTTCTTTCATGCCGCAGAATCTTCATTTGTTTATAACCTGGTTGCCTGCAAATCATGATAATAAAACAGAAGCAATTAACAAGTGTAAATTGTAAAGAAACTTGTAGTTCCAAATCCATATGGAAATGATTCATACGTGCTAAAGAGACCCCTCAGCTCCTCCTCGATTACATTTTCACCAAGATTGCCGATAAATAGTGTATTGCAAGGAGGATTATCCTTTGCATTCTGCAGAAAAGAAGAAGGCATATCTTTTCACTAAATTGAACAAAACAAGAGAGATTTATGGAATATGCATCTTTAGGAAGGAAAGAGCAACAAGGAACAATATCAATATGTGTAGTAAACTTTATTTCACTGCATGATGATCTCAAAGTTCTATTGTAAATGTGTAATCATCATCGTCATCCTCAAAGCCCCTTATCCCATTGGGTCTGACACTTTTTTTTCTTTTTTTTAATGGTGGGCTAACACTCATTTTTGGATTTGACAAATTGTTTCCATAAGACAATTGTTTATCTAATGCCCAACTTGAACCTGCAATCTCTCTAAAATAGCAAAAGATGAGCACCTACAATGCCTTGTATGGCATGTTGTCAAACAGCAAATAGTTACAAAGATGATTTCTGCCTACTCCTATATATGGTATCCTGAACGAACATTTAGATCCTATTCCATTTTGACAATAAATAGAAGCATTAAAGAATTATTTTAAAAAAAAAAAAAAAATATTGACTAAAATGAAAAGAGGTCATCTTCATCTTCCCATCTATACAAGATCTGCTTTTTTAGTTCTACTTTTCCACTTACCCCGTCAAATTGAATAATGACTTAACAAAAGAAACAGCCACTTGTTTGATGATCCTTACAATAATCAATTATTATGAAGTTAACTAAAAATCATAGCTTCTCTACCTACATGAAAAATGGGATTTACCTCTCTGATATCTTAACAATAATTTGAAGCATCATAAGTTTGAAATCAGTAACATGAATGACTTAATTTCGGCTATAAATTTTGATGGGAATTTTTCCTATAAATTCCAATTGGATCTATAAATTTGCTTGTTTCCTATATAAAATGAATTTTGATGGGAATTTTTCCACGAAAATAACTCAGAAGAAATTTCTTTTCTAATTGAAAATTTTTCCCATGGATGCTTATCACCATCACCCACGTATCAAAAAACAAAACATTTCATCAATGGGTTAGGTACATTTTGCATCAACCCACCAAAGATCGGTTGGTTTGTACCAACACATTTTAAACAGAATGGCATGAGTTCAAGTTAAGAAGAACACCAATCAATTGGTCCAATCAATTTAATATATAGCTTCCATCACCCATGAATTGGAACATATCATACAGACCAGTCGGTAGACGGATTTCGTTGGATATCAATAGGGTAGATCAACCATTTAAGAGAAGGGTAAAGGCACGTGGAATCAATTTATTTATAGATGAGTCGGGTCAAATCAACCTATTTAATAAATGGGTCAAGCCAAGTAAGCCACGAGTTGGGAAGACATGCTCAGTCTATTGAAAATGGCCTTGCAAGGTCATGACCTTTAGGGCATGTTTGTTTGCACAAATTTTCCTAAGAATTTGAATTTTCCCAAAGCCAAATTTTCCTAGGGAAACAGAACATTTTCCGTTCAAGACTCACGGAGAAATACTTTCTAAGGAGAATTTATGAACCACCTTCAACGGCTTAAACAAAAGTCAAACCCATCTTAAGCACCATTTTCATACATCCACCCAACTTGACCCATTTATTAAACAGGTTGACTCAACCCAACCAAAATAAATTGACCCAACTCAACTCTTTTATTAAATGGATCAACTGACCTGAATGAGCTAGCCCAACAAAGCTTGTAAATGAAATTGGTTAACACAACAAGGAAGTATAACATCAATTTGTTACACTTAGCATCAGCACATACAACTAAATCAAGTGCTTCCCGATAAACTAGATTGGTTTTAAGTTGTACCAGCAAACAGCAGTAGTAGTTACAGTAGAAGAAAAATATCATACATCCTGCAATCCACGCATCATGTGTGAAAAAAAAAAATAACATAAACAATAAAGTAAAACGTCCAAAAATACAACACAATTAACAGTATCATATGGTCACCACCTGGACAGGAGCATAGCCAGTGTGAGCAGGCACAGGAGCAGGAGCAGGCAAGGGTACTTGCTGAACTGGATAGGCAGCATATGGAGCAGGTGGAGCCATATACCTAAATTGAGAACGCATTCAAGAAACTTTATTCAGATAAAAATAATTAGTCAGCACATTCAGCATCTGATCAAAGCTTTGTAATAGAGATATATTATTATGCCATCCTTGACCAATATAAACATGTTTGCACTTTGAATTGCAATATAGATCAAAAACCACCTTTTAATGAACCAAGCAGCTCAATTGGTAAAACCTTCACAAAGGAGATCTCACCAACACACTTCATAGATCCCTTTTTCTCTTTGAAAGTGGTTCATGCCGCCAAAAAAAAAAAAAAACTTGACAGGCCACACTTAAAGATTTTAGACCATCAAAAAAAGAACTTCAGGCATGGTACATGCACAATAGGTCCCAACAGTAAACAGTGCGGATTACCAAAAGGTAGGCCAAACTAAACTAATGTCCTGCCAAGGGAGCATTTATGAGATCTCTTTTTTCTTTTTCTTTTTTTGAATAGTTGTGAGATCTCATTTTATCCTCTACAGGTTCAAGCATGCCATGAATGTATGTTACTGAAATCAATTTAAATGCAAATTTGAAACAGACTCTTACCCCTGGGGTCCCCAAACAGGTGCAGGAACAGGGTGAAAAGGAGCAGGGCTTGGATAACCTGTGTGTGCATGGTCAGTACCAGTGCGCATGCGTTTACTTTGATCAAACGAACCTGAATCAGCTGATACACCTGTACAACACATTAAATAGCATTACAGCATTTAGTATACTGTATTTTCCTAAATAATGTGGTCAAACAATTTATCCTGCACTATCAGCATTAAAGACTTGGGTGCGAGGCGAGAATTCATCAGCAAATGCCAACAGTCAGCTAAAACAAAATTATTTCATATGAAATTAAGGAATCCCAAAACTAGACAAATTGCAAATTATGCACCCATGGTTCCATGAACTGGATTCTGATATGTTAGGTACCATGGATTGGGATAACATAAAAATTTAACTGATTGGACAATCCTATTTACTCAAAGCATAGCCTGCGGATGCGGCACAGAAAAACGGGTCCAAACATTGAAGAAATGAAAATTATAATCTCTTAAGTTCGGTGCATTTTGAATGTACACTCCATCAACATTGCATACCAGAACCATTAAATCGGCCACAAAGATGCCAACAATTTGTAAAAAATATACATTTCAAGGAGATTAGCCCCAACATATGACAAATAGAGGAGCAACCTATTTGAGGTGGTTTAGGCATGTAATTAGAAGACCAAAGTCAGCCCCAGTACGTAAAGTCAAGAGTATACAAGTTGCAGGTATAAGAAGGAGAGGTAGACTATTGAAAACATAGAGAGAAGGGATACATAAAAACATGTCAGATAACAGGGTGACTAAGCATATTGTTTATGATAAGGTCAAATGGAGAAGTAGAACTTGTAAAGTCAACTACAAATAGATGAGATTTAGTCTCGATGATGATGATACGTTTCATGGAGAAATCCATCAAACCACCTTTTATCAAGAAGGAATTATTTTGTTGAGGATGCCAGATAAAAGAACTAGAACAATGAAATGACCTAAGAGATTATAAAAAAAAAGGGCTATGAACCCCAACACCCCTTTGGCATGAGAAAGAACCTCATATTTTCTTCTTAATGACATGAGATAAGGTGATGCAATACCCTCTAAATGTCACAAAACCCTAGTTAGCTCCACCCAATCCCATAACCTCTCTCATCGTCTTCATCTTTGAATGGGAAAAAACCCACCACTGCCATCCGTATCGGTATCCAAGCCATCCCATCAATCCATACAATCTCCAAAGATACTAAACGTCTAAACAGAATAATAAGCCAGTGATACCAAGCTACTTTGAAGTGGGTGATATTTCCATGCTATATGGTATCCAATATCTCACTTCCATGCATATAATTTGGGTCCTTGCCGCATCCATTGAGTATGCCGGCATCACAAGAAAAGTCACAACAAACTCCATTTTTTCTAATCAACAAAACCTTCTCTTAACCCGTGAGAGTTGGCTTGGCGGTCAAGAACCATCCTGAGATGCACGAGGTCTTGGGTTCAAGTCACTCTCAACACAAAAGGGTCACTTCCCATAGTGTTACCCAGTGTGTGTGGATAAAGAGGTTTGCATATCCTCCAAGGATTAGTCAGGTGCTCTAAAAAGCCTGGACACCTTGGTCTTCAAAAACACAAACCCTTCTCTTCCCAACTCTCTCTAAAGAAACAAATATCTATTTAAGGGTGGTCGCATCCCAGTAAACCAATTTCAATATTTCAGTATCAAAATATTCTCCATATTTTCAAAAACTCGTAACAATGTTATTCAAACACAGATGCAGAGTCGATATTTAGCAGGCCTCCACACTGTAATGCTCTCAGAAAGCAGAAATCTAATCAAGAAATGAAGCAAACCAAAGCTTTACCACAATGAACATGTATACATATATAAGAGTTAGCCAAGAAAAATAGAGGGAAGGTCATTACCCATAAAATATTTGATGACAAATAAACCCCAAAACACCTAAATCCACACTTAAAGATGTAGTACAGGAGAAGAACTTGCCTCTCTTCACAAAGAGATTCTTCTTCGCCATCTCCGTGTGCAAGACAGACTTGGCCTCCGCATCAAAAACCATATCCTGCCCATCCAAATAATTTGATCTAAGATTTAAAAGAAAAAAGGGGAAACCTTTTTTGAAAAATAATAATATGTGATGTGAGATTTTTTTTTCCTTGTTTAATATGAGTAAGTGCAACATGAGGCTGAAAATCAGTTGATCGTGACAGCAAGGCACAGTTAGAATACTCACTGTGTATTTAAGGAGGTGGGGATGAAGAATTAGACAACGTACCTGAAGCGCATCGCGGGCGGCCATGGCGAGCTGGCCAGTGGAGAAGAGGGCGAAGCCCATGGGCTGTTCCCCTTTGTAGTTGATCTGGGAAGCCTCAAAACCGGGCAGCCATCTCAGAAGGTTCTGGAGCTCCCTCTCTTTCACGTCTACGGGTAGACCCGATATGAAGATGGTCCGCACCTGCAATCCAAATTCGTAAACTTTCCAGTAATCGTCGCAATCCGGTTGGATTTTGGATTAATTCGAATGTTTTTTCTTTCTAGGGTTTTTGGAAGAAGAATAAGAAGGAGGAAAAAAAAAACACCTCATCGCCGGGATTTCGAGGCATGTTGGGGTTCTCGACGGGGATCGGAGCAGGAGGAGGTGGTGGTGGTGCCCACTGCTGCTGATGGTACGGATGCATGCCAGCGCCGGCCATCGAACGGTGCCGATGAATAGTCAGAGATAGAGAGACAGACAAATCGATGGAAGGTTTTGGAGTGGGCAGGGCTTCTGTCGCTTCATAAGAGTAACATACATGGGTCGAATCGGGTCGAATCGGGTTTGCTCATGGTGGCTATCTCTGACCCGATCCTACAAAAAACAAGAAGACTTCACACTTAGGTCACAGGTTCAAATCCGGACGGAGTCTGATTAAAATCCGTTGTAAAGGAATAGATTTAAACATGTGTTCTAGATCATCAAGCCTTTTAATCCGTTTAATCAATTTTATCTTTGTATGTAAATATATAAATACCATATATTATTATGTTTATTATACTTAGACTTTATATATATAATGTAATTTCTTAAATAAAACTATATTATTAAATTATAAAATTCAGTTTTAAATGGGCTTTAGACTCACTTTATCTAAATATGTTAATCATAAACAAACTTAAATAGATAGAGTCAGACTTTTCGTTTGTCTAAAGTCTAAGCTGGTTAGCTTGCTTTAGGTTAAAATTCCAAGTCCAATAGGCTTTGTGTGGGCCTTGAGTTTGAAAAAATAAATGGACTCATATTTGAGTAAAAAGGCAGTCCAACGGATACTCAACTCATAACCAGCCCTACACTTGGAATAATAAATTGAGTTAAAGACAATAAAAAAATCAACTAACTCGACATATAAATAAGGGTGGCTAATTCAATTTAAGAAAAAATAAGAAAAATAAAACTCAACCCATTTTTTTTTTATTTAGGCTAAGAGGAAACTTGATATGACTTGATTACTATATGTGCCTCATTTTTTTGTATCTATTTGATTACTATTTGAGACTGTCTCTTTTAAAGTGATTATGTTTTAATTATTCAAACTTATTTTTATAAATATGTCTTCACTTAAATGCACAATGTGTATAAACTCAGTTATGTATTAAATTAACATAGTCCAATTTAACTTGACTTCAATTGATTAACCTAGATTAAATGAGTTGTGGGTTGGGGGTTTTAAAAAATCATCAGATTACAGTGACAAAAAAAAAGGTTAAAATATGAGTTGGATAAAAAAAAAACTCAAATTTAAATATGAGTGGAGTAAAGTTAGACTCTTGACGTAACCTATCTATCTAAGTCGCACTAATATATATTGAGAAAATGTTTAAGTTAACCCGATCAAATTTGATTCAAAATAAATGTAGATTAAGTTAGGTTGAGGGATCTCAAACCCATACCTAACTCAACTAAATTAAAGACCTACCATGAATTAATTTTTTTTTCCAAAACTAAACTTCTACTTACTCAATCATCAAATTTGACAAACGTCTTTAAAAAGATTGAATGTCTAAAGGTTTTAGCCGTTAAAATCGAGTGGTTAAAAATTAATTAATGTAATGAAATTTTATAAGTTTTCTTTCAATTTATACATTATATTTTTTATTTACAAAACAAATATCATAAATAAAAGCAATACCAGATAGAATATATATATATATATATATATGATTAAAAGTTTGACGGCCCTCAACGAACATTAATTTAGAACTCAATCTTAAACCGTTGAACAAAAATCCTGTTCAAACTTATTTATTTAAGTTTGATCATAAAACACCTTTGAATAAATAATATAGGCATTAGGCAGCAATTGTTAAAAAAAACCTGAAGGACATCACGAGAATAGGATATTATAAAAGCATAACAACAGTACATGTTCTATATTACCTTCTATTGAGATATCTCTGATCTCAGTTGATATATTTTATTTCCTGATTTTTTTGGGTAAAAACCGGTGGTTTAAAACCGTATCAGTTTATATCGAGGGGATCTCGGTGAGATTTCGGTCACATTGACTGAAATCCAAGATATCTCAATCGATACACACTATAAACTGAGATTTATTCTCCTTGGTGCTGGCCAGGTGGCCAATAACCATCTGTAACGCCGTGGTGATATTTGGGCTCTGACTCTAGCAATAGTCTTTCAATGTACTCATCACTGTCTTCTTTTTATGGGCATTTTATACTTGAATATTCATAATAATATATTACACACTAATATACGAATAATTATTCTTTATTATAAATTGAACTAAAAATATATACTGAACACGTTCTCAAACGAGACTCTAGAAATTTCAGGCTAAATTTTCGTCCTTTTAGTATTTTAAATTTATATATTTTCTGAAGACCTTTGTCATTTTTCATGAAATTCCCACTTTTCTATTTTTAAAAGGATGCTGAGAGAGTTTACTGGCCACGCAACCACACAAGGATAAAAGTTCCATGCATGTGGTACTCACGTGTACACAATTTCTCCACACGTGGAATATGTAGTTGCCCAAAGTCTAGACTGTGGGAGTGTGGAGCCAACGGCATCTCAATAAACAGAGCTTCAATACAGTGTCTCACTATTCAAAATTAAAAAATTAAATTAAATTAAATTACATTTATTTAAAATAACATTTTATTGATTCATCATCATAATAAAAGAGAAATTATTTATCGTCAAATAGAAAGATAAAAATTTCTCAACAGTGTTATTCGATTAATTTTTTGAGAAATGTGAAAACCTTCAAATCCAACTATGGAAAGAGACATTTTGAAATTAAACGTAAATCAAATACAATACCTCCACTTATTTAGACAAATTATTGGCCGTTAGACCAACTTCTCTATTTTAATATTAAAAAGTACAATATAAATAGAGAATCAACATTGGTAGACTATCACTTGTATATTTACACAATATCATAGTTAATGTTACTTTTAGTTTATACTTTCTTGTTCTATTTAAATATTTGTGATAGGTGGTTTCTTCTGTTCTAAGTTAATTGAATCTCTTAAAATATTTACAAATTCTGAAATGTGTAATTCATTGAAGCTGCTATTATTCAAAATTTATAAGAGTTATATAAGGAATTTAATAAAAATTCTAAAACTATAGTCATACAGAAGGGGAAATCTATTTCCAATTGGAAACATCCTCTATTAGTCTACTTGGCAGGTTACCATTATTTTAGCTGGTTGCGTTTAATTCCACCCTACATGCATTAAATATTTGTATGATTGAATCAGATGTCAATTAATTTTCTGTACGCCAAGTTATTTCCCGTTTCACTTCACCTTCTCTTTCCCCTTCCCTTATAAATACTCACCTCATCACTTCTTCCCTTTTCTCATTTAAACCCACCACTCCACTCTCTCTCTCTCTCTCTCTCTCTCTCTCTCTCTCTCTCTCTCTCTCTTTCTGCACTTGAAAGAGAGAAGAAAATGAGGCCAGTTAGCAGCTCCTGCAACGAAACGCTTGCCTCGTCAAATGAATCTCCATTCCATTCTCCGGTAGCATATCTCTTCAGTGGTCTCGCAGCCTTGCTCGGCCTCCTAGCCCTGGCTCTCGTCATCCTCGCCTGCTCCTACTGGAAGATTTCTGCCCTTCTAGACGGCAGAGATGGAAAGCCCAAAAATCCTCCCAAGCTGCCGCCACCACCGTTAGAGATGAAGGTGGCCGTGATCATGGCCGGAGAGCATAAGCCAACCTACCTCGCCACGCCCATTCCAAAGCTAGTTTCCTCATTGGAAAATGGCGAGAAAAGAGAAATTCAGATGCCAAAAAGTGAAAATCAAGAGACCCTAAGTCAGAGATTCTGATTTTTTTTTAAGCTCTTGTTCTGATGTAATCTCTATGTTAGAAGGTCTTTTTTTTTTTTTTTTTAATTTATTTCACTTTGTTTCTGAATTGTGGACAACTGTTTTTTTTTTAATTTCATTTAGAAAACATATTTTTAATTCATCTATATAAAAAAGGTCGAAGAAAATTTTACTAACCACAATAACAACACACTCAAACTCTGAATCCAATTTAATCGAAGATTAACACAAATGCATCTCTTAATAAGAGATTAACACAAACTCATCTTCCTAATTAAATAAGAGATCTAACTTAAAGACATCATTTAATCGGAGATTAAGAGAAATTCAGAATCCTAATCAAATAAGAACTCTAACTTATCTATTTTAACGGCAATCACACTTATTTATAACTCCAAGCTTTTTTCTACTTTAAACTAGCTGATGAAATTATTTTTATTTTATTTGAAAGTTTTAGATCTTTTCTACAAACACAAGAGTTATAAATTCTAATAGTAATAATAATAGAATAAGAATTAAGCGGAACCATTGAAAATTTTCCATCGAAAACCGAGGAAAGTAATTATATTTTGAAGTTCCACTGCTCTAAGTAAGAGTCTATCTTCGAATTTCATTTAGAGTTATGACTTTAGTCACAAAGATTTTAAATTTTATTTAAAATTTAAGTTTTGAACCAACTGAACCGTCAAAACAGCGGTTAAGTTCCTTCTTAGATTCCAATCTCTAATTATGGACTTTGCTGGTAGACAGCCTCTAACCTAAAAATGGAAAGTAAGAAACCTCCAGCGGTTTGGAAAAGCATGAAAATTGATAGTCTGCATGAATAAAGACAATGGCCACTTAGGAATTTTAAAATTTCAATTAATTATACCATTAAAAAATCAATTATTTATAAAAATAGATGATAAAATCATTAAAATGTACAATAAATAGATAGATGCCCATACATTCATTTTAGGGGTCGAAAGAAAATATCAAGTGGCGCCCACAGACCGATTGGACCCCAGACTCAACGCAACTGTGGAAGCCTTCAATTAGTGATGCAAATACCACTTCATTTAGAAAAGTGTGTGCTCGAACCTTTTGTACTTTCTTGTGCTGCAAGTCAGAGTATTGCCACTTGGCAAACTATCATTGGCGACAGTATTTAGTGGACAGGTGTACGGTGCAGGTAACAGCATTCGGCGACTCAGACGCGCTCAGCCTCGAAACGTAACGTAAATTAAAAATTACTGTGGGCGACTGGGAGAGAACGAGAGATGACTGATGAGCTGTTGTGTTTTTACCGTTCCGTTTCTGGCGCCGCTATAACTCCGGCATTGGAACTCTCCAAACCGTCTTCAAAGGTAAAACGAAAGAGCCAAATTCACTACAGGTGTGTCACAGTGTCACTGCATGAGGTGAATTTTCTGTTTCAACAGTTGGATCTTATTAATCGCCCACATTTTAAATCTGTGTATCAGCAGCAGATTTACTTCTTTTCTTCCCTATTCTTTCTTGTAGGCCAAGTTATTTTCACCGACTCTCTACCCCCTTCCCTTATAAATACCCACCACTCTTTCACCTCTTTTTTTTTTTCCGATTTTCACCACTTCTTCCCTCTTCTCATTTATACCCACCACTCTTTCACCTCTTTTTTTTTTTCCGATTTTTCACCATCTTCTTCCCTCTTCTCATTTATACCTACCACCCTACTCTCTCTCTCTCTGCACTTGAAAGAGAGAGAGAAGAAAATGAGGTCAGTTAGAAGCTCCTTCAACGAAAGCCTTGCCTCCTCAAATAAATCTCCATTCCATTCTCCGATATCATACATCTTCAGTGTTTTCGCAGCCCTGCTCGGCGTCATATCTCTGGCTCTCGTCATCCTCGCCTGCTCCTACTGGAAGATTGCTGCCCTTCTAGACGGCAGAGGAAGCGAACAAGACAGAGACATATCTCTCGACAACGGAGATGAAAAGCCCGATAATCCTCTCAAACTGCCGCCACCACCGTTAGAGATGAAGGTGGCCGTGATCATGGCTGGAGAGCATGAGCCAACCTACCTCGCCACGCCCATTCCAAAGCTAGTTTTCTCATTGGAAAATGGTGAGAAGAAGAGTGAGAAGAGAGACATTCAGATGCACAAATGTGAAAATCAAGAGACCCTAAGTCATGGACTTTGATTTTTTTTTTGCTCTCTTAGGAATTTTTTCAGAGCTCTTGTTCTCATGTAAAATCTCTCTTTTTTGTTTTATTTTTTTTAATTCAGCCTTTTTTTTCTTTAAATTTGTTGGCAAGTGAGAATATTTATTTTATTCATTATAAAAATTAGACTTTTAATTAATTTATAAAAGGGGTAGAAGAATTTTTTTATTAATCACAATAGCAACAATAGTGATAACAACAATAGTAAAAGATCAATAAAGATTTGAGAGAAGTGGCTGTGAAAATTGGAAAGCTTGATTAAATGTATTAAAATATAAACTGTTAAAAGAGCATTTCATCTCTAATATTTTAATATTAAAATAAAATTAATAGATAAATATTTTAATTATGATCTTCAATTCTATGAATAGGCTGCATTTAATGAAATAAAAAAAGTTAATCTAAATTAAAAACAATATAATTATTTTAATGGTCAAACTTAATTATACAGTGGAACCATACAGGGCCTTGTCTGTAGACATACAAAACTTTCTTCCGGCTTTTCTTAGGTTACTGTAGACGTCGTAGTCAAAGCTGACTCTGGTTCTGGATTTAGAGCTCGAATCGTCTGGAAGCATGCCTCCTTAAACATATGTTCTCTCCTTATGACACGTCACACGGAAAAAAAAAAACGGAGAGTACATGTCGTTTATGAATTATATGTTGTGAATCATTTTAAAATAAATTGATGAATTTATAGAGGGAAGAGATAAAAAAATATATGTTAAATTATAGAGTTATGTTAAATTATAGAGTAATAGATGATATAGTTAAATGGAGAAGAAGAACTAATAAAATTAATTTTAAATTAATATAATTAATATTTATTCAATTTATTATGAAGCTTTCAATTATAATTATTATATTAAATCGTTGAATATGAAAAATCATCCCTTATAAATAAGTTTAAAATAAATTAATGTAAACTTTCAATTATATTCTTTTAATTGAATCATTGACAAAATCACATCATCCATTGATTAATGACAATCTTTTGCTCGTCTAGAAATTGTTATTAAAATTTTACTCCAATTTTTATGCACTGATTTACAATAATTTTTTTTTTTCAAACTGTACCCCTCTATCCAAGATGTAGAAACTTATAATTGATTAGTCTTTCAAGTGTTAAAAATTAATTAATTTTTTTGTAACAACAAATATTAGAAAAATAATATTTCTGGAATATTTTCAGATTACTTTTTTCCTATTCTTCTTAGCCAAGTTATATCTCGTTTCACCGTCTCTGACCTCTCCCCCTTCCTTATAAATACCCATTACCCACCACCCTTTCACCTCTTATTTCCGATTTTCACTTCTTCCCTCTTCTACTCACCGCCCAACCCGCTCTCTCTCTCTCAGAGAAGATGAGGCCTCTTATATGGCATTCTCCGGCACTGTACCTCCTCTTTTTTTTCTCAGCCGTGCTCGGCCTCATAGCCGTGGCAATCGCCATCCTCAGCTGCTTCTCCTGGAACCTAGACGGCATAGGAAGCCAACAAGAAAGAGACATACCTCACGACAACAGAGATAAAAAGGCAGAAAATCCTCGCAAATTGCCGCCGCCACCTTAGAGATGAAGGTGGTCGTGATCATGGCCGGAGAGCAAAAGCCAACCTACCTCGCCGAGCCCATTCCAAAGCTAGTTTCCTGATTGGGAAATTGTGAGAAATTCAGATGCAGAAAAGTGAAAACAGAGATATCTTATGATGTAGGACACGTATATCATGTGTGGACCACTTTTATTTTCATTTATTTTATTTTATTTTCTTTCTTAATTTGACTAGAATTTCTATTTAGTTTTATTTTGTTAGTTTTTCTATTGTGAGGAGAACAACTCTCACACGTTGAATATTGATGATCCGGTCATTTGTGGACGTGATTAAAATTTTGTTTTTGACTCGGCAGGTACATGAGCAATTTTAGAGACACAACCTCCGAGTCGAAAATTTGGTTGATTGGACCTGTCTATGGGCCAAAGTCCAATTGACATCAGCCCGTTGGGGATTCTCACTGCATCACCGTGTGAATTATGGAAAGGCAACACCAAGTCTAGTTTGTTTAGGAATTCGTAATTTTCCTTGTGAATTTCAAAGTCCTAAATTAGTTAGTTTAGCTTATTGAATTAGTAATTTTCCTTTTGAATTTCAAAGTCCTAAATTAGTTAGTTTAGCTTATTGAATTAGTAATTTTCCTTTTGAATTTCAAAGTCCTAAATTAGTTAGTTTAGCTTATTGAATTTGTAATTTTCCTTTTGAATTTCAAAGTCCTAAATTAGTTAGTTTAGCTTATTGAATTAGTAATTTTCCTTTTGAATTTCAAAGTCCTAAATTAGTTAGTTTAGCTTATTTCCAATTATAGGTGTTGTGTCTGATCTAAAAAATAGTTTTTTTTTTTTTTTTATAGTTTTAGAAATAAGGAGGGTCGGCTCCTATATTTAGATAATTATCTCCAACTTGGAATTGTCTTTCGATTCTTCAAGCGCAGTTAATTCCTAACTTTATCTTAAGTTAGGGAAATTAATTCAATCAGTTGGGTTGATTTGAAGGGCTAAAAACCATATTGGTATCCATCACCAACTGGTTCAGGTACAGACCCAGCATCGTTGCTGAGGCCTGACCTTCCCTGCTTAGCAGGCCGAACTGCATTGGGATGAGCCCAGGCCTTCAGGGTAACCCAGTGGTGTTTCGGTTTGAGTCCATTTGTTGTAGCCCATCTACAACAGGCCATATTGGTGAGACCCAAGGGTGGTTCTGTTCAGTACAGACCCGCCTTGTACCCAGCCTTGTTGCAGGGCTGACTCTGGTTCACAGAACCGAATCCAAACAGACCTGATTAGGTTTTGGGGCGGTGTTTTTAATCAAATAAACCGGTTTTTCATTTAATCAACTTGGTACCCAAGATTAAAAAAAAAAAAACTGAATTAATCTTGGAAAGTCCGATAATGTTAATTTTTGAAAACCATTCAAGTATTGGTGTTTCTTAATTGAATCCAATCAGTTGGCAACTTATTCATATTGGGTTTCTTTCTTAAATCGAGCTTCAAATCTAATTTAAAAGTTGTGGGTGAATTTTGACAAAATTAATCGGTCTATTTTCAAACCCAATAGTGTGTGATTCAATTAATTTCATTTACTTAAGAAAGTTGGGTTTACTGATAAGATCAACGTGTTTCATTAAACCATGTCGTATCTTAATTTCACGACTAAGGTTCTACTGTTCTAAGTTGTGCCAAGGTTTCCACGTTGGGGGATTGAGTAGGATATCTTATCCTACTCAGTCTCCACCAAATATGGAATAGAAAAAGATAGAAATTTAGCTGCAGGCTTTTCTTCTCTCTCAATTTCAACGAGGACTCGAGATCTCCAATTTCATTCGATCGCTCTGCCAATGAACATGATCCCTCATCACCCTAAGTCAGAGATTCTGATTTTTTCTCTCTCGGAATTTTCTTACAGGTAATCTAAATTAATACGTGTTAGTAATATAAATAAAAAGATATACAAGTAGTATAGGGCAGGTCTTGTACAGGTTCGAGCTTAGAAGCTCAAATGCTTTCACAGCTAGTGAGACTCACACTACGATAAAATAAATTAAAGAATAGATAGATTATCTTAGATACTAATGGAGTATCAAATTACCGGACCCATTCAATCATCTACACCCATCTAATAGAAACCCCAGAGTATCATGGTATCCATTTTGGGTTTATTTGGCATTTTTCATAAATGATGAGGGTGTTAACAAAATTTATATAAATTTCGATAACCCTGTTAAGAACTTTTTCTAAACAACGTCTACAGGCCTAGCCAGGCCATTTGGACAGAAATGTTGGGCCAAGCCATCAAAATAGCCCAGGCACAGTCCCCTGACCAGAATACAAGAATCTGATATTAATTTCAACTTAAACCTAATCTCAAGCCCACCATACTTTTACTTCTGCCCTTTTACTC
This sequence comes from Chimonanthus salicifolius, assembly GCA_013350335.1. Lineage (NCBI taxonomy): Eukaryota > Viridiplantae > Streptophyta > Magnoliopsida > Laurales > Calycanthaceae > Chimonanthus > Chimonanthus salicifolius. The sequence goes on along the minus strand of CM023536.1, from coordinate 66,574,873 downwards.
GGCTTTGGTAAAGCCCGGCCCACTACATGCATAATGAGGCTGTTGACCCAAACAGAATTTGGGTCAGGTTCAGTTTTGGCAGTTTGAGTTGGTAAGAAGTTAAGGTTGAGTTCTGCCATCCAGATTAAAAACTTGAGATGGATTCAATTGGGGGTCTTAGGTTGGATTCAATTCGTCTACTGGCTTACATTTCAGAAATATAATTGAGTTTGGTTCTGAGGAAAAACTGGCTGAAAACCAAAATTTTGACCATTCTTTTCGGTTTCATAGGAGCTGAAAGCCTGAGATGCAAATTTTGTGAAATGTCTGGTTTCATTGGAAACACCCATATTTCTAATAGGGCCATAAGGCACAAATTTAGAAACAAAATCTGGGCCTAAAATGGGCCATTAAGGGCTTGATATTTAGTATTGTGCTGAAATTTAAAAGTCTGTATGCTTTTCCTGTTTTGTCAATAAAACCAATAATTTCTTTTCTTAGATGAAAAAAGGGAAAGGTTAAAATCAAAGTCATGCTCATTTATGAAACTATATACCAAGATCGATGATTGGCCTGTCAATGAGTGTAAAAGTCTATTCATTGACAGTAAATACTTTAGTAGTTGTTAAGAACTAAAAACATCTAGTAATAAGAAGATCCTAGTAGGTAAGGCCCAATATCTTGGCCTTGTCTAGTTAGTCCAAGATAATGTTTGAGATTGGGTTGATCTCTTGATCTCAAGTTGGGCCTTAGAACGATGATCGCTCGTGCACTGGAGGGGAGACCCAAAAGAAGTACACTCTTAAATAAGTAACCCAAGAAGCAATTTTCCTAAATGGGCCAAACTGAAGCTCATCTAAGTCAACAATGTGGGCCGATAAGTCAGTACAGCCCTTCCTAAAGTCATTAGGCACATGGCATGTCTTTGTTGAGTTCGTTGGTTAATTTGAGTTACAAAATCGGCAAAATCCAAATTTTGGACTAATTATTTCATTTATGTATTATAATTTTATCATCATCATTATCAAAGAAAATCTCACACATCTGGAATTATCTTTTTAAGTTCTACTTCTCTATATTGCGTTATAATAAATTATATAGTTAATTACCTCATTATTTTTTATTTCTTTATTGTTGGTGAAGAAGAGAGATTTAAGGTGACATAGTTTACTTTCTACTAGTTGTTAAAATTGGCCGGCAACCGTTGCTCATTGAAACATATATATATATATATATATATATATATATATATATATATATATGCTGTATCTGAATTGAAAATATAATAAAAATCTCTCCCTCCTTCTCTGGTTTTTCCTTAGAGGTTTTTCACATAAATCATTGTCTTTTATCGTGGTTTATTTTATTCTACTATCTTCTACATGTACTTTACATTTTAGTGGTCTTACCCATTTTCTTTTTACCTGCAACTTGTAAATCCTTATTTAATAAGCAAAAATTATCTCTGGTATTCTAGTCACATATCCAAATCAAATTAGATATTAATTAATGAATTAATTTGTATTAATACTTGCTCCCAAATAGAATGCTAGATGATTTAAACATGAATACTTTCTTATTTTGCTCTTTATATGATCATTGTTGAATTAAAGGTAAGAGAAGCAAAATGAGAGAGTGCTCATATTTGTATCATCCGTCAGTGTTTCATAGACAGAGTACCATACACAAATCAATTTCTTAAAAATTATAATCTAATCATATTTCTAATTAATAATTTGCAATTCATGTCCCATAGTTACTTCCTCTTATAGAATTGCTCTACATCTATCGTCTACAGTCTCTTAAAGATCCTCTATCAAGTATCACTTCAGTCACTTTCAATCAAGCAATTAGTGTTTGTTTTTAATAATAATTGAGAGAGGAGCACCGTACTGTCGTAGTCTCGTGCGGCACATGACGGTGCACTGCATCTTCGGTAACACGAGCGGGACCACCATATCTCATTTCCAACACGCCTCCGTAGAAATGCGACTGGGCCTTTCCACCGGCGGTTTGGGCGGCGGACCTAATGTCCTTTTATCTCAAGTTCTCAACCACGTCGCTATCTAAAAGCTTGACTTTATCCGTAGTCTTTTTTATTTTGTAAATTAAAATTTTGAATTATTCAAAAGCATAAAATTTATTAAACAATGATTAAGACAATTAAAAAATCAGCCATTTAAATTAAAAACAGACTAAATTTTATTTCAAAATTCAATTTATAAGAATTTGATTTTAGCGATCAAGATCACTAAATATCCTTAAAAGTTATCACGAGAAGAATATCAATGACTAAGATTAAATTGACAATAATTATTTTAAATTGAAATTTGATATGTTTATAGTTCTACTTGTACACCTTCAATCAAATGGCTATCATCAAATGTCAAAGTTCTATTTATTTAAGATATTCTTTCAAATTATTTTACCATTTCAACTTATTTCAAACTATACTATCATTAACTATTTCACTCTATTATCTATTTTACCTTTCTTTATCGGGAGCCCATTTAGACACCGCACTATTCTGTCAGCAGACACCAATTTTCAGATTTTAAGTGAAAATTACCATTCTACTTTTCCACGCGGAATTGACTCAAAGAAATCGATCGATTGAAGTACGAGCTGAAGAAATCGATCAATTGAAAAATCGATCAATTGATCCCTTCTGCTTGGAAGCAAACGAGCTTAACAAATCGATCGCGCAATCGATTATGTTAATATATGCAAACGAGCGTCTGTTAATGCATGCTACCGTAGTTATATTATTTAAATAATAAAATTTCTTTTAAAACTTTAAAGTTATTTTTTAAGCACTGTGTGTTTCCAAAAATTTTTAAATTAAATAACCGGACTAATTACAATAATCTGATAAAAATACTTTAACACTTTAAGGTCTTTTGACACTCCTAAATATTTAAAACACAGTATTTTACAAATAAGGGTATTCCTAGGGTGTGCGGAAAATATATTTAAGAGTGTCAAAAGACCTTAAAGTTTTAAAGTATTTTTATCAGGTTATCGTAATTAGTCATGATATTCAATTTGAGAAATTTTAAAAATACACAATGCTTAAAAAATAATGTTAAAGTTTTAAAGGAAAGATAAAACTTTAACGGTATTTTTTAAGCACTGTGTATTTTCAAAATTTCTCAAATTGAATATCCAGACTAATTATGATAAAAATACTTTAAGACTTCAAGGTCTTTTGATACTCCCAAATGTGTTTTCGCCACAGCCAACGGATACCCTTATTTGTAAATCACTATGTTTTAAGCATTTGGGAGTGTCCAAAGAAGTCTTAAAGTATTTTTATCAGGTTATCGTAATTAGTCCGGATATTCAATTTGAGAAATTTTGAAAATACACAGTGCTTAAAAAATAATGTTAAAACTTTAATGGTATTTTTTAAACACTGTGTATTTTCAAAATTTCTCAAATTGAATATCATGACTAATTACGATAACCTGATAAAAATACTTTAAAACTTCAAGGTCTTTTGACACTCTTAAATGTGTTTTCCGCACACCTTAAGGATACCCTTATTTGTAAAATACTGTGTTTTAAATATTTAGGAGTGTCAAAAGACCTTTAATTCTTAAAGTATTATCAAATTATCGTAATTAGTCTGGATATTTAATTTGAGAAATTTTAGAAATACACGGTGATTAAAAAATAACTTTAAAGTTTTAAAGGAAATTTTATTATGTAAGTTTGCAATCGATCACATCATCGTGTGTCTTCAGCTCGTGCTTCAATCGATCGATTTCTTCATATCAATTATGTGCAGAAGAGCAGAATAGTAATTTTTACTTAAAATCTGAAAATCGGTGTCCGTCTAAATGGACTCCCTTCTCTCTCTGTCTCCTACTTGAAAACAATGAATATGTCAAAATACCTGAATATGTCAAAATACCTATTAAATATTAAAGAATCTGTAGGCGTATAGACTGAATCACCAATCTCTGTTTATGATTGCAAGAATCATGATCACCATTAAAGCATCAATCCATATGTCAGATCTATAATGTTTGGAGGTAAAAAAACAGATTGGGCCTGATTTACTAGGCCTGGCCCATTAAGTGAGGCTCATAGGCCCACATGTTTCTTTTCTCATTAAAAACCCATATGTGAGGCTTGTTGAAGGAGCCCATTCATATTAACGAAGAATTAAAGAAATAACAAGTATTGAGTGTAATTTTAAAAATGTTTAGAAGCAGTTTGAATGGTGTTTGTCAGTTTCAAATATTTTTCTTTTTAAAATTTAAATATTTTGAATTATTTTTATTATTTTTTGAATTTCAATTTTAAAACAATCTCAAAATAGGGGTATTTTGTAAAAAATAATTTAATAAAATAATATTTAAAATGTCAAAATTAAAATGAATATTTTCACATTTCACAATGATTAGAAAAGCTCATGGCCGAGGTCGGGGGATCGGAAGCGGTTGACCTATTATTACGATGAAAAACGCAAGAGAGGGCACATCTGTAAATAAAACAAAGCTGAAGGTGCTTTATATATAAAGAGTTTAAACATCGTCAGCAACGACGTCATCTGGCGTTACTTTAATTGATAAAGAAAGCTGTCGTCAGTCGTAAAGGGTTCATGCATCGTTTTGGTGATCCAACTATCATGCTTCACCGAGCCTATTCGCAATTCTTCAACTAATTTCTATTTAATTTATTTTTATTTATTAAAACTGTAATTAAATATTATCAATAACAAATATTGATTGAATTTGCAATCAAAATATAATCTATTTTATTTTATCTAATATTTAATTCAAATACTTAATTTATTGTGTATTATATGTGAAACTTTTAATTTTAGACATTTGAAGGAGGTGTGATATCGGTTCCCATTTTGTACAAAAAGTCCACCTTTTGGGCGCACTTTGATAACTCACGGGTGGAGACAACACGCTATTGGACGTGACTCTGTGCCCACCCTTCATCACGGGTAAAATGGGAACCTTTACCATCATAATTTTATTAGATTTTAATTGGAATTTTATTAATCTTTTACTAAACTTCGGTTCTGTTCATGAGTTTTTAATAAATACTTCAAAATTATTTTACTTTAAAATATATCACAAAAGTATTAAAATTATGCTAAATAAATTTTTAGAGTAACTTTATCATTTATCGACTTAAGTTTAATATACTGTGTCTAAATTTTTTTTATCAGTGGAGCTTTGGTGTAACAAGTACAAATAATAGATAATTTCATGCCAAAATTCATATAATTATTTACACCTTTTAGTAAATATGATTTAGATGACTGAAATATTAGTTGTTTTTTGTACCTCTAGAAATTAAAAAATGAATTTCAATTAAAATTGGCAATTGAACCTAGGCCAGCGATCATCCCATGGACATTTTGTGTTTAACGACATGGGTTTTAGTGTATTCTCGGTTTTACCCTTCGTATGAACAATGAAATTTCAATGGGCAGATTTTTACTGTTTATTTGAATTTCGACGAGCGGATTTGAAATTTTCGAGAGTCGAATTGTAATGTTCATGAATTTTGGCGAGTTGATCTGAAATTTTGGATAGCCGAATTGCACTGTTCATTAATTTTGACGAGCCAACTTGTAATTTCGAATATTCGAATTACACTGTTCATGAATTTTGGCGAGCCGACTTATAATTTCGACGAGCCGATTGTATTGTTCATGAATTTTGACATTCTTTTTTCTTCGATACAGTAAGTGGAGGATAAATTAAGCATCACGGTAAAATCAGTATCTGTATACCCAAAATGCCCCATCGCTGGCCTTAACTGGCCTTAACCCAACTCTTGTTGGTACCCACTCTAGGGCTGCGTTTGGATGGGGGGTAAGGGGGGGTAACCCCCAGTTACCCCTACTTACCCCCGTTCGGTAACAAGGGGGGAGGGGTAAAAATTCAAAATTTTACCCCTCCCCCCTCCCTTTCCAATACCCCCACGGGGCAAGGGGTATTCAAAAATGAATACCCCTCCTTACCCCCCCCCCCCCCCCCCCAACCTCTTTTACTTATGAATTTTTTTTTTATATATTTTATTTATTTATTTATTTTGGTAAGTACTTGGCTTTTATTTTTTTTAAAAGCACTCCATTATTTTCATTTGATAAATCTCATATCACCAAATAACAAATTATATTTTTTTATGAAGAGATATAATGAATTTTGTATTCATTTTTTGAAATTTAAAATAATAATAGTGGTTTTTTATTTATTTTTTATTTTTTAAGGAAACTTTTCCCCTATTTATCCCGTGCCTTCATCTATTTTTCAATTATATATTATATAATTTTCTAAAACGTATTTGTCAACATGTTCTATTTTTAAGGGGTGATTCTGTCGAAATTTCGATAAGGTCTCAAAACTCTGAAAATTTTGAGATTTATGATAATATCTTTCAGGATAATTAACAATTTATTCTATTAGAAGATTATTTTAAAAATATGTCAACATTTTCAACGTAATGCATTTAGGTGAGGAGTAAATTTTTACAGGGGTTACCCTTGAGCAAGGGTAATTGTACGTAGGGGTAAACTGACATATTAACAATTTTATAAGAATTAATAATTTTATTAAATATATATAATATAAAAATAAAATTTCTGCAACATTTTTAACGTGATGCATTTGGATGAGGGGTAAATTTGTACAGGGGTTACCCTTGAGCAGGGGTAATTGTACGTAGGGGTAAACTGATATATTAACAATTTTATGAGAATTAATAATTTTATTAAATCGATATAATATAAAAATAAAATTTCTGTAACATTTTCAATGTGATGCATTTGGATGAGGGGTAAATTTTTATAGGGGTTACCCTTGAGCAGGGGTAATTGTACGTAGGGGTAAACTGACATATTAATAATTTTATGAGAATTAATAATTTTATTAAATCTATATAATATAAAAATAAAATTTCTGCAACATTTTCAACGTGATGCATTTGGGTGAGGGGTAAATTTTTATAGGGGTTACCCTTGAGCAGGGGTAATTGTATGTAGGGGTAAACTGACATATTAACAATTTTATGAGAATTAATAATTTTATTAAATCTATATAATATAAAAATAAAATTTCTTTAACATTTTCAATTTGATGCATTTGGGTGAGGGGTAAATTTTTACAGGGGTTACCCTTGAGCAGGGGTAATTGTACGTAGGGGTAAACTGACATATTAATAATTTTATGAGAATTAATAATTTTATTAAATCTATATAATATAAAAATAAAATTTCTGTAACATTTTCAATGTGATGCATTTGGGTGAGGGGTAAATTTTTACAGGGATTACCCTTGAGCAGGGGTAATTGTACGTAGGGGTAAACCAACATATTAATAATTTTATGAGAATTAATATTTTTATTAAATTCATATAATATAAAAAATAATAATTATAATTTTTATGAAGAGATATGTTGATATTTTTTATTTATTTATTGGGATTTAAAATAGTAATATCAAAAAAAATCTTTATTTATATTTTTAATATTAGAATGCAAGTGTTCATTTTAAATTATAATTATGAAAAATAATTTATAGAAATTAGATAATATTATTATAAGTTATATTATTAGAATTTACTTCATAAATATTATTTATAATTATATTTTATAAAAAAAATATTAATATATCAAGTTACCCTTTTTTATAGTTACCAAATAAGATTTTTTATCTTTAGGGTAAGGTTTACTTTACCAAAACAATTACCAAACAAGATAAGGGTAATCCCAATTCAAGGGTCACCCCTACTTAAAGGTGACCCCTACTTAGGAGTAACCCCTATAAAAATTACCCCCCATCCAAACGCAGCCTAGACTCTTCAAGTGAGCTTCTTACCCTCCACTGTCCCACTCTTGCATATTTGAGTGGGACCCACATGAAAATTGCCCCGCCCACGGCTCTCGTACCATCTAACACTTTGGCGAGCATAGAGCCCCGTGCGAAGTTCATCGACCTATAAATTTAAACAACTAAAATATTATTTTTTATTTAGATTTAATTTTTCATGGGCATGCATTTACTATATTGATCATGATATAGGAAAACTTAAATGATTCAATAAAATTTATATTTATTTAATTTGATTAATTTATAAATTCAGTTTTTTTATTATAAATGAATCTAGCGTTTGTAATTTATGCACGGGTTCTAAATCTACTCGTTGATGTAACATGAATACATGAGGGACGAAGATGCCCCACCACACATACCACATTGAAGCACCTGACAAGTGACAACTGACAACAACACTTCAATAATTAATTATAAATTATCTCTTATACATTTTGGTGTAAGCTCATCAAGTAGTGTTGCACATTTGTTAATTTTTATTTTCAATATGTGATTACTGAAAATCACTTTTATTAATTTAATCAAATTCGATTTTAAATTATTTAAATTACTTTAAAAATTAAAATTTTATAATTTTAAAAGTACGATTTGAAAAAATAATATCATTCTCAATTAGATCTTAAAGTGAAAATACAATAATTTTAAATTTCACGTTTATTTCAAATTTCAAAGCTGACACGCTAATGAAAATAAATTCTCAGAGCACCTTATTTTTCTAATTTATTAAAGTAAATTAATATAGGCAATTGGATGACCCACTTGATAAGTTGATCAGGCTTTATCATCAACTTGAAATATGCGGAAAGTAGTACACAGAAGGACCAGGCAAGCTAAGAAGCTAAAACCAACGGTCCATATTCAACATGACATCATGAATGCGTCAGTGAGCCCAGTGGGGCCCCACTCACTGCTTACATGCCACGTGACACACTAGTACCCGTACTTTTCTTTAATAATACTTAATTAAGATGTAAAGACGGCGTATTATCAATGGTCGGAGACCCGATAGAGACAAAAGCATCAAGCTACCAACAATGGCGGAAAGGAGCCAATCCCTCTTCAGAAACAGATCTCCCTCTCGCTCTTTCTTTCTAAAAAAGTAAAAAAAAGTCCACAGCCATTAGACAAAAGATTCATGAATACAGAGAAACACAACAACGAAGGCCTCAGTAGAAAAGTAGAGAGACCCTTTGGGATTGGATTTTGAAGACGGGATTCTCTCACAGAAGCTAAAAAAACCATCACAAGCAGCTTCTGCAGAGAAATTTAAGGAGAAAAAAGAAGACCCATTTCACTATAAACTTAATTTACATCGACGATAACAAGGAGGACGATAACCACATCGAAAAGAAGAACAAAAACGGGGGAGGGGGGGATGAGGGGGAGGCGGGGGGGTCTGATAATTTACTGAAATGAGATTATTGGTATCCTTCTGACAGAGGATCAAAAGGAAGGGACAACGCCGTAACCGGCATCGGCGATGAGAGCAGTGGCTGCAGCTGGGGAGTAGAGGCGATCGGAGTCTCCGTCCGATCGCTTCGCAAACCTTCCCTTGATCCTGGGTCGTGTCTCGGCGTAGGCTTTACGAGATGCGTAGCGGATGGTCTTTTCGAATTTTCTGTTCTTCCTCTTCTCTCTGTACCTCATCACCCGAGCTTCTCGATCCATCCCTGGTAGATAATGCTGCTGCTGTTGATGGGATTCCAGTCTAGCGGTGTTCATATCAGAAGGATTTGATGTATCGGTGGTGGTTGTGCCGCTGCAGCTCCCGTCCGGCACGATGCCAACATCCATTGAAGAAGAAGAAACCTGTATCACAAATGAACGGGAGTTTTTTTATAAAAAAAATCAGTAAAATTGAAAATGAGAACTAGAAATTAAAGTAATTTCGTTGAAAATACTAATGATCTTTGCTGAAAATTTATGTTTTTAACCCAAATAGCGCACTCCAATCGGCAATTTGATTTCGGATTTCTGGGTGTCAAAGGCGATGTGATCTCAGTTAGTAATATAACGAAATGGATTTCTCTTTTGAAAAGCAACAGAAGAAAATTAGATGTAATTCTCTTCGTTTGGGTGGAAAGAAGCTGGAAGGTTAAGTACTTAACCTTTTACTCAAGGTCCTTTTTTCTTAAACTTGAGATTTTTTCTAGCAATAAAATATGTTGGTCGCAAATTTTTGAATTTCTAAGTTCCAATGAAGAACTCTTTTTATAAAAAAATACTTTTTTGTTTTATTTTACTGGTTTCATTTAAAATATTTATATTTTTTAAAGAATTCTCAATCTTATCTATTTTCAACAAATAAAACTGCTCCAATTCAAATCCCCAGTAGAATGATACGACTATTTTAGCATAATTTCAAAATTGATATAAGATAAACAAATTAAAAGACAGAGTATATTTTAACATTTTTAGTGAATTTTCAGATCTCAGTTTTGCTTTGAGAAACTGAATTTAACAGCATTTGAATTTTCAACTATTGTATGTTCAAATCGATTACGATACAAGGCACAGCAAAAATCAAATACCAACTAAGATTATTAATTTTGAAAACAAAACTCTTATGTTCTCTTAAACGTTTTTTTCCTAAAGATCTCTGCTTGGTTTTGAGAAATTGAATTTGACGGAGTTCGAAATTTCTGACTTGTTCTCAGTTCAAGCCGATTGCGATCAAAGTAAACCAAATCAAATACAACACTAAATTTCTCTATTGCAAAGGGAAAATGGGAGAATTACGCTTTGGCTGAGAGACGGAGCTAGGTAGCTGAAAGACGACGGCAACTTGGAATGGCCAAAATCGAATTCAACGCCACCATTCTCCAACGCCGAAGGAGCGAAGAGCTGATGCTGAATCGCCGACGGCTTGGTCTGCACCGGCACGACGCTATCTGCCGCAGCAGTGGCAGTAGCGTAGTCGAGATCGAGATAGGGGTCGACGTCCGAGAAGCAGTAAGCCGGGTCGGCGGATTTCGGATTCGGAGCTTCAGATGCGAGCTTTGGGTTCGGGTCGGAGAGGAGCCAGGAAGCGGCCTCGGCTTCCTCAGCGTTGGAAACGTCATCGTGGCCGTTGAAGAGATGGAATTCGGATTGGACGGCGGGGGGAGGACAGTCGAGGAAAGGGACGACGGGCAGGCGCTCGTGGCGGCGGGCGAGAGGGTTGGCGGAATGGATGTCGGAGTCGCAGGTGAAGCAGAGGGCGGCAGCGTCAGCCTTGCAGGTGACGGCGGCCGGTGCCTGCTCGCAAACCGCGCACATCCAGACGCGCTCGTGGCGGGAAGCGAGCTTGTTGGCGGCGTGGATTTTGGAGTCGCAACCGAGGCAGAGGAATGCCGAGTCGACTCGGCAGAAGAGGAGAGGTGCCGACGATTTGCACGAGTCGCACGACCGAGCTGTCATCGCCGCCCAACTCGACGGAAACACCTTTCCTCTCTCTTCTTCGATCGCCATTTTCGCCCGACAAGTCTTCGTTTTCTGATATGAAATCTATCTGAAATTGGGAGTAGCTGTTTGTGCTTGTCTATCTCCCGTGAGAGAGAGAAGGAGAGAGAGAGAGAGAGAGGAGAGGACTATCTAATGTTTACGAATTGGAAATCGACACGCGGAGTGCTTACAGCCGCTCAAAAGGTTTACTTACTTGTATGCAGCGCCAGGTCTAGCGAATTACCTGCAACGAGCGCTTTAAAAAGCTAAGCAAAAACCTGTGGTTTGTTAGTGGGATTTCTTAATCACAACTCGTTAGTATATATAATTATTTTAGCCAAGCGATAGAGACATCTGAATTTTCTTTCAGTAGAAATTCGAGCTACACGTAAAAAGTTATAGAGAGGGTATGCATCTAGTCTTAATTTAATAAACTCTGAAATTAATTTTAAGTAAAAATGATATAATTTTAGACATCAAATATCATATACAAATAATTAAGAAGGAAGGTAATTTTTCTTTAATACTTTTGGTATAATTTTTAAAGTCCAAAACTATACCATTTTTACTTAAAATCAGTCACAGAGTACATAAAATTCAGAGTAAATAAATTTTGACACCTTGTTTATAAAAATCGGTCAAGAAACAACGTTGTTTGAAAATCTCACTCCACATATCGTTAAAAGGAATCCATTCTAAATGAACCACACGGTTGTTCGAATATGTGGAGAATCATTTTTTCCTTTAAAAATGAAGGGTAAAATAGTAATTTCACTCTTTTTTTTTTTAAATTGAGTGTGCAGAAAAATAAAATCCGAGTGTCTGTATGACTGGCATTATTTTATTTGATTTGCATTATATTTAAATAATTGAATGTTTATAATTATTATTATGATAAAAATTTAATTGAGTTTAGAACGAATTTGATTCATTTGAGATCAATTATAGATGATATTTTTCTAAATAAAAATAGGTATATGAAATGCTTTGGTTGAAAATTATATGTAAAATTTTAAGAGATTTCTTGAATTAATTTTTATCATTGATTCAACTATAAAAAAGATAATTACTTCTTTTAAAGAATATAATGATTAGTGAACATGCTTTTAAAGTTGAAAAGAATGATGTTGAATGCATTTTGGTTGGTCTATATATATATATATTAGGATGGGTTTAGGGTTTAGATTTAATGGCACTGGTGACAAATAATTTTTTTTTTCTGAAAGAGGAACATATATATTAAAGAAAAAGTCTTATAAAGTGACCATCAATTAAACAATGCTTTATGTAGCTAATTATAAAGTTGTTAAGAGAATTAAGGTAAATAAGCCCATGACATTAAAAGTGATATTGTATATAAATAATTTTAAAAGATAGGATTAAGAAAAAAAAATATTGAAGATATCTTAAAAATGGCATCAACATATAAGAAAAATAAGAAAGGTCATTTGATGTAATTTAGGCACGTGTAGAAAAAGACCATTAATTACTGATGCGGCAAAAAAAACTTGAAAAGATACAAGCAAAAGGTATGAAGAAAGAAATACATTAAAACTTAGATTAAAAAAATATTTAAAAAAATCTGTGGATTATATAATAGGCAGTTTTCATAGAATATAATAGAAGAGAAAAATAATAAAGTCAAATTAAAAGACTTTCAAATAAAGAGGTACCTACAATGATAAGTCTTCACCACTAACACATAATCATTTTAAAGAATTAAAAACTAAAAATTATCAAATAAATATATAAAATAAATAATACTTGTTTATATATAATTTAGGTAATTTGAATGAATTGAATTGTATAAAATACGACTCTTATTTACTTAAGTAAAAAACTGAGTTAATTTTTTTTTTTTTATACACACTGAATTTCTTTTTTAAATGAATTTGAAATTAATCGATTTCACATGAGTTCATTTCAACCGCAATAAAGGTTAAGATATAACAGTATTAGAAACAGAGTTTAGGTTCCGGCCTCCATACGGACGTGGGACCCATGTGAGATGGGGGTGTTTTGAGACTCTTGTGGTACGGAAGATGGAAGGTGGGGCCCACCTTAAATGAGGAGAAACGTGATGGAATTACTTTGCCTTGCCGACCAAACCCGTCGTGGGAAGAAGGCCACTTCCACTTTCGGAGGACCGACCATGGAGCAACTGAGTTGTTCTATTTTTTTTTTAATTTTCAATTTTATAAGCCGTTGAATTTTGTAGTTTATTTGATAAAAATATAATAAATTGATTTAAATTTAGTATGAAATCAATTTAAGGACGATAGATGAGTGTGAAAATGAGAAATTACATATATGAATGTCATGGAAAATTTATCTTTTATAGTAACTCACTTTAATATAATTCTAATTTAAAAATTGATATGACCTCAAATATCTATTTATTTTTTTGGGAGCTCATCCAAACCATGAGTTGAAAAAACAGTCTCGGCCGATATGTAAATCGATTTTTTTCTCTTGCCTTATTTTTTTTTTACAAAAAAGATCGATATCGGCCGATATAATGCGGCCGAAATATCAGCATATCGGCTGAATATCAGCCGATATGATACAATTTCAAAACAGTATTTAAATCGGCCGATATTCGGACCCTGGTCCAAACTATGAAAAATACATGTGGAATTGAGCAGCCAATAATTTTAGTAGATTGTCAAGAAAACTTAATATTCATGAGATGAGAATTCTACCATAAATCACAGAACTTAAAGAAGTAAAATATAAAATCTAATAAGAACTTACATTTGGTAAAATAAAATTTTAAAAAATCGAAAAATAAAATACCTTAATATAATTGTACAGGAGATCAACTAAGATTTGTAAAAAATCTAAGAACTTAAATTTTTTTGAACCATCTCATTCCTAAATTTTATTATCTTCGACTCAACCTTTTTTATTTTCCATTTTACCCTTCATTTTAACTCTAATTTGAAAGCTAAAAAGATTTTTTTTATTTATTAAATTACATAATCTAATTCTCTATCAAAGAGAAAATACCATTGCTTCGAAGAAAACTTTTTGTACTATTTGTATGCATATAAGAACAATTAATGACAAAGACCTAAGAAGAGAGGTTGCTTACTCTCTATGCAATCATGAAAACGTAGTTCAAGTCTTCAAGAATATCCTTATAAAAGTTTATCTTTATTATTATAAAAATTATGAACTTAAAATATAAAAAATATTATGTAGATAGTTAATTTATGAAAAATAATTTATTAAATTTAATTATAAATGTCAAGTTTAAACGAATATACAAATAGAGTATATGGGTTTTATGGAGGCTCAACTTAAATTTTTTTTCTAAATTACTCAAAATATTAGTTTTTCATTCAAATTCAGATAAACTTGGATTTATCCATTCAATACAACGTTATTGTTAGATTGAATATCATTGGTAAAGATGATTATCTAATGACTTCATTTTGATCTTAAAAATCAACCTATAATTCTTACATTAGATAATATTAAAGCTTTATTATTATTAATTTGACCTCTTAATTCTTTTGATTATAGGATGATTTTTACTCTCTAAAGCAAGGGTCAAAATATCAGCCGTATCATGTCAGCCGTTTTAAAAAAAATAAAAGAGTAGAGAGAAAAATATCGGCTAACACTAAATGTTGCACCCCTGCGTTAAAGCATTAAAACTTTTCAATGCTGACATTTTTTAAATAAAATAAAAACCTTAATTATTGTTATTATAATTGTTTAATTCTCACCAATTTTCTTTGAAGGTAATGTCATGAATAAATGAAAAGGGAGTTTTAAGATATTATGCACTGTATATTTGTAGAAATATTAAGGCTGAGGATGATCCTCTTCTAAATCCAAAGGGGAAATTGTAATTTGAAATGCATTAAATAAAACTAAATATATAAAAGGCTTTCTTTTCTTTTTTTCTTTAAATTTCCAGAAAGGGAAAATTCTAAATTCGATTCTCACTGTACTTCAAAGGAACACTTTCTATAGAGTTACCTGATTTCTATGAATAGAAAAGTTTGAATATACCCTAAAAATTAATTGAATACTCTAAAAAAATCTGGACACTTAAGTCAGTAAAAGATATAAAATAAAAGGCTTATTTTTCTACATCGATATGTATACTTTTGTTTTTCATGAATTGGGTAAGGTTTATATCTGTTTACAATTTCTCTTATTAATTGTCTACTAAAGTTTAGATCACTAGCCATAAGAAGAATAAATAAAAATACATATTGAAGATTTTCTCAACATATGTTATTGTCACCATATTATTTGATATTCACCTTCAAACCCTGAACAATAATGCTTACTGGTACCCCACCCGCGTGTATTATACTGATAGCTGTGAGACTCAGGACTGTGACAATGCAAATTCGATATCCCGTGGCATAAATCGCCTGTCGACGGGTGTGGGTCATGCAGGCCCAGTGGAGTAGTTAGTCTCCAATGTGGGGTCAGATACCACTGAATTAAAAAAAAAAAAAAGCTTACTGGTTGAGTTAATAAATAGGATCACATTATTCTAATTTAGTTACTATGTTTTATAACTTAACCAACATCAAATGGCAAACATGATTTAGAATAATTTAGATTGACTTGGCCATTAATGTGAAAAGAATATTCACAGACTGTAATCGTATTTAGATTGAGAGAATACTATTAAATAGATGAATTAGATATTTTACAAAGATTATTGCTTCAATATGTTGTATTTTGTCGTTTTAAAAATGTCAAAAATTGTAGTAAATTTTAGTCTATATTTTATTCCTTTTAAAAAATTTAACCTATATCCTTTTAATTTTTAATTAAAATTATATACAAACTAATATGACTAAATATTAATAAATATTTCATTTTTTAAAAGAACGAAAATCTATGTCATCTAACATTTTAAATTTACATTAAATAGCCACCCACAGCTCTCTATAGTCCATAAAACTCTCTTAAAAGTGATAATCAAACAAATTATTTCCAAAAATATATTAATTAACTTAATTTGGATCCACACATGAATGTTCGAGACGTGTCAGTGGGAGAATCTACTCAGCAATCTCACGAAAGAGAAAAAGACAAACAAGTAAATTAAAAAAATATTATTTTGATAATGCAACTTTTTCTTGAATATACTTAAAAAGTCTTTTTCAATTAAATTTACTAAATGGGGAAGGTAGTCATTTGCTTTTGGTGTGGTTGGTCTTTCAGTCAAGTCCAAGGACATGACAGATCTATTTTAATTATAATTTCTGAACTTTCTTTTTTTAAGAGAAGTCTAGATTGGAGTTTTGGAAAAGTCTCGACTTTTTCAATTATAAATTAGATATATGGATTTAATTATGTACTTTGAGTCAGTAAATTCTAGATTAGATTTTGGGTAATTTAAGTTATTATCATTGTTAAAGTAATTTTTAATTTTTTTAAAAATAAAAATATGCTTGTACAATTTCAATATCTCTTTCTTTATTAGTTGCGAGGACGTACATAGGTAAAAGTACAAATTTTCATTTAACACTTTTTTTTTATTATTAAGGTATTTAGGTCTCTTAGTGCATCGATTAATTATCAGAGCATGTGTAAATTTTCATATCCTCGCACACCAGATAACTCTATAGAAAATGTTCGTTTGGAATAGAGTGGAAATTGAACTCACGACTACTATTTCATGAGACGAGTTCTGACCACTCCATTGGGTTCACCATCTAATATCAGTAAAAGCTCCAAACATTGGTATTTGCCATGCTAAATTATTATTCAGTCATCTTCCTTCTTAGGAGTTGCAGTATACAAAAGTGGTGTACATAACTAAACTTGCACTTAAGAAACTGAAGAAAAAGTGGTAATTAGATGAAGATTTCTTAAAGAAGAGTTCAAAGGAGAAGCTTCAAAGAGTCCTTATTTTTGGTAAGAAGAGACGTAACAGTAGCAGCAATGTGATTGGAAGTGAGCCCCGCCTCTTCAATTTGGTCTTTTGGAGATCCATGATCAATATATCTGTCTGGAAGTGTCACAGCCCTCCACTGCACACCACAACACATAATTTCAATAAAAAATTACTCCACTATCTAATATATATATATATATATATATATATATATCTTTTTCCTCTACATTTTCAATAGCTTATCTCTCTTCCTTTTACCTATAATACGTAACTTTTCAACTCTATAAATTGGAGTTTTTTTTTTAATAACATGGATATCCTCACACCATATCAGAGGTGAGACTAATCCCACGGATATACGAAATTACCCGCAAGTCTCATGTATCAAATACGTTTGAGATGAGTAAATCCAAAACCTCTAGTATAATCCTATAAAATTAGATCAACTGAGCTACCTGTATAAATTATGTCTTTCAATTTGTTATACATTATAGCTTAAAAACCAAATATTAGGCTCTTAATGGGCACAAAAACTTTGGCCCATATTATTTATTTTTAAAATAAATGTTGGCCAAATGGAGACAAGTTTTTATGAAAAAAACTGAGGAATTTTTTTCTTAGGGTGCATGTGGGGCCATTATTTAAGTGGTCCTTGATTCTTATTATTGATCAGTTGAGAACTCTTTAAGGTGAGCACCACATGTGGTGAGGCCCACTTTGAAGAATGGAAACCGGCTGGTTGAAATATGTGAATGTGGACCGCAGAAAATGCCCTGACCAATTCTAAATGCAAATAATTCTCAATGGATGTCTTTCGATTGAATTGATGGCGCCTACTTTGAAATTTATAAAAATTTGGGTTATTCCATTTAACTTGCTAATCTTAAGGAATAGATAACTAGATCACTGACTATGGGCCATCAGTTATGATCTAGTATATAAACAATGCATTGGTGATTTATATTAGAAGGCCTAGATCAGTTGTGTGAAGGAAGATATACATTGTTGTTGAGTCTATACGCGAAGTGCTTGGAAATGAGAAGAGGCAAATGCATGTGGAGGAGTGAGGTGAGAATTTTACCTTGAGATTTCCATCTAAGAGTCCATTCAAGGCCAAGAAATGGGAGACATGGGAACTAAATCCTCCGATGGATCCTTCTTCCACGGTGATGAGAATTTCGTGTTCTTTCGCAAGCTGTCTTATGAGCTCTCCGTCGAGGGGCTTACAAAAACGTGCATCGGCGATGGTGGCCGATATACCGAGCTCTCGGAGTATCTCTCCTGCTGCTACACAGTTTTGTACTATAGATCCAAACCCTAAAATGGCCACTTTACTTCCCTCCCTCAGTACTCTTCCTTTCCCTACCTGTAATATTTCATGTTAGCACCAGAACAAACACATTATGAAGTTTTCATTCTACTACTAATGAAGAAATCTACATTTTGAGTCGACTTAGACGGATTTCTCGACTGAGTCTGACTAATATTTATAGATAGTGAAATTGCTCATATCTCAAAATAGATATGGGCACAGTGTGAACTATAATAAAGTGAGAGGACATAATGTAAATTTTATCAAAATTATATCAATTTATTTCCCATTTTGTGATTTAAGGTCAGTAAAACCCCCTAAAATGATATACAACAATTAAAAAAGTAGGTGAATATCGGTCAAATTACTAGTAAAATCAATGCTTGCTTGACTTGCCATCTTATAATCTTTTCCTTTTAACTATAAATTATCTCTTAATTTTTGTGATTAGCGACGTTAACTTTTAATACTATTGAGTATTGATAGTATATATTAGTGTTACCTCCAATGGTGTTCCCTTGTAATCTGGCGGAAGGACGGATCCGATTCCATTTCCCCTTGGAAACCTGAAACAACTGGGCCGGTCGTCAATGGCGGCCGCCGTTGCAACCATGTTCATGAGTTCAGTCTCATCGGATGGAGCCATGACCACCATGTTGGGCAAACAGGCCATGAAAGTAGTATCAAAGGCCCCGCAATGGGTCGGCCCGTCTGCACCAACTAGGCCAGCCCTATCCATTGCAAATCGCACCGGAAGCTTCTGAAGGTCAACGTCATGAACCACCTGCACCACCACCACCACTTCCCGTTAATTAGTGAATAATCAAAATTATTGGATACCTAAATATGAAGTACAAACTCATGTTAAACATGTTTGTGCTGAACAGAGGTGCAACTTAGGTTAAGGCTAACCTAAAAACGACTCGACCCGCCTAGGTCACACCCCTAATGCTGCATAATGTGTGTTTTAAAGTGATAAAAGTCTCACATCGATTAATTAAAAAAACCAATGATCGAATCGATGTGAATTACCTGATCATAACCTCTTTGCAGAAAAGAAGAATATATTGCGCAGAAAGGCTTGAGTCCCTCGGTGGCGAGACCTGCGGCGAATGTTACAGCATGTTGCTCGGCTATCCCAACATCGAAACATCGATTGGGGAATCGGTTTTGGAACAGATTAAGACCCGTCCCTCCTCCCATTGCCGCATGGATGGCTACAATTTTATCATCTTTCTCTGCTTCTGCAATCAATGACTCCGCAAAGTATTGTGTGTACGTAAGAGTTTTAGTTTTGGGCTTCAATTGTTTCCCCGACTTCGGATCAAACTTTACAACACCTGTATTGACAAAATAAAATTTTGATATAGACTTCTAAACTTCAAAATCCAAATAATAGTTCAATTGAGATACTATGGGTGATTTCAAGAACTGAGAAACCGATTTGATCAAGAAGTAGAATATGCATTGTCGTAGCGAGCAACATTTAGAATGTAACAGTGCTATATAAGAGTGTTTTGGGCTTTTTTCGCTCATGAAATTGAGGCGTTATACGACCTTTATCGGTAAGACTTCTAAACTCATTGGTACTGAACAATGATGGGACAAAGTATTTGATGATGATTACCGTGCATTTTATCAGGGGCAACTTCAGCCGGTGCATAGCCTTTTCCCTTCTCCGTTATGATGTGAATCAGAACGGGACCGGGCGCCGGCATGTCCTTCACGCTCCTTAAGATGTGTACAAGGTCATCCATATTGTGGCCATCTACTGGGCCAATGTAATAAAGCCCAAGCTCCTCAAATAGAGTAGCCTCGGAAGAACTTATCATCCCTCTCGCATATGCATCCAACTTTGCTGCAACTTCATGCGTTTGCCCGCCGATTGTCTTCGTAACACCCTGAAATTTGATTGAAAGGAAGATCAATCACAAATCTCGGAGGAAAAACTTCTCAGATACATTGTACAGATGCTAAGGTATGTTAATGGGCCAGACCCGAACATTCAGGTCCACTCCATTGTTAAAGTCAGAGACAGCCCCTAAGGTTGTCAATGAGTCTGTCCCCAAGTTTCAAATTTCAGCAATAAACAAAACTTGGGCCCTTAATGGGCCAACATAATTTGACCCATTTTGGGTCCCAATTTTTTTATTTTTGAAGTCGGCCCAAGTTCTGATAGAACCCAAAATACCCATATTGGGCCCTTGGATATCCAACAAACACAACATTTTGACTGATATTTGAAACTCAGGTCTTGTGAGGTGTAGAAGATGTTAAACATTGTATATGTAATTATGTATTCCCCACTTAAGCCCAGATGAATCAGTTTTAAATTTGGGCTCAACGGGCTTTGATAAGATTCCTCAAACCCATTTTAGTCCAAAACTGAAGAACTTCCCTAAACTTGAAATTTCACCGGTTGAGTAAAACTCGGATGAGTTTTTAGACTCGATTAGACAAAACATGGTTTTACTAGTTGACTCACTTGACTCAAAATCTTATGGAGTTGAGTATGTTGCATGGCAGTGTAAGCTGTAAATTAACCACTGTCATTATATGAGAGATTATCAAGCACCTTGACTACTTCTCGGAGTTGCCGGAGCGTTCCGTTTGATTGTAGCCTTGAGAGGGCTTTACTAAGGGCTCCGACCGGGGGAGCTGGTCCATTGACTGTTGCAGTGGGGAGAGAAACTTGCTTGTTGTCATTCAAGATGATAATGAGATTTGTGTCTAGGTAGCCTGCATTATTCATTGCCTCGTATGCTTGTCCGGCGGTCATGGCCCCATCGCCAATCACGGCAATTACATGATTGTTCTTCCCTTTTATGTCCCTTCCTACTGCCATACCTGCAGATTAAAATGATAAACTAAACATAAACAAATGGTTCTTGAATTAATTAAGACTACTTAAATCTAGAGTTATTAAGATTCATGAGATAGAGAAATCATACCGAGGCCAGCTGATATGCTTGTAGAACTGTGGCCTGCTCCAAAGGCATCATGAACACTCTCATCCCTTTTTGGGAAACCCGCAAGACCTGATGTTTGCCTGATTGTATGCATTCTTGATCTCCTTCCGGTCAAAATCTTGTGTGGGTAAGCCTATTCAACAACACCCAAAGCCCCAAAAATCATCCACCATATAAATTATCATAATTTAAAAAAAAAATAATAGCAACAATCCCTAACTAATAAAACAAAATAAATTAGGATGGATAAGTAGAATTGGAAAAAAGAAAAACATTACCCTAAGGGCAGATACCTGTAATTTGAATAGGTAATGACTAATGATAGAAGGACTCAAGCCCCCATAGTCTAATTTGATGTATTCTAAGGCAGTGAGTATTACTCGTGCAGGTTTCACGTTGAGTTTCACAGTTTTCTGCACGTAAATTCAAAGAAGAAAGAAAAAAAAAAAAAAGGAATTGTGGATTACCTGATGTCCAACATCCCATATGATCTTGTCTTCTGGGGTGTTGAAAACATGGTGCAGTGCCACTGTCAGTTCTGCCACCCCAAGGCTTGAGCTCAAATGCCCTCCAACCTTTGAAATTGTTTGTACAATGTCTGTTCTAACCTCATCAGCCAATTTCTCAAGCTCCTACATTGAAAGGAAATTTGATTTGATGAAAATTAAAAAGGAGAACTAGAAAGATAGATAAATTTAGTAACACAAAAGTACAACAGTTTGAAAGTTCAAAACTTAAATTTGACTTGAAATCTTATCAAATTAAGTAACTCTAATGAGCTTTTGAATTTAATTTAAAAAAGAATTCATTGATTTACTCGACTCAAAATTGAATCAACTCAAACTGACTAAATGAGATGAAGAACTGAAGATGGTTGAGACTACCTTGATAGAAAGATTCTTCATGTGAGTTGGGTAGTTTATTGTGTCAAGGATTGGAGTAGAAGGCTTTTCTTCAGAGAAATTGAGTGTTTTTTCTTTGGATTGATATTTATAAAGTCTTCCACCCAGTGAAGTTTCCTTGCTTCCATCTGAATTATATTCTCTTGATGATGCTGCTGCTGCTGAGAACTGCATCAAAAGAGATAATTGGTATGAGATTTTTCAGCTCAAAAATTGCATATAAGAACTACATCAGAGGAGAAATTACTTTTTTTTTTAAAAAAAATTAATCTTTCAAATTATCATAATAAATGAAAGATAAAATGATTAATAATAATAATCCAAACTAATTTTTCTTAAAAAAGAAAAATTCAAAAAACATATCATGTGCGAAGTCCTTTTCAACAACCTTTTTATAGTTGTAATGTTGTACCACTTTATGTCACCTTCAATACTCCTCAGCCCTTTTTTTAACATTTTTTAAAAGGTAAGCTATTCATTGAAAAAAAAAAACATTTTAATATATTTTCCTTGAATCAGACCATCAAAGAATAGAAAATTGCTACTAATTCACGCTTGAGAAGTGCATACTTCCTTATCTCCTTCTTCATATGAGGAAGAACAAAAAAAATGTAATAAGATTTTAGCCAAGACTGAAATGCAACCTTGAATTTGTTGGTTTGAGGATATTTGATGGTGGACGCGAACTTGGTTGAGAAATGCTCGGGCACTGAGTGGGGCAATGGAAAGATGAATCTGCTCGTGAGAGCCCCACAAGAATCCATCTCTTTAATCAAATAAAATTCAGCTAAGAAGAAGAAGAAGAAGGAGAAGTACGAGAAGAGAGAGTTGTTGCAGAAAGAGAGAGAGATAATGGGAATGAAAGAGAAGAAGGAGGTGATGAAACGAAAGGGCCTGGTGAGTAGGATTTAAAGGAAGCGATTAAGGGGTGTCAGTAGTCACTTGTCAAACGTGTTTTGTGCATCGGTATTTTGATTTGATTTGATTTTTCAATCTTTCGATCTGACTCTGATTCCCATAATAGCATAGGTAAGATGATTTTTTGGCTTCTTCTGCTTTATTTTTTAATGAAAATAAACTATTCTCTCTCTCACTCTACTAGGTGACATGGATTTTTAGACACTACTATTTTTTTTCTTCACCGATCCTATTACAAATATTTTGTGAATGTAGACTCAGATTTACTGGGATGTTCAATTTATCCTCCATTTATTGTATCAAAGAGAAAAAATTATCAAAATTTATAAATAGTACAATCGATTCTTCAAAATTTATTAATAGTGTAATTCGGCTCTCTGAAATTATAAGTCGGTTCGTCAAAATTTATGAACAGTGTAATTCGGCTATCCGAAATTTCAAATCGACTCACTGAAATTCACATGAACAGTAAAAATCAGCCTATTAAAATTTTACTTTTCATGCGAAAGGTACAATCAAGAATACACTAAAACTCATGTCTCTAAATACAAAATACCCGTAGGAGGATCGTTGGCCTTTTTTTCTTTCCTGAAATAAACCTCTCTCTCTCCTCGGTAAAGTGGAGTTTTGGTTACTTAGTTCTCACAGTCAAAAAGTTCCGTTTACAAAGAAAGTTCTTGAGTTCTATTTATGTTCAAATCTCTCTAAATTACTCTCAATGGGATTATTCTTCATCTACTTAACCCGTGTTTGTAGATTGAGAGGTTCACATATGCTTATGAGATTAGCTCACCTCCAATATAAGGTGAAGATACCCATGTTCCAAAAAAAAAACCTTTTATAGATCTTTTAAATGAATCTTGAACCATAGTTTAGTGTAATATAAAGAAAACCATGTAATTATACACGTATAAATTCTTACTTCCATAGCCATTTAATTATCCTATACGAGATGTTCACATGTGTACAATATTACTACAGGCCATCTAAGCATGGGATCATCAAATAGGATAGTGATGACTTTATTAGAATGGTATATTTTCAATATCTCGTCCACTAAAAATCACCATGATTAGAATGAGCAAACTGTATTTTTAAAGTAATTAAAATTTTATCATTTTGAATTATTCTTTTAATCCTTAAAGCTTATGGCCTTTAAAAATATGACTTGATTAATTTCATCAGAGTAATTTTTGATGAATAACATATTGAAAGAGAGACCATTCTAATAGACTCATCATCGTCTTATTTAAAGAGCTTCATATCTAGATGTACACGACTCAATACACGGGTGAATATCTCGTATCATTTAATTTTTGAACTTTAAAAAGTTAACAAAAATTATATTATTAAAAAATTATTTAGTGAAAAAAAAATTACGTACTCTAAATCTATATAATTAGCTATCCAACTCATTTATTATGGGCCCATATTTATTTTGAT
Source organism: Chimonanthus salicifolius (assembly GCA_013350335.1). Taxonomy (NCBI): domain Eukaryota; kingdom Viridiplantae; phylum Streptophyta; class Magnoliopsida; order Laurales; family Calycanthaceae; genus Chimonanthus; species Chimonanthus salicifolius. The sequence continues at coordinate 66,550,190 of CM023536.1, read as the reverse complement.
GATAATTGTGGCTCAAGAGTGCAGGTTGAAAAGTCCCGCTAATCTAACAGTTGGAAAGAAACACGATAAGCCATGTTCCGAAGACGGCTCAGCTGCAGCCTGCAGCCATGAAATGGCAGTCAGCTCGCAATTGAAAAATCATGCCTTGCCTTCGTCTATTTCAATGTTTCCAAAAACGCGTTTCACGAGCGATCCATTCATTTCCTCGTCAAATACAAATCCTTTGCATCAGCAAAAGAAAAGTTTTATTGAGGTCATATCAAATCATTTTTTTTTGTTTGGCGTTGGGCATTTAATATTTTTATTTTTGAAATTCAATATTTAGTATTTAACAAAAGGAGATAAGATAGATTAATAAAAATGTGGAATAAAGAGTAAAAGAAAAAATATAGAGGGAAGAGATAAAATAAAGATATATTTAATAGTAGAATGATTGATTATATAATTTATATAGAGTGCTTTAAATTTTAAATAGTATATATGTTTGACCAATATGCTTGATCTGAATACGTAAGCATTTTTCCCTAGTCTTCTCATTTGTTAGGGTCATTTTTAAAGTATCTCATTGTAATGTTTAATTTTATTATTTAATATTATTTCTCTGATCTATCTTAAAACACATCACAATCACTATTAAAATCCAAACTTTATTTGTCTGGAGTCAAGTTTTCAATTTTTACTTCTCCATTTCATCCTATCATTATATTTAATATATATATATATTTTTTTAATGAAGAACTCCAAGACCCTATTTCTTTCCGAGCACATGGGTATTGAGTAAAACTCCATTTCACACAATCAATCACTTTACTATCTATTATATTTTTCCTCATCAATTCTCTCAAGTTTTCAAAGGTCTATCTCCTGTTCTTATATTTGTAATTTGTAACTTCTCAATTGTTGAATTGTTTCTTTATCTTCTATTTACAATACCAAATTATATAACATTAACCTATCACGCAAAATTCTACTTATCTTATTTTCTCTCGCACTTATTTTTCTTCACCCTCTATCACTCTACTCCACAAATATTATTGACTTAATAGTCATTATCTTGCTCTTATGTTATTATCTAAAAGTAAATAATAGGTAAGAATCAAATATATAAACATTAGTAATTGTGTGACTAAAATTCAAAGAAATGAACAAGATGTAAATTTCACAGAGTAGCACATGTGACTTGCGACATGATAGATGTAACATAATGTTTTGCACTAATAATATCCACATGTTCTAAGTCCACATATAGTAACGAATAATATCCACATGTTCTCACTTGTATTAGAGAGTTTAATGATGTACTTTTTTTTAAACGCGTGGAAAACTATGGAATACCGAGCGTAAAATCTTATAGGTGAGAATAATGTACATATTTACGTGAATATTATTGATGATGATGGAAATAGATTTGTCGAAAATGTTTATATTTCAACATAGAATTCATAAAAATATTTAATTGAAATAAAATAAATTATATTTTAGGATAATGAAAGTTTAAAAATTTAATCTAAAATTAGCATAATTTAGAAGTGTAAAAATTATATCTTTGTTACTTAAATAAAAGTGATTTTTAATAATTTTTAATAGATGCCACATGAAATACTGAAAGAATGCATAAAATAAACCCTGAGTCCCTAATGGCTGACCAAATAGGAATCTTTACTTCTTTGTTTTCTATCAAGACATAGGAATCAATATTTGATTACTATTTTTCTGGGATGCTTCCCTTCATACTTACTTTAAGAATTGTGCACCGACACTAGTGAGACAATCTTAGCCAGAGAAATTATTAAAAATATTGAGACATTTTTACTGAGATCTATGGTCCCTTGAATATTGAGACACATTAGTCATTTAACATTAGAATTTTGTTGTGAAGAATTTAAGTTATTAATTAAAAAATAAAATGAGATAAGATAATAAGATGAATTAAAACTTCACACACTTGTATTCCTAAATGCTAATGTTATGCCTTTTTTTGGATGGCTATGTCTTTTTACTTGGGGGTTGTTTTGATTTCCCAAATTCAGTCGAAATATATAAGATGTCAGAGAAAAATAAAATTACAGCAAATTTTTGATAAAGCTTCATGTATGTTTCTTTTTTAAATAGTTAATTTAGTGTTAATTCCTTTATTTAATAGGGTTAATATATATTTAGAATGAAATATTTTTGCCTCTATATAGGTGTAGAGTATCACTCTAAGTATTTCTATATGGAATTCATTTTTTATCTATAGTAATGGGTTTGTTGGAAAATTTTAAATTGCATTTAATTGTGGATCTCAATTAATTGTTCAAATAATTTCAATCAGAAAAATAATTTTACGTTCGTTGAACACCTAATTTCTTTTTTCAATCTTGACTCTGTCAAATTATCCGGATGAAATTAGTGTCATATTTCTTTTCTTGAGAGTGATTGAGATAATTGAAAGTTGATCTTTAGGGTTCCTATTATTGGAATAGGGAAGTGTGTGAGATTTCAACCATCACCAATCGGTGATCAAGATTTTTTGAAGTAACAACCTTATCCCTTCATCATTTGGTATTAGAGCTGAAACAGAGCCAAAATAATTACTCCTACATTATTTGGTATCAAAGCCTAGATCTTTTACCGACCTGTTGGATTGGGAAAATTATTACTTTCAATATTCATTGATTGTTTTGTTTGGAAAATTGGTGTTTTCTATATTTGGAGACATGATAATGTAGGGATTATCTGCACTTGAATATTTCATACGTCACGAGTGATGGAAAGAACAAGTTACAACTCAGAAGGGAAGAAAAATATTGCATATCTTAGGAAGGCGACTTCGAGAGGTAGAGGAAGGAAATCGCAATCTAAGGAGGGATATACTGATTGTAGACATCACGAGGAGAGTTGAGGAGGCCTATATAGAAGGTGAAAAATTAAGAAAGAAATCTAAGCAAGTTAAATCTAATCCTTCAACAAGAACATAGGAGAAAGAAATAAAAAGTTTATCGTAGATGTGTAGATCAAACAGTAATTTGGATACTTTCACTTCATACTTTTTTGCTTATTCTGTGATGAAGATTATATAATGACTTCTCCATTAGATGAAGAACTTTTTAATTTTCCAAGAGAACTACGCGATTTGGATTCTCTCAAGCACATTGTAACTTGAGCATGGTTCTAATTTGTCATTATTTTATGTTAAAGTTTAGGTAGATGTAAAAAACAATCTTAGCCTTCATTAGTTGATATCATAGCTAAAGTAATTAGTTCTGCATCATATATAAAATGCATAAAATTTCATCATCAATGATCATTTAAATTTTATAATTTTGATCATTTAAGTTTCAAAGAATATAAGTCTAATCAAACTATATGCATTCTACAATTCATTTAAAAGATAATACCCATAAAAAAAAAAAAAAAAAAGTCATTTGAAATATATCATCTCAAAAGCTACAGGAAGAGCTGAGGAGCCTCAAACAAAGCCGGCTAGCCCACCAAGCACAAAAAATTGCTGAACCTCAAAGGCTTGTGTCATTTGGACCACATAATTCATGTTGAATTCATGTGAATCTCACGGCCATAATAATAGCAACAAAACATCAATGTGAAGACCATGTGTAGCTTGTTGTTTCTGTCGTCTTTCGAGCCTGCTCCAATTATTAGGCCTTTTCTGCCGCTTCCTACGGATGTCAAATTTGTCAACAGTACCCACGGTCAAATTTGTCAACAGTACCCACGTGGGTCTACGTCAGCTGATTTTGTAGGACGTGATAGATTTGAACACTTAGATTAATCAGGTAGTTACACCTCAATTTTCTTTTAAAAGATATTTTATTTTAAAATTTTATATAAAATTATAATTTTATCCTTCAATTTTGTATGGATGAATCATCTTTTTTTTTTTAATTGAGGGACAAAATGATAATTTTCATACAAATTTTGAAATGGAGTGTCTCCTAAATAAAAAGTAGAGTGTCTAAATTATCACCTTTAATATGGTGTGCCTTTAGGTTAAGAGATATCACCTGTAAAGATTCTACGCTAGATTTCTCACGTATAAATTCAAAAAAAATTGCTAACAGTGATAAGTTGTCCACGGGCTTTTATCAAGCCGGGATTTCCTCTAATCTCAATCTGGCCCACTTTGGATATCTCAATGCTTGAGCCTGCCTATAGTTTATTGGGCTTTTAAAGGCTAAAGTATGAGTCTACCGTTTGAAAAAGTATAAAAGATGAGCTCACTTGTTTGAAACCATTAAAAATTCAACCACTCATATTGAAAGTGGATATAACCTATAAATAAATAAAATTTCAAAAAAAAAAAAAAAAACTTCTGCTCATTATTTCGACTCCCAATCTAATAAATTGAGTTATTTATAAATTACAAAATAATCTTATAAAAAAGAAAAATTGATCAGGTCTCCCCTTTTGGTAATGGCTAAGTGCGCTAAAAGGCCTGATGGGCTTCCACAAGTTTAGTTATTTAGTCCGAGCCTGACCAAATGGGTTGTTAAATATGTTTAAACATGTTCTTGTAGGTCTAAGACTGAGTTTGGGCTCATGAACAACTCTAAATAGAACTATAATTTAGAAACTCACAACTCGAACTGAGTTTAAAATCTAATTAACATAAGAAATATCGAGTCTTCATAGCGTTGTTTCTCCTACCTTCCAAGTTCCAACCCTTCTCCACCTTTGTCCAATTCGAGAGGTTCTTTCAAAATCAACTTTAAATCCAATATTGGTGGGTCACCACTATGGCTGCGTTTGGATGGGATAAGGAGGGTGACCCCTCAGGCTCCAGGTAAGGGTAAAAATTAAAAAAATCACCTCTCTCATCATATTTTTTGAGTACTCCATTAAAGTTTGGGGTATTCAAGGATGATCTCAAGCTTAATAGTGACTGGAGGACCCATCCAAACACAGTCATATTTCTTCTTACCTTCTACAACAACATTCTCTTCCAAGCTTTTCAGCCAATCCATACCACCACGTACAATTGTTTCTACTTTCTACTACAACTCTTTCAGATATGAAACTTTGAGTAATTAAATGCCCTGATTATGCATTCTATGCTGCAATAATGGAATTAAGAAATATTTATTATTTTTTGAATTTTTTAATAAACTCTTCTTGTAAAAGTATTTTAACAATGTTTTCAATTATTTCAATACATGTTATTCGAATCTTTTGTTTTTTACCAGAGCATTTCTAATAAAAGTTACTTCTTCCATCCCATTTTAATTATCTCATTTGAAACATTTGTATTTTTTAAGGAACTCTCTATATAAGAAGTTAATAATCACATTTTCATAAAAAATATCTTATTCACACAAATTACAATTATAAATAATAAAATAGTCAAATAGTACAACATAAGAAGTTGTAAGTCATTTGAGAGTTTTTTAGGAGTAATCATACCAACTCTTTCGAACCGTGGGTCAGTTTTACATGTTGGTCTATTTTTAGATGAGAAAAAGAAAGGTTCGAAACTCACAACTCAAATTGAGTTTAAAATCTTATTAATATGAGAAATATTGAGTCTTCATAGTGATGTTGCTCCTACCTTCCAAGTTCCAATCCTTCTCCACCTTTGTCCAATTCGAGAGGTTCTTTCAAAATCAACTTTAAATCCAATATTGGTGGGTCACCACTATGGCCGCGTTTGGATGGGACAAGGAGGGTGACCCCTCAGGCTCCAAGTGAGGGTAAAAATTAAAAAAATCACGTCTTTTGTCATATTTTTTGAATACTCCATTGAAACTTGGAGCATTCAAGGGTGATTTCAAACTTAAAAGTGACTCCAGTACCCTTCATCCAAACACAGCCATATGTCTTCTTACCTTCTACAACAACATCCTCTTCCAAGATTTTCAACCAATCAATACCACCACGTACAATTGTTTCTACTTTCTAGTACAACTCTTTCCGATATGAAACTTTGAGTAATTAAAATGCCCTGATTATGCATTCTATGCTGCAGTAATGGAATTAAGAAATATTTATTCTTTTTCCAATGTTTTTAATAAACTCTTCTTGTAAAAGTATTTTAACAATGTTTTCAATTATTTCAATATATGTTATTCGAATCTTTTGTTTTTTACCACAACATTTCTAATAAAAGTTACTTCTTCCATCCCATTTTAGTTATCTCATTTGAAACATTTGTATTTTTTAAAGAAATTTTTATATAAGAAGTTAATAATCACATTTTCATAAAAAAAAATATCTTATTCACATGAATTACAATTATAAATAATAAAATAGTCAAATAGTACATCATAAGAAGTCGGAAGTCATTTAATAGTTTTTTAGGAGCAATCATACCAACTCTTTCGAACGGTGGGTCACTTGGACATGTTGGTCTATTTTTAGATGAGAAAAGGAAAGGTTAATTTTGTAGGAAAAGGTTTTCTAGGAAATTGAGATGAGGAATATTTTCCTATGAAATTGAATTTTCTATGTTTGTTTACACATAAAAAGGGTTATGTGAAATGAATAAAATTTAAATAAATGAATAATATATTATGTTATATTTTATCATAAAATTAAAGTGAGTGGGCACTGATAAGCTGGTGTGTGGCCTATATAAGGATGGTAATGGGATCAGATTCAAGTTTGGGTCGAATTAATTATAAGTAATAAAAGTTTATTTTCCTAACCCATCCCATCCCATCCCATGTAAAATTCCCTATCTTCTAGTTACCTTGATCCCATCCCATCCCATCCCATCCCTCCATCCATATAGATCTATTACAAGAAGAGATTAAAAAAAATAAAAAATTAGCACATGTTTCCAAGGAGTTTTGCATGGAGATATGCACCCACAAGTACAAGTTGCCATTAAATCCGTCATTTTGTGGATCTAGGAAGCCCTAAGCAATTGCCTTCCCTTGGTTTTTTATTTGATTCCCATTTTCGTTGGTGCAACGACGCATCCAATGACAGGGCATGCCTCGTAGGATTATTATCACTTGTCCTTTTGTCCAGCAATTGGACCACTTATTTGGATTGGATTGGGCTAATTTTTATCGATTTGAAACCTTGCATAATACCCTAACCATGAGCCATGAAATTGAACATTTTAAACTCTAATGGAAGGCATGTTAGGCTCACTTTTGACCCACTAAATTTTATTGTGACTTTAGAAAAATTGCAAGATTATCTTCATTGATTAGAGTTGGCTCATCTTCAATTTGATTTGATCCTCTCAATTGTGAATGGTGTTCAAAACAATTCAAGCTGTTTGACCCAATGGCCGAATCTAATCAGCCAAATAGTGAGATAAAATGATTTAATTAATACTTTATTTTTTTAAATATTAATCTAAAGTTTCACCCCACGTGATAATTCTATCCCTTGATTTTTTTTTTTTTTTTTGAACTTCTAAATATAGCCAACATTACATAATAACTAGGATGATCAATTCATGCTGAAACTTCATACACCATGTCCATGTAACCACTTATCTAATACCCTTGATCTATTTGTTAAAAAGCCCCATTAAAGGGGGTCACTAGAAAAATCAAACCGTATGGTCCGACCGAATTTGACTGTAATTGGTCTCTAAGATGATTTGAATCTTGGAATAGACCAATTTATACAAAGACCTTGCCGTATAACAATAGCCTTCTAAATGATTGTTTTGTCAATCTTAATCAAAGTTACCAAATGTGATTCTAATTTCTAAGAGATAATTTACTTTATGTTATTTCAATCACGTTCACCATATATAAGCCTTCAAATTTCTAAATAAAAACAAAAAACAAAAATGAATATTTGGACCACACTTCTAAGAAATTTTTAGAGAGAGGAAGTGATTGATTGGTAGATTGAGAGATCAAAGAAAGTTTAATTTAGGAAGGTTAATGGAATCATAATTATCAATTTTATTTACTTTAGTACAAATTAAAAAATAAACACCTATTTATTGCCCATGTGGGTCCAGTTTTCACCCAACCCAACTTGCACCCCTACTGACATGCATGAGAGAGAGAGAGAGGTTGAACGGATATCCAAATTTGGAGCATCAAAACCAGTACAGCTGAGATGAAGAATTATGTATGGAGTAATTATGTAATCAGAGTGCAACAATTGCATTGCATAATCGCGCATGCTGGTCAGTGGAAAATGGTTTCTACAATCACTTGAAAAGAAGAATTGGAATTCCACTGAATTCAAAAGGAACATGTTTCAACAGTTTTACTTGTAAACTGAACTATAAAAGTACTATGGTATTGCACAGCATATGCACCCTGACTTGCTAACAACAGTTTTACATGTAGAACGGTAAAAAAGAAGCACATGAGAGGAAACAATTGACAAAATAAAAGGTTTTGGCATGTCTGGAAGGTTTAGTTACTCTCAAGCTCAAGCTGTAAAAAAAGATGTTACTGTCACACATCTTACCACATAATAATCATTGAATGCACAGCGAGTAATTTCTGTAAAGTGGAAGGCATGCTTCGATTTTTCTCTCAAATATTAGCCACCGCCAGACTTCAATGAGTTGCTGAGCCTGCATTTTTTAAGAGAAAAGTAAGTTTTGTATCAGCCCTTCTGCAGTCCACAAGTCATTGTGGATCATTCACGTCTTGTACATGCCAAAGTACAAGCATAATCATGAAAGACAACATACATGTTATGCATTACCATCCATTTTGATAGCATCACTAAATTACAACAAAACCACAAATTCTTAATCCTCTATTATATGTGATTTGGGTTTTAGCAAATCTGCAATGAGAATGAGATGCCTCATCTCATATACATACAAATCATTTTCCATGGGAAAACTGCCTAATGCCCATAACCTTTAAGGATGCAACAAGCCCTATTCATCATTGTCAAAGGCTTCTCACGACCTTTATGATTGTTACAACAATGAGCGCCTAACCAATTGCACTACAAGGTCTTGTAAAAAAATGTAGGCTTCTGAGACATAAAACCAAGGATTCTAGGAATAGTTATAGGGATATGCAGGAAACCACATGGATAGTCAGTAATCAGATCATCCTAGTCTAGCGATTTAAGCCCTCAAAATTCTACAGAGCTAGAACAATGGGATGGGGATAAAAATTAACCAACATATTCAATCAGTCCCAGAAACCACCCTCTTTTTTCAGAGGCTCCCCTTGGACATCCCTCCCAATTCATGGCATTATGACAAGAGCACCAAAAATTCCTTTCTTGTTAAGTAATTCTTTGGTTAATAAATGGCAATGAAGATTCCATTTTCACATCTTCATGGTGCAAGAAGTTGCCAGAGCTTACCAGTCCAAGCCCTCAAAGAGACCTTCACCTTTTATGGCAGAAGTTTTAAAAATAGCCCACTGACGGCTTTTTATCTTATGCAGTTCTAAGGCCTCAGTCACTGCAGCATCATCAAGTGCACCAGGGAGATCCTGCATTAAAAAATAAAGAAAATGACAGAAATACTCAAAAAGCATATAAACAACAAACAATATGAGCAAACACATGATGAACAGACTGAGGAGTAATGATAAAAACTGAAACTATAAACGCCTTGCAAATGCAGTTTCTTTAAACATCAACAGAAAAATCTATTGAATGACATTGGCAACAAATAAGCCAATTGCTTCCTCAACCATCACAGAATTTATCAACTGAGAATAAAAACAGAATAGGTGAATCTGATTTTATATGTATTCCAGAAACAAACGCTGCTGCTAAAAAACAAGGTGCTATTATATCATAACACAGTACCGAAGCAAATTGCATGAACATGAGGCTATAGTAAGCCAACCTTAGTGCATTAAAGCAAGATTCATCTTGTGGGCCCACTTAGGACCCACCCCATCATAGGGCTGCTCCTCAGCCTCACCCCGGCCCAAATTCATCATAAAGAAATGCGTTTGAACACATATGCCAGCATGTCAGGTCAGGCTCAGCCTAAATTCTTGAGCCCGTTTATACAAACGGCCAGGCTCGGGCTTTTGCGAAAGGCCCATGAAAATCCATAAGGCTTTTTAGCCCGTTTAGACATTATATGTGTGTATGTGTGCACCTAGATCATTTTCAATTTTTTAGAAAATTATTATGAAATTAATTAAAAGGCTGTCCGTTCAGATTGAAAATAGAAATGATAAACTACAAGTTCAGCCCATTTGAGACCTAGTTTTGCCCAAGAATAAAAAAAATACAAAATCCTAGGTGATCCCATACATTTCATTCCTTGGGTGGCTGATTTTCAAATCTAGAAGACCTAGGACAGGGTTTGGTATGATTTGATTAGTTTATTGAGGATTTTGCATTGAAAAAGCCAATAATACAACCTTGAGGGCTTTATGGTAGATGTCATTCTCCTTTTTGAATCTCTTTGGTTAATTGTGGATGAGAATTTGCATAGTTTTTGTTATATTTTTTGTTTAATATTAATTTATCTCTCTAGCATCTTGTGTGAATCATGAATATATGTTGCACATGTCATTTTAAGATTCAACACACACATTTTGCATTCACATAGGCAACCATCTATCATTTAGATCTACGGTTTCCATTATTTTGACTTTTCTTACGTCAAATTTGGTATTACAGCTTGTCCTACATTAAGGTGTAAATGGGCCAAGGTGGGCCACAAAAAGGCATCACCCCATGAAAATTTCAATGCCAGTTGAGATTTATAGCTATCTGATGTAGGGCACTAAATGCCCAGATCTAAGCCAATGGAGGAATTCTGCTCTTAACCATCCATTTCACAGCCTTCAACCTGATGGTTGTAAACCTTAAATGGGGTTAAATTTGATATTTAAGAGAACTATAGCAGTCCCTTGTGCATGGTGGAGCCAGTGTTCGAAGGCATAGATGCCACATCATATCTCTTCATATCATTTCATTAAATTTGTGCTGCCTCAATGTTGAATACTACAAGCCTTCACAATTGACTCTACCATAGCTGCATGGGGCTCACAAATCATATCAAGTGAAAGGGGAGTTCAAGATTTTCTTGAAATACCAAACTTCAGCCCAATTTAAGATCTTTAGGTATCTAATATAAGATGATAAAATAGACGGCTTCTAGACATTTGAAGAATTTTCAATTTCAACATCCATTTTATAGTCTTATATTAGATGGCTAAAAATCTCAAATAGAGCCAAGTACTTGTATATGGAAAATCTAAAAAGCCTCTTGATTTGATAATAAGTCCAATACAACTAGGCCACATGTCCTTTTAATTTTAGTAATTGACACGCTCTAGACTCCCCATGTTTCTTTTGACAAACATTCGTACTATTAATAAATTCTCATGTTACGTGTTATATTTATATGTTTTATACATGTAATGGTTTTGCTAATTCAATCAACTGACTGCCCTGCTAAACTTGGCCAATACATAATGGAGTTTTTTTTTTTTTTTGAAATGGACCAATACATAATGGAGTTAACCACCATGTATCAAACTCAACCACGTCATGCAGTTTTAGGGCAAGTTCTTTGCCAACTCATATTGGACATGGTTGAGCCCACGATGACTCGACCAAGTCAACTAGGACTGCCAGAATTTCGACCTAAAAATGACATCTGGATAAGTCGAACTCATAAAGCCTACTCAAATAAATGACATAAGCTTTGATCATGATGACAACGACGACAACAATGATAATGAAGATTGAATTTTAGTCGAAATAACCCTAACCAAGGAGGGGACAAGTATTACGAAAAATGTTAGAACTAGCAATTGTGTGGGTTTTGTAGAATGAAATGAATCAGAGAACTTTTCAAGGGAAATATTTCACATTGAAATTGATAGCACAAATTGATATATCATGTCCAACCATTGAGACTTAAAGCCCATGAATTAAGTTGACACCCATGTATCATGATACATACAGATTGGTATTGGGGTCTGGCATTTATTTACCATATGCCTCTAAAAACTTAAGTAACTTGATCCTCAAGCCTGGTAAATGGAAGACAATAAACATGATAAAACTTTGGGCAATTCAAGCCCTTTGGGTCCCAGAACATTAAAGAATGACAAGGAGATTCTTGTCCTAGCTTTCATGGTCCAATGGAGGTCAAAGGCTCAAATTTGGTCGGGAGCATGGCTATATGGAAGATTTCGAAATGATTATAATCACTTTCTGGCCCTTTACTGACAAAAGGAGGTTGAGCAAAGGCCTTGGAATGGGCTAACTGGCTAAGGGTAGGAACAAGACAGCGCGCAATTTTTCCTTAGCAGTTAATGAATCAAAAGTTTGTTGCATATTTTTTATTGGTAGTTTGTCAGCATTCTCTAAAGTGACCTTTGCACACAAAGTAGTAGTGCAAGGAAGAAAATGCTTTAGCAGGAATGAGTTGCCTGCATAGTTGTAGCAAATAATAATATTTGTTGGTTATAAGCATTTTTCGCTTGTTCTCCTCAATAACCCACAGGACTGTTCTGCTTGTATGGTTTAGTTTAGTTTTTTCCTTTTTCCAATCAGTATTACATTATCTTCCACAAAAAAAATATATATATAATAAAAGGATACACAAATAATATGGGTGACGCAATCAAGAAATGCAAAGATAGTCGATACTTTCCCTTAAGATGGTATGAACAAGAGAGTAGCGCACACACACACAGTCTCACCTGCTTGTTTGCATAAATGAGGACAGCTGCCCCTTTTAACTCTTCCTCCTGTCATATAGGTTAATGAAAATTAGTCTCCAGGGCTCAGAAGGAACCTCAAGAACTTATTTTTAATAGGGAGTTTAATAAAGCCAAAACAGTCAGTTAAGCACAAAACAGTCTCAAATCAAGCTATAATTGTTCATTGAGACAGTAATAGATATAGCCATATGGGGTCCAGTTCTAGTTAATGAAAACTACTCTCACTCAGGATCACCTACACACCTGAGTGCAAATAATCATTTGCGTTCCATCGGACAGCTATCTCTAAATCCACATTACTGTAGCAAACACAACTCAAAAGCAGTTTTGGCTTTTCAGTTTTATATATATTTCATCTCTGTTAATTTTTTAACTCGCGATTTCTCTAGAAATTCGTCAAGTTGAGGAGGGTGCTTCTTACTGCAACATTTGAGCATGTAGGTAATTCCCATGTTTTAGGCATGAAGCAGAGTTCCTTCTCCATCACTGGAATCCCAGTCTTCATACCATCCCTCACTTCACCAAGGATCTTAGCTTCTACAAGTTTCAAGTCCTTCCATACATTCTATGGCTTTGAGACCTCTTTCCGTTTCTAATTTGTTTCCAGTATCTTCTTCACAACCAAACTAGCAATATACATCAGCTTGGTCTCCAAGCACCATCGATAAGGGAGAGCGATTTTGGACATCTCCATCTGCCAAAGTGTTTGCTCTGGAGGATTCCTGGCCTTCAAATTTTCATCTTCTTCTACTTGGATGCCCATCATAGCTTCAATTAAGGATTTTCATTAGTAGAGTTCGCTCTCAACTTGGTATTGAATAGAGTCTCGGTGAGAGTGTGAGAGTTTCGGCAGAGTGGTTCAGGCCCTAACAGCAGCTTGAGTTTACTGGCTTCAGGTTAGATGGTACAGGGCATGAAATAATGTATTGAGCGGTTGACATTTAAAAGAGGGTTTACCATTGATTTTTTCCCTTTTAATTAGAACTTGTATGATTTACTACAAACATTCATCAACAGTGCTTGTAGCTTGCTTTGTGTATTCATCACACTGCCTCTTTGTGGGCATTCCCTTTCTTCATCTTTCTCTATTTCAATAAAAGTATCCCCACCCTCTCTCAAATTTCTTTGAAAAGTTAGGGCCCACTTCTGATGGTTTTATTTATTCTGTTTGAGGTAGAATACAATCTAGGGAAGGAGAGCATTAGAGCGCCCCCCCCCCCCCCCCAAAAAAAAAAAAAAACCTTATCCATTTATCTTCCCAAAACTTAATCAACGCACTATCACCCCCACTTTACAGGGTGGATTTTCTGACCTGCTCAAATAGTTAGATCCTGGAGATGCTCAAATCGAAAGAACCATCATATCAAGGACATCTCTGGATTTGCTTTTATAACATTTTGTTTCTTACCTACTAGATTGCCTACATAATACACAGCAAAGTGGATTTCCAGAGGGCATTTCTCCAACTGTTAGAATCCATATTGAGTCATGAATTAATGAGTTCATGTAGCTCACTTTGCATGCACCATTTCATGTCAAACCTCTGAAGGATTAAATTCCAGACCCGCATGGAATATGGACAGTGTAAGAACAGATAATTCACATCTTACTTCATGACTGGGACAAAGAATGCAAACATTCATCACAATTTTTTTTCCAGCCCTCAGGTGATCTATGGTGAATAATTTATCCCTTCCTGTCAGCCAGCAGAAAGCACCAATCCTAGGGAGAGCAAGAGTTTTCCACACTCTGGGACTGACCTAGGTGCCTCATTCTTCTACATAAGCATTAAAGCAAAGATTTTCACCAAGAATACTCCATGTCTGTCAGGTTCCCAAAGCCTATAGTCTATGCCGTGACATTCTGCTTAGATGGCCATCAGTGACCATAGGTCTTCAAGTTCACCATTTTGACCATTTCATAGTGTATTTAGTGTCATGTTCCACCATTGCATCATAAATTCCCATCTTAGCCACCTCCCACGTAACATAAAGAACAGGTAAGCTTCATAAACAAATCAACAAGCAACAATAGAAATAATTCCCACGGTGATTACAAATAGTCCCACCAACACCAGCTCTTCCAAACACTTAAAGCACTTCATTGACTTAAAACTCCCTTCTAGGGGAGTACTACATAAAACCACCAGGTTCTTGACTACAAGCCTGAAGAGAATCATCCTAACCACTTGTGAAACAAATCAAATCAATGTCCAAGAAATGTCTTTCAGCCTAGTCTCATGGTCTTCCACAAAAATGACAATACTGCTGGGACTATGAGAGACCACAAAGTGGCAAACCTACTGTGACCAAACTGAGTAAACATAAAGGCTTTCTCAGGAATACGTCATCACCAAGGAAACTTTGAAACTCTGCGAAAGGAGTGCCATAAAGGACTCACAAATAAACAATATGTAAACAAGCTATCCAATATCCACTATCACTACAGCATATTTGCCTCTGATTCAATCAACAGAAAACTTGAGGAACTTGTATTGTATAGAGAGCAAATAGAATGCCAAAAACCTCAGTGGACCTTTCACCTTCCAAAAGACTCAGAAAGGCGTCCAGGTCATAGTGATGCAGAATGAGCATTCATAGACCAATTTAGTTTAGAAGCCACCAGTTTGATTCAGGTGCCATATTTGACAATCGACCATAAACATTGATCTCCTCATCCTGAAGTATTGCTTGAGAGCAGAGATTACAGCAGTGCCCCCTAATACTTCTCAGGCATTCTAATGCAAAGCCGAAGCCACATAGTAATCAAAGGGATGCTTAGGCTGCACCTAAACTTCAAGCCTCTTTTGTGCCTCTCCTAGCTCAAATACAGCCTCACCTCAATAAGACAGTTTTCTTAGAAGATGTTCCTAAAAGTGCCTAATTCCTAGTTTCTTTTTCACAATTATAATTGCATAATGCGGTTAATAGGCAGTAAGAGTTGAAATAATTAGAACTTTAATTAAGTACACAAAATAAAAAAATTGTATGATTTAAGTAAAAAATAGTAAGTTGTGTGCATAATATTTTCCCCGCAACTGTGCGGATTGGGGGGTTTTCACACACCCCGGGAGACTAGTCAGTGCTGGACACCTCCGGACCTCAAAAAAAAAAAATTGGAAGCCCCATAGCATATACATTTTGGTGCTTTGGATGAATGATATTGTGTTTTACTAATAATCTAAAGCACTTAAATAAGTAAATCTAGCAAAATTAGGCTTGGGGTAAGGCATGCACCTTGCCCTTTGGGCTTAGGGTCCAAGAGATAGTGCCTCACGACTACCATGGCCCCAAACAGGAAGATACAAAATAGAGCTTATTCCATCTATTCTTTGAGAAATGAGAACACAATGAATAATTCTAAACCATGCAAGGGGAAAAAACATAGTTAAATTGCATTATAAACTAAGCATACACATCATGAGATCAGTACGAAAGTAACAAATTTTTGTGAAGCTAGACCTCCTAACCAACATTTATTAATAGATATCACTGAAATAATACTGTTCTCAAAAGCATTTATTTTGGAGATACAAGTCAAATATGTCCTCACCTCCAAGATAGCATGAAATTCTTCTTTAGCAATTATTAGTCTATCAGTGTCGCTTGAATCAACTACATATATAATAGCTTGAGTATTTGGGAAATAACATCTCCAATATGGCCTGTAGACACCAAATTATCTAGCTAAGGAGCACTCGATCACAAAAACTCATTTTGCAAGACATCATGCATCCAGCCTATCAATCATAAAGAAGTGAAATAATGATGCAGAGCACAAGAAAAATACCAAACATAAAAGACATAATAAGATTCATAGAATGATAATCAGACATGTATTTCTTCAATACATTAGAGCTCATAAATATCAAAACATACTTGCAACAATAATATTCTGTCTCTAATCATTTAACTGTAATTACTTAGAGCTCCACATATAGATAGTGAAGAGAGCATAATTACCTTAAGAAAGGTAAGGAAAGGTTCTCTCTTTCTAAAGGAGTTATGTCCCCCTCATTTTATACTCCTTTTATTAATTCAATTAAAGCTACAGTATCTATAAAAAATACTCTTTCTAAAGGAGTTATGTCCCCCTCATCCTATACTCCTTTTATTAATTCAATTAAAGCTACAGTATCTATCAAAAATAAAGGAAATCAATAACTAACTGTGAAAATGATCTATGAGGACCAAACAACAGTAATGAGGTTTCTAGTCCGATTTTGTAGACTTTGATAATGCAGTTCATGATAGATCTCCCCTGTGTGTGTAGAACACCACCAATATAGAGGACTAGCGTTGATTTGAGATTAGGAGTACCAAAAAAAAATATTATGTGTCCCGAAGGTAGTTGGGGTGGGGTGACAATTCTTCATACCACTAAAGTTACATCCATATCTTTCTTAGCCGTACTAATTTTCTAGTAGTTTGCCACTAAGGCTTTGCTCCTCCATTCAAATTTCTTATTTATTTGATTTCTTGTTTCACCAATGTGTGTGTGTGTGTGTGTGTGTGTGTGTGTGAGAGAGAGAGAGAGAGAGAGAGAGAGAGAGAGAAGACAAATAGACAGACAAAGACAAAGTTACAACAACCACTCAACTTCCTTCTAAGAAGACCACATATGTGAGTATAAATTATAATCTATCCAAGAAGATCGCTCAGCGTGATTTGGTTAAACTAAATTCCAAATAATTGGATATTTGAATATGGTAATCTGACATGCAGCAAGTTGGGCAGCATATGTTAAACAATTAGTTGCTTGGGAGTGGGAGTGGGGGTGTAAGATAACTCGACATGAGTATTTTACTAAGATCCACTTTTCATCTCCAATGACAGCCAATATCTCCTCCAATGGCAGCCAAATGGCAAGATTTCATTATATAGGATTTGCTCCTAATCACCCAAGTTCGGAATCTCACAGTTTTCAAATGCACCCTTAGACAATCCATCAACAAAGATGTTGTGCAGGAGTAAGTTCATTATAAGCAATGTGAAGTAGATGAAACAAACAGCTGAGCATAAACGGATATATTCATGACCTTGCAGAAAATCCTCTGCTTTTTAGTTCATAGACCCAAACAAACACAGTGGAACATTTTTTTTTTAATATATAGAAGAGGCTTTGAAACTAACTTGAAAATCATAACCATTTCAAGCATAAATTTATGCAAGCAATGAGAGCTGTACATATTTCAATAGTTAAAAATAAATAAAATTACAATAGTACCTGATGCTTGTCTGCCCACCTGTTTCACCCCAAAAAAACAAAAACAAAATGTCATTGAAAAAAAAAAATACTGGGATGTATATAAATGAAATGGAATGGTAGGAACAAAAGCTAAAAAAGTCACAACTTGATGGAAGTAACAAACAACTGAAAGATAGCTATCTTAGGGGCGACTTGTCATTTTTCAGCTATGGAAAATGAAGAGTATAGAAAATGAGACCCTTTTCTCTTATTTCATGGAATAAGGGTTCTTTACTAACAACACAAAAAATGAGACACTTTCCTCTTCTTCCAAGGAATCAAGTTCCCATGGAGGGGGATAAGAAAATTTAAAATGGAAAAGAGGGAGACTTTCCTCATTCGCCTTGACAAAAACAACAAAAAACTTAGATTTTATAGCACTTATTGGATAACATGAATCAAACCCAAACATAAATCTTTCCATGGAATTACTTTCCTCGAGGAAATAGACAAACAACTCCTTAGAGATGCACTTCAAACTTTCCTCACTGGAGAAAATATTCCTAAAACCAATTATGCCAAGTAGCATATGCTAAGGACAATGGTGTCACCACATTCAAGTTGATGTTAATAACACCAAACACCGATAACCACATAAACAGTTGTAATTTATGGTTTAATGAATTCCTCCTTTCTTCTGCAAAATTTAACACTCTCCTCCTATACAAAGTTTGTAACTTTAGGAGCTCAAAAGACATTCCTATGGTATTGAAGCATTGAAATAGGATATATCTATATCCAGGTTTTTTCACTCTGTGTCAGTCATGATATCTGTACAATGGCATATCCAGACTCCAAGAGATGGAGATCCACTTATAAAATATTTCCTCCTAATCTACTGCCTGTCTAACACTTGGATTGAAACTCTGGTTTTCTGGACATTGAAAACTATAATCTGAAATTTTTTGCCAGATGGCATTATGATGGGTCATTAAAATCTCTTACTTCCATGTCACTTGAATTCTATCATATCCTTTGTAAAATATTTATTTTCGTACTGAGGAAAATCCCCTGCCATGTCGTCGTTCAAATTCTTTTACTTCTTTTTTTTTTCTCTTTTGTGTTTGATCTACTCTGACAACTTTGTTGAGTATTTGTATCAGAATCAAATCAATGGAAATTGACTTAGATAAAGTCCAGATCTGTAAAAATAGATACATGCATACCCAGATCCCACACTTGGAACTTGATGTTGTTATACTGCACAGTTTCAACATTAAAACCAATTGCTGCAAACACAACAAAAAAAAAAATTCAATTGGGAGGAAAAACACATGCACGCTAAGAAAGAAATCCAAAAATCAAATCATTAAGATCTCAAATAAAGAGAAGAAACAGAAAAATACCCACTTGGAATTGTGGAAACAACTTCCCCCATCTGAAGCCGATCTGGAAATTTTATAACAAAAAGGGAAAAAGATAAAATAATAATTCACCCATGAATCAGAAACGCTTGAAAACGAAAACCCATAAAGGAAATGGGTGGAGAAGACGTACAAAGGATTGTAGTTTTGCCGGCATTGTCGAGTCCGAGGACAAGAATTCTGGCTTCCCTGTTTCCGAACAAGGAAGATAGCATTCGAGTAAAGAGGATACCCATCTGATTTTAGGAAGATGAGAGCATCAACGGCAGCAGATCCAACAGTTGAGAATGAAATGGAGAATTCAGAGATCTGCAGAGCAGACCCCTGTCTCTTCCCCTCTGTTGATGAAAATAAGAGAGAGGAAAGAGAGAGCGTGAGAGTAAAAGGGGGAGGTAATGAAGATAAAGAGAGGAGAAGAGGGTTAGCAAACTGTCAAAATTCTCGTTTCTTGTGAAGAGGAAGGAGAGAAATGGAAAAGATCGAAAGAAACTTTGTGGGCTTCAATTGCAAGCGTGAGCGAGAGCGAGAGAGGGCAGAGAGGAAAGGAGAGGGGGAATTTCATAGGGTGGCGGTATGCTGGTCCGCGAGCTACAACAAATTTGTGGACCGATTGGAGAGAAGGGCCTGGTACATGGGCCCAAAACTCGCCCCGGATTTGGCAGATGAACCGGTTTGAACTTGTAATCTTGTATATACGTGAACCACAGGTCAACCTCAAGCTCAGGGGTTTAAAATTCAGTATCAGTTGATATATTTTTTTCTCTTAATTTTTTTCTTTTTAAAAAAAAAATGTATTAATATCGGCCTGTTAAACTCATTTCATGAACTAACCTAATAAATAAAACTCATTAAAGTTCATTGGGCTTTTAGCCTGTTCTGCTCACTATGTATTTATCTACTTCATAAAGGATGAAGAACTTTATGCAGAGAATGAATGATGAATCCAAATATTTAAAAATACAATTATGTTAGATTAAAAGTATTATTTAATAGTTTATTTTCATCTGAAAAAATTAAAGGCTAACTTGATTCAATATGGTTCATTTCAGATAATTTTATAGCCTCCAAAATTATCTGTTCTTTTATTTTGAATTCTTTATTATGGAGTGAGACCCACTAACTTATATGGCCCGTTAGAGCACTCAAGCACTGAGTCAAAGGTTCTAGTAGATGTACCTATATAAATATATATAATAATTGTATATATTATTCTAATATTATATTAGACCAATATGATGTAATCTCTTTACTTAAAAATAAAAATCATCTCATCAAAATTTAAAATTAGTCCTTAATATGGGCTTTACACTTTGTTCATTTAAAATGTGAATTGAGACTGAAAGGACCTTGTAAAGATAGGTTCTTACCATTCCACTGCACCATCTTTTGTGAAATCGACCAATCCTATCTTATCAACTACATCAAGAATTGTTGACATGCCAATTACGAGAGACAAGTTTTACTTAAACATTTCATCTATTTAATTTTAAATAAATAAAATGTATATATAATAAGATTTTTACTTCAACTATTTGATTTATTTAAATTAAATAAGATAAGATGATTGTATATTTAATCAAATTAGATTGTTTAAAATTCTCAAGGCAATATCCTTTTCTAGATTTTGCAAGATCACTGAACTCGCCTCAACAATTATTTAAAAAAAGAAAAAGAAAAAAAAAATCCAATGTGGATGTTAGGTAGAGAGATGAAATGTAAAACCCATTGATTAGAAAGCATTTAGCCATACAACCATACAAGTGATATCTCAACATATTAGACATAGAAGATAATCACTAGTGCAAATATTTATTTATTCGATTTTTAGTCCTTCAAACTTTTATATATTCATTTTATCTCATAAAAAAATAATATTTTTAAATACATGTTGATTTATCTATCTATCTATCCTAACAGTTGCTAGGCGTATATATTTACATGAGAATCTATTAATAAAAATTCAAGCTTAACACATTAACCTATATAATCATCCAACTTTACCATTTATTAAATAAGTCGATTCAGCTTGAAATATTTCAGGCATTAATCAGGTTGGTCCAACTTGAATATTTCTTAATAGATCAATCAAATTCATAACTAAAATTTGTAATTTACTAAATGGATTGATTTCACCTAATTATTTCACAAAATTTAAATAGATAATTTGACTCATTGATTAATTGTCACAGTCTGAACCCAGAACACATGACTAATTTTTTTTTTTTATATAAAAGAAACTCAAGTTTTCATTAGTCGACACGTGTAAGGAATTCACAAAAAAGAGGTTTCCATGAAATTAAATAAATCACAACACAAGATTTTAAATTTTAAACTCTAACTTTAATTATTTCAAACTAATCTAAAATTAAATAATACCCGGCAAATAAAACAAACAGAGTCGGGTCCTTACATTAATAAATGGTGGACTGAATCCAATACTGTACTTACGGATCTTGACAAATTACTTAAATGGGTTAATCCATCCCGAATGGAAAACAATTCCTAACACTTTTTTTTTTTCAATTTTTTTTTCATCAAAATTCATTTTTCAATTACAACTCATTTTTTCGAAGAAAATCAACAAAATTACCCTAATGAAGTATTGGAGGGACTTACCCTACCTGTGGTATCCCGCGATTTTCCAAATGTAAATTAAAAAGAAGAAAATTAGTTAGAGTTTATTGAAATTTTCAATATAACTAAAAATGAATAAAGTAAACTAAATTTATTGAAAAAGGATAAAATAGTGTTAATAGCAATGATTTAAAAAAAGACTCAATAATTTTAAAATGTTTGAAATAATATATAAAAAAAAATATGGGTTTAGGACACAATCCAAATGGGTGTAATTTAATTGGTTATCTCTTATCTCAGGACATACGCTTGGTATTCTACGATCTTTCACACGTAAATTAAAAAAAATAATAATAATATAAAAACAATTCTTTCAAAAATAAAGAAGTATTTTAGGGGCATACAAAACTTGGAACCAAAATAGTAGACGAATCGAGATATTCCGAATTCAAATGAAGCCGTGCGCCGGTTTGGAAGTCTTCTAAAAATATCCCACAAATTTGAAAATTTTTTTTCGCTTCCAATCGCCATCTCTTCGATCGCCCAAACAAATCCCAAGCCCTCTCTTTCCCTTTCGCGTTCTCCGCCAATTGATTTGAAGGGTTAGAGGGATTATGGACTCCAACGATCAGTACAGGGTGCTGGAAATCAAGGCCCTAAATTTGCCCTGTCAAGATGAAGTTATCAAGATTCTCCACAGGATCGCCAAACAAGTCCAACCCATCATGCGCAAGTACAAATGGACAGTCAAGATCCTCTCCGAGTTCAAGTACCTCATATTCTTCATTCTCTCCCCTTTATATATATATATATATATATATATATATATATATATATATATATATATTTTTTTTTTTTAATTTAAAATTTTCGTTAATTTTCATTTTTCTATGATTTTTTAAAATTTTGGTCGGAAATAAATTGCAGTCAACACTCATTGTTAGGGTTGAACGTTGGTGGGGGTGCACATATAAAGCTGAAGCTGAGGAGGTCGAATAGGGATTGGGATTTCTACCCATTCCATGAAGTTCTTGATACTATGCTTCATGAGCTCTGCCACAACGTGCATGGCCCACACCATGCCGCCTTTTACAAGCTCTGGGATCAACTCAGATTGGTACATTTCCTCCCTCTGTGTCTATAAATTTTGGTGCATTTGGATTTGGATTTGCCCTGAAAAGCAACTGGTGTTGATGATATCTTATTTATGAATGAAACTACTGAATTTATGATGCAATGTATGTGTCATAGTTTAATACAAAATATCCTCATGTTTACATTTTTAAGCTTTTGACTTGAAAGAGTATCATCTTTAACTTGTTTATTTTTCATGACCTTGCAGGAATGTGATGAACTGATAGCAAAGGGAGTAACTGGTACAGGTCAAGGATTTGATTGTCCTGGTAGGCGTTTGGGTGGGTTTTCTCGCCAACCTCCTCTTTCAACCCTAAGGGAAACTGCATTGGCTGCTGCTGAAAAAAGAGTGCGTCTTGGAGCTCTACTCCCATCTGGACCAAAGCGCCTTGGTGGTGACAGCAATATTATGGCTGCACTCAGTCCGATACAAGCTGCTGCAATGGCTGCAGAGAGGAGATTGCAGGATGATCTCTGGTGTGGTTCTGTATCCTGTGGAATATCTGGTGTGGCAGAAAGTGACTGTAGCTTGCTGGGGTCACTTGCTTCTACAGGATCTGTGGAAAGTTCAAACGATTCTATTGTTTCCAAAACAGATACTTCAACTGTGATAATTCTTGATGATGGAAATGCGTTTTGTGATTCTTCCAGTAAGAAGAGAAGTTACGACAAAGTTCTTGTTCAGTCACTGAATGATGGCTCAAAATCTAATTCCATGGATGGGTCTAACAGTGCTTCAACATCTGGATCCATACTTGATCATCCTCTGACAGAAAATAATGAGGCTACCTGGGAATGCAAGATATGCACTCTTGTGAACAAGGTATCGCTCTTCCTCTTATTAAAAAATGCTCAATGATTGTTATATTGTGACCACATGCTATAGTATTCGATCTTCTGCATCTCACATGTAAATCTTGACATCCAAATTATAGGCTGTATTATGGAGAGCTTAAAATGTATGTCATGTTTATTGATTAATTTATGCTAAAATCCATTTAATGATTCAGTGGGCAACAAATGGATATCATCATCATCATTATAGCCACCAATCCCATTTTCTGGGGAGAAAAATAAGATGCAATTAGTCAAGTGAGTGAAAGGGAGAAAAAGAGTTTATCTAAGATGAAGGAAAATAGAGTATTAGGTCTAAATGGTATTTGGTAGATGTTTGGGTTTTGTTGAGTGAATTGGGGTGGCTTACTTGGCTAGACTTTAGCCAAGTCATAAGTAGAAAAAGGATCTTGGAAGAATGGCAAAGGAGCACTATGATCTCCGAAGACGAGAGTGTATTGTTTTAGAGAACCAATTGGGCCATATGCCATGTAGATCAACTGCATAAGCCATTTTTATATTGAAATACCTCATGGAGAAATTTTGAGAGTGAAGGAAAGTTTATGCTTGGTTTTTATTGCTTTTAAGGAAGCCTACAATGTGGTGCCGAGGCATTTAATTTGGAAAGGGTTGAAGAAGGAATGCATCCCACATGGATATATTGTGGTTATATAGGACATGTATGAAGGAACAAATGTAAGCATTAAACAAATATGGAAAGAGAATACCATTAAAAAAATAAATAAATGGAGAGAGAATATAGTTCTTAGTTGGAGAGGGGCTTCACCAAGTTTTCACTCTGAGTCCTTATTTATTTTCTTTGGTTTTGGACAACTTAATGTTAGAAATCCAAGATAAGAGTTCCTTGGGATTTATTGCTTGCAACCGACGTGGTTCTAACTATTGAGATTAGAAATCAATTAAATGGTAAGTTGGAAATTTGGAGGAAATCTTTTGAGGCAAACCGTTTGAAAACTTGGTAGGACAAAGATTTTATGGAGTGTGAGTTGGTGGATTTGAGAGTATGGAGGATGAATTGATTAAATTTGAAAATGGGTTAGTATCATAGAGAGATCTTGACATCTAGGTCAATTGTAGAACAAATGGGTGTCTGGTTTGGATATTTCTAATAGGATGGGTGCAATGTGGGATAAATGTAGGCAAGCTAATAGGGTAGGACAAAGGCTTTTATGGTAACAATGATGATGATGTGAAATGGAGAAGAGTCCTAAAGAGGAATATCCTTTTTAGACTTTGAGTGAGAGTGGAGTGCGTGCATGAATCCAAGGTCCTTTAAGACTGAAGGTAAAAGAAAATTTGAGGGTATAATGTCAACGTGGATGGAGTGACCAATTGTAGATGGTGATTGATGGGCATTAATGGGGTGTTACAAGAGCAAGATGTTAATGCTCTTTGCAATAGGGGAGGAGTCTAATGAGGTGGAGCTATTTGCAATTACGGAGGCTTTGAAGGTATATAAAGTGAAATTTTGAGGGAAGTTGATAATCAATTGTGGGCAATAGCAAAAAGAAATGCACTGTGGAGATTGTGAGCTATTACAAGGAAAATTAGGTTTTTATTTGAGGATTTGAAATTAACATTTAGGCATGTTAGGAACTCAGCTTATTCCAGTGCTGATTTTGCCAAACATGGTGTTGGGAGGCAAGACTTGCATATAGGAACTCTAATGGACTGGAGATATTAGTTTCTAGTTGTAACATGTTTAGGGGTAATTTAGTTTTTTCTTAATTTTGTGTACTTTCTGGATCAGTGTATATCTCTTACATTTTATATGTTATACTTGCAGTAATGAATATGCTCTCATGTTGCTTTTATTTCCTTTTTCCTTTTTTTTTTCTTTGAATTATTACTAAAAAATTATTCCAAACAAATGAAGTAAAACCTGAAGAGCAAAGAAAAACAGCCAGGCCCACTGGGGAGTTGTGCCAAGGGCTGGTAAAAAGGCAAAGCTTTCAACTGCCACCACACTTGAGGAATGTGACTTTTTCTGAGATGCCCAGCTCCTAGAAAATTGCATGACATCCCGTAAAGACATCTGAGGCTGTGGCCCATTGAATCAAACTTGGCTGGATCTGGTGAATCACTCAAGCTCTGTTATGCACTTTGTCCTCAAAGTTTCACCTATGATGGTTTAGCCAAACAAACCAGATGATGGTCAACGGTACCATTTTCCACATTGCTCGACTCTTCTTTAGGAAAGGTCTTGTACCGCATCATATGATGGGATCTTGGAAAGATGAAGGAATAACCAAGAAAATATAAAAAAAGTGATAGGTTAAAGTGCCATCTAGGGTTTCAAATGAACGATGAAGAAAAAGATGGTTACCCAACTCCTCACTTCTCCAACATAGCAAATATTGGGAGAAGATGTTTCTGGCTTTAAGATTGTTGGTGATCAATATTTTTTTAAAGGTAAGCCAACCAACAAAAGTTTTTGACTTCAGATGGAGCTAATGGTTTCTAGTGGCTTTGAAAGGAAAGAAACACGACAAAGTAGGCTTAATCAATGAGTATATAGATTTACTGGAAAAGGATCCCACTTGCTTCATTTCTTCATGTTTTTTTATCTCTACCTTCCACTCTAGGGTTTCTCATGCTGCTTTTCAGAAAAGGGGAAAAATAGAAAAGAAAAGAAAAGAAAAAAGAAAAACATGAGGCCTACAATACTTTTTTATTTGGAGACAAGTACTATGGTATTTGGGGCCCTAAAAACCATGGCCAAAGTAATCCAATTGAGGTGATATTTGTAGGCTCCCTGTCCAAGCATAGGCATTTCTAACCAACCCATCCCCTTGATCGTAGTTGGGCCCCACAAAAGTTGGCATGGAACTCACTTGACAAGAGTTTGCAGGGAATCATTGTATTTGTAAATGTATGCATTTATATGGAAATGGAAATGTCACTTGAACTGCAACCTTTAAGTTGCACATTAAGCACTTAGTATGGTTCCGTGAGCTCCTTTGGCAGTCTTGATTCCATGGTGTGAAAGTATGTGCTTTTCTCTTAAATAAAAACTCTAATAAAATCAAGAAATAGAAATAGAGGATGCAATCCAAAAGGAAAAGGCAAACAGATGGCATAAATTTGGGCCAGAAAGGACCTCAACTAGCTGTCATATTAGAAACACCCCTTGATGACATTAGATAGCATATTCAACCTTCAAGCATGGTAACCACTTCCCAAAAAGTATGGTATCTGCTCATGCCTAACCCCGTAGAAAGAATACGGGCTTAAGGTCCATGGAATGGCATGATGAGCTCTATGACTTGAGAAGGATCCTAGAGAGTAGAGGTTAGACTAACCTGTTATTTCTCTCTCCATATTGTCTATAAAATAGCCAGAAAAAAAAAAAAAAAAAACCAAATAACCTACATACTTTGATCTGCTTTGCTTGACCACATGAGCACAAACTTGTTCAGCGTCAACAGAAATAGCCACATCATGAAAATGGTTTAGCAAGGATGACACCACCTTTCTAGTGAAGGTACAATGGATGAATAAATTACTGTTGTCTTTCACATCTTATAGGCATAAAATGTAAATGCAATGGGATCCTTTATTCTCAAGTGATCTACTATGAGAATCTTATCAAGGTCAGGTACTCATCAAAAGGCTAGAACTCTAGGAGGGAGTTTGGACCTCCAAAGCTGCAAGGTGGTTGGGAGTGATTTATTAAGGATTTCATAGTGAAGGATCCACCTGTATCATATGACAGCAAGGAGTAGAGTGGCGGAGTTGGGGATTCTTTAGTCTATGTATGGTGTTTTCTTTTTCTTAGAGTATTGTTATTAAAATTTTAAAGCTGATGGGCTTGCATTCAATGGTATCAGCACTGTCACGCTTCAAGTAACTTCTATCTTCAATCACCAGTACATCATGCAACTAGCAAGTTATTCTCTTCAAGATGTATTCTTTTCAACGTCTTTTCTGAGTTTGACATTGTCTAAAACACACAACAGAATGGATAATCATTAGCCAAAATACAAGACAAGTTCTTTCATATGATCCTTCTTGTTTAATTCCATCAGTTCCTAAACATGACGGATCCTTTTTTAGGGCACTGAAGTCTATAGATGTGGGTGAGTAATGGTTCATTTGAATTTTGCTGTTCAAATGATTTGCATGGTTACGAGAGGTTGATTTTCTGCAGCCTTTAGCTCCGATCTGCGAGGCTTGTGGCACTGAAAAGCCCAAAGATGTTGCAACCAAGTTCAAGATTTGGTCCTGCAAATTTTGCACCCTAGAACACAGTGTTAAATTGGACAAGTGTTCAGCTTGTGGGCAGTGGAGATATTCATCTGGTGCACCAGCATCTAGCAGTTCACCCTATCAAGGCACCTGAGTCTTAAGGTAAAAATGGTATATATATATATATATATATATATTCTTGAAGCCTCTTGTATCTCTTATCTGTCATCTGTAGAGAATTAAAATGCAACCCAAATCAATGTGTGCACTTTTATGTCATTGGAAAAGCCTCGTATATATTCCCTTTTGGTGCAGTTCTGGGCAGGATTGGGTCATGAATCTTCTAATTTGAACTTTTTTTTTAATTTACGTGTGGGAAACCACAGGATACCTAGCGTAAAACCCCCACACGTGAGCTCACTACCCCTAGGGCACACCAAGGTTAGGCCACGGGGGTTCGAACCCACAACCTCCCACTTCCTGAGGCGGGAGGTAACCAGTTGAGCTACACCCATGTGGGTAATTCGACCCTTTTTTGGGTGTCTTTTTGGTTGGAAATTAGACATTATGTAATACATGGATCTCTTTTTTTCTGCATAGTTTATCTTATTGAACATTAATTTCAGCATGCTAAAATTACAAACTTCTTGATAAGCATGAGCTATTTCTGATAATGAATCTTCTCACTGAAAAACCATACATTACGGGGTCTATATCAAGCCCTCTAATTGAGCATCTTAGTGGTCAACTGCTATGTGCATCAGGTGTTTTCTAAAAAATCTTGAAAAATTACTTCACAAACTATGTGAATGCCATTAATATATTTTCCATTGAATTAAATAAACAGTAGATATTATATCATTAAATTATTTTGAGATGATCTTAGAGTTGACATTCAGATCAATAGCCTGGATATTGAACCAAAGAATCCACTTGTCTGAATTCGGTAGCTCCATGAAATTGAATTAGAACATGGCATGATATATATTTTTTCATTTAAAAATAACCTTTGACTTTTATAAATCTAAAAAACCACTTTTTTTTTTTGTTTTTTCGAGCCTTTCTGAAGACTAATTGATTGTTTAAAAAAGTACAAAATTTCCCTTAAATAAATTGTCTGCCATGTAAACACAAATTTCAAATTCATGGGTTAGCCTATCAACCTTTCCAAGGCTAAGGTTTGGAACCTGCCTGCCTGTTGTAGCCTGTTTTTTTTTAAAAAATTTAAAATTTTAAACAATTTTGAGATTAAATTATTTAACCAAGTGAGCCTTAGGCCCATCTTTGAAGCCCATTTTTTATTAAAAAAAAGAAGGCCCTACAAACTTAAGGCTTAGAGAGGGGGATTTATTATCAATATGTAATAAAAATTAATATAATACCTTACATTTATTTATAAATACATACACATATGGCCAAAATGGGTTTATTCCTTGAGCCTAACACTCAAACAAGTTTGAGCTGGGCCCATCAGGCTATTATGTGTTAAGCCCATTCTTTTATGATGGTTGAGTGAGGCACAAGCTAAGTTTAAAAGCCACAAACATGTCCTATTATTTAAATTTTTATAGTATTTTAAAACCTCACCCCCTTTGAGGATGGTTGACCTTCAATAATCCGGTAAAAGTTTGATAATTGTCATTTTGGGTTGTTGAAGTATTTTATTCTTCATAATTAAAATCAGTGCAAATTAAACTCTTTTTTAATAAAAGTATAATTATTAAGTTTTTTTTTTTTATAATTTATGTGTCAAACCCTATCCTTCTCCTAAAATAGTTTCATTGAGGGGCCGGCTTTTAAACATTTGTTCTGCGACTTGGGTGCTAAGATAAAAGAGTCGTTGAAGTTGGTGAGAGGGCAATTTCAAATGTGAGGAGACTCGAAGCTTATGAAAGAAAATTTTGAAGGAAGAAATACTCCATTTGCCTTATTCTTCTCCTTCTTCCTCTCCCTCTCCCTCTCCCTCTCCCTTTCTTTCTTCCCCCTTTGAAATAATCCATGTCCGTACATTGAGGTTTGTTTGGTGAAGAAAGGGAGAGAGAGACTAATTCAAACTTCAAATATGGTGTATTAAAGGCTCCTTCTATGGACCTTCTATGAGCTGACCCAAGACCAAAATTCAAGTCAAGAGTCCACCTTCTCTCTCTCTCTCTCTCTCTCTCTCTCTCTCTCTCTCTCTCAAACATGGACAGAAAGAGACGTTGGATTTCTACAATGGGAGTCTAAAGAACACTTTCCTAGCTTCTTCCTCCCTTAGAAGGAGCATTGGGTGTTGTTGACATGGTGCTCTGCAGGGCCACACCAAATTGAAAGAATCCTCACTTCCTTGTCTGCCCCATGGAGTACCTTAAGTTTCAAATATCGGCCAAAATTCATGTCCAGTCCACCTCAGTGTCAAATACAAGCCAAGTTTGGGATTTTGGTCTATGTTTTCCGGTGTAGGTCTTCATTTGAATGAGAAATTAATAAAATATTGGATTCCAGAATCCTGATAAAAACCGTCATGGGTCAAAATATTGGCACATATTTTTGAGATTTCAAGTTTCTTTTACAGAAAATAAAGAAAAAATTGGCCCAAAATGAGCTAAATACCCAATGTTTTGGATGAAAATTTTGGGCTCTTAATGGAAGAGCATGGTGTCCATGGCTTCTTAGAGCATCGGACTAATTCTTTGAGCACGTGTAAATTTTCCTATTCACATACACCGATTAACACTATAGGAAGTCGCCCTTTTGTGTTGAGAGTAATTTGAATCCAAAACTTCCTACACCTCAAGTGAGTTCTTGACTGCCAAACCAACCCTCTGGGACTGATATATTAGTTTTGAATGACATTTAAAACTTAGCTATGGATATCTTCCTAACAATAGAACCAAATTATATGTTGGTGCTATTTATATGTAAAAGGTGAGGATCACATGATCATCTGTACTCTAAGTGGTTGCTTGAGCACGAGGCATGTGGGCCCTAAAGTGGATCAAGTGGACTCCATTTCGTCTCACACTAATCCATCTTTAGGATTGTATCCATATTCAGTTTGACACTCGTTTGAGTATTACAGATAATCAATCTAATTTGATAGATTTCCATTACTAGATAAAAATAATTTTTTTTATCCCTTAAAAGGCATGACTACACTCAGTCGTACAAATATCGGCCGATATGAAACGGTTTTGGAGAGCCGAATATCGGCCGATATCAAAATATCGGCCGTATCATATCGGCCGATATCGGCTCTTTTTTTAAAAAAAAGAGAAGGAGAGAAAAATATCGGCCGATAATATTTTTTAAACCCTTGACTATACTTATCCAATGAAAATGAATTCTTAAAGTCACTATATGCAGGTCAAGACCTTTGAAACTCATTTGAAGAGTGATTTTTTACATTGAGTCTTAATAAAAAAGTCTTCTTAGTGTAACTCAACAACCATATCATCACTAAAATTGTAAGTTTTGTGATTTTAATCATAAGAATTTTCTAAGTTATATTATATAATATTAATGCACCAATAAGGATAATATTCAATGACAAATAATTTCCAAGTTACAATTATGGTTCCAAACAACTGTAAAAGAAGAATAATATTTTTGGAACTATAATCGTTACTTGGCCCGCGTTTGGATGGGGTAAGAGGGGGTAATGGTAACAAGGGTTTGGATGGGGGGTATGAGGGGTAATGGTAACAAGGGGGTAAGGGTAAAAATTCAAATTGAATTTTTACCCCTCTTGCAACCATTTTGAATACCCCCATGGGGCTTGGGGTATTCATTCTTGAATACCCCTCCTTACCCTCCCTTTTCCTCTTTTATGAGTTTTTTTTTTACATTTTATTTATTTATTTATTTTGGTGAGTATTTGGCTTTTATTTTTTTTAAAAGCATTCTATTATTTCTATTTGATAAATTTCATATCACCAAACAACAAATTATATTTGTCATTTATTGAAATTTAAAATAATAATAGTGATTTTTTATTTTTTAAGGAAACCTTTCCCCTATTTATCCCGTGCATTCTTTTATTTTTCAATTATATATTATATAATTGAAAATTTAATAGATTTCAAATAAATTTTTTTATTATATAGATTTTCAACATAATGCATTTGGATGAGGAGTAATTTTTTACAGGGGTTACCCTTGAGTAGGGGTAATTGTAAGTAGGGGTAACCTGACATATTAACAATTTTAGAATAATTAATAATTTTATTTAATCCATATAATATAAAAATAAAAATAAAATTTTCTTAAACGTATTTGTCAAAATGTTCTATTTTTAAGGGGTGATTATGTCGAAATTTCGATAGGGTCTTAAAACTCTGAAAAAGTTTGAGATTCATGATAATCTCTTTCATGGTAATTAACAATTTATTTTGTTAGAAGATTATTTTAAAAATTTGTCAACATTTTCAACGTGATGCATTTGGGTGAGGGGTAAATTTTTACAGGGGTTACCCTTAAGTAAGGGTAATTGTAAGTAGGGGTAAACTGACATATTAACAATTTTATGAGAATTAATAATTTTATTAAATCTATATAATATAAAAATAAAAGTCTGCAACATTTTCAACGTGATGCATTTGGATGAGGGGTAAATTTTTACAGGGGTTACCCTTGAGTAGGGGTAATAGTAAGTAGGGGTAAACTGATATATTAATAATTTTATGAGAATTAATAATTTTATTAAATCTATATAATATAAAAATAAAATTTCTGCAACATTTTCAACGTGATGCATTTGGGTGAGGGATAAATTTTTACAGGGATTGCCCTTGAGTAGGGGTAATTGTAAGTGGGGTAAACTGACGTATTAACAATTTTATAAGAATTAATAATTTTATTAAATCTATATAATATAAAAATAAAATTTCTGCAACATTTTCAACGTGATGCATTTGGGTGAGGGGTAAATTTTTACAGGGGTTACCCTTGAGTAGGGGTAATTGTAAGTAAGGGTAAACTGATATATTAACAATTTTATGAGAATTAATAATTTTATCAAATCTATATAATATAAAAATAAAATTTTTGCAACATTTTCAACGTGATGCATTTGAGTGAGGGGTAAATTTTTACAGGGTTTACTCTTGATTAGGGGTAAACTGACATATTAACAATTTTATGAGAATTAATATTTTTATTAAATTCATATAATATAAAAAATAATAATTATAATTTTTATGAAGAGATATGTTGATATTTTTTATTTATTTATTGGAATTTAAAATAGTAATATCAAAAAAATTCTTTATTTATTTTTTTAATGTTAGAATGCAAGTGGTCATTTTAAATTATAATTATGAAAATAATTTATAAAAATTAGATAATATTATTATAAGTTATATTATTAGAATTTACTTCATGAATATTATTTAATAATTATGTTTTATAAAAAAATAAAAATATTAATATATTAGATTACCCTTGCTTACAGTTACCAAAAAATATTTTTTACTTTTAGGATAAGGTTTTGCTTTACCACTGCAATTACCAAACAAGATAAGGGCAATCCTACTTTAAAGATCACCTCTACTCAAGAGTGACCTCTACTTAGGCTAACCCCTGAAACAATTAGCCCCCATCCAAACGCAGACTTGGAGATTATTTGTCAGTGTGTTTTTCATTATTATTACATAAAATATGATACAACATTTTAAATGGTTGGGTTTGCATGGTAGGGTCATGTCATGCGGAAAATGACTCATAAATGTCTACATTACGTTCGTGGTGGGCCATCACAACAGTTGTCACGTCAAGTGGGTATTTTAAAAAGGGTATTTTGTTCATTTTATTTAAATAAATAAAATAACAATTGATAAGAGAATTTATTACAATTCTTTCTTTTATTTAATTTAAATTAAATAGGTATACATAAAAATTATCAACTTATTTTCCACCATCATACAATTTAAAATTGAGTCACAACAAAGAGTGGGTCTTCCATCACAAGCTCTCAGGAGACGTGATTTAGATGACATGTGATGTGTGAAATTTTTTCTTTATTTAATTATTTTATTGTTTGTTTCAAACTTTTAATAGAAAATATTTAAATATGTAATTGTACGATTTTTTTTTTATCGATGCCCATTCTCACATGTGACATTTAGGAGTAAAATTAGATAGAGTGATCTCTACTAATTGGCTCTTGGTATTTTAAATTTAATTGTTTCTTCCAATATATTAGATCTACATATTAAAAGAATGTATTGATTTTTTTGAATTTACGTGTGGAAAAGTGTAAGATACCCAGCATAAAATCTCCACGGGTGAGTCCACTATTCCTAAGGCACATCAAAATTAGGTCATGGAGATTCGAACCCGCAAGCTCCTGCGTCCTGAGACGGGAGGCAACTAGTTGAACAACACCTATGTGGATAAATTTGAATGCTTTTGAAAAAAGCACACCACTTATTTTAATTTTTTTAGAGGAAAATGATATTTGTTGAAGATTTTTATAGAATTGAATTTCACCAAAAATGAGATAATAACATAAACATGGGACCTCCTATGCTTATTATTTTACAATTATGCAATAAAGTGAGAGGCAGGCCCTTTTTGATGGTTTTAGCATGTATGATGCCATGTATGAGCTTCATTCTTTTCTCTCTCTTTCTGTTTGGGAATGAGAATTTGTCCGGAAAAAAAGGGTGATGTTCATTAGAATTCTGCCTTTTTTGGATTATTATTGGTTGCAATCCAAATCTAATCAATCCTAGGTCTTTGTCTTTGATAGAAACCAAATCTATCATCATTTATTTTTCTCTGCAACAACAATGGCTTATTTTCTACGCAGGAAAGCAGGTGGAATGCATTGAACTCTTTACTCTTCACTATTTTGAGAAGCCACGTGCTTATTATCTGCATGGGTGTCTATCATTTTATTTGGATGACATTATTCATGAGAAATTAAAT
Organism: Chimonanthus salicifolius; assembly: GCA_013350335.1. Classification (NCBI taxonomy): domain Eukaryota; kingdom Viridiplantae; phylum Streptophyta; class Magnoliopsida; order Laurales; family Calycanthaceae; genus Chimonanthus; species Chimonanthus salicifolius. The sequence continues at coordinate 66,515,323 of CM023536.1, read as the reverse complement.
ATCTTGAGTTTTATAGCAATCTTTTAGGTCATTGGGCCGATATTTTGACCTAATTAATGACCGATATTTTGACCTAATTATATATTATTCCTTAGTAACCTATAAAAAAATTTGTGAATTAGTGTCCCACCAAAAACAAGTCCGATGGTATGTTCGATTTAGAGTAGGGTTTTTTTTTTAATACAAAAAATGATTCTTTTTAGTGGGTGAAATGACAACCGATGTTGTTGTTGTTGATCCCACTACAAACATATACTTTGGCATGATTCTAAATCATTATAGTCATTAATCAATTAAGCATTTGATACGAATCCTAATTGGAAAAAAAGTATGAAATATAAAAGAAAATAAGAAAATCTAGAGAAAATGAGAGATACAAAATCCATTTAAAAGAGAAATTGAGCAAAATCCATTTAAAAGAGAAATTGAGTTGAAGCTATGTTCTGAAGGATTTTATTTTTCAATTTAACCTATAAATAGAATTAGTTACAACTTAAATGGAAATAATAATATTTGAGAAATGAATAACTTACTAATTATAACTAATGACAAAATAATCTTAAAATACTTTATTCAACTAGGATGCTACTACCATTTCTTAAGCATTTAATTGATCTCACCATTTATCTTTTCAAACTCATCTCAAGTAATTTATGATTTAACTTATGATTTATGTCATCATTTAGGCTGTATTTAGATGGAGATAACCCTATTATCCTTATTCAATAACTTTTTATCCATCCTCTCTTACTTTTGAACACTCTTTTTAAACAATGGGTATTTATAATATCTAAGATAACCCTGATTAAGAATATCCCTGATTAAGAATAACCCTTAGTAACTCCTGTAAAATTAATCTTTCATCCAAGTGTGACTTTGAAGTCTTTATTTAAATCACAATTATCTGCAAAAGATATGAAGGTGAATAATTTTGGATGCTCCTTAGATACATGACACTAGTCCTTGTACAAGATCAAACCCATCATTTTGTTGGTAAGAAGTAACCTCAATTTAAATTTATTCAATGAGAGGTGCATGTACTCATGTATCTAAGGTTAGGCTGTTTTCCAAGAAGAACAAGACCACTCTAAAGTTTTAAAAAAAGGGAAAACGAGAATGAAAAAGAGAAAAAGGTGGAAAGTTGTGTTCTCTTCATCTCTCTCTCTCTCATAATTCTCAAGCGCTGCTCAATTCTAGCTTTTCCAATGATTCTGACCCTTTTTCTGAATTCTCTCCACCTGTCTTAGAAAAGGGGTTCTCTACTTCTCTTCCTTTAATTCAAATGCTTACAGTGAGGAAAATAATTCATTTGTGAATGGATTAATTAATTAATAAATGTTTTTTATTAAATTTATATTTATGTTAATAAATGAAAGTTCAAAATTCATTTTATGGTCATCTTAGACTGTTTTTTTTTTTTTTTTTTATATATAAAGTGGAAAGATTGAGTCATATAAATAATTAAACTATTGTAACTTTTAAAATAATATCTAAAATAGTTTATTCTAGTTAAAATTTGTACATTCAAATAGGTGTAGAACTTTTAAATCTACTCTTCTTGATTTTATAAAACAAGTTAATCATCCCCTTCAATTAACTGATTTAAAGATTTACACTAGATAATTATCTACATTAGTGTTTATGACCAAAAGAACTGGCTCCTATAAGTGAAGTGTCTGTACATTGAGGATTGGTGTATATACCAGCTGTGCCCATGTGAATGTCCGTCCAATCAATGCACCACTTGGATCCATTGTTGTCTATTTTCTTAAAATAAAGCCCGTTTTTATGAATGAGTTTCTTTTATTTAATTTTAATTTTATAACATGCTTAATTCTATAGGATCTACTGACTATTAATTTAATGCAGAAATTATAGATATTATAAAAAATATTTTTTATTTAAATGCACTTATTCATTTGTTTTAAGCAAATGAAATGAATGACCACTTGAGAATTCTGCTGCAGCTGTCTGTTTTATTTAATTTAAATCAACAACTTATCTTTATTTATTTATTTTTTGTAAGAGTCATTAAGTCATGAGAACCTTACAATTCAATTAAGTTACTGTAGCTTTTGTAGTTGCTTTGGTTCTTCATATATTTATATATAATTTATCTTAGATATATATGTTATGGATTGTAGATGGTTGTATTATTCAATAATCTTCATTATTTACCTTTTCTTAATGGTTGTCATCCTTAGAAACTTGATTTCTATGGCTCCCCTTCAAATCTCTAATTTTAATTCTCAATCGAAGGTATACTTTTTGCTAAGTTGATTTTGTTTGGAAAGATATCTTATTTATTTTGATAACTTTCTAATGTGAAAAGTCATGAATAATTTGTCTTTCAAAACTTAATTAAGATACTAATCAAATAACTCATCACATCAACGCAAAATATAAAAAATGTTTGATTTCTAAGTTAAGTTTAGCATTTTCCTTTTACCTATGTCGTTTATAAAGATTTGGGTGTTTGTCTCATTTAGAGTAAAAATCTTATTTATAATTTTTTTAAAAAAAAAACCCTATATGTTAGGCTAAAAGATACTCAATTGTGGCTTACGTCGGGCATTTGGATGAAGGGTAATTTTACAGGGGTCACCTTACCTTGGGGTCACCTTTGAATACCCCAACTTTCAACGAGGTATTTAAAAAAGGTGATGAAAAGAGTGATTTTTAAAATTTTTACCTTTAGTTTGAATAATTTTTGAATTACCAAACATAGGTAAAGTGATCCAAAAATTCAAAACATAGCCGGCATTGTGTTAGATCTTTTGATTAGGTAGAAAGCCATAAAGATAGGGGTACCTATATTTGATGACACTATAAATAATGTACTTGTGACTCTATTAAAGTATAATTGATTTCCCCCCTTTTCTTACTTATTTCTTTTTCAAGTTGTTAGAAAATCAACTAAAAAAGGATGGAAAGCATCTAAGATTTTAGTCCATCTCTTTGTGTAGGCATGCATATTGGGTTCAAATTGTACATTCAATCAAAATAAAATTAAAGTAAAAGAAGACACCATTCTTCATTGAAACCAAACACAGAAATAAAAAAAGAAAAAGAAAGTGAAGAAATTTTTATGATGTATCTCACAAACCTGTGATAGTTGATTATAAATTATATCATCTATAAAATTCTTTATCCATCTCATTTAATCATGCGAGATCCAACTTGTAATGGATATACAATCTTCCAATAGAAAGTCATCACCTAAATCTTTTAAAAACTATTCTTGTGTTAATTTTTAAGATAAACTTATTTGAAAGATATTAGATTACAAGAATAAGAGATTTAAATAGAAAGAAAAATAACTCATATGAGTATAGTTCAACTGATTGCCTTCAACTTCAAGAAGTGAGAGATTGCGGGTTCAAACTCTCATGGGTTTAACTTTAACATTTGAAGTTTGTTAGTCGTAAACTGAAAAAAAAAAAAAAAATAGAAAGAAAAATATCATCTTAAGGAATATAATACTCCATCCTCAACTTTCAACGATAACTCAGTAACCATCTTGCTTCTTAGTTTTGTAACTTTAATCAGATTAGAATAATTGTACAAGTTCATCAACCAATTTTTTATCTTTACAAGTGGCACATGCTATTGACCTTAGCAACGCAATTTGGAATGGGTCTCATGATCATAATTTAAGATCACATTGATTGAATTTCTTTCATATAATCATTTGATTTAGTGAAAAAATGATCGTTAGTGACATTAATTTTTTTTTCCTTTTATTTATAGTCAGATTTTTACTGCAATTTTTACTTAATATTGTGATCAATCATCTTCTCTATCATGTCGAAGTCTATGACTTTTGATTTTTTAAGGTCAATCTATGTCTTTCAATAATATTTTTTCTTTTCCACATCAACTCACCCAATCATTATATATTAAAGTGGATGGAAGTGAGAGGAGAATGAGTCTTGTCGAACTTTTTTTATAGGCTTCTAATTAACATTTTATTTCTTACTTCACTTGAAAATATCACGGAGTAGAGCTGAAACTTGAGTTGGATTGGGTCCGGTTTCAATATATTCAATCTAATCCATGTAAAAAATTATTGAACAAGATCTGACCTGAATTGTAAACCCGAATTACTCAACCGACTCGACTAAATTTCTTACCAGACTCAAATCGAGTACTGTTTTATAACTTGGTGCATTCAAGTCAGGTCGAGTCAGGTCGAATCGGGTTACTTGTAAATTTTTCAATCCAAATCGACTCGAATTTCATGCATATTTATCTTTTCCCAATACGATTTGACCCGAGATATACAAAAAACTAATCCAAATCAATTGATTTTTCAAATCGAATCATGCGGGTCAAATTAAAACCTGACCCAAGTTTCACCCCTACCACTAACATAGTTTGATAATTTAGATCTGACACATCTAATCAACTCTCTCTGACGTCAATTTCTCTCTTGTTCTCTGTAGTACGAGAGATTTATTGATGGTCATCACTTTGGATGGATCGATTGTAGAACAATCTCAAAATCTTTTGATCTGTTTTTTACGATCTCTCTATTATTTTTATTTAAATAAATAAATTTATTTTAAGAATATGCTAATTGAAGTGTTTTCTTGAAAAAGATAATGATATAAATATTTCCATTAACTATTTACTTTTATTTTATAATTGTATTGATACTAATTCTATGTTTTATATTTTTATGATTCAAAATAAGTGTTATTATTATTACCATTAATAATGTTATTGCTACTAACCCTTTCATAGGACAAGCTTCTTTCACTAATCTATAATTATGTTATTTTAAATTACGTTTCAAAATTACCCTTGAATGTTTGTTAAAAATTTCCTTTAATGAGTTACAAATGAAAGGGCTATAGTCATAGATAAGGGGGTGCAAAATGGAAAATGTGGAAGGGCATATATACCTTTCTACAATGTATATATCTGCTAGTAAAATTAAGAAAGCCTACCATGCAAAACAATATATATGACCATGGAAATTTATTATCTATTTAGATTTAGACCAAAAGTACATATAATGATGTGTTTTACTTTTGAGCATCATGAAAAATGTTTTATCCATTTTGTTTTGATTGCCCAATTCATGGAATTCTCAAAGGGTGTGACTCAATTGCATTTTTTATTGAGTCATTGTTCAAAACTTTTTGCCGTAAATTATTGGCAACTAGATTCACCCACATAATTTTTAAAAGATTTTTGTCAAAAAATGTAAAATTAACCTTTTAGGATTGAATGTTTATTTGCCTATTAAATATTAGCTCAATAAAGTATTTTTATGAGGAGATTTTGGAGCTTTAGATAGTCGGAATTTGAACGAGAGAAGGCTTAGATTTATTCTAAAATATTATTTATATCATATTAATTTACTTGATATGATTTAAAAGGTTGTTCAGAGACAATAGAATGAGTATGATTTGGTTTAGCGTCAATCTAAGGTCAGCCATTCTAAAATGAATAAAATTTGTTAAGAGACATAGGTGTACTACTCATTACGTAGCGGTGTACCACTTATCAATTAATGGTGTACTGATAACATGCCGCTATGCTTCTATATGTTCTGCATATCGGTACACTGGTACTTGATGAGCGATACATTGATACAGATAAAATGAGAATTTTACTCTATCTTATATTTTCTAACAAATTTTGCTCGTGTTAAGATGGGTGTCCTCAATCTAAATACAACTGGGTCCTTCAAAACCAATATTTTAAAAGTTGATTCATGGATCAAACCTTCATAGAAGAAGGTTGGGTTTGATAGGGGTCAATTGAAATTCGATTAGGGTCGAACTCAGTCAAATCAATCATAACATTGTGATGTCTTATAATAGTATAAATTAACTAATAGATAAATTAAGTAATAATAAATTAGCTAAGTATAATAATATGTTAATAAATATAAAATATAGAATTTAGTATTCACATTTTCATAAAAATGTCTTATTTATACTTAATTGTAATTATAGATAATAGAATATTCCAATATAATAAGTTCAAAACTGTTTAAAAGTAACTGAGGATCAACCGTATCAATCCTCTTAAGTTGCTCTTTGCATTGGCTTTGACCATGGGGAGATAAAGAGAGAATAAGGAAAATGGATACCATGGAAAGGTAGAAAGGAAGAGATCAAGCACGAAATTTGACCAGAATCAGAGAGGAGAAATAAAAATTTAAAGAAAGAAGAAAAGGAAATAAAGGATGAGAAGCGCACGAATCTCAAATCTTTATAAATATTGTAAGACTTGCCTATTATAAAAAATACTAGATGGAACAAGCTGAAATTGACTATGATGAGTAAAAGTCCAGATGGGAAAAATTAAAAAAAAGAGTGATTTCTATACCTTGACAGAAAAAAAATCCTTCACACTTGAAGAGGAAGTGTCGATTTTAAACGTCAGGAGAGACGCTGAGAGGAGAGCGAACTTAGAGGAGAATGGAGAGGTGGAGAGAGCGACAACAATGGTGTCATAGAGAGGTTTTATCTAGTACCGACTCTGAAATCTCTAGGGTTCTAGGCTTTAATAGCGGTGCAAGTAGGGGCTCTATAGCACATTGGGGTCTTATGCAGCGGTCTAGTTGGCCTAAAGTTAGAGTGGGCTTGAATCTATAGATTGGAGAGAGAAAAGTCAGTAGAGAAGAATTGGAGGAACATAAAATGCTAAGGCTACAATCGATGTTTAACATATTGAGAATTTGAGTCGGATTATATTGATTTTAAATTTTTGAGTTCAATTTGACCCAATTTCATACAATTATTTTTTCCAACTCGATTCAATACAAAATTTACAAATACATGACCCGATCTACTGAATTCTCAAATCAGATCATGAGAGTCGGGTTAAAATCCGACCCAAGTTTCACTCCTATACTGTCTGTAAGGGGTTCAATGGAGTTTATTGTCGCGCACGTGGCATGAGAGAATTAAAGTTGATTTTAGAGAAAGAGGAGGGGAAGAAGAATACGGGAACGAGCAAAGTCAATTTACGTGCTCCCGAGGTGTACCCACCAATTTTCCATGTACATATGCCAAGATGTGAAGATCATGCCTTGAATTTCCAGATCCCGTGTCTTGAAATCTCTCTCTCTCTCTCTCTCTCTCTCTCTCTCTCTCTCTTTTCTTGATTGATTATTTACTTCCTCTTCCTATCTTCCCTACTCCCACATTTCAGAACAACCAGAAAACCCTAATCTCTCATCAATTCCCCTCAATAGTTTAGAAAATTACAAAACTACCCCACCCTCTTTGTTTCTAATCTTCCTTTCAAGAACCCTCTCTTCTCCTCGCCCATTTATTTCTGTTAAATACCGTTCCATTCCATTCGATTCATCTATTCTCTTCCTTCTTATCTCTGTTACAAGGGAATTCTCCTCAAGATTTCAGCAAATTACAGAAACGCCCCCACCTTCTTTATTTCTTTCGCCTTTCCATTCCTCTCTCCTTTCAAATGAGCGACTGATGAGAATATGACCCATTCAGTTATGAGGCCGACTCAACCGCAATCGAATTCCTCCATGAATCGTCCCCGTCGCCGTCCCGATCTCACCCTCCCGCTGCCGCAGCGCGACACCTCGCTCGCCGTCCCTCTTCCACTACCTCCCTCCGCCGTCGTCGCTTGTTCCTCAGCAGCCGCCGCGGCGCTCCCTCACCAGCAGCTGCAAACCCCAAACCCGTCCGACCTGGAGCGGGTCCGTCGTATTGGAAGCGGCAGCGGCGGCACCGTCTACATGGTCCGGCATCGGCCGACCAACAAGATCTACGCACTCAAGGTCATCTACGGCAACCACGAAGATGCTGTCCGCCGCCAGATCTGCCGCGAGATCGAGATCCTCCGCACAGCGGACGACCCCTTTGTTGTCCGCTGCCACGGCATGTTCGACCACGCCGGCGAGATCCAGATCCTCCTGGAATACATGGACCGTGGCCCTCTAGACGGTCGGGGGCCGATGCCGGAACCCTTACTCGCCCAAATTTCTTTCCAAGTTCTCAACGGTATCTACTATCTCCACCGCCGGAAGATCGTCCACCGGGATATCAAGCCGTCCAATCTCCTGATGAACGACCGGAATCAGGTCAAGATTGCGGACTTCGGTGTAAGCCGGATTCTCGCTCAGACGATGGATCCTTGCAATTCTTCGGTTGGCACCATCGCTTACATGAGCCCAGAAAGGATCAATACTGATCTCAATCATGGTGCATACGATGGCTACGCTGGTGATATTTGGAGTTTTGGAGTTTCGATTCTTGAATGCTATCTTGGTCGATTTCCTTTCCAGGTTGGGAAGCAAGGTGATTGGGCAAGTCTGGTTGTCGCCATCTGCTACTCTCAGCCACCTGAGGCCCCGCCTACTGCATCGAGGGAGTTCCGTAACTTCATCGGCTGTTGCCTGCAGAAAGATCCGGGGAAGCGGTGGACAGCGCAGCACCTGTTGCAGCACCCATTTGTTCAACAGGTCGCTGCCGCCGTCACAGCAACTGTTACCAACAATCAGGTAAGGAACATGCATCCACCGCCGCCGCCTTTTCTTCCTCCGCCTCATTCTGGGTGATCGGAAATTCTCCATTTCTCTCTACCCCAGATCTCTTTTCCCCTTTTACCCTTGAATTGTGCTTCTTTTTACATTTTTGCCATCTTTTCTTCTTTGCAACTTCTCAAATTTCTGCCCATCTTTTTTCCCTTCTTTTCTTTTTACCGGCCTCACTCACGGCTCTCCGGCAGCATTCTCCCCTTCTCTCATGCCAATTTTCTTTTTTGCCCCTGTATTTTTCTTCATTTTCTTTCTTTTTTTTTTCAAATGGAAATTTCTCTGGGTCTGCTTGCGAACTGAAGGCAACCAAAAAAAATGAAATATCTCTTTTAATCTCAGGGATTTTTTTTTGGGGAAAGTACGCAAAAAAGAAGATGAAGGGAGGTTGTTTTCTTGCAAATTTAGTGGGTGGCTGGCTTGTGTCTGTAACATGGATACATAAATGGGAAATGAAAATTGGAAATGCAAATTTTTTTCTCTCTTATTTGGTGTTTTCTCTTAATCTCTTTCTGCTATGCATGTTTATTTACTTATTTACCTATTTTAACGTATACATTTCTGTAATGGAATGGTTGGCTGGATGTGGTTTTGCATTTTGGTGTTTGTCAGTCGAATATAGAGTTAGTTATAGATAGATTAGCAATCAATAATTTATTAATAATGAATTTGTTATTAATTAATAGTATAATGTGGTTGTATGTGACCATGGCTTAGCTAAACTGTTACTTTTAACAAAGTGAGGCGAACCTGCTTTAATGCTTTTCCATAGGTGGCCTGTGGTGGTGGGCCATGTGTGGCCCATTTAGATTCAAGACTGGTCTTTTGGGTTCTCACACGCTAAAATTTACAACTCAAATTACGGTCCCCAGATGGGATCAAGGAGACACAGTTGGGACCGTCCATTTTGGTGGTGGGCCCATGGGCCATGATACTTACTTAGATTCTTTGAACAGTGTTTCGCTGGGATTGGATAGCGTTGTTAACGGAAAAGTTCTCTATAATGATGATGGCAACACTTCTTCTTTAGGAGGTTCTTTTTAGTATAATTTTGGTTTTTTTTTTTCCCTCTAAATTGAGTTAAGCCCATTTTATTGAAAGGAGAAATCAGCTTCCAGCCCAACAATGGGCCCAAAGCCCCAAACAGAACGAGACACTCCGGCTTCAAGGGGGCGGTTCCTGGCCATCAGGGCCCCTATGTGGGATCAATTATAGTAAATTTAAATTATTAAAATTGTTATTATATCTTTTAAATTTAAATTCAATTGTTGGCATGTCTATTTGATGCATTTCACAATGATGAGTAAAAATATTTATTTAAAAATTTATTTTTAATTTTAATAAAATAAAAGCTATGACGATTCAATGGGAAATGGGTCGTATTTTTAACAGGCCCCTATAATCTCTCTCAGATAGCTTCTCATGCCAGATCTCCCTTTGCAGGGAGTAGTAAAATTTCAATGTCTAATTTTTGTTTTTAATCTTAACTCCCGTGATTTTAAATCATGAGAATATAATTGTAATCATAGCCTAAACTATAGGGTCAATTAAATGATTAATTCAACCATATTATTTTTTTTATTTTTAAGTTTATATTTAACTTTAATTGATGTTCGGGTTGAACATAATAAGTAAATATATAGATTTAATAGTTTATTTTTTATTTCTTGCTAAAATGGTTAGATAGGCTCTGTTTTGAACAGATTAATAGTGTTATAACTATTCAATTATTTATATATCTTCTAAAACTATACATCAAAGCATTGGACTTTAGTTCTTTCCTCGGAAACCTGTTGTATGATCTTTTGATTTTTCATTGTTTTACTTAAAAAGGTGTACATATTTGAATAATAGAATTATTATAACACGTTATTCATGTAGTCTGACATTTTTTTCTTCAAAAATTCAGGCAATTAAGTGAAAGATAATTCTTATTGATTAATTATTTGGCAAAAAGTTTTGATGGTATTTACTGTGTTGGGATGTACTGACAGAGTTTTAGATTGAAGGGATAGAAAATTACAATCATTATTAAAAATTATTATTTTATGTGTTTAGAGCAGGCCTCATCATAAACCATGACATGGAAGGGAAGAAAATATTTTCTTAAGAATATTATTTTTCAAAAAAACTGAGGTAAATATTTGTGAAACTGCCTACTTTTTGTTTTATTTTTAAATAAGTGGCGGAAAGTTTTCTCAATATCAGCATTAATGTAAAGTCAACTGTTTAAAAAAAGCTTATTATTTTTTTCTTTTAAATCGAATTAAGGGGAGATCAAGCATGAGCTCAATCTTAAAAGTATAGTACAGGCGTTTTATCAAGCATGTGCTATTACGAAAGAACGATTCCATCGTATGAGATAAAAAAATGGATAAATTACCGACCGTGGTGCTTATCAAAATGTTGCAAATGGTTGAATCATTCTTGAATTTTAATTTTTAAATAAATTATTAAATAAATCTTTTTACATATTATGATCAATTCAACCTTTAAGATTATATTCGATGGACAACAATTAATATCAGATCTACATTTATAAAAGAAAGAAACATTTTTAGCGGTTATTAGATTAGCTGCGTGGGGGCTATACACCATATCAGATTTGACTGCAGTTTAGCTCTTGAATCAAACTAAGTTACATATTCTAATTTATAAAAGCAGTCAAAATGCTTGAAATTTACCAAGGAATTGATGCTAGAGATGCTAAGGTATTATTATTATTATTTTTGAATTTATGTGTGAAAAATCATGAAAAAAAAAGTAGTATAAAACTCCCACGAGTGATATCTACTGCTTTTAAAATGCACGAGATGGAGTCGAATCTGACACCCCCACTTCATTTATTTAGAGTATCAAAGAGAGAGAGATTGAATCTCTCTTCCATCCATTCATATTATGAGATCAGAAAAATGAATGTTTTGGGGTAGTCATGGCACTGAAATATCATTTTTGTGAGCTTCAATGATTTGTTGGCTTTAGGCGATATTAACGACAATAAAGTCCAAAACAATGAAATTTCAACGTCTTTTTATTAATGTTCGAGTCAGTGACATATCATTATCATTTACCATTTTTAGAAGAACTTGTGCCACTTTTTATTTTAAAATGCTGTAGAAAATGCTTAAAATAAGATGTAATTGAAAATGTTCATGTTTAAATAAAGATTTTATGAAAATAATAAGTCATTTTAAAAGATACATTCTTAGAGTAGAGATCTTCTAAGTTGTAAGTAGAGATAGTATATGGATCGCGCCAATAAAACCCATACTTTAGTAGTAGTTGATAATTCAACTCATGTTTGCTATTCGATTGAGACCATTTTATTTTAATTGATTGACAGAATTTTCAATAGCTTTGAATATGTAACAACTCAAAAAAGTCAACCGTGACAGAGTCAAAGAAAAGACCATTGTAGGAAAATACAACTGCATCAACCAAGAAAATTCATTCATTTTCAAACACAACTCAGTCAATCAAGAAAATTCTATATATATATATATATATATATATATTTTTTTTTTTTTTTACTCCTCTGTTCAGAAACAGAAACTAAACAGAAACTTGTTCTTAGTTGATTCAATAAAGTTGATAGACATGTTTACTAAATAGTGTAAAAGTAAACAAGTAAAAATTTCCCTTCTAGTCTTCAATCTTAACTTGAGCATGAGATGATGATGAATCAAATAGAAATGTTATTTTCTTTAAAATATGTGATTCATTAAAAATCATTTTAATTGAATCGGATTAAGCTCTATTTTTAAGCTCTCTATAATTTAATCAATTTAAATTATTTTTTTAATATTTAAGTTTTGTAGTTTTAAAAAATTATGACTTGATTGATATAATTAAAGTTATTTATTGGACTTCATATTCAAATAAAAATTTTTCAATGAATTTATCACCACCTCATTTATTAAGACTCTATAATTAGATATTCATAGTAATGGTGTACATATGGGTGTGTGCATGGTCTTTTTTTTTTTTTTTTAAAAAGAAATTCTACTTCAAATTTCTATTCATCTTTTAGAAATTTTTTGGCAGCCGTCGATCTAATTTGAACTTCTCCGGACAGAGTCCAATTGACAAAGTTTTGGTATTTGAAATTTCTTAACCACCGTAGAGGTGGTAAATTTTAGGGTGTTTGGGTTTAGTGTTGCAATTGCAGTTTTGAGGGTCCATTAATCGTGCCAAATAAAACATATTCAGGTCTATATTTGATATTAAATTTTTTTTTTTTTTTAAAAAAATTCTATATCTTATATAAATTCACAAAACACTTTTATTTAATTCAAAGACTTTAATTCTAAATTACTCTCAGATTAATCTGATATATGAGATTGACGGGCAAGGAATTAATCTCACCTCGAATATAGGGTGAGAATACCCATGTTATATATATAAAAAATATATTTCTGACATTAACTTGTAATTGATTGAGCTCACTATAGAATATTTTGAAACATAGGCATGATGTGAGTCCATTTTTTTAGCTCTCTAAGTATGCCTAAACTTACAGGTGGTAATTTCTCACTTGACTTGTGAACCCAACTTGATCCAAAATTAAAATAATAAATAACCATTGGTTTTACCCTGTGTACCCCACCCCAAATTCAAGTGTCTTAGCCCATGGCCCTAATTCTTGGTTGAGCCCGCAATAGAATATTTTTAAAATGGGCCTGGTGTGAGTCCATTTTTTTTAGCTCTCTAAGTATGCCTGAACTTATGGGTGGTAATTTCTTACTTGACTTGTGAACCCAATTTGATGCAAATTAAATTAGAAAATTATTTAAATATTCTATTTTTAAACAAACATTGGTTTTAGCCTGTGTACCCCACCCCAAATTCAAAAGTCTCAGACCACGGCCCTAATTTCTATTGTCTAATGGTCCCCGATGAAAGGAAATCCAATCATTTTTCATTTTCTTAGAATAACTTTTCCCCTCATTTTTTTTTTTTTATAGAAGTTCAAGTTTGGTCGAATTGGGTCAAGTTGAATAAAATGAAATTTACGTCAAATCAAGTCAGATCAAATAAAAAATCTATTATTACTTATAATCAACCAACATTGAATCAGACTTCATATTTTAGAAAATTGTCAAGTATAACAAAAGGAAAAAGAAAATAATAACAAGTTTATAGTGATTTGGGATAGGCCCAAGGAAGTCAAAATAAAGCCCAATCTCGATAAGGCCCATAATGAACACGGGCTTACATAAGAATTCCAAATTGGACCTAGGCATGACCAACTCTAGCTTCCCCAGTAGGATCTCAGGCACAATTACAGTCAGAAGCCGGAATTTATTGGAGGATAGAGGGTGGATATGTTGGTGTTTTATTAAGTTTACAAAAAAAAAAAGAGGATTTGGTTCGGGAAAAATTGCACAATTTTTTGCCAGTATGAATATTTTAAAAGATTTAAGAAAATATGGGCCTATAATGGGCCAATATATGTCGGCTGAAGCTTTTGGCCCATTATGGATCCAATAAAATCATATTTTGTCGAAATTTAGAACTTAGACTACAGCTGGGTCGTGCTTGAGCAAGCCCGTTAGGACGCCCAACTTGCAACCCTAGCCCATGAGAATTTGTCTCTCTTGGGGTTAAAATCCTTTACGTTTATAATTTAATATAAATAGAGATTTTGATAATTAAAAATTATAACATTTTCTTTAAACTTTTTTTTTTCTATATTTTATGGCTATATTTTGTAGTTTCATTTATATTACTATTCTATATGTTTAACATTGAATAATAACTACTTAATAATAGCTTAATGAAATAAATGCTCTTCACCCATGAATGCTCTAAACCCTGTTGATCCCAGCTATTATGATTCATGTAAGCTCTCTAAACATGCAATAATATTCACTAAATTGACACCCATCGCGTTAATACCTACAATTGAATTTGAATTATTCTCCAAATAGTTGATGTTAAAATCTTAGGTTTTTCTCTATAACATGCACGGTAAATGATGGGATGAAATTAAAAAAAAAAAAAGGTGATTGTAAGATTTTATTTTTCTGAAAGTGGGGTGAAAGGGTGATAAACCTGACCCGCATGACCCGACTCGAGAAATTAACGAGTTTTGTTTATGTATTTATATATTTCGGGTTAGGTCAAGTTGGGAAAATAAAAACACGTATGGAATTTGGATTGGGTTGGGTTGGGTTGAGTTGAGAAATTTAAAATCAACCTCATCCGACTTGACCCACGTGCACTAAGTTATAAAACAACATTCGGAGTTGACTTGGGTCAGAAATTTGAGTAAGATCGGGTCGGGTCAGAGTCAATAAATTTTAACATGGGTATTCTTGACTTTATAAAAACTCGATTTGACTAGCTCAATTTCTTATAATAATGAATTGGTTAAAGTCGGCCTACAGGCTAAATAGAGTGACAATTTGGCTGCCACTCCCAAGTAGCAACATTCATGAATGACAATCTCTTTAAAAAGATTGGACCTTTTTTTTTTATAAAGAGTCTTTATTTTATAATTCATTTGAAAGAAAGATCTATTTTTTTTTAAAAATTTAAAGTTCTCTTAAAATAGAGAGCCTATATAGACACTCGAGAAATCTTTCCCTACACACTCTTTTTCTAAAAGTGGATGAAAACTACCCTTTTGCCCTTTGCCCTTCCACTTAAAAATGGCGCATCCTCTGAACGAGAATCAGTGAGTTCATAAAATTTAAAATAGATAAATTTTGATACTTTGTCTATAAAAATCGGTCAAGAAACGGTTTCGTTTGAAAATCTCACTTCATAGTCCATTCGTTCGAACGAATTTTTTCATTCGGTGAATCACCCGTTTGGAGGATACAACGTTTTTAAGTGGAAGGGCAAAATGGTCATTTCCATTCACTTTTAGAAAACGGATATGTAGGGAAAGATTTTTGAGGTGCCTATATGGGCTCCCTTAAAATATTGTTAAAAATTCTAAAAAGACCCCTTTAGTTTAATCATGTTAGAATGAAACTGAGTTTCTCTGTTATTGTAGATTTTTTTTAATCTTAAAATCTGATTATTTACTCATCTAATTTAGTTGGTTTTTAAAACATATATACATATATAATTTTCCAAAGCAAAAAAAGAAAAAAGCACTCCACATCACGATTAGATCATAATATAGTTACTTTTAGTGTTAAAGATTGAAGCTGAGTTACTTTGCTATTGTAGATTATTTTTTCTTAAAATCTGATTATTTAATCATCTAATTTAATTGATTTTAATATATATATATATATATATATATATATATATATATATAAGATTTGGTGCTTTAAAAAAACTAGGTTTATGTTCATGAAATGCTAAGGGTCCACTATAGCTAGGTGATAAGAGAAATTTACACCATTAAAAGCCCTAGCCTTTTTTATTTATGTATTGCTAATTTCTGTCAAATTACATTAAAGAATCAACTCACATTCCGGTACCTTAGTGAATAATTTAACACTTTGTCATAAAGTAAACATGGTATAGATGGTTAAGGAAATCCATGATTATGGACCAAACTAGGTTAAGGAAATCCAAAATTGGTTTGACCAAAACACTTTGAATTTGATATGTCAGTAATGAAAAGTACATTGTTATTAGACATTTGCTTGTAAATGCAGATAAAAAGAAAAAAGTTTATGAACTTCTATCTAAAAGTAAAAGTAAATAGATAGAGAGATAATCAAAATAATATATCAGACAACTATTTTGGGACAGTCCTAAAATACATATGAGACAACTAAATTAATACAGAGGAAGTATAATTTTTATGCCAACTATGTACTTATGTTTTTGGATCCCTAATTCTATTGGATGTTTCTTAATTTTTTATAGATCTATTGGAGCCATTAATTATTCAAGAATATTTTTCCGATAATAGATCAATTAACATTTTATTTATTTGAAACTATGAACTCTCGTGAGTGAACAATCCAAGTACTTTGCTGAGGGAATCAATGAATATTACAACAAAGAATGCAAATGTCAAAGAAGAAGGTTAACTTTAAATTTAATACAACTCTAATGATGATTACTTATTATAATAATAAGATGTTAAAGGCTATGTCTCCTTTGATTAATAGAATAACTCGTAGCCTAATCAAAAAGCCTATATCTAATTTCGACCCAGGACAAAGACATAATGGAAGAATCAATTACGGCATTGTGCAGCCACATACAGACAATCGTGAATAGTCTGATAAACGTACCTCTTAAGTAACTTGTTTTGATAATTGATTCAAACCCATCTACTCATTTAATGTATGACTCAACTTTAACTGAGCCAGTCTATAAATGAGTAGACCCATCCGAAATAAAAAATAAATGGGTAAACTCGAGTACCCGACTGACTCGATTATCGACACACACGTACAACCAGGGGTTTAAAAATCGGTATCGGCCGATATATCGGCCGATACGATATATCGACCGATATATCGTTATCGGCCGATATATCGGCCGATATTTTTCTCTTTCTTATTTGTTTTTTTAAATATCGGCCGATATCGGCCGATATTTTGATATCGGGCCGATATAATACGGCCGATATCAAGGCTGATATTGTGAATATCGGCCGATATTCACATGCTCAAATCCGATATATATCGGCCGATACGATACGTATCGGCCGATATTTAAACCCCTGCGTACAACTGTAAAAGGTCTGCACTTATTTAAGAGAGATTCTTAGTATATGTCTCGCTAGAAAAATCTCATTAACTTGATAAATGGATAAATCCAACTTGAATCTGATCTGAACTGAATACGAAGGATATCTGAACTGATTAAACCCATTTAATGAGATCCAAATATAGACCAACCCAAACCTGACTCGGCCCGATCCATTTTCAGATCTATGTGAAACCCTTTACAATTGTAGTGCTCTCAAATGGGTATGATAAATTGCATTCTAAGATTTAAATTTGGTCATGTCCAAAATATCAGTCTATCTTATTTGAATATCAACAGGTTCGACATGACATGTATGGCCTTGATATATCCAATATATTAAAAAAATAAACTTTTTTAGCAAAATATTGATTTCAACTAATTTTTTTCTTAAATTACATTCTAAAGTCAAAATGTGCCGTAGGAAACTCCAGTAGATTAGAAAAGCAGACCCATAAGGGGCGAAATATATTGAAGAAATGGGTATCAAATGGGCTATATTTCACTGAAACTTTGACCAAAATTCCAATATTTTGGCCCAACCAAGTTTGTCAACATTGCCTGTATTGTATATAAAATACCCAAATTCGATTATTTCAATAGTTTCAGTTAATAATTCAATTTTTGATCGAAATTTGAAACTGTTGTAATGTTGTAACATTGGCTAGATTTGGATGGATGAAATAGACAGCCATTCACATCAATAATCAGATAAGAGAGAGCAGAAAGGGAAAGCCATAAAACATTAAAAATTTAATACCTTCCCTTCAAAATTCAAAAACACGTTCCACCACCAACTGCCAGTCTTCCCTCTATATTAGAAACCAAACTCCAATCCATCACCACTCCTTCACAGTTCACACCATAAAGAAACGGAGGCCAGAAGAGTTTGAGACATCGAATTTTTCTGTGGTGTAGCTTCAAACTCAGCTGAATTTAACTCTCTTGTGAATTTTAGTACTACAGTGGGAAGATGGATCATGCAAATAACATAGGGAAATACCAACTAGGCCGAACGATCGGGGAAGGTACGTTCGCCAAGGTTAAGGTGGCGCTGAACATTGAGACAAGCCTGCCCGTCGCGATCAAGATCATCAATAAGAAGTGTGTCATGGATGACAAGCTTATAGAGCAGGTAGGATTTCATGTTTTTTTTTTTTCACATTCTGCTAATGTACTTCAGTTCTGTACTTCTATTTGCTATTTTAACTGTTAACTTGATTGGTAGATTTCTCCATGTTTGGTTCCCTTAAAAAGTTCTAGGTGTGTTCCGATGTAGCCCAAATTGAGATGTTTTTTCATCACAGACAATTCTGTTTTCTCTGTTGAATTGGTTGGCTTTTGTTTGTTGAATTATTACTAGTAACCATTGCAGTTCACATTAGGCAGAAGTCTGTAAGACATTAACTCACCTTATGTGATCAATTTTCGTTTTTGACTCGGCTAAATGCCGCTCAAACTCACGTGATTCTTTCTCTTTTATTGTCTGATTCTCCTTTTTCTTTCATTCACAAATCCTCCTTTATATAGATCCCTCGGCTGACTCGGTGCTCACAATTCAAAAATAAAATTAAAAAAAAAACTTCCAAATCGATGAGTTGCATGGTCTGAGTTTACACACGTCTGCTGCTGCTCGTTTGGAGAAGCTAAAATTGGTGGAAACAGGTGAGTTGCATGATTAAAAAATGGTCCACGTCTCCCTACTCAGTGTCGGTGGAGAAGTCCTGAACTCGTTAGAAAAGTAGGCTGAAAACTCCGCATTTCAGCAGAGTTGCTCGTCCAAGAAGTGTACACGTCCCTGGTGGCCTTGACTCAGTGCAAAGCAGGCCTAGGGCGCTGCCTTAACACTGCTTTGTTCTGACTCGGTCTGGAAAAGAGAACAAGGTGGGCTGGCTGAGTGGGCACAGGAGAAAAACAGTGGGCTGGCTGAGTTGGCACAGCCCTGCACACAGTCTTCACATGGCAGAGTGGGCCTGTTCAACTTGGTTAAAAGCACAGCCGGGTTGCTGAGTTGGTCACTAATTTTGGCAGCTGAGTCGGCTGCTGAATTAGTAATAAAAATGGGCTAATTTGCGGTGAACACTAGCCGATAGCATTCGAACTCAGTGGGATTGCACGGCTGAAACTCGATTGTTTTGCACGGTCGAATTGACAGCTGCTCGTGCTAGTTGAGTCCATGTGGGTTCGTTATCATTAGTAGGATTCACATATATTAAGTTCGTCAATTTAGATCTCTAGATCTCAAATTGACTAATTCACTTCTACCCTTGCCTCGATAAGAAATGATACGACCTTTTTCCATCCTCATAGATGACGCTCTAGTTTTAACCCCAACTGGATAGTTCTTAGGATGTTTTAACAAAATTAGTAGTTGACGTAGTGATTGGAAAGATAAGATACGTTAAGTGGATGTGTCTCTTAGTTGCTCGAATGTTTTTCCGTCGATGGTAGTTGAAATGGTGATTGGAAACAAACATTAGGTGGATATTAGTTAATGGCTTTTCTTCCCTGCATAATTTCAGTTATAATTAACTGAAATTTGGTAAAACGTTACCTTAGCTTATACGATCCGTACATGAAAGTAATCGACCTGATTGTGATTTGGGGTGCAATCTCTTAACAAAGTCCCACATTTCCAGTGGACTTCGTTGGAAGGAAACGCCTTTTCTACCGTGCTGAAATGGGAATATTGAAAGTAAAATAGAAAGGAGAGAATCAAACACATATAATCAGATCAATATAGAAATTAACGTGGTTCATTTTCGATGTGTCGATGCGTTTAAATTAGATCCACCATGTTCAAAGACAAGAAATCGAAGAAGAGATATTGTGACCCTCGTTACAATTTTTACTCATCTTTTTTCACGAAAAAGACACATTATACACAGTTATAATTAGGGCTTACAAAAGGTGGAATACAAAAATTACAAAATTGACCTCCAATAAAATTTGGGTCAGGGGTATTGCCCCTTGTGGCCCCAACAAGCTTAGCACAGAGCTCGACCAGCAATATTTCCAGCCCTGCATGGAGAGGGAGAGTTGAGTGTCACCAGCCCTGCGTTCAGGGGGAGTGTTAGTAAAATCCTAGATCGTCAATGGACCTTTGGGTCTTTGGGTTTATAAGCACATGGACTCCATCTCTTTTTCAAATTGATTTTTAAAATGATTTATATTTATGTGTTTAACACCAGGGGTTGAAATATCGGCCGATATATATCGGTTTTAGAGAGTATCATATCGGCCGATATTCACAATATCGGCCGATATATCGGCAGTATTATATCGGCCGATATTTAAAAAAAAAGAGGAGGAAAGAGAAAAATATCGGCCGATATATTGACCGATACCGATTTTTGTACCCCTGTTTAACACATTAAACACACCCGTAATTTCAGGTCAAGAGAGAGATCACTGCAATGAAACATCTGCAGCACCCCAACATTGTTCAAATACACGAGGTTGGTTTATGTACTTAGATTGAGAAATTAATTGCGGTTCTATGAATGATAGTTTCTGGAACTAGCTTCATAATTTGACAATCTCCATTGATGGATTTCAAATACAGGTCATTGCGACCAAGACAAAGATTTACATTGTAATGGAGTATGTATCAGGAGGGCAACTCTCAGACAAGTTGGTAGGCCTTTTATAACAATGATCTCTAAAGTCTGAAAATTATGTTTGTTCTGTAAATTTTTGCTTAGTTACTCAATTTTAATACTTCAATCTTAATTCTCCCAAGTCGTATCTCAAACGATTAAGTGAAAGCGAGGCAAGAAAATATTTTCAGCAGTTGGTTGATGCGGTGGACTATTGCCATAGCAGAGGTGTGTATCACAGAGATTTGAAGGTCAGGATCGAAAGCATTTGGAATTGTTCTCCACCTCCATTTTCTTTATTTAGTAACTCTGCAACTAAAGAATTCAATTGACATACTAACATGGTTTTTCTCTCTCTTTTCCCCCTTTTTTCCTGGATACGAACAGCCCGAAAACCTGCTGCTTGATAGCAAAGAAAATCTAAAGATCTCCGATTTCGGACTAAGCATATGGCGAAAGGTGAACTAATATAATAAGTTGTAGTTTCACTTCTATAAATATATCTAATAAAGCATTTCCAGAGTTTTTTTATGACATTGAAATCAATTAGCTCAACTCATTCAGATCCAGAGTCCAATCAGTGAAGAACTGAATGGTAACAAGCTATTGGGTCAAAACTACGATTGCTGGCTAGCATAGAAGGTTGAGTTGCAGAAATGGTTTGAAAAAAATCTTGTGCTGGAGCCCTTGAAAAGGAAGAAAAAATTGAGAGGCAGCAATTTTTAATGTACCCAAATCTTAAATAATGGATACAAAGTTTTGATTTATATTAGTTTATCAAGATTCAATCATATCATTGAGTGAACTCAATTCGGGTCAGATAGAGTCACGTTTGATTTTGCAGTTCCAAAATCATGATCATAAGTTCATAACTAATCGGGTTTCTGTAAATCGACAGCCCGGGGACTTGCTATCTACTGCTTGTGGTTCTCCAAGTTACGTTGCTCCTGAGGTAAGACAACTCCATCACTTTCTGATGCAATCTTATGACCATAGTTTGAAAACGCTAAAATTTGAATTCATCTAGAAATCAAATCAAATCAAATTAAGCTTCTCAAACAAATTTTTCAATTTGACTTGCTCGACTCAAAATTCTATCAAATCAATCGTTCTCTGATAATCAATCATTCACAAGCAGGTCATTACCGACCAGACCTACGATGGATCAGCTGCAGATATTTGGTCTTGTGGCGTAATTCTCTTCGAACTTCTTTCAGGCTATCTACCATTCGATGACAGAAGCCTGATGAACTTGTATAGGAAGGTGAGATTCTAATTCTACAGAAAATTATACTCACTGAGTTCTAGACAAACTTTCTGATTTTATCACTCAGTTGCAGATATCAAGAGCTGAATACACATGCCCGGAAAGGTTTTTACCGAGTCAAGTAAAACTCATTTCCAAAATTCTTGATCCATTGCCAAGAAGGGTACTCATTACTTCCAATTTAACATATTTTTCTCTTGATGGTTTTACTTTTTAGTTCATTTAAATTAGGACTTACAATCGTTCTTTGTACTTGTAGCGGATCACAGCGGCAGAAATTCTTGAAGATGAATGGATGCAGATAGATTACAAGCCTTCAATAAGGACTATTCACGATAAATGCATCGATTTCGATGAGATTAGTGCTACATTTAATAATAAAGGAGTAAGATCAAACTAAGATCAAACTACTTACAACATTTCTCTCATTTAATTTCTTGAAAGAATTATCCCAATCTCTACATGGTTCCAAAACTGGTACAGAGAAGAAGGGCAGAAACAGAGACAGAACAAGACTCGCCACATTTTATCAACGCATTTCAACTGATTGCGATGTCAAATGACCTTGATTTGTCGGGTCTTTTTGAAGAAGAGGTATGCCAAGATCCGATTCTTAAAGTTTTGCTTTGACTATGTTTGTGTTAGGTTATGTGGAGTTTAATTATTAGATATGTACTGTCGATCAGATCTATCATGTTGCGGATCGGATTATTGGAGGGAATTTTGTACCTTTTGTGAATTCTTATTAGAGCAGTATATAATATTTTTTTTTAAGAGAGTGTTAGAGCGAAAATTATAACGAGGGTCGGATCCATCTTTCTTCAATTTTTTTGCCTTCGGGATCTAGTTTGAACCCGTTGACTTATCGAAAAGGAACCACATTGACGTATCGAAAGGAAACCTATAAATCTGGATGTTGTAGTTTGATTCTATGTATTTAATATTTTTTCCTTTCTGTTTTCTTTCAATTGTTGTTTTCGTTTCCTCTGAACAATTCTCCACTTATATGACACTAAACTTTTGCATCTATGAAGGATAACAACATGCAGAAGACTAAACTTGGTTCGAAGCATTCGATTCATGAGACGATAGAAAAAATTGAGGTTGCAGCAAAGGATGTTAGGCTTTCAGTTGAAAGGCTGAACAATTCCAAGGTAAAAACCTTCGCTGTTCCGCTTTCGTGTTGCCCTGCTCTATATGATTTGCAATTTTCATTACAATCATGTATATTTTTGGATTTCATAGGTAAAACTACATGAAGCAAGCAAGATGATGAGATGCAGATCGAATTTAAATTTATCAGCAGAGGTAAGCGTATCAAGCAATCCTTAGCAACACGTAGCAATGGCTCTCCATTTTTCTGCTGGGCAGTAGTCCGACATCAGTTGTGAAAAAGGAGATCTAAGGACATGTACTGGACTTACGTCACTTTTCCTAATAAGCTAGTTTTTTCTTAACAAGTAGTATAAGAGCCATGTCCCAAGCTACTGTATGTAGACTTAGGAGATCTGTTAACCGGATGGGATAGTCGACGATGTTCTATCCGCTGGAGATTCTCGTTCGAGAGAAGAATTGTTGGGCAGCCGAACGAGTTTCACATCGGTTGTGAAGAACGAGATCTAGGGACTTATATTAGACTTGGATTACTCCACCTATCAGGCTAGTCATGCTCACATCAACCGTGAGACAAGAGCTACTTCAATATAATTGAGAATAGAATTATATAAGTGCCCTATTTCTTTGGAATAAAGAGAAACGAGTGATAATATTTTAGTGAATGTTAGAAGGAACAAGACGAGTTCACGAACAATAGCTACGAGTGTCCAACACAAGTATGAGCATTCGACAAGGGTATATTACACATCTTGAAGAGCCCATAGAATATAGAATAAAGACATCTTTCCAATGGACCTGCCATTAAAATAATTTACAATGAAAAAAGTTTCAATTATTTAATATTTTTGTAATTTAGCTGAACTTACATACATATTTGCAATATTAACAAGTAAAAATCTTTTTTACACCTAAAAATGTGATTGTCATTCATGTTAAAATAAAACAGGTAATTGAGTTGGCACCAACACATTGTGTAGTAGAAATATCAAAATCTGAAGGAGAACTGACAGTCTACAAAGAGGTACAACTCATATTTATGTCTAATTCTTTTCTTTTCTTTTCAATGAATTTAGTAATCATCTGACATTCATTTTACTGTAACATCCAGTTTTGTAAAAGCTTATCAAGTTTGCTTGAAGAGAAATCAGGGGGCTCAAAAGAGTTGTATAGTCCATCTGCAGAAGTTGTTGCTGATAAAAAAAAGTAGAGAAAACTGAAGGCTAATCTGATCAAAATAAGCAGATGGAAAATTTTTGGTCAAACAGATTTTGCAATTTTGCAGCTTCAAGTGTAAGAAATGACAAAATTTCTAGTCTGCTTTAGGTAAAAAAATGTAAAATAGCATCAAGTCATTTTGTTTATTTATCAATTTTTTTGTAGAGACAGTTGAGTGTAGGGGTGCAAAAAATGCCCCGGCCAATATGATTCTCTCTCCTCTTTTATTTTTTTTTTAATATCGGTATTATTTTATTATTTTCTTTTTTCTGAATTAAAAAATATAAAAAAATAAAAAAAGAAACTGTTTTTTTTTAAAAAAAAATTTTGAAAACGTAAATATCGGCCGATATTTGGACCTGGGCCCATCACCGTTTTGATTTTTTTTTTCTTTTAAATTCCGATATAAATTACATCGGCCGATATCGGACCGATATGTATCGGCCATATCGGCTGATAAATAGGTTATACGGCTGATACAATACATATCGGCCGATATTAAACGGCTCTTAAAACCGATATATATTGGCCGATACGTTTCGTGATGGCCGATATCTATACCCCTAGTTGAGTGCTCAGATACTATTATTTGGATATGGAAATTTTATAATGATTTTCACGATTTTGATAGTTATATAAGTGATTTGGAAAGATCTTTTGAAAAGCATTTAGTGCTTATTTTCATTACCTCTTCCTCATCTTTTTTATTGAGTGGTTATTTATTGATTTTGTGACTTGTTTTTACAATTATGAAGCATGGTTAAGCAATTCTACTCACACTAGACCCAGTGCTCAAGTGATTTGGTTATTAGTGGGTCAAGAAATATTGAATGGCGATGTTGGTGGGTTCTGCGAGGTATATAAGTGTTAGAAATTAATAATGCAAATCACAAGAGATCAAACACCACACAAGAAGAACACATAGGATTTTACGTGGTTAGGCTAAATCGTCTACGTCTACAGAGCGTGAAGATTTCATTAAGAAGAAGTTCCAAGACAAGTTAGAAGGATTACAAACTAACCTTACCCATCCCTTCCTCTCTGTCTCTCTTTCTCTCCCTTCACAGCTCAAGAAAACCCTAAGGAAAGGAGACATTATATACTTGAGCATATGAAAAACAACTAGGTCTGCTGGGCCTCACAAATAGTGAACTTGGCCCAGTAAAGACCTTTTGAGCCAAAACCCAACAATAAGTAACCTCTTTTTTTTTTTGATTTTGGACTATTGAAGTATAAAAATAAGATCTTCATTTCAATCATTAGCTTTTCTGGTTACAAATTACATTATTGTTATTTAATCAACAAAAGGCACACATTATCCAACTAAGTGATGCACATGTTACTTGTCCCATGGCACATGCTAAATAATTAATTTTCTGAATAACTTATATTTACAACTTTCCCTCTCACATATATTATTGTATTTTTAATTGGATTAATATTCCATTTAAAGTCATTATTAGATAAAGTTTAAGTCTTATTAATGGTTAGTTTAGTTCTTTCTAGTATTTAAAATCATATGTAGAATGACTTATTCAAGTCAATTTTTAAACACTTCTATTCATACACAGATTTTTCAAATCAACTTATCTTCATGATTTAAAGGGCTCTCGCAAAAAATCAATTACATAGTTCACAAAAAAAATCTCAATAAATAATTTTTCTAGCTAATTTTGTCAATTTTAACTACGGATTGTTGGCCTTTCAACTATCACAACAATGTCAAAATCTATCATTAAGGATCTTTAATTAATAATAAAATATCAATCTAGTTTTTTGAAGATTGAAACTTTTTATATTTGAAGATTATAAAGGTTCCCTTTTCTCTTAGAGCCACTGATTTGGGCTTAATATCTAATTATGATTTAAATCATCATATAATACAAGATTTCTCATCAGCATTTTGTCAAATTCCTTTTCTTAGCTTTAAATACTTGTTCAACCTCTCAAATCTTTTTTATGTTCATTACAAATGATTGGTAGCCATTTTACAAGATGAAGGATGTCAGTGTCACATTCACTAACATGCTATCTTCCTTGAATAATGAGCTTGGCACATGAAATGATTCCTTTCATTTTGGTAACTAAATAATCAATCACATAAAAAGACTAATCCTCAGTCTAAATATCACCAATTAAATTGTTGTCTGCACCAATACAATAACAAAATCCAATCCGCATACCTCAACCTCATGGAGTTCAAAGTCTACTGGTTTTCCTTTGTGTTCTTAGGAACCTTCCTCTTCCTTTCATCAACTCTTCCTACTGTTATTTACTCGGATTCAAGCCATGAGATTCGACTCTGGCATCGGCGGGCACTGGGAGCGACAGCCCAAGGCATTATTCAGCAGTATCTAGTGCCCCATAATCATGAAAGAGCTCAACTAGGCCTCGGTCCTCTTCGATGGAGTGAGAAATTGGCCGAATTTGCGAATTCGTGGGGGAATCAGAGAAGAAAACATTGCGCTTTGATTCACTCCAAAAGCAACTATGGGGAGAACATCTTCTGGGGGAGTGAAAGAAATTGGAAGCCTTTGGATGCAGTCTCTGCTTGGGCTGCGGAAAAGCGGTACTACGATCACAAGAACAATCGATGTGTAGATAACCATGACTGCCTACATTACACACAAATGGTGTGGAAGCAGAGCTTGAGGGTGGGGTGTGCTAAGATAATTTGCGATTGTGGAGATACATTCATCAGTTGCAATTACGATCCACACGGCAATGTGATCGGCGAGCGGCCCTTCTGAGAAAGAAAGAATTCATATCCATCTTTTCAGATCTTCTCTATGTCCTGGTGAGAAGCAAATGCTGCCCTTGTAGCCATTAAATAGTTCAATACTCTGCATCCTGGCTAAGAAGAGAAGATCAAGATGAGATTAGCCTATGGATTTTTCGGGTAGCTTGTGTGGCGATAATGATTTTCAAAGATGGTTGTGCAGTTCATAACTGCATAATTTTTTGTAGTTGGAGAGGTATTATGTAATATCCTCAATCGGGTCTGAACCGATCAGTTTTCTGCTTCAACTATTGATTTCAGATGCAATTTTCATTCAATATTTTGGCTTTAGTGGTGTGTAATATATGCAATTGTGTTCATTGTCGAGTATTTGATGTGTAACATACAACAGGTTCTATTCCATGGTCATAGAATCCGATTTTGACATCGGAATCGGTAGTTACTTGACCATATCATCATATTAAGCATGGCTTGCTTTACTAAAAATAAGGCATTTTCATGTTCTTTGAAATTGATATATTGTTTGATCAGGACTTGGAAAGCAGGCCCTCATCTGATGCAGCTCTCCTTCTGCACTTCTAATTCAACGATGAAATAGTATGAAGTAGCAGGGCACTAAATCACACAAATTGCAATTCGGGCTACATCCAAACACAATCTTTGTTGTTTCAAATTCTGCAACACTAAATGACCCCATGCATGATTTCCTGTCTATTTTCACTTGTTAGTAAAGTCCCTCGTCGCCAGTGAACCTTTGAATCTTGGAGTTTATAAACACGTAGGCACCCTCTCCTTTCAAGCCCGTTTTTAAGGATAAGTTTTACTCGTGTTTTAACGTAGTATCAGAGTACTACTGAGAGAGAGTGTTAGTGAAGTCCCACATTGCCGGTGGATTTACAAGTCACCCTAAGTGTTTTTTATTCAATTTCTCATCTACTGGGATTAAAAACATGCCTTGTAACACAGAATCATGGCTGCAAAAGGGCTTTCTGGAGATCTCTCCCTCCCTGTGAGTGGGTGTAGGATTTTGTGTGTCCCATTACCATGTGGCACTTGCTAAGTACACCCCTTGTAAAGATAGCCATTTGCTGTTTGGGAGATTTAAAAAAGTACCAATTTTGAAAGGAAATTACATCCTCCTTTTTTCTTCTGAGTCATATAGGCCGAGTCGGATTCATAGTTGGCTGAGTCCTACTTGGAATAGGGTAAAAAACTCATACTGAAAAAAAATAGACCTGAGTCATATCAGAATCGGTTCTCTCTGATAAGGACCAAGTCCAAATCAACTCAGCCAAGACAACTCAAACTTAAAGCCAATTTTTAAAATCATTCCCTTCACCCGCTCACATCCACGATGATCCAAGTGGGTAGGAAAATAGTATTCCCTAGAGATTTTAGTTTGATATTATAAAATATCCAAATCGTGAGGAATTCCATAGTAAAATCAGGAGGTGATTTCAAGTAGTCAACTCTTAAATCTTTGTTCCTATAATTTCCTCCAATATATTGAATCAACCATTGTAATAAAGTGTCAATTTGATTTAACACTTATGAATGGTTCTCTGTGTCTTTCATTTTCATACGGCGGTGTTGGAGCCGTCTGCCAACTAGTCCTACATGTTTATTATAGAGAAATATTTAAGAATTTATAAAAAATTTGAATTATTTTATCTAAATGATTAATCTTTTAGATTGGATACCCATATCTTAATAGACGGAATAGATTCTTAAATTTCTTCTCTTTCTCATATTCATACAAGAAATGCGTACTCAATTAGAGTTCTTTCTTGTAGCCTCTATCTAGGTTCAATCATCCCTAGCATCAGATACTGCTGCAGATGGCCTAGGAAAACCAGGCAATGAAGCAGTATGTTGAGTCTTAGAGATCTTCAATATGCTGCTTAACAAGACTTGAGTCTTATAAATTGCGACACTTTAAAATTTGATTTTAATTTTATATTTAGAATAAATACTATTTTTCATTACATTGAATTTTTTAAAGATTTCATCTTTTAATTTATAAGTTCTTATGAAACAGCAATATTTTAAAATTATCAAATAATAATTTTTTTCTGATGATATTTTTCTAATCTGTTAGACTTCAAATTTAACGGTCGCTAAAACGACCTATAACTATCAATTCTTTGTTTTATTTTCCTAATGGACCCACAATAATTATCACCTTTGGCCCTAAAGGCTTGACTCTCATCATGGGCAAACATTTTCTTTTGTCACAAAAGATTATAATGTTGACAATCGTGCATTTTATCATCATTACAGTTATAATGAAGGGTTTTGATGAATGCTAAGAAAAAAATTTATGATTGATCTTCTAGTAAAGGGTTTTAGATCTAAATTTACATAAATTAGACCTAATTTGAAGTTAAGAGAATACTAATCAAATTTACCAAAAGGTAAGGATTTTGAGATCTAAGGCTTACTAAGATCTAAGGAAATTTGTATATGGCTCTAAAGTAAGAATTTAGACAAAAACCCATAATCAAATTACTTAAAAGGATATTTTGAAAAATCTTCGAATTTTTGTAATAAAGTTTGGCTCCTAAGGAGAAAACACAAACAACTATGGTCTATGATCTTCATTGAACTTTATATGTTTTTATTTGCTCTAGAATACCCTAATACAAATCAATCTTAACTTTCTCTACATATCTCATAACCATACAAATTTGCTTTCGTGAAAACATTACGAAACAAGCTTTTCGATGAATCCAATTTTTTCAAATCCAACATTGTTTGATGCATCAAATTTGAATGCAAAGTTACACTTTATTCTACCAATCCTAGATTGACACATATAGTCATATACATATGGCATCACTCCTCCAATGATAAAATTGCACATAATTATTCAAGATAAATAAAAAATAATATCTAGTAGGTACCTAGGTGGATGTCTATCATTAGTGCATGCTACATAAAAAAGAGAGGAGATAGATAGTGAACTAATCTCGCAACTCTGTTGTAGGGGTATGGGCCACTTAAATGAGCTTTGCAGGCCCAAATATGAAAAATAAAAGTCTGACCCATAATTTTTAAGATAAAAAATAAAATAATGAAATAAATATCTTTACAAATATTGTTAAATCCAATAATAAAAATACATCAGGTCTAAATCTAAAGCAACAATTTTTAGTGGTTTGGATTTACCACTAAGTGAATCCCATGCAGATCTATACACCTGGACAAACTAGAATCAGCCAAATATAATTTCAGCCAAATGTTCTCCATGTTCTACGGATTTATGTGTCGGAAATTCAGACACATTCCTACTAATTTTTGGATTTGGTGTGTTCTGCTTCTCATTTAACTATATCTTAAACGATATTGTCTATCACTCTACAAGTCAAGTTTTAAAAGGCCTTTTTCTCATTGCATCTTTTATTTGTAGTTATTATTTAAAAATTAAAAAAAAATCAGTCAAGTTAGTTTGAGTTGATTTGACTCGACAAGACTTCGAGTTTAATAAGTCACATGAATTTTCTTCAATTTTTTCTTTTTACACTTAATTAAGTTCATTTTTGTTTTCACATTACTTTTTTTTCACTTGTCTTTTCTTCAGGGATTGATGCGGAAAATGAAGAATCAAAGTTGATGATCCCTTATTGTATGATAACAATTCTAACCATCCAATGAGATAAATCAGTGAGAATAGTTTTTGCCTTTTTGGCTATTGAACTACATACAACTTTCATAAACATTACATAAATTATGCATGACAAATTTTGTGAGAAAGCCCACACTATCCTCTCTACCATGCCGGCAATGGTTCGCCGCTCATTGCGCCGCACCGCCGCCAATCCGATCTTCCCAGTCCATCTCTTATTTGAAATTTAACAATTCAAGTCACTCAAAGAAAGAAAAACTCCGAAAAGAGCCATGGAAAATCAATAAGGCCTTTCTCCGAAGTAATTTCCAGGCGGGTCGTAGTTACAAGTGATGAATTCACCTCTGCCACCTGAACATGTAACCTTGGCACACCCTACCCGCCTTGTGCTCCTCCAAACAATTTGTGTATAATGCCCACACTGCTGACCCGCCACACACGTATTGCTTCTATGCTCGTACCACTTGCGCTCCGACACCCATGCGGCAACCGCCTGAGCTGGGCTCCAACCGGTGCCGCTCCCCCAGAAGATGTTCTCACCATATGGACCGTCAGAGTGCCTCAACGCACAGTCTGAACGCCTTTGATTAGCGTACCATTGTGCGTAACGTGCGACCCGTGGGTCCCATACAAGTGGAGCCATGCCCAATGCGGTTCGAGCCGCATTGTGAGGAGCCAAAAATTGGTTCGCTAGATTAAGATGGCCTCTACTAATTGCATCGACTCTAAAAGATAGAGTTAGAAATAGAAAGAATAGAAGCAGAAGAAGGGTGCCTTGGCACCTACAAAACAAGCCCAATTGAACCATTAGTATTTGCTCCATGTAATTTTAAGTCTAATCCACACCATTTATATAGTGAGTGGTTTGGAGTTGTTGAATGGAATTTTTCCAACTTTGGACAAATGAGGTGGCACCCATGTTCGATAATGATGAGCACTCTTTTAGCTGTGGACTTTTAGGGCCAAAGATGACCTTAAAAAAACATTGGGCACATTGAAAAGAATTGCGTGCTTTGAATTTTCTTGTGTAGGCCGCAAATCACTCCATGACCTGCTACATTTCTTATGGGTTATGATTCTGTCCACGGTGGGTCCGTGTATCCTAAATTTCAGCTATCCAATTGAAGAAGCAAAGTTCGAAATTCCTATATTCTAAAGTTTTAATTATTAATTAATAATTAAAATATTTCTCGATATTCTTCACATACTAATATGATATTTTGGAGGTTATAGAATGGGCCAGCGAACCTCCCACGGACACTTTATGTATATAGACACAGGTTTTATTCTGATATCCATTTTGTTCTTCACCTGTTGTACCGAAAAAGTTTAGAATGTCAAAAATCGACTTACCAATCGAATCTCTTACTAATTTTTGACGAGTTGATTTAATCATTTCCATAAAATATTTTGGCCTGGTTAGATAATCAATTAGAACTTTTTGCATCCTTATTCAATTTTGTATTGGCATTATTATATCTACTATAAATTGTAGTTAGAAAAAGGAACTAAATTAGGTGAAGGATGTTGGAGTCATCATTAGGCAGTAGTAGCTTTTGTTGTGGCCTTTCCCATGATTCTGGCTAAATTAAAGGTGTCTTAGATAGAGAGAAGAAAAAAAAAGTCTAAAGAGACTTTCTCTTTCAGTATTCAACATCGAGCTTATATTTTAAATGAATCTCAGCATCATATGAATGAATGTGATGTAAAAGTAATCAGATAAATAAACACTGACGGATGGAAGTTTTACTATGATTATCGTATCTTTTAATTTTTTTTGGATTAATGTGTAGAAAACACAAACAAAGTCCTACTAAAATTCTCATAGATGAGTCCACTATCTCTAAAGTAAACCAAAGTTAAGCTACAAGGGCTCAAAACCCGCAATCTCTCATTTTTTGAAATGGAAGGTAATCAGTTAAATTACACCCATGTCTTTTAATTTTAATTTTTATAGATTAATAATTTATATTCATCAAAATTTAAAAATTAAGATTACATTACTGAGGCCATTAACTGGTGGTGAGATTTCATTTGCCCTAAATGTGCTGCACTGAATCCTTTCTCTTGTTTGATCTCACTGGGGAAAAGTGGACTTCAACAACTTAACATGTGGGAGCCTGCCAGTCTGGTATCCAGAGTCAGTAGACTGACACCACCCAACTCTGTCCTGATTAAAGATTTTCTTTAATAATTGGATATGTGATAAATAAAAAATTAGATCAATCAACTTTGTATTAAAAAGTTTTTTTTTTTTAAATAACATATATATTTCGATGTTGGGGTCGAGACTATTTCTATTGAAAAATTAAGTAGTATATCCAACCAGGGGTTCAAATATCGGCCGATACATATCGTATCGGCCGATATATATCGGTTTTAAAGAGTTTTATATCAGCCGATATCTAATCGTATCGGCCGATTTTACAATATCGGTCGATATATCGGCCGTACCATATCGGCTAATATTTTGATATATTTAAAAAAAGAGGTAGAGGGAGAAAAATATCGACCGATATTTTAACCCCTGTATCCAACAGGTTTTTTTTTTTTTTTAATAGTTGTGATATATTTTGAGGTCTATCATCCATATATGTGAAAGTTCTTATTTTGATTTGAGAAGAACTGTTTTCAAATTCATCTATTCAAGTTTTAAAGTTTAATATTAAATTAAAATTTAATTTAAAATTACCTTTTGTGTATAAGTAGTTTAAAAATAAATTTTATTTAATATGAAAATGTTATATTTTAAATTTTAAAAAAAAAGTCCAATAACATCTCGAATCTAAATTTCACATGTCAAAGATTTTCAATGGCCCACATTTAGAATGGAAGGCAGCGACATTCTTATAACCCGTAAGGTTGGTTTGGCGGTTAAGAATCCGCTTGAGTTATCAAGTCACTTTTAACATAAAGGGATCACTCTTTATAGTCTTACTCGATGTGTATACAGGGCCGGCCCTGATTATAGGCGAAGTAGGCGGTCGTCTGAGCCCCCAAATAAATTAGGCCCCCGAGTCCATAAACTCCTTTACTATATGTTAAATAGTTAATAATGTATATTTAAAGCACAAATTCATTCTTGTCCGGTCGGTTAGAATGATCTTTTTATAAATACAGGACTTGGACTGCGTATAATGATAGTTGATAATTTTGAATTAAAAATAATTTAAAGCTTTTAAAATTTGAAGAGATGAAAAAACATAGCTTTATTCATTTAATCAATGTAGATTTTATTAGAAGTAATATACAAGTATAAATCATTATAATTAATATAATTTTTAATTTTTAATTTTAAAAAAATACAGAAAAATTGAAAAATTAAAATAATAATAATATCTTTGTTTTAAATGAGAATTTGCATTAGTGTCACATTCGAATATGATAAAAGATGCAGTACCAAAAGAATGAATTGCCAAATTATATAAAAAGAATGAATTATTGTTTTATAAATACATGAATTGCTTATAGAATAATGTTGATTATACTAATTACAGTTACCTATGCAAAAATAAGTTTTTCAAGATTAAAACTGATAAAATCTTATCTTCGGTCTACAATGTCACAAGAATGGATTAACTATCTTATCTATTGAAAAATAAATTTTAAAAAAACTTGAATATAGTAATTTAATTAGTAATTTTGCATCTCAAAATAAGAATAAATTTTAAATAATACTTTGTTATAAATTTGATTATGATATTTTATTTAGTTTCACACCTTGTAAAAAAAAAATTGTATGATTTTATTTTTTGTGAGTATATAAAGACCCCTTCTTAAAAACTCGCCTTGGGCCCCTGAAATCTCAGGGCCAGCCCTGTGTGTATAGATAAGGAGGTTTGCACATACTTAAAAGATTAATTAAGTGCTCTAAAAAACTTGAATACCTTGGTCTACATGACTTAAACCCGTTCCATGAACACTATAAAATGCCAACGTTTTTTTTTTTTTTTCCTTTTAATCTGAGTCCTGAGTCAAGAGCAATAACTCAGACAAGCTTGCTGGGTTTTAAACGTGTTCGGATCCTGCTTGAATTTCAACTAAAGGGTCTGAGTCTAAACTCAGGTAAGGGTCAGGGGTAGAAAAATCGGGACGATATCTTGGCCGTTTTTTCATATCAACCGAGATATCGGTTCGGCCAATATCTCGGCCGCACTTTTCTCTCTCCAGCCTATTTTTTTAAAAAAATAAATCCAAAAAAATTACAGTAAATACAGATAATTATGGGCTTATTGAATATGTAATTTTTTTATAAAATATCGGACATTTACATCTTCTAATATATTTTTGAAGTTACGAAATCGGAAAATTATATAATTAGTAATAAAATGGTGAAAACTAAAAGGAAAAGCAAATAAATTAGGAAAATTTGTAGAAATAATTTCATAATTTATTTTCTTAGTCAATGAGTGTTATTTTAAGTTATAAATTTTAGAAATTAAAAAATAATAATAAAATGATTGAAAATTACATAATAATGTAGAAAATATATTAGAAAATGAAACTAATAGGATTCTAATAACTTGAACTGATAACCACACAAATGTCATACATTTTTAATTATAACAAATTCCATTTAAATAAAAGAAAACATTATACTTTTTACTTCATCATAAGTAAATATTGTATTCAAAATAAAAAAATATTACTTTCACATTAAAAGTAACTTTTTGATAAAATATTAGAGTACACACATAAACTTCCACGTGAGCTCTTTAGGAAGCTCACGTGAGTTGCTTTTCATAAAGATGGGTTTTCACTTAGAAACTCTAATGCTCATATTTTAATACCCTTCTTCTCTTTCACTCTCTCTATTAAACCTTAGCCGCCGCCGCCGCTCTCTGTATTTTTCCCATCAACGAAGAAGAAAAAGAAGTGAAAGGAAAACTGTGAAAGGTATAGCGATCTTTTTTCTTTAATCTCTTCTCCATATTTTCTTTTTTGAACCGAATTTCACTGTTTTTTTAATTAAAAAACGGGAGTTTCGGCCCAGATTTGGCCGAGATTTAGACCTATATATCGGTCATCTCGGCCGATATTTCTAAAAAAAAAAGGGCTTCTTAAAAAAAAAAAACAAAAAGACCAAATTTTTAAAATTCGGCCGATATCATGACCGAATTATCGGCAAGAAATTCAGTGATCTCAGCCCTTCTTTTTTTTTTTTTGTATGACCGATACTATACGTATCGGCCGAGATATATCTAGACCAAAATATATTTGTAGGATCCAACTTCGATTTCAAGCCCATAACGTATATACAAGCTTCTTTGGACCAAAAATGGATTTTTTTTTATCATTGTATAAAGGTATAAATTATATACTATAAAATATTTATATTTAAACAAAATATTAATTAATAAAATTAAAATTGTTAAGTTATGTTCTTAATTTGAGCATATGGCCAACTCAAATTTTCATGTACTGGGATCCACCCGACCCAAACTATTACTTGACTTGATTTTTGGACCCAAAAATGAACCCACACGAGCCCGGATCAACTTGAATCCATTTTCTTTTCAGTTTTTCATGCAGACGATGACTTAAGTTTGACCCAAGTTGCACTCCTGGGTCCAACATTTAGTAATGTTTCTTCAGTGCATCCTCATCATTTGGTTGCCATAACATATAAAATATTTACTCTATAACTTTTTAATCTAAAACTTATGAGATAAGATGATAGAATTCGTCTTATTTTTCGACAGTTTATTAGCTCTTGTGATAATATATCCATTCATATAATTTTTTATCATATGTTTTACCCACCCTTTCACATAATTGTGTGCATTTGGATGAAGGATAAGTTTACAGGGGTCACCCCTCACCTAGAGTCACTCTTAAGTTTGGAGTCACCTTTGAATACCCCAAGCTTCAATGGAGTATTCAAAAAAGGTGATAAGAGAAATGATTTTTTGAATTTTTGAGTCACCAAACAAAGGTAAGGAGGGGTGACCCCTAACCCAATGTCTGGCAAACCTACGGAACTCTAAAAAATTATTTGCTCTCTTGACTGGAAGTTGTAACTTGTAAGTGTTTTAATAAGTTGTCTTAGAGATTTGAACTCACCGTCCAATTATCATGGGATTTATCAAACTCGCCAAATGAAGTCCATCAAATTATCCTAATTCTATTTTAAGATCAAAATAAAATAATTTTATAATTTTTTATCTATAATTTACAATTCAATAGTGAAGACGTATTAAATGAACATCAATAATATTGGATCTAAATCTAAAAAATAAAATAACATTTGAACTTATTTTTTTAATGTGTCTCTGCACATCATGACAAACAGCAAACCAACTTGACTATAGATTCTTCCAAAATTATTATACAAATTTATAAAGTTTAATTTTTTTTTTTATCAAGGTTTTCAAGTCTTTTAAAGAATCCTACTAATCCTCGAGGTACTGTAAGCCTCTTCATCCACACTCATTGGCATAGTGAGAATTGAACTCACATAGATTCTTTGCCATAGTTCATATATTTGAAAGGGTTTATGAGTTATTTATATATAATATATGAGAAAAATAAAGAATTGATAATATCATGAAGTATCACGTTATTATCGTGGTAAAAGCAAAACTTCTGATAAATATAAAAGAAAAAACTATAGTTAAATGGGATTAGCATAATGATATTTTATTGATAACAATATGAGAAGAATAAAAATACTGATGGTATGAGGTTAGACCTAACTAGAAAACTTAGATAACTTTTTTTTTTTTAATGATAAATATCTCAGAAGAAATGACATCCCTGTTACCGGCCCCTTACACAATCAGAATTAAAAGAGAGGACATCCCATTAACCCGACCGGTAAGTAGACCCTTCAAAAAACCAGGACCACAAAGAGAAAGTATGAACAGGAATTGTGCACATCACTAATGATAAAAGAACAAAGAAAATAAATGTCATATATATATGTATTATATATAAAAGTGGGAAATTTAGATAAAATTAATAGGAGGAGAGATCGTTTAGAATTTTTTTTTAAGATAATACCTTAATTTTATATTGAAGATGAGATTAATCTTACAAATATATATAAACCTCTCAATTCACATACAATATTAGATAAGTAATGGACAGTAATCTCATGAAAAATATCTTGGAAGAGTTGGGTGAGCTCTTGACCGTTAAGCCTTTTAAATTATTTAAAAATATTTGATTTGATGAAATGAGATGATTATGTGACGGTGAACCTTCTCCCTATTAATAATAGATAAGATTTGACTGTTTTCTCAGTGGAACACTTTGTACTGAATTTTTTTTGTCTTGGAATCTATATGGATTTAAAGTATGAAAAGAAACAATTTAAATTTATCATTAAATAAATCTCGCATAAATAACCTATATGAGCTGATTGAGAGTAAGAAATTAGC
The DNA here is from genome assembly GCA_013350335.1 of Chimonanthus salicifolius. Lineage (NCBI taxonomy): Eukaryota > Viridiplantae > Streptophyta > Magnoliopsida > Laurales > Calycanthaceae > Chimonanthus > Chimonanthus salicifolius. The sequence continues at coordinate 66,477,185 of CM023536.1, read as the reverse complement.
TAGATTCAGTCTTACAAATATATGATCCTAAATCTGCCACATCATCGACTTGTGTCTAATTCAAGTCTTATATAGTTTTCAAATTGAGTACCAACCCAATTTTCACGCCTCCAGGAACCACGACAGCACGGAATTTGTTCTCATGTTACTATCACGTCCTTGCGTAGAATTATTTGCCACGTGTCACTCGCACAATTCTAGTAATTCAATTCATTGCGACGCCAATGTCACAAGAGCTGTGAATTCGAGCCAACTACCCCTTGCCTTAAAGGCTTGTGCTTCGTTTTCATTTTCCCCAAAACAGAGATCAAGCGCCTCATCCACTCTAACGTGCGCAGCAGCAGCTTAGCATAGCTCAGCCCAGCGTAGGTCAAGGCCATGGTTGGCACCAAGCAGAAACAGCAAGTTGCCGTACTGGCATTCCCGTTCGGTACGCATGCGGCCCCGCTCCTCTCGCTCGCCCGCATCCTGGCCGAATCGGCGCCGGACGTGGAATTTTCCTTCTTCAGCACGGCCAAATCTAACGCCTCACTTTCGCCGATGGTGGCGTCGTTCGGGCCCATCGACAACCTGAGGTTGTACGACGTGGCGAACGGCGTGCCTGAGAATCACGTGTTGAGTAAGAATCCGATGGAGGAGATCGAGCTGTTCTTGGAAGGGGCGGCGAAGAATTTCCAGAAGGCGTTGGAGAGGGTGAAGAGTGGTGGACGAGGGGGGAATGTGAAGGAGGAGCTGAAGCTAAGCTGCTTGTTGACGGATTCCTTTCTCTGGTTCGCGGGACAGATGGCGGAGGAATTGGGAGTGTCTTGGATATCGCTGTGGACCAGCAGTTTAGGTAGTCTCTCGGCGCACCGTTACACGGATCTTCTCCGTCTTTCGATAGGAACCAATGGTAAACCACTCTTTCTCTCTCTCTTCTTTTCTAGCGCCAGAGCTCTGACATATTTGATTATAATATTTTAGGTAATATTTAGATATGAAGAATATAAAATTTTAATTATTAATTAGTATTCAATTTTAAATGTTTAAAACTTAATATTATATTCATTAAATCTAAAAAGACAAATTATAATATTCTTTTGCATATCGTCATTTCTCCTTTGTTGAACCAACTTGCTTTTCAATGGTAGTGAAGTCCATTTGATATTGAATTTCTGTGATATTTTCTTAAAAACCACATCGAGGGATGGAAATGATAATGGATTGTGTTAGATTTGTGAAATATATTTATTTAAACTTTAATTTTTATTACTTTATTTATTAAATGTATTTAAATTATCTGAATTTATTAGTTAAATAGGTTTAGACATCAAATCATATCATATTTTTCATTTTATATAAAAAATCAGTTAGTGAATTTTTAAAAATAAATAGTAAATTAAGATTTGTTGTATGACTATATCTGGATCAAGTCAACTATTATTATAAATAGTAAATTAAGATTTGTCGACATTGACTAATCTAAATTCAAGCCTGTCATTCATTTTAACCTGTGATTTGGACAAGGAGCATGTAAATGACAAGGGAAATAAATTCCTTCTTGACTTTTTGGATAGATGATAAGAGATGTATAAGAAAGACAAATTCAATTTTTTTTTTCTCCCTATCAAAATCACTGGTATTCAAATGTCTATATCTTCAGTTTTTAATAGCACAGTAATTTTTAAATTTGGCTGATAGTAGGAGTGAAAGTTGAGATGACGTGCATTTCTGAACCTGAGAAATCAAGTGGGTTTGATTTTATATTTTTAAATTTAGATTTGAGTTGGATTAAATTAAAAAAATTAAATTAAATTTAGATGAGTCATGTCAAACTTTTTTAAAATTGACTTGACTCGACTTTAATATAGCACTTGGGTTGAGTTGGGTTAGTATTTGAGTCGAGTTGAGTCGATTCAGCAATTCGAATCGGATTGAGTTGAGCAATTCAGATCAACCATTTAAATTGGGTTGAGTTGGGTTCAGTAATTTTTTATATAAGTTAGATTGAGTTTATTAAAACTTAGTCTAATTCACCCTAGTTTCAACCCTAACTAATAGTTAAAAAAAAGATTTGTGATCAATCACATGGGTATTCAAGGGTGGAGCCCAAGTAAAAAAATAATAATTATTATGGATGCAACAGTCGAGGGCTTATTCAATGTTATTTTTTATTCAATCCAATAATATATATGTCTCATTTAATTTATTCATAATTCAATTCATTTAAAATTTAATTTATCAATAGGGTAGGTCAAGTCAACTTATGAGCTACCTTATGTAATTCAATTTACTATTGGCTCATTTAATGTGTACTTTGATAGTCTATTATGAGGTATTTACATATTTTTGGTTGTTAGGCATTAATTTGTTTAAGTTATTTTGCAATAAATATTTATAAAAACAATTTTAGCTTATAGTCCAATACTCCAATCATCTGAATAAATATGATCAACTTTTTTCTTCTTCGGTATAAGTAGAAACACATACATTGTAAGCGTTACGCGCGGAAACAAGAAAAAATCAAACGAAAATAAACATACAACACAACATTATTTTAACGTGGTTTGACCCACCTAGCCTACATCCACGGAGCAACAGAATATTCACTATAAAAGAGAAAGAAATATATGTACAATATTAATGACTCCCTTGAGTCTTGAGTCTAAATCTGAAGTCCTGAGCCCCTTGTACACCCATGTATAAGACACACCGACGTCACCTCTCAATTGATGTGAATCTCTCTCCTACTCAGAATAGTGAATCCAACTTCTGTGTTGCTCTCTCTACGCTTCATTAGGTTGTAGCAATCAACCCAGACACGTCCTTCTGGAGCCTCTACGCATATAGCTAAGAAGCCATCTCCTCGCGTGCTGTCAAAAGCCAGAAAGCCCTTTATCGTGCCTCCTCCATCTTGGCTATATCTTCTGAGCCGTTGTGTCACTTGCTGATAGAAACCAACCAGCTATTTATTTTTGCAGCAGGCACCGATCCAAACCTTTTTTAAGAAGTTGCCTTGATCACATTGGAAACTTCCAATGTATATGACATGTCCCAATTGAATTAGAATCCCATGCAAATCTAGATGGGTTGTCATCTTGCTGCCAACAAGGCACAAGCTATCCTTCAACGTGTAGTATACAGGAAGATTTTAAACTTAAAATCCAGCTGCCTACAAAATTGCCATTATCCTCTTCGACATCAACGAGAAAATCATGCCCTCGATATTGTGGAATCGAGCCACATATCCAACACACATGGATCAATCTTAGAAAGCACTTTAAATGGGTTTTAAGAAATCATTTTTTAATTTTTTTTTTGTTAAAGTAAAAAGAAATATATTTCCACGAATGCCTCATGGAATATTCTGTGAATATGCTTAAAGTAATTCGGGTCTCATGGAGGTTGTCAGTTGTCGGGTGAAGACATATGGAGGTTGGTTTTACTTTTTAAATATGATTACATACTCACTAGATTAGATACTAAAAAGAATCTTGATCCTAATTCTCGAAGAAGTGAATTTCTGTGTAGCACCCTAGAGTGCTTCATCGAGGTGGGTCAGATCTGTATGATCCAAACTTTTTTTGGGTCGGGTTGGTCACAATGGCCGCCCTTTACTTTCCTGCGCCTAATCATTTATCTTGATAAAATTTAGGATGACCTTTGATTTATTTATTTACTATTTTGTTTTGTTTTTATTCAAAACAAAAGATTCTTCCCGCCTAGACGAAACGCTGGCCTTCATACCGGGGTTCGACACCGTCAGAGTCAGGGACCTCCCGGAGGGCATCGTCTTCGGCCCCCTTGACTCCCTCTTTGCCCGCATTCTTCACTTGATGGCCAACGAGATGTCACGCACCACCGCAGTTGTCGTCAACAGCTTCGAAGCACTTGACTCGAGCTTCATCAATGACCACCGGGCAAAGCTCCGCCACTGCCTCCTGGTGGGACCCCTCTCACTCATGGCCCCACCTTTGCCCATCTCCGCCAATGACCCCTACTCCTGCCTCAATTGGCTTGACACTCTTGCTGGGTCTCCCTTCTCAGTTGCCTACATCAGCTTCGGCACCGTCACTTCACCCCCTCCGGTGGAGCTCAAATCCCTTGCCGAGGGCCTCGAAGCTAGCGGTGCCCACTTCCTTTGGTCCCTCAAGGACGGGCTCAAGGAGGACCTTCCCAACGGGTTTCTTGACCGTACCAAGGGTAGGGGGTTGGTTGTCCCATGGGCCCCACAGTCAAAGTTGCTGGCCCACACGGCAGTTGGGGTGTTCCTGACCCACTGCGGGTGGAATTCAGTGATGGAGAGCATCACCGGCGGGGTGCCCATGCTCTGCCGCCCGTTCTTTGGGGACCAGCGGCTCAACGGACAGCTGGTATCACATGTGTGGGAGATCGGATTTGGGGCAGAAGGCGGGGTGCTGACCAGAGATGGGGTGGTGGAGGGCTTGGAGCTGCTTCTGAGGAAGGAAGAAGGGAAGAAGATGAGAGAAAACGTAAGAAAGCTGAAGGAGTTGGCAGAAGGAGCAGTGAAGGAAGGAGGAAGCTCAACCAAGAATTTAGAAGCTCTTTTGGGTATTATAAAGAGAGGTGTTGGTAATTAAGATTTAGTTAATGAATGTAATTACTGAGTGATCAGTTTCTGCTCAGTTTTTTAACATACATATTACTATTTCATGAGGATGATCAAGCTTTTTAACACTTCAGATAATTTAGATAGGAGGAATAAGTTTTTAAAGTTTGATTTGGTAAATGGGGAGAATGGCTTGGAAAATATGCATTGTAGTCTTTCCTAATTCCTACTTTCCATCTTAACTGAAAAGAGAACTTCTCCACCTTAAAAATTTAAATTCATCATTCAATAAATGAATGAGTCACCAATACTTCTTTATTTAGGCTATGTACGTGTCTTTCTACACGTGGAAAAGTTAATAAGGGAAATCAAATTCTCTTTCTTCAATAGCATATGTATCATTGTATGGTGAATATTTTCATTATAAAGTTTTATCTATTAGCAAACATGGAAATAAAAATAAATAAAAATCGTGAAAAGCACCTTGCTTTTTGAAAATTATATGTCATTTTTGTGTGGGACCCCATTTTTATTAAAATTTATTTTAATAAAAAAACACAAACATACTCTTCGGTTTTTGACTCTCAATCACCGCCACCTACTTATGTTGATGATCATCGTCAAAACTTTGTCTTCTTGTATATATGTCCTAGATGATGGGTCCATTGAAAAGGTCAAAGTTTCAACTTGTGATCCACAAAAAATCAAGTAGACCATATTTTTTAGATCCTATTTTTTTTTACTTTTTGATTGGTATTTCTGAAAAATAAATATCTTGATCCCAAATGAAAATTTTGGGCCAAAATTTGTAACTTGGTTAGGCCGTTCTTTTGTCAAATATACTAGACTGATCCAAGTGGATGACGATAGGTCGAGCCTAGTCGAAGTATAGTCATGCATCAACTTGGACGGAACCCATTTAGCAATTTGATTTAGCTAACAGGTACTGATCTAACCAATGTGGCTCGAAAAACAGACCAAATGAAGTGGAACCAGACCTGCCTCCCCCTTGTATATGTAAGGAAAAAATGTGGCCAAAAGTTTTTGGTTTTAGACACACTGACATGAAAATTCGGTATTTTTAGATTTTTAGGAAATGTTGAAATTATTGTAGCAGACCGGTATTTCACTGAAATTTCAAAATTTTGGTCCATTTTTATTTTAATTAAAATATATATCACTAAAATAGACAATATGCCAAAATACCAATCAATATTTTCACTCACTTTGGCACCGAAAAATCCACAAATTCCAACATTTTAATCTTAATGTAGGTACCACTAAATACCCTACATAAGCTAGGAGGCTTAATTTGGGTCCTCCGAAGTTCTTGAGCTCGGTTCTTGTCTTGGAGCTAGTGGACTTGGGCTCTAGCCCGTCAACTGTTTAAGGGACGTACAATCATTAAGTTTATTGTCATTTTCAAGCCCAGTCCGTGCTCTTTTTGGAATCAAATTTAATTTATAATTGTTACATAATTTGTAATGGAAAACTAGGGTCGTAAAATGAGAAAACGAAAAAAATCGATTAATTTTTATTTTTAGAACATACTATCTACTCCCAAAAATGGAATGATTTTGAAAATTTCATGAATCATTCATTGTAATAGGAGCAAAGGCTTGTAGCAATAACCCCAACTAAGTTCAAAGCTTTCATGAATCAACTTACCAATATGAGAAAAGCCTCAAAGCAATGGCCTAAGAACTAATCCAACAGTCTCGAGTTGTTTTCCTAATAAGCAATTGGATCTTTTTAATGAGAAATGATTAGGTGAAAGAAACCCAACCATAGTAAAGTCAGATTTTGCATCTTCATGTCAATTTTAAAAGACACTAAATTTTAAATTTTCAAATTTCAAGAATAAATGGTAGGGATTTAAAGTGTGACCATATTTTTATCAAGTCTCTTTCACTTAATATTTCTCACTTTTAAATTCAAGATTATCAAGCAGAATGAAGAGATGCTGGACGTGACCATATTATGTTTGCATTTGAATTATTGTATCAAAAGAAGGTATCCTTCTTTGTAGAGGTATCATATAAATGGCGAGGGATATCCATCTTTTGAGGTATCTTTCTTTTTTATAAGACTAAGGTATTAAGGCGCCTTACCTTACTAATTCTTGGGGCATGTGTAAACCAGGGGTCAAAAAAATACCCCGGCCGATATGTAAATATCGGCCGATAATTTTCTCTCTCCTCCGATATCGGGATTTCTCTCTCCTCCGATATCGAAACTGTGAAAAAACCGTAAAAACCGTGAAGAACCGTGAAAAACCGCAAAAAACAGTGAAAAACCGTGAAAGCCGTATCGGAAGAACCGTGAAGAACTGTTAAAAACCGCAAAAAACCGTGAAAAACCGTATCGGTTTTTTTTTTTAAAAAAATAACTTTTAAATACCGATATTTATGCATATTAGCAGATATGGTGACCGATATTGTGGACCGAATATCGGCCGATATTCGTTTTGTACGGCCGATACATATCGTATCGGCTAATATTGTTCGGTGTTAAAAAATCGATATATATCGGCCGATACGATATGTATCGGCCGATATTTCGACCTTTGGTGTAAACCTCTCAATCAGTACACACTGAGTACAAAATAATGAAGAGTAACCCTTTTTCTTTTGAGGGAACTTGATCCCAAAACTTTCCGTTCACCTTCCATCTACCAAAATAGTTTGACTCTTTGTGAAATTTAGTGGCTGGTCAGTATTCAATACAAAGCTTCAGATTATGCTTTAAAAAAAATTAATTAAAAGTCTAATATTATGTCCACAAGTACAAGCATCCCCTGTTCATTTTCAGCTATATAAAGTCAACAATGTAACAGTTATTGAAGATGTTCTTTTCAGAGATTAGCTATTTGGTTGAGCAGCCTGTGCTCACTCAACTACTCACAAAAAATAAAGGAAAATGAGAAAAAAAAAAAAAGACTCTAATGTGAAATGTGGATCATAATGTTAGATGGATAAGACCAATCCCACTATATACATCAAATTTGATTAGGGCACAAGCCCATCTCAAAATCTAAAACCAACAGTAGAGCAAGTAGATGTTTCCTCATTATATTAATTTAATTTCAAAACCCGAGTTCGATTCATAATAGCTCTAATCAGGCTATAATTAGTGAAGCAAGTCCTAAATGACTCTAATAAGCCTAATTAGAGTTGCAATAATCTGTAATAGCTGACATGGGTTAAAAGCTAAAATAATAATAATAATAATAATAATAAATGAGGGTTTAAATTGACTTGATTTTATAGGATTTCAAGTCAAGCAAGTAAGTAAATTGGCTGAAATTTTGAATTTAAACTCTAATAACCAAAACAAATATGTATTTAAATGATGATAACGGTGACTTTACCATGATATCTCAGCTTATTCTTAACCTTTCCCAATGCCCATATTCCCGGTTGCTTAGAGAAGAGTACACCCTTGAAAAATCTGATTCTCACCACATGAAAGTTCCAACTACAAAATTTTGAACACTATCTAACAAGACTGTAGATTCTTCTGCAAAACCCAAAAAACCCTAGCCTTGAAACGCGAAGAATTCATTTATTTATCCTAAAAGGAAAGAGAAGTATAGATTAATAAGATGGAGCATGTGATGTTCCAAGAAAGAGCAGTAGCTATACAATATGAACAAGAATTCTTCACAATCCTCATTCTTCACAACCCTATCATCAATTCTTATTTTAGGTTTGTGATGGGAAAATAAACAGTAACATATTTAGCAAACTATTTACACAATTTACAGCATTGGTCTTTAGACTCTTATCCTTCTCCTTCTCCTTCTCCCTCTCCCTCTCTTTCTCTATGTATGTATTAACTCATCAGAGATCATACCCCATTACATATTCTTGAAACATTTCATGGGGCTGAAGAATAGAGGATGAGTCCCATGAGTTGGACGACGATTTGGTATCGAAATCATTGGTCCACCAGTTTATGTTCTCCTTTGTTCCAGTAATGTCTTTGAAAGAATCAAGTTCGTAAATTCGATCTTCCGGCCCGACGAAACTGCCTGCTCTATTGTAAAGAAAGTCGTTGAGCTCGGGGTGTATACCAGTTTCGGTATGGTAGTTCATGATCAGCTGATCAAGATTATCCACTTTCGTAGTTGTAGCTCGACTGGCAGATTCAAACGCAACATCAAGTGCCACAGAGCTTGATGACGACGAGAAACCATTTGGGGAGTTTTCTATTTCTTTGAGATTTCGGTTTCTAGTTGTCAAATTTTCCTGCAGAGGATCTGTAGAAGGCATTGCAAGGTCATCGAATTTCCCATTCGGAGGAGATTGGATTTGGGAAATTGGAGCGCAGACTGTTGGGGTGCGAACGAGAGTCCCACATCTATTATGAGGGGGGAAAACTGTGCCAACTTCGTTGTATTGGTTTTGAGACCTCTTTTCTCCGAGTGTGTAGTACTTGGGCCAGAGTGTAGGGTTATTGTAGTAAGAGAAGGGGCCATGGAGACCTTGCAATTGCACATGAAGTTGCATTCTTTCAAGTGCAGAAGAGCTTAATGCAGGCTGGTTCGAGTTTTCGTTAGTCCCATTTACCTCAGCAGCTTCATGATTTGTGGCTGAAAGATGACGCATCTGTGATTCTTTTCGCCTTCCAAGCAGTTTCTTCTTTAATCTGGTGTTCCAGTAGTTCTTGATGTCGTTATCTGTTCTTCCAGGCAACTGCGCCGCAATTATCGACCATCTGAAAATCAAAAAATTAAAAACCCTAAGTTAAAAGAGAGAGAGAGATTAGAGAAAAGAAAGAGAGGGGAAGAGAGAGAGAGACCTGCTCCCAATACTTATATAGAGACTGCAGATGATGTTGTCTTCTTCCTCAGTAAATCCCCCGTGTTTGATATTAGGCCTCAAGTAATTCAACCATCTCAATCTACAGCTCTTGCCACATCTTTTAAGACCTGCAATTGATCACGCGCAATACAAATTTAATTGTTTTTTTTTTCCTACTAAATACAAAAATTTGATTGGTTTGTTTGTTATAAACCTATTTCACATTTTCCCGAAACCGATCCTATCAAATATTCCACATTTTCGACGATCATCTCTATTTCAAGTATGAATTCGAACTTTTTGATATTCAGATCATATATTTTCCCCTGTGACTAGGGTTTTCTTTGTTTCCCGCAGTTTTGTTGCTTAATGAATAGCTTTAAAATACAAAGATTCTAATGGACCTACTTTTTTTTGTTTAATTTCAGATCATCTGTTTCATTGTTTAGTTTGCTTGATTGCCATTAAAAATACACAATTTCCATGAATTTCCTTCTTGGGTGACTTCAATCTATCTCTCTCACAAACACACACACAAAGTAGAAAGTTTTGCTTACCAATTTTTTGAGGAAGAGCAATCCAATTTCCTCCTGTCCCATGTTGTTCAATATAAGCTTTCAGCTTGGCATCTTCTTCAGGCGACCATGGACCCTTCTTCACACTAGCTTTGTCACAACATGGAGCTCGACCCATATTTCTCTCTCTCTCTCTCTCAAATTCTTTAACTGCTCAAAGAGAAAATGTTGGTGTGTTTAGATGGAGAAAATCAAGGGAGGAGACCTTAGATTTATATAGGAAGAGAAAATGGGAGAGATGATGTGATGCTTGTCTAGACAAAAGTCCAACACCTCACCCTCCCTTCTTTCTTCCCTTCTAGGGTTTATTGTCAACTCCACTCACACCGTTTGGATTAGTTCGATTCCTCCATTATTTTACTGTGCATTTCTCTTTCCTTGATTTTTTTTTTTTATCATCTTTCTTAATAACCCTCCACACCCTCCTCTACAAAGATTTTCATCTGCACATCCTCAGTTTCGTGTGGGGCCACGTGGTTTCAAACTTTCATATAATGAGTCTCTCAGAAGTATTTTCTAAAGATTTTAAAGATGTAAAAAATAATGTAACAGGGGAATTCATATGGATAATGATATTTTTTATAATAAGAGATGCTAAACTTTTCTTCTTCTTTTTCACTTGTCTATCACTTAATTATTTTGAAAAAATATACTAATATCTCTTATTATAAAAAACACCCATATTTCTATCAATTTTTGTTTATAATTTTACAAGTTCAATCAAACTGACTGAGAACCTTCTAACAGACTTGTTAGGTAGAATTAGTATAGTAGCATGCACGGGTGACCGTATTCTTCTCTCCAGTCGCCCTTTTTGATGTGGCCAATTTGTGGCTTATAAACGCACATTTGTGTGTTGGAAGATGACCCACTTTGGATTCTGCTATTAAGATCTTAACATCATGGGATGAGATTAGTCAAACATGAGCTAAAATGACTACTTTTAGCATGAGTCATTGGCATTGACGAACTCTAACTCAACGAGAGGAAGTTCTTATGGAGGAAAGAATCAAGGTCAAGAAAATCTCCAATATTATAGAAGATCTTAAGGGGTCTCTCATATTGTAGAAGTTTATAGAAGTTTATAGAGTGTACGAGATTTATGCAAAAGATGTTCGGATTTTGTAGAATCTAATGGTTTTTGTCCTATAAAAATGAGCAAAAAGTTCTGTAAAGATTTCTTGAAGGTTTAATATCCATGTGCATGTCTCCGAGCACGCTACAGGTATAAAAGTGCGGTGGAGTCACTCATTTCTAACTAAGCCAAACATTTGAGGTACTTGAATAATAAAATAGTCAATCATTCTAACACCGGCAAAATCGGTTAAGAGACACGGGATGTAGTGAAATTCTCATTTTACCCTCTATTGGCGTACCGCTCATCAAGTATCGGTGTACTGATAACACATCGCTATGCATATATATGTTCTACATATCGGTACGTCGGTACTTGATGAGCGGTACACATGTAAGGGTAAAATGGAAATTTCACTATATCTCGTGTTTCCTAACAAATTTTACCCGTATTAGAATGGAGCATGTATAAGAAGAATGTGAATTTTGAGTTGAGAAAACTGCACTGGCTAAATTTCTAATTTGAGTCATAAAATATAATTTGTTAAACTCGATTATATTTACTAACTACAAATTGAAGCTATGTGGTGTTTGATCATTAGAGATGTATGTCGATTCATTCACAAATTGTAGGTAGTATCTATTGTCATTTTGTAAGAGTGAGAGCAGGACATTTATAATGAGAGTTATTTATTTTTTATTTTACCTTTGAGCACGATCAGTTTAAACTCTATGGATATACCAAAAGAAAACTACAAGTAAATCTTTACGTTGTCATTTTCTTCTCTTTATTTTTCTGATGTCGTATTTAGACTTTCATAATGATTACAATAACTTTATAATGTTAAAATTATATTTTAATGTAATAACCGTGTTGTGGGTGAGTTACCACCAGATTTGCAGTCAGACAAAGACTCATTCTAAGAGAAGCGTGTGATTGTCATCCATTTGGACGCGTCCTGAAAACATTAGAAATGAAAGAAGATTGAAAACTAAGCACATTAGAATCGCCCAAAAACCAATGCGTTCCCTCATCACTTTCTTGTCTCTGTACAAATTTATTTTACCAGACTAGAGAAGTGTGCAAACGGTGAGGGAAGGTGTTGAAATTTCAGAGGTCTTAAGAGAATATAATAAGAAAAGAGACATTTGGAACCTTGCATTGACCCTCGATTTCTTATTCAAAAACGCTCAACGCTGGGAAAATATAATAAAATCCCTCACTTCAAAAGAAAACTATTATCTTATTCCATATGGGAAAAAAGTAGGAGTGTGGGAGAATGAAAACATGGAATTTATGGGTCCTTCTCCCTGTCTTTAATGCAATGCTAGAATCAAATTTGATGCAGATTTCATCATCAACGAGACTGCTCTTAATGTTGTGTTAAACTAGACATGGTGAAGGAAGGTGGTGGTGATAAGAAGATAAGCACATACCAAAGACAACACAAAAGGTAGAGAGAGAAAGAGAGAATTCCTGATGAATTTAGTCTAATAAACTGTTCAAACTTCAAACATTTCCGATTATGTCCACAAGAGAATTTTTGGTAAAACCATTAGGGTTTTAGTAATCTGCAACTTGAGTTGGCTTTGATCTGAATCTGATTGGCCAAAATCAAATTTGGGTTGATTGAAATTTGGGTAATTTGGGTTCGGATTGGTTTAAGAGGGTTTGGGTGGAACCAACTCAACCTGAATTCCATGTATTATATGTTTTTAATATATGATGATATGTTCTTTCATAAAATTAGTAACTAAAAGAGTTGGGTTTCCAACTTTTTACTATATTTTATCTGTCCATTTGTTTTGTAATAATTAGAGCATGTATGCTTCTAGTTGTAGGAATCCTATTTAAAGTTATTAATTTGTCTGAACTTTGAACTAGAAGCAATCCAATCTAAAATTAGGTCAATTGAGTTGAGTTGGATTCACAGACATATGTTTGAGTTGGTTCTGGCCTTAGTTTTTGAGTTGGCATTAGTGATTCATTAGTTAGAGTTGAGTTCAAACTCGACATAATCCAACTCAAGTTTCACACTTAGATGCTTTAGTCATTTTAAAAAATTTGGATGTGTTTTACATTATTAAAATGATCAAAGACCATTAGATTTATCCAATATTAGGAAGTGATTAATTTCAACAAATTTTATAGTGAAAATGTTCCAAAGAATCCTTATTTCTAAAAATATTGTTGGTCGAGGACCTTTTAAAGATGCTCAAATTTAAAACAATCACACTCATCAGATAATCACAACCTTCCATTTTATGGATATTTACATCCCAACTATCCATTTTTTTTTAAATCACCGCTGAGGATTTTAATAGCCTACATTTCAATTAACCAACCATTGTTAGGTGATATTTCTAATCTCTTGAATCTTTGAATGCTGGTTGATCAATTATGTAACCCACCTCTTGAACTGTTCCTTTTGGATGGTGACTACACACCAATTATTATCCATACCCATTATTTGTTAGCTTGTGGACACTTGGCTTACCTAAAAGTATATAGAAAACTAATTATCTAAACTATCTTATTCATGTAATTAAATCATTATGGAACCAATTATCCACCAATTCCAAACTCAAATGTAAAGTGTATCTGAATCAATCAAAGTGGTTTTTACTACAAATGGGTGTATGGATGGATGGATTGATGGAGAGAGAGAAAGAGTTGATGGTAATCAACTTTAAATTTGAAAAATAAATGGATAAATAGATAGATTTATAGGTAAGTAGATAAAGTGATAGATAGGACTTCACATAGAAAGCCATTCTGTAGAAAATTTATCAACTTTAATTGTAAATGTCAATTATAAATTGATGGGATGAATGATTATATCATTATAATCGTTATTTGTCGGACAAATCTTATTTATTTGAAGTCAACTTTTCAAATTTTGAAAAAGAGAAATTGTGTTTGTCCCAAATTTAGCGGAGGTTCATTTAGGCGGATAGATAGAGAGATATACTATTGTACTTGTTTTCATTCTTAACGCAGGATTATCTTGAATAAACAATGCTTAAAGACTAAGGAACCGTAAATGAGGGAGTAAGGACAAAAGAAAAATCCTATAGTGGAAAGACTAAGCATTTGATTGTGAATTAATTTAATATCCAATGATCTTGTCACCTGTGTCAACTCAACTCATTTTATTATGTATATTATCATAGAATAAAAGGGAGAAGGTGAGATCACACAGACTTCAAATCTTTTTTTCCAAGCAACTGAAATTGTCAACTTAGCTTCTTCCCTAACAAAACCACCCAAAAGCATCCTATGAGCTTCTCCCATCATTATATTACAAGATTATGAGATATAGATTCTAAATTATTATTGTTGATGTTATTATTATTATTATTATTTTGAATTTACGTGTGGGAAACTGCGGGATACCCAGTGTAAAACCCCCACGGATGAGCCCATTACCCTTAGGGTACACCAATGTTAGGCCATGGGGGTTCGAACCCGCAACCTCCCGCTTCTTGAAACGGAGTCATGTTAAAACTAGGCCTGTGATATAGTCAATTGGTGGGATGTTACCAAAACTTTTTACAGAATTGTGTCTGAGTGTTTACATTGAGGAAAAAAAATTAGGGAGTGAAATGGCCGAAATTTATTGAATTTTAAGAGACCCAATATGTGAATATTGCAAAATGGATTTCTTTTGTCAAAGTTTTGGATTTTTCAGAAATAAGGATTTTTCTTAAAAAAAAATTAGAACCCAAAGAGGGAGCAAAATAGCTGAAATATTGGATAATTTTTTTTTACCCCCTCCGAGTATGAAATTCAATTTTCAGGCATTAAAATCTTAGGTCTTGTGTAGATTGAAGTAGTAAAACTCGATAAAATAAAATATGGTGCAATGGAGAATATAATTATTAGATTGGATTGAATTGAATGAACACAACGAAGAAGTATAACTCAAAAAACTAACTTCATGTAAATATGTAAGAATGAGGTGAATATGTTGTTTGAATACAACTCTAAAGCATTTAATATATAATATTGGATTGATTGTTGGGATGTTCTGTTAATGGGAGGCACTAAGAGAAAAGAATGTTCACCAAATGTTTAGGTTTATAGAGCAATGAAAAACATAATTATTTGTCAAAAGTGATTAACAATATGATTTTTGAGAGAGTAAAATGGAAATATAAAATAAAAGAACTGATTTCAAATATATCAAAAACGGTTATCATGATAAAGATAGAAATGGGATCCACTGTCATGAGAGTACGAATAAAGTACAAAATTTGAGTGATAAATATCAAATAAGAAATGGGTCTATAAAATACTAACTTAGTCGTCGAGCTTTGCTGCTTGGCTCGGGCTGTGGACGTTTGTTCTGTATGATTTATTTATTTTGGGCTCTGCCTCTTTTTGAATGAAATACTAACCTATCATTCAAAGAAAAAAAAACTTAATAAATATAATTATGAGTATTTATATAAATTAATAGAATAAAAAAAATTAATAATAATAATATGACATGTATCTGTTTTGAACCCCGACGTAGTGAACAATTGATATTTAAATCCTTGCATGGGATTGATATCTAGGATTAGGTTAACACAATACCACTTGTCAAGTGCTCAGCAAATGGGGTGGCGGACTTCTTCGTAAAAAATGGTGTAGCGGACTTTTTCGCACAAAATGGTGTGGAGGGAGCTATCCAGGGCTTTTTTCAACTCTCTTGAGGATAGTGCTTGGAATTCTGTGCTTGTATTGTTCATTTGGGTTTCATTGGGTCTCGAGTTTTCTTGTATTTCTCTTGGGGCCCATAACTCTTAGGCCCTTTTACTCTTGTATGTTTTCTTTTAATGAATTTATTTTCACCGTGCAAAAAAAAGGTTAACACAATACCAATGATGTGATTTCATTTATAATCATTCACAAATATCATTCTCATAAGAAATATATTAAATAAGATCTAGATCATAAATAAAAAATTTGATCAAACAAATCGCATGGATGGACTAGATCTGTTAGTAGTTAATATTCTTCTAATATGAACGTGTGAAATGTCTGACTCACACGTGCAAGCATTGACTACACAAAAGTCGTGAGTAGGTATTGTGTGGGGGGAACCGGTGATGGTATCAACTTGACCTTGCCATTTCTTTAACATAGACTTGAGTTTTTCCCAATTTTTTTTAGAGATTTATAGTTGTATGAACTTTCATGGAGTTTGTTTTCCTACAATAAAGTCAATCTACTTTTAAAGAGTTGGAAGCTAGTAGTAATAATAAACAATAGTAATTATAACCCGATGTGTGGGTTCGAGTCTATGGTCTAATCTTGGTGTACCCTAAGGGTAGTGGATTCACTCGGACGGTTTCACGTACAGTATCCCACGGTTTCTCACATGTAAATTCAAAAAAAACATTCTTTTTAAGTAATCAGTTATATTGAATAATTCTATTCATGCTTTTAAAATATTCAAAATAAAGGATAAATAGGAGTATAAATTTATCAAGTTTAATTTATTACTAAAGTCATCTAATGAAACTGTTTTTTTATAAACATCATATATAAGTATAAATCTTTTAAAATCACCTACCCTCATAATCATAACTTAGCTTCACTTGTAGTCTTACTATAAGAAGATTTTATGAAATATGTGGTTGAACACTAACCCTACCTTATTATATATATGTGTCTATGCATGGACTAGGGCAAATATATGTTGTATCAGCCAAGTCTTTAGACCAAAATTTAAAAAATAAAATAAAATAAAATTCTATTCTTCGACTAATATTGTACTATATTAATTAATTGGCCGACCCACTTCGGTGTTGTAAAGATGTTTTTCTTCAATAATTTAACACATGAGATGTAATGAGGCTCTTAATCTCTACTGAGTATTCTCTAACAATGCTGATTAGATAATCTAAATGTATTATTGTATGTCATGCATATATTTCACCGGTTTATTTTTTATTTGATGTGGAAGTGATACTTGCCTTTTTTTTCCTCCTTTATAGACTGTTAATCAAAGTCTATAATCTTTTAATTAGGTAGGCTTTTAAGTAGTCCCATTCTGATATTGGACTTCATCATTTTCAATAGTAAAATTCACCAAGTAATAAGACCATTATACATACATTGGTAAGAAAATGGAAAATTGTGTGTATGAGTTTAAACACTAGTGGTAGACTTAGTAATAGTTGTTAATCCCTGTTGTTATCAAAACCAACTACATTGACCATGTTGACAATAACAATAAGAAGATAGCAACACCTCAAGGCCAAAACCCTAGACTCGAATAAATAAAAGCAAACATGTCTACATGGTATCACTTTCATCTCTTCAATTGGAAATTTAACAATGAACAAATGAAGACCTCTTTCTCCATTTCAATTCCAACATTTTTTTTTTTGAATTTATGTATCGGAAACCCAGCGTAAAATCCCCAAGGGCGATACCCACTACCCTTAGAGTACACCAGATTAGACCATGGAGGCTCGAACTTAACACATCCCACTTCCTGAAGCGAGAGGTTAACCACTTGAGCTACACTCAATTCTAACATTTTACAAGTTTGAATTAAGATTTTGAAAATATCTTGTTCAAATCTTATCATGGGTATCACATATGGTAAGGTCTATACTTCAATATAGAAAATACAAAAGATTGTATTAGTTAGATGAATTAAGTCATATTTTTAACCAATATATAAGGGTTAAACAATAATTTAAAATATCGAATTTAAAAAAAATGACTTAATTCATTCAATTAATGTGATTTTTATGGATCACATGTTTGAGCATTGACTTTCTATTAAACTTATTTTTTAGCCAAAGAGATAAACTGAAGAACCCATTTTATAAAATTTGTTCAAGACCCTCTACAGACTTATAAGGAAACAATTCTGATTGTTCAAGTTGGGCCAAGTTCAACAGAAGCCCAATTTGAAAAGACTGGATGCCTGAGAGTGCGATGCACCTTATGTAAAAAAAATAGATAGTTGGATATATTATCATAGAGTCTCTTAAAGGATTCAAAATAAAGCTCATTGAATCTTTGTAACCCTCAATTTTTTAAGTTCAAAATAAAAAACATTGGACGAGTAATTTCATCTATAATGTTCAATTTAACAATGAAAATACATTAAACGAACATAAATTCAATTATAATTTAAATACTATAAATTTATTATGAAATAAATTTCACAGTACATCCAGAGTGACTGCTCACCTAAATCTATATAGTTCACAGACAAGACACTAAAACAAGAGCCAATGCCACTTACTTCAATGGGTAGGTCATGGTGGTTGTGGTGTAAGCTTCTAAGAGTTAACTTCAGGTGACTTTTGTTGAAAGTTCAGGTGACTTTTGTTGAAAAAATAATGAAAATGGAACTATCAAACAGTGAAAAACACAAGACAGGTGAATCAAAGACACCGAACACCGATATCACGATTCACAAATGAATAACTTTTTTATAATTAAGGTGTTCGGACTTTTTAGAGCATGCACTCAACTAATTATTTCGACATGTACAAAATTCTCTACTCATATACACTAGATAATTCTATAGGGAGTGATTTTTTGGAGTGGAGTGAGAATTGAACTTAGGACTTCCACTTCCTGAGGCAGTGTTAGAGCTGGTTAGCCAGCCTAAAAAACTAACCTGCTAGATGGAATGACCCAAGTCATTTATAAATCTCTAGATCTCCCTCTATAATTTCAACGTTGGACTCGTTTACAGCCAGTTCCAACAATCTTCTCCTCGAACGAGACTAGTCATCTCGTATCCCTGGGAGATCTTCTAAGTTCTCGTAAGGTAGTCTGAGACCTGGCTCTTATACCACTTGTTAAGACCCGGGTATCCAGCCTAAAAGACTAGCCTATTAGATGGAGTGACCCAAGTCCTTTATAAAGCTATAGATCTCCCCCTATACTTCTAATATGAGACTCGTTCACAGCCAACCTCAACAAACAGATTCTTGGCCATCACTCCAGTTCTTTTAGATTCTTCACAAATGAAATTTTCTCATGAAAATAAAGAAAAATCTCAACAATCCTTGAATTTCTTCAAATCTTTAGTTCTTCATTTCTATAGCCATCATTCACACACTTCGCCATCATCGGAACAATAATGAAGAAGTTCCGTTGTTGGATGTGATTTGTGTTCAACCACCGGACACGAGCATTGCACATGTTTGCCAGCAATCATTTTTAAATAAAGTTACTTTTTCATTAATTTATAATTTTAAGAAAATCAATTCTGATTCAAGTATTTTTCAAGAGCAGCAACCTTTCTTTTCTTCAGAAACTACTGTAAACACGAATCATTTCTTAAAAGAAGAGACAGACACAGTTAAAATTCGTTCATCAAAGACAATGAAAAATATCTGAGGTTCTTTTGAAGAACTCTTCTATAATTATAATACATTTTTTAGTTTCAGACCCGATTCTGGAGGTAAAAATCACCCAAATGTGAACACGATCAAAGCCAACATAGGCAGACTTATAAATAAGTAATTAATAAAATATTAGATGGGTCAATTCAATACTTGGATTTTGTTTTGTATATGTGTGTATATATAAGAAAATTCTATCAAGTAATTCACCTTTTTTATATATAAAAGAAGGATGCCTATATTTAAAAAGAAAAATTATCAATATTAAGAACTCCCTTTAGATTTTCAAGTATTCAATCAAACACAAAAACTCTTTTGTAATTCTCTACTACATGATGTCCTCAAACCTTTTTTCACCATTTGGCTTTATTTTAGTATGTCAGTTTGCTTAATTGAAGTAAGACTAAATTAGAAGATAGAATTATTATTATTATTATCAGTATTATTATTATTTTATTAGTTGGACTAACACATCTAAGTCATTTACCATTGAGCAAGTTTAGTTTAGAAAATACAAAGAATGTCAAGCCCATAAAACAGCCATTTTTCCTGGGAATTCCATCATGATTGTTGTAATCTGAAATTTAAGACCAAAATTGTTTTTGTTTTAAACTTATCTTTTTTATAACCAAGGTATCTAAGCCTCTTAAAGTACTCGACTATTCTTCGGGACATGTGTTATTTTTCCTACCCACATATATCAGATGATTTTACCGGGAGTGACCCTTTGGGGTAAAGTAGGAATTGAACTTAAGACTCCTCCTTCGTGAGATGAGTTCCTGACTATCATCTCAACTCCTTTAGATTTCATTTTAGACTTATCTGGCATGAAAAAATGTAGTATTTTTTAGAATTTTGGAAAATGCTGAATTTATCACAGGAGAAGCATTATTTTGGCTGAAATTTCATCACAATACAAAATTATCGACAGTCCCAAGTCTTAACTCTCTCAGATACAAAATTACTATAATTTCATTACAAGAATTAGGGTCTCTAAAATGGGCTAAAAATATTTTGGGCTTGACATAGATCATTTTAAACAGTTTATCTTACCCAATTAAGTCCATCTCAAGTGAGTAGTCCTGAATACACCTGCATTAGCTTCATATGACTCATTTTTTTTGCAAAAATGAGTCGCACAAATTGCAAAGTCATCCTTGATATCCTCTCGTTTTTTTTTCACAGATATTTTGTCGAACATCGATAGTTTGGGCCCGCCTAAAATCCATTCAGAAGTAGGAGATGTTGACATTCGGGCTAGCCCAAGCCCAGTTCCACACCTGTTTTATGGACTTCATGTTTGACTGAAGTCCATAAAAGCAGATTGAGAAAGAGTTTAAAGTGTCAGATATTTAGAAATATGATTTAATTAACCTAATCAAGGTAATTGTTAATAGGTCCATGTATAAATATAAACATTTTTATTGTCAAATAGGTATAAATTACTCTTACATGATCTTGGCTCTTTATACATAGATTTTACTCTCATTATATCAAAGCTCAACTGAAATTCTGATTATGTTCGATATCTTTGACTTCCAGGGCGTACGTACATTCGAAGTTTTACCTAACGGCCCTCGTACTTAAAAAAGAGATGAGAGTTTTAGAGTTCTTCGTCATAAAAAAAAATCTAATTATGTTTAGTTATATGAACTCATTTAATACTCAGCGGATTCAATGTTCCCACTCAAGCTCCATTAAGAACTGCAACTTTGGTGACAAAAATATGGATTGCATATACCCTTTTTGTAAGATTAATGAAGAATCTGTTATCGGATTCTTGATCTTCAATTAGTTGATTTTCTTCAAATTAGATACTTTAAATGTCTTGGAGCTTAAGACGACTTGGTTAATTTTATGATTTGAACTCAGTTGATAAACTAAATATTGAATTCGATATTTAAAATCTTTCTGATTATTTCTATACATCGAGTTAAAAATGGAGTAATTGAATTTCTATTTGACCACCCAAGTGAGTTCATGCCAACATATTTTTAAGATCATTAAGACAACATACAAGTACCTAAATCACTAACTTGCGATGCCAAATCTCTGTCACAAAGCACAATTATCATTTATTTGGAAGCCCATTCCACTCCCCCCATTGTTTAGTAGTTTGACTCACAAAAAAAGTGATATGGGTGTGGTCATCAGGTATACTTCATGTTGATATCAAACAATATCAACCATCAAATGATGGAGTCAGATGGGTAGATTGAAAAAATAATACCTCTCCCAAAGCAAAATCCAAATCAAGCTTAAGAAGAATTAAACAATGTTAGCTAATCTAATCATGCAAAGTAGTTAACTAAAAGTGTTCTAGATTTCTACCCAATAAGTGCTATGAAATTGTTAAATCGGCCTTAAGCAGGTGTACATTCATGTTTTTCATTTAGGTGCATAGTTTAATGTGGTGCCTATTAGCTAAACTACTTAAATTATTTTTTTCTTTTAAATTTAGTTTCAATTGTATTTGATATTTATTTGGTCCATCATCATCTTTGATTTTTGTTTTAATTTACGTGTAGGAAACCGTGGGATACCACGCGTAAAACCTCTATGGGTGAGCTCACTACCCCTAAGGCACACCAAGGTTAGGTCATGGGGGCTCGAACCCACAATATCCCGCTTCCTGAAGTGGGAGACAACCAGTTGAGCTACACCCATGTGAGTTAAACCTAAGTCACTTTTACGAGAAACAAGTATCTTTACCACTAGACTAGAATAATTTTTAAAAAGATACAAGAAAGTGCACCCGCGGGGAATCGAATTTAATATTATAGGTAAAAAAATTTATCCAATGATTTAGATTTTGATTTTAAAAAAATAGGAGTTAGGATGATTAGACACGGTCAGAAAACACAAACTTTTGAGTTGAGCATCTTTTAAGACCAGCACTTAGAAAACAAATGGGAGTTGCTAACTTGAGAAGAAGAAAAAAAGTTGCATGCCGAAGTAGGTAACAAAGGTCAGAGATGCATGCACTTTAAGATATGAACATGCCTACAAAATGAGCAGACATGGGAAGTTAGGGTTGTAACTTTCTACGAAGAGATTGACAATTTCTCTCTAATTAGACTCTCATGTAATTAATTAAGTGGGATGATAGAGAATTACGTAGATAAAACGACTTAAAGGTAACTTCCTAATCCAATTGTCATAATTTTTGTAGCAATCAAATTTTTAATATTTAAAATTATTAGACTAGAATCAACATATAAAAGTCAAATTTTACTCACTTATTATTTTATTATTTCTCGTACATCTTAATTGAAAATATGTGGTCTACTTATCTCTTTATATCTATACAAGAAGTTTTGCCAAACTTTTTGAATTTAAAAGGGGAATCACATGGGTGTAGTTCAACTGGTTAATCTACCGTCTCAGGAAACCGGAGGTGTCGAGTTCGAACCCCCATGGTCTAACCTGATGTACCCTAAAGATGGTGGATATCACCCGTGAGAGTTTTACACTGAATTTTCTCCCGCGGTTTCCCTTTCTGCCAAAAGGAAAGGTTGCAACTTGCAACAATGGTGACATCCATTCTTTTAGCAATCTATTTCCAATTTTTTTTCCATGGAGTAGAGGGAACTAAAACATTTGTTTTCTTTCCCTGATCCAGTGTTAGGCCGTACTCGCCAGGCTTGAAACACAGTGGTTTATCAATACTTCATGGCGGTTTATCAATACTTCATGGCATTAGGATAAGACGAGTTGACTTGGAAAAAGTAGGATTGTGTAAATAAAACTATGTCATTTAGGAAGCCATTGGTGGTGTGGTTGAGAGGTCTTATTGGTTTGGAGCTTGTGTGACTTGAGATTGCTCTGGTTCTTTAATGTTGAGGACTCTCAACAACTCTCTTGAGGGCATTGTTCTTATTGATAATTTAATAGGATCTTGACCTCTACCAATGGTTCGAGCTTTCATTTTTCTTTTTTCTTTAACATCTAGTACTTTAGATTTGATAGAGATGTTCATCAATTTATTATAATAAAAAGACGATCATTATCATCATTAGTCAGTATCACTTTTATATATAGTCGGTTTTATGAGTTTTTCTTCTTCGCAGTAGTGGAGTTCATCAATAGTAATAACAATGAGTTTGTCTCAAAGATTTATTTTGAATATGCAATTCATCTAAAATCACACCAATTAGCTTGATGAAACAATTTTTTTTATTTTCCAACATTTTGATCATTTTAAATACCTTTTTTAACATTTTTAATTATTGAAATCATGACTTTATTAATCCAATAAAATGATTTTTATGTACAGCATATTCAATATATATCTTTTAAACTACTCTTATCAATATTGTACATTAACAATATCTATCATAAACAAGTGAGCAGGATTATGTTACTTCATTGTCTTTGAACTTTGAAGTTCCAAGTCCCCAGCTTTTAGGTTTCTATTGGGTATATGATGAGTTAGGAAACTTAATGGGCCCTTTCAATTCAAATCATTCAAGGCCTATATTTTTTGATTCTTAGGCCTAAAAGGCATTCTTTTCGAAGTAAATAAACTCAATCACCAGCTTGATAGAATATGAACAAACAATCCAAACCTCACCTTCTCTGAGGCCTTTGGCAGATGGGTCGAAGACACTGGCCCAAAAACAATTGGGCTAGCTGAAACCATGACCATGTGCCAAACTGCCAATACAATCTACTTGCAAACGAGAATAAAGAGTTAAATTATTTTTTTTAAAACCGAGGTGTCGAGGGTCTCTTAGAGGATTAAATTAATTCGTATAATCCTCTTACTCACAAACACTGAGTAAAATTATAGAGAGTAGTCCTTTAGAATAGAATCATGTACAATTCTTAAAACTTTCAATTCAAAGATCATAATCACCATCATCATTATTTTAACAGTATCGAATTAAATAATGAATTGAAATTATGGTTCAACAAATTAGAAACAAATTTTTGAAGATAAGTGGGACGAACACAACACCAACAAGAACAATAATTTTTTTTCCTTTTTAAAATTTAGATTTAGCTTTTTTATAATTTTCATGTGATGCATCTTCAACCATTAGATTAAATGTTATAAGTCAAAATATTTATCTAATGATTCATTTTTAGTCTTAAAATTTAATAAATAAAATGATTCAATGAGTCTCATCTTTTACAATATGATAATGTTCATGATAATTTATCCATCAATGTAATTTTTTATGATCATCTAGTAAGACCCACTTTCTGAGATGAACCATCATAATACATTAATAACTGAGTTTTTCAGCCCGAACATCTGCCGGACCAGTCCACCACCCACAAGGCCACAAATGAATTTGGTGCAAAGTTTGGATTCTATGGCCCATAGTGGATCAATAGGATCCATCAACCCCTCCCCACCAAGCCCACCTACTTAGCCCCATGTGAATTATACCATGTTAAATTTGACACCAATTTAACTTTTAAAGTCTATTTATCTAACTCGATAAATTTCTATCTTAGATAATATAAAATTTTGAGTGATTTAAAAAAAGTGACTTTCCGTATCTAATCAAGATTAAATTTTATAGACATCATGTACAAGCCAAGGCCTCTCAAACCCACTCATCCATGTAGATCCAAGTTAAGTCCATGAAAGAGTTTGAATCAAATTTTAGTGCAAACGATCAATAGATTCTACTTGGGCCACATGATGGGTGGATTTGAAAAACTTTAGCTTATATATGTTATCTATAAAATTTTATCTTAATTGAATAAGAAAAGTAATGTTTTTGAGGCTTTCAAATTTTTCACATTTATCTAACGGTAGAAATTCATCAAACTAGATAAAATGGCTAAACTGGATCAAATTTTTATCTTAGAATAAATTTTAAGCTTGATTTTTTAACACATCCTATGCAAAAAGAGATGTACCAAATTAACTCATTCTTACTATTTAATATAAGCCCTGTCAGACGTCAATGAACTGATTTACAATGAACCTCTTCAGAAGCTTCAACTTAGAGGGGTTGGGCCAGAATTTTGGGTCTATTTGATCCAACCCAAATTGCAATTAAAACTCTTAAGCCCTAGTCTAGACCCAAGTTAACCAAAACAAGTCAAACCTTAGTTTGGGTTGAATTATATTTATATGACCCGAATCTAATTTTTCATGCCAAACTCTGGCTTTTCTTACTATACTTAGTTCGACCTAACTTTTAATTCCAACAAGACATTATAGTCTTGAAAATGAGTATGACCCGATCTGTCAACCCGATACTTCTCATATTTTTCTCCAAACGGGCTCGGATTAGTCCGCCCAAATTGCAACCACAATAACTCGGGATAATTTCTCGTCTCGCCAAAAGTTTTTTAACTTTTTTTTTTTCTTTTTTCTTTTTAAATTTAAATTTTCAAGTGTCAGTACCTGTTATTTTATCATAGTCATCCATAGCTCCTCTCTCTTTGCTCGTCCAGCGTCTCGTCTCCTCTCCTCTCCTCTTCTCCCCCATCGACCAGACAAAAGGGGGTTTTTAGGTGCGTCGCTCTCTCTATCTCCAGAATTCTAGGTTTCGTCTTCTTTTTTTCTCTTTTCTTTTGATCAGCCCCTGATCTGTAGCATTGTATGGCCTAAGTTGAATCCAGTTTCGATCACTTAATAGTTACCTAATTCTGACTCCATATCAGATCCGTCGATGCTAATTTTCCTAGAATTTTTTCCTTTTATTTTTTGATTTGCTTCGAATCCATGTTTTAGGAATATTTCTGCTGTTTAGATCTCTCTAAATCCCTCCTCCATTTATTGCCTTATTTATTGGGGAAATCAGGAGGATTTGAGAGTGCATAAGGTTATATGGCTGAAAAATCAAATGAATTCATTTTTCCAAAAAATAATTATCGTACTAATGATTGAAACAACGTCAATTAAATAGCATATTGCAACTATGGAAGAAAGCTTTGGAGACCATCATTATGAAGATTAGTAGAACAAAGATAGAACACACTAACTGCAACTTTGGTGGAATTGAGAATATGGCGGAGGAACTATTAAAAAATGGTAATGATCTATTACAAATTTAGGTTTAATCATGAGCAATAGCACTGACGTACCATCTCAAGAGAAAAGGGGTTCAATTATACTGATAGGTGGTAGATCGGATTTAGACATAGCTAATAGGATGGGTGTGGGGTGGGCAAAATGTAAAGAAGCTAGTGGCGTTTCATTTGATAAAAGAGTACTGGTTAGATTAAAAGAACGATTCTATAAGACAACAATTGGATTGGCAAAGCTACGTTGCACAAACACTTCAATGTATCCTACATGTTTGTGTCGGACATCCACATGTTCATGTCAGACATTACATTATTATGTGTAAAATTTGTCTCCTTGCCATGCCCATTCTATCTCTAGGCATCATAGCGAGCAATTCCTTATGATTAAAATGTTGGGGAATGAAGAAAAGGCAAGTACAAAAATACAGGCAATTGAGATTCATATGCTAAGATGGATGAGTGGGATAACATTAGAAAATAGAAATGATTGCATTAGGAGAACCATAAATATAACCCTGGTAGATGAGAATATGAGAGAAAGGCATCTTAGGTTGGTTGGACGCATCTATGTCCAACTTGAAATGCCCCTGGTACAAAAAATTTATAAACCACAAGTGGTAGGAACTAGGAGAAAGGGGACTTGGATTGAGGGATTAAAGAAAGGCATGTTAGAATGTAGGTTGAAAAGGATATGATCTTTCATAAGGTAGAATAGAAATGTAGGGTTCTAAATACTGACCCTATACAGATGGGATAATGGTTGTTGTTGATGATGATGATTATGATGATGAACAAAGGTTGCAGTGCTAAGGGAGGGCCTTGGAGCATTTGCTTCACTTATTTTTGGACCTTTCATTATGGAAAGAAAGTAAATCTTTGATTCTTGACAGATGCAAAGACTTGACATAGATATGGCAAGAATATCTATTTCTTTTTTCCCCAAAATAAAAAAGGTATTTTTTACACACAAATAAAGTGTTGGCCATGAAGTAATAAGTAATATATTTTGAAGCATTTAAGTAAGCATAGAACTTCACCACTTAAATCTAGCGGGGGCATTCTTTCCTTACATTAGGGAAATTACTTAAAAATTCAAGTGACTTGTACATGTACCAAGAGAAGCTGGTAGAAAGGCCAGATCTCTAGCTAGAGGATGTGTGGTTAGAGAGAGAGAGAGAGAGAGAGAGAGAGAGAGAGAGAGAGCAAATGGGTGGGTGTGAATCTTAAACACATCAACATTTAAGTGGAATAAACTGAAAACATGAGAGCCTAGTTGGACTGCAAGCAAGGTGAAATTTTGCATTCACAATCTCTTTGGTTATATATTAGGTTTTTTAGAATTCAGTCTGCTTGCCAGTTAAGATATTAATTCCAGATTAGCAAAAGTAGTGCCTGAAGACTAAGGTGTGAGCTTATTCTATCCAGCAGTTGTATAATGAAGCCCACTAGCTTTTTGTCTAAACCCAACATGGCAGAGTCCTGCTGACTTATTAGTGGTTTGACAGATTTGTCTAGGACCTAATATGCCCAGGGACACCTGATATTGCAGGAACACAGATTTTACACATAAAAGGGAAGTATCCTACATGATGTGATATGGAGACACTAGTGTACTTTTAAGTGTCATGGTCATAGTATGAGTCTCATCCAATCCCTTGCTAGTAGATTGTCAGCTGCCTGTTATTTCAACTTTTTTGGTGGCTGTCGGCTAGTATCCAAGGATTTAGTGCCCTTTGTGAAATGAGTTGGTGATTTTTTTCTGAAACGGTGACAGATAATTTCATGAATTAAAGTAAGAAGGTACAAAAGAGAAAGTTGCCTAGTACAAGAGAGTTATACAAGGCTACAAGAAGAATATGAAGAGATTAAGCAAATGGAGCCTATATATGCAATGCTCCAAAATATACATAAAGTAAAAAGCAAGTATAAATAACCCAAAAACCCCATACACCTAAAAATAGCCCAAGATCAGAAAAACGTAGTGCAGACCGAGCTATATCCCTAACAATGTTATTTAGCTAGGAATCTAGACAAGATCTGAAAGGCTCTCCTGGTTACTCTCAAGTCTGCCTTATTTGATTCCATGATCCCTAAAAGCTCAAAGAACGCTAATATCATCTTGCCCCTATCATCATGAATCACTCTCCTTATACTTGTTGAACCAGGTTTGCCTGTCGCTGCTCCATCCATGTTGAATTTACAAAAACCTTGTGGTGGTGCTAACGACTGCACCTTAGGTTTCCTACTCTTCCTAATCCCCCTCATGCACCCTTACCATGACGGATAGAAGTCATCTGGTCATAGACCAGCAAACTCCTTACAAATGGATAGCCATCCTATCAAATGCCACTTAGCCTTTTCAAATACTTCTCCTATAGGCCCCAACTTACCTTCTAAATTTCTCCATTTCCAAACTGCCCAAAGGACAACTGCTGAAACCAGTCTCCACTCCAACCTATTCTACCTCTAAAGGGACCTCTAGACTACTCTGAAACGACATCCCCCACGCAACTCTCTAGGGCCCACGAACAACCAAATGGGTTAAGGAAAAGACGCCAAACGTCTCCCATGAACCGGCATCTACATAACAAGTGGTCTACAGTCTCATCTTCCTCCCTACATAGCGGACACACTTCCGAAGCTCCTTTCGAAAAAACACCTCTCCGCCTAAGGTTATGTCTTACTGAAATCTTCTCTTTCAAAGCTGCCCAGACAAAGACCTGAATCTTAGAGGGGATTTTATTATTCCAGGTGAAATTACATGCAAGCAGGGAAATTGGGTCTGGAGAATATGATGTTTTAAGAATAGATTTTACCGAAAGGACCCTAATGGATCTTTGGACCAAATCCATTTTTCCTCGTCAAGCCAAAGTTTGGTGTAGATCTTCTTCAAAATCCCTTAAGGTCTTTTTGAAAGATATGGACCATTTCAGCATGCCATTGGTCTCATTATAGTTTTCATTAACTGGGGCTTCCCTATTCAGAGCTGCTCTATAGAGTCTAGGGAATACTTCCATAAGGGGTCTCTCTCATGTCCAAATTCCTTTCCAAAAGGAAACTACATCTCCTTACCCACCAATATCCGAATTCCATTCTGAAAGGCCTCTCCTATCCTTCCTTCATCGTTCTTTAACTTAACTAAGGCTTTCACCACCAAGGAGCCCTCCCTAGCTGGCCTATGGCCTAACCTACATCCACCCGAATCTTCCTCGCCATACCTAGCTACCAGCACCTTTCTCCACAAGGCTTCCTTTTCCAACGAGAATCTCCATTGCCATTTGCATAGCAAAGCATGATTCCTATCTTTGACGGTGTATATCCCCAAGCCACCTTGGTGATTGAATGTTGTTGCTTCTTTTATTTATTTATTTTTTGTTTCCACTGTTTGTCAAAAGGTTAGGCTTCTGTAATTTTTCATATATTTATTTTTTGGGTAACATTATATTTTCCATTCAGTCAGGACTGAGACAAGTACAGGTCCTAATGGATTCATTCCAAATACTTGCTTTCCTATTGGGAGTTGTCCAACAAACGCATAGTTGTGATGCTGGGATAAACTAACATTTATTTCCTTGTTCATTGTTGAAATTCCTTTTGTTTTATTTTTTGTATTTTCTATGATAATTAGTTAAATTTCTATGCCTTAACAGCTACCACTTAGGTTAAAGTTGACTATGCTTCTTTCTTTCATATAGCTGACAGGGACTTGGAACATCCAATGGCTATGATTGATGAACCACTGTATCCAATTGCTATTCTCATAGATGAACTGAAAAATGAAGACATTTCACTGCGGTTGAACTCCGTACGGAGGCTTTCTACCATTGCTCGAGCTCTTGGCGAGGAGAGAACCAGAAAGGAATTGATTCCCTTTCTTAGTGAGAACAATGATGATGATGATGAGGTACTACTTGCAATGGCCGAAGAATTGGGAGTATTTATTCCCTATGTTGGGGGAGTGGAATACGCCCATGTTTTGCTACCCCCTTTGGAAACACTGTGCACCGTGGAAGAAACTTGTGTAAGGGACAAAGCTGTGGAATCGTTGTGTCGAATTGGGGCCCAGATGAAGGAAAGTGATTTAGTAGACTGGTTTATCCCTATGGTAAAGGTAAATAAGTGAACTTTGTTCATTTTAGAGCATGGACCATTGTATTTCCTCTTCCTTGATTTCATGGACGAACATAAGGGGCATGTTTGTGCAAAAGAAAAATCCACAAATTGAAAACCTCAATGCTTTTCTAAGATCCATTGGTTATGGGTGGTAATTCATGACCCAATCCGTTATCACAATGACAGAATGCAAAGCTAATGTACACAAACAAGGGAATAATTGAGTACCTCCTTCCTACAACTATTTCCCGAGGGAATAAGCTCTATGTGATGATTATATGATCATGTATTCTGAACCTGTATTACCATGTATTCTGAGGGATAATTGGTTGATATACATGTATTCTGAACTCATTTTCTATTCTAAAAACCCATTTTTACAAAGGTTTTCACAAATCCATTATCTGAAAGGAGGGTTGTCATATGTGTGTGAGAGAGAGAGAGAGAGAGAGAGAGAGAGAGAGAGAGAGAGAGAGCTGTCATGGCAGAGCCTTCTTCAAGGAAAAAAGTTTGAGAAGGAAACTAAAAGATGCAGAAACCCATTTTGCCCAAACTGCACTAAAGCGAAATAGCTGAGTCACATCTCATGACAATTTAAATCTCATGATGCTTCGCAATAAGATGGGATCCAATTACCCTATAAAATCAAATAAATGGTTGCTGATATATGAATTTAAAAGAAATCAGTCTCATAAAAAATGGATAGCCATATGATTTGAATTAAATAAAACAGGCTATAGTGGAGCTCTTTGTCAATTCTTGGTTTTATTTCCTTAAATCAAACAGATACAAATGTTTAAATAAAACCTCTTTTGTTATAATTGGCATATCGTCAATCTTGCCATACTTTCATAGGGTTTGGAGACTAATGTCACATATTATCAAAATTTATTGAGTCATGAGAACTGCAAGATCTAGTTCTTTCTAATTCGAATATTTATTTTATCCAACACAAGTCTCTCACTTGACACTGTTTTACACTCTATGTACTCGCCATGTGAGGATTTCTAATACTGGATTTTCAAATTGGGGAGAGAAAAGAGGGTTGGGGTTTGACTTGGGATGTAAGACTCTTAAATAAGTGATTATGATCAGTAAACAAGCAATAGTAAACCCATCCCAGCCTCTTTGCTTGATGGTTGGTTTAAATGATGAACCCATAGGGGAATGCTCATGACCTACTCACTTCATTACACTTATATGTGAATGTACATGGGTAAGATAATTATTTGAGATGACCAAGATGACACGACGCTATCTAATACATCAATCTAAGAAAGATAAATCTCCTATACCTGGTTTCACCTCCTGTACTCTCTTTTGTTTTTCATTGAATGAAATCGTCAATGTTTCAAAAATCTAAGAAAGGTAAATTTGGAAAACCATAAAAGTTACTTTTTTGGGCTATGTTGCATAGACACTTGACAATATGTGACGCATCTATGTTGGACGTCTGTAGACACTTGCACCCGTGTTAAACACTTACACCTATTCTTCATGGACTCTTTTAATTGTTTGCAAGATGGCTAAAATATTGCAACACCTTTTCTCTTTTCTTTCTTTTTTTAGTAGCATGGGTATCCCTACTTGACATTGTAGGTAAGATCAATCCTTAGTTCCACAAATATTTGAAAGCGCCCACAAGCCTTGTGTATCAGGTAAGTGTAGGGAGGATCAAATTTGGGACCTCTAGTCTATCACAACGCTTTTCTCCTCTTTTTTTTTTTTTTTTTTTTTGAACGGTTGCAAAATTTTATTAATAAAAATAAAATAAAACAAGGGCAAAGAAAAGAAAAAGAGCTATACAATTCCCTCCTATATCATGAATCTGAAACAACCTTGTAAATGCGAACTGCAGACATATCCCACCAAAACAAAATTTACTCATTTCTCACTTTTCCATCTCCTTTTAAGACCTGCACACTATGAAATGCGACTCCTCCCCTACCCCTTTTCCCGGCTACACAGAATTTTGAGATCTCTACCTCTTCCCATCAAGTAGTAGGAACAATACCACTTTTGGATCTACGAGATGAGGATGAAGAGGAACTTTCCCTTTTCCTCTTAAAACCTAATTAAAATACTGGTATGTTCACCGCCTAATTGTTTAAAGTAAAACTAGTACATTATTTTCTATTAGTGTTGTTTTCATACCTTATTTTCATTTAAAATAAAATTTATAGTTAAGTTTATTTAAATATGGTGCATGTCCATATGTCCCTTTTTTTTTCATATCCAACACCTAGCACCCTTGTTGGGCTCTGACATGTGCACTTGTACCCATGCAAGTTAGCCCTTGGACTTGGGCTTGGGGCTAAAGGCTTATATATTTAAATTGAACCTAAATAGGCCCACTTGAGATGCATGAACAAGTGATCCATGCATTCTTGTCCTATGTTCCACTCTCTCTCTCTCTCTCTCTCTATATATATATATATATATGATTTAAGTCCTCTATCAGGTTGCCTTTAGTTTGTTATCTTTTTTTTTCCCAACAATGTTCCTTTCACCCGTCATAATTTCGTGCTTTCAGAGGCTAGCTGGTGGGGAGTGGTTTACTGCTCGAGTTTCCTCTTGTGGACTATTTCACATTGCTTACCCAAGCGCACCAGAGCTCTTGAAGGCAGAACTGCGGTCTATTTATGGTCAGTTGTGTCAAGATGATATGCCTATGGTGAGAAGATCTGCTGCATCAAACCTAGGAAAATTTGCTGCTACAGTTGAACCCAGCCATCTAAAGACAGATGTCATGTCAATATTTGAGGATCTGACACAAGATGGTATTATCTGGATTTCTTTTTGTTGAGGAAGATATGTTTATCCTACTTGTGGTTGCTGCTGCTGCTGTTGTTGCTCAGAAATGATGGATAATCTCCTTTTTTCACTTGCTTATTTATTTAAGCATTCATATGGTGCTTTTAATCTATGGACCAGATACCAACATACGTTTTGGTTGAGATGTTCATGCAATTGCTTTACATTCCTTGTGTTTTTTAAGATTGTACTTCATACTCTGTCTGGCCACTGAATTTGATTGTTTAATTTACCGTGTTTCAGATCAAGATTCTGTCCGGTTGTTGGCTGTTGAGGGTTGCGCAGCACTCGGGAAGTTGTTAGAACCCCAGGATTGTGTATCACACATCCTCCCTGTTATTGTTAATTTTTCTCAGGTATTTTTTGGAAGCTGCTTGTTTTTAATCTACTAGCATTGAGTTGGACAATGTAGTTTTTGTCTGTGTTCATTCATCATTTAATAATGGACTAATCAAAAGATATAAGATTGTCAATATATGTCTGTTACATCCCAATGTTCAGGCAGCTTTCTGATGTGGATCTGGTATTTTGGGTTTGTCTGGTCATCCATTTGATTGTAGGGACCTGTAGATGGAGGAGTCCTCATTAAAGGAGTCATTTCCTTGCAGCTATGGAATAATATGTTAAGAAAAATGCTAGAGTCTGTGATTGTTTTCAATGGTTGGGTGGTAGAATGCTTTGGAGTTCAGAGTTTAGGCTTGCCCTTTCTGAGCATGAGCCCCTGAGTTAGTTAATCTTTTGTCTATGGTTAACTACATTTGATTTGCAACGATGACAAGGATATATGAAGGTTCCAATAGCGGATCCATTTGAGGACTTCTCTATCAAATCCCTAATTGGTAGCCTACCTCCTCCAATCCTCCGCTTTAGTGTGCCTTAGCCTGGCATCTGAGGTGTCAACCTCAAATACCCTTTTGCCCTTATCATTTGGGTTGTTACCCTTCTAAAAATAAAAAGGAGCATTTTCAGGGAACATCAATCATAGAAGGGGGTTATCAAGTGAATTGAAGCAGATAGTAGAGAAGGAAACACCTTGGAAATTAAGAATGTTATCAAGGGAGATCAGTAACCTGTGGTTTTTTTTAAAGAAACGTCAACAAAATTCTAATAATAAAAAGAATAGGTACAAAAATAAAGTATAAAAAGGGCACATATACATGAACTCCACCCTGGCCCAAAAAGCAATAACCCTCATTAAATAATAAATTCCTACCCTCTAAACTCACCACAATCCCTTCAAATCACCCCTAAAACTCACATCCAATACAGCTAACGCCCCTAATTTGATTTTTCTAAAATCCATTCTAATATTTCCTTATGTATATATCAAGTGTTTGGTAAATGGGGTAGTAGATATCCTAGCAAAAGGGCGGTATCCTCATGGGCAGCTTGATGGTTGAGTTCTCTTTTTGAACTAGAGGGTATTAGGTGATCTTTGCTTGTAATTATCATGTTTATATCATAGTTCAAAAACTTGGAAACTTGACTCGACTCGACTTTCCATTGAGTCGAGTCAACTCGAAGACACAATGAGTTTGACCGAGAAAAGTCAAGACTATAATACTATTTAAAATATTTATTGAAATTAAAAACTCATAAAAATAAAAATAATTAAAAATTGAGCAAGATTTTAATGAAAGACGAAAGAGAATGAAAGAAATTAAAGAAAAAAATTGCATGATGGCCGAGATCATTTTTCCTTTTCTTTCTTGGTCCTAAATTTTTAAAAAAAAAAAAAAACCAAAAAACCCTCATGAGATTGTAATGGAAGTAGAAAGAAAGAAGAATAAGAAAACCAATTTGATATGGGCGTCTTCCTTCCACATCCTTTTTTCTTAATTTTAGCTCTAAAAATTAAGGAAAAAAAAAACCAGCAAAAATTGTTACCAGATTGTAATCGAAGAAGAATAAGAAGATGGAGGAGCAGGAGGAGAAACATGTATTTATATATAAAAGTATATTTTCCAGTTTTACCCTTTTCTTCTCAAATGATGTCCGTATCTTTCAAACAGAACTCAACCGAATCGAGTCAAGTTACTCGACTCGCATGAGTTTTCTGCCGGACTCAGAGAGTCAGCTGATTCAAGCGAAAAACTCATGGTCCCTCAAGTTTTTCTTGAGTTACACGAAAATCTTGGCAAGTCAAGTTGACTTGGCCAAGTCAGCCAATTCATTAACGAGTTTTAAAACCATGATTTATATTATAGAGTGGGTAGCATTCACCTTGAGTGCTATCCAGCTGTGTCTTGCTCTTTTAATCAAAATTTTCATTTTCCTAAAAAAAAAAATCTATAATTGCTTCAGATCCTCACTGCATAGGTTCATGGGATGCAGTTCTTGACCATTCAATTAAAACTTCTGAGTTCAGTTCTAGGCCTTTTAATTTGTTTAGGATGCTGGAAAAAATTTGACATCCATTTTCATTTACTTGTGTAGGATAAGTCTTGGCGTGTTCGATACATGGTTGCAAACCAGTTATATGAGTTATGTGAAGCTGTTGGCCCTGAGCCCACCAGGTAATTTTGTTATCAGTTATTGAAATAAATTTACCATTCTCAAAAAAGTTATAGTTTCATATGTTGATCAACTTCAACCAAAAACCATTGTTTTGTTGCGTTGTAGTTTTCAATAGCCTTTGCATTGTTAGCTGCCACATTTTGCACTTGCTAGGAAACTGGTTGTGCCATTTGTGGATGATTTTTTTTGCCGATGGGCATTTGATTGTTGACTGATGGAAAAGTTGAGTGCCATACATTAAATTTGCTAATTATAATTGACAATAATTCATGGGTCCTCTCCTTGTGAATTCTCGATGATGAAAATTGGTGTGTTGTTTAAGGACGGACTTGGTGCCTGCATATGTGCGACTGCTTCGAGATAATGAGGCTGAAGTACGTATAGCAGCTGCTGGAAAAGTGACAAAGTTTTGTCGAATATTGGGGCCACAACTTGCAATTCAGCACATTCTTCCTTGTGTAAAGGTATATAAGCTTTAAAACATCTTCCAATGGCTTTTGGTAATTATTTTTCCTTCTCTTTCCCTATTTCTTTCATGGGATTAAAATTTTGTTTCTCATTGTTCTGCTTGATTTGCTTACATCCACTACATGTCTTGTAACAGAGAAGTATTGTTTTTGCAGGAATTGTCATCAGATTCATCACAACATGTTCGCTCTGCTTTAGCTTCAGTGATAATGGGAATGGCCCCAGTCCTAGGGAAGGTAATAACCACATGCGATTAATTCATGTAATATATATTTTGTTTCTCCGACATTGCCATGTTATAAATATGCAAGTGACTGTAATGTTCTGAAATTTGCAAATGAGACACAATGAAGGCATGCTGATACAGAATAGCATGCAAAACATGAAGTGCAGGCTCTAATAGTGGCAACCAGCAAGTAGTTTGGAGTTTAGAGGGGACATGGCTTGATGATTAAGGCTCTGAGGGCTTAAGAAACCATGAGAAAAGGTTGGATGAATGTTGTTGGTCTAAGATAGGACTGGTTTAAAGATTGAATCTGGCTTAGAGAGTGGGCTTGATAATGTCAAAAGCAAGACTGGAGGAGATAGGGTATAACTTGCCTAGGAGTCAACACCTTGGTTGTCCTTGGAATCTACACCAAGGACCAAATGTGTCAGCACCTTGTATTGGGACAAGGCTAATAGCTTCAAATCAAGTTTCATTTCCAACTGTAAAAATTTAAGTACTTGACCTATATATATGACTTGAATTGACCTATAACTAGAACTACATTTGGATGCTTATTTAGACTAATTAAAATCAAGACAATGCACTAAACTTGAAATTTGAATTCAAACTAAAACTGATTAAGACAACTGACTGCACCACAATTTCAAATGTGAATTCGAACTTCATTACATGGAATTTGAATTCAAACTTTGCTAAACTAAATGACTCTCCTAGGGGCCAATTGTTATGGTGAGTCCCAAGATTGAGATGTGGAGCCCATATCATTTTAAACATCTTTTTATGAATTTTTAGGCCCTTTGGATCTTCATTACATACCCATTCATTTAATTTGTGGTATTGTTATTCAGTTTAAGTTAAAAATTGACCCATTTGTTGGAACAACTACATAGCTGTCACAATACATACTACTTGGAGAAACATCTGCAAATGTTTTAAGTGAATGGTGGAGTTCATACTAGCAATGTACTATCTAGTTGGAACGTTCAAATATTTAATTCTCTTGATTATTCAATTTCAACTTTGGTGTAGTTCACAATTGGAGTGAACATCTCCAATCTTCATTGAGCCTCACATAGTCCTTTTTTCCTTTTTCTAGTGAAGGTATGCATAGTATTTTATTGGTAGTTTGGTACCTCACCAATGATCTACTATGTTTTTGCTATTTTTATTAATTGAATACAAGTATTTAAGAGCATGACACATTTTCAGGGATTCCACTAAATCCAAATGAAATGAGAGTTCTGCTGATTAGTAGTTTAAAATCCTTAATGCCAAATTCAAGTATTTAGCAACTCGGTCTAAAATGGTGAAATGAAAGGGACAGAAGTAGTACTTCTATTTATTTATTTGAAATGGTGACATGATTCAAACCCAGAACCTTTTGGTTGTAACAATAAGCACTTGCCAACTATGCTAAAGGCTCGACTGCAATAAGAAACTGTGATATCATGAGATATATTATTCAGGTTAGTGTGAGATTTGGAGCTTTAAATAATTAGTAGAGTGAGCTTCTAATATGGGGCCCCTCTTTGTGGGCCCAACAAAGATTTCTTTTTAAAAATTAAATTGACTTTTTAAAAATCATATGAAAGTGAGACAGATGAAGCAAAACAGAACATTCTATTCTCCCTCCCTGGGCAGAGATGCATTCTCTTTTATGAGGGATACTTCCTCCTCTGGGCCCCATTATCTCCTATATCTGCTGGCCAAATGGAGGAACTTTGCAATCCCTAGGGAAAGTTCCCATCATCTTCCCCTCATGGCTATAGTCAAGAAGGTTGATGGAAGACAAATAGTGGAGAGAGAGAGAGAGAGAGAGAGGAACTTTGCTATCCCTAGGAAAAGTTCCCATCATGGCTAAGGTTGATGGAAGAGAGAGAGAGATGATAAGGTTAATGGAAGTAAAAACTCGCCATGTGGGAGAAGGAAGGTAGCAGTGGGGAGTGAATGGAAGTTACAGAATTCAAATGAGGAATCCAAAGTTGGGGCAGTCCTGTGTAAATTTAAATGCAAGCAACTTAACGAAACAGGATGAGCTGTGGAGTTTGGCACGCCACGCCTAAGCCTGAAATTGATTTTGACTTTAGTTTTTGGCCTGAGGCTGAACCCAAGCAGGAAATATTAGGCCAATCCCTACTCAACTGGTCCTGGAATGAGTTTAATCGGGTTGGATCAGGCCTAGATTCAGTCTTTTGTACCAGTCGCTTTGAATGAAACAAACTTTCTTTCTTCTTCTTTCTTTTTTTGAATGAGACGAACTTCTTGTTATTTGCTCCTCAGTTACTAAATAATCTTGCTGACTGTCGTTGATGCTGTAGATGGTTTTTGAACTAACTGATGATGAGTCCCTTTTAATTGCATTTTTTGTGGAATTCTAGTACCAGTCTGAATGACCCCTTTTCCACAAATTTTCATCTGCACGCAGTCAAATTAACTGCTTTGGTGGTTTATGCAGGATGCAACGATTGAGCAGCTTCTTCCCATCTTCCTTTCACTTCTAAAAGATGAATTCCCTGATGTACGACTCAATATTATCAGTAAGCTTGATCAAGTGAATCAGGTTTGTGGAATTTCAGATGGCTGTAACTTCTGTTTCTTGTATTTTCTTTATTGATCATAGCCCCAAATGTTTCTCTTTTTTATTGTTTCATTATGCATCTGGTATTTGTGATTCTAATAATCTGATATTTCTTTTCTTCTTTTTGTTAAGTTCAGTGGTTCTTTTTTTTTTTTGTGTGTGTATTATATTTAGGTTCTCTTCAACATGTTGTGCTTTTTTTGTTCCAAGATGTTAGTAAATTTTTATTTCAGATAACCCTTTGGTATCTGGACTGTCTGTGTATGTAAAATGAAAATTTATAGGGTCTAATCTCAAACATTCATTTGAATGAATTAATCTTCACTATATATCATGAAAGGATTGCAACCTCTATTTTCTCAGCTCTCTTCTTTGCATGCGTGTGTGCTGCATACGAGGCTGATACTAAGGTTATTTTTTGTTTCCATGGATTTTTGTTGTTGGGCCAGAAATGAGATCAGCTTAAGCTTGATAGGGCCCAAATGAAGACTTGGGCTTCAATTTTTTTGGTCGTGTTCACTCTTGGTTGGGCTTTACTTTGCTGTTTTTGAGCTCAACTGAACCTCGCTGGCCCACTTGACTTCCACCCCTATTGTTTAGACAATGTGTAATAAATTCTCCACCCTCCTGAAAGAAAGGTAGCATTCATTTGTTAATTTTTTGGCCTTGTTGCCGATGATTTCCTATGATGAATTGTATGCATTGCTTTGTTGGTCAATTCCCATTTGGAACCTCAAGAGATTGTAGCTGGGCCCTAGTATCTGCCACACAAGATGTTCTACTGTTTGTGTGTGTTCTTCAGCATTTGAGTTTTAAAGTTGCACGTTTTAATAGGCAGTCTCCTGTGCAGGTGATTGGAATTGATCTGTTGTCCCAATCATTATTACCGGCCATTGTTGAGCTTGCAGAAGATAGGCATTGGAGGGTTCGGCTTGCAATAATTGAGTACATCCCTTTACTAGCAAGTCAGTTGGGTGTAGAATTTTTTGACGATAAGCTTGGTGCTCTGTGCATGCAGTGGTTGGAAGATAAGGTTTACTCCTGTCTATCTCATAGAAGCTATAAAGTTGATCATTCTGGAGATTCTATAGCTGTATCAGCTTGTTTTCATTTCTATCATTGCCTTTTCTTTTCACGGAGATGAGTTCTATTGCCATCTCTTAGTAATTTTTATTGGGTATTCAGGCTTGCACTGTCAACTGATGTTGATTTTAACTACATTTCCATTATCAACTTTCTTATTACACTCAAAGAAGTTCACAGCTCTAATGTGAGAAAATAATGACAAATAAGTAGTAGGGTGACCATATTACTTGATGACAACAGAAGAAATATCACTAGCAAAGAGATGACAAGAATAAGTTAGAGATTTTTCTTCTGATTTACCCATTTTCTACGCCTCTGAGAGTATACCTCTATTAACAAAAATAGCTCTACAATGAGTAAACCAAGAACGCTGGAGGACCTATGAGAAAAGGGACAGCCTCTAAACCATTTCAGGACTATGTCTAGAACTTCGACAATGAAGTGCTTAACATGTCCTATATCTCCCTTTCCATCAGACATCTTCATCCTCCAAAAGGCTGAGAACCAAGAGGATCCTTCAAAGATTCTCCATCTCTTTCCTCCTTACCCTTACCAAAACATAATGAGGAGCACTTTGTTTTTTTTTATATGACGAAGAAGCCCCAAAACCCCGACCTCTCCCCAAGTATGAGTACATGGGTAAACTCCGGATGCACATGCAACTCCCCACAAGTCACGTGTATTAGGTTACTACGGGACCCGAACCTAGGATGTTTGGTTCCTTAGCTAAAACGCCTGACAGTTGAGCTTCCCCGTGAGGGGTGGTGAATGAGGAGCAATTTTCCATAGAATTTCTACTTTATTCTTATGTAAGATTTTGTAGGTCCTACATGTGCTCTATTGAACTTGCTAAATACACCCTTTATAAAATAGCAATCAATTATTGGGTGGATAAGCTTGGAAAGTCCAAATTCTAGAAGGAAGTCACCTCCTTTTCTTCTCTCTAGCCTTACCCTAGAAAAGGGGAAGGCTTGGATGTCCATGAAACCCTAAATTTGAGAGAGAGATCCATATTGTGTAAGGAGTGGATTAGAAGAGTAGTGTTCCTTAGAGATTCTAGTTCATGATCGCTCTTGAAGCCCATCCATCTTTGAGAGCTCACAAAAAACTTACAGTGCTACAAACTAAAAGAAGATAGGCCAGGTAGGCACGGTAAAGAACTAGAAAATGTGGGTTGAACAAACACAAGAGATAAATGTTGGTTACGAGAATTTTCTTGGATTTCATGTGGTCTATGGTAAGGATTTGTTAGATGAGGCCATCCCATAAGAATCCCTGATTTTACTATTGATCCATCTGTTCATTGGGCTCTTTCCAAAGTACCACACTACTCACTCACTCCCACTCAGATCCATCAGTTAGTCAAAGTAGTCTCGTAATTCCTAAATCTTACAATCCAATAAGTTTTGATAAAGACGTCAAGCCCCGACTCCTTTTCCACCAAAGCCCTTTCTCCATCACTTACCATCAGAGACTCCATAATTGTTGTATACCATAACTACTTTTTCATATTTTGACTTCAGATTGCAATCTTCTAATGATCCTCCGAAATTAGAAGATATGCCACACACTCCCTCTGGATCGTTGCTTCTTTTGGCGATGAGCCACATGTAATAATCATCTGGCATGGTTGGGTGCAGATGCTCTTTCAGTTGCTTAGTCAGCCTCTCCCCCCACTGCCCGGGTGTCCCTCCGGTTCCTGTTGTTCCCCATCTCTTCTGTCACCGGCCAGCCTACCTGCTCCAGTCATCGACATATCTGGGGTCGTGTTTTGGTCTCCATGTGGCTCCTCAACATGTGCAGCCTTTGCTCCCTCCACGTGACTAGCGTTCATCTTTCTAGAGTCCTGCTCCCTGGGCCAACCTCTTGTCCTGCTTCTGTTGGGCCTCTTCTTGAGCCAACATAGATACCAACATCTTTTACGTTATTTTCCTGATATGAGACATCTTTGTTGGGCTTTCCTGCTTTCTGTTGTTTTTTCCTGTACTTGCACAGTTGGTGCTTTCTTTTTTATTAATATGATAACCATTTCAAAAAAAAAAACCTTGCTCTTTTTCTGCCCCATTTTTTAAAACCTCTTTTGATTCTTCCTTCTTTTATACCTATTGTTTCCCTTGAGGATATGGTTATACAAGAGATGTTTTTTTTTTCTTTTTCCCTTTTGAGAGGGCGGGGTAGTGTTTTTTAGAGACAACAGAGAATGGTTCTTCGCCGTTGTTATCCTCGTCATGAATGCTTATCCTATATCTACAGCGTTGGCATCTTATCTGAGAGGCAGTTCTTTTCCTCATTGAGCCATGAACATGTTACAGGTTTATTCAATTCGGGATGCTGCTGCTAACAACTTAAAGCGTCTTGCTGAGGAATTTGGCCCAGATTGGGCAATGCAGCATATTATTCCTCAGGTGACTAGAAATTTCTTGTCAATAGTTGATCTTGATGGTGTGTGAAACATGTTGGTAATTCTATTTTTGGGTGGTTTAATTCATGTTTCATCATAGGTATTGGACATGATCAATAACCCACACTATTTGTATCGGATGACCATTCTGCATGCAATTTCCCTACTTGCCCCAGTTATGGGCTCCGATATCACATGCCAAAAGCTCTTACCTGTGATCATCAATGCCTCCAAGGACAGGTAATGTGGAACATTTGTTTGTAGTTGATATAAACTAAATACTTGTCTTGCTGAAATGTGAGATTTTTCACAGGGTTCCGAACATCAAGTTCAACGTGGCAAAGGTGCTGCAATCCCTCATTCCCATTGTTGAACAAAGTGTAAGTTTCATGATTCCCTTTTTTTAAATGTTAGAATCAGAAGCATTTATCCTTGAGATTGGTTGGGTGTACCACATACTGCAAATGGTTTGAGTATCTTGGAAGAAACAAGTGCATGTGATGCAGGACATGCTCCGCATCAGCATGGAAATAC
This sequence comes from Chimonanthus salicifolius, assembly GCA_013350335.1. NCBI lineage: Eukaryota > Viridiplantae > Streptophyta > Magnoliopsida > Laurales > Calycanthaceae > Chimonanthus > Chimonanthus salicifolius. The sequence goes on along the minus strand of CM023536.1, from coordinate 66,434,076 downwards.
ATAAATCATGCATGATATTGATTGGTAACTGCTTTAAGCCAAATCATTATTATTGTCTTTCAAAGTGAAGGGGAAAACCAGTTTATATGATTTCATTTTTGAGGGATAGAATTTTTACTGATGAAAAATACTTTGGTCGCTATTGCCCTTGTATCTTCTGGACATTTGGATTTTTTTTGGGGTAATTTTGATGTATACCTTGGCCGAATTCCTTTTTTTAATATGGAACCATTTATCTTTTCTTTTGGCCCCTTTATTATATTTTGTACACTTATTTCTTTTTTCAGTTACTATAGTTAACAGCAAAATAAACTTTAATGAGAAAATAAATGGTAAAAGCATAGATGCGTCATATTTATAGGGTGTTTCTCTCATCGAGTTCCTTTACATTTATGTGTTTCTACGGATAAGAAAGTTGAGAAGAAAACCAACTTTCCTGCCCCACCCCACCCACCCACCCATGGGAAAGTGGTTTCCTTGCAAACAGTCCCTAGATTGGAAAATAGTTTGCACCAGTAATAAAACATATTTCCATTGAAAATCTCATCTTTTAGTGAAGACGGGAAAATAAAAAGTGAAGTTGAAAACCACTTTGCTTTTTGGCGAAAGCCACATCATTTTTTGTCCAACTACCCTTTTTCAAAATCGCACTTTCCATGAAAAACACAAACATGACCTTAAAGAATGAGGGATACTGACAAGTTTGGATCTTTTGGAACATTTAGCAAAGCAGATTCTTCCCAAGTGTGCATAATTTCTGGGTGTCATACCAATAAAATAGTTATATTTCTTTCTTTTATGCTTGTCAATCACCATTACCCTCCTTTAGATGTGAGTGGCTTCATTGACGATGATGACTGATAAGCCATGATGTCCTTTGAGTGAGGTGAAATCCATCTCCCTCTTTACTGATTAGGGGTGTGTAGAAGTATTTCAAAAAGATACCTAATGTCCTTTTCAGAAGGAAATAAAATAAAACAAAAATGTTTCTCTAATGTGGAATTAAAATGGATAAGCATCTTACCTGCTAGAATAGTCAAACCAATTGCATTTTATTGTACATCCAAACTCATCCTCTTGCATTTTATTTTTTTTTTTTTGGGAGTGGTAACAGAGAGAAATTTATTAGAGAAAAAATTTAGTACAAGAGAAAGAGAGGGTCTAAAAGCTATAGACCCCACCAATACAAGAAAACACTAGTGTAAAGAAAAACAAGAAAAACTAAGAGTCAAGGAAAGCGAAAGCTTCAAATGTAGACAGAGGTGTCCATCATGTGCAATCCAATCTTCCACAGTTTCCTTAAATGTGAAAGATGCCAAAAATGAGACCTTCTATACCGTTATTGGCAAAAAAAATTGCTATCCCATTTGCTGAACGGCTGATGTGAGAGAAGGAGACCTTAAGTCCCCTTACAAGAGCCCGAATCTCCCTAACCATGGTAATCAGTCTCCAGGGGGCTCACTTCAAACCTTTCGCCCATTTTATGGCATTTGCCGTTACTGATCGAGTTTTTCTGAATTCTGAGTATTGAGATTCCTTTCATACAGGTGGTGGACCTGACTATTCGACCCTGTTTGGTTGAGCTCAGTGAGGATCCAGATGTGGATGTGAGGTTCTTTGCCACTCAAGCACTTCAAGCAAGTGAACAGGTCATGATGTCTAGCTAGAGCGACCCTGTTCCTTTCCAGAAATTTTGGTTTGTGATGGGTATTTGTGTCATTATCAACTCAAACTCTACCGATTTGAATTCCTGGAAATTCTTGTATTTTTGTATGACAACTACTTTTTATGTTCATATAGAATGTATCCCAGTTTTGTCAACGACAATTTTTCAAACCAATTTATAAGTTTAGAAATCCTACCTGTTTTTCACCTTTAGAAGTAGATCCAAGCTTGATCAACGTTGTTTTGATGCATCACCATTATATTGAACATCATAGATAAAAATATGTATCACATGGCTTATTTTGATCTTAAAAAATCAAGGGCTGGGATGATTTAATGGGCAAGCTTTCAGCTTGTAGAAAAATTATGAATATCATTGGCTTAGATGTAAGTACTGATTTGGGTCAAATAAAATAGCTTGGTTTTTTAATAGCCTCGAGGAAGACCTCTTATCACTTGTAGATTTATGAAATTTACAGGTTTGCCTAGACTATGTTTTCCCATTCCTATTTCCTTGTCTTGTTAGATAGAAAATTAAAACTCAGAGAGCCCTTCTTTACCACTTTTAGGGGTGGGAGTGAAGGGGAGTTTTTCATACAACCAGGGCAAAGTCTTTATGTTGAATCTCATAGCACTCTTTATCATTTTTGGTAGGGAATAGCTTGTGGGTACAGGTGAAAGACCAAGTAAGATTGGATATAGTTGATTTTCCACGTCATCTATTTCAGTAAAGCATGTGATGTTGATGACCCGAGGTGGAGCACTCAATGGGCTAAGGTGGTCCCATTTCGCTTTTCACTCTAAATATAGGCCTTCGTACTTGCAGACATCAATGGGTCTCTTGCGTTGGACTATCAGTAACAAGTTGCTCAGAAAAAGATGTGCCTTGTTATTTACACAAATTACTTTTCCTTATTTCATAGGTCTCCATTGCAACATTTCAACACGAATTGAAATGTTGCACCATTACAAAATCAGGAGTTTTGGACCGCAGACTTGCACCAGAGTGACTCAAGATCTCATCAAATCGTAAAAACCCTCGACAATTCACTTGATTGGTATTCAGTTTGAGCTGGCTTGGTTTGAACTGATTCATCCGAATCTTTTCGAGTTTTTAAACATCAAAGCCAGAACATACTTAATGGATTAAGATAAAAATTATGGCTGGTTAACAGTAAGTACATCAGTTAACATATTAGATTTTTTATCTTGATATACAATACATCAGCTATCGGGATATACCATTCACACCAGTAGGTACTACTGTATTAGGTACATGGTCTATATGTTGACCAAGGTATACCAACAGAATCTCCTTTTGGACTTACTTATTTTGTGATTTTTATTTTCTAAGAATTTTTTTAATTTGGAATTTGAATCCAATAGGAACAATACACATCCAGATATGAATATTAAACTAGGACAAAAACATCCGTCAAAGTCCTAAGCCAAATTTTGCTTACGAAATACGAACCATTTGAACCATACCTAAATGTTTACAAAGAATTCATGTTGATGCCATATGGTGTTGGTAATTATCTGCACCCAAATCCAATCTTTTAATTTCTTTGACGATAAGGCAAAGTTGTTTGGCTGAATCAGTCCCATATACAATTTTCTCCCGAATCATTTTTTCTTGGGACCCATTTTGATGTGATTGTCAATGAGAAATTTACTAAATGTTTATAGAACAAGGGAAACAGACCCACTAAAATCTGCATTGTCCCAATGCAACTTGAATCTCATGAACAAGGTTAAAAGAGCTGACCATGGAATTTGAAACCACTTCAATATCAAATTCCAGGTTAGGAGAGTGGTGGCGATGCGGCCATGTCTTCTACTTCTTCTCAATGAAATAGTCCTGTAAATTTATATTTGATCTTTGCCTAGTGTTAGAAAATGATACATCAAATTCTATCACAACTAGCTAGAGTCTTTTAGAATTTCCCATCTATTAGGCCATGGCATAGTCAAAAAGAGGGCATGGCATAAAATACATCCACTGACAGACTGATACAAGGCACTGACATTTTACATACAAATAATTTTTATTTTTATTTCTCTAACATTTTACACCTGCCTGAGAAAATATATAAGTAACTGATTCATAGATATACATTTGAAAAAGGGAAAATTATAACAAAATTTTAGGTCCAAAGCTCCGTCCAAAAGCAAGCATAATGCAACAAGTCTCTCTCCATATATGAGAAGAACAATGTAATACCACAAAATTTATTTACACGTCCTTGCATACCAGTACCTAGCTGGAACAATAAAGAAGGCACATGATTCCCTGGATTCAAGTAAACCTGCCCAAGATCTATACATACGATCTATGCACATCCAAATTAACGTGATCCTGCAAAAGGAGGTCGAGTTCTTATTTCCAACCAAAAAAAAAAAAGGGAAAAAAGATTTTACGTAAATCAGGAATTATAAGGTGATTGGCAAGGATACATGCTTTGATGAGATCTGATGGATCATTAGGAAATTGTCAGGTTTGCAGGTCATAGCAATTTGATCTCTAGACGACAGATAAAGTGCAAAGAACCCCCTTTAACATGGAAAAGGTCACCCTTGGGCGACATTCTGCTCTGGGCCCTCTCGGACCCATTGGGGGAGGGGTCAAATGTATGGGGATGGGTTCATCTGAAAGGTGTTTATAAGATGAAATTTTCATAAAAAAAAGTTCATCACATTTGACAAACATTGTTTTCAAGGACCCAATAACCAACAGTCAAAAGGAGGCCAGTTTTGGATGGATTTTTAACTCAGCAGTGAGATCAACCTGGAATCGATTCAAATTGTGGTTTTCAAGTATCCTGACAGAAGAGCCCAAGTAATACATTGAACATGAGCTCCACATTTGCAGAATAAGCATGTCACGACCTCGAACCCATAATTCCTCAATGAATAAAATGTAAGAGAAAATAGTAGCTAAGGGTAAAGCTACTCACATTCCAATCGAGCATCCATGACTCCTGACTTCTGTAGCCTATCACAGTACACTCGAACATAGGTGCATATGTTTTGCATGCTATGAGGAACAATACCGTGTATAGCAGCATTATAAAGGTAAATTCCCAACAAAGGCATATAAACCTGCGTTGGCCTGTGTATTTTCTGAAAGTGTAGCCTTACTACTGCATGAAATATGTTCTCAACCATCAGGAAGATAGACATAGATATACTAGTTTGCTTCAGCATAGGCATTATATGCAGGTTTAATGCCCTTCACTTTACATTTATTGCTGCGGCCATTTTCCTCAGCTTCTGGGATATTTCTGAGAATGACGGTCGATCCCCTGGATCGGAAGCCCAACAACTTTCCATCAATGGTTTCCATTCAGGATCACACCATGATGGCACTTGTGGACGCAGTGTATTGTTCACAATTCCCCCTACAGGAACAAAGATATCATGAGAAGAAAGGAAGGTGGGGTGGGTTGGTGGTGGTGGGGTGATATCATAAGAGGGTTCACTATCCAAAGAAAATGTTTTTATAGAAAAAGGAAAGAATTGTTAAACTAAATATTTAAAATATGATTCTTACCAATTATAGATGCACAATGCATGTCGGCGTAAGGCTCCTCTCCAGTAAGTAGTTCCCACATGACTATTCCAAATGAATAGACATCAATCTAGAAAGAATTTAAAAAGTTACTTTTTTTTTGAAACATTAAGGACTGATACCATTAAAATGAAAAGAGGTTACAAGAGAAGGATCCAAGTATAAGAGAGAGATACTCGGATCAAGATGAAGAAGTAAAAGAAAAAAAAGAGACAAGGAAAACATGAAAAGAAAGAAAAACACAACAAAACAAACATCTTCCCCTAAGAGGGCCCCAGCTCCAGTAATTTAAAAAGTTACTTAAGTATACAGATAACTATTGTGTAGCAGACGACAAAAGAAATATATATATTCAAAAAATTTACATTAGAATATGGAAATCTTACTTTTTCTGTCACCATGTTACTTTTTCCACTTAGCAGCTCTGGTGCCATCCATGGTAAAGTTCCACGAACACCTCCTGATACTAAGGTATGTTGCTTTACTTTTGATAGGCCCAAATCACCAATCTGAAAGGAGAACATAACATTACAGTTACTGTCAAAACTTAATGCTACAGTCAACAGAATATGGCAACTGTTAAGATGGGACAACGGGGAGCTGCACGATGAAAATAAGAAATGATTCAAGTGACAGTATTAAGCAAATCATAGTATATTCTATTTGTCTGCAGAGTTATAATGTGAAAAATGATGATATGAATAAAATACAATAATGGATTAAAAGAATCTTATGAAATTGAAACATATTTTCCCTTTTAGGAACTTGAGCAAGCAAGGAGACATCCATATCTCAATTTTAAGATTGAACACATAGGAAGACATTGAGAAACCGATGCAGTTTATTTATTAAGAGAACTTGAACAGCTACCTTTAACCCTTTTTTATACAATCCTCTTCAGCATACCTTGCAGACAGGTCGATGAGGATCCCTCATATTTACTAACAGATTTTCACACTTAAGATCAAAATGAACGATATTCTTCCCATGTAAATACTCCATCCCAAATGCAGCATCCATGGCTATAATGAGCCTCTTGCGACGATCTATTGTTCTGGTCAATAGAAAAGAAAATTAGAAATACTTGACTCTGCATGTCATATCATTAGACATTGCATTGCCCTCTCATTCACAAATCATGACAGCTAAGCACAGAACAGCCACTTCACTACAGTGCAAAACCCCAAGACAAAAGTGATTAGCACAGTTTGAAGGTACTCACTGTCTCAACCATGAAACTTGCATCTTCAAATCACATTATCATTCAAAAAGGGAATAGAACCTTAGGTAAACCCTTATGAAGAAAAAGAATGATGGATCTCTCTTCTGCAAAAAATTATTCAAAGATAATCCACTAACCATGAAGTATATGGTTCAAAATGATTTACCTGTCTTTCTTCTGCAGAAACTGTTTCAAAGATCCATTGACCATGAACTCAGTAACAGTGGCTAAAGTTCCGTCAGGACCATCACGGACAATACCATAGAAAGAAACAACATTGGGATGATGCAATGAACTCAATATCAAAGCTTCTTTCCAGAAATCTGCAATCTGTAGCAACAAATTGGAAATCAAGTTACACTGGAAAAAATAAAAGATAAACAAATAAAAAATAAATCTTGAAACTCTCATTCAATTATCCACAGAATCCAGCAGTTCTTCTGTTTTTTTTTTTGGGGAAATGAGGCCACATATGTTTTTCCATTGTGGATTCTCTCCAAATATGTTATTTGAGCACTGTATCTCTTACATTTGCATAATATTAGAAAGAACACCATTTCTGCATGGTTTAGATGTTGGGGGGGATGTTGGTGGTTGATCTCTTAAAACCCCTCAAATGTTTTCAAAATGGTTTTAATACAAACATGTGGTGTGGTTTGGGGACAGAACTACTGTATGCAATCAAAGAAAGCATTTGAACATATCCATATACAAAAAGTCAGCCCCATTCTAATTCGTACTCTAACAAATTTAATCTTTTTGACCATTTTAACCAATGTTGCATTTGTTCCTCCTCTCTCTCTCTGTCTCCCCACCCCCAAAAAAAAAATGCCAAGGTCAAACACATGTTCATGCTACAGTCAATAATTCACATGATTTGGATGCATGCTGATTCTCAAGCATTGGAAACCATTATTCTTTCATAATCATCACCTCATATCCATAATCACCAATTCCCATCCTCTATTACATCCATTTTCACACCATTACCGATGCTATACCAAGCAATTTTCAAACCACAAATAGCAAATTCATATCTACGTTACCCAAAGCCTGCAAGGCTACATCAGACCCATTGAATGTTTAACAAGTTTATAGCAGTGTATAGCACCCATCCTACCTCTAGGGATATATGGCATGCATTAGTAGAGTGTAGTGTCTTTATGATCCCTTAGTACAGTCTAGTTTATTTAGGAGTTTTAATTGTTCGGCACCAGATATGCAGTCCGCCGATAGAAAAAAACTGCAAACAAACAAATGCAAATGTCAACCCCATATTGATGGGTAAATGGCTCTCATGATGATGATGGTGAAGTTGGATTAATTGTGTCACTAAGATTAACCTTTCAAAAAATAAACAAGATAGATTAGACTAAGGCTAATGGGGCTTTTAGGTCGTAGAAATATGCATATTGATTGAACGATTTTATGTTCTTGTCAAGAAAGATTGATTATTGGGTAGAATAGAATGAGAAGAAAGTTGCGTCTCCTCCTCCTGTCTGCCTGTGTTGGTAAATTAATCTGTTACAAATACCATGTCATAAGACAATAGCTTCCTCTTTGTTGTTTCCTCTATACGGCTTGGATTGGATAGTTAATAGTGAGCCATTTTAGGTTGGATGAACTCAAAATTTTATTTTTTTGATTCATTCTGCTTAAAATTAATTTGTGGACATTTGGGCTGTGGAATATTTTGATCCATTCATTATTGTTGATATTGAATGTCTCCACGGCACAAAACTATCAGCATCCAGGATTTGAGATCTAAATTGTTGATCGGACATTGAACACATTAGTATGAACATATTTAATAGTATATACAACTAATGTTTATACCTTAAACTAGTAAAAAATAGAAAATTTTGTACATGGTAGTATTATCCAAACTCGACCTATTTACCAGTGGAACCATAATCCAAGATACAAAATAGGATCCAACCATTGACAAGGTTCAAAAAAAATGGACCCATGCCTAACTTTTTGTAGGTTAGATCCTTTTCATGCTGAGAATTTAAATACCATCATCAGCCCCCAGCCCTATTGAAACCAGATCCTTAGCAAACTAAGACTTTGAATATCCATCATCAATTCCATCGAAAGCTTGTTTTAAGCCCAAACATAAACTCATTTATGTCTTTGTAGGTAACTCATCTCCTCTTGAAATTCTGTTCCCAGCATAGACATGTGTTGAGCCTTCTTTTTGATATTATGTGTGAGATACTTAGATGAGAGCCCAGATAAGGACACCTAATTCAGGCCACTCCAAAAGTCCAACTCAGTAGGTTCATGACCAATATGACATGCGCGTCAGTCCAACTCCATCGGATCTTTCCAATGTTCTTCCACTCCCCTCCCCCTGCTCTATCTATCTATCTATCTAATGTCTTCCTTAATTTATTTTTCTTGGTTGTAAGGGACACATTTGAGGAGCCCCTATCTATCTATCTAATGCCTGCCTTAATTTATTTTCTTGGCTGTAACTGTTATAGTCATCCTATATTACAAAGTAGTAATTTGAGTTTTTAAAATGGGAACAAACTAAAAATCATGCACATCAAATTGAGACATTATATGAAAAAAAATTGGACATATGCCCATAAAAGAGACACATTCGAGGAGCCCCAGTCCTTCATCTTTTAGAGTGATTATGCACACAACTTGCTACTATGGCCCCTCTCCTCAAACTAAATGGTTAAAAATTGTCTTAGATAAATCTCTCAGTTTCCTTCACTGGATTTAGAAACTGCGCTAATTTCATACAAGGATGTTTCCAGTTTATCTTTCTTTCCCGAACTCTATGCTTTTGGGAAGTCCACGCAATGTTGGGTTCTGAAGCAAACATAGGGCAAAAATTCTGCCTATATCTATATTTCCTGTTTTTCACATAAAATGGTAGTCAAGGCAAAGGCACAGTCAAATCAACAAGGGTCTTGGAGCCTAAGGTACAACGCACATTCCTAACCTCTAAGCTTAGTAATCTAGGTGCACTTGTTTAGATACTTATAGGTATATTCATTATTTTGTGTCTTTACCATCCAACAAACAAAAACTATATGGGTAATGTGTCTCCAAATGTACTAAGCAGATACATATTAAATACAAAAGTACATTATATGTTTATTCAAGTTCCTACGTATGCATTATTAGGTAATAATGCATACAGACTAGAATATGTAATTGTTATCATAGAAAGTATACTTATGACAGATTATTTTTCCAAAAACACTAACCTGGTCATAGTAAGTACAACTCAGAGCTAGGTCAGGGACAAGATTATTATGGAGCCTAGCTGCAGGCCTAAGTACAACTGAGACACACCTTTAACTACATGTATTATTCTTTACTATAAACATGTATTGTTTCTTTTATATCTTTGTGACACCAATAACAACAAAATGCAATAACAGTCATCTAAAACAAGATACAAATTAAGACTGAAAACAATGCCTCAGACTGGATTTAAATAATTAGACTGAATAAACACGTAGCTATATTCTCATATGTTTAACCCACAGATAGAACCAATGCATAACACTTTCATAGTGCATTAAAACGAAGAACAGTTTCAAAAAAAAAAACTCTTTCTATTGTTGGTCAAGAAAATAATCTACAAGCATATTTCTGCAATATGAATTAAAAAGTAAACCAATTTAATTTATGGTTATAATTCACAAGTCACTGCTAATGATCCACAAGTCTATCAGAAATCTTGAAATAGTTGAAACAACAGTATGAAATATATGCAATGGAAGAGAAACACAGTTACTACCAATCGTTCTCTCTCAGATGGCCTTCCAGCAAAGCAACTTGCTTTTATTCTTTTAACTGCGACATCAGAACCTTTCCATTTACCATGAAAAACAGCTCCATACGTACCAGAACCCAGCTCTCGGATTTCTTCCAAATCATCATTTTTTATTGTCTGCAGTTCACAGAGAAAAAAATTACGAAAAAAAAAAAAAAAGATGGAGAATTACAATAGTACTAGTTATGGTAGTAATAACAGCAACAGCAGCATCCATACTTGTAATCCTCTAGCCAGAGCTTCTTCCTCGGCTTTCGTAGGCTCGATCTTGGAATTGTTTACGTGGTCACTATCAGACTCGTGCTCCAGCTCATTGTTGGCATTCTGTAGAACAGAGACAATTTACATGGCTGCCAAAATCCATAATAGTAGTGCTTCTTGAAAAAAAAAACTTCCAGTGGATGGAATTGTAATAGAAACACTCACCACAGGCTCTAATTCATGCCCAGCTAATTCTTTTGTATCTGGATCACTAGGCACAAGAACATCATCATTAACTTGTGCTTTGGCTTTTACCTCCTCAACACCTTCCAATGCTGCTTTCTTTACTGAAGCGATCAATTCAGGCAAGAAACTCAAATGTTGAGCTAATTCCCCTTGCTCAAGTGTTCTCCGATCACCAGTACGACCAAGCTTTGTGGCATCACGATCCTCCTCAACAGGCCTCACCCCATTAGAATTGAATTCCATCTTCTGATCTCCCATCAGTAAAGAAACTTTTTCCACACCAGGTTTCTTCACTATCACTTGTTTTGACTTACAAGTTTCATCCTCCAATTTCACATGTGCAGTAATTTCAATGTCATAAGTGAGACTAGGATGTTGATGTTGACTTGGAACAGTAGAACTTGCCATATCCTCAATGGGAGTTGAAGGAGAAGACACTGCAGATTGTGGGGAAACAGAAATGTTTATCATATCAGACTGAGATGGGACGTGCTCTATAGCAAACTGCTGACTTTCCTGAAGAAGGATGTTTGAATTCTGTTTCAACGTATGGTCATGGACATATTCTGGGGCAGCAGACCCATCAAAGGGAAAAACTTTATGAGAGGGCTCACAACAATACCCAGCCCAAGGATTCTGATCTTCTACACCAACATGAGAAAGCCTTGGACTTCCCTCCCCTCTAACAAACCCTGTATTAACTGTGCCATTGGCTTGTGGCACCAAACCTGATGCTTCATGTGAAGGACCTCCATGAAAAGGATTCTGCACTTTTCTCCGAATAGCATGCATTGGAGTGGACCCATGTGGTACTTGGTATTGGTTATCCATTCCATAAGCTGGAGGGAAATTTCCATAGTGAATTCCAGAGTCTTCAACAGGTGGGGTGTGGATATGATGTCCAGTTGCCACAATTTGGTCATGATACCCTTCATTCCCTAACTCTGTTCCAGAAGGACCATAACGGGCATATCGAGGATCGTCGTGGTTGATGCAATTTGGAGGCACTGACTGGCCGTCATGGACAAGAGGAAAATTCATGTTCATCCCACCATCCACCACATAGTGCTCGTTAACCCTTCCAGAACCAGATAAATTAGTCCTGGGTTCATCAGCCCGATGGTTCAATTGGTGAGAGTGCAGAACCCAACCTCTTTCATGACTATGAGATTCATTGTAGAAGGGACGATGTTCATTTTGTTCCTTTGAGTAGACACCATGTTCTAGTTTCATGTCCTGGTTCAATGCATAAGTCTCCCGACCAGGGTAGCACTCGGTGCATGTATTAACAAACTGAGAAAAGTCATTCCCTGTGCTTGATTGCTCCACAAAAGGCTGCCCATGCCTCCACCGAGATTCGGGATATCGAGCCTCTGACAGAGCCTGGTTTCTCTGGAAAGCCATGCGGCAATGCTCACAGATGCTATTCCCTTCAAAAACATTATTGGAATGACTCAAGTTACCTGGAAACCCAGCCTTATCACTCCCAATTGCACCAGGAGGCAACCACACAACATTATCGACAAACGCCGGCTGTCGCCCATAATCTTCCGCTATTCTATCCATAGATTTGTCATGCAAATCACCAAATGGCATTCGATAAAGTCCAGAAGATGGTGAAGAAGGAAATTCTGAATTTGGATGCATATCATGGGGGCCATGATGCACTGAAGGATAGTACGCTGGGCTCCATGGAGCCTCCATTTCATTGTATCTCGGAGTATGTGTCTGAGTGTGCTGCCCTGACAGTGAATGTGGAACTGCAATGCGATGAAGATTAAATGGAGGCATTGAGATATCAGGATTCCGCTGACTATGGAGGCCCCCGACTTCAATGCCGTTCATGGGGCTGTAGAGCTGTTCACCCACATGAATCTTATCTAACTCAGGCAGATTGTTCAATGCGTCAACGTACCTCCTCTCTGTCTCCCTCTCATCCGAATCAAAATGGGGAGAAACATCTTGGTCCGGGTGAGGAAACAGGAAAATCCGGAGCCGGGTGAATCCATCACCAGTGCCAAGCTTATCATACTCTTCCATCATGTTGGTAACATCATCATCATTCACAACAGAGACTAAAGCATCAAGATCCTCATCAGGCTGCTGGTACTTGAGCAGAGCGGCAGCATCAAAAAGCTCCCGCATCCGTGCCATCAGCTCATCATAGGTGAAATCACGGGGAACGCTCACAATACGAGTCTCACCCCCAACATACCGAAGCTTGCCATCAAGTGGACGGGGTAGGATGCTGCCCCCGAAGCTGCAGAGGAACTTGACGCGAGGTTGGGTATCAGTGTCATCAGAAGCAGTGGCGGCAGGGACAGCCAAGGCGTCCATGGTGAACGCAGAATAGGGCTGATCTACCAGACTTTCAGACAAGGACGACAACAATGATGAACACGATCGCAGGCGTCCAATCAGATAATTACACATGAGGATTTCTAAGATCGATAATCCAAAAGTCTTATCAGCCCAATCGGGTGCCTAAGTCCACTACAAAAATGACAAACCAGAGATTCCATATTGAGAACCTCGTCACCCTCGTCGCCCACGGCAGCGGCAGTGGACCGAAAGACGCGGCTTTCAACCACTAAATCAACCATCACATATGAGATTGAGACGAATTGAAGCGACCATCTATCAAGTCGAGACAAATTCCACGCAAATAAATGAATCAAATGAGAAAATGAAAATCCCTAATTTGCTCAGAAAATCTGAATTTTTCCACGATTCCTGATATAAATGAAATGGCGGGATAGGATGGAATGAACGAGTACCTGAAATCGAGTGCTTGAATCGGATTCGATGAGAAAAAAGGTCTCGAAACAAAAGATCCAAGACGAACCCTAGAAATTACAGCAGCAGCAAAAGCAACAGCCGGAGAAGAAGGAGGAGGAAGAGGAGGAGAAAAGTCCGTTGCTTCTGCTCTGTTTTTTTTCTCTTTCAACGGATTTAGGGTTGGAGAGAGTTGGAGAAAAAGAAAGAAAGAGATAGGGAGATGAAGAGAGAGAGAGAGAGATCGGAGAAGAGAGAGAGAGAGGGAGAGGGGAGATGGGAGATGGGAGATGGGTTCCGTCTCGTGGTTGCAAGATGCTCTGAGAGGGTGCCAGGTAGATGCCACGTGGCGACCGTTGGTTAAAGGAAATTAGAATCTAGTTATCCTTCCTCTCGCTTTTTCGGACGGGGTGGAGTGAGGAAATGACGTCACTCCCGGTTGCTTTCGATCGAGCGGGTTCATGGCTCGGACTACGATACCTTTCCCGAATCTTAGCTCTGGGATACGGATCATAGAAACTCTTGAACGAAATATTTTTTATATAAATTATGTGAATATATTTTAATGAGATAATTATAGATTATATATAAAATCTTATCTTCAACTGATCATTTTATGTATTTATTTTATTTTTTAAAAATATATATATTTTCCAAATTTTAAAAAATAAAATTATATAATTTAAATATTAAATGATAATGAAATTTTATATATTTCACATTCACTTAACCATCTATCAATTAAAATTAATTATATTATACTTGTTTTATCATCTATTTGACAGCATATCTCATTAAAAATATTGTACCTTATTAGCATAACTCTTTTTTGTCTAATTTTTTTTTACATATTTTATATTCCTATAAATAATTACATATTTAATGCACTCAATTGTGTAGAACACAATAATCAATTTAAGAGAAAGTCTTGTTAAGAATCTCTCTTGATAATTCATTTAATAGAAAGTCTTCTAATGGAGTGAAAACTTTCAAACAAGATTCTCTATCAAATAAAATATAGTGTGTATATGATTTGATGCATTAGATAAGTGGATTTGATGCATTAGATAAGTGGTTGTAAGGATATAAAATGTGTAAAGTTTTCGACTAATTTATCATCAAGGTGATATTATCTTGGCCCTTTAAATTTTAACAAATATAAATTATAGATTTTTTAAAAAATAAAATAAAGAGAGAGCATCAAATTGGGTGAAACTTTATACAATATATATTCATATAGTCATCTTTATATTATATTCAGTAGGACTTAAGATCCATTTAAAAGAAAGTCTCGATAAGGAAAGTCTCATCAAAGGGTTTTTTACTATTTTACTAAATGAATGAGTCATTGATTCACATGGTTGAGTGACATAAAAAGGACCACATGGGATATGTTAAGAACATTTTATCTTTTATTTAAACTTTAATAAATAAATTAATTAAAATTATAAAAAATTATATGATAAAAATTACATAACCAAGATAGCTAATTGGTGGTAAAACTTTATACATTTTATATCCATGCATTCACTTATCCCAGACATCCATTAGTTATATTCATCTAAACATAAAAAGGCCAATATTTTATAGCTAGTAATTAATTGATGGTAAACTTTTAGACACTCTATACATATATAATTACACATTTTTGCATTGTTCAAAAAAAAATTGCCAGCATCAGCTCCGGAAATTGTCAAAGTTTCCTCATTTATGTATGTTGCTTAATAAAAAATTAAGTGATCTATATTTTTAGATCTTCTCACGGAAGGTTTGTGTAACCAGACACGATAATTAGTGAAAGATTAAAATTGAGATTACATTAATTTTCGTGTCTCGTTATACAAAAAGTCTGTAGGAGAATCACTACCCTATTTTTATTGAGATTCATAAAGAATGACAAATATTATTAATAACTAAATTTCACTTTTATTTTATCATTTTTACCTTACAATTTAGATTATTAACATTTTAATTGATACTAGTTGTTAATATTGATAATCAATTTCAATACAGTAATTGATGGAAAAAGTTATTCTTAAAATATTTTTTATAGACTCTTAAATCTATCTCACCCTTCAATATATGGCGTAATCAAATTTCTTAAAGTAAATTAAGACACTAACCTCTCTAAGTTGCACTATTCAATATCATCATTGTCGTCATAATCATTTAGCCGGATCTATTTTAGTCTCCATCCTTGTCACAAATATCGGCGGTATTTTCAAATTTACCGCATTTTTATCGGCAAAATACCATTATCGCATTAAAAACGTGTTTTTATTGCCACACCGGTAAATTTCCGGTAAATTCCCGATAAAATCGCGTTAAAATGCGATAAACGTTAATAACGCGATAATATCTCGGTAAATTGCAGGTAAATTCTCGATAAATTCCCGGTAAATTCCCTATACCATTTTTATTTCATTAAATTTTTTTATTTATTCTATTTTTTATTTTTTAAATATTATAATTTCTTCTAGATTTTCCCGTTAAATTCCTAGTAAAAATTTGAGAATTTAAAAATATCCCGTTATTATCAATTGCCGTTAATATCCCGAGAATGATATTTGTCGCAATGGTCTCCACCGTATTAAAATTTCAACAAGTATAAAGAAATGAAGATTTATTTCAGTGCACAATTTGGATTTGAAGATCTCATTTGCTGAGCTCCACTAACATGCAAAGATTCGTATACTTAAAGCCTCATTAAGGGCAAGGATATCCTATCGCATATGTCTTCCTTTGGAATTTGGAATGTTGACCTTTCTCTACCCTATTTATGCATTCTGTAAGGCGGACCGGGTCAAATTTCACTAAATCTAGCCAACTCTTTTCGTACCTAACTGAATTTGCTCCGACTGAAAACCCGAGACTCAAACACATATTTACCTGAGGATCCGATCCGATCCGACTCGACCCAATTCTAAACTCAAATTGAAATTGATTTAAGATTTTTCAAACATTCAAATTAACAAAATTAGCTATTTAAATAAAGAATATTTTCACACATATAATTTCCAAATAAATTGCAAACAAGCATGTTCTTCATTTAATAAAAAAAGGGTCATACATTTAATATTTAGAAAATAGACAAATAAAATATACAAATTTATTGATAAATAACATGATAATTGATTAAATCACAAATTAGAAAGCATTTATTAAAAACTAAAGCTTCAGTTTTAAGTTGGATAGGATTGGGTTAGTTTTTAAAAGATCAAATCTAGTCTAACCCAAATTTAACTCAGATTTTTTAATCATCAATTCAACTCAACCCTAATATAAAACATATTTAACCCAACCCACATATTTTGCAGTTGGGTTATGTACTTATGTCGATCATATCAAAATCCAATTAGTTTCACCCCTCATACTTTGTATTGCAGGTTAGTATTACTTTATATATTCTTTGATTCTTTTAAGTTAAAAAAAATACTTGTTTAAAAAATAAATATATTTTGCATTATTAAGTGAAAGCCTCCATTTTGTAAGTTGTTCGATTGGGCTTATATATTTTTAGTATAATATGCTGTCATAATATTTGTTTTTATAAAAAATGATTAATGTGCTCTTGGACCACTCCTTGAAAATTATTTTTTTGACTAAAAATTTGTTGAAAAATGGAATCAACCAACACACTCCACTTTTACTTAAAACAAAACGTACATCGGTTAGGATATCATCTTATCTCAACTTTTACTTAAAATAAAACGTACATCGGTTAGGATATCATCTTATCTCAATGCTCTATTTTTTAATTATCTATTTTCAAGGCTTGATTCACTTTTGTTTCTTTTATCTTGTTTACTATCTCCTCACTTGTCACTCTTTCCATATTACACCCACTCTCAAATTCAATGTTCAACAATTCTTTAATATAATTTCCCCCATTTCTCTCTTTTTTTTTTTTAATGTCACCTAAAACTCATAGGTTATCATCTTTAATGTGTCTTATGAGGGCAAGATCTCTACTCCCATTAGAATTTAAATCGTCATCCCATTTCTTGTTACTAATTTCCTTATCTTTTAACAATTTTTTTTTCTCGCAAATTCAACCACTTAATTTTAAGAGAAACTGTAATACCCTGTCCTAGATTAAGCTTGTTTAAACTCGTTAAGTTTGTTTAACCGGTTAATCTCGATGATTTCGGTCAGGGCTTTAAGGAAAACCCAAGTTTGGCCCAATCTGAGCCCGAAAACTCAGTGATTCAGCTCGTCGAGCTGAAGGGGCATTTTGGTATTTTACCACTTGTTGTGTATATTTTTATAAATGTTGTTGATATGTGTATAATATGGGTAAATATTGTTCTCCTAAATAAAGGATTTGTATTTCTAATTTTAAAATGAATTTATTTTCAGAAAATAGTATTTAAATCCCGCCCGTCAAAACCCCGAAAGGGAGTATTAAGTTATTTCATTTCACCTCAAAATGATGTCTCTAAATTGTTTATTTTAACAATTCTTTATTTAAGTAAATAGTGTAAATTTATGGTTTTTATTTAAATAAATGGTTTTTAGTAAGAGTTAAATTCCAAAAATTTTATGGTAACTAAGATTTTCAAAACCCAACCTATCTGTAAGGTTGGATCAAATTTTTTGAGTTTTTAAAAACATGTTTTAGTTAAAAATCAGGTTTTTATTAAAACTAGGGGCTTTTTGCAAAAATGGAAATATTGGAAGGCTGATTTGCAAACACCAGAAAATAACCTGCAATTACTGTAGCAGCGTCTCAGTCACCAGGCGCATGCACTCTGCTGCCCGATTTTCCGGCGATTCACAGTCGTCCCGTCCCATCGCGTGTGCGCCTGATTTCCCGGCCAAAAAACCTATAAAAACCGGCTTAGTTTTCGGTTCTCACTCCCACCGATTCTCTTCTCCCTTCTCTCAGTCTTTCTCAGCCAAAACCCGGCCGACTCTCTGTTTTTCAGTAACAGTACCTTAGAGAGAGATTTCAAAAAAAAATCCGGATTTCAGCCCAGAAACTCAATCCAAGGTAACCACTGCATTCCCCTTTCAATTTCGATCGGTTTTGAATAAAAAAATTTTGAATTTGGCTCTGTTTTCAATGAGAAAAAACATTTCAAAATTTAGGGAAAATTCTAGGGTTCCTCGTATCAGTGAACTTCCGGTGTTAAGATCGGATGGCTTACTGAGTTTCAAAGCTCCAAACCTCTCCCTATGGAAAGAGAACTCCCGGAGGAATCCATCGGACCGGTCAGATGTAAAAACCGAGTCCAGAAAATCCCCCATTGCTCAAGTTCGGTTTCACTGTTCACTGGCCGTTCACTGTCTGTTGCAGGCAGTGAACGGGGAAGAAGAAAAAGGAAAAAAATAAAAAAATAAATTTGATATTATTGTTGCTATGCTTTTAAAGGTTGGTTCCCATTGAAAAAAAATAATAATAATAAAATAAAATAAAATAAATTAATAAATAATTAAATATTATTATTTTATTCAAAAAAATATATTTTTATTTGATATTATTGTTGCTTGTGCTTTTAAATGTTGGTTCCTATTGGAAAAAAATGAATAAATAATTAAATAATTAAATAATATTATTTTATTCAAAAAAAATTATTATTTTGTTATATTATGTGATGTGATGATTAGTACCCTTTTTGTTAATTGAAATTGTACTAACCCTCTTCTTTTATTACTTATAGTGTAAATACTATTGTATCGGCTTCCAGTCCAACCCTATTGGTCGCGAACTGAGTGATTCACTTTCAGACCGGCACTATAGTCGGGCACTGGGTGACCTCGAGGCCTACTCAAAATGTCAGCTCTGGTCCTATCAAGAAGACAACCGAGAAGTGACCCGAGGATCTAGACCTAACTCAATAAGTCAATCTGGTCCATGCCCAAAAGACAATATGAGTTTGGACTGAGCCCCTTTTTACTATATTATTATCTTGTGGATGATTAAAAAAGGATAGAAACCAAGTAGGAGACTCAATTCCATGAACCCTGGATATTTTGTGGGAAAACGTGTGATTTCCAAATACTACTCGTATGTATGTATTTGATATGTATATTGATTGTGCACTTGTGTGTTGTTTGAACAGAGACCGCGTAAACCACACAGAACGGTGAGGGAACTTAATTCCGCAGATTTTGTAAACAGGTGTTATGATGAGATGAGTATTGAGCAATGAGTGGTTTTAGATTTTGATGAACCCACTCATGTGCCTATACATGATGCACTATGGTAAGAGTGCTGTGATGATTATGATATTACAATGTTGATTGTATGAGTATGTAAGACTGCTTCCACGTATATGGGCTATTGAACCAATATCGGCCATATGAGAGATGGTTTATGTCTACTGGACCATGAGCGGACCATGCTGTCTTCAGTTGCTGACTTGAGGGTGTCAGTATCGACTAAGTTAGAGCCGGAGATGTACTTGCAAGGATGTATTTTGACCGTGTCGGGACTTAATACTGGTCTCAGTGTAGTCGGCAGGCGTTACGGTGGATAATGGCAGTGGTTTAATGATGTTGACATATTATTTTGAGATTATGCTTATTGTTATCAAGCATGTGATATTGAACTGTTGCTAACCTGTTTTATTATTTACTTAATGTGCATTGTTAATTATCTTTCACTGGGCTAGTTAGTTCACACCACTCACCTTTTAGGAGATGAATCCGAGGAGGAGGACCCTCTCTTTCAGGCTTAGGGCGTTTAAGCTAAGGCAGTGTCTTGAGATTCCCCCGGAGGGGAATGCCCTGATCTTTCCCTATTAGCTCTTGGAACCGTTGATTTTGTTATTAAGTACCGGATGCGGTACTTAATTCATGTTAAAATGATGTAATAGGCTATGTTGCCTTTTTAGACAACGTTTTGAATGATGAATCAATGATTGATTTTCTTATGCTTTGTATTAATCAATGTTAGATTTGATTTAAGCATGTATGATGTTGTTAACGTCTTTTTTATGGGACAGGCATATGATACATGTTTGAGTCCAGATGACGGGGTTATGTGTGACTTCTGGGCCCAACTGTTGATTCGGCCCAGTAAGAATGCTTGTAGTTTAGTTTATCTTACTTATCTTTAAAAAAAAAAAAAATCAATCGCGTTTCGGGCCCACCTGTCGGGTCGGGGCGTGACAGAAACCTTTATTTATAAACAAGTGTAAAAAAATTAAAATTTTATGTTGCTTTGTAAGGTTTTATCCCAAAAGGACTTAATAAGTTTTGCAATGGGTTACATCTCTACACCTAAGTGGAAATTATTCAACAAAATAACTTTAACAAAATACACTATAGAATATAGATGGCCTGCATTACAACTATAAGAAGTAAGTTTCATTCCAAAATTTCTATCATTGGATTTTCAAATTTAGAAAAGCGTGAAAGTATATAAAATAAATAATACTATATTAACATAATTGAATTACAAAGTTTTCATCATTCATAAATTGACTTAAATGATATTTAGCAATGAAAGAAGACTCGTTGACGTGTAGTTCAACTAGTAATCTTCTACTGAGAAAGCGGGAGGTGCCATGTTCAATGTAAAGTAATAAATTTTAATCTATGCAAAAAAAAACAAGTTGAAATGGAACTTCACGTCAAATATCAACTTTATTTTCTTAAATTAAATAGATAAAATTTTAAGTAAAACTTATTGTTTGTAATAATAATATTAGCATCCTACATTTATTTTAATAAGTTTTTAAATAAATTGATATATTATTACAATTAGTCTGAGTCACAAGGTTCTTGTGAGTTAATTTTTTTCAAATATATTGATTTATTAAATAAAATATTTTTCTAAATTAAATTAAATATTATAAACATTATAATTATAGAGAACAAGTTTTATTTGAAATTATTTATTTATTTATTTTAAGTAAATAAAATGATAGTTAAAAATATTTATTTTCAACTATATATCTGATAATTTAGTTTCTTATAAACTTTTACATCAATAACTTAAGTGAGATTAGAGTTTCTTTAGATAATTGTGTACGACGAGTTACGAACGACTCAGCTGCCGAGTCACCGAATTCAGATACCTTCCTTTTTCTCGAGTCTTCCCCTTCCCAACACAGCCTATTAAATCCCCAATCGGCACTTGTATTCTTCTCGTTCAAGCTCTCATTTTTTTCCCTGCGATTTGAGCCGCTCCTGGTTTGTCACAAAGTGAACAACAATTAGGGTTTTCTTCGGCATTTGATCGACATGGGACAGGGAACTCCAGGAGGTTTGAACAAACAAGGCTTACCGGGCGACCGGAAGCACGACGACAAGAAAGACAAGAAATTTGAGCCGGCGGCACCGCCGTCCCGCGTTGGCCGCAAACAGAGAAAGCAAAAGGGGCCGGAAGCGGCTGCTCGGCTCCCTGTCGTTACGCCACTGACGAAGTGCAAACTCCGGCTTCTGAAACTGGAGCGGATAAAGGACTACCTCCTGATGGAGGAGGAATTTGTCACGAACCAAGAGCGGCTCAAACCCCAGGAGGACAAGAACGAGGAGGACCGATCCAAAGTCGATGATCTCCGTGGATCGCCTATGAGTGTCGGAAACCTTGAGGAACTTATCGACGAGAATCACGCCATTGTCTCCTCCTCCATGGGTCCTGAGTACTATGTCAGTATCCTCTCCTTCGTTGATAAGGATCAACTCGAGCCTGGATGCGCCATCCTCATGCACAACAAGGTTCGATTGAGATACACTCAATTGCTTTCCTTTCTTCCTACATTTTATTCTTTCACTTTCCTCCAGTTCAATTAATTGTTTCATATTAGAGTTTTTTGTTGTTTTCATTCTTTATCTCTCTTTACCGTGCTTGCTCTGTTGTTTTACTTACCATGATCTGTTTGGGAATTAGGTTGTGATCTGTTTGGGAATTAGGTTGTGTTTTGCAACTTGTAGATTCTGTTGTGAAGACGACTGTTTTGGGACCCCCAAAAGTGTGGATCTCTTAGTCTTAATTTGGCAAATAGGATTAGAATCAGGAGTTTTGTTATACTTAGCCGGTTACCAAATTTAATTCTAATCCACATCGATGAATGATGTTTTCACTTTTTCTTTTGTCTTTCTCCTCTCATTCTCACAGCATTTAAAATTACGAATATGGCTTCTTCATCCATGTCTGCACTCTGCAGTAGATTCAATATGCTCTAGTTGAATTATACTACTATGAAGGACACTTTATCAAAACGTCAGTGAAAGATGATGATTGTTGTGGTGAATTTTTATTGCAGTTGTCATCACTGCTTACATTTTGGCATGGCATTTGGTGGCAAATCTTGTAGAATTCTATTTGGAATTTTAAGATGCAGATAATATATCGCAATATGCTATTGTAGTTGTGTGGCATAGCATCACCAGAGCTATAATGCGACTTCCAAATCTTGTAGATTTCTTTTTAGCATTTAAAGATATTAAGAATTTGTAACAAATCTACTATTACAGCTGTATAGTGGTCAGCATCACCATCATCATTGTCCAAGCCATTTGTCCCATTAAAGTATGACGGTGTTGACACTTATTGTTGTATTGAGTGTATAGGATATTTTCATATTCTTTCCACTAGTAATTTTCACATAAATTATATGGTTTATAGTGCTCTCTCTCTCTCTCATGCTCAGCATGATTCATGTCTATGCTTTTTAAATACATGGGTTTTTGATCTCTCAAAACCATGGTTCTCGGTCTCATGTGATTGCATTGAGTATTGTCCTAAATATCACATGCATGAGAACTGGATTTCAGTTGGCTGAAGATCCTCTTGTTTTGGTGAGAAATTTTGATAACTGCAACATCATAGTGGATACTATAATGCATCAGGTCTAGTAATAGATGTCAATATACACTTTGGAGGTGCATGAATGTTGATGTTTTATTTGCTACTTCAGGTTCTTTCAGTGGTTGGACTTCTCCAAGATGAAGTGGATCCAATGGTTTCAGTTATGAAGGTTGAAAAGGCCCCTTTGGAGTCATATGCTGACATAGGTGGCTTGGACGCTCAAATCCAGGAAATAAAAGAAGCAGTGGAACTTCCTCTCACACATCCTGAATTGTATGAAGACATTGGCATTAAGCCACCCAAAGGGGTTATACTCTATGGAGAACCTGGAACTGGAAAAACATTACTTGCGAAGGTATGTAGTTTTCAATAAATTGTGGTTTACTTTTTGTTATGCATTCATCAGACTACATTGCTTCAAGCTAATTCAAGTTTACAATGTACAGAAGAGATGCCAGTTAGATGTCCAAAATTCTGAAACCGAGGAATTCCAAACAAATCTATTGTTCTTTTTGCAAAGATCAAGTCATTAAGAACAAGATCATTTCATGGATACCAGTGGATCCTAATTTGTAGGGGCTGCAGATTAGGGGGTGCAGATTCTTGATGTGGAAGACAATGGAGAAAGTTGCATCTAGAATAGGAGCAGGCCAAAATTCCTTGTCTGCCCCCTTTCCCTTTGATGTATCTTTGGTGTTGCTAAGATCTGCATCACTAGTTTCTGCTCCCTATTTACTTCTTCTCAAAGTGTTCCTGTTGAAAAGGGGGACAAGTAGAAGGTACTAGGATAAGAGGAGGGCATTTATAGATTTGAATTGATATGATAACAAGGATACATAAATTGTAGTTATGGGGAACATGATTTTTGATGAGGTTGGGTAGAAAAGTAGAAATCAGAAACCAAACACTAAATGGGATAAGTGACTTTGATGATGATAATGACAACTTACTTTGCAACATTGTCAGGGTCAACATGAGCCAGTTCTACACTGGTTTTTGCTGCTTGGTTTGAACCATTTTCTTGCAAAAAGAATTATTGATCTGCATTTTAGTGATAACTTAGGCAGTAAAGATCTTTAAAGAGCGTTTTCAAGGAAAATTAATTATAGAGGGGGATTCATTGAATGATTGAAATGGGTGGCGCGTGGCATATTTTCTAGCAGAATGGATGGGGATTCTTAATGATGTGTTGATGGTAGAGTTCTCATTAGATTAAATTAGAACATGTTAGGTGGTGGTCTCATGTAATTACTGTGTATTTGTGTAAATATATGTGGGTGGCATTCACCTCATATGCTATTCAATCAAAACAAATAAGTAAAATTATACCTTTCTTTTAAGTAAATAACATTTCAGTTACACTTTTTTTTCTTTTAATTGTCTTAGTTGAGGTTTTAGTTTCAGCATTTGTTATTTGAGAATTTGGGTATCATTTTGATTGTTTTTCTTTGTTGTGCATGTTTTGAGCTTCAGCTAAATGATCTTATGCTAGACTACTTTTCACTGCCCACTACAATTCATCCTAGTGACAGTTGGTTTATTAAATTTCCCTTTTTCGGTTGTTGAAAACTTGTTACTAATTCTAGCGACTGAGGGGAAAAAAAGAATACACCCATAGAATGGCTCCCAAGAAATAAAACCTGCAATTGCCTGCAGGCCTTCCTGTCCCAAAGGCGAATGGAAGAAACTAACAACCAAAATCAATGCCTAAAATGATAGTCTAGAAAGCCAATATAATCCTCAGCCAATATAATCCTCCCAAGCCCTAATGAACTTTAATTGGAGACTTCTCTGGGAGATACCACCAATAAGCAGAGTCCTAAACTTTACATATCTAGCCACCAAATGGAAGCAACAAACTCTATTTTTTTTCAATGTTTATTTTTTTGGTTTCTGCGGATACAGAAATCACATTGAGGAAGCAGTTTTGTAATTTTTGTTGCATCAGAGAATTGGCCACCTACTTTCTGTATCGATCTAATGGTGATACTATATTCTGAATGCATTGTTCTTCATGTCTTATCCGTAGGCTGTTGCAAACTCTACATCAGCGACTTTCTTGCGAGTTGTTGGAAGTGAGCTGATTCAAAAATATCTGGGAGATGGTCCAAAGTTAGTCAGGGAATTATTTAGAGTTGCAGACGACCTTTCTCCATCAATAGTATTTATTGATGAAATTGATGCAGTGGGCACAAAAAGGTAGGAGGCTATGAGCACTTATCATGCACAACTTCAAAGGTTTCTCCAAATTGATACAGTGGGAACAATAATAATAATATCATTAGTGTATGTCTAAGCTATTACCATTTTTTGGCAGGTATGATGCCCATTCTGGAGGTGAGCGTGAAATCCAGCGGACCATGCTGGAACTTCTCAACCAATTGGATGGTTTTGATTCAAGAGGGGATGTTAAAGTGATTCTTGCAACCAACAGAATTGAAAGCCTTGATCCTGCCTTGCTTCGTCCTGGCAGAATTGATCGAAAAATTGAATTCCCCCTTCCAGACATAAAAACAAGGCGTCGCATTTTCCAGGTACTCATGTGATGTGGTTATAAGATATGGTTAGTTTGTTGAACCAGTTGGAGTTCACTGTGTTTTTTATGCACACCATTATTTTGTGGGTTCTTCTATGCTTACCTTCCCATTTATTTGTAAAGTACATGTATATTGATGTTCCATTCAGATACACACATCAAGGATGACATTAGCAGATGATGTGAACTTGGAAGAATTTGTAATGACCAAGGATGAGTTTTCTGGGGCTGACATCAAGGCTATCTGTACTGAGGCTGGTTTGCTTGCATTGAGGGAACGCCGAATGAAGGTAAGGTTTTATATCCATATCCCTTGGATAACATCATATGCAGGCATGGTAACTCTGTGTAGTGGTACTTTTTCTCATCATACAGCTTTTCAAAAAAATGTTTTCTCCTTTGTGAGTTACTCTGTCTCGCATAGATTAATAGTGGCATGTTGCAGAGCATCACTTGGGTCACACATCTATCAATGCCATTTTTGTAGTACTAACCTAAGAAATGGAGCTTGCACAAATGGGAGATCCTATCAGAAATTGCTTTTATAAATCATATGAAAGCCTAGGTTGGAAATTGGGGACACACTTTACTGATATAACTTAGTCAGGAGATTCTCAGGACTCAAGTTGGACTAGATGATGAGATTGGGCACATTGACCCTATGCAATAAAAGAAATTATTTTTGATCTGTAAGAAGTTGGGATCATCAAACATGTATAGCCATCAGACTTATACCAAGTAAAATAATCAAGCTGACTGGAGTTCTTTATTAATTGTCAGCTTTATTTGTTTGAATCAAATGAATAAAATAAATGAAAATGTTATTTTATAATCATAATATTGGTAAATATCTAATTTAATTTTTCTAATAAATTGTTATATTGCCAAAACAAATTGAGTCACGAGGTTTTTGTGATTTAGTTATGTTAGATTAGAGTTTTAGTTTTCCATGTCTATGTTTCTAAAAGACGGTACCCAAGCTTTTCGAAAGGAATGTACTGTTTTTGTTGTTATCATCATGACTATGCTGCTGCTGCCTTTTGTGCATTGCTAACCCGTGAAATGTTATGGTCAGGTAACTCATGTAGATTTCAAGAAAGCGAAGGAAAAGGTGATGTTCAAGAAGAAGGAAGGCGTACCGGAAGGACTCTATATGTGATTTCCATATGCATTTTGGCTTGTGATTTTCAGATTAACTGTTGTTCCTGTTGCCTATTTTAACTCGAAGTATGATGTGATATTTTAATGTCAATGTTATGTTATGGTGGAACAAAATTTGTCTCTCTCTCACTTGTGCTCGATGCAGCATTTCTTTCTATCAGAAACAACATCAGCCCCTTAAATGAATCATTCTCTTCAACTGTGCTCAGTTGCTTGAGCCATCTCCTTTTTTTTTCAAATCCTAAAGGTACAAAATTGTCCCCCCTGCAATTTTTTGCAAAGGGGTCTTGTGCAAGAGAAGTAGAATGTATGGGAATTACTTTAACATCCCCTCTTGAATCAAAACCATCCAATTGGTTTAGAAGTTCCAGCATGGTCCGCTGGATTTCACGCTCGCCTCCAGAATAGAATGGGCATCATATCTGCCAAAAAAATGTTAATAGCTCAGACATACCCTAATTTCATCAATAAATACTATTGATGGAGAAAGGTCGTCTGCAACTCTAAATAATTCCCTGACTAACTCTGGACCATCTCCTAGATATTTCTGAATCAGAATCTAAATTTTTTATGGACATATATAAACTCTAAATGAGGTCAGTCTGAAAATGACAAACGAGTTTTTAGCGTCAGATAATGGTTAAATCCTTTGTATTCTTTGATGTCCAGTTTGAGAACTGTACTTGGGCCTAAGTAATGGTATTGGTAATTGGTGCTATGGTCGATACAAATGATCAAACGTGGATCCAACATGCCGACCTATGGCAGTAGAGAGAATAAACCATAATTTGAGTAAATTTTTTAAAGCTCCTAGCTGTTGGAAGAACTTTGCTTAATGGTTAAATAATCATACCCTAGTTGTGGCCTTACTATGAATTCAGCCATTACGGTATAATTCAGCTATATCGGCTGAATTCAGCCTATACCGGTGTACAGGGCCGGCTAAACCCTAAGGCAAGCGTGCGCACCAGCTTTCCTTTTCTTTCATTCCATCTCCTATCACTCTCTTCACCATCGCTCCTATCCCTATTTTCCTGCTGCCATTCGTCTCTGACACCTGCAACTCACGAAGCAGAGTCTTCCCCATTCCTCTACCAACCAGATCTGTCCTTCAACAGCTATCAGATCTTGTTCCCATTGCCATCGACCCCTCCATCTGCAACTGAACCCAAAACCCATTCAATTGCTGCCCCTCCTTCGCCATACCGATATGCAAGATCCACAATCGTCGCCCCTACAGATCCCTTCTTCATGCCAAGCTCCACCATGTTTAGCCTCCCTATCGATTTCCATAGCCGTCGGCCAGCCTCCTTCACCTTCTTGAACCAGCCAACCCAATCTCCAGATCCTGCCAACCAAACCCCTTCATCAAACCCATCGTTAATCAATCCCATTAGCCAAGAGTCCCATACCACTCCCATTAGGCAAGAGTCCCACACCACCGTCCATGCTCTGTGTCTCTTTTCCACATTCCTTTTAATACACTAACCCATTTAAACCTTATTTTAATTATTATGTCATGCACTTTGTTCCAAACTCTTTGTTGCCATTCAGTGAGTTCAACCGGAACCCGTCTATTGTTCCTTGACACAAATTTTGGATTTAATTTTGAGTTTATCACTTGGTATAAATAATATATTAATAACTTAGTCATCATAATTTAACAAAACTTGAATACAAAAAATTAATTAGTAATTTTGCATCTCAAAAAGCAAGAAAAATAGATTTTCGATAAATTCTTTTTATTATATATAATTAAAATTTTAATTAAATGTTACTTATAATAATATGTTAAATATAAAAAATGCCCCATTTAGAATTTTTGTCTTAACCCTCAAGTTGTGTTGAGTCTACCCTGCAGGCATAATGTCGACACATAATGGCATACTGCATTTTTAATGCCAAAATGAATTCACTTGCAGCAATTGCCAAACTGCTGGCACGGAATTCATCTTTAAATGCTGAACTTGATGCCAAACAGCCAGATTACAGATTGTAGAAACTGTACGATTTGACTGGGTCTGACTGCGATGGGATACCATAATAACGGAGGATCAAAGGAAAATAGAGAAAACCATGCAAATCACAGGATATTGGTTAATGCAGGACCAACCATTAATGGTTTAAATAGTTGGAAAAGAGGGGGGTGTGAATGTGGGTTTTGTCGTTATGGGCCAATTAGACAAAAAGGTCATCTTTCTTTTTATCTTCTTATAATTTATTTATTTTTGTTAATTTTTTTTAAGATGATCCTATTTCATTAGCCAATGCATATGCAACCCAATTCATTCATTCCAAATGCATGCCAGCTAAAGACAAAGCTCAATGATTGAATTATCATGATTTCTTTCTATTAAAAGCACATTAAGAAAGTTCCCTGATCATTGAATCAAGAACCCTGATCACTGAATCAACAATCTTGTCTAGTACAATGCTTGCGTCATGATCGAACGGTAAGAGAGTTGCTGTTCATACAGTTGCCGGAAAATGCGGTATTTGGCGTCATGGTACTTCATCACCTTCGGGTCTTGAGATGGACGGATAACCTGTTGGCATGAATGTTGTTAATCTCTGGTTTCAGAAACTATTGTTGAGCCATTTTCAATTAGATGCAAATATATAACTGTAAATGCAGGAATCCTTTCTAATTTCTTTTAATAAAATGGGGACTATAGTGGCCAAGATAGAGAAACTACAAACTGTCAATACGTGAAGTGATTGAAAGAATGTTTATTAACCGGTCGCATGTACCTGACCAGCAGCATTAAGTGCTTTCATGGCGTCATGAAGGCTGGCATACTTCTTAGCAGCAACTGCACCAAGAATGGCAGCACCTAAGAGAATGGATTCGTTCTCTCTTGGGAGGATTATTGAGCAACCTACAATCCATGTGTCAGGAGCGATGTGGGCATGCCCCGGGGGGAAGAGAGAGAGAGAGAGGGAGAGAGAGATACCAACAATATCAGCATGCTGTTGAATATACATGGGGTTTTTGGAAAGCCCACCACAGGCAAGAAGTGTGTCAATCTACACAGAAATAGAAATATGGGAAATCCATTTACAACCTCCATATGAAGTAGCGGTACTATAATCTCAAGTATAATTAGTATCAAATACATAAATGAGTAAAAAAACCTAAATATGGTCTACAATCCAGGGTTTTTTGACAAGTGGAGGGTGGGCCAACCTTTTGACATGGCAATGTGATAGATGGCGTTTTGAATCATGAGGACTGGTTTTCATCACATCATCTTAACTGCTAATTATTGGGGCTTCAAAATTGAAATCATTGACAAGTACTTACTTTGCGTGGTTGATCTATTTGTTGAATTGTGTAGGCTAAGGTAATGTGAGGGCCTTTGATCATCTTAATCCTCAAATATTAGGGCTTCTAAGTTGAAATTGTTGATAAATGTTTATTATTACCAGGTCTCATACCATGCAGGATTTGAGATTTTGGATACATGTAGGTTGGAAAGCCCCCACAGAGGCCAGCTGAGCAGGACCAACGAGGCCTATTCTACTTTTAAACTTAAATATGTACCAAGAAATTCAAAGGAAAGCTTTGGTTAATTTAATATGTGGATCTCAGTCATAGTTGAATCCAGGTTCCAATAATGCGGTTCAGTTCCTAAAAGACAGAGCTATCCACAACCTTAGTAAAGGAGCATGTTCAGACTCTTTGAGCTCAAATGAGGAATCAAGGAGATCCTAAGCCCATTCCGTAAAACCTAAACTTGGAATATTTATATATGAAAGGACCGGATCTGATTTTCAACCCATATGTATGTGGGTTCTGTTCAGATTTGGGTTTTTCCAAGCCCAAGATGTGTTAATTTGTGTCATGGTGTATTTTTATTTATTTTTAGATGATATAATATTAATCACAAAAGAGTTGCACGTTATTTAGAGGGACAATTTTATAAAATAGTTATCACATCCGTAATGCTCTATGGAGCAGAGTGTTAGGCAATGGAAAAAAAATAAAAACAAATATGCAAAATCAAGGTAATATAGGTGCATATGTTATGCTACATGATGTAGATTAACCATAAAAGTGTTAGAAACAATCACATTAGGGACAATTTAAAAATGGCCCCAATAGATGACAAAATGAAACAAACCCATCCAAGGTGGTTTGGTCATGTAAGTAGAAGACTGGAGATGATCTTAGTATGTAGAGTTGCAAGGTTGCAAATTGTAGGTACAAAGAGGAGACGTAGACCACTAAAAACGTTGATGGAAGGGATAAAGAAAGACATGATAGTAGAGTGACTTAAAGTCAACCTGTAATAGATGGGATTTTTGCATTTGGTGATGATGATAATGATATATTGATGAGTTTTAGAAAAATATCAATTGCATTTAAATAGATTATATATTTATGCATAATTTATTTAAATAAAAGCTAGGGTTTGGCTTTTTATGAACATGTGCTCAATTCGGGATTCTAGGTCAGTTCAGGCTTTTACAGCACTAGTCCAGGTCCAGCCTGTGCCTTTAATTGGGCCATACACAAGTCTATGTCAGTCTCAGGTTTTTTTCATGCAGTCTTGGGTAACCCAAGTTACACCCCATATATGTCCTCATCTAACTCAAACTGGTGACTAGATGCTTACCTTGTGTCCAAGAGAATTGCAGTGCTCCACAATGTGCCGTGTGCCATAAGCAATGCCTTGTATTGTGGCAAGATATAAACGTGCCAATTGTTTCTCACTTGTATCAAGAGTTAACCCACAGACCATCCCTTTTGATTTTGGATCTGCAGTGGGGGACCTGAGTGATGCAGGCATCAGTGGATGTAATCAAAATTTTAGCCATTGGAAAAAATGGAGAAGGCATAGAAATTGGCATCTGAGTCATGAGAATTCATATTCGAGTGAGAATGAGAATCAATATTCAAGTTTTCGTCACAGTATGAGAATTCGTAGCACTGAGAATCAGTAGTACACCAATAATAACAGGTGTGCCTCTTGTTCACACTCAGAACTTGGAACAATTGACATCTTAGTCATATACACTTTCCACACTAAGAAATTACAGGCAAAGAGGAATCTACTTTGATGGAGTAATCAACAGAATGCAGGTTGCACATAAAAGAGGTGAGTCCAGAAATTACCCATAGAAAGCATAAACCAATTAATTGAATGCACTGTTTTATGCAATAGTGCACTATTTCTTTACCTGTTTCCATGGAAATCTGGAAGGACATGCAAATCTTCAGTCAAGGCAGCAATGAAAGGAGCATTCAATTCACTTGCCATTGACTCTAACACCTTGTTCAGTAACTCATACAGGGAAATGCCTGGTAGATACACATTAGGAAATAGAGAACAAAAAAACGAGGAGGAAATCAAGCTGATGTTAAGACATACAAAAATAATCCAGAATAAGGGAAATTTTAATATTAATTTCAATAATGGTTTCAAGCATGCCAGAGGTTTCATCAATAAAATAACACTTCAAATCAAACTTGGAAATGCACCATGGTTCTCATTTCATTGTTCCATCACTTGTGCATGAATTTCAATCGAGGCCATTCTGAGTTTTCTTTTGACCAAAAATGAATGGAAATACTGGTGCATTTGGGGCAAATTGGAAATTTACAATATAAGAAATTTTTGCTATTTTTTCACCCAAAGAAAATTTGGTTATTGATCTAAACAATAACACGTGTCAGGAAAGGACGAGACACTTGCACCATGTGTGCTCCTGAATTTCCATACCATCCCAACTGGAGGCTGAATACCCATCTGTCTGCCAAAGTATATCAAAGCACATGCAACTTCTGGTGTATCAAATTGCATCTAATTAAAAAAAATTAAAAATTACTCTGAGCTGCAGCACGATTTGCAAGGTGAGGAGAAGCAACATGGTTCTCGACTATATGATCCAACAAAGCACCAGTTGCACTCTGGCCACCTTCAGTCAGCCAGTACTCAGGCACCATTGCTAAATATAAACAAGTAATAGAAACAATACCAAAGTCAACGACCAGCAAGTACCGCAAGTGAGTGCAATAAATAAAATTCATTAAGAACCACATCAAAAATCACTTACACTAGCCAGGAAGTGCAAGAAATACCTGACCAAAATGGTCCCCAGACACCAGGAATAAACACTTTGCTCCGAGACACGGCCATATGGCAAGTGGATGTCCCACATACTAATACCATACGACGGCATATTGAGTCCCGGTCAGCCTCTGAAACAAATACTATTTCTTTAAGCAAAAAAAAGAGAGGCATTTTCTAGGTCGTAGTGCAAAATATATGATTGAAACTGAACTTAGAGGCCCATCTGAGGCTTTGTAAAGCCCAACCCTGCAATTACAGAACTAAGCACTGGTTCTGCTTGTGTCATATAAATTAGAAAAGTCATCTCGTTGTGTCTATAACAAGACACTGGAAGATGCATAGCCCAATTATTAATCAAGAATGTGCCCAGCATGCTTGCCCACAAGTTCCACCCAAGGGCAGCAAAAAGTACAGTCTTGGGCATGGGCTTCAGTGGACCAGTTCAATTCCGGCAAAAAGTATGATCAATAAATTACACGAACCATCTACATGTGATAGAGGCACACTTTCCATAACACCTACTCCCCCAGCGTGGGCATCAATCAATGAAGTTCCAACAGGAGTCCCAACTGACAGACCCAGCTCCTGAAAATTTAAATAACCTTTAAAGGAGTGCACCAGAAAGTGGAAAATGATTTCATAATCTCACATTACACAGTCAACCCAGGTGCCCTTGCTATGAGTTGGGCCAGGTTTTTATTAAAATAAATGTGTTTTCTTTGTTAATGGACCTCAAGGGAGCGCCACTGGAAATCAATGTGAATTCTTCACTACTAAGTTTCTTGCCTTCGCAGCAGCTGGAGTTAGACCAGAACCCAAAGGATGACCAGGAAATGCAACACTTCGTCCTGTTTGCATTTGTCAAAGAAAATTCATTAATTGTTATTGAGAAATTTGTAAGTATTTCTATAAAAATTATGAACCAATGAGGGTCCACTTGTTGTAGCATAAGTGAAAATGTGTTTCAATGAACCCAATCATTATATATAGACCTATAGAGCTTGATCAACTGCAGAATCAAAACAAACAAATGACTTCAAATATCCAGGAATGTAGAAGCCGAGGAAACCAGAGAACTCTAAGGAGACATTGGCTCAATTCATGCAACTAATCAACATCGCCATATTTCCATATGCTCCACAAGTTGCACATCAAAAGATAGGATGCTTAAGTGCTTCGAATACAGGGTTTTTTTTAATCAATACGACCGGCAATTTGGTTGCTTGGTTTACCATCTAAGGCCCACTAAATCGTCAGCAAAAGTGGGTGTCACTGTACCACATAATCCCTTCCCGTATGAGTTGTTCCTATCAGTAAACAAAATTAATCATGAACAAGGGGAAAACACGTCAAGTGGCATACCAATTTTAGCATGATTCCCTTCTACAAGATCTTCCAATCCAATTTCCTCCCAAAAGACATCATCCCATCCACATGCTTCCATATTTCGAGAATCCTTCTTGCCAATTTGCTGCATATGTGCATGGCCAAGATATGTCCATTTGCAAACTGTTGTGCACAGACTCCGAGTATCGTCACTTGTTGCTCTAGCAAAATGAACACACTAGCATAAATCCATGTGAATGTCAACTAAACAAAATGATTCATGCAGGAGACATATATATTGTCATTTGAAAATCTGAATGCACCTGAAATTCAAGTGGTTTGACTGCTCAAAAAAAGAAAGAAAGAGAGCCAATTGGTTCAAATGTTTTGGTAGAAAGGATATTATGTAGCTTCCTTTCAAAAAAAGACGGAGGATATTACATAATTCCTCTTCTAAAGGAACAAAGAAAAATAAAAAATTATGAAGCTGTTTGCTGCATGATTGGGCTGGGAAAACATAAGAAAGAGAAATAATGTAAGGTCGGATACTGTTCATTCAGAACTGTCCACCAAAACCAGTATCAGTAATAGGCAAATCTAATATGGGAAGTGGGAACCATTGCCTTACACCACAAATATCAAAGAAAAGGGTACAGTCTACCACCTAAAGTGAAGATA
Organism: Chimonanthus salicifolius; assembly: GCA_013350335.1. Taxonomy (NCBI): domain Eukaryota; kingdom Viridiplantae; phylum Streptophyta; class Magnoliopsida; order Laurales; family Calycanthaceae; genus Chimonanthus; species Chimonanthus salicifolius. Next base: position 66,399,050 of record CM023536.1, on the reverse strand, counting down.
TTCAAACTAATTTTGATTTTGGCTTCATTCAATGCAACCAACAACCACCTATTCTACCATCAATATATATACAAGAAGATTTCTGAACACCAATGTAACAATTACGGGAAATGAACAATTTAAATATTGAAAATACAATTAGAAAGTAAGTTATCATGCAATACCTGTATGCCAACCAATCACTCAAATCCATCCACCTAAAGGCCATGGACCAAGATTCTTGCAAATTTTCTTTCACCCATAAAAGCTGCCAAATTAATTGTAAGTGATTGATCATATACTTCAAAATCTTGATAAGAAATGGAAACCTAATGCATAAATATCACTAGCAGAAGACAAGCACTTCGAGCGAGTGACAGTGGTAGAAAATTTATAGCAAATAATTCTTTCTTCAATTCACAAATTTTCTATTTTTAGAAGAGGAGGTTGGCCAGATGGTCAAGAAGCTCCTCTCATGAAGGGAGCCTTTGGCCAACTCCCCATGAAGTTACTCTCATTGACTTACCCATTGTGTGTGGATTGGGAGGTTTACAATTGCTCATGGGATTAGTCTCACCTCCAATGTAAGGTGGGGATACCCATGTTACAAAAAAAAAAATCTCGGCCATGTCCTTTGGACTCACTAAATTTAATAATAAAATCCTTTTTTTTAATTATTTAGTCAATTTTTGCACGAATTTTCATCTTATTTTCATATAATAATATGATAAAGTTGGACTAAATCCTTTCCTAATTTTAGCTAATTTTCAGACGAATTTTGTCTATGTATCTTTGCTTGCCAACATAGAAAAAAATCATAACCGTTCATCTGACAATCACCTTAAACTATCTCTCTATATATAGATAAAGTAAAAGATTAATGTTCAACTATCTGAAATAGCTCATGAGTTGCACATCAATCCTGAAAGGGATGACCATGTGCGTTCGTTTCATGATTACTCAAATTGGACAAAAAATCTTGACTCATGTGGCAAGATTTCCTACCAATAATGATTTTCCATCTGAAAGTGAAGGAATGGTTTTAGTTTTAAAAACTAAAGGAACAGTCACTTACGGTAGGACATCTACATAAAATCTCTTCCTAAAAAGAAAATATCAAAATTCTGTACAACATGCTACAAAGCCATTTTGAGTTCTGAATGAGCTTATATTACCTCTGCTTTTGGTTTCTCTTTAAATTTCCTAGCTGTCAAGATTTCATAAATGAAAGACAATAGGTAAAACATAATATACTTTGATGAATAAAAATAACTTTCCACGATTTAAACACAAAATGTGGTAATGAATATAAGCCATACTTTTTAGGGGCAACAATAGGTTGATTTGGTTAGGTTAACAAGGGTCAAAAGGAATTCTTTTTACCAATCCAACCTCCCCAGAATTTTCTAATGTTGACCAGACCCAAATTTTAAATGGGAAAAAATAGTTCTATTCGAAATGAAAGAGAGAATAGGTTTCCTTCCATGATGCATTAAGCTTAGGGGGAGGAAGATACAAGGCTTAGAACCTCTCAGCCAAAGGAAAGCAGGGTGCTATTTCCAGATTTGGTAGGTTGGTTTGGAACCCTCAACATGACCCAAACCAAATTAACTTTTGATTTGTGTCAGGTGGGTCAGGTCTATTCTTTTTATTTTTCACTAAAAAGCCTGACCTGAACCTCTATTATTGGATCAGATTGGTCTGCCAGTTGATAAAAATTGCCACTTCCGTATACATATTGAGGTAGCTGAGTCAACATTATCATCAAAATGAAAGAAACAGCCACTAGCACTGCAGAAAAAGAAATAGTGAATAAGTTTAGAAGACAACAGACAAGCTTCTTCAGTTACCTTTGGCGGTTGCATTTCAGGGGAGAGAGCTCCACCACAATACTGCAGTACTGGTGACTTGCAGGAATTGATCCGCTCTGCTTGCTTCACAGCTCTATGATCCATCCATACAATAACATTTCTCCTTGCATCACCACTCCAAGAAACTGTAACAGGGGAGCCATCTGCATCAACAGCAACTGCACACAATTTTTTTTCGCAAATTAGAATTAGATTATGTCTGCTCCTAGATATTGAGAAAAAAGTTAATGTGATAGTAACCCTGAAATTAATTATCCATGAATTGAAAACCAGTTGAGATAACAAACCAAGAGAACAAGTAGCTGCAAAGCCCAGACCAATTACTTCTTCACCTGCAATATTTGCTAGAGAGCATGCTGCTTTCACAGCAGCACAGATTGCATGCCAAATATCTGTTGAAGATTGCTGACAGAAAGGAAAATTTTATCAGGGGCGATACAAATCCACGTTGTGTCTGTGTCACAGAGAGAGAGAGAGAGAGAGAGAGAGAGAGTATCATTATCATCATTCCCACTTCCCATCTATTTGGGCCGGTCAACTTTTTGAATTCTATTATGTCTCCATCACTCCAAAATTCAACCCTTCAATCCAAGTTTTTAAAGCTCCCCCTTGCACCCTTTACTAATCTTTCATTTTTTTCTTGTAGGAGGTATAATATCAATTATAAGAAAGACAACATTTTAATGTCTTGCCAACCTACTAAGATTTGATAGGGATACATACATAGGGAGCAGGGATCACTGCTACTTTGAAATGTAGAGGGTGTTATGGATACTTGATCCATAATATGCCATTCTTTAATTTTTCTTTATTGTTATGTGAATTCATTAGTGGCCATTAATATTTATGACTGGTATTGGGAGCTCAAAACATCTCAGTAATTTTTGCTTTTTCTATTGACAAAGTATTATCTATGTTCTTTAGAATATATTTCCCTAAATCTAATAAAACTAGTACCATTTATCAGACCTTTTTATTTTAAAAAGGACAAAAAAAAGCTTTAAAAATGGTGAGATCAGCATTCATGAGCATCTGGAATTAGAAGTGGTATTGTATGAACCATTTTTTATAATAATCTATCAGGACATAAAAGTGATGTATACTTTAATACCAAGTTACCAACCAAAAAAGAAAAAGAAAAAAGAAAAGAAAACCCTCACGGCTCCATCTATACCAGATATAATTTCTTAGATTCAAGTGGTAACTAGTAAGCATGTTCATAAGAAATTACAAGAGAACTATGAATGTAGTTCAATGCTTGGAGAGACAATTACTTCAATACAGGCACCATCCTTCCATATCTGTATAGGGCTACTGGCTGTACCTAGAAGCTTGCCGTGCTCATCAAACAAACCTAAATCAAGAATCTATAAGTCAGCAGTAGAAATCTCACATTCATGATCATAATAAATATGAACTAAAACCAAAGCCTTTGTGAATCATGGTACCATCTGAAAAAGTTTAGTGTTGAAAATCAGGAATTATTCAGATATCACAAAAGTAGTAAAATATAGATGATTAAAGAGATAGAAAGTATCATACATGTGATACAAAACATAATAGAACAGAACTGTATAGAAAAGTGAACACACAAAACTCTGAAACCAAAAGCAATGGTCCTTACTCTAGACTTAATTTAGGAAAATAGTGAACTTTTTTTCCATAAGCCTAGAGCACAGTTGGTAATTACTCATAGTAACAACATAAAGGTAAGTTCAAGACATATGAATGAAAAACTTTGGATAGATGAAATAAATGGCTTTGACAATGGTACATATTCTAAAAGCTATAGGTAAAAGAAAACTCCTATATTCTCACCAAAGCAATGCTTCAATAAATGTCAAACATGGCAATGAAATGAAGAGAAAATTTACGGATTTATCATTGCAACCAAAATGCAGGCAAAAATATTATATAGAATCCAAAAAACATGACAACAATAATGATGATGATGATAACAACAACAACATAACCAATTGTGAAGAACAAAAAAAATTATACAAACTAAGCAGAATAAAATGAAAATGACAACAATTCCTAAACATAGTTGTATCAAAGATGCATGAAAAAGAAAAGTTGAACAGCAAAAAAGAAAATTCAGAAAAAAGAAGAAGAAAAAGAACAAATAGAGCATTTTGATGAAACACTGAAAATGATAAACAAATTTAGATATTGTAAAATAATAATTACGAAACAAAAAAAAAAGTGTACCAGTAACAACAAGTACAATACTAGTGTATATGACGAGTTAGTTGAGCTAGTGGTCCAGCTCATTATGGGCCACGTACAAGGGCATTCTTCACATTCATCACTTGAAGGGAATTCTTGTAATTTACCTTATGAGTATTTTGATAATTTGGTGTGAAGCATTATCATACATACATGAGAGCGTAAGGAGAGTGGCGGGAGCTAGCTCTCATTTTTTCTTGATTGTATTTTGTGAAAGAAGGGGAAGAAGAGAAGAGACTTGAGAGAGGAGATCATCAATTCCCTGTTTGGGGGAGGGTTAGGGTTAGTTTTGCTTTTTTCCCTGTAAATCCCTTTTATTTTACATATAAGTTTCTACTTGTATGTTGTTTGTGTGCTTGATGTTTTGATGGGATTATGTATTTTCATGTGTGAATTGACAATGGAATTGGGCCTTTGATTTGATCCCGACGCCACTGAGCCTTTTCCGGTTATTTCTATTTTATTTGAATGACTTCATTGTCTAGTGACGGCGGATCATGTAGAACAACAAAATCAATACAAATAAATGAAGAATAAAATGAAAATGGCAGAAAACACTGAACAGCAACAACAAAAAAACACCCACACACACACAATGGAATAGTTAAAATGAATGAATCTCAACATTATAAAATAAGATAAAAATTAGGAAACATGAAAAAGAAGTAGGAACAGCAACAACAAATTGCAACTAAGAATAAGATATGATCGAACAAAATAGGTCATCCAAAACAAGAGTCTCAAAATAAGGAAAACAAAAATCTAAACGGCACCCATTCCCAAAATAAAATCATATCAGATACCTCGACAAAGTTGAACAGCAACAAAAGTAGAAAGAAAAAAAAAAAAAAAACAGAGAATTCGATGAAACAGTGAAATTAAACGAATTTCAACATTGTAACCAATAACAATAAAAATAAAATAAAAACTACGAAGCATAAAAATATTTTCAAATAATCACAACAAAAATCAACAGCAAGGTCAACTAAGAATAAGATGCCGTCGAACAAAAATAGTTCACCCACACAAGCGAGTCTTAAAATGAGATCGGATAAACCGATCAATGGTGTACCCGAATCCGAATCCCAATCCGAATTTAAAAACAACAGCAAATTTCAACTAAAAAAGAGATTTGATCGAAGAAGGAGTTTTGTAATAAGGAATAATAATACTTCGAACGGCAGCAATTCCTACATAAAATCGTCTCAAAGACATGGTGACGGCAAAAAGAAGAAGAAGAACAAAAGAAAATTTGATCACTATAAAAAATTACAGCACATAAAAATAAGTACGAATAACAACAACTTCAGTAAGAACAACAAAAACAAGAGTCTTAAAATGAGCAAAAGTAACTAAATGAGATCGGGTGTACCGATCCGATAATGTACCCAACCCAGAATCCAACTCGGAATGCGGAAAATTAGAGAGAGAGAGAGAGAGAGAGAGAGACCTGCTCGGGCGCTGCCGGTGCCGACGTCGATACCGAGAAAGGCGGAGCGGGGCGGGGGAGGAGAGGTGGTCATCTCAAGAAAGGAGGTGGAGGAGGCAGGGAAGGAGTGGCGAGTGAGGAGCGGCGTCGTATCTCCTCCCGGCGATGATGGCAAGCTCTTTCTTCCTGAGAGTTTCATCTTCCCTCGTTTTCTCTATTTGTCTCTCTCTCACTCGTGGAGATTATGATTTAATTAAGAAGTGGATAAGATCTGATTAATATTGGGATTAGTGTTAAAGGCGCGAGAGAGTGATGAAGAGGAGGGAGAGATGGAAATCATCCACACAAATTGCGTGATCTGAGGGCCGGCTCTTGGTCGTTCGCGCGACGGACCAGCTTGGGTCCACCACTGCATTCCTCCACTCCACGTGGCAGTGTACGGAACCCCTGGTTGTGGCCCCACTAAGATGATAAGATAATCACGCAAATGCACTCTTTCTTGGGCCGCTCATGAACGGAGCGATGATACGTAGTGATCTGTTATAAAGTATTTTGTTCGAGTCCAAATATGCTTTTTTAAATTATAAAATTTAGATTATTAAAAATAATTAGATTTCAAATAAATTAAAATGTTGATTAATTTAATGAAAATTTATTTTTAAATGATCGTATAATGAAGAAAAGTCTTTTTCATTAAACTCATTTACGAGTGTCCAACATGCGTTGTCTAACTTAGAACACATAACGAACAAATTTAAAATAAAAAGAAATAAATTCAAGTTGGCTTAAAATGTTAGGTATGCATAAAAACTAAGTTTGGTTGAATTTAGTACATGAAAGTCGAAATTCAGTTTGAAAATTTGAATGTGTATATTGAGAAGCTTGCTGCCCAGATGTGATTACCTGCTTTAATATGACATCTTTGGATAGAGAGAAATAATTACATTTAAAAAAAAAATAGTAATATTTTTTTAAGGTAGTGATCTTCCTACGAGTTTTTTGTGTAAAATATCAGAACTAATGGATTCTTGATTTTATCCTTTCCATAAACAGTAAAATTGGCTCATTGACCTTTTGTATGAATAGTAAATCTGCTCGTCGAAATTTACTTGAACAATAAATCGACTATGAACAGTAAATCGGCTCGTCAAAATTCGTTACATCGGCTCTTTGAAATTCACATGAACAGTAAATCAACTCACCGAAATTCAAATGAATAGTAAATCGGCTCGCCAAATTTCACATTAACAATAAATCAGCTACCCAAACATTCACATGAATAGTAAATCGGCTAGTCGAAATTCGCCTCGACTAATTGAAATTTTACCGTTCATGCGAATGTCCAATTTTACTGTTCATGCAAAGGGTAAAATCGAAAATTGTAGATAATTGCTGTCATTTTTTTTATAATTAAAGGTGTACGAGCATCTCACCCGTAAAAACTTTTACAGTTTTACCTGACTAAATTATGCAATTCCTCCCTCTCCATCATTTGCAGATCAATGAGGCTATCGCTGGATGGTTTCCCAGACTCTCTAATGCCAGATGGAAATACTGTATTCAATACAATGCAGCCAAGATTCTTCTCTGGCAGCGGCAATATCAGCATCGGGCAGATTAATAAGGATGCAAGACGGAAGCTCCATTCATGGATCTCTGCCATCAATCCACCTGTTTTGCCTCGCTCTGCCGTTTCTGGGGTGCTTCGGCTCTTTCAGCCATCTGGTGGATGACACTAACGGATCCTGCTTTCCTTGCAGTGCTTCGTCTCTTGTCTTCTCCGTTGCTGGCCTGGTTTGAGGCTGCACGTGGTTCCCTGCTCCTGGGTTCTTTCCATTGGTATATTTGTTTTCGTTTCCACCACCACCACCACCCCTCCTCCCCCCGACCTCTTGATCTCTGAGCTTTGCTTGTGGGCTCTATTTGTTGGCCCAGTTGTTGGTGCTCTTGGGCAGGGATGCAGGTCGATTGTTAGGCTGGGTCCAAGTTTTGTGGGCTGCTTCAGCCTTCAGGTGCCTCCTTTTTCAGCTTGGCCCGGGTTTGGGCTCTTTCTTTTTTCTCTCCTTTGCCCAAAGTCCTGGCCTTGATCTGATTGAGGTCGTATTTTATCTTTTTTCTTCTTTTTCTTTATTTCTAATTTACTGTATTTTTTTGGAGGCTTCTTCTCTCTTTTTTAAGTTATTAAGTTTTGATTTTACCTATATTTTAGTTATCTTCTAATTCGTTTGTAAATCAACACATTTTTGTTTTGACTCAACCAGTTTAGATTGTGTTAAATTGATTCATGAGTCGTCAAATAAATAGAAAATTCAATATCGATCGTCAAAAAAAATCAAACATTATTATCATTTATCAACATCTCATTTTTCTCACATTGGTTTTCTAAATTTTACCTTTTTATCCCATTGCAAACAAGATTTAAATATTGCCTGATTGTGTCGATAATATCTGTCCAATATATTGGGTCTAATACATATTCTACATGGCCTATGAAGTCATGTATTGTCGATATTGAACCAAGATGATACGTAATGACAATACAATATATTTTAATTTTCTATAAAAAACAATTTTGAATTGATATGTAAACATGGCACCTATGTATCATCGATATTGTACATACATCGATGCATCGATATTTGATCGTATTAATTTCACAATGATATTTAGATTTTTTATTGTAAACCATAATATTTGTCACTCTAATATCCAGCCTGTTTTTTTTATTCAGTCTCTCCAAATTTTCAATAATATAATTCTCCTCACATATTTGCTATTGCAATTTCTTTATCCATTGAAGTCATTTTTAATCATCTATTTACGAGATCAAATCACTTGATTTCATCATTTTACCATAAAACTATGTATTCCAAAGTATCATATACAATTTTACCATCTTCACTCTATTTATTACACCATTGCATAACAAGTATCATATACAATTTTACTGTCTTCACTTTATTTATTACACCATTGCATAGAGTTTAATAGATCTAGTAGTTATTTTATAAAATCACAACCAATATCATATTTTTTTTTACCAAAGATAAGTGTTTGGTGGTCTCCACAATTTAATCACTAGATCTAAAATTTGAGTTTTAAATTAAATTTTATAAATCCAATTTAAATATAAAAGGTTAGTTTTTTATAAAATTTAAACATTAAATAAAAGACTAAACATATACAGATATAAATCACTGGGCCCACTCCGAGACACGTGTCGAAATGCGCAACAACATCAAAAAGTGTAATATGTCTCTTTTATGTTATCCATCGCCCTCTTCTTCACTCTCTCTGTCGCTTTAAACGGCCAACAGCAAAAATGCAGCAGCAGCTCCTCCAAATTTTTTCTTTCCGAGTTCGCCCTCCTTCAATACCCATTTTTTCCTCCCATGTCCCTTCCTCTTCTACTTCTACTTCTACTTCTCCTCCTCTCTCTCGTCGTCTTGTCAAAACCCCTTTCCATTCTCCAAAACCCTTTTCCTCTCCCAATCTACGAAAGCTCACCGCCCGCATCGTCGATCTCACCCGAAGAAGACAACTTCATCAGGTCATCCATTGCCTCATCGCTCTCTCTCTCTCTATATTTTGATAGTTTTCCTGTTGAATTTGATGAGGTTTGAGCTTTTTTTGACAATTTTTTTATTTTTGTGTGAAGATATTTCGAGAGATAGAGCGTGCGAAGAGGCGGCACAGGAAGCTGAACACGATCGTGATGAACGCAGTCTTGGAGGCTTGCGTTCACTGTGGGGATGTCGATTCTGCAGTCAGGACATTTGCAGAGATGTCGGGGCCCGACAGCTGCGGCGTTGACAGCATCACTTTTGCAACACTTCTGAAGGTATTTTTCTTTATTTTCATCTGCATGTTTCATTTTTTAGCTATTGGATGGGAGATTGCTCTTTACAAACATGGAAAATGCTTCAGCCAAGGAAACAAAAAATTTAATTTTATAATATAATTGTGTAGATAAGAAAGTGGGTTATATCATCTTGAATGTACAATTGCAGTCATTTTCACCCATCAGATTTAGATACACATTGAAATCAGCGTTGAGATGGCAGTTAATTTTAATGCATTTTGATCATTTGGCAAATGATCACCTTTTCTATCATTTCCTTTTTAAAATTCTGAATTGCTCTACAACTCTGAATTCAGTATGGTGGGACCACCTGGGAAACTATATTCTCCATGTCAAAAATTTAGCTTCTGTTATGTTATGTTAAGGTAACAAAAATTGTTGCCTTGGCATGGTCTGACATACCATTCTCGGTGTATTACTGGCTAAAGATAATATTGGAATATTTTCAAATGTTGTAGTCTCTTGGAAACTAATGTTAAAAAGTACTGGAGAAGTCTATGAAGACTGATTCTAGGGTCTTACACGGGTGCAAGTGTTCAACATTGTAATGACTCGCTCTCAACCAGCACCAATATTGTTCGCTTTGGTTCTGACATGCCTTCAGTCCCTCACGGCTTTGCTTCGGAATGTGCACTCATACACACTCTCCAAAGGGCCTTGATGCTAGTTGAAGCAATCACTTATATCCCAAAATCCGGACAACATTCTAAGCAATGTGGGATTGCCTTCCCACTCCCAACACCCAACGCCAATCCTGGCTATTTCTTAGGAACACCTGCGGGGTCCTCCTTCTCCTCCCACAGGTGGTCAATCCACAGTGATTCAGAAGTTGCATCCCCAGCAACTGCCACCTCTCGGATTTAGGGAACCGAATACACCGATCCAGGGCAATATGGGGTGGGTCACCACAGACATGGTTACCAATGTTTGACACAGGTGCATCCTTGAAGAGTTTGTGCAACATAATTTATTAGATGATCCCTAATCAACTAATTTAATGGTCTGATACTTTTTTTTTTGAAGACCAAGTTGTCCAGACCTCTTAGAGCACCTGTCTAATCTTTGGGGCATGTGTAAACTTCCCTATCTACACACACCCGGTAATATTATGCGGAATGACCCTTTTGTGTTGAAAGTGACTTGAACCCAAGACTTCCATACTAATGGACTGTCACTTATTTAAATTAGGGTTGAGACAGTTGATTGGCACTCAATTGGTATTCATTGTTGCAACCATAAAGGCTGTTTTTTCAAGTCATTCACATGTTGGATAGGAAGTCAGCTCTTTGAGAACAAATATAAGAAGTGCAACTATGGGTGCCAAGCCGATATAGATGGGATACATAGCTTTGACAATAATGCTGCCAATGCTATCCATTTGCTTCGCGATTGGATGGTTAGGATCTCCTTGTTAATTTTTGTTTTGCTTATGCTTCATCCACAGCAACTGGCAGGGCCAACCATATCAATTTTGTACTCCATGATCCCTCTGAAAAATGTATGTACTGTTGACTAATGTTAGGCCAGTGCAAACGTGGATTGTTCATCTGGTGGTGTCTCACTTACTTTATGATCTTAACACTCTTAGCTAGATACCTGCAAATGTGCACTTGGAAAGAAGATACTTCACCCAACCACCAAAAGGAATCAGCAGACTGCTTCTGAGAAATAAATGCTCCCAATTGGAGGGTGTCATTATCAAGTTGAATTGGTGGGCTGCCAACGGGGATGGTCATAGAGCATAAAAGACGGATAGATTTTCCTCTTTCAATCAATTGTTGTCTTACTGGAAGTTAACATCACCTTTAAGAATGGTTTTGTGCTCCATGGCTACTTGATGGTTCAGGTGATGCTGATGGGTGCTAAGATCATGATCCACTTCGTAAAATATTTCAGTCATGACTACTCTCAGAAAGATTGCTATTTATTCTTGTACCAATGTTTTCTTGTCGAATATTGGTTTGATGGAGTTTCCCTTAAATTTTGGGAAGGGATTAGGTGAGGCTCGAAGAGTTGATGAAGCATTTCATATATTAGAATCTCTCGATCAAGGAACTGCTGTAGGAAACGTGAAGTTGTCACCATCGCTCATCTACGGTCTTTTGAATGCTCTAATTGAAGCAGGTTAGTGCTGTTACAGGAATTAGGAAAAGAAGAAGTTGCATTGTAACTTTAACAATACATTTTTTAAGTTATAAGCTGTAGGATGGTATTATTGCTGTGTTAATACATTCTCTTCTAACATTCAACATGTTTAGTACAGGGGATCTGCGCCGAGCAAATGGCCTTCTTGCCCGTTATCGTTCGGCACTTCACGAAAGCGGTCCCTCGATCTTAATGTACAACTTATTGATGAAGGTCTTGTGCTGCCTTTTAGCTCTGTAACTAAGGCCTTGCATGCAACAGGAGAGAAAATTTATTGGTTTCATTACTAACCCTTTCTTTGGGACTCCCATTAGCTTTATCAGATATGGATTCTGCTTACAGTTGTTTAGTCTTTGATTTCTCAGATGAAATCCTGAGAAACAACAGAAATTATTTCTGAAATTGCTTAGCATGGCCCATACAAACAGTTTGTGTCAAATCCAACATACTTTTCTCTTTTTGCCAAAAAGAGCCGCCTTATGTGTTTACTGTTTCTATATGTCAATCTGCAACAATATATGATCCTTTTAACTTGCATATAAATGTAGAAATTCTTGTCTCATTCTTTCAGGGGTATGCAAACACAGATTCCCCTCTGGATGCTTTAGCTGTTCGTGATGAAGTATTGCACCAGGGATTGAAGCCTGACAGACTAACTTACAATACGCTTGTTCTTGCATGTGTGAAATCTGGAAAAATGGATTCTGCCATGCAGTTGTTTGTGGAAATGAAGGTCGCAAGAAAGTATTTCAAAGGCTAGTTTAGAGCCATGCTTCTTAATGACAGAAATTGTTTCGCAGGTTACTTGAATGCTTATTCCTACTTCTTCTGCAGGAAGATGCACGAAGGGTTCACTGTTATGAGCTTTTTCCAGATATTGTCACTTACACTACCTTACTTAAGGTTTGCCATGACCCTGTAGTATTGATTAATGCTCTCTCTCTCTCTCTCTCTCTCTCTCTCTCTCCTTAGTAGAATTATAGAGTCCTTCTATGGTTACCAGTCCATGAGGCCCTGAATATGGAATTAGGAGCATCAAGTGATACACCTGCTAAGGGCAGAATTCTAAAATTCCCTTTTGCCATGACATATTGAATAGGTTATTTAATGTTTGTCTTAATTCCTCTTCTCAAGTTTCGAGCATGCAACTTATCTTTTTGCAGGGTTTTGGGAATTCCAAAGACCTACTTGCAGTTCAGAAGCTTGTGGTGGAAATGAAATCATCACCTGACCTGTTTATTGACCGTGTTGCATATACTGCAATGATTGATGTCTTCCTAAATTGTGGCTTGACCAGAGGTTTGTAAGTTTCTTTGCCATCTTATGTAATTGCCATACTCAACCTCTCATGTAATCATCATTAGAGGTGCAACTTTGGCAGTCTACCTGGTGATGTAATCAACTGGTTAAAATTGGTATTTAGATATGTAATTCAACCAATGTTTGTAATTAACAATATTGTTCACCACTGGGATGCCATCCTTTCTAGATTTACAATAATGCACCCATTCTAACTGTAATGATGACATTATCGTCATTGTGTACAATAGAGAGTGCATGTGTTTGGTGAGATTTCCATGTGAGTCATGAGAGGTTGGAGGGAGGGGGTATAGTGTGCATTCTGCTAGGGTTTGGTGAGAAATATTTATAGTTGCATACGGGTTCATCTTGCCAGAGTGTGGACCTTATTTAGGCTTTTGCATGTGTTGACCCAGCCAAATTGCACTTATTATTGTCATAGTATCATATTAGTTTTTGCATTGTGTGATGGTGCTACAATGAATGGAAAAGAGAAGTATAAAACAGGACCAATTTTGATGTTGCTTAATGGAATCCACATCAGAAATGTAAATGCTTAGGTGTTTCAATTATTAAATGTCACATGCATCTTGGAAAATAAAAAAAACACTTAATTTTTTGCATTTACGTGTGGGAAACCGCGGGATACCCAGCGTAAAAGCCCTAGGGATGAGCCCACTACCCCTATGACACACCAAGGTTAGGCCATGGGGGCTCGACCGCAAACTCCCACTTCCTGAGGCGGGAAGCAATCAGTTGAGCTACACCCATGTGGTTTCCTCATTTTAAATTTCCTTTTCTTAATTGTGTAGTTTTGAATTGTAAATTTGAATAAATTTTGCATCTTTATGATATAAAGAATCTACAAAACTGTCTAAACAAAAGCAATGAACTCATATCATCTTTCTCTTTCATTGAAAAAAAACACAAAACTCATATTGAGGATCTATTTGTTAAGATTAAAAAACTCTTTATTTATTTATTTTTTGAATGGCGGCAATAAGTTTATTTTGAATCACCCTATTGAAGTAGTTTATTTCAGATCAATGCATTCATTTTCATGTGCCTATCGAAGTGGTTATTAGATAAGGACTCTTAACTTCCTGTATAGATTGTTTCAAGGTTATGCATTTTGGCAATAAATGACTATCTTCTTATTGTTTTTGAGTATCAGCTATTACTGTTAAACTATGTTATATGGACTCTTCAAGATGTATGATGCACCCATGTTGGATTGCATTGTCTCAGACACTCGCACCCGTTGTTCTAGTACTTTTTAGCATTGCCTTCCAAGATGACTAAAATATGATAACACCTTTTTCCTCTTTAAACTTAATTAAAGTATTGATACTTTTGTCACCTAATTGTTTAGGGTAAAACCGGTACATTATTTTCTACTAGTGTTGTTTTTACACTTTATTTTCATAATTTTGATTTAAATTCATTTAATATGATGCCATGTTCCTGTGTCCTTTTTCTTTTGTTTTCCGTGTCCCAACACCTTGCACGCATTTTGGACTCCAATACTCACACCTGTACCTATGCAACTTGGTCATTAAAAAACAGTTTTGTATGCGGCTAAAATGATTCTGCCCGTGATATTTTCTTTCTGAACAGTAAGAAAGTTATTGGATGAGTATAACAGTGCTACAGGACCCCAGGGAAGAAGCTAAATCAACCCCATTCAACTGCTCCAGATGTTTGATTAAGATAAGCACCAGACATGGTTAGTTCAGTGCAGGTTTCTGAGTTCGAATGAGTGAATCTGATCAAACTCCAATAGCAACAAGAGACCTAAGCTCTATACCCCAACGGCCCAACATATTCTCCAAATCTACAAAATATATTACAATAGTAGAAACTAAAAGAAATCAAGTCAAGAAAAGAGTAAAGACCTTTGTTTTTTTTTTTTTCCCCTTCTTCGTTTTTTTTTGTACATTTCCTTGTTCCTTTTCATTACTTCTCTTTTTTCTTTTCTGATTTTCTGTTTTTTTCTTCTTTTTAAATCTTCTTTTTCTTTTTGATATATTTTGCAGCCCTTCTCAGTTTCTTCCTTTTTTCCCCTGAACTTTCTCCTATTATTATTATTATTATTATTACTCATAGTACCCAAAGACACACTTTAATTGTACTCAAGCTCTTGTCTAGGTTCCAACCCCATTTTTGCGCTTCGCCTAGTGCATTTTGCACCTAGGCCCTCACCTAGTTCTTTTAGAAACACTTTTTTTTTTCTACAGTAAGCCTACTTTTTTTTCGTGATAGCTAATATATATTATAGTTAATATGAAAGTAATCATTAGTAATAATAAAGCATTCTAATTATTCAATACTATACATGTGCATGTTCATAAATACAGATATATTGTGATTGACAGCTCAGTACCTAATACATATTGGTTCTTTAGGTGATTACATTCTATTGTGCTAATATTGATGCAATAAGGACAAAGTCTATGAATCTACACATGTTTTGAAGTATCTAAATAATTGTACCTAGCAAAATTAAGTTTTCACCTAGACATGCACCTAGTGCCTTAGGCTCTAGGACCCCTTGGCACCCAAACTGCATCTTGCTCTTTGACTGCTGCTGCTGTTATTATATCAGCCTTTTTGTATGGTATCAATTTCATTACTATGGGCCCTCTCATCTTCCACTCACATTACCAAACCATCTTAAATAGCATTTTCTTCATTCTCTTCCATTGAAGCTGGCCTTAGATTATCTCTTTGGTACTCATTTCTAACTCTTTCTATTCTCGTTATTTTACACGTCAATCATTTCATACATTCTATTTGTCAGAGGATTTCTATTTAGTCTTGGAAGGATGTAGGAAAGGGGTCGGTCGAGTTAGAAAGCGTACGGTTGAGTGGGTAGCGCCTCCCCTAGGATCATGTAAATTCAATGTAGATGAGGCATCGAGGGGTAAGCCTGGGCTGGCAGGAATAGGAGTGTTACATGATGATAGGGGTAGGATGTTAGTAGTTTTTTTCTGAATCAAGAGGGATAATGGAGTCAAACGGGACTGAACTGAGAGCAATCAGCTTGGTCCTGTGTATATCTCTCCTATTCCATTCCTGCAACTTATACTTTGTGCTCATCTTGTTTCCCATTGAAAATAGTGCTCAATGATTACATAGAACTCTTTTTTTTTTTTTTTTGAATGTAAGAAATATACTTGTGTTTCATGGATAGTTTTATCAACTGTGTTACCTTGACGGAGAGTTAAGCTTTTCTTGTTAATTGAGTCCAATTTATGTACCACGAATATGTTAATTGAGTCCGATTCACATCATTTTCATCTTTCTTCAAATCAAGATATCAAATGATGTTTACACTAGAACATTTTTTTTTGAAAGATAACTTCATTAATCAAATAAGGAGAAACATTAGAACTTTTTCTCATTTGTAGGTGCACTTTGTGTATTTGGAGAGGTAATAAAGAGAACTGGTGACAATCCTTGCTTGCGGCCAAAACCTCACCTTTTCCTTTCCATGATGCGGGCTTTTGCTCTTAGGGGAGATTATTTTATGGTTAAGAGGCTGCATACACGAATTTTCCCAGATTCTGCTGGAACCATCTCATCTGCAATTCAACTGGAAGCTGATGAGCTTCTGATGGAGGCAGCCATAAATGATGGTCAGGTAACAATCTATTGGCTCAAAAACTGTGTAAAATGCATCTAGGTACTAAATTTCATTGTCATCCTTTCTATAGTTGCACTATACTATTTTTTTATTTCTACTTGCGATTACAGCTGCATTCCTTGAAATGTGAATTTGGATTTATTTGTAGACTTTGGATTGCCATTTTATTTTGTTCTTCTCATTTCTTAGTGGTTTGGAGAATCACTTAACCAATTTTTATATTTGTCATGAATGGATTGCCATTTTATTTTGTCCTCCTCATTTGTTAGTGGTTTGGAGAATCACTTAACCAATTTTTATATTTGTCATGATTTTTTAATTTTTTTTTGAATGTTAAGATTGATTACACATTATGAACTTGTTTAGCATTCGCATCACAAAAAGTATTTTGTAATCAGACACTGTTATGAAATATCTCAAGATTGAATATGTCATGGACTTATTCAGCATTGGCATCAGAAAAACTATCATGTCATTGGCAAAGCCTATCGAGTCTAGATGGGAGATTTCCAAATTTGATATTCTTACCTGGAATCCTTGAACCATACCTACCCAAGAGGCTTTTTGGAACAAGTCAACTTAGCGCATCAGCAACAACTATGAACAATTAAGGAGATTGTGTAGCTCTTATTGTTTTGTGTTACATTCAGCAAGACTGAGAATTAGGCTGTCAATAAACACTCTTTGATCCATGAACACCATTTGAATCCATAGCACATTCGCTCTTGCACGTATATTATGAAAGAGCTGCCCGCATGGTTGTGAGCTGTCTCTAAATCAATTTTTACACTACCCCTGACTTTTTTCGTCTTTCTCGAATCAAGGGATTGATTTTAAGTAAGGATATGTTGTCTAGGATCTTTCTTTCCTGGACAAATATGTAAGGACCCGCCCTTCACTTGTATGGATATTGTCCACTTTGCCAACCCATATTAGTGCACGGTTTTGTTTTCCCCAAGCTTCCCTTGGAAAAAGAGCCTCCATACAATGAAGTGTAAGCATCCTACTTATGAACCTCACGTTTGATGAGTCCGTTTCCGATGTGGGACTAATGATCACCTACCATGGTAGCCTGCCAATGCCTTTCACCCGCCCACACATGGCGTCCATCACAAAATAGCTTTTTCCTATGATTTTAGATAGACTTCCAACTGTGTGTATTCGTTTGAACTTTGTTTTTTTTTTTGAAAGGAGACATGAATTAGTTTCATTAAAATAAGAGTAGAGTATAACACAGACCTTGTATAAGAGGATTATACATGGCCATACTCTCTTTGCTTTTGCACTCCAATCTTCGTCAGAAAGTCTGCGATGCTGTTTGCTGATTGCCCGACATGTTGAAATAGGATACTTGTACTCCTACACATTTATCTGAACTTTGTTAGTGCCGTTGCAGCTGCAATTTTGAAAGTTATTGCAATGGTGTTCATTCCTTCATGCAGTTTGCTTTGTTCGCCAAACTATTCAAAATGTGCCTTAGATTCTCTTTAACTGCATTCCAATATTTTTAATTTAATTGCCTTCTGTTTTCTCCTCTTTCATCTCTTCCCTCTAATCTCTAACAAACCTTTGTCCTCTTTAGTTTCATATCCATCCTAGTGTTTCCCTTGAGAGATCTAGCACAATAAGTTCCATCTAGCAAATCTGGTTTGATGATTGGTTGAATATAAAGGGCTCAGGTAGTCCACTGATCGAAGAAGGCCTTGTGAACATCCACAAATTCTCCCATGCTTCATAATTAAGTGAAATTCTGATTCCCAATATGTGCACTTCTCTCTTTAAAAACGATTCCTAACATCCTCCTTTGATTTTCCCTTGAATGAGGTTGGCAGTACCTGATTCATTTTCACAAGGAGGTGTCATATCCTTGTGCTCTTGCTTATCTTACTGAGGAAATATGTGAATCTATTCCCTCTACAGTCATTTATCATCAAGACTCACATATTGCTGATAATGATACCGATGTTCACATGCATAAGGCTAATACTAGGCCCATGCTTTGACTCTATTTTGTTCTTTTTTAAAGAGTCTTTGCAATTCCTTTTTTCTGCCCAAGGCCCTTTATCCACGCACAGTGGCTTCTCTGTCTAACCTTTAAAAATTATGTTTATCGTTATCTGCCACTTGCATTGGGAAAGCCCTTTTTTTCCTCTGCATATTGGTTGAACTCCTAGATCTTTAGTTTTCCCTTCATATTATTTAATTTCTCTTCAACCTGTTTGTTTTCCATCCCTCTTGCAACCTTTCTGCCATGAGTGGATGAACTCCTGAGTAAGTCTTCTTTTTAGTCTCCCTCAACAGGACTAGCTCTGCAATTCCTCATACTGCAAGCATGCATTCTCAAAATCTGAATGGAATGGTCTTGTTTTCACAGCCTTGTGTTGAGCAGTATGGGATATGGTATGAGATGAAATTATGAAATGAAAGTGAGAGGTTTGACACCATGCTATATGTAGGAAACAAAAAATCTAACCTACATAATTTTTTTTTATCTTTAAAAAACATCTTTTTTTTCTGATGAGAATCTTATTGGATTGAGATGCAGATCCTCCAATGTAAATCAAAGATTGGTGATCCTACTTCTGCTCATATGTTTCCGATGAAGATCTTAATGTATTGAGATCACCTCCTGCAAGTTTTCTACTTGCAATAAATCTACTTTCATTCCACAATCGAGTAATCTATAATCTGTTGGCCCACTTGTGTTCAGGCAGGCCCACCTTTCATTGCCACTGATCACCATGAATTTACATGCAATTGAATGAGCACCTAAGTATTCCTCAAGGATTGGAATGCCCTGTCATCCTCTCCTTTTCCCTGTATATTAAATGCTTATGTAGAAGCAATCACATAGAGTAGAGTTGTGAGATTACAAGTTGCAGGTACAAGGAGGGGTAGATCAGTGATTAGATAAAGAAAAACATGATAGATAGTGGAGTGATAGACCATATGGTTATTATAGGGTCAAATGGAGAAGTAGAACTTGAAAAGTCGACCCCAGAAAGATAGGATTGTGGCTATCATGATGATGATGTATAAGAAACATATTCCTATTACTATTTATTACTTAAGGTATTTTCTTGGATCTATCTCCCTACAATGTTCTCTCTACCCTATTGTTGTATTTTGCAAGATAACACTATAACCATTGCTAAATTAGTTGATTTTTGTTACCTAACATTGATTCAAATTTCTTAACTTGTAGTAGAATATTAAAATGCTTTTTCGTCTCCATGACCTCCTAGTTGTTTGGTTTTCATTGATTGCTTTTGCAGGTTGATGCAGCTAGACAGATTCTCTCAAATATTGTGGCTAAAGGGAATAGTATATCTTGGACAAGTAGAGGAGGCATGGTATGGCCACGCTGTTTTTCTGCCCTTTTAATTACTGTAAGAAAAAAAAATTGAACTAGTTGTCAAGACATTAGTCTTATTGTTTTGTACATATAGATTGACGGTCACTCATATAATGTTTGGATTTATGGTCCTTCATGACGATTAGATAAAAATGGTATTTTTTATGAGAATTCTTGTTTCCTGAACCTCACAGCTGTTTATTGAATCATGAGGGCCGCTTGTCCTTGCGTACAGGGTCACTTATTTGGTCGTTCAGACCATTGAGCTCAAGGACCCAACAGTGGAAGGGTGTTGCTTTAGTTCTCTCAAATCTTTAGGTCTTTTTGACCTAGTGGACTTCATATGGACTATTGTTTAATTGCCTTTTTGTGGGCTAGCATTTTAGAAATTTAAAACTAATGATTTTTTGTTGTATTCTCATACAAGGTGGATCTTGAAAACATTGGTCTACGTTACTAAACCAGAGTCCAAATACATGGACTTGGTGCCTTAGATATTGTATTGTACATATTCTGATAGATAGGACCTAATAATGTCTCTCTAGTGTATTCTTACCTTTTCATTTTCTTGTACTTTCTTTCCATTTCAATGATAATATTAATGTCTCTCTATTGATGTCTTCATGATTCAAAATGTCTGTTGATTCCATGGCTTGGTTAATCTACTAGTCAATTTGATAATGTTGGTGGGGATAAATTTGGAATTTTTTCAGAACTTCGGGGGCATCTATGTGAATTCATGATGTATACAATACCTGATCTTATGATTTACTAGGCCCTGCAAATTGCGCTTGGTCCAATGTTTTGAAGGTTTATGCCATCTTCATGATCAGCTCACCATGGATTAGGGAGATCTCAAAAATATTTAGGAGATGTTGTAATTATCAAAATTTCCTCATTTAATTCAGGCTATTAGCTGTAGCCTCCCATTTTGTTAGCAGCTAGAACAATAGAAAGTGAGATGCCGATTGCACTCTAGAACATGAACCCTACCTGTACATGTGGCAATGAGTCAAGTTTGGTTGACCTCCGTAGAAATAGCTTACCTTGAAATTTTTGTTTTCATAAAAACCACCTCTACATATAATAATTCTCAAATGAAAATGATTTTAAAAAATTAATCAAAAGGTTCAATACAAGACACCATATAAAATTAGAGCGTAAAACCTGAAATTTGAAAGACAGGTCCCAATTAGGGATTTCTTAGTGCATGAAATCTCTAACTTGAAAATAATCCCAAATTATAGGAAATCTCTAACCAAAATGCTGCTTAATTATGGCAGAAAATAATTGCAAATCAAAATCACCCATAAATTTGTGCAAGCATTAAGGTTGTGGATTCAAGTCATGTGATCGGAAATCAAGTGCAATTTTTTTTTTTTTTTTTAAAAAAACTACAATCTATGGCAGCATCATGAGAGATGGCATTCGATTTGGCTTTCAGATTAGGATGTAGATGGCAACTTGTCGGTGCTTTGAGATCCAATCTCTAGGCAGTCATCAGTTATGAAAATGATTAGGGTATCATGGTTCAGTTGGTGGTCACTAGTCAGCTGGGTTAAGTTGAGATTCCATCCCCAAGAGAGAGCCCAGCTGACCAGTGACTAACTAGCTGACTGACTGGTGACTACCCCGCTGACTGAGCTTCTGATTTGACTAACTAGAGATTGGATCTCTACGCGGTCATCAGTTATGAAGATGATCGTAGTATTGAGGTTGAGGCTTGGTCAGTTGGGTAGTCAATAGTCAGCTGGGTTCATTTGAGATTCCACACCGGTTTGCAAACCTGGAATAACTGGTGAGACAGGCGGATCACAAATTGCCATCTCCAGTTCCTACTTAATCTGAACTTTTGCTTGTTGAATGAAATAGGTTGTTTCTTTGGATCTAGCATCATTTACTATTAGAGGTGGTGGATTATTTTCATCCTATTAGTTGTTGATAAGAAATAAATGTTAAATTGGCAGCATATTGAGCACTTACAACCTTTTAGGCTGCAACTTAAGCACTTAAAAGTTCTGCTACAAATTCTTCTCAAATTTGTAGCATGGTGTTATTTAAGCTTTCATTGTCCTGCAGGTCGCTCTGCGCATAGAGGCTTTATCTGGATTCAGGAGCTCTATTTTTAATCCTTCTGTCCTTCCTCAGGTATCTCGTGCTTCTTTTGGGTCATTCTTTTCCCCATTGCTTGCGCTGATTCTCTGTTTTGCCAATTTAGGTATCATTGGGAGATCCAATTGAGAAATATATGACACCATTTGAAGAAGCTAAGCCATTGCAAGCTAGCTTGGACTTGAAGAAAGCTGTAATGCGTTTCTACAGAGATGCTGTTGTTCCTGTTATAGATGAATGGGGAAGTTGTGTAGGAATTGTGCATCGGGAAGACTGCAATCAGGTATTATTTTCTAATTCTCTAAACAATTGTGTTCAACTTCTTTATTTTGGGATGGAGAAATGCTCTCCTCAGCCAACTTTTACAATGACTGGTTCCAAAACCTGGAAGGGGCTGCCCAAGATGATTAGAAGGTCAAATGAAAGCTCATCTCTGTTTCTCTATATTGACTTTATTGGCTAGATTCCTACTTGACTTAATCCTATGCTAGATAAGGGTGCAACTTGGGCAACGTGGTTTGGGTTTCGGCCATCTGATGACTTGAATTGTATGAGGGCCACAAGGCCCTAGCTAACTTGAGCTAATTTCCAGGGCCTGTTTGGTTGGGCATTGAAGATGGAATGAGAATGGTCTTCATTGGAATGAAAACAATGCCTCATTTTCCAGGTGACTCAGAAGGGGCACGAAAAACAAGAATTAATCATTCTAACTACATGGAAAACCTTGAAGTTTTTAGCCATTGGCATGATTGATAGATGTTCATTGTCACAATCAAAATGTAAGAGGTTTGAGTCACTGCTTAAAATGCCTGTGTCCTAATTGAGTCAGGTTTCATGTTTTAGGCCTGAGCCTGAATCTTCTTCTAACTCGAGCCTGAGCCAGTTGGGTTTTGGGTTGGGCCGAACCCAAGTTGCACATTGTTACTTGGTATTTATAATCAACCTCCTGTCACCTTTTCATGTCTTCTTTTTCTTTTCCAGTTGAATGCACCTCTTTCCCAGTTGATACGAGGCCCTCCTCCATTTGTCACCACCTCGACATCTATCGGTCGAGTCATTGAGCTACTTCTTGAAAAGAGATATAAAATGGTCATAATCGTAAAATCTAGCAATGATTATGAAACTAGTTACAGCTCAAGTTCAAAAGCAGTTGGGGTTTTCACTCACATACAATTGTCTAAACTTGCTATTCCTATATCACTGGTAGATGAATCTTTGTACAGAACATGAACATAAATGAAAAAGAAAGTAAATGTGCATTTGAGTCATTTTACCAATTATTGTTATTAGTTCGGCTCCATTTGAGTCATGAATCATTCTTGGTTATTGTTCTTCTTGCAGTATATATGGTAGTACTAGGTAACAGTTCCAAATATCAGCTTCTCTCATGGTGTATTATCTTTATTCAAGTAAATTTTCAGGTGTTTGGCACCCCTATCTCACTAAGTTATTTTCACACAACCATCCGTGTCAGATTTAAAGACTTGAATGAGGAATGGTTCTAATTTCTAACCAGTTAAAAGAGTGCAACTAGCATGCCCTTTATTTCAGGTGATGAAACATAACTCTTATTTCTCTTCAATATCGGCCAGCGATCCTCCTATGGGAGATTGTGTATTATACATACACGGGTTTTACTGTGTTTTCCATTTTGTCCTTGGAAATTGGCTCGCCAAATCCTATGAATCGGTTCACCGAACCTTTACAATTCTAGAATCACTGGTTCGGCGAGCTGATTTTCAAGGGCAAAATGGGAAACACAGTAAAACCCGTGTCTGTATACACAAAACACCCGTGTGAGGATCGCTACCCTTCAATATCTACTTTATGTGTTTATGTTATACTAAGTTTACATACTTTATGTAAAAATTGACTCTGAAAATGATATCATAGCAAGTGTCCTGTAGATTTTGATTGAATTGGACAAGTTTAGGTGTCGAGAAATAATTTTCCTCATTTTGTTGCATGTGATTTGGCACACTTGGTCATTTGGGGACTGAAAAATATCAATCAACATTTCACTCATATTGACTATTTTGTTAAATATAAAATAAAAATAAAACTTGAAACAAAAGTTTCGAATTTGGCCTAGATATTGACTGAATTAGTGAAATGGGCCAATTTTTTGAAATTTCCTTTGGAATATTTGCCTGCTAAAATAATTTTAGCATTTGTTAAAAATAAAAAAATTAGAATTTTCATGTCAAATAGATCTAAAACGGGAAGATTTCAACTAAATTTTTGAAATTCAACCAAAAGTTTTTTTTTTTTTTTCCTTAAAATAGTCTCTGGTTTTAGTCATTTAAAGAGAAATTTCTCTAGTGACCATCAATTATGCGGTGTGCACATGGGACTTGACCCATGAAATTCTGGCATTGTCCATAACATTTCACCATCAAACTCCTGTTCACTAGTCTTCCCAACTTACAAGTAATTACAATAGTCACAATCCATTCGAATGGATGGCTAGAAAATTATGGTCAATGGTCTAACTTTCATAGGCAAAACTTAATTTAGTTTTCAATAGATTTATGGGAATTAATTACTGCATCAGCCAAACACTGGTCATCATCTCATGATAAATTAAAATTTTACTTTTTTATTCTTTATTCTTTCACAATGAATTGAAAATTCAGTTTAAAATGAAAGAGTAAAATATTAAAAAAAAAAAAATTATCCCCACAAGACTGCTTAATATGAATAAAAACACAGATGCTCCAATGAATACCCTCGATATATTGAAAGTTCGAATAAAATGGCCCATACACTAAAGTGGACAACCTGCTTCAGCCTTATTTTTAATTCACTCTTGAAATAAATGACCAATTCAAATGATTTAATCCAATTTTTAAAAAATTTAAGGTGGCTCACTCGTTAAGACGGTTTAGTTTGTCAAAAAAATATTACTTATTTATTTTATTTTCTCTTTTTTTTTTTACAGATAACATTGTTTTTCACTGTTCACTATTTTAGTATTATGATTGTAATATGAATGTCTATTTTTATATTGTTACTAATTTATTTTTTAATACAACAATAAATTATATTATTATGATGTTATACGCTTGTCACAATTTTAAATGATTTGACTAGTTGAGTTTAATTAAACTAAATTATTATAGAAATAATTTAATCAATAGTTTGGTTATCCTAAAATTGTTTTAAACAACATGATGACCCACACATTTTTCTTTACACGAGTGTACGTTCACAATTGCAAAGAGTTGCACAAAAGTGTAACAATTAACGCATAGTTCAAAAATCAGAATAAAATGTCAAGTCCTTCCCTTTTCAAATGATTAGGCCAAGTGAGACATGTCAACTAATACATGCCATCAATGATATGAATTATATAAAGTTTTACTATCAATTAATAATTTAAGTCATGCAATTTTAATTTTTAGATTTTGATGAATATAAATTATTGATTTTTTAAAAATTTAAGTGAAGAGATAGAATGATAAGATAAAAGTGAAACTTTATACATAAGTTACTCATATAGTACGATTCAAGGGTCCAAATATCGGCCGATACATGTCGTATCGATCGATATTAGGCCAATATGCCGATATCTCGGCCGTAACATATCAACCGATATCACAAAATTGACTGATACCGGCCATTTTTGTTAAAAAAAAAAAAAAAAGAGACCGGTCGATACCGAATTTTGAACCCCTGGTCTAACTCTTCTTTACATCACATTCAACTATTAGAGAGTCTTGATGGATACGTCTCTTAAAGTTGATGTACCCATTTGAATGGTCGAAACCTGAAAGGTTCAATATGGTAGACCCATTTAGGTTGAATTAGTGTCCAACTTTCAGTGCACTTTGTTTGTACTATGTTTTTATAAAGGTAATTTTTTTTATATAAACATTGTCTGTCTAAAAATGTTTTTCTTCACCAGCTATCCATGGGAAAAGAAATGACGATGCACCCACTTAAGAAAACTTTCAGAGGGAGATTGATTTTCCTAAGAGAAAATTTTCTAACCTCTAAATTTATATGAATTTTTTTATATAAAATTCATCTTTTCAAATCAAATGTCTGACTACACAGCATCAATTCCATTCTTATGTTGCAAACCGTAGCTTCTGAGTTCCACTCTATAGGATGAGTGTTAATCACACTTACATGTTAAGACATATTTTGTTGGGTAAGGTATCATAAAAAATTGAAATTGATTTTTATGCATATATGTATGGAATTAACTTTATAAAATCACAAAAAGTTATTTTTCACACATTTTTATTCTTAAATTGGACGGTGTCATAAATTTAAAAAATGATGTGTGAATTTAACCTGTCAATTTGCACATTGAAGCTAATCCAACTTGCTTTGATTCACAACCTAACTTAACTTGAACTAATTCATTGTCAAAACAAATTTTAGAAGAGTTGGCTTGACAGTCAAGACGCATGTTTCATAAAGCAAGGTCTTTAGTTCAATTCACGCTCAACCCCTTTGACCCATTCCACATACAGTTATTCATTGTCGACTAAATCAGTGTGTATGAATTGAGAAATTTACATATTATCATATAGAACAATTCTAAAATATCAACGCATGACATGTTAATTGGGCTAATGACCCACGATCACAACAGGAGGGTTTTAAATATTTCTACAAGTCAAAAGTCAAATCAACATAAAAGAGGGTTTTGAATGATCCAACGGGCAAACAATCAAGTCCGTTAAACACTGTTACTTGTTTAATTTAAGCAATAGTATAAGCCAATATTACTTAGGTCGACATCTGACATTGATCATTGGTAACTCTAGATTGATAGAATAAATGATTTAGATAATGATGATGCTAATGATTATTTACAACTCTCTTTATATTAGTGAATAAAAAAGATCTATTAACAAAACATTTGTTGCTGAAAACTTTTCTTAAAAAAATTAGATCTTTAACTCTTCATAAAGTTTAACAATTATAATTACTAGTATCATTTAATTAATTTTTCATGTCACATCCATGTTGGGTCCACTAAGATGGAAGATATAATTCCCTTTATATGAGCCACATGCACATTTGTGGGCCTTTAACAATGGTTATAATTTTTTTTCGAACTTTTGTTAGGTAAGCGGGACCCAAATAAGAACCAAATTTTTAGGGCATCTCACCACCTACTCAAACTATGCTAACCCTAAAAAGGCTTATAGATGCTTAAAATGGTTTCGGTGTGAAGAGTTTCTACCACACAACATGAAGAGCATGAACAAGTTTGATGGGTTTAGGATCTAAGACATGACCATGATTGGATTAAAGATTTCTTTGAAGATTTTGGTCACCATTATTTTAGTCTCTTTCACACGTATTATTACTTGTAGGATTGGATGAATGGAATGATGGAAGAGACTTTTGGAGTAGAAAGGGATCTAACACACTATTAATTGCTTTCCAAGATGCTTAAAAGACACAGGAAATTGGAGCATTGGAAAAGTGAAACATTATCTAGAGTAAAATGCTTCAAATGTTTCCCTAAAGAGAAAAGGAATCACTAGTTTTTGGGCTTTCAGACTTTGGGTCTTAGATGCATGAGGAAACAATCTTGTATCCTGATGCAACAATTTCACAAATGTCCATGAGTTGGGATCAAGATTTTAACTCAGTAAAGATTGAGTCTGAGTTGTATTGAAGATTAGGTGAAAATGGTCGAGTCCTTATCAATATGACGGTGTCCGAATCGTATATTTAATTCACTCAAGCTAAACCACTCCTAAGTTGGAAGTTGAGACGTACGATTAGTTTTGTGTTTGCTCCAATGGAAAACTCAATAAATACTTAGATAACGGTTTATGTCGTTCAATTTTCATCGTCATTAAAGATGTTTATCCCATTTCTATGTATTAATGAAGATTTGATCATTTTTGCATTTGAATAGAACCCTTTCTCATGGTTGGGGCGGGAAAAGTCACCCCTTGTGCAATTGTGAAAACTATTAAATAAAGTTAAACTAATATAAAACTTTCATGAATTAACATTAATCATAAAAAACACTTACTAATATATAAAAGTTTACCTTTTAAATTTTACTTCTATGCCTGATCCAAACATAAAACTGTGAAATGCTTTTTGAAACCTACACCAGAATAAGATGAAGGGTATATGCATCATTCATAAAAGCAAGTAAATATATTGTTACGTTTTGTGAAGTTAATCATCAAAGATATATCGTCACTCTGATCTGCATTTCATGGGTCGAGCTGTAATAAGAGAGCAGAGTCGGAGCCTAATCTACTCTGTGAAAGAGAGTAGAGAGAGCGAAAAACTATCACGATAGCCACGACCGACTCTCTTTCAATTTCTTGTCTTTGAATATAGTGTTGAACCTGTGGATATACCAAAAAAAAAAAAACCATGTAAATATTTTTATTGTGGTTTACTTCTCTTTATTGATTTCTTCTTTCCATTTTTTTTTATTTTTTATTGTTGTTTGTATGGTTGAGAAGATAATTTTCTCTGACACATATATCAAATATTGTTACCTTATTACTCTATTCATTTCTTATCATGAATTATATTTTAGAGCAGAAGTGCAAGTTGGGTGGGTCTATTAAGACTATCAAGCCTAGAAATGTAACCCAGTCCTTATCGTATGACTCATTTGACCTACCCATTTATTAAACTATCGGATTAGACCTGAGCCAGGTTCAAATAAGATCTAACCCGTAGACGATCAAGGGACCTGTTTTTCAATAGTCCAAATCTTTTTATTTAAAAATCTTTTTATTGATCTCTGTTCAATTTTAATAATAATAAAATCATTTTACATGTAACCAGTCGAACAATGAAAATTGCCTGAATTACAGTAAAATTTAATTGTCCTCTCATTGCAGAAATTGTGGAACTTTTTACTATTAAAAGAGATGGAACGACTGTAAACACATTTCAGATAGAGGACAATTAATAGCTAACCTTCATAGTATAATGTTATTAATTTCAAAATGGACTGTGATGAGATATATTTTTCTCTCCTACCAGTTGATGATGTCAACAATAAAAGTTATGATTAAATAAAAATGAATAATTCAAAAATTACAACCCTTTATTATTACGAATTTCATTTTCTCAATCTCAACTTCACTAAAACCCGTCTCACGAAACAGAAGTTCTAAGTTCGATTTCCACTTCACCCCAAAGGATTGTTCTATATGGAGTTATCCGATGTTTGGGTAGAAAGACTTGCACATACCCTGAAGACCTATGTCATCAATACTATGAAAACCAATGTGACCGAGAATCATTTCAAGTGACATAGTAGCTAGAGTAAGAAAAAATTTCATTGTTTCTAAACATCATTAGATATGACGATCAGACAATATTTTCTTGAGCTTTTGTATTTATATGTAACTGTTAAAATCCCCAGTTTAAAAAATATATTGAAGAAAAATTACATATTTTTTTTTTTTTCATTTATAGAAAATTTTGAGCTATATTTGTGAAAATAAAATTTTCAATTATGTAAAATATTATTTTTAAAGAATAATTTTATAAGATAGTTATTAGGCTCATTCTATGAAATAAAATGTTGGACAATAAAGAAAAGATAGATGAACAAAACTAGGGTTACAAAGATGTGTATGCTATGTTAGGTGAGTAGATTAACTATATAAATAGAGTTAAAAATGATTATATTAGGAACGATTTAAAGAAAACCCATTAGATGACAAAATGAAAGATTTGTCTAAGGTAGTTTGGTTATTTAAGTAGATTACCAAATATGGACATAGTATGTAGAGTTTAGATATTACAAATAGCAGGCATAAGGAGGAGATGTAGCCACTAAAAATATAGAGGAAAATGATGAAACACGATACTTAATAGAGGAACTAACTTAATAGTTTACGATAGAGTCAAATAGAAAAGTAAAGCACAAAAGCTAATCTAAATAAATAAAATTTTAACATTCGATGATGATGAAGAATCAACCTATGTCGAGTCGAGTTAATCAGTTGAGGAAGGGACTCATCTTGGCTTGTTTAATGGGAAAAATGAGGACTAAGAGTATAAAATGTCGCCCATTGAATAACTAATGACCAAATTTTAGTGGAAACACAATTTGCAATTATTTCAAGAAGAAGCTTCCTCCAAGTGATAACAAATTCTCTCACAAGTACTTAAATAATTTCAATTATTTTGGGAACTAGTATAGATTCTATATTTAGAAAATTAGGAGAAAATATATTTAGATTAAAATTTGATTATTTGATTGTTGCTAAGGTAGAAAAGGTCTCAAATGATTTTCATTTAATATTCAAACTCAAGATATGGAGATCTATATATGTAAGATATCCCACGTTGCTAAGAATCTTCTATTATTCTACTTATTTGCTTCTAATCTTTGTCATTTGTTTAAATTGAAATCTCTAATTTTTTTAAAAGAAATTAAAATTACCAAATACATATATTTATATAAGATTAAACTTTACTTTCTATTATACAAATTGAGCTATATCACCCAAAGCGTCTCACCCGAAGGGAGCATTTTAACCTAGGTAATTCTCGGGACATGTGAAGACTTCTCAATTATGTACATACCAGGTAAGCAACTAAGAGGAATAGTCAATTGGAGTTGAACGTGAATCGAAATCAAGTATCCATTTCTTAAGACGTGTTTCTTGACTGTGAGGTCAACCCCTTGAAGTTATCACCCAGAGACTTGTTCCACCAATGATCTGGGTCAGTGAACCATCAGCCCCACCATGAGAGTTGGAAAGCAAGGTAACGGCTACATCATTAGGCTAGAGTGCTAGACCATTGTCACTTTGACATCCGAATCTAATGTTTTATAAAGCAAAGTTCAAAAGAAAACAGAAAAGAAAAATTTGCAATTCTGGACTTTCAATAAAGAAACTAAACGACCAAAATGGATCAAAATATGGATCTAATTACTTGTCCACATAATGTTTTAACTTGATCCATTTAAACATATTCATTCCTAATTTACTCTTTAGTGTAATTGTCTTGAGAATTTAATATTAAAGATTGGGAATTGGGTAAAAAAATTTCTAAATACTCGCATAATCCCCATCAGATGGAGATTGATGAGAGCTCCAAACTATTAGGATTTTCGCCCGGCATCAAATTATTTTTCATAACTTGCGTATTCCCATTTTAGATTGGAGAATATATCATAAACTTAAAAGAAATAGACTAAACTACTTATAAACATTATGTATCAAGTAAATCGAGAGCAGTTTAACCCAAGATTTAATATTTAAAAGAAAAAAACGAAATTCTATATCATGCACTTAAAATATGGAAAAGATGGACCAGAAAAAAGAAATCACCATCATTAAATTTGAGTCCTTTTATCCATTCTATCTTATAGAAAATCATACCTTAGTTACAGCGATTCAAAGCCTCAGAGACAGGTCTAGATGATTGAAATCTTCCTTACCAACTTCCCCAACTCCCAAAACAAAACCCAATTCCCTCCCTCCAATTCTAAACTCTTCTTGCCTCTTCAGACCCACCACAGGCCGATTTTGCCGACCATGGTTCGACCCATTTGGCCGATGGCTCAACCCTGCATGGGGCTTGGTTGCTAAGCTCAACTCTCTACTACGTTTAGCCAAGCTTCTCTCCAGCTTGTGAGCATTTTGGTGACCTCCCAAAGCTTGAGAGCTGTAGAATTTCTTCTGGCAGTAGTTGCAAGCAAAAACCCGAGGCTCCCCACAGCTTGACGACGATGACTCCAGCACTAGATTGAGATTTAGATCATGAGAAGTATTGGATTCGAAATCCATGGTCCAGAGAAGAGATTGAAATCAAGAAAGAAGAGAGAGAGAGCAGTTAAGCTTATGCAGTGCAATATGTATGTAAAATGAGATGCAGGGAACCGTCTCCTGTGGCTGCAACTACAAA
The DNA here is from genome assembly GCA_013350335.1 of Chimonanthus salicifolius. Lineage (NCBI taxonomy): Eukaryota > Viridiplantae > Streptophyta > Magnoliopsida > Laurales > Calycanthaceae > Chimonanthus > Chimonanthus salicifolius. The sequence goes on along the minus strand of CM023536.1, from coordinate 66,367,247 downwards.
TAGAAAGAGGGGGTATTTTATAAATCAGTCCTTGGCAGTTTGGTTAATTGTAAAAATGTCTCTAGGTTTCTAATTATTATATTTAATTTCTCAATTTTAAAGGTCGATTGGAATCACGATGACAATTTCTCACTCAACCCGACCTAGCAAATTCATATCCGAATCAAGTATTTCTTAAAAAAAATTGACTTGACCCGACCCCAAAACTCTCATGTATTAACACAACAGGGACTTAATTGTAAATAATCTTAAAATTTTAGAGATGAAACTATAACTATTGTAAATGAAGGACATATTTACAATTGATCTAACATAAGGATCTAAATGCAAATTACTCAAGAGAGAGAGAGAGAGGATTGGGAAAAAGACCTACTAAAATTAGTGGGGAATCGAAGGGTTGTCTTCCCCATTTAAGGCAGGATCTGCGTGACCCTTTGTCGGTCGATTGGAAATTATCAAAATACAAAGGGCATTTACAATAGAAATCAACATAGATAGAGAAAGAGAGAGTAAAAGAGAGTAAATCCTTTCATTAGTTTGAACCATGATTTTAATCTCATTACGCAACTTTGCCTCACTAGAATTCATTCTCTTCTTCATCTGTTTCCATTTTTCTCAATAAGAGAATTGTCAAGGATTTCTAGATTTGGTATAGACAGCTTATCAAGATAAGTAGATTGCTTAGCATGAAGTGATGGCTATAAAATGACATTACATGGCCTAGTGATTGTGGACCACAATTTGTGGTTCTCTCTTACTTAATATGGTATCTTTTGCAGCCACTACCATGGTCGAATTATCATTAGTCATTGTTTCATTTATTCGGCTCCGTTACGAAAGATAATATTGAAAAATAGAAATTTTGAAGATGTTAATACTGTTATTTTCTTTTTAAACTTCTATTCAACTTTTTATGATGTTCATTTGATGTATTCTTCATGTTAGATTGATTGATTGTTATAGGTAAAAATATTTATCTAATAGATTGTATTGAATTTTAAAATCAAAAGTCGACATGATTCTATTTTTGGCAATTTGATAGCTCCTCTAATAAACTATCCATTCAACTAAGTACTTTTTTTCCTTTTTATCATAGGTTGGGAACTCGCCTGTCGTATGACTTAGGTATCCTGCAGATTGTGTGAACAAAATTATTTACCAATTATATGGGTAGTGGTATGTATAAAGACAATATTTTGCAACCCATCGTCCTGTTTGATCTAGGATTTAAATTGTCATCAAATCCTCTTTTTTTTTTTTTATAACTTAGAGGAAACCTCAAGCCTATCCTAGCGGTCTATTGTCAAGGTGCGCTTACACCTAGCTCTCCTAAAATCCCTAGAGGAGAAGCCTTGAAGAATCCAATATTTACATTTTGACCTATTGAAATTCAAAAAATATCGTTTGAGATATAAGCTGATATTTTAATCTAAGATTACATCTCATCATGGGCCTTCAAGAATTCAACAGTATATGAGACTGAAATTTTGAAGGACTAAAATAAAAAAGTTAGAACTATTGGAAGAGACACAAACTACTCCTTATTTTTTTTTCTCAAATGTTACAGTGGAGTTTGTCGTTGAGCAAGTTTATTACTTATTCTTCTTTTTCAGTACTTATATGTGATAATGATAAAATATATATACATATAATGAATGACACTATGAAATAGAGCAATCTCTATTTATCAAAAAAAAAAAAAAAGTATTCCTTCAACATGGCATTGAATTTATGCAGGAAAAGGTATTGAGTAATGCAATCAAGTAGTATTGGGACGTCCATCTTAAAATGGGCAAAATTTGTTAGGAGATATGGGATAGAATGAAATTTTTATTTTACTCCTACTGGTGTACCAATATGCAAAATGGCATGTTATCAATACACCAATACTTGATCAGCGGTACACTGGTAGGGATAAAATGAGAATTTCATTGTATTCCGTATCTCCTAACAAATTTTGCCCGTGTTAGGATGGCTCAACTTATCCATATTTAGATATGACGTGATGATGATCTAAAATGTAAAGGTATGAGTACATGCTTTATTTATATTTGTGTTAATTATTAAGTGTTGAATTCAAATAGTTTTAAAAGGTTGGATTTGTGGTTTCAACAAATGGACTCTTAACCTCTCCAGCGCGGTCTTCCAGTGGATTTGTGCCCAGTCCGTCGCTAAAGATGCTTCTACAGATTACAATTCATGTGATGTAATGGTTTGATAATTTGATTGTGAAATTGGTGGCAACGATACAATATATAGACATATATTGAATCACACCAAGAACAGAATCAATCTCCAGTTATCTAGAATTAGTGTTCCTCTAAAATGACTCAATTCAATTTATGTAGGGAAAGTCATTGAGTATTGATGTGGCATACATGAATATCATTAACAGCTCAACTTATAAATCATAAGATATGACATTTAGTGTATTTGACACTTGTAGTAATTATTTTGTGTTGAATTTAGATAACTTTAAATATAAGATTTGCAGATTCAACAAAATGGTAAAATGATGAAAAACTCTCAAGAAGATATGTCTGTTTCAGTGTACGGATAGTGTTAACTCAAATCATTCCAAATGTTTTTCTTTTCTTTAAATTTAAATACATGATAGATTCAGATAAAAATTCTGCAACTGAAATTCATTTTTTACAAAAAGAAGATCTGGGCCCAAAATGGACCAAATATCAGCTCAGGTTTTCAGCCCACTAGGGGCCCAAAATATTGAATTTGGGCGAGATTTGAAACTCAGATCTAATGTTGATTATATATTCAGGTACTTACATCAAAGCATCTGCATTTAAGATCCAGTGGTCCACAGAGGCCCATCTAGAGCCCATTTACTACACATAAACTTGGCTTCTTGAGTCTTGACTAATTTCTTGATAGCAAAGTCTTTGATGAGAGAAGAAAGTTTTCAAGGATTCAGTCTCATGAAGGTTCTTGATAGGATAAGGCATCCTTTCGAGGAAAAAGAAAAGGCCCCTTAAGAGCTGCGACTTAAGCGGGTGGGTAGGTTAAATCTATATTAAATTTGGGTCACTATTTTTTATCCAACCTACAACTCTACTGTCATTTAAACTGCCCACTTTCCAAAGCCCAACTCATTTTGTAGTTCAAAGTACCAATCAGGCTACAGGCTAGCCCTCTACAGTGTGCACATTGATGGCCTAACTCAATAGTACAACAAAAAATTACTAATTTTTTAATGAATCTAAAATTACCTAGAACTACATCATAATCTAAAAGAGGTTAGAGTGATGACCAAGATCCCACTTCATTAAGAAGTGAGAGTCCTGAGTATATTTCTCACTCCATCTCAAAAGACCAATCCCATAGAGTTATACAATTATTCACAGCAATCATCATCATGACTAACGGTTAAAATCTCATCTATCTAGGTTAGCTTTTTATGTTCTTTTTCTTTATTTCACTCTATGATAACAAACTATACTGTCAATCACATCCTTTTCTATTACTCTCTCTATCCCAAAATACTTGTCCTATATAGATTTTGAAATTGTACCAAATTACTTTTCTTATTCCTTTATTTTTACATCAAATCAAAATTATATCTACTTTATTCTTAAGAAATATGAAATTCTGAAATAGGACAAGTATTTTATCACTGAGAGAGTATTTATATCATTATCTCTTCCCTTCTTATTTTCAATTGTCTTAACTCTCTTTCTTTTATCAGTGACTTATAACTTCAATTAAAGTAGTTGAAGACAAAATCTTTTAAGTGCCTACATTATTGAGTGCATTAACAATGAACATAATTTTTTTAATGATAAAGAAATTCTGAACAATAGACAATTTTTTTTAAAAAAAATATGTAACATCAGTCGTTTGATGATGATACCATGAAATCTCTTCATAGGCTATTCAATGGACCAAATCAATGGGAATTGGTCAACAATTTCATAATGTACTTTATTTAGTAAGCTATTATTGTTGTTGTTATGTGTTTTTTTCTTTCTTCAGTTGAGTACTCGGTCCCATTGCCTCTTTTAAAAACTTTTTTATTCTCTCTTTTTTTTTATAATATTTTTTTTATAAAATAAAAGAAAAAATGCAAATACTTATCTACTATATATAGGTCCCGATTGTATGTGATTTTCAACAATCTACTAATATTTATACATTTTTCTCTTTTATATTCATTGTCTATCTTATGAATTAGATTTATAAGTCAATTTAAATCCATTTTGAGATATATCTACGGTTTGATTAAGTTTTCAGAAAATAAAGAAATACTTGAATCATTTATTCAAGTTGAACTTTGAGACACTTGCTATATAAGTAAAGATCTTTCAAACGAATTTATTCTCATCATTTAAGATAAGCTTTATGAAAATCATTTCTCTAGTTCACAAGAACTAATTTACACCAAAAAAAAATCCCATTATCTTGTCCCATTTTTGTGTGGTCCTAGTAGTTTGCTTACAAGTTGCAATGCAAGAAAGGGATGTGGTGCATGACATTATTGTACACATCTAAAGGTAGAGCTGACTAAATGAACTATTAAAAAATTTTATTAGAAATGCCTTTTTTTTTTAAATATGATCTATTGAAATTACTTTGATTGATCCGGTCAAGATAAGTTTTGATCGGGCATCTATTCAAATAAAGATGTTTTGAATAGATTCATCACCACCACATTTAACGGATATATACATCAATTTGTCGGTGGTCATCCTTTCCAAAACAAAATATTCTTTAGCAATGTTTCAAAAAACAGAACCACTACTTAATTCATATTTTATAATGATTTGATTTAATTAAGTTCAACAGCTGACCAAATCACTTCCAAGATGTGCGATCCTCCTTCGAACACTTTGTGTATACAAAGACGGGTTTTACCGTGATGTCTATTTTACCCTTCATCTGCAGTACCGAAAATGTAAAACAATAGGAATGTTAGAAATCGGCTTGCCAAGAGTAAAATCGACTTTCCGAATGACCTGTGAACAGTAAATCGGCTCGCCAAAAAATAGTAAGAGATCCGTTTAGTCAGTCGATTTCTAAAGTTCCAAACTTTTTCGGTACGGCAGATGAAGGGCAAAATGTGCATCACCGTAAAACCCGTATATGTATTTATAAAGTGTCCGTGAGAGATCGCTGGCCCACTTTCAAATGTGATGTTAGTATAAGTTTCTAATAACAAGTGACAGAATAATTTATTTAAAAAGAATTTATGAAAAATTATAGAAAATTTGGAAATCGTATTGCAAAAATAATAGTGTGGTAGTAGTAATTGTAATAATTTTATAACAACTAAACAGTCTCAGAGAGAGAGAGAGAAATGTCTTATAGACCTGTCCAAATCTAATCAAGCGTCATCAAGAAGTTAGGTTAAATTTATTTTTTTTAAAATTGGAAAATCAAGTACTTGAGATTCTCTTGCTTTCATCTATCCATTTTCCAATGCAGAAATTGGAAAATGATAAATTAGAGACAGAGACTGAAGGAGCTGTGATGGTGAGGCATGAGAGGACTCCTCTTGTCCTCTTAGAAGAGATTCCCCACAGATCATATCCTATCCCAGTCTCCCTTTTATTGGTGTTGGTAGCCTGTAAACTGTGAAGTACCATGTACCATCTATTTTTCTCTTTCTAATTTCTCTTCTCCTCCATACCTTTTTCTTATTGCAAATCGATGTAGATATTCTTTGTTGTTTATGCTATTGTTTTTAATGCTTTCAACTTCAAATTCAAATGGATAGAATCCACGTGAGATCCATGTTTCCATTGTACTTTAGCCTCAAATCTTCAAGATGTTGGGTCTCTGTTCTAAATGTCGGTTGATGATTATAGGAGCTTCTGGATTTAAATTTCTTTCTTACCGTATAAGGACAACTCTCTCTAATTTTATTTGATGTATACAGATAAGAAGGTTTGTAAATATTTCAAAGACTTAGTTAGATGGTCACACGATCCAATATTAAATACTCTACTACAGAAAATGTACAGAAAAAGGATAACCATATAGTGAATGGTGTGATGACTAATACAGGAGATAAATGAGATTTTGACATATGTCTAGGAGGGCCAATATACAAATATTGTGGAATATTGGGTTCTCCCTAGGCCATAGATTTTGAATATCGGCACTATTTAAATTCAGGTTTAGGTTCATAACTTCATATAAGTTGAATACTGAAATGTGTTCCACCATCTTAGTTGAACACAGTTTTAAATCTCTGAATTTGGATTTGGTTCAAAATTTGTTTAAATATTTTTTTTATATTAAGTTGATAAAACTCATCAACTTGTTGTGTGTAAGCCTACCAAGCCGAGTCAACTCGGTTTAGCCGCTTTTGTGAGGCACATATTGCTCCCATTATCATAATTTGGGTCCATGATCAATAGCCATGCACCAGGCCTGACTCATATAAGCAAAACTTTGAACCTAGTTTGGTGAATAGAATATCATATCTTAGGCTTTAAAAATTTTATAACTCTAAAATAATCAAAATTTTAAAGGCATAGTTGATTAGTTTATTCAAAATATTTTTTAACAGGTCTTACATTCACTATAATTCATAAATCTATATATTGGATTTATCACCATCATCACGAATGGGCCCATACTTGATTTATTCATTGATATTAGAGAAAAAGGATTTTAGAAGTTGGTATGAATTAGATGGAGATGGTGATAGAGTGAAGTGTCATTTTCAATCTTTCTATCTTTTAGGAGGCAAACAATCCTGGATTAGTACTAAACGTTTGAATGTTTAAGGATTAAAAACACTCTTTGTTGATAATTGCAGTGAATTTAATAGTGTTTAAAAATTAGACTCTTGTGCTTTCCATATTTGTAAAAATATAAACTATATCAATTGATGCAAGTCAATTGAGGCACATATCACCTATACATTAAATATAGTCACTTATATTATAAAGAAATATAAAATATTTATATTTTCTTAAATATTCAATGAATAAAATAACTAAAAAGGCAATTGTTTGTAATCTAAATAAAATTAGACATTTCTTTATAACATGGGTATTTTAATGATCTCACTCTATATTCAAGGTGAGGCTAATTTCATGGATAAAAAGAGTATTATGTTGGAGTTGAAAGTAAAGCAAATTCAAAACTCTATTTTACAAGATAGATATCTTGATTGTGAAACCATCTCACTGGAATAAATAAAATTAGAATATAAAATAATACATGAATGGGGCTTTATTTAATAGTGTTAAATGATGATCACTTTCTAAAAGAAATTCTTAGAGACCTTGAAGAGATAACTTGGGCCTTGGAGATTGATGAGACTTGTTCACCCCTTTGTGGATTCCAATCCTTCCGACATCATGCTATTTGATAATAAATAAAGTTCATTAATTGTATAAAATTAAATAATAAGTATTAATTTTAAATTTAAAAGAGATGATCTTACTAAACACATATTACCATTTAATTTAAGTAGACGATTGAAATAGAATTTTTAGTTTCCTATCAATTATTTATTTAATTTTCTTACATTAAGATATTTTATGATCAAAGCATCCACAATCTCTACTTTATTTTATAGTATAAATATGCTTATTAATGTAAAATGTATTATTAAGATTAAAATTAAAATTAAATTATCTATATTCTTTATCAAATTACTTTGTATTAAAGCTTTCGCACTAATTCAAAATCTTCTACCATATCAAAGACTAGAGATTATGTACAATTAATTTAAAAATAATAAATTAATAATAATAAAAGAAACGATTGACATGTGTGTCGGCTATAATTGACTATGGCAAGTACAAATGAAAGATGTCGTTACTTTTTAGGTTTTATCCAAATTCCAAACCCCACATTTTTCTAACTCCTCATCAATTCATCATAGTTCTTTCTTTTACTTTTAAAGACTGGAGAGCATCACATGAGTGACTCTACCCAATAAAATGTTGAATAAATATGTGAGAGAATAAATTAAACTATTTAATATAACTTTCATTTTATTTAAATTAAAAATAAGTAATATATGAACTTAGAATCCTATTTTAAATATCAAAATAAGAATAATTTCTTGTAATTAACACTTTTATAATTTCAACTTCATTTCTAAATACTAATAATCTCATCGAGTTGCATAATTCTAAAACTCATGTCAAGCAAACCATCTTAAAATGTGTTTAAATTGATGAAAAAATTCTCAAGCTGGAGATTTTACTTACACAATGTCATAATATTAATTCTTCTACTTTTATTTTTATCTCATTTGATAATTATAGAAAGTGGAATATAAAAAGAAAAGTTCATAAAAATCTTATTTTATAAAAATAATTAGGAAAAATTACTATATTAGTGACTTTTCCTTGCTACGTTATTTCCCAATAGATTGCAAGTTTATAAAAATTTATTGTCAATAATATTAATTGAATCTAACATTTATTTTGTGAACCGTGATAGAAATTTAGAGAGAGGATTATCTTAGTTTTTTTTTTTTTTTAAATTTCCACTTAAAACTCACTTCTTCGATTTTTCCTATTTAGACAACTACCAAATAAATATTTGAAAATAAAATCTTAATTTCTTCTCTTTTCACCGACTGAAGTGATCCCTTAGAATTTCATTTCCATAATGATTTTTTATATAAAAATATTTTTTTAGATTTTTCTTTCTTATAGTTATCACTTATCACTTTCTATTTTTAATACAAGAAATGGTTTTTGCGGTGATTCATTAATTAAAAAAATTATATTGTCGAGTGGGTAGGTGTGTAATTTGATACCAACAAATTCTAGATAATGACGATGACAAAAACTATATATTGTATAATTAATTTAATCAGCATTTTACTTAAAATAATGCTAAAAAGGTCAAAGTTTAAGCCTAGTCCACCTTGATATGCTTTGAAAGGTTACAAGTGAGGTCGTGCTCAAGCTAAATCTTGGGTTATAGGTCAAGTTGGAAATGGTGGGTCCATCAAAAGGGGCTAATTCTTCAAAAATATTTAAGCATTTGTAAACCCAAAGTAGGGCCCCATGTGGATCTACTGGATAATGAATCTCAACCATTTAAAATTATTTACTTTTGAAATTTAGATTCAATTAGATTAGCATTCATGAATGCATTCTCATGTGAGATTGAACATAATAAATAAAATATTTATATAATAATCTTATCTTAATATTTAAAAATCAAAGGATAGAATAATTTAATGGGCCACGTACCAATAATCTGTTTTTTATTTTTTAATTTATCAACTCATTACCATCCCATGTGAGAGGAACCTAATCGTAAAACTGATTTCATATCATTTTAAACTTTATTAAATTCGGTAGCATAGCCATTCTAGTTTATTTCTATATAGAATATTCTGACATTTCATTTTGAAAAGATAGCAAGAAAATTTTTAAACATGAAATTATAATATAATATAAAAATGATAATGAAATTATTTAAATATTTATGCCTTGTATAAAAAATGAAAATAATTACAAATACTCCAGGGAGGAAATAAAAAATTAAAATGAAACTTTCGATAGAATTGACTCATTGACAACTAAATTAAGTCCATAAATATATTAAATCAAAAATGTTTTCAGAAATTTAGATATAAAAGTTTTTTTCATTATCTATATGGGTGTAGTTCAACTGGTTGCCTACCATCTCAGGAAATGAGCCCATCGCATAACCTTAGTGTGCCTTGGGGGTAATGGACATATCCGTTGGAGTTCTAATAGGACTATGCCTGAGTTTTCTACATGTTAATAAAAAAAAATAGTGTTTCTTATTTTCATAAAAATATATTACGTAAAGTTACCTTTATTTTAGAATGTTCATCCTAACACATGCATTATTTTTTAGGAGATATAGATTTTTCAAATTTCTTACTTTGTCCTTGCATAAACTAGTTCACTTTCTAATGAATCAGTTCATTGAACCGATTCATTTGAAAATAGAAAGAGTATAATTCTGTGTGCGGTTGAGAATTTACTAAAAATAAAAAAAAATTATAAAATAGGAGAGGACAAGATTGAAGGTTCTAAAATCCATACCTCCCGTAAGATAAAGATAATGTTCGTGTTAAGTTTATTTTATATATTTTTGCTTTAGACTTTGGAGTCTGGAGCTCAAGAGAAGAGAATTGCAATGAAAGTGAAAGTTGCTGGGGATTTTCTGAAATCTCCTTTTCAGGCTTCGGCATCAGAAATCAGAAAGCGACGAAGATGGAAGAAGACATGTGGGGCAGAAATCACGTTTGCCCATGTAACAAAACTGCCACGTTATCTTCACGTGTGGTGTAGGAAGGACAACATCTCAGCTCACCATTTTGAAAATTTTTATTCAATGAAATAAAAATTCAATATTATATAGATATTAGATGAATTGTATTAAATAATAAATTAAACTATTGATTTTTAAAATTTAAGATTTAGAGATTACATAATTAAGTGAAAGAGAAATCTCACGTGAAACTTCTTTACATCTCACTCTAATATTTAATTTTTTTTAGTGTGAAGGGAGAAATCTCTAAATTCGTGAATATTAGATTAGTTCTCTTAAAATATCTTATTCGTGTGATATTTTGCATCCATACAGAATAACCATTGGTAAATGTTAAAAAGACTCAAAGACTCAAATTTGGAGCCACTCATTTTCTAATACGAGAAGTTATCTGTTGAATTATTTCATATTGACTCTAATATCTAAAATTTAAGACCTATTTAAATAAAAATTTCAATATCATCAACAGGAGTTTGAAATTCGGTATCAGCCAATATATCTACTAATATTTTTCTCTTTTCTCTTTTTTTTTTAAAAAAAAAATGGCTGATATTTAGATATCTGACATGATATGACTGAGATATTGGTGTATCGGCCTAATATCGGTCAATACGAATTATATTGGCCGATATCATACATTTTCAAAATTGTATTATATTGGATCATAAATTCTTATAAAAATCTATTTTTTTTAAATGTAAATTTTCTTTTAAGAAAAGAGAAAGCAGCGGTTTTCCATCTTCGGTGGTTGGGAAGGAAAGAAAAAAGAAGAAAAAAGCAGCAGCAGCAAAATCACCAACCAAATCACCCAAATCACTTTCACCAGTTTCTTTGCTTGCCCCTCTCAAAAAGAAAAGGAATCATACGTTCATTTCCACAGCTTTCCTCCCCTCGTGAATCACGTCCATCTGAATGGAAAATTTAATAATTTATTAAGTTTATATTTATAATCTTTCTTCTTCATATTTATTATCATTTTTTAAATTAGATTTGTACTTAATTTTAAATTCATTTCAAGATAAATTCACTGTCAAATAAGCTCATATTGCATCAACGATTAAAACATTTTAAAATTTAAAATTGTATTTTAAATATCTATCAAAATCTCATTTTCACCAAAAATATAAGATTTGTAAAAAATGAATCTCATAATGCACAACTAAACTAGTTTAACAATGGATAATTAGCCTCTTGTTTGTTTGGGTGCATTTCTCATGTGACAGACAGTCACGAGTCTCATAATACCCTTTTGGGCCCACCCTTGCTTCGCGACCTTTTAACCTTTTTCAGTTTCACTGCTAACTTTTCCTCCTATCATATCCACATTCAAATTATTATGAGCTGTAATCTTGGTTTATGTTAGCACTTCGCAGTTACCCAACTCAGCATAGTTCTAAACTTAGCTTGTGTACATGGTTGTGGGCTCCACTTTGGCTCTTTAAAATATTCAAAATTTTGAGGAAAATTATGTAGTCAATTGCTGACCAATTCAATTTCTGATATTATCCTATTTATTTAGACATGGTCAATTTAAACTGGTTTAAAAATATAGAAAAATACCGCCCTCCTCTAAGACAACTATGCCTGCCATCACTTTGTGATACTTTGTAAATATTGATATATTTTTGTTATTAAATTAAAATGAATATAAATATAAAATAATAAAATTGTCTTCATAGAGCTTAGATCTACGTAATGTACGTAGTTAGTGACCTGATCTACATGGAACCTAAGATTTTAAAAAAAAATCATATTTTATTTAAAAAATAGAAAAAAGTAAAATACAAATATAAAATAAATTCTTACATTTAAGTGAAACCATCTTCCTTTTCGCCAAACAATTTCAAAAGGGTCCCTGTTTACACACTCGGAAAATCTCTCTCTATACACCCGTTTTTAGGTGGAGGTGGCTAATTACCATTTTGCCCCTGCATTTCCATTCGTTCGAACGAATTTCCAGTTCATTTCATCATTCGTTCGAACTAATGGACACATGCCCCATCTAATTTGATTTATTCGAACGAATTCCCTTTATAAATCCATTCGTTCGAACGAATGAAACGGGTGAACAGTAACGCGTGTTACTGTTCACCCATCTTCGAATGAATGAAACGGGTGAACAGTAACGTGGGTTACTGTTCACCCGTCTAATTCATTCGAATGAATCAGTTCATTTGAATAAGACTGATTCATTCGAATGATTCAGTTTATTTTAAAATTTTAAACTTATTTTTTAAGCACTATATATTTCCAAAATTTCTCAAATTGAATATCCGGACTAATTACTATAATCTGATAAAAATACTTTAAGACTTTAAGGTCTTCTGACACTCCTAAATATTTAAAACACAGTATTTTACAAATAAAGGTATCCCTAGAGTGTGTCAAAAACACATTTAGGAGTGTCAAAAGACCTTGAAGTCTTAAAGTATATTTATCAGGTTATCGTAATTAGTCCGGATATTTAATTTGAGAAATTTTGAAAATACACAGTGCTTAAAAAATAATGTGCATAGTGTATTAAATAATAAAATCTCCTTTAAAACTTCAAAGTTATTTTTTAAGCACTGTGTATTTCCAAAATTTCTCAAATTTAATATCCAGACTAATTATGATAACCTGATAAATATACTTTAAGACTTCAAGGTCTTTTGACACTCCTAAATGTATTTTCGACACACTCTAGGGATACCCTTATTTGTAAAATACTGTGTTTTAAATATTTAGGAGTGTCAAAAGACCTTAAAGTCTTAAAGTATTTTTATCAGATTATAGTAATTTGTCCGGATATTCAATTTGAGAAATTTTAGAAATACATAGTGCTTAAAAAATAAGTTTAAAATTTTAAAATAAACTGATTCATTCGAATGAATCAGGCCTGAGTCATTCGAATAAATCAGTCTGATTCAAATGAACTGATTCATTCGAATGAATCAGCTTGATTCATTCGAATCAATCAGACGTTACTTTTCACCTATTTCATTCGTTCGAACAAATAGATTTATAAAGAAAATTCATTCAAACAAATCAAATTAGATGGGACATGTGTCCATTAGTTCGAATGAACGGCGAGATGAACTGAGAATTCGTTCGAACGAATGAAAATACAGAGACAAAATGATAATTAGCCACTTTTACCCAAAAATGAGTGTACAGAGAGATTTTTCAGGTGCTTAAACGGGACCCTTTCAAAATATTGACAAATATTTCGAGAAAACTCTTCATTTTCTAGAAACATGCCACATGTATTTATTCTGCTCTATTTAAAAAAAAAACTCTCGATGTAGGCATGTGAATCACATAGACCTTTACCACTGTTCTTAGCTGTTCAGAACCTATTTATTTAGAGACAAAATTCCCTCTATTCAAATTCAACAACGTCAGTACATAAACAGAGTAAAACAAAATCTAAGAGAAAACCGATTATCGATTCGATTGTCTGCCAATTTGGACACACAACGTATTCATGCTTTCTGCCTAATTGGAACATTATCTAGATCAAATAACACCCCCAAGACAAATTGGTAAAAATCTAAGGATATTTACTCTTAATTATCTCCATTAAAAAAAAAAGGAACCCCACAATTTCTCTGATTCACTGCCTTCTCAATTAAAGAATGCCAATTTTAAATTTAATCTTAGAAGATAAAGAAATCCCCGAAATGGGTATTGTTCTAATTTTGCAATCTTTTTATATATTTTCATTTTTGTGGAAAAGAAAAGCTCCCACCATGATGTTTGGTAACTAAATGAAAAAAATGCCAAATGTTAAATAGATGGAAATCCTTGATCCGAAATGGATTATTTAGATTCCATCCGAACTCCAAAAGAGATCTCACACGGATTATAAAAATGATTTTGAACATAAAACGAGAGTGGAAGATTCAAAAAAAAAAACACTCATATGAAAATTTATACAAAGATTTGTTGTCATCAATTAATTTATTCAAATGTCCAAAGGAACAAACAAAAGAAAAGTGTATAAACTAAGAAGAAAAACCAAAACAGAGAGAGAGACAGAGAGATCAGAAAAATGAATCTCTTACAGTGCTCAGCAATCCCTCCAACAAAATTTTCAAAAAATCAAGCTACACTCTCCTCGGTTCTTCCTTCACCTTGCCCAATTCACCTCCAAAATTCAACAAAACAGTGTGATCACTGCTCACTTTTCTCATCACCACCAGCTCCTTTCTCACAATTCTCTACGGTTTCGCAGCTGTTTGATTCGTCCGGCGTCTCCAATGCCCGCTTCTCCTGCTCTTCCTCATCGTCATCGCCGCTTGGGTTCTTCCTCCCGGTGTTTCTCCTTGGCTGGAAAGCTCGGTCTTTGAGTGTACTCAACAGCTCGGATAGTGCCTTCTCCTTATTGAGCCGGTTCTTGATTAGAATCTCACTGATGTCAGCCGGAGTCATCTCTGCCTTATCAATCACCTCCTCCAATTCTCCCATAAACCCGTCATCCAAAATTCCATCTACACCCAAGTAATTCTTCAACAGAATCTTCAGTGATGGAAATGAGCAGTAGCTCATATGGATGTGCATATCCATTCGCCCGCATCGGAGAAGCGCGGAATCAAGCTTCTCAATGTGGTTGGTCGTGAAGACAAAAATCCGCTCGCTGCCACAGCATGACCACAGCCCATCAGTGAAATTGAGCAGCCCTGAGAGCGTAATTGAGTTCCCTCCATCTTCCGACTCCCCCGGCATTGCATCTGCAGCCTCCCGGCGGGCCAAAGGTGGCTTCTTGGCGCCGCGGGTTCCAGTTCGGTTGGTTAAATTGATGGAGCAGTCAATGTCCTCAATTACTATGATCGACTTCGATGTTGTCTTCATTAAAAGCTTTCGGAGCTCTGAATTTGTGTGGACCTCAGTCAGTTCAAGGTCGTAGATGTCGTACCCAAGGTAATTTGCCATGGCCGCGATCATGCTCGATTTCCCAGTGCCGGGCGGACCGTAAAGCAAATAACCCCTCTTCCACGCCCGACCGGTCTTCTGATAAAACGCCTGTCCATCCGCAAATGCCCGCAAATCTGCCCTGATCTCCGCCTTTTTTATCGGATCCATCGCCAATGTCTCAAAAGTGCTAGGGTGCTTGAAAGGGACTGATTCCCACGGATGCCCTCGAGGATCCATTGACCCACCACGCGAATTGGTGTACAAAAGGCGGTCCTGATTCTTCCGCCGGATTTCAGTGGCTTTCTCCATGATGTGGTTGAGATAGGAGTCAAGGATTACCGGCTTGTCTCGCTTCCTGATTCGGAGAGTGAAACCCCGTTTCTCATCCGGCACTGGCCGCCAGGAGAAGGTCTGGGATTGCCGCTGTGTGACAACGTGCTCCCACCAGGCCTCGGCGCCCCGGAAGGAGTCGAGGAGGCGGTCGTTGTTCGAGAGGCCGAAAGTGAACGAGGAAGAATTCAGGGCACGAGAAAGATTAATTCTTGTGGAGGTGGTGATGGAATTGGAGTTGCTCAGGTAGAGCTGGACGGCATTGTAGAGCTCATTAGTGTTGACACCGTCGATCTCGGTGATATCAAAATAGCAGTAGGTGGAGAAACAGTTGAAAATCCGGTGAAGGAGCTTCAAAGAAGCGAACCGGACCTCCGGCGGGAAGAGGGAGTGGAGGAGAGTCTGAAAGAAGGCCAAAGCGCCGAGGAGAGAAGCAAATAAAGTCCAGTACTCCTTCATTTTCACTTTTGGAAGTGGATTTTGTTTGGATTTCAGAGAAAGATGAAATCTTTCGCAGATTGGAGAGGTGGGTTTTCTTCAGATTGCAAAAAAATGAAAACTATCAGAACATTGAAGAGAGAATCTGTTAAGATTGTGGAGAGCAGAGAGATTGAAGTACTTTTTGAGGATTGAACAAACGGATTAGCTCTGTTCAGACAGCAGAAAAAATGAAAGCTTTTATAGATTGAAGAGATGATTTTTTTAGGAAGAAAATGAAGGGTTTTGGAGGTTTCTTGAAGAGAGTCCTCGAGACTTCGGATTTTCTTCCCCAATGTGTGTGGATGTTGTGAAGAAAAACGTGCTCCGACAGAAGAAAAAAGAAAAGATTCTTCCCAGTTTGGCAGAGACGGGTCGTATCTGTTCTCTCAAGAAAAAACTCCAAGCTTGTATTTCCTTCCCTCTCTGACTCAGATAAGCTCGTTTCACATCAGCAGCAGCAGCAGCAAAAGAATTAGTAGGAAGAGGCGGCTTGAGTTCAAAAAGGGGCTTCTGTTGAATTGGTGAAAATAAAAAACTTAGTTTCTTTTTTCTTGTTTGCTGTGGAGAAAGGACTACTAAACTAGTAAAAGCTGGAGGCTTTTGAGAAGAACAATAAAGGATTTCAGGTGCTTTCCCTTTTCTTCAATGGCTTACATTTTGCAGAGAGAGAGAGAGAGAGAGAGAGAGATTTGGTGGGGTGGTGGGAAGATGGAAGAAAAGAGAGAATCGGAAAAGTGGAAGAAGAAAAGTTGGAAAGAAAAGATCAATCAAAGAAAATGTAGAAGGGGAGGAACTGTGTATGTTGCTGGAGAAGGAAGAACAAAGGAAGAAAACGAAGAGACCAGAAGAGAGTTAAAGGGGTTGGTTGGTTGTCTTTCTTTTTTAGTTTTGGTGGGAATTTATAAGCTTTTGCATGGGAAGAGGAAAAAAAATTGGTAGTGCGTTACATCTGTTTATAAGTAGCAATTAGAACTTAATTGCTACACTTAAGATTGATACACCTTTTATGGGAGAAAGATTAGAGTTGCCCATTTCTAATCCAACCCATCACCCGATTAGATTCGGACTACACATATATTAGAAAATAAATTGATCTGATCTTACTTGAATTCATCAAAAGTAAATTTGAATTGAGTTTGATAGAAGAATTTGAAAAGTATAAATGAATAATAACACCCTAACTCAATTCAAATTAAATTTAGGACAGTATTTAAGCACTCTACTTTTTCATGAATTTGTTTTGATGGACATAAAATACTCTAAGATTAAATTGATTTAAATAAAATAAAATTTGAATTAAGTTAAATTATTAATTTTAACCAACAAGACTCGAGCTTCATCTGATTTGTAACTATTTTAAAGAATGATAAATATTTTATAAAGACCCTTCTTTCATAATATATTTTTGTTCGCTTTGAACTCCAAAATTTACAATTTTTTCTTCCTTTAGACTCAAACTCATAAAAATAAAAAATGTCATATATTAGATGGGAAGGGGGTCCTCATATATCAAAGGTCCCACACCCCTTACACAGTTGTCCAATGCCTTATGTGGATGCTTAACTCTTTCAAACACAACCCATTTTGGATGTATGTGTGATGGACACGTATCAATCTAAACCCATGCAAGTGTGCTGACACACAAAAGTAGACAATAGTGTACTACACAGAGGTGGGTCATTACATGTTTTTATTTTTAAATTAATTTGTCAAGATAGTTATCAAGGCCTTTTAATTTTAATAAAAAATATTTAGACTTTTGTAAATGTATTTACATTATTTTCCCTTATTAATTGAAAATTTCAACAACAATTTGTTATAGCATTTATTCTTTTGTCTTTTTCCACATATATTGTTCTTTAAGCGAAAAATGCTCTTTTATCAAAATCGGTCTAAACCACAGTATTTTATCAACAAGATTATTGATTTTGAAAAATGAGAGACTATTATGAAAGTTTTGATTAGGGATATTCTCTGTTTATAAAATACACGCTTTACTATTTTTAGTTTAAATCACAAAAATACTCATGTCGTAATGTAGAATTATATTTTATATTAAATTTTATAAGGACACGCCTGTCATTTAATTTAGAAAAAGTTTGTCTTAATACGTCTTCAAATTTAAATTAATTTTGGTTTTATTATATATTTATATATGTCTTTTTAAAATTGGCTCAATTATTAGATTCATTATTAAATGTATCAATTGAAAGAGTAAAATGAATTTATTAGACTTTTTCATTGAGGAATGATCACATGTTACAGACTTACGGTACCGCGTGATGCCAATGACAATGATTATTGTACTTTATAATTTGACAAGAAAAAGTTATGCATTTTAAAATATAAAAATTAATATGTAATGATAAGAATCATTTTAAAAAATTAATATAAAAACACACAAAAGTAGGACCCATTTTCTGACCCATCAAAATAATGTATATTTAATAACCTTTGCATGTAGTTTCAAAGAAGGAAATGTCAACAAAGTGAGAATTTATACACACTCAAGTGGATTAAATCTTTGACTGCTTCAAAGATTATCTGCTCTAAGTAAGTGCAATGTATGGACTAAATATTTAATTATTTCAATGGTTGAAGCAAAGTATTATTTTTCAAAAAAGATAATGTCAACAGATAAAAATGAAACTAAAAAATAGGTGATATTTTTATTTGACTATTGTCAGCCATTGTGTTTTATTTGACAGGAATCACAAAGTAAAATAGGAATTATTTATATGTAAAAAATTAACTTAATTAAAAATAATAGTCACTTTATATATATGATAGAATATGATTAATTGATTATGAAACTATAAAATTTCTAATTTTTAAAGAAGTGTTTGAACATTAATTATTATTTTTACCTATATCGCTTACTATTTTATAAATGCTACACTTAAATGGACTCACATCTAACTTCTCCCTGTAGCTAAGTTTTAAATGTAAGATGGAATTAATAATTTTGGTTTTAGAAGGATCGAACCATTTAGTTGAATTATTGACCATTTAAGATTAATTTAGAATTTTATAATGTAAAAAATATTTGAAATATTGACAGATATTTCTGAAGGAGATATTTATAAAAATAAAAAATAAAAGGAGTTAAAAAATGATGGCCATCTTAATACTGGAAAAATCTTTCAACAATAAAGGTTTTAGTGAACTTTTCATTTTACCCACATCAGTCCATACAGAAAAATTAAAAAAATCAAACATTAAGAAATGGACTCACTTTCTAATGAATCGGTGCACCGACTAGATCACTGAAAAATGGAAATTTGAGAAAAATGATTCAGTCAGTGCACCGATTTTTGAATATTTGACTTTTCAATTTTTTCGTACGGATGAATAAGAGCAAAGTAGAAAGTCAAAAAAACTCATCTGTCTGTCTAAATTTTTTTAAAAATCAGACATTCAAAAATTAGTACACCGATCGAATCACTTTTTTTAAATTACTATTTTCTCCATTTTTTTGAGATGTGCATCCTTAAAAAGATATATTATACAAGAAAATCTCATTGTTAATAGCCTTCTTAATTACCATACATTTGCATTAACGGGTTTGTTTTGATGAGGCCTGTGCACTTATTTCTCTTGTCTGAGACTCTGAAACACCATTTGTGATTCTGTACAGAATTTAATAATTTTTTGTCAGTTCTTTTAGTCTAGAAAGCAGATAGAGATTAGATCCTAAGAAAGACAGATGTGTTTGTGTTTTAATAAATGCAAAATCTGCATTAGCCATAGATTCCTTGAAAAACGAAGCAGATTATCATAAAATTAAAGATAGAAAGGATTTGTCAGTTTTCGAAGCCTAGAAACAGGCCTAAGAGGGATAGATGTGTTTATAGTTTAATAAATACAACAACTGCATCGATTATTGGTGAGAAGAGATATTTTCAGAAAGGGGATGATTCTATAAAATTATTCTAATCTCAATACTGATATTTAAGATATAAAATTTTCTTATTTAAGATTTCAAGCTGATCATGAGGTTCCAAAGACGTGTATTAATTTTGTAAAATAGTTAGACTATTTTCTTTTAAAAGAAGTAAAAATCAATGATTCTTGAAAGATAAAAGTAGTGATTGTATTAACAAAGTTACCTTCAACTATATATATGAGTGTCGTTCTCACAAATTGATCAAAGATAAATTATTCTTCTAATAGTTAGTAATTCTTTTTCATTGAAATAATCAAGTAGAAAATACTTAATTAAAAAGTTTACCAAGCTTATCACACTCTTCATCATTTGATCTATCTAACAATGATTTCAATAATTTTATAAAAAATATTTATCAGAAAGAAATAAAATTAACTTAAAATAATTAAAGAAACAAATGAGTATGAGAAAAAAGAAACTACAATCTTATTTTAATGAAGAAATAAGGCACATTGACAAGAAGAAGGCAAAGGCATTGAGAAGTGAGAAGTGGGTGAAAAAATAATAATCAGAATAAGGGCATACAATCTAGACCTGTTGTGGCTCTTTACCCTACGCAGTAATCACAGCTCCTCTGGCTTGAGAATCCTTTTTGGGTTGGACACTGCGTTTCCCATCATTTCCTTCTGCAGCCAAGTAATGCACAGCCAACAAGCAAAAAGCAGAAATCAAGTTATCCAACAATCTCTCTTATTAACTTTCCTTCCCTTCCAATTCAATCCGACACAGACAGCTTTTAAGATTGAATTATTATTTCATTCTATTTTTCTGTTTTAGTCCCTGTTAGGCCCCTTATTTATATTTATCTCCTCTTATTTTTACTTGTGATTTAACTGAGGGTCAAAATCTGAAATTCAGTTGATATAGTAAATTTTTCTCTTAATATTTTTTTAAATTAAAATCATCCATATCAAATGATATCGACGATATAGATATCGACAACTCAACCAACAAAATCCCTAGCACATAAGGCTTGATTTCCTTAAAATTATTGGAAAAATAGATTTTCCATGAATCAGTCACATTAGATGAGAAGGAAGGTATCGATTCAAATTTCTTCGAGTACAAGGAAGAGAAGCTCATTGGGTGCAACTCACCCAAGAAAAATCCCTAGCACAGAAGCTTTGAGTATTGGTCATATAGCCAATGGACGTCTGAACCGTCAACCACATCAAGTGCCGAGTTTTCAATGTTGATTGAAATTAATGGATTTTTAAGGGTTCAATAACTGAGCATCATAAAAAAAAAAAATAGTTTTTTTTTTCTTTCAAAATTCATGTATTTAAAATTTCAATGATAGGAATTTAAAAAATGAGATAAGATGGGATGATTTGACTAAAATGCTGACTAATATTTATCAATTTATTAAAAATTCAATATATCAGTTTCAACATGCATTTCAAACTTAAACCCCATGTAATGATCTCCTAAATTTATTTTGAAGGAGGTGATGAAACCGATTTTAGAAAATCAGAGTTCAGTATTTGAATTCATACCGTTTTAAAGTGTATGCATGTCCCAAAGACTAATCAATTACTAATTTCAGTCATAAAAAAATTGATCTCTTAAATTTAAAAGGATCGTCAAATCATTCACGATGAAACTTTACTCCACAACATTTTGCAATGAATTTAATATGGTTATATGCACAAATTATTAGCCTACACTCTACTCATAATTATTATTAGACATAATAATGTTCAATGAAAAGAGCTCATTCATAATCTTTTACCTATGTTAGACAACAAAAATGATATCCACCAACATGCGAAGAAGTCACTTGCATGAAATGAGGGTCCACCTAAATTGGAAGAAAGATTTTTTCAGATTTCTCTTAGTAAAGATCATTTTAAATAGGGCCATGTGATATGCACTTCTAATTCAATTGGTCATTTGATAATATCATTGTAATTGTTTTGTTAAGAAGATGCAATCAAGTGACCACCTTTAAATCATATAATTATTACATTTCACAACCTTTGTTGTCAGTGATGGCATGCGGGGCCTTAATTCTTCTTAAATAGTGTCAGTGAGTGGGGTCTAAGGTCTACTATTTTACCGTGGGAGTTTGATAAAATGTTTTTCTAATTTTTAGATTTATTAATCTTTTCAATTTGTATACACTGAGTATATGATAATAGAGAATGGTCCTTTTAATTTTAAAAGATACTTATCCAAAGACTTCTTTCAAATAAAAACGAATTTTGTTCATCAAACTAACTTCTTAATTAACTAAACTTTTTTCTTTAACCTATTACATCCTATAAACAGTCCATTCGAAAGACTTTGAATCTATTAATCTTGGGCCCAATGACGATCCTAAGCTGGTCCGCTTAGGTATAAATATAAAGTTATTAATGTACACTTATTTTATAAGTTTTGTTAATATCATACAAACTAACCAATCCTAGGCCCAGAAAAACATGACCCGAAACAAAGCCCGTATATGTAATTCAAGTTTAAAATCAGACCTAGACTTCATATATACAAAACGGTTTGGACTCAATTTTTACTGAATTAGACCAAGCTTAAGCCCTTTAATTATACATATCCGCCCCCATAGTCAAGCAGGCCCAAAATCTAATAGGGCCTCTCTCAAGTTTCAGCTCTGAAACTCAAACTTCCCACGAATAATAATAAATAAATAATAACTATGTTTTGAAAGGACTTCATCTATATATACGTTTTTTTTTTTTGAATTTAAGAGTGGGAAACTGTGGGAAACCCAGCGTAAAACTCTCACTGTGGATACTCACTATCCTTAAAGCACACCAAGTGAGGCCATGGGAGCTCAAACTTGGTATCTCCTGCTTTCTAAGACAGGAGATGGGGGCTCGAATTTGGCATCTCTCACTTTCTGAGATAGGAGATTACCAGTTAAACTACACCCATACGAGCAATCCATATTGCTATATGATTCTCACGTAGATGAAAGACGGAGGACCTTTATTTGATAGTTTGGGCACTTCAAAAGAGGAATGAGCCTTTTGCACCTTTTGAGCATTTCCATTTTCTCTTGGATTCTTCCATAAGAATAGGAATCCACTGAGAAGGAAGAAGAGGGAGAAGATCTGTCTCTGGTCAAGAAAGAGTTAAATAGATAAAAAATAAGTTATGATTTCTACACATTTGAAAGGCATATATACTCTCCCAAAAGTCATGAATACACTAATATGCTTTTTCCACAACACTTTGATGAATATAATCTTGGAAGTATCTATTGCTATTAAGACTTTAGACTGAGTTAATGGTTTTAAATTCAGAACAAGAAAAATGGTTGAAAAAGTGTTTAAAGCACCTTTTATTGGATGGTTTGAAGAAAGTCATCAAATGGGCACAGCTATAAGCCATTAATCCATGTTGTTAATTAAGGTTTCGAATAACTTACTTAATTAGTATTAGAACAACTTCAGCAGGGCGATGTTCTACTTTTTATGGGGCCACATTAACATGGTTCAGTGTACAAGAATAGATGGATTCGAAAAGTATTTTAAAGATGATGCTTCTCATATGTCTTTTAGAGTTGAGACATCATGATTTTCAAGGGTCAAAACATCAACACTCAACAGTAAAGATATGGTTACTTTTTGATGAATTTTTTAACTCAGTAGTGAGATCAAGTTGAAATAAATTCAGAGATCAAATCGGTAATGAATACAATTCATACAAAGTAGATAGGTTTGACTTAGACCTCAGTGAGGCTCATATAGGAGCCCAACTAAGAAAGTCATCCATGGGCCACGTGACCCATGGGTCTCTCTCTCTCTTCCTACAAACAAGCTTTGCCCTGACTTTTCACTAATTCAAACAGGAGTGTTTGGGCTTCAGTGTTAAAAAGCTCAACAAGATATGGATGGAGTTGGGCTTTTGAAATTGCAAACAAGCTTGGGCTTAAAGTCGGGCCTATGAACAACTGTACTTGTTAATGATGAAGGCTATAGGTGGGCCATATTGTGAGAAACAAACTTAGAGCTGACTCTTGTCAGATTTCGAGCTGGACCGAATTTCGTTGAAGATCCATTTACAGACAAGGCCGAGATGACCCAATAAAAAAAACGGTCCATAAAATATGTCTACCCTATTTTTTTAAAAAAATGAGTCAGGTTAGTCAACCCATTAGTATCTAAATAATAATTAATGAGTGGGTTGGATTCTCCAAATGGTAAAGTGGAGAACTCTTTTGATGTAATTTAGTGGGGAATGTCCATATCAAAGGTGCTCATGCAATTCATCAGTAGGTAAGTTGTGGGTTATAGTATCATTTATTTTACAATATTAAAGCTAAATCATGGAGTATATTATATATGATAGAAAAGAATGATAATATGTTGACCGTTGAAACAAAAAAGTTGAAGTAAATACGTGCTCGGGCCTTACAAAAATAAAAATAATACAAACAAATCTATTTTGGGCCCAAAAAAGCCCAAGCCCATATAGACATGCATATGCATTTTGGGTTTGGAAACATGCTCGTGCCTTACAAATACAAGTTGATCTGAGCTTGGGTTTCAACAATTCGAGTCCACTCAGGTTCTTTCCTAGGAGCAAGCCCTTAAATTACAAATCAGGCTCAGACTGAAGTTGTCTAAAATTTGGCCCAGCTTAGTTGAGTTGTTAGCAAGACACTTAATAAAAATGGATTTTTAGAGCCCACTTTGTTGGGTCTGATGTGAAAAGGACCATGTGAATAGTTTTTCTTGTAGCACTCCCACCCAAAGGTCCCACATCGGTTGGGAGCTTGGGTGGTGGGGGCTTTATTTGAGAGGGGGCAACCCTCTCTATTGTGAGGCCTTTTGCGCCTGGCCATGTGGGCTAGGGTCCAAAGCAAAACCTTGTGGGTCGGGTAGGGCCCAAAGCCGACAATATCACGATGGAGTAGGGTCGGGTCATCACAAGTGGTATCAGAGTACAGTTCAACATTCGGACTGTGAGAGCTCTCTACTTGTGTGACTTGCTTGCTTGTGTGTGGACCCCTGTCAGTGTGACGAGACAGAGCTAAGGGAGGCTCTGGTCTTAAGGGAGGTAGATTGTAGCACCCCCACTCAAAGGTCCCACATCAGTTGGGAGCTTAGGTGGTGGGGGCTTTATTTGAGAGGGGGCAACCCCCTCCATTGTAAGGCCATGTGGGCCAGGGCTCAAAGCAAATCTGTACGGGTCGAGTAGGGCTCAAAGAGGACAATATCACGATGGGTAGGGTCGGGTCATCACACTTCTATCAAGTTTCACCTTTATCTGATGATTTTATTCCTTTATTTTAACTTTTAAAATCAATGTCCCATATTCATCAAAATTGAAAAGTCGAGATTATATGACTTGGGTCATCAATTAATATTAAAACTCTATATACTCTATATCCATGTAATTATACATCAAATGAATATAAATTTTTAAAACTTTTAATTGATCTAATCACATCTCTCTAAATGTGTCTCGCTAATCTAATTCTTTATAACAACTACAAAGCTAGAGATGTTAACTAGATGGGTTTCAAGAGCGAAGCATGCATGATATAACCAAGTCCTTTTATGGTTGGGCCGAGTCCTATTATTTTAACCTGATTCCAACTAAAACTTGGTTCCTTTTGAATTAGAGACAAGTCCAATATTTAAAATCTTGCTTGCCTCAACTAAGCTACCATACCTAAGATAAGCCTAAGAAAGCTTGTCATGCAAGCTGATGAAGGACATTTCAAAAATATGTATAGGTCCAAAATATTTATTCTTAAAATAAAGCTACAAATATTCTCAATTTAAATTCTTAAAATCATCATGAATATTCATCATCAAACATTAAATCATATGCGATTCAATTTGACCAATCAATCAAGTCAAATTCAACGATTATTGATTAGATCTAATTGATGTGTAGCCGGAGTTTAAATCTCGGTATCAACTGATATGTCAAAGTTTAAAAATCCAAAATTTATTTCCCTGATCATAACATATTTATGTCCTTTGTTCATGTTCTTTGTGCAACTAAGGACGTGATATTGTTGATGAAGAATTGAACTTTAGACAATAGAGTAAGGTACTAAAGGAGATTTAAAAAAAAAAACTATCGGTGGGGTTAGATATTAACAAACATGGTTATCTTATTCAGTATAACAAGTCTTGTAATAGCCTGCTTCAGATTAGGCGTATTTTAACTCGTTAAGTTTGTTTAACCGGTTAATCTCGAGGATTTCGGTCAGGGCTTTGAGGAAAACCCAAGTTTGGCCCGATCTGAGCACGAAAACTCAGTGATTTAGTTCGTCGACCTGGAGGGGCATTTTGGTAATTTACTACTTGTTGTGTATATTTTTATAAATATTGTTGATATGTGTATATTATTGATAAATAATGTTCTCCTAAATAAAGGATTTGTATTTCTAATTTTAAAATGAATTTATTTTTCAGAAAATGGTATTTAAATCCCCCCCGTCAAAACCCCGAAAGGGAGTATTAATTATTTTAAAGGGTTTTGAAAATGAAATAAATTTTGAAATTAGTATTTTATGGTAGAACATTTTAATAATGGTCTAGTTATTTCATTTCATCTCAAAATGATGTTTCTAAATTGTTTATTTTAACGATTCTTTATTTAAGTAAATAGTGTACATTTATGGTTTTTATTTAAATAAATGATTTTTGATAAGAGATAAAATCTGAAATTTTTATGGTAACTAAGATTTTCAAAACCCAACTATCTGTAAGGTTGGATCAAAACTTTTGAGCCTTTAAAAACATGTTTTAGTTAAAAATCAGGTTTTTATCAAAATAGGGCCCTTTTTGCAAAAATGGAAATATTGGAGGGCTGATTTGCAAAGAGCAGAAAACTGCAGTTACTGTAGCAGGGTCAGTGGCGTGCGGGCATGCTGCTGCTCAGCCGGATTTTCGGCGATCCGTCGTCCCGTCCCATCCCAGATTTTCCGGCCGAAAAACTTATATAAACCGGCCTCCTTCAACCAGATTCACTCCCACCGATTTTCTTCTGCTTTCCCTCTCTGATTTCAACCGAGAACACCCCCCTGCTTTAAGCTTCCATCTTAGTAAACAGTAACTTAGAGGGAGATTTCAAAAGAAAATCCGGATTTCAGCCCAGAAACTCAATCCAAGGTAACCACTGCATTCCCCTTTCAATTTCGATAGGTTTTGAATAAATTTTTTTTGAATTTGGCTCTGTTTTCAGTGAGAAAAACGATTTCAAAAGTTAGGGAAAATTCTAGAGTTCCTCGTATCAGTGAGCTTCCGGTGTTAAGATCGGATGGCTTACTGAGTTTTAAAGCTCCAAACCTCTCCCTATGGAAAGAGGACTCCCGGAGGAACCCATCGGACCGGTTAGATATAAAAACCGAGTTCAGAAAATAGCCATTTTCCCATTTTCGGTTTTACTGTTCACTGTCGTCGTTCACTGTCTGTTGCAGACAGTGAACGCGGAAGAAGAAGAAGAAAAAAATATATATATATTATTATTTTATTAAAAAAAAATTCTTTTTATTTGAGATTATAGTTGCTTATGATTTTAAATATTAGTTCCCATTGAAGGAAAAAAATGAATAAATGAATAAATAATTAAATAATTAAATATTATTATTTTATTCAAAAAAAATATTATTTTGTTAGATTATGTGATGTGATGATTTATACCCCCTTGTTAATTAAAAGTGTACTAACCCCCTTTTTCTCTTATTATTTATAGTGTAAATACTATTGTATCCGCTTTCAGTCCGACCTATTGGTCGGGAACTGAGTGATTCACTTTCAGGACGACACTATAGTCGGGTACTAAGTGACCTCGAGGCCTGCTCAAAATGTCAGCTCTGGTCCTATCCAGAAGACAACCGAGAAGTGACTCGAGGATCTAGACCTCACTCAATAAGTCAATCTGGTCAATGCCCAGAAGACAATATGAGTTTGGACTGAGCCCCTTTTATTATTATATTATTATCTTGTGGATGATTTAAAAAAGATAGAAACCAAGTAGGAGACTCATTTCCATTAACCCCGGATATTTTGTGGGAAAATGCATGATTTCCAAATTCTACGTATATGTACGTATTTGTTATGTATATTGATTGTGCACTTTTATCTTGTTTGAACAGAGACCGCGTAAACCACACAGAATGGTGAGGGAACTTAACTCTTCAGATTTTCTAAACAGGTATTATGATGAGATGCGTATCGAGCAATGAGTGGTTTCAGATTTTGAACCCACTCATGTGCCTATACATGATGCACTATGGTAAGAGTGCTGTGATGATTATGATATTACGATGTTGATCGTATGTGTATGTAAGACTGCTTCCACGTACCTGGGCTATTGAACCAATATCGGCCATATGAGAGATGGTTTATATCTACTGGACCATGGGCGGACCATGCTGTCATCAGTTGCTGACTTGAGGGTGTCAGTATCGGCTAAGTCAGAGCCGGAGATGTACTTGCAAGGATGTATTTTGACCGTGTCGGGACTTAATACTGGTCTCAGTGTAGTCGGCAGGCGTTACGGTGGATAATGGCAGTGATTGATGATTTAATGATGTTGATATATTACTTGGATTTATGTTTATTTTTATCAAGCATGTGATATTATTGAACTGTTGCTAACATGTTTTATATTTACTTAATGTGCATTGTTAATTATCCTTCACTGGGCTAGTTAGCTCACACCACTCACCTTTCAGGCGATGAACTCGAGGAGGAGGACCCTCTCTTTCAGGCTTAGGGCGATTAAGCTAAGGCAGTGTCTTGAGATTCCCCCGGAGAGGAATGCCCTGATCTTTTCCATTGGTTCTTGGAACCGTTGATTTTCATTAAGTACCGGATGTGGTACTTAATTTATGTTGAATTGATGTAATAGACTATGTTGCCTTTTGAGACAATGTTTTGAATGATGAATCAATGATTAAATTTCGTATGCCTTGTATTAATCAACGTTGGATTTAATTTGAGTATGTTATGTATTGTATTGTTATGTCTTGGTTTTTGAGAAGCATATGGTACATGTTTGAGTTCACTTAACGAGCTAATGTGTAACCACTGGGCCTAACTGTTGATCCGGCCCAGTAAGAATACTTGTGGTTCAGTTTATCTTTCAAAAAAAAAAATCAGTCGCGTTCTGGGCCCACCGGTCGAGTCGGGGAGTGACAAGTCTTGAATCATAAATTATTTTGTTCAAATGACTTAGTCATTGAATTTATCCAATAATTCAATGCTAATTTAATTAAGTTAATAAATTAGATCATTTTAGTTTGATACATCTTTTATTTTTATGTCATATTTTAATAATATATTATTTATTTTTAAAAGAACGCCAATGCCTTTATTAACTATAAAAAGGAATAAAAGATATATCCAACAACAAATTACAGAAATTTAAAGTTATAAATTATTCCAAAAAGTTGATTTTGTGGCAAGTATACAAGTTTCTGACACTTGTGGGCCACCAAGTACAATTTTAATTTTAACAGTCATGCTAATTGAAATTAGTTCGTGTTTAATGACTATGTTAATTAAATCCGTTAGACAAAGTAAGCACCGTACACGTGTCCCTAAGCACATGGGTAGGCCGGGCCGATGAATTGAATATGCTCGATATTAGCATTTAGCACCAACTTCAACTTTCAACCTTGGACTGCTATTGCGCTTTGGCCAACTCACTACGCAATGTATTTATTTCAAACTTTAAATTATTATATAAAATCGCTCATTTATTTTGGTGCGCTTCTAGCCTTCTTAATGAAGTTACTATTAATAAAAAAAAATATTATATAATATTGTATGCTCTTGAGTGTTTATCTTTCATGATTTTAAATATTGGCAATGTATTTATTTTAAATCTAATTAGGCATATAAATTTCAATTGATATTTCGATCTATGTTAACTTTATTTTTATCTTTAAATAAAATTTTGCCTAAATTTCAATCTAGCTTAAAGTATCAGCATTCCCAGTAGACATATGATGCTATGGTATATCAAAATCGAGTTCTTAAAATTATGATAAATCTCAGCTAATATTTTATATCTAAGAAATCTGAAGCCAAATATGGTTCCCACAGTCATGACCAGCCAATAGGATTATTCATATCAGTTTATGGAGGAGGTATTGTTTTTTTTTTTATAATACGTGTTTGTGTAAACCTTCCAATCTATACACACTAGTTAAGTCTATAGAGAATGTCCCATTAAAATTAAACATGAATCGAACTCAAGATTTCACTTTTTGAGGTAGACATCTTGACCATCAGACCAATCGTATAGAATTTCTTCACTGGTTAAATTTATAGAGAATAACCGGTTGAGTTGGAGGCAATATTTTTAATCTAATATCTGAAATTCAAACGTCAATGGTCAATGTGAACAATCTCTGAAAAATAAAGTATAAGAGGAGAAGTTTGACAGGATCCCATATCCTAAATTCTAAAAGAAGTCCAAGTGGGCTTAATAGAAATTGAATACTAGTTAGGCATTCCTCCACTTACAAGGAAAACTATGGATTCTTGTGTATAAAAAATATAAAGAAAATTGCAGTTGCATTGGAATTTCTTTAAATAAAATAAAAAAGGCCGTGAAAGAATACAATATGTTCTCCCTAAGACTCAAGGTATATGATAAAATTTTGATGGCTTTAATCGATCAGTAACATTAAAATATTTTAAGGTCTTGATCCACTTCACTGGATCTTTGAGCCGATGAACAGCAATGGTTTCGGGTATGAACTCGTGTGAACAAGAATCTTTGGGCTTTTCAATCGGGTAGTCATACATGGCCGGCTTCAAATTGTACCGATTGTTGCCGCGGCCGCCTAGCTTCAACCAGTCGCCGACGAGCTTGTCCTCGGTGCCCTCCGAATGGTTCTTCGCAATGTCCGACGTTCCTATCCAATCCACCAAGTCCCATGACAAAATGTAGCCCATACCAGCCATGTATCGACCTCTCGTGTCCATGACATTACAGGGAATTACAAACCCATAGTACAAATCTTCTCTAGGGAGTGGCCTCAGAGACTCCACCAACTGATCCAACCTAAAGTATATATCGTCGTCGGCCTTCATTACGTAATCATAGGGGTTGGATCGACCGTCACCGGCGTCTAGTAATTCCGGTAGACTAGAGAAGTAGGTGTAAGTCTTACCATTGTTCATATTTTCAGTGCAATTGAGGATGATTATATCGTCGAACCGCATAATTTCAAGTGCCACCAGCACCTTTTGGTCCTCCTTGGTGAGATTACAGAAGACAAATTTCATGTCGACTTGTGCATTTGGAGGAGATTGTATGCCGTATACGAGGCGGATCATGTGGCGGCGCCAGTAGAGGTCGGGTCGGGTCAGTATGCCGATGAAAAGCCGGATGTTCGGCGACGAAGATGGAGCCGATGCTGCTTCATGTGGGGTATTAGAAGAGAAGATCAGATTATGAGAGAGATTAGAAAAGAAGGCAGGTTGAGCAATTTTTACTAAATTTTGGAGGTGAATTTCGTTCATGGACGATAGACAGCAGAGAATCAAGACTATTATGAACAATCCCAACAAGCGGCTGGTCCTCTCGGCAGAAGATGGCTGTTGGATCGGCGGCGGCGGCGGCGGCGACGCCATCATTGTCTTGTAGATGCTAGAACTCGTACATGAATAATGGAGTAGAAGAAGAAGATGATGACAAACAAGAGAGAGTAGATCTCATATATATAGCATTTTCTTACTAATCTGTATACACCTGTATATTAATGTATAAACTTTTTTTTTTTTGTTTTGGGGAAAGTGTGTGTATATATTGAAGCATGGTGTAGTGTATTTGGACTTTACTTTTTGCCTTTTAAGGTGGTGACGAAAGGTTGGTGTTAGCTTGTTCTCTACTACTCTTCGTTGACTACTGAAAATTCTTTATTGGAACAACGTTTCTTTTATCAATGGGATATCCACTTTATTTTTATAAATTATTATGAAAATATAATAATGTTTAACACAAAAATTATTATGATAATATAATAAAGTTTTGATGGAAATTTAATAAAAATTAAGTTTTGATAATTGTTGAATAACGTGAATCAATTTCAAACATAATTATTTTTCTCAATAAAATAGATAAACAACTTCCAAAGAATATCTCATTTGTGAAAATGTCAGATGTCTTATCAACTTTCGTCACATCGTGACAATCAATAGTTAATTTGGACATTTTATGTTTATTTTTAACAAATTTAGTATAATTCATGTAATACACACTTGAGACAATATCAAAATTTGAATTAAGGAACAAAATTGACCCACAATGGTAACATGGGCCTTATTACTAATGCTTTAATGGTACTTTTCTCTCTTTCTAATCATCATATAAATCCCAGTGATTTTTAATGAATTCTTATATGACTCAGTTTCTACAACTTGATCTCTATTGAATTCTAAATTTAAAATTTTACAGTATAGAAATTTTAGGGTGTACATCCTAACACGGACGTTATCTTTTAGAAGGCATGAATTTTAGTGAACTTCTCATTTTATCCCTCGTCTATCCGCAAAAATCGATTCACTTATTGGTGCACCAGATAAGTGCACCGACTGAATCACTTGAAAATCGGTGCACCGATTTCTTAAGAATTTAAATCAGTGCACCGACCAAACTATTTTACTCATAAATCAATTTACTTTTTTGTGAAATCGGTTCACTCATTGGTGCATTGTAACTGATTCACTGAAAAAATGAGTCGATTTCTACAGATGAGACAAAGTGGGACATCTGAAAAATTTGTATCTACTAAAAAAGTATACTTATGTTAGGATGGTCACCTAAATTTTAATTT
Organism: Chimonanthus salicifolius; assembly: GCA_013350335.1. Lineage (NCBI taxonomy): Eukaryota > Viridiplantae > Streptophyta > Magnoliopsida > Laurales > Calycanthaceae > Chimonanthus > Chimonanthus salicifolius. Next base: position 66,334,572 of record CM023536.1, on the reverse strand, counting down.
TTTTTTTCCCCTTTTCAGAGGAAGATTGGAATCCAAGAGCTCCCCTAAAGGGCCTAGGGTTGCATGTGCCGCTATGTGGTTTGCACTTTGCAGACAGGATTGATTTTGGAAGCCAGCAAAGGATCCAAAAGCAGATTTGCCCTGCATCTTAAGCAACCCATCAAAGTTGAGGAGACAACTAAAACAAGACGAGGCAATATTTAAATATGGGACTCATCAAATAGAGTCTTTAATTAAAAAGCTAATGTTGTGTATTATCTTAGATATATAAGTATGCGACTCATCAAATGAAGTTGCGTCGAGATTGACCATAAATCTTGGCTAAAGGTGGCAATGAGTTTGGTTGGATCGGTTATAAGTAATAATAATTTTTTTGCAAACTTAACCTAAATTTTTTAGTTACTTGCTCAAATTCCTAACCCACTTTATTTTGTTCAACCCAACACGACTTAAATTTATATAAGAAATTTTAAAAATAAAAAAAAATAGAGAAAAAATTGGGACTTGAAAAATTATGACAATAGATTAGGATTTTTTAATTTAGTGAGATACTGGGCTTAAATTAATTGGTGAAAATTAATAAATGACTTAAATATTGATTTTAATTCATTTTGGGTTGGTTTGCGTTTGAGACCCCTCTCTCTTCACTCAACTCAACCCAACCCAAATTTATTTCAGGTCAGATCAATTTAAATTTTTTTAAGAAATGCATTACCCAAATCTAATATCTTTCGGGTTCACGGGTTCTCAAAAATTGTCACCCCTAATTTTGGCTCATTTATAAAATTTTAACATTTTAAATTTTTGTAGATTTTAAATGAATGATGGAGAGTTCAAACAAAATAGATGGTGAGATGCACTACTTGACAATACCACCAGGTCTCACTTCATCATTTTTCGTTTTAAGAAAATGTATTATCCCTGATAAACTCCTGCGTTGAGAAGCTCTAGTGTTTTGATGGGTTGTGTTAATGGTTAAATTGATTTTATAATTAAAATAATTAGATTGTTGCATTGATTATCAATTTATCAAGTGTACTTCCTAATTATAAATATTGTAATTCATTCAATCCTCTTATCATTTGATCATTTAAGATGAAGAAAAAATCATTAAATTTATTACATCATCTTTTCATTTGAATATTTAAGATCAAAGAGAAAATCTTCGCCTGTAGAAAGTGAGGCAGATTACTTTCGCTTGTTAAGGTCGAAAAATCGGCCTAGGCGAGAATTTATCTCTCTCTTAATTTTTTTTTTTTTTTTATAAAATCTCGGTGGCTTTTTTTTGAAAAAATCCATTTTTAAAAATAAATCAAAAAGGTTTTTTTAAAATAATGATATAAATATGGGGAAATATCTGCTGAGATATAAACTGGGCCCACAACTGATATTCTTTTTTTTTTTAAAAAATAAAGAAGAAGAAATCGGCCGAGATCTCGGTCGAGACATCTCAGTTCTTGAAAACCCGAGATATTTCGGTCGAGAAATCTCAGTTCTTGAAAACCCGAGATATCTCGGTCGATACGCACAATATCGGCTGAGATTTATACTCTTGAATACAAATCACCTTTGCAACTTGAGTGGGGCTGGGTTTTAGATTTTTGCCTAAGCCCAGGCTTGGTTTAACCTAGATTCGTCAAACCGAGCCCATGACAAATAATATTGAGCCATTTCAAGTTTGAAATGTATATTTGGGTTTATTTGACTTCAGGCTTTTTTTAGCCAAATAATTTTTTTAAATTATTTTATAAATATAACTTATAATTACATAAAATTTATATTTATACACAATATAATTAAACAAAATCAAAATTTATAAGTTGTACTTAAAACTCGCGCTCTCGTTTAAACTAGTACTTTTCTGTTCTGTGTCGAATGTGACCCAATTCTATTTTGTGTTTGATATTTTCATTACAGATTAATCAGATAATGACTTAGATGATGCTGCTGATCATAATGATGATTATTTTGGGCTAGAAAATGAGTCCAACCCATTCCAGACTCAACTTAAATCTTTTTTTTTAGGTTTTCTTTCATGCAGGCTCAGGTTAGGCCCGGCCCATTTAACATCTATGCTCCAAATTTAACTCATTCTAAAGTTTGTTCTTTAGCCTAAACCCGACCTGAATGCTGTTCAAACTTGTTGTCAATGAATGTGTTTGAACACAAACACTAGTTGGGCTGGGCTCAAGCTAAATTTTGAGCCAGTATATCTGTATATGTAAATGGTCAGGCTCGAACTTTTGTAAGAAGTCATTCTGAATGCTTGTTCTGGCATTTAGTCATTTTCTATCTTTTGAAATTCATTAGAAAATTGATCATTTAAACTGAAAGTAGACAGAGAAAGCTAGAAGAGAACCCAATTTGAGTTAAAAAGATAGTTTTTATTTTTTTAATTTTAATGGTCAAAGTTAACAAATATTTTTCAAATTATTAAGATACTTGATAGCTTTGACAATTAAATTTTGTTTATTGTATCTTATCATTTTTATTAGTTGGATTGCGGGCTTGGGGGGCCTAGAGCATAGACCGGCCCAAACCGGGCCCATGAACACCCCTAAACTGTCTCGTTCCGGTGGTGCTTCGACGATTCACTCACGCTAATACCTGAATCCGTGAAGTAATCCAACGGTTGAGAAGAAAAGCCAAACCCCTCACACGGATCGCCACTGGATCCAACGGTACATACATCACTCAACGCTCAATAAAAGAAGACACGAAACGCATACAGCAAAGACCATTCCCATTCGTCTTTCCACAACCAAAAGCGGAAAGCGGAGAGCCGAGAGAGGGATAGAAAAGTAGGAAGAAAGGAAAGAAGAGATTTTGAAGATGTCTGGAAGAGGGAAAGGAGGCAAGGGATTGGGAAAGGGAGGAGCGAAGAGGCACAGGAAAGTGCTGAGAGACAACATCCAAGGCATTACCAAGCCCGCCATTCGAAGGCTGGCCCGTCGAGGCGGAGTGAAGCGAATCAGCGGCCTTATCTACGAGGAGACGAGAGGAGTTCTCAAGATATTCCTGGAGAATGTCATTCGCGATGCCGTCACCTACACCGAGCACGCCCGTCGGAAGACGGTCACTGCCATGGACGTTGTCTACGCCCTCAAGCGCCAAGGCCGTACCCTCTACGGCTTTGGCGGATAAATCCCCAATTTTAGTTAGTATTTAGGTATCTCTTTTTGGGTTTCTTTTTAGGGCTGTGGAAATTAGGTTGTCTTTTGTTTGGATTGGGGAAATTTGCTGGTGTTTGGACGACGAAAATTGAATACGAACAATTCATGAATGGAAAAATGCTTGCCTTTTTGTTAAATTTGTATCTGTATCTTGTGTTTGATCTTTTTTTTTTTTATCTCGGTTTTGGTGGAAAATGGTTCGTTCCTCTTCTCTAATTCGGCAAATTGAAAATGGGAAATAAGAAAGTCTCTGAAATTCTAACTTGCGCCACTAATTTTTTGCTCCATTTCCTTTAAGGAACCGAGTCTAATTTTTTTTTTTTAGCCTTTTATTTTAGCAGCTCATTCGGACACCCCTTTTCTCTCGCGGAACACTCCCCAAATTTCCACATCGTTCGAACCACACGGTAGCATCGTTCGAAGGATCGTCAAGATCGTTGAATGATGCTACAGTGAAAATTTTTAAAAAGTTATTTTATACTTTAATAATTCAAGATTTTTGACCCTATCAGATACTTAAAATACATTTATTTTATAAATAAGGTATTTTTGACTATATGAAAAATATATTTGGGATTGTTAAAAGATCTAAAAGTCTTAAAGTATTTTTATCAGGTTATTATGAGACATTTTAGAAATAGATAGTGATTAAAAAATAATTTTAAAATTTTAAAGGAGATATTGATAATATAGATAGTTATTTTTTAAGTACTGTGTATTTTCAAAATTTTTCAAATTGAATATCCGAACTAATTACGATAGCTTGATAAAAATATTTTAAGAATTCAAGATCTTTTGACACTTTGAAATGCTTAAAATACGGTGTTTTACAAATAAAGGTATCTCTTGTCTATGTGGAAAATATATTTGGAAGTGTTAAAAGACCTTAAATTCTTAAAATATTTTTATCAGGCTATCATAATTAATCAGAATATTTAATTTGAGAAATTTTGAAAATACACAGTACATAAAAATAACTTTTTATGTTGTCGATATCTCCTTTAAAACTTTAAAATTATTTTTTAAGCACTGTGTATTTCCAAACTTTCTCAAATTGAATATCCAGACTAATTACGATAACCTGATAAAAATACTTTAAGACTTTTAGGTATTTTGATACTCTCAAATATATTTTCCACACAGCCAAGGAATACCCTTATTTGTAAAATACTGTATTTTAAATATTTGGGAGTGTCAAAAGACTTTGAATTCTTAAAGTATTTTTATCAGGCTATCGAAATTAATTCAGATATTTAATTTGAGAAATTTTGAAAATACATAGTGATTAAAAAATAACTTCAAAATAATAAAAAAAAAAAATTACTGTTGAAAATTTTTCACTGCATGATCCTTCGTTTGATCCTTCAAAGTTCAAACAATGCGGAAATTTGCGTTGCCGAAGGTTTTTGAGAGGGAGAGCAAAATGGTAATTTGCACTTAAATTTCAGAAGAAGTGTTCTGTGGCAGAAAATGGGGTGTTCGAATGGGCTGCCTTAACTTAGCAGAAGAGTTAAGTCAGGCGCCATGTTAAGCTAATATATATGTTTTATATAGATACTTATATGAATATAAAATATATAAAATTTATTATTAAAATTTTAAAATTTAATATATATTTTTGAATGAGATTAATTTATAGATATTCAAAATCAATCTCGTGTATCATGTAAATTTATTGACATCTTAATTTTTAAAGCTTAAATTTAGAATTGAACTATTTGAATTGTATTTTTATATTTTAAAGAGTATTTCAGTGTAAGTTTTTAAAAATTTAGCTGAAAATAAATTATACATTCTCTGAGAGCATTCACTACTTATCATATTAAAAAATAAAAATACTTGAAATGAATATGCTTTATATCTTAAATAAGAATGTGTTTCTTTTGAATTCAACAACTTAAAAAAAATATTTTCTATAAGTAATGTTTTTAAAAGTTTTAAATTGTATATAGTTGGATGTAATGAATTTTTTTTCTTGAATATTAATTATTATAATTTGATTTTATATTTTAAATAATAAATAACACTACTTATCATATTAAAAAATAAAAATACTTGAAATGAATATGCTTTATATCTTAAATAAGAATGTGTTTCTTTTGAATTCAACAACTTAAAAAAAATATTTTCTATAAGTAATGTTTTTAAAAGTTTTAAATTGTATATAGTTGGATGTAATGAATTTTTTTTCTTGAATATTAATTATTATAATTTGATTTTATATTTTAAATAATCAATAATTTATATTTATTGAAAATTAAAAGATTTAGTTAAATGATCTAGTATTAAAAATTTAGACTTATGCCCCTATTTATTTATTTAGTAAATGCCTTTAAAAAGTAGGATTGCCAATTCTATATAATTAAAATCTTAAAATCCTACTAAGATAATTTAAATGTTTATTGAATGAAAGATTTATAAAATAATTTTCTTTTATAATGGTAAAATATTCAGTGATTATAAAAAGTTAAAAGATAGTAAATGGTGTAAAAGTTGAAAATTTGTTTTGTTAAGTATTTTGTAAATATTATTTGAATAAGTATATGAGCTGAGTAAAATACAAAATTAAATGTCTCCTGTTAGAACTTAAAAAAATTATCTTTAATTAATTTGTATATTTTTCATATTTTTTGTGTTTTCATTATGATTAATATGTTGATAAATGCATAAATAAATTTATAATTTTTTTTTCAGCAGCTATTGTGAATATGAAATGAGTATTTGGATTTGCTGACATGTGCTGAATGACGACACGTTAGAGGATCGGAGTCAGTGTGGTTTAACCGTTTAAGTTTCTCTCTTTTCCTTCCCGAGTCCAGACCAGAACCAGGAAAAAAAAAAAGCGATTCGTCTGAGTTTACTCAGTTATATATCTAGTCTAGTGAGTCATCGTGTAATGATTTCGAGTCAGGTCGAAATCGCTCTGGACTCTCGGACCTGGGGAACAAAGGCGTCCGATGCTAGCTTTGGTCCGTTCTCCCGTCGTATTTCTTCTTCTAAATTTCAGAAACCACCTTCTCAACCCTCTTCTTTCCTTCTCCTCTCTCCACAATGGCTCTGTCTTATACTCCTCTCTCTCCCCAAACAGACCCACTAAAATATCCACACCGGTTAGAGACATCAGTTCTGATCAAAGTATTGCTCGTTCGAATTGGATGATCACTAAACTGAGCAGAGGTGGCTCCATTTATCAAGCCCGACGGTTGTTCGACGAAATGCCCGAAAGAGATGTTCTTACTTGGACGACCATAATTTCCGGGTATATCAAATGTGGGATGATGAAGGAAGCTCGTCTACTGTTTGACGACAGTTCGGCAAAAAGGAATGTTGTCACTTGGACTGCGATGCTTGCGGGCTACTTCCGGTTGAAGCAGATTCGAGAGGCGGAGAAGTTGTTTGATGAAACGCCGGAAAGAAATGTTGTTTCTTGGAACACCATGATTTCTGGGTATGCGCAGAGCGGTTGCATTGATTCTGCTTTAGTCTTGTTTGAGAGAATGCCAGAGAGAAATGTGGTCTCATGGAACACAATCATAACAGCTTTGTCACAAGAAGGAAGAATTGAGGAGGCCTGGAAACTTTTTGAGAGGATGCTCGTGAGAGATGTAATCTCTTGGACAGCAATGATCGCAGGGCTCTCCCAGAATGGAAGAATTGATTATGCTCGTGAGCTTTTCGACAGAATGCCTGAGAAAGATGTGGTGTCTTGGAATGCTATGATTACTGGCTGTGCACAGAATATGAGGCTGGATGAAGCACTTTATTTGTTTGAGAGAATGCCGGAACGAGATCTTCCTTCTTGAAATACGATGATCACGGGTTTTATCCAGAATGGGGATTTGAGACGTGCTTAGAAACTATTTAATGAAATGCATGAAAGAAATGTTGTTACTTGGACTTCTTTGATAGAAGGATATGTACAAAATGGCCAGAGCGAGGAGGCAATAAAGATCTTCTCTAAAATGCAGAGAGATGGAGTTAAGCCCGACCAAGGAACATTTGTGAGTGTTTTGAGTGCTTGTAGCAGTTTGGCTGGTCTCAGTGAAGGAAAACAGTTTCATCAGATCAAATGCAAGACCATCTTTCAATTCAGTGCCTTTGTAGAGTCTTCTCTCATAAGCATGTATTCAAAGTGCGGGGAGATAAGAATTGCTAGAGAGATGTTTGATCAATCAAAACAGAAGGACACAGTCACTTGGAATGGGATAATTGCAGCTTATGCGCACCATGGTGATGGTAGAGAAGCAATCCACCTGTTTAACAAAATGCAGGAAAACGGGTTCAAACCTGATGATGTCACTTATGTCGGGGTGCTCTCGGCATGCAGCCACTCGGGCCTGGTTGACGAAGGGTTGAGGTATTTCAATGCCTTAGTAAAACAGAAGTCTATTCAAGTGAGAGAAGATCATTATGCCTGCTTGGTGGATCTATGTGGACGGGCTGGGCGGCTTGAGGAAGCCATGATTTTCATTTATGGGCTTAAGAATAGGACATCGGCCTGCATATGGGGTGCTCTTCTTGGTGGTTGCAGTGTTCATGGGAATGTGAGGATAGGGAAGATTGCAGCTAAGAAGCTTTTGGAGGTGGAGCCTGACATTGCAGGGACCTACTTGTTGTTATCTAATATATATGCTTCTGCGGGTAGATGGAAAGAAGCATCAAAGGTGAGATTGAAAATGAAAGATAAAGGGTTGAAAAAGCAGCAGGGGTGCAGTTGGATTGAGGTGGGAAATAGGGTTCATGTGTTTGTTGTTGCAGATAAATCTCATGGTCAGGCTAATGAGATCTATTGCTTGCTTCATGAACTTCACGAGAAGATGAAGAAAGCAGGTTATGTACCTAAGAAGCAATATAAAATCAATGATGAATTTTTAGTAAATTAACTGCTCTTCATCTTTGAGATCTCTTCCAATTTTCCAATATTGATCCAGGCCTCAAGCTACAATGTTTTTTTTTTCTGGAACACGTGCATCTATACATGTCAATAATACACTCTTCTTCAGTTCTTCTAGATAATCACTAACAGCTATATATCACCCTGCCAACCCCTACCCATCATCTCCCCTCTTTCTGCCATAAAAAAAAGGATTCGACTTTAGATATATATGGAATCTCAGTCCTCGTTTACTTGAAATGGAAATCAATATGTGCCTCTCCTTTCTCCGTTATTGATGTATGTACATGAAAGAAGATCAACCTGTATTCTTTTAATTTTTCTTCTTCTTGACTTTGTAGTGAATTCACTACGGAATTATTTTGTTTCTAATAATGAATGAATTAGGGTTTTTTTTTTTCTAAATCTTTATTTTGAATTGTAAGGTGTTGATAGACTATTCTGTCATCTTTGTGTTGCCAATCTAGACCATCTAGTTTGAGGTAAACTGAATTGATAATGATCTATCCTCCACAGAGTTGGGAAAATATTGATCTTGGATTTGAATGACTTGAAACAGCCTGCATTGGGTTGAATGAAAGTAAAAATTCATCTAGCAGGTTGTCTTAAGGATGGTTGAGTGTTACAGACCACCTAGTCATCTGAGTATTTTTGGAAAACAAATGACAATGTCTTCCACTAGCTGCATTTAGGCAGCCTGAAAACATGATCTATTTCCACATGAGAGGATTTTGAAATTTTGTCTATATCAGAAAGATTAGGCCTTTAATGGGCTGATAAATTTGGCCAAGATTTCATCAATTTCAGCTTTTTTCAGGCCATTTTATCATAATTTTTTTATAAAAAAACTTATCTGAAATTTAGGGTATATCGGTTTTGGGCCTGTTTTCCAAAAGAAGAAGAAGAAGAAATTTCATGATATTTGTATATCCTCTCCTTTGAAATCCAATAAATGTTGGGAGAAATTTCATGATATTTGTATATCCTCTCCTTTCAAAGCCATCCTAGAAAAGAGACTTGCATGGTGATATTGAAAAGCTAAGAAGGATTGCCATCAAGAGGAATTCAAGAAGGTGTTACAAGAGGAAATCACGTGGCGTCAGCGATCGAGAGTCGAATGGTTGAAAGGAGATAAGAAGACCCATTTTTTCACGTTGTTGCAGACGCAAGGTGATGCAGTAATAGAATTCAACTGCTGAATATGTATGGGGAAACTGTGGAAGAGAAAGAAGCAATTTGCATGAGAGAGTACTTCAGCAATCTCTTGTCATCAGATGGTCAGGTAAATCTGTAATGGAACATCTTTCTTTAATCAGTTGCATGCATACGAGTCCTTAGGAGTTGAAGGCTTCTTACTTGGACGGAGGAGATACAAAAAGCAGGGAAAAGGAGAAGTCTGCAAATTTTGTCCATGGTTTCTACAAAAACTCATGGAGAAATGCTCTGACAAAAGTTATGAAGTAGCATTTCATGGATTTTGACCTGAGTTCAAATTTTGCATGAGAGAGTTCAAAATATCGGCCAATTTTCGCACTTTGGTCTATTTTAGCTCCAAATATTAAAATCTTGACAATATAATTTTAGCCAAATATCTTCATTTAAATTTTGATGATTTTAAGTTACTTTTAAATCTTTAAACTTTTAATCACAATGTATAACCCCCTTTGGTCAAACATGATGGGTCAAAATGTCTACCATAAATATAACATGGAGAAAAAAACATCTTGACTGGATTGTAAATCCATGTTTTCAAGTTCTATGAATTTGGAAAATTTTAAATTATTTTTTCTTAAACTTTTGCACCTATGTGAAACCTACTTTGGTCAAATCTGAAGAATATGAGAATGAAAAAGATTATCGTAATTGAATTATAAAGTTATAATTTTAATCTAGAGACTTTTGTAACCCATCTACTATTTACTTTGGTATGATATGGCAGGTTTTTTAAAATGTTTAAGCATTAATATGGCTGAAAAGGTCATTTTGATTCAATTATTGAAATCATATTTTTAAGCTCTTTAAATTGTGAGAGCTTTAAATTATTATTTTTAAGTTTTAAACTTTTGCACTTTATGTGGAGTTCAATTTGATCAATGTTATAAATCTATTGAAAAGTTCTATGTATGAATATGAGAATGGAAAACAAGTCACATTAATTGGATTGATGAAACTATAGTCTTTGAACTTACTAAAATTTGATAGTTTAATTAATTATTAATCCTTAAATTTTTCACTCTACATGGACTTCACACACACGTGAAATATGAAAACAAGTTTTGCTGTCATCTCCTGCTGGTGATGGATCCCATGAGATTGATGGCATGGATCCCCCAGCATGTGCCGACTTGTAGCTAATGAGTTCATCTAATTTTCTTGATTTGTCCAGACTCTCTAATGCCTCTTAAGATTCACACAAATGATGGTCAATCTCATGTGTATTTCATTTGCTATATTGTGAATGATTTAGGGTGGAGCTGTGGATCCTCGCAAGATTCTGGTGTTTGAAGATGCACCATCAGGAGTTGCTGCAGCAAAAAATGCAGGAATGTAAGTGGGGCTATAAAATATTCCTGGTTTTGTTATTTTCTCTATGCAGTAATGCTAAGCATCAATTTCTTAAAACTATTGGACCATTGGTGTTAGTAATGCAGTTGAAGTGTTTATCTGGAGACTGCCTGTTTTGTAGTGTGAATTCTCATTTGTGTTTTGCTTCACACCTATTTTTTGAGAGATGGAAATAATTTAATTAAGCAAACTGTAGGGACAAAGAAAGAACAAGGGAGCGGACTGCCTCAAAGAAGTGAACTAAACAACTCTCTCTCTCTCTAGTGATTGCCAAGAACTCACCTTTGAAAGTGGAAGGTCTTAAGTTCAATTTTTACTCTCCAAAGGGCTACTATCTTTAGTTATACCCGGTGTATATCCATAGAGAAGTTTACATATACCCTCAAAAAATTATTCAGATACCCTAAGTGGCCTGGACACTTTAGTAATAAAGAAAAGAATAGGCCATGTGCATTCGTCAGGTAAAGGCAGCTGTATGGACGGTGACAGGTGTTTGTCGGTCGTATTGCAAGCCAACTGTCAAATAATTGAGGCTGTATTATTATTTCTTTTTGTTTTTTTTCTTTCCCACTCTGAATTTTTGGGGTGGGCCCTTATCTATCGTTCCTCTCTTAGCTGCTTGATTAGCCAGGGATTCCTTTTGTTTTTATCTTTGGATTCTGCTGCTTCTTTTTTTTAACACGGGTTTCTCTGTATTTTCGTTGCAAGCTAAGGTCGATGGAATTCTTTCCCTTTGTTGGCTTTCTCTCGATTTGTTTCAAACTCGATTCTCCACAGCAGTGCTGACTTTCAGCTTCTTTTATTATTATTTTAAGAATGCTATGTGGGGTCTAGGGCTTGATCTGTGTTTTATGTAATGCCCAGTATAGAAGATTTTTTTTTTCTCTCTAAGATTTTCTGTCGGTGAGACTTTCTCTGCGTGTGAGGAGAGAAGAAAACACAGAAAATGAGAGATTGTGAAGGAGACACGGGGAAAGGATTGAAAATCCTTGTAATCAGTAGTTCAAACTAGGGATTCAAAAATCGGCTCGACCGATATATCGGCCGATATGCGATACGGATAATATTTCGGCCGATAATTTTATCTCTCATACCGATATCGGCATTTTCTCTCTCTTCCGATATCGGAACCGTGAAAAAACCGCAAAAAACCGTGATGAACAGTGACAAAACCGCAAAAAATCGTAAAAAACCGTGAACACCCTGAGAACCGTAAACCCTGAACCGCGTAAAATCGCGGAAAACAGCGAAAAACCGCAAAAAACCGCAAAAAACCCCTGAGAACCGTAAACCGTTGAAAACCGTGAAAAACTGTGTAAAAACCGCGAAAAACCGTATCGGTGTTTTAAATTTTTTTTTTTTTTTAAATACCGATATTGTGACCGATATTTCGGACCGAATATCGGCCATATCGGCCGATATTCGGTATGTACGGCCGATACTTATCGTATCGGCCGATATTACTCGGTTTAAAAAAATCGATATATATCGGCCGATACGATATATATCGGCCGATATTTAAACCTTAGGTTCAAACTATTCTTCACAATGGAATCGAACTATCACACTCCATGAACATAGGCTGGATTTTACGAAACCATATAAAAATTGCTGTGTCTTGTATGATTGATATGTGGTTAGTGAATTTATTTGCCAACATGCATAGTGTGCACGTAATCACCAACCTAACCCAACAATTAAAGGACAAGCTATCTATCAAATCAGCCCATCTGAATTTGATACACCCTCTTCTATATTCCAGGAATGTCTGGTAGATGTTGAAAATTTTGAATACTTGACAATTACAATGATGAAATAGATCATCAAAAACAATTATCAATTTCTTTTTAAAAAAGCACCTTCTTTATACAAAGATAATTTCTCACAAAAAAAATCTGAGCATTCTAAAATATGATAATAAAATTTTTCAAGTATTTCACTAATAAATAAAAATAAAAGCAATGAACTAGATTGATTTACTTTGCAAACTATTATAAATTGATGTTAAATTATTCAATGAATCAAATTACAAATTATTCAAACAAACTAATTTACAGTTCAAAATAAATTATAGTAATTAAACAATACTCTGTTACGGGCCCATCTGAGATCTCGGCCGAGATGCCAATATTTCTTTCTCTTTTTTTTTTTATAAATCTCGGCTGTATCGGCCGATATTGTCGAGATCTCGGTCATATCGGCCAAGATCTCGTCCATACGGCCGATACATCTCATATCGGCCGAGACGAGATTTATCGGCAGAGATTTCGACCCCTGATTACCAGTCAATTCAACCTGTAAATGACACCCACTTTCACAGATTTAGTTGGCCCATTTAATTTGCCTTTGATATTATGTGGATTAGCTTGTCCCGGTGTTCCTTAGGCTTTTTATGTGACTGTTCCATACTTGGTGTGGAGCCCATATAATCCACTACACAGTGGTGCTGCTTGTTGCAACCTGCAATCTTTATAACCTGACATCGTAGGTCTAAAAAAGGTCTAAATATTGATATAAAAATTAAAATTATATTGATTAATCATTAAAGTCATAGTCATATTTTTTAATTTTTGAATTTACGTGTGGGAAGCCATAATCACATTTATTTAGAGTTTATAAAAATAATACATAATTTTAAAATTAGCCATTATAACCGCATGCCTATGTGCATGAGTTTGTGATTTTTTTTCTGGAAATAACTATTATACTCTAAACGTTAAATTTTATAGGATCTATTATTCTAATTATGTAAATGAGACAAAAATATAATTTCTATATTATATGTAAGCTTATAAATAAATTATAATCTTAATTATTTTATTACTAAATATATTTTTATTTTATTTTAATATATCCTGTCAGATCGGTCCATGTTTCGAACACAGGCTATAAGATAATGCCAGCCGCTGTGAAGACAGTGTCCCAATCACTTCCCTGAAAGACCGACGGTATTCTCTTCTTCCTTGCAAGTTAGAGAGAGCGACAGAGAGACAGAGAGTATAGCGTAAGAGAAATGGAAACTCCGATGGAAGAGATTGCGACGAAAGGCAGCATTACCCATGTTATTTTCGACATGGATGGTCTCCTTCTCGGTATTTCTTTCTTCAAACATCCATTTTCCTCTTTCTCTGCTCTTCAGTTTAATGCCTTATCCCCTGTTCTGTTTTCGTTCCATTTTCAGAGCTATTTATTCGTTTTTTTTTCTTCTCTTTGAAATCGACCCATGTCATATTTCAATGTACAATTGAGAAAATCAAAATACTGACTGATGATAATGGTGATGTGGTTCCAATTTATTTGGAATTAGTGGTCTGCCCCAAATCCCACGTTTCTACGTCTTTTGTTAGAGACTTGAAATGGAAACAGTTGTATTTACTAAAATCTAATTGATAGAAATTTGGAAACAATACCATACATATAAGATAAAGTTTCCACTGTTTCTGTGTATTTATTTTTTGTATAATTTTTTATTGTTAGCTTTAATGAATGGAGAAAAATGTTGAATTTATGGACCGTATTTCTGTGGGAGGGATTTTTTATTTAAAAAAACTGGTATTTACATGTACTGTTGTCATTTTTTATTTTTCAAAATTTCTGTACTTAGTTTTTTTCGTCTTATTTGAAATCGGCTAGGACTTTTTTAATAATTCAACTTTCTTCATACGCAACATACACGGGTACATATTTTTGTGATGTGGAAAAAGTGAAAATATTACAATAAGAAAAACAAAATATAATGTTATATACATACCCGACGAGTTGGGACTATATATATATATGGGTAAGTATCATTTAAAAGGGGGGGAAAACATCTCAAAAAATAATACAGGTGTGCTGCCCACATCCCGGGCCAAGATGACAAGCTGACCATGCAAGTCAAAGGAGTAAATTCCAAAGAAAATCAGAAAATCAACCCACGATCTGGGCCGAGATAAAAAATGCCCACAGCACGGGCCAAGCAATTCAAATCTCCTGAAATATTCCTCTACTGTTTACTGTGTGCATAATAGTGGTTTTGTGTCTGGAAATTCAAGATGAAAGGCTTTGGATACCATTCTGGTTGCAGATACCAAGTACAACAATCCCAATATCTAGGAAGCACGGATACTTCAAAATTAGTGAAGTACCCGTGTCTGGTACGTATCCGACACGGATACGGCCGGATACGCCTCAGATACATACCGGATACGTATCCAATTAATTAAAAAATATTTTAATTATGGATACTTTCTGGATACGCGTATCTGGGTTAGGATACGGCAACAAATGAAGAGGATACTGTCGGGACACGGCCGAGACAAGAGGCACGGGATACGCCTCGTGCGGAAGTAAAAAAGAGGGAAAAGAATGAAGAAAGAGAGCATGGAAAGAGGAAAAAAGAAAATATGGAGAAAAGATTGAAGAAAAAATAATCGCTACACCTGCTTTCCTTTCTCTTCTCTGCTTCTTTTTCTTCTTCGTTGATGGGAAAAATACAGAGGACGGCTGCGGCTAGGGTTTAATCGAGAGGGAAAGAGGAGAAGGGTATTAAAAGAAGGGTATTAAGGTTTGTCAGTGACCACCCGTAGCAAAGAGCTGACTTATGTACTCCAATATTTTGTCAAAAAATTATTTTAAAGGAAAAATAATAAAATTTTATTTTAAATATAATATTTAGTTATGTTGAAAGTAAAAATTATAATATTTTCTTTTATTTACCTTATTGTAATAATTTAATATTATATTTACCATCTAATATTTTTACCATTATCATTATTATTAAAAGGTCTTCTTTATTTTTATTATATTAATGAAACATAATTACCTATAGCTCATAATTTTATCTAATTATTATTAATGAAAAATAACATTTCTTTTCTCAAATAAAAGAAAACATAATTATTATAATAAATTTCATTTTAGAGTTAAAAATTTAGAATATTATGATAAGTGGCTTTCTTGATTTGGCTTTAAAAAAATAATAACTAATTACATTGTTATTAGAATGGATTTGAAAACTAAAATGAATTTATAAGATTCAATCCATGATAATGTATAATAGACCACTCATATATTTAGAAAATATTAGTCTATATGTATATAATGAAATGCTTTATACTTTTCAATATAATAACTAGTAATTATTAAATTATAGTCTATATGTATATATAATAATTTTTTAATTCGGCGTATCCCGCCGCACCAGTATCCTAGTTTTTCAAAATTTGCCGTATCTCCGTATCGAATACGTATCGTGTCTGATACGCGTACCCGTATCGGTGCTTCTTAGCCCAATATTGACCTCAGAGGATAAACTCTGAATGGCCATGACATGAGTATGGTATCTCCCGTTGACAGAGTTGGAGCAAAGCAGAGACATGATCCTCTCGATCCAATGAGTTGAATTTGACTAGGGCCGCAACTCGGGTCGAGTTTTGGCCCGACCCGCATGACCCGACCCGAGAAATCATGCGGGTCGGGTTACAATGGTCGGGCTGTAGGGTTGGGTCGGGTTGAGAAAAGAAAAACCCGACCGAAATTCGGGTCGGGTTGGGTTGAGCCCTTTAAATTTCAACCCGACCCGACTCAACCCGAGAAAATCCGACCTGAGAAGACCCGACCCGACCCGACCCTATATAACTTACTATAAAAGCTGTCTTACCTCATTCCCAAACCCTAGCAGATAGCAGAAGAAATGAAGAAATGGGTTCGATGGAAGGAAAAGGGAAAAAGGGGATGGAGAGAGTTCGATTCGATGGAAGGAAAAGGGAAAAAGGGGATGGAGAGGTCTCGTCTTCTCGTTCTCGTAATCTTCTCCATGCTCGTCCCACTCGTCTTCCTTCTTGGCCTCCACAACGGCTTTCATTCCGGTAACCCCCAAAACCCTAGATCTCCTTCTTCTTCTCCAGATCTGCTTACTTTTCCACAAGATTCCGCTATCGGAACTCGTGATTTGGCCAATGCCACCTTTTTGGATTCCGATTCCCACATTTTCCTAGAGTTTCTGTTTCATTTTCTGGATCTCATTGTGGCTTCGGCCATCTCCTCCTCTCGAGTTGAGATCTCTGATCTCGAGTCCTCGTGGATTGGAGATTTCCTTGATCGAATCTGCAATGTGGCTTTCGGATTCTGATCTTCTCGATACTGCATTTCCAGTTAAAAGTTGAGATATCTGATATTTCTCTTTTTTATTTTGTTATTTACTTTAAATTTAGCAATTTGTTACTTTTATTTCGTTTTGGTTTTAGCAAGTCATGGCCGAATAATGGTTTATTTGAAGACCAATTTATGAAATGTTTGAATAAAATCAGTTTGATTTTTTCGTTAGGAAACTCTGTGGAGTTTTTTGGAGAGGAAATCCTCTATTTTATAGAACTTGAATTCAATTGGCAACCGAGTCTTCTACCCTATTGCCACTGAGATCTGAAGGGCTGCAACTCGGGTCGGGTTTTGTCGGGTTAAGGGTCAGGTCGGGTTGGGTTAAGGGTATTACAATCTCGGGTCGGGTTGGGTTCACTATATCGGGTTTTTTATTCGGGTCGGGTCGGGTCGGGTTCAATATGGAGTAAGTCGGGTTGGAGTTGGGTTTATTAAAACCCGGCCCGCCCGACCCAAGTTGCAGCCCTAAATTTGACTAAGTGGAGCTTTCGCAATTCTCAGTGTCTTGGCATTTTTCTGAATGAACATAAGGATTGACAGAGTTCTGTCCTGCTCATTATCAACAGTAGCATGATAATCAAATTGATTTGAGCAGCACTTACCATAAACTGCCCCAAGGCAGAAGGTGTTAGAAATACACATCCAATTCAGGCTGAGCAGCTAACTCTGGAGGCTTTGGTGGCAGAGGGGTATCTGTAGGGAGATTCCATCTGGCAGAAAATTCACTAATAACTTTCTTGAGGTTGTCATTGGACAGCAGGAAATAAATTCAATCTATTATGTCAGAGGTTATGTAGAAGCACCCAATCTGTTTTAACATGGGTTGACCTTGATTTCTACATCCACGACTAAAATGAAGATGACTTGCCCTAAATATTGAATAGAGAAAAAGAATGGGAGAATTTCATTGTGCCAAGCACTAAACAAAAATGCTAACCTACTCTCAATCTCACATACAAGAGATCTGTCAAAAAACCCACAAAAGAGAACTTCTCAAAATCTCTTTAATACACTTTGCAAGGGGACCCAAAGGAAGACCCGAAATTTCTGTGTTTGAATTGAGAACCTCTTGTCCTCTCCTCTCTTTTTTTATATAAAAGTAGAGAGAAAATCGTTAAGCAGCCCCAGGAAATAATAATAATTATTAGAGAGAGAGAAAGAGAGACCTAATTGGAGAGCTGAGCAAACCAAAAGTGGAGAAAATCTCTTCATGAGAGAGATTTCAGTGCCAGCCCATCACCCTTAGGTCGATAATGTTGTTGGCCTTCTATACTCAACACATATTACTAGATATAAACAACATAGATATATGTTATTATTGGTCACTTGTAACATGGTATAGAACTTGTTCGACTGACGTATTAACATCATAATATCCATTCTTGGACGAGGTTTATGAGTCTTTGGTGTTTCCTCCATTTACACCCTTGCTTTGTTTTGGATCTCGTGTAGCTCGTGTCAAAGATGATAACTCCCATCGGTTGGTTTTCCTTACAACAATGTTCTGAGCAGCATAACCTGGTCTGATTCTCTTACTGTTTTACCTATATAAAAAGAATCTCCTTTCGGGAGAAAATGTAAATATGCACTGGACAAATGCCAATGTGATGATTCTGAAATATGTGATCTTCTGTTCCCTCATATATCATAGATTGTTGTATCGTTCATTCCAAGGTACACTTTTTATTTAGTATTTGTTTTCTGAAATAATACCGGCCGATATGTTTTGTATCAGTGGATATCTATCTATACCTTTGAACCAAGGTATTCAGGCCACTTAGAGGACCCATCTGTGCTTCAGAAAATGTGTAAGCCTCCCTATTCACACACAGAGTAATTCTACAGGGAGTTGTCATTTTTATTAGTTGGATTACGGTATTTTAGAAGTATTTATAAAGTTGCTCTTCCAAAATAAATCATAATTTTTCTAGGCAAAATCTTACAGCCCATGCAGCAATAGTGTCAAGAACACTTGCAAGAGGATTCAATGAACTTGATCTGTAAACAAAGGATTCGAATTTTTGAAGTTTCTTTTTCATATAATTTAACTTACAATATTTTTCTAATTTTTAAGTAGTTTTTAAAAAAAATCAATTAACAAAAAATACATATTTAAATAATATTTTTGAATGCACGTAAGAAATACCGTATGATCTTAAATTACCAAAAGTCATCGTTGTATGTGAATAATTTTGCTAAAGTTGAAATGACACAAAAAACAGCACATAAAGAGAAACAAACGATTGAAAGAGACACCTGCGGAAGAAAGAAATACAAAGAGGAAAATAAATAAAGAAAAAAAAACAAGAACAAACAGTAGGATCTCAATAATGGATGACATAGATATTATACTCTACTATAGCATCTCCCGTCTTGAGGTCGAACCAATGGGTTTTAGCCTGGGCATAACCCCTGGCAAACCTGAAGAGCCCACTCCCTCCAATTACAGGCATCTCTCTCACCTGAGAAAACACCGCATTCCGGCCCAATATGCTAATGGTGCTCCCGTTGTACTTACCATCCATAAATGCAAAGTTCATGGCCATCAGCAGCCCAACCTCTTGCTGCGAAGCTGACGCGTACAGGCCCTGCGCTCGGCCCACATGCTTCGAAGTCAGATTCGGGCCTTGGGTCAGTGGGTCGTCGATCATCCTCACCGCGCCGAATCCCGTCGGCTATTTTGCTGTCGTTGCAGAACTTGCAACTTGCACCGCCGTGGGGTTGCGCCCACTGACGATGTCATGCCAGTATACGCGGAGGTGACTCATCTTCTCTTTCCCCAAATCAAGTGCGTGTTTTCCCGGCCCATGTGGTTTTCCGGCAAAAGCCACAAAGAAAGAGAAGAGGAAGTAGGAGAGGAAGAGGATAAATGGGAATTGGGGTCTGGCTACAACGGCCATGGAGATCATAGAGATACTAAAGGAAAAGATATAGATTATCGGCGGAAGTCGGGATTAGGGAAAGTGGTGGTGGTCTTCGATCTATTTATAAAAGTGAGCACAGTGGAACCGCAATAGAATGTAAGTCTTAGACGAGGTTCACGTGAGATTAAAAAAAAGAAAAAAGAAAGCATGGTTAAATTATGAATGCGAGTAAAAACAAATGACGAAAATTTGTTTTAATTAGGAGATGCCGCTTAATGACCATTAGATTTGAAGTTTCCCTCGACGGCCATAAATATTCTTTTTTCATATTAATCTACTTCTACACTTTTGTTTTTTTACAATTTATATTTATTTTAAATTGAATTCACCATTAGATTAAAATTTATTTATAATTGACTCTGTTTCAAACTTTGTTTTCTTTTTTTTTAAGCTTTTAAAAAACATATTTTTTAAATCAAATCAATTTAAATTTTTAAATAGCATCTTAATAATACCTTTTGAATATATATTACTCCATCCCGTGTGTTTTTTAACAAATTTTGTCCCTGTTAAAATAGACATCCCTTAAGTTACCTTAGACCCTTTTAGCAAAAAAGGATATGTAGTGTATTATCTTACATTTTTTTTTTTTTTTTAACCAAGGTATTCAGGCCACTTAGAGGATCCATCTGTTCTTCATAAAATGTGTAAGCCTCCCTACTCATACACATTGAGTAATTCTACAGGGAATTATCCTTTGGGGTGGAGTGAAAATATAAATCAAGACTCCCGTTTGCTAGGTGGGTCTCCAACCCCTTTAGATATTATCTTACATACTCGCTCTCCCTCTGTCTCAAATTAGTTGTCCTATATAGATTTTAAAATTGTCACAAAATAGTTGTCTCATTTATATTAAATTAGTATAAAGTGTGTTGAAAATTAATGAGATGTCATGGAGTGCTAGCTTATATAGAGAGTTCCTTAAAAAATTGATGAGATGAAATACATGTGGTTCCAGCTTGGTGCACTGATTTGAATGTAAGTGAACATACACAACACATCCGAAGACACGAGGTGCCAAATGAACAACTGAGGGAAGCGTACAGTGGTCAGATAGTACATCCAAAGGTCTTCTGAATCCAAGAACACTAGATGGTGTACGATTAATCAAGTAGACAGCGGAATTTAATGCTTCGCCCCATAGATGTGATGGAACATGAACCCCAATTAAGAGAGAACGAGTGACCTCCAAAAGGTGTCGGTTTTTCCGTTCAGCAATCCCGTTCTGTTGAGGAGTCTGAGAGCAAGATGATTGATGGATGGTACCAACAGAATGCAGAAAATCAATCAATTCATTCGTGAAATATTCACCCCCATTATCAGAACAAATAAATTTGATAGATATGCCAAATTGTGTTAACACCATTTGATGGAAAAGATGATACACGGTACATACATTGCTCTTGTGTCGCAGCAAATAAACCTAGGTAATTCTGGTAGAATCATCAACAAATGTAATGAACCATCTCATTCCATGATATGTAGAAAGTGAGGCAGGCCCCCAGACATCCGAGTGAACTAAGGCAAAATGTGCTTCAGTTTTATTATCATGCGAATGAAAAATAGTACGATGGTTTTTCGCCAGTACACAAGTTTCGCAAACAAAGTCTAAAATATTAGAACCAGTAAATAAAGATGGAAATAATCTCCTACGGTAACCAAATGAGGGATGACCCAATCGTGCATGCCATAACCAAATCTCCTTCTGCCTTGTAAATATGCTGGCGTCCATAACGTGAACTACTGCTCCATCATCTGATCGTTGTAACCCATCGTCCAGATAGTACAAGCCTCCACATTGTTTACCACTTCCAATCTTCTCCCTGGTATGGATGTTCTGAAAAAGACAGTACGTAGGAAAAAAAGTGGCAACACAGTCATGAGACTTGGCTAACTGAGTAACAAAAATAAGGTTATCATTTAGTGATGGGACCAATAAAACATTAGTGAGAAATAAGGATGGTGACAAGGTTACAGTGCCGACACCGACAACTGGGGAAGACACACCATTGGCATTAGTAATGGCTGATTTTGGACAAGTAGAGGATAAATGGCTAATCCGAGATTTATCATAAGTCATATGGTCTGTATCACCGATGTCAATTATCCAAGCACTATTTCTAGTAAAAAAAGTAATAGCAGAATTAGTGATGCCTGACTTGGCAACGAAGCCGGAAGCAGTGACGACGCGGCTCTTGGGAACTGAATCCGCTGTTGTGGGATTAGAAGACCTAGGAGATGTCGTCTGACCCTTCGGATGCCAATCAGGGTAACCATAGAGCTTAAAGCATGTATCTATCACATGATTAACCCCATTACAATGAGTACACTTACGAACACCTTTCTTTGGGTCCGGACGAGTATCAAATTTCGAATAGCCATAACAGCTCCTTCAGTAAAGGGTGTACCAAGCATAGCATTTTGGCGATTGGCCTCGGCACAAATGATAGCATAAGCAACTGGAAGAGTTGGAAGCAGTGTAGTCGCAAGAACACGACCACGAACCCCATCCAAATGAGAATCAAGACCAGCCAGGAAAACATACAGTCGTTGAGAGTTGACCATGACAGAATAAGTTTGCTTGGCAGCTTCCCAAATCTCCTTGGCAGTAGATAGGCGAAGAAAAAGGGACCTGATTTCCTTAGTCATGGCGTCAAGGAGCCAAGATTTGACCATACAGTTCTCATCCTCCCAAGTTTCATATTCCTCAGAATTTGTGACTTCTGGAGCCCGCTTACTACTAGAGATAAAACCCCAACGTTTCCGGCCCCTGATATTATTCTGAGCATTCAAGGATCACTCAACGTAGTTAGTACCACCGAGCCGTTCGGGAGTAATCAATGAGGACATATCTTGGAGGTGGAACGGAGGCAAAACAGTGGGAGTATCCTTCTCTTTCCCTTTCGGAGGGGAGGATGACTCAATCATGATATAGGGCTGAAAAAGGCAGAAATCGCTTTTTATGCCAACCCAGTTGTACGCGATCGGCAGCCCCGGGGGTCACAGATTGGACGCAGGAGAGAAGATTTGGCTCGATGAGGCTGTCGCAAGAGAGTAGTAGGTGCTCGCTGGAAGGGCAGAACAACGCCTAGATCTGGTTGAAATTAGCAAAGAGGAGTGCCAAAAGCAGGGAGCAGCACTAAAAAAAAAAAAACAGATCGGAAATACGATGAGATCCGGATCCAGATTGAGGAAGCAGAGGCAAGACCGAGAGAGTGGAGTACGGCGCCGATCGGAAGAAGAGAACGCCGAAGCAGATCTCGGCGATCGATGATGCCGCAACAGGGTCACGGAGACTGCGCGCAGTAGGGAGAAGAGAAGAAAAAAAGGGCAGTCTGGCGAGTAGTAGAGTACCAGGCGGGTGCTCAGATCCAAATCCGGCGAACAGCAGCAAGAAAAGGGCAGATCTGAGGCGATATGAGGAGTCGGGTCGGGCAGAAGGGCCGACGAGGCAGCCGGAAGATCAGCACACTCACCAGACGAAGGACCATCAAATCTCGGCCCTCGGTGCAGGCTATGAACACGGCAGGGATTTGGGATTCTGGTGTTGTAGCAAGCGGCGTCGAGAACTGCCAATCGAGGCAGATGAGGGCTCAGATCTGAGTGGCGGAGAAGACGGCGGCGCTAGAGAGGAAGACATGCAAAAATATCCAGTAGATCGGCATCGAGCAACAGGCGATGCAGGGGCGGCGAACAAGGACCGGAAAAAACAGTGGGTGAAGAACGTGGACAGAGCAATGAAAAAAAAAATGTAGAGGATGGGTGATAGTCGGAAACGTTCAGATCTTCTCGTTTTTTTTTTCTTTCAAATAGATCGACAACATCGGCAAATCCGATCGGTTGCACTAAAAAAAATTCGATTCCTACGAAAGGAGATCGAACCTGGCTCTGATATCATGTCAAAATAAAATCTCTATATATCATTCACCCAATATTCTTGTACAAAGGTCCTCTTATATAATTTATACAAGGGAACTATATCAGGAATACACATCAATTTCCCATACAATAGGTAACTGTCCCTATAATTATGGTATCTAATTACAAATTGACAACTAATGTCAACAGTAGCATGATAATCAAATTGATTTGAGCAGCAATTACCATAAACTGCCCCAAGGCAGAAGGTGTTAGAAACACAAATCTAGGAAATACACATCCAATTCAGGCTGAGCAGCTAACTCTGGAGGCTTTGGTGGCAGAGGGGTATCTGTAGGGAGATTCCAACTGGCAGAAAATTCACTAATAACTTTCCTGAGGTTGTCATTGGATAGCAGGAAATAACTTCAATCTATTATGTCAGAGGTTATGTAGAAGCACAATCTGTTTTAACATGGGTTGACCTTGATTTCTACATCCACGACTAAAATGAAGATGACTTGCCCTAATATTGAATAGAGAAAAAGAATGGGAGAATTTCATTGTGCCAAGCACTAAACAAAAATGCTAACCTACTCTCAATCTCACATACAAGAGATCTGTCCAAAACCCACAAAAGAGAACTTCTCAAAATCTCTTTAATACACTTTGGAAGGGGACCCAAAGGAAGACCCGAAATTTCTGTGTTTGAATTGAGAACCTCTTGTCCTCTCCTCTCTTTTTTTATATAGAAGTAGAGAGAAAATCTCTAAGCAGCCCCAGGAAATAATAATAATTATTAGAGAGAGAGAAAGAGAGACCTAATTGGAGAGCTGAGCAAACCAAAAGTGGAGAAAATCTCTTCATGAGAGAGATTTCAGTGCCAGCACATCACCCTTAGGTCGATAATGTTGTTGGCGTTCTATATCAGTCGATATAATTACTGTACAATCGATATAATACATATCGACTGTATTCATATTTATATGCCGGTTAAAATCTGAATTATACCGGTCGATATGTTTTCTATCAGCCGATATCTATACCCCTGAACCAAGGTATTCAGGCCACTTAGAGGACCCATCTGTTCTTCAGAAAATGTATAAGCCTCCCTATTCACACACAGAGTAATTCTACAGGGAGTTGTCATTTTTATTAGTTGGATTACGGTATTTTAGAAGTATTTATAAAGTTGCTCTTCCAAAATAAATCATAATTTTTCTAGGCAAAATCTTACAGCCCATGCAGCAATAGTGTCAAGAACACTTGCAAGAGGATTCAATGAACTTGATCTGTAAACAAAGGATTCGAATTTTTGAAGTTTCTTTTTCATATAATTTAACTTACAATATTTTTCTAATTTTTAAGTAGTTTTTAAAAAAAATCAATTAACAAAAAATACATATTTAAATAATATTTTTGAATGCACGTAAGAAATACCGTATGATCTTAAATTACCAAAAGTCATCGTTGTATGTGAATAATTTTGCTAAAGTTGAAATGACACAAAAAACAGCACATAAAGAGAAACAAACGATTGAAAGAGACACCTGCGGAAGAAAGAAATACAAAGAGGAAAATAAATAAAGAAAAAAAAACAAGAACAAACAGTAGGATCTCAATAATGGATGACATAGATATTATACTCTACTATAGCATCTCCCGTCTTGAGGTCGAACCAATGGGTTTTAGCCTGGGCATAACCCCTGGCAAACCTGAAGAGCCCACTCCCTCCAATTACAGGCATCTCTCTCACCTGAGAATACACCGCATTCCGGCCCAATATGCTAATGGTGCTCCCGTTGTACTTACCATCCATAAATGCAAAGTTCATGGCCATCAGCAGCCCAACCTCTTGCTGCGAAGCTGACGCGTACAGGCCCTGCGCTCGGCCCACATGCTTCGAAGTCAGATTCGGGCCTTGGGTCAGTGGGTCGTCGATCATCCTCACCGCGCCGAATCCCGTCGGCTATTTTGCTGTCGTTGCAGAACTTGCAACTTGCACCGCCGTGGGGTTGCGCCCACTGACGATGTCATGCCAGTATACGCGGAGGTGACTCATCTTCTCTTTCCCCAAATCAAGTGCGTGTTTTCCCGGCCCATGTGGTTTTCCGGCAAAAGCCACAAAGAAAGAGAAGAGGAAGTAGGAGAGGAAGAGGATAAATGGGAATTGGGGTCTGGCTACAACGGCCATGGAGATCATAGAGATACTAAAGGAAAAGATATAGATTATCGGCGGAAGTCGGGATTAGGGAAAGTGGTGGTGGTCTTCGATCTATTTATAAAAGTGAGCACAGTGGAACCGCAATAGAATGTCAGTCTTAGGGCAACCAGTATGGTTGCATTTAAATGGCTGAGAAAAAATTTACGTGTCCATATAATTAAATAATATTTTTTTTATGATATAGTTAGCTCTAATTTTTATCCAACCTCGTTACATGGTATAATATTAATTAGAATGACTATTTTTTAATTTTTTTATGTATATTTTTTAACAAATTTAAAAGAAAATAAATATAAAGACATTACATATTTTCACAAGTAATTAAATAAATTAAAAAACATATATATTTTATCACAAGAAATTAAATAAATTAAAAAGACATACATATTTGTGATGCTGGAAATAAATAAATTAAACAGACATTATATACTCTAGCATAAATAAAAAAACATTACATATGATCGCCACCTTAAATTAACAAGATTCGCAATGCAGATAACAATATGGATCTCAGGAGAGATTTTATGAAACATTTATGGAATAAATTTGGTAATGAAGAAGTTTAAAGAGAATATTTTTAGAAATGTAATTTTTCATATTGTTTGCGATGAATAAAATATTATTTTTAATATTTTTGTTTCTCAATAGCTGTAATTTTAATTTTTTATTTCTCATATATTTTGTTTACAAATGTAAAGGAAAAAAAAATCAAAAGGTAAAGAGTTATTTTTTATTATAAAAAGAAAATAATAAAGTAAAGAAAAAATAATGATTTGCCCTAATATACAAATTATACCCAAAAAAAACTAAAATAATCAAATAAATAAATAAAAAGAGAAAATAAAAAAATCAAAAACTATATACAAGTTATATATACAACCGTGTATATATATAAATAAAAGAGGAGAGAGAAAGAAAAGTACGAAAGAGAAGTTAAATGGCTTACTACACTTGTGTTATCTGTAGCCAGTCATTTAACAAATATTTATGTGGGCTTCAGTTACAGCTAGCACCGTACAATTAAAATACGGTAGCCATATGGACAGCTAGCTGGCTATATGGTGACCATACGGTTGCTCCCACTACGAAGTTCACATGAGATTAAAAAAAGAAAAAGAAAGCATGGTTAAATAATGAATGCGAGTAAAACAAATAACGAAAATTTGTTTTAATTGGGAGATGCCGCTTAATGACCGCCATCGCCCAATTTGAAGTTTCCGTCGATGGCCATAAATAATCTTTTTTCATATTAATCTACTTCTTCACTTTTGTTTTTTTACAATTTATACTTATTTTAAATTGAATTCACCATTAGATTAAAATTTATTTATAATTGACTCTGTTTCAAACGTTTTTTTTTTTTAAAGCTCTTAAAAAACATGATTTTTTAAATCAAATCAATTTAAATTTTTAAATAGCTTCTTAATAATACCTTTTGAATATATATTACTCTATCCCATGTCTTTTAACAAATTTTGTCTGTATTAAAGACAGACATCTCTTAAGTTGCCTTAGACCTTTTCAGCAAAAAGGATATGTAGTGTATTATCTTACATTTTTTTTAATAACCAAGGTATTCAGGCCACTTAGAGGATCCATCTTTTCTTCAGAAAATGTGTAAGTCTCCCTATTCATACACACTGAGTAATTATACAGGGAGTTGTCCTTTAGGGTGAAGTGAAAATTGAAATTAAGACTCCCGTTTACTAGGCGGGTCTCCAACCTTAGATATTATTTTACATACTTCCTCTATCCTAAATTAGTTGTCCTATATAGATTTTAAAATTGTCCCAAAATAGTTATCTCATTTATATTAAATTAGTATAAAGTGTGTTTAAAATGGATAAGATGTCATGGAGTGTTAGCTTATATAGAGAGTTCTTTAAAAAATACAAATATTTCAAATGAGACAACTAAAATGAGACGGAAGGAATATTTAAATATGGGACTCATCAAATATAGTCTTTAATTAAAAAACTAATGTTGTGTATTATCTTAGATATATAAGTATGCAACTCATCAAATGAAGTTGTGGCGAGATTGACCATATATCTTAGCTAAAGGTGGCAATGAGTTTGGTTGGATCGGTTATAAGTAATAATATTTTTTTTGCAAACTTAATTAATTACTTACTCAAATTCCTAACCCACTTTATTTTCTTCAATCTAACACGACTTGAATTTATATAAGAAATTTAAAAAAAAAAAACATTAGAGAAAAAATTGGGACTTGAAAAATTATGACAATAGATTAAGATTTTTTAATTTAGTGAGATACTGGGCTTAAATTAATTGGTGAAAATTAATAAATGACTTAAATATTGATTTTAATTCATTTTGGGTTGGGTTTAGGTTTGAGACCTCTCTACCCAACTCAACCCAAATTTATTTCGGGTCAGGTCAATATAATCTTTTTTTAAGAATGCATTTCCCAAATCTAATTTCATTTGGGTTCACGGGTTTCTCAAAAATTGTCACCCCTAATTTTGGCTCATTTATAAAATTTTAACATTTTAAATTTTTGTAGATTTTAAATGAATGATGGAGAGTTCAAATAAAATAGATGGTGACATGCACTACTTGACAATAGTACCAGGTCTCACTTCATCATTTTTCGTTTTAAGAAAATGTATTATCCCTGATAAACTCCTGCGTTGAGAAGCTCTAGTGTTTCTTTTGATGGGTTGTGTTAATGGTTAAATTGATTTTATAATTAAAATAATTAGATTGTTGCATTGATTATCAATTTATCAAGTGTACTCCTAATTAATTCATTCAATCATCTTATCATTTGATTATTTAAGATCGAGAAAAAATCATTAAATTTATTACATCATCTTATCATTTGAATATTTAAGATCAAAGAAAAATCATCGCCTGTAGAAAGTGAGGCAGATTACTTTCGCTGGTTAAGGTCCAAAAATCGGCCTAGCTGAGATTTTTTCTCTCTTTTAATTTTTTTTTTTGAAAATTTCAGTGACTTTTTTTTTTTGAAAAAATCCATTTAAAAAAATAAAAAAGGATTTTTTTATTTTAAAAATAATAATATAAATATGGGGAAATATCGGCTGAGATATAGACCGGGCCAACAACCGATATTCCTTTTTTAAAAAAAAAAAAGAAGAAGAAATCAGCCGAGATCTCAATCGAAATATCTCGGTTCTTGAAAACCCGAGATACCTCGGCATCGGCCGAGATTTATACCCCTGAATACAAATCACCTTTGCAACTTGAGTGGGGCTGGGTTTTAGTTTTTTGCCTAAGCCCGGGCTTGGTTTAACTTAGAATCTTAGATTCGTCAAACCGAGCCCATGACAAATAATATTTGTAGGGTTTTAAGCCCGATTTCAAATTTGAAATGTATATTTGGGTTTATTTGAGTTTGGGCTTTTTTTGAGCCAAATAAATTTTTATTTTTATTTTATAAATATAACTTATATATTACATAACATTTATATTTATACACAATATAATTAAACAAAATCAAAATTTATAAGTTGTACTTAAAACTCGAACTCCCGGTTAAACTAGAACTTTTCTGTTCTATATCGAATGTGACCCAATTCTATTTTGAGTTTTATATTTTGAGCACAGATTAATCAGATAATTACTTAGATGATGTTGCTGATCATAATGATGTTTATTTTGGGCTAGTAAATGAGCCCAACCCAAGCCAGACTCAACTTAATTTTTTCTTTTTAGGTTTTCTTTCATGCAGGCTCAAGTTAAGCCCGGCCCAATTAACATCAATGCTCCAAATTTAACTCATTCTAAAGTTTGTTTCTTTAGCCTAAACCCGATCTAAATCTTGTTCAAGCTTCTTGTCAATGAATGTGTTTGAACACATACACTAGTTGGGCTGGGCTTATGCTAAATTTTGAGCCAGTTTATATAAATAGTCAGGCTCGAATTTTTGTAAGGAGTCCCTGAATGCTTGTTCGGGCATTTAGCCATTTATGTGTGTGTGTCTGGTTCATTTTCTATTTTTTGAAATTTATTAGAAGATTGATCATTTAAATTGAAAGTAGACATAGAGAGTTAGAAGAGAACCAAATTTGAGTTAAAAAGATAGTTTTTATTTTTTTAATTTTAATGGTCAAAGTTAACAAATATTTTTCAAATTATTAAGATACTTGATGACTTTTACAATTAAAATTAAATGACTAAAAATTGATTTTTTAATTTAAATTTTGTTTATTGTATCTTATCATTTTTTTAGTTGGATTGCGGGCTTGGGGACCTAGAGCATAGACCGGCCCAAACCGGGCCCGTGGAACACCGTTAAACTGTCTCGTTCCGGTGGCGCTTCGACAATTCACTCACGCTAACATCTGAATCCAGAGAAGTAATCCAACGGTCGAGAAGAAAAGCCAAACCCTCACACGGATCGCCACTGGATCCAACGGTACATACATCACTCAACGCTCAATAAAAGAAGACACGAAACACAAACAACAAAGACCATACCATTCGTCTTTCCAAAGCAAAAGCGGAGAGCCGAGAGAGCGAGAGAAAAGTAGTAGGAAGATGTCTGGAAGAGGGAAAGGAGGCAAGGGATTGGGAAAGGGAGGTGCGAAGAGGCACAGGAAAGTGCTGAGAGACAACATCCAAGGCATTACCAAGCCCGCCATTCGAAGGCTGGCCCGTCGAGGCGGAGTGAAGCGAATCAGCGGCCTTATCTACGAGGAGACGAGAGGAGTTCTCAAGATATTCCTGGAGAATGTCATTCGCGATGCCGTCACCTACACCGAGCACGCCCGTCGGAAGACGGTCACTGCCATGGACGTTGTCTACGCCCTCAAGCGCCAGGGCCGTACCCTCTACGGCTTTGGCGGATAAATCCCCAATTTTCGTTAGTATTTAGGTATCTCTTTTTGGGTTTCTTTTTAGGGCTGTGGAAATTAGGTTGTCTTTTGTTTGGATTGGGGAAATTTGCTGGTGTTTGGACGACGAAAGTTGAATACGAACAATTCATGAATGGAAAAATGCTTGCCTTTTTGTTAAATTTGTATCTGTATCTTGTGTTTGATCTTTTTTTTTTTATCTCGGTTTTGGTGGAAAATGGTTCGTTCCTCTTCTCTAATTCGGCAAATTGAAAATGGGAAATAAGAAAAGTCTCTGAAATTCCTGAAATCTGAAGGGGCGCTTCTAACTTGCGTCACTTCTGTATTTTTGCTCCATTTCCTTTAAGGAACCCAGTCGATTTTTTTTTATTTTTGCCTTTCTATTTTAGTATAATAAATTCCAAAACTCGTGAACTCAGCAGAAGAGTTAAGTCAGCGCCGTGTTTAGCTGATATATATGTTTTATATAGATACTTATATGAATATAAAATATATAAAATTTATTATTAAATTTTTAAAATTTAATATATATATTTTTGAATGAGATTAATTTATAGATATTCAAAATCAATCTCGTGTATCATGTAAATTTATTGACATCTTAATTTTTAAAGCTTAAATTTAGAATTGAACTATTTGAATTGTATTTTTATAATTTTAAAGATGTATTTCGGTGTAAGTTTTTAAAAATTTAGCTGAAAATAAATTATACATTCTTTGAGAGCATTCACTACTTATTATATTAAAAAATAAAAATACTTGAAATGAATATACTGTATATCTTAAATAAGAATGTGTTGTTTCTTTAGAATTCAATAACTTAAAAAAAATATTTTCTATAAATAATTTTTTTAAAAGTTTTAAATTGTATATAGTTGGATGTAATGAATTTTTTTCTTGAATATTAATTATTATTATTTTGATTTTATATTTTAAATAATCAATAATTTATATTTATCGAAAATTAAAAGATTTAGTTAAATGATCTAGTATTAAAATTTTATGCCTTATGACCCTATTTATTTATTCGTCATGCCTTTAAAAAGTGGGATTGCCAATTCTATATAATTAAAATCTTAAAATCCTACTAAGATAATTTTAAATTTTTATTGAATGAAAGATTTATAAAATATTTTTCTTTTATAATGGTAAAATATGCAGTGATTATAAATGGTTAAAAGATAGTAAATGGTGTAAAAGTTGAAAATCTTTTTTGTTGAGTATTTTGTAAATATTATTTAAATAAGTATATGAGCTGAGTAAAATTCAAAATTAAATGTCTCCTGTTAGAACTTAAAAAAATTATCTTTAATTAATTTTTATATTTTTCATATTTTTGGTGTTTTCTTTATGATTGATATGTTGATAAATGCATAAATAAATTTATAAAAAAAAATTAGCAGCTATTGTGAATATGAAATGAGTATTTGGATTTGCTGACATGTGCTGAATGATGACACGTGAGAGGATCGGAGTCATTGTGGTTTAACCGTTTAAGTTTCTCTCTCTTTCCTTCCCGAGTCCAGACCAGAACCAGAAAAAAAAAAAGAAAAGCGATTCGTCTGAGTTTACTCAGTTATATATCTAGTCTAGTGAGTCATCGTGTAATGATTTCGAGTCAGGTCGAAATCGCTCTGAACTCTCGGAGCTGGGGAACAAAGGCGTCCGATGCTAGCTTTGGTCCGTTCTCCCGTCGTATTTCTTCTTCTAAATTTCAGAAACCTTCACAAGTTGTCTCCTCCTCTTTTTTCCGCCCTTCTCAACCGTCTTCTTCCCTTCTCCTCTCTCAATAATGGCTCTATGTTATACTCCTCTTTCTCCCCAAACAGACCCACCAAAATTTCCACACCGGTTAGAGACATCAGCTCTGATCAAAGTATTGCTCGTTCGAATTGGATGATCACTAAACTGAGCAGAGGTGGCTCTATTTCTGAAGCCCGTCGGTTGTTCGACGATATGCCTGAAAGAGATGTTCTTACTTGGACGACCATAATTTCCGGGTATATCAAATGTGGGATGATGAAGGAAGCTCGTCTGCTGTTTGACGAAAGTTCGGCAAAAAGAAATGTTGTGACTTGGACTGCGATGCTCGCGGGCTACTTCCGGTTGAAGCAGATTCGAGAGGCGGAGAAGTTGTTTGATGAAATGCCGGAAAGAAATGTTGTTTCTTGGAACACCATGATTTCTGGGTATGCGCAGAGCGGTAGCATTGATTCTGCTTTAGACTTGTTTGAGAGAATGCCAGAGAGAAATGTGGTCTCATGGAACACAATCATAACAGCTTTGTCACAAGAAGGAAGAATTGAGGAGGCCTGGAAACTTTTTGAGAGGATGCCCGTGAGAGATGTAATATCTTGGACAGCAATGATCGCAGGGCTCTCCCAGAATGGAAGAATTGATTATGCTCGTGAGCTTTTCGACAGAATGCCTGAGAAAAATGTGGTGTCTTGGAATGCTATGATTACTGGCTATGCACAGAATATGAGGCTGGATGAAGCACTTTATTTGTTTGAGAGAATGCCGGAACGAGATCTTCCTTCTTGGAATACGATGATCACGGGTTTTATCCAGAATGGGGATTTGAGACGTGCTCAGAAACTATTTAATGAAATGCATGAAAGAAATGTTGTTACTTGGACTTCTTTGATAGAAGGATATGTACAAAATGGCCAGAGCGAGGAGGCAATAAAGATCTTCTCTAAAATGCAGAGAGATGGAGTTAAGCCTAACCAGGGAACATTTGTGAGTGTTTTGAGTGCTTGTAGCAGTTTGGCTGGTCTCAGTGAAGGAAAACAGTTTCATCAGATCATATGCAAGACCATCTTTCAATTCAATGCCTTTGTAGAGTCTTCTCTCATAAGCATGTATTCAAAGTGCGGGGAGATAAGAATTGCTAGAGAGATGTTTGATCAATCAAAACAGAAGGACACAGTCACTTGGAATGGGATAATTGCAGCTTATGCGCACCATGGTGATGGTAGAGAAGCAATCCACCTGTTTAACAAAATGCAGGAAAATGGGTTCAAACCTGATGATGTCACTTATGTCGGGGTGCTCTCGGCATGCAGCCACTCGGGTCTGGTTGACGAAGGGTTGAGGTATTTCAATGCCTTAGTAAAACAGAGGTCTATTCAAGTGAGAGAAGATCATTATGCCTGCTTGGTGGATCTATGTGGACGGGCTGGACGGCTTGAGGAAGCCATGATTTTCATTGATGGGCTTAAGAATAGGACGTCGGCCTGCATATGGGGTGCTCTTCTTGGTGGTTGTAGTGTTCATGGGAATGTGAGGATAGGGAAGATTGCAGCTAAGAAGCTTTTGGAGGTGGAGCCTGACAATGCAGGGACCTACTTGTTGTTATCTAATATATATGCTTCGGCGGGTAGATGGAAAGAAGCATCAAAGGTGAGATTGAAAATGAAAGATGAAGGGTTGAAAAAGCAGCCGGGGTGCAGTTGGATTGAGGTGGGAAATAGGGTTCATGTGTTTGTTGTTGCAGATAAATCTCATGGTCAGGCTAATGAGATCTATTGCTTGCTTCATGAACTTCATGAGAAGATGAAGAAAGCAGGTTATGTACCTAAGGAGCAATATAAAATCAATGATGAATTTTTAGTAAGTTAACTGCTCTTCATCTTTGAGATCTCCTCCAATTTTCCCATATTGATCCAGGCCTCAAGCTACAATGTTTTTTTTTCTGGAACACATGCATCTATACATGTCAATAATACACTCTTCTTCAGTTCTTCTAGATAATCACTAACAGCTATATATCACCCTGCCAACCCCTACCCATCATCTCCCCTCTTTCTCCAATAAAAAAAAGGATTCGTCTTTAGATATATATGGAATCTCAGTCCTCGTTTACTTGAAATGGAAATCAATATGTGCCTCTCCTTTCTCCATTATTGATGTATGTACATGAAAGAAGATCATCCTGTATTCTTTTAATTTTTTTTCTTCTTGACTTTGTAGTGAATTCACTACAGAATTATTTTGTTTCTAATAATGAATGAATTAGGGTTTTTTTTTCTAAATCTTTATTTTGAATTGTACGGTGTTGATAGACTATTCTGCCATCTTTGTGTTGCCAATCTAGACCATCTAGTTTGAGGTAAACTGAATTGATAATGATCTATCTTCCACTGAGTTGGAAAAATATTGATCTTGGATTTGAATAACTTGAAACAGCCTGTATTGGTTTGAATGAAAGTAAAAATTCATCTAGCAGGTTGTCTTAAGGATGGTTGAGTGTAAGTACAGACCACCCAGTCATCTGAGTATTTTCAGGAAACAAATGACAATGTCTTCCGCTAGCTGCATTTAGGCAGCATGAAAACATGGCCTATTTCCAGATGAGAGGTTTTTGAAATTTTGCCTATGTCAGAAAGACTGGGCCTTTAATGGACTGATAAATTTGGCCAAGATTTCATCAATTTCAGCTTTTTTCAGGCCATTTTATCATAATTTTTTTATAAAAAAACTTATCTGAAATTTAGGGTATATCAGTTTTGGGCCTGTTTTCCGAAAGAAGAAGGAAAAAATTCATGATATTTGTATATCCTCTCCTTTGAAATACAATAAATGTTGGAAGAAATTTCATGATATTTGTATATCCTCTCCTTTGAAATCCAATAAATGTTGGAAGAAATTTCATGAGATTTGTATATCCTCTACTTTCAAAGCTATCCTAGAAAAGAGACTTGCTTGCTGATGTTCTGTTTCAACTTTCAAAGCCATCCTAGAAAAGAGACTGGCTTGCTGATATTGAAAAGCTAAGAAGGATTGTCATCAAAGAGGAATTCAAGAAGGTGTTACAAGAGGAAATCACGTGGTGTCAGCGATCGAGAGTTGAATGGTTGAAAGGAGATAAGAAGAACCATTTTTTCACGTTGCTGCAGACGCAAGGTGATGCAGTAATAGAATTCAACTGCTGAATATGTATGGGGAAACTGTGGAAGACAAACAAGCAATTTGCATGAGAGAGTACTCCAGCAATCTCTTGTCATCAGATGGTCAGGTAAATCTGTAATGGAACATCTTTCTTTAATCAGTTGCATGCATACGAGTCCTTAGGAGTTGAAGGCTTCTTACTCGGACGGAGGAGATACAAAAAGCAGGGAAAGGGAGAAGTCTGCAAATTTTGTCCATGGTTTCTACCAAAACTCATGGAGAAATGCTCTGACAAAATTTATGAAGTAGCATTTCATGGATTTTGACCTGAGTTCAAATTTTGCATGAGAGAGTTGAAACTATCGGCCAATTTGTGCACTTTGGTCTATTTTAGCTCCAAATATTAAAATCTTGACAATATAATTTTAGCCAAATATCTTATTTTAAATTTTGATGATTTTAAGGTACTTTTAAATCTTTAAACTTTTAATCACAATGTATAACCCCCTTTGGTCAAACATGATGGGTCAAAATGTCTACCATAAATATAACATGGAGAAAAAAACATCTTGATTGGATTGTAAATCCATGTTTTCAAGTTCTATGAATTTGGATGATTTTAAATTATTTTAAAATTCTTAAACTTTTGCACCTATGTGAAGCCTACTTTGGTCAAATCTGAAGAATATGAGAATGAAAAGATTATCTTAATTGAATCATAAAGTTATAATTTTAATCCAGAAACTTTTGTAACCCATCTACTATTCACTTTGGTATGATATGGCAGGGTTTTTAAAATGTTTAAGCATTAATATGGCCGAAAAAGTCATTCTGATTCAATTATTGAAATCATATTTTTAAGCTCTTTAAATTATGAGAGCTTTAATTTTTTTTTTTTTTTTTTTAAGTTTTAAACTCTTGCACTTTATGTGGAGTTCAATTTGATCAATGTTATAAATCTATTGAAAAGTTCTATGTAAGAATATGAGAATGGAAAACAAGTCACCTTAATTGGATTGATGAAACTATAGTCTTTGTACTTACTAAAATTTGATAGTTTAATTAATTATTAATCCTTAAATTTTTGTCCTCTACATGGACTTCACACACGTGAAATATGAAAACAAGTTTTGCTGTCATCTCCTGCTGGTGATGGATCCCATGAGATTGATGGCATGGATCCCCCAGCATGTGCCGACTTGTAGCCAATGAGTTCATCTAATTTTCTTGATTTGTCCAGACTCTCTAATGCCTCATAAGATTCATACAAGTGATGGGCAATCTCATGTGTATTTCATTTGCTATATTGTGAATGATTTAGGGTGGAGCTGTGGATCCTAGCAAGATTCTGGTGTTTGAAGATGCACCAGCAGGAGTTGCTGCAGCAACAAATGCAGGAATATAAGTGGGGCTATAAAATATTCCTGGTTTTGTTATTTTCTCTATGCAGTTTTTGGATGCTAAGCATCAATTTCTTAAAACTATTGACCATTGGTGTTAGTAATGCAGTTGAAGTGTTTATCTGGAGACTGCCTGTTTTGTAGTGTGAATTCTCATTTGTGTTTTGCTTCACACCTATTTTTTGAGAGATGGAAATAATTTAATTAAGCAGACTGTAGGGACAAAGAAAGAACAAGGGCGAGGACTGCCTCAAAGAAGTGAACTAAACAACTCTCTCTCTCTAGTGATTGCCAAGAACTCACCTTTGAAAGTGGGAGGTCTTGAGTTCAATTTCTACACTCTAAAGAGCTACTCTCTGTAGTTATATACAGCAGGGGTTTAAAAATCGGTATCGGCCAATATATCGGCCGATACGATATGTCGACCGATATATCGCTATCGGCCGATATATCGGCCGATAATTTTCTCTTTCTTCTTTGTTTTTTTAAATATCGGCCGATATCGGCCGATATTTTGATATCGGGCCGATATAATACGGCCGATATCAAGGCCGATATTGTGAATATCGGCCGATACGATACATATCGGCCGATATTCACATGCCCAAAACCGATATATATCGGCCGATACGATACGTATCGGCCGATATTTAAACTCCTGATATACAGTGTATGTCAATAGAGAAGTTTGCAAAAGTCTCCAAGATTAATCAAGCGCCCTAAGAGGCTGAACACTTTAGGAGTAAAGAAAAGAACAGGCCATGTGCATTCGACGGGTAAAAGCAGCTGTATGGACGGTGACAAGTGCTTGTCGGTCGTATGGCAAGCCAACCGTCAAATAATTGAGGCTGTATTATTATTTCTTTTTATTTTTTTCCTTTCCCACTTTGATATTTGGGGTGGGCCCCTTTCTCTCCTTCCTCTCTTAGCTGCTTGATTAGCCACAGATCTTTCCTTTTGTTTTTATTTTTGGATTCTGCTGCTCTTTTTTTTTATAAACACGGGTTTGTCTGTATTTTCGTTGGCAGCTAATGTCAATGGAATTCTTTCCCTTTGTTGGCTTTCTCTCGATTTATTTTCAAACTCGATTCTCCAAAAAGCAGTGCTAATTTTCTTCTTTTATTATTCTCTCTGATTCAAATTAGTTATCTTATATGAATTTTGAAATTGTTTCAAAATAGTTGTCTCATTTATATTGAAATAGTATAAAATGTATTGAAAATTAATGAGATCAAATGAAGTGTTAATTTTATGTAGAGAGTTCTTTAAAAAACACAAATATTTCAAATGACACAACTAAAATCAGACGGAGAGAACATTATTTTAAAAATATTATGTGGGGCCTAGAGCTCGCTCTGTGTTTTAATCTAATGTTCAGTATATAAGTTTTTTTTTTTCTCTCCAAGATTTTCAGTCGGTGAGACTTTCTCAGCGCGTAAGAGGAGAGAAGAAAGCATAGAGAAAATAAGAAATTGTGAAAGAGAAACCGAGGAAAGGTTGAAAATCCTTGTTAATCAGTAGTTCAAACTATTCTTCACAATGGAATCGAACGTCATACTCCATGAACATAGGATGGATTTTACCAAACTATATAAAAATGGCTATGTCTTGTATGATTGATACGTGTTTTGTAAATTTATTTGCCCATATGCATAGTGTGCACATAATCATTTCACACCAATTTTTTTTGTCCTCTTCAAAATTTAAAACCAGCCTAACCTAACAAGTACAAGTTATCTATCAAATCAGCCCATCTGAATTTAATACACCCTCTTCTATATTCCAGGAATGTAGTTGTTGAAAATTTTGAAAACTTGACAATTACAATGATAAATAGATCATCATAAAAATTATCAATTTCTATTAAAAAAAAACACCTTTTTTATACAAAGATAATTTTTCAGACAAGAAATAAGAGCATTTCTAAAATATGCTATAAAAGTTATCAAGTATTTCACTAATAAATAAAAATAAAAGCAATGAATTAGATTGATTTACTTTGCAAACTAATTTACAAATTATTCAATGAATCAAATTACAAATTATTCAAACAAACTAATTTAGCGTTCAAAATAAATTATAGTAAGTAAACACTACTCTATTCTCTGACAGAAGCTAGCCAATAAGAGGTGTTAATGCTGTCACCCTTATGATAGATATTCTAGGTAAAAGTCACATTCAAACAACTAGCAAGAGATCCATCCACATGGACAGGCAGGCCCAACCAGGAGAGTAAAAATCGGCCGGATCGAGATCTTAGGGTGAGATTTTTCTCTCTTTTCAGATTTTTTTTTAAAAAAAAAAAATTTCGGTGGCTTATTTTTTTAGAAAAAATTCTTTAAGAAAAATTGAAAAAAACTTTTTTTTAGATGAACTATAGGCAAATATCGGCCCAGACCTACTACTGATATTAGTGTTTTTGGACCGATTTTTTTTTTCCTTTCATCGATACCATAAAATTGAGATTTTAACCCCTGGGCCCAACAACTCAATCAGACTCTGAACTATGGGCACTAGTCCAACTGCATCGACATTTGCAATTGATTACCAGTCAATTCAACCGGTAAATGACACCCACTTTCACAGATTTAGTTGGTCCATTTAATTTGGGCGCCCCATTTTGGACACCCTTTTTTCTGACGGGAAATACCTCTTTTCAAATTTTATGGAAATTAACATTTTTCTCTTCCACTAAAAAACCTTCTAATGATTATTCAATGTAATTTTTAGATCCTTCGAACTATCGAGTTCGAATCGGATTATAAAGATCCAATGAGGTTAGAGTAAAATCTATTTAAAAAGTTAAACAGTAAATTTTTTCTTTCTTAAATTTTAAAGTTATTTTTTAAGTACTATATATTTTTAAAATTACTCAAATTAAATATCCGGACTAATTACGATAGCTTGATAAAAATACTTTAAGAATTCAAAGTCTTTTAACACTTCCAAATACTTAAAACGCAGTATTTTATAAATATGAGTATCCCTTAGCTGTGCAGAAAATACATTTGGGAGTGTCAAAAGACCTTCAAGTCTTAAAGTATTTTTATCAGATTATCGTAATTAGTCCGGATATTCAATTTGAGAAATTTTGAAAATACACAGTACTGTCTATGTTGTTAATATCTCCTTTTAAACTTTAAAGTTATTTTTTAAGTACTCTGTATTTCCAAAATTTCTCAAACTAAATATCCGGACTAATTACGATAACTTGATAAAAATATTTCAAGACTTTAAGGTCTTTTGACACTTCTAAATATATTTTCCATACAGTCAAGGGATACCCTTATTTATAAAATACTGTGTTTTAAGTATTTGGGAGTGTAAAAAGACCTTGAATTCTTTAAGTATGTTTATCAGACTATCGTAATTAGTCCGGATATTCAATTTCAGAAATTTTGAAAATATGCTTAAAAAATAATTTTAAAATAAAAAAAAGATTTTACTATTTAAAATTTTTAAATAAATTTTACTGTAGCATGATTAGAAGGATCTGCAGCATGATTAGAAGGATCTTTATAATCCTTCAAACGATTGGATGGTTTGAAGGATCCGAAAGTTGTACTTTTCAAGGTTTTTAGTGAGAGGAGAAAATGATAATTTTCATATAAAATTAAAAAAAAAAATAAAGGGTGTCTGAATGGGACGCCTTTAATTTGCCTTTGATATTATGTTGGTTAGCTTGTACCGGTGTCCCTTAGGCTTTATATTTGACTGTTCCATACTTGGTGTGGAACCCATGTAATCCACTACACAGTGGTGCTGCTTGTTGCAACCTGCAATCTTGATAACCTGACATCTTAGGTCTAAAAAAGGTCTAAATATTGATATAAAAATTAAAATTATCTTGATTAATCATTAAAGCCATAATCTTTCATAAATTTGCATTCAACATGATAGGATGACTAACTGACATAATATCATATATTTAAAATTAATATTGTTACTTAATTAATAACTTATTTTATTTTAGCATTTTTAAGGATGGGTTTTTTTTCTGAAAATAACTATTATACTCTGAACCTTAACTTTTATAGGATCTATTATTCTAAATTTCTAATCATGTAAATGAGACAAAAATAAAATTTCTATATTATATGTAAACTTACAAATAAATTATAATCTTAATTATTTTATTACCAAATATATTTTTTATTTTAATTTAATATATCCTGTCAGATCGGTCCATGTTTCGAGCACAGGAGATAATAAGATAATGCTAGCCGCTGTGCAAACAGTGTCCCAATCACTTCCCTGAAAGACCGACGGTATTCTCTTCTTCCTTATAAGTTAGGGAGAGAGAGACAGAGAGACAGAGAGTACAGCGTAAGCGAAATGGAAAATCCGATGGAAGAGATTGCGAAGAAAGGCAGCATTACCCATGTTATTTTCGACATGGATGGTCTCCTTCTCGGTATTTCTTTCTTCAAACACCCATTTTCTTCTTTCTCTGCTCTTCAGTTTAATGCCATATCCCCTGTTTTGTTTTCGTTCCATTTTCAGAGCTATTTATTCGTTTTTTTTTCCTTCTCTTTGAAATCGACCCATGTCATATTTCAATGTACAATTGAGAAAATCAAATACTGACTGATGATAATGGTGATGTGGTTTCAATTTATTTGGAATTAGTGGTCTGCCCCAAATCCCACGTTTCTACGTCTTTTGTTAGAGACTTGAAATGGAAACAGTTGTATTTACTTAAATCTAATTGATAGAAATTTGGAAACAATACCCATACATATAAGATAAAGTTTCCACTGTTTCTGTGTATTTATTTTTTGTATTATTTTTTATTGTTAGCTTTAATGAATGGAGAAAAATGTTGAATTTATGGACCGTATTTCCGTGGGAGGGATTTTTTATTTAAAAAAACTGGTAATTACATGTACTGTTGTCATTTTTTATTTTTCAAAATTTCTTTACTTTGTTTTTTTGTCTTATTTGAAATCGACTTGGACTTTTTTAATAACTCAACTTTCTTCATACGTAACATACACGGGTACATATTTTTGTGATGTGGAAAAAGTGAAAATATTACAATAAGAAAAACAAAATATATGTAAATGTTATATACATACCCGACGAGTTGGGACTATATATATATATATATATATAATGATAATGGGTAAGTATCATTCAAAAGGGGGGAAAACATCTCAAACAAGAATACAGGTGTGCTGCCCACATCCCGGGCCAAGATGACAAGCTGACCATGCAAGTCAAAGGAGTAAATTCCAAAGAAAATCAGAAAATCAACCCACGATCTGGGCCAAGATAAAAAAATGCCCACAGCTCGGGCCAAGCAATTCAAATCTCCTGAAATATTCCTCTACTGTTTACTGTGTGCATAGTAGTGGTTTTGTGTCTGGAAATTCAAGATGAAAGGCTTTGGATACCATTCTGGTTGCAGATACCAAGCACAACAATCCCAGTATTGACCTCAGAGGATAAACTCTGAATGGCCATGACATGAGTATGGTATCTCCCGTTGACAGAGTTGGAGCAAAGCAGACAAAGCAGAGAAGTGATCCTCGATCCATTGAGTTGAATTTGACTAAGTGGAGTTTTCACAATTCTCAAAATCTTGGCATTTTTCTGAATGAACATAAGGATTGACAGAGTGCTGTCCTGCTCATTATCAACAGTAGCATGATAATCAAATTGATTTGAGCAGCAATTACCATAAACTGCCCAAAACAGAAGGTGTTAGAAACACAAATCTAGGAAATACACATCCAATTCAGGCTGAGCAGCTAACTCTGGAGGCTTTGGTGGCAGAGGGGTATCTGTAGGGAGATTCCAACTGGCAGAAAATTCACTAATAACTTTCTTGAGGTTGTCATTGGATAGCAGGAAATAAATTCAATTTATTATGTCAGAGGTTATGTAGAAGCACAATCTGTTTTAACATGGGTTGACCTTGATTTCTACATCCACGACTCAAATGAAGATGACTTGCCCTAATATTGAATAGAGAAAAAGAATGGGGGAATTTCATTGTGCCAAGCACTAAACAAAAATGCTAACCTACTCTCAATCTCACGTACAAGAGATCTGTCAAAAAC
Organism: Chimonanthus salicifolius; assembly: GCA_013350335.1. Classification (NCBI taxonomy): domain Eukaryota; kingdom Viridiplantae; phylum Streptophyta; class Magnoliopsida; order Laurales; family Calycanthaceae; genus Chimonanthus; species Chimonanthus salicifolius. The sequence goes on along the minus strand of CM023536.1, from coordinate 66,291,595 downwards.
CCCACAAAAGAGAACTCCTCAAAATCTCTTTAATACACTGTGGAAGGGGACCCAAAGGAAGACCCGAAATTTCTGTGTTTGAATTGAGAACCTCTTGTCCTCTCCTCTCTTTTTTTATATAGAAGTAGAGAGAAAATCTCTAAGCAGCCCCAGGAAATAATAATTATTAGAGAGAGAGAAAGAGAGACCTAATTGGAGAGCTGAGCAAACCAAAAGTGGAGAAAATCTCTTCATGAGAGAGATTTCAGTGCCAGCCCATCACCCTTAGGTCGATAATGTTGTTGGCCTTCTATACTTAACACATATTACTAGACATAAACATCATAGATATATGTTATTATTGGTCACTTGTAACAGGGTATAGTACTTGTTCGACTGACGTATTAACATCATAATATCCATTCTTGGAGGAGGTTTATGAGTCTTTGGTGTTTCCTCCATTTACACCCTTGCTTTGTTTTGGATCTCGTGTAGCTCTTGTCAAAGATGATAATTCCCATCGGTTGGTTTTCCTTACAACAATGTTCTGAGCAGCGTAACCTGGTCTGATTCTACTACTGTTCTGATTCTACTACTGTTTTACCTATATAAAAAGAATCTCCTTTCGGGAGAAAATATAAATATATATTGGACAAATGCCGATGTGATGATTCTGAAATGTGTGATCTTCTGTTCCCTCATATATCATAGATTGTTGTATTGTTCATTCCAAGGTACACTTTTTATTTAGTATTTGTTTTCTGAAATAATATTTTTCTTGAAATATGTTTTTATCTATTATTATTTAACTGTACAGGCATGTGTTTTATTGATTTTCCTAAGGTTGCCATGACTTATACCAACTCATATGCCTGGTTTCTAACTAACAATTGCATCAATCTGGGCACATGACTTTATTTCCTTTGTTTCTGCTAGGACAATAATTTGGTCCTTATTTGCTCTCTTACTCCCCTTCTTTCTTTGCTTTTGTTCTTGATGGAATTAAGTTTTATGTTGTGCTTATGACTTTTGCATTTGCTTGGAATCGTACCAAATTTAAGATTTTATAGTTACCGTCTTCTCCTGGTTGATAAGCAGAAGCCATTAATGGATTATTTGTGCTTGTAGACACGGAAAATTTCTATACTATTGTCCAAGAAAATATCCTTGCAAGATATGACAAACATTTTGACTGGTCACTCAAACCAAAAATGATGGGGAAGAAAGCTACAGAGGCTGCACAAATCTTCATTAAAGAAACAGGTCTAACTGGCCTTCTTACGCCTGCTGAGTTCCTTGAGGAAAGAGAGGAAATGCTTCAAACGTTGTTTCCAACTTGTGAAAAAATGCCAGGTACTTGTGAAAGTAAAATAAAATACCAAAGGAATTCACTTTGAAAAAATGAATGCTGAAGTTTATTGCATATTTGTCTTGTCTTATATTGATTATGCACATGGTCATATAAGACACTGGTGGTCAACTGATCATAACTAAACACCCTTTCATGTTGAGAGCTTTGCTTATATTCAATTTATATGTTCTGTTTAATTGCAAAGGAACAAGTTGTGGTGATTGACTTGCTACAAGAATTCATAATGTAGGTTTGCATTGGAGCAAATGTGCTTTTTAAATTTTTTTCTTTATTAGTGGTCTACATAGAAAAGTGTTTCAACATGAATAAACTGTTTCAATAAATGAAAAGAACAAATTTTCACATTATCAATTTTAGTTAGGGATTCTACTTGATTATTGTTTCATGTATAGACATGCCAGTGCAATTGAGTAGTTTCCTTGGGGGACTTGGGATAATGGAACTATCATGTGGAATCATCATCATCACTGGCAGAGGAGTAGGCACTCATGTCAATCTTTGGAAAACCCAAAGCATGAGGCAATGTCTCTATTTGCCATTGAATCCCACAACAAAAATGGGAGGTTGGATATCTTGATCTCAATACACTGTTTACCCTTATATATTGTCATACTTGAATCCTCTTAACAAAGAGGAAGAGACCAATGTCCCATTTACTTGAAACATGGATGTGAATGCCATGCTCTTGTGTATGAAGGCTAATAACTATGGGTTTAACTGGATTTGAGTGAATGATACTGGGAGAAGGAGCCAACGGGAAATGACGGTCTCCAATGGCATAGGACTCTTGAACACTACCCTGCTTGAAGTGGCTAGTAAACAGTTTTGTGGCATCTTCCATTTAGAAACTAGAAAATTATGGTCAATGGTGATCTACCGGGATCTCCATTCTTCTACTGGGAAGAGGCATGGGATGCTTTTTGAATGATCGTAATGTGCTTACCTCCATTAGCATGAACTCCCTTGATGAGCATTTCATTTTGCATGGCTATTTTGTGTTGTCATTTTTTATAATCTTTGGGGTGGTGCTTTGGGATTTTATTCTGTAGTCGTGACATAGATGCACATGTGCGACGGATGTGTAGAATAACATTAAAAGTTATAGGTAGAAATGAGGCCAATAGAGGAAATGCAAATGTCAGTTGAAATTTGATATGATTAGAAAATTCCATTAAAGTTGGTCTGGTATACATGTACAAGACCATATGCAACTTCAGTGCCAATAACCAAAAAGTTACAAGTAGACAGCACTAGAAGGGGAGCCCATTAAAGATCTGAATAAGCAGTGGTAGAAAAATACATGATTAATCGTGGAGTAATGGAGAATATAACTTTTCATAGGGTGGAGTGGAAATAGAGAACTCAAAAAATTTCTGACCAGATAGATGGTGAAAAGGCTATGATGATTTCCAATCTGGGAGTCTCATCTGTGTCCTGAATCGCTGAACAGCACAGTACGTAATCTGGCCCATATCTGCCTTTTAGCGTACATCTGTGGGGCCTCTGTTTTGGCTTGTCTTCATGACACTTTGGCGTAATTAATACACACTTCACATTATCAAGATGATGGGACAAAGGCAACTGCTGATTTTTCAATTTGCAACAAAGAAATAACATAACTAATTGTTGTTTCAAGTTCATCCAGCAACACTTGTTAATTATCTAAATTGTGTTGTTTTTATAGGAGTCAGCCGTTTGATCAATCATCTTCATGCAAATGGAATCCCTATGAGTGTGGCATCAGGGTAGCAAACTTCATTCCTCCCTTTCTTAAATTTCAGTGATATAAGATTACAATCTCGTCTTTTCTTGCAAATTTGCTATTGTGAAACACAAAACTTAACGTGCATTTTCTTTCACCGGAACACATATTTGGCAGATCTCACAAACGTCATTTTGAATTGAAAACGAGAAACCATGGTGATATTTTTTCATTGATGCATCATGTGGTCCTTGGCGATGACCCTGAAGTTAAACATGGTAAACCAGCTCCAGATGGATTTCTAGCAGCTTCCAAGCGATTTGAGGTATTACTACTTCCTTAATTCCACAAATGTGAAACTGGGAACCATTGTTCCTTTCATATATTGCACATTTTCTTGGGATTGAACTTTTCCACGTTAAGCTTTTAAGTTCATTGTTTCTTTGTTCAACCTGGCTATTTAACTCTGTGGATTGTAGGATCTGATGCATCGAGTCACAGATACTCTGGGTTAATGCATTCATCCCATATGGATTGTTTCCAATATAGATGATCCAGACCATTAATCTAGCCCCGTCCCTGTCCATGGGTTTAATGCCTGAATATATTTGGTAAAACTCACTCACTCACTCAGATCGCAATCCCAACGAGTCAAGTTGGATCTACAAGCCTGCATTTTTTCATCTTTTTAAACTATGTTCCTCGCTCTACAAAATCAGTTAGAAAAAGTGCATGAAAGGCCGTCTTTTTTCTTATTTTCTTTTCTTATGCAGATTTTGCAGGCATCTCTCTCTCTCTCACCACACACACACACACACACACACGTGAAATATGAAAACAAGTTTTGCTGTCATCTCCTGCTGGTGATGTATCCCATGAGATTGATGGCATGGATCCCCAAGCATGTGCCGACTTGTAGCTAATGAGTTCATCTAATTTTCTTGATTTGTCCAGACTCTCTAATGCCTCTTAAGATTCACACAAATGAAGGTCAATCTCATGTGTATTTCATTTGCTATACTGTGAATGATTTAGGGTGGAGCTGTGGATCCTAGCAAGATTCTGGTGTTTGAAGATGCACCAGCAGGAGTTGCTTCAGCAAAAAATGCAGGAATGTAAGTGGGGCTATAAAATATTCCTCTCTATGCAGTTTTTTAATTCTAAGCATCAATTTCTTAAAACTATTGGACCATTGGTGTTAGTAATGCAGTTGAAGCGTTTATCTGGAGACTGCCTGTTTTGTAGTGTGAATTCTCATTTGTGTTTTGCTTCAAACCTATTGGACTCCCTCAAAGATGGAATTGAGGCAGAGAACTCCAACTCAAAGTTGGTTAAAAAGAAACAAAATCCATTACATTGTTTAATGTGGCTGTTTAAAATACTTTGTTGTCTGTCAGTCTTACATTTTTGGCAGACAATCTGGTTGGTGGGGATAACTTTGGACTTGCAATGATCATTGTCAAGGATTTTGTTTAAAGTGTGTTTAAAATACTTTGTTGTCTGTCAGTCTTGCATTTTTGGCAGACAATCTGATCACCACACTAGTTCTGAACTCATTTTTCTTTTCTGACTATGCAGGTCAGTAGTTATGGTCCCAGATCCAAGGTTGGATAGTTCATATCACAAAGGTGCCGATCAAGTTCTAACTTCCCTCTTGGATTTCAACCCAACCATCTGGGATTTGCCTCCATTCCCAGTTGGTGCAAGCTAATAGTAATTTTTACAGTATCACTACTCGATTAGATATGCTACTTGAGTTGATGGACAGCAAATGACAGCTTCATTCCTACGAGTCCGGACTTGCAAACTTATATTCTTAACATTGGGTAATGTTTAATTTTTATTATTGGCGAACATAAGAAATTGAATTATTAAAGTTTTGTCGATTATGGTACTTTCAATTGGAATTAGTTTTGTTGAGTTCCATTAGCAACACCGGGTTTGAGTACCCAAAGACTGGAATTTAAGATTTCTGGTGTGTTTAAAGCTCCAAACAGAATGTTTGATTAGAACTCAAAAAGTCAACTCCATATAGATGAGATTTTGTCATTGACAACGACGATATATAAAGCACCAACCAGGATATTCATCAGAGCTCAAGTTTGTAGTTGCAAGATTCACATCAGGTAACACTTACTGTATTAGCCAATGTTTAAAATATGGGGCTAGGTTTAAAAGATTGCAATCGGTCTCGGAGTTGGCAAGGGTGGGTGCTGAGTTGACTCAGCCATTATACTTGGTAAAAATTAGAAAATTATAAAAATTAGGTCTAAATTTGGGGGAAATCTCTAAAATTTAAGACGTTCATCACCCTCTAAAATTTTGGGCAAACTGTTACTGAGCCCATGAATGGTCAAGAAAATGGTTGTCAGTAGTGAAAATAGTGGGCAGTGGCATGCTAAAAATGGAACAAGTTATTTTTTTTTTCATATTACTATATTTCTCGAGTAAATTATTTTTATTAGAAAACATTGAACTCGACCACTTACCATTATTAATTTGTTATATTTGAAAAGAGCTTGCTTCCACTAATATCATGGTTAGCATAAATCTTGGATATTTTCCTGATTTGGAGACAAGAAAATGGCAAAGTGGCTGAGCTGATATTTTTCATCTAATATTTGTGATCCATCTTTTTGCACGAAACTGCCTTCAAAACCTTGGATTAGAAATCTAATGGCCCTACGATTACTTTTTAAAAGAAGAACAAGGTGGGCCATGCATGGGCCTCAAAGTTGAAGGTGGTAACTAGTTTTGTGCCTGCCCTACAACTGAAATATTTTTTCTGGGCCTAGCCCATTTCCGTACGGGGCCGATTTTGGTCCTGCACCTGGCATCTATATTTCTGTAAGGAGCCAATCTAATGATGTTCACGTGGATAGAGATAGAAGAGGTTGGAAAGAGAGATAGAAGAGGTTGGAAAGGATGACAACATCGGAATGGGACACGCGTACTAGATGGGTCCTACTAATTCATTGTGTTAGGCCCATTGGAAACATGGCCTGGCCCAAAACTCATGAGGGTCCATTTCATGGTTACTGCATATGTAAACTTGAGTTTAGATTATGAGTATTGGGAGTATTTTTTTCCTTCTAAACCCTTGACCACCAGCTGAACTATTTTTTTTATTTACTTATATTTTTAAATTGGGTGCTACACCAGTGGACCCATCTTATGAATGATCTATATTTCACAAAATAATGGCTGTAATTTAAAAAAAAAAAAGTGGCACATCAAATAGGAAAACAATTTCTGAAATTTGATTGTGTTAACTTTATATAAATGGAATGGTAATTTTGATGATGAAAACTCTTAATTAATAATGACAACGTGCCAACGTATTTTACATATCTTTTTTCTCATATAAATGCAATATATTGACAAATTATCACACTTAGGATTTTAGGGTTTATAATTCTTGTTATGATAATGAAGATGATTCACAAGTTAAATACGTAGAATAGAGGCTTTGATGGTGATGATGTTGATAATTAATCACATTTAATTGTGCTCATCATGATTAAAGCTTTGTGATTCATAAGTAATTTTGTATTCTTAATGTACATATTTTTATTCTGAATGTATTGAATACTGAGTTAGAAAGATTTATTATATTTTGAAAGGGCCTGAAGTATTCCAACTGTCGATTATTTTAGACATGTTATAACTTTATAGAATACTATACTATAAAGAGTTTGCTGTAGCTAAGTTGCAGCACCTCAACCCCTCGTCTTTTTTTTTTTTTTTTTTTTATTTCTCCTTAATTCTCTTCATGTTAGTTACATCAAACTTATATAGATATATATAATCTTCTACAGGAACTATTAATCACGAATTTGGTCATCAAGTACCACATTACAAATTTTACAAATACAATCTTTCTAATTTATCACATGGTATCAAGAGTAGTAATTCTTATTCCCCTTTTAAATAAAAAATTTAAATGGCACTACAGAGTGTTAGATTGGAACTGTATGGCTAAATAAAGAATGAAACATGGCGTGCCACGTGGCTTATAAACTTTAACACCTGCTGTGGCACATGCACTTGAAATTGCACCACACAACTTTGATCTTCTTCTTCTCTAAGATTTGACCCAATCTAATCATTTATTGGCTACATGTTTCTTAAATCAATCATGTATGATTCTTGTATTCAACCAATTTCATTTGACATCTTACCAAATAACAAATATGTACCAACATTGAATAATATTTTAATCAATACCGTATTAGGGGGAGGCTCAATAATTAATTTTGTAAGCATTAGCAGAAGGAATCTCACAACAAATTGTCAATATATGATTATTCTAAATGTTAAATTTATTTAAAAATAAATTTACTTTGGGTACTCCATGGCCTAACCTTAGTGTGCTCTAAGGGTAGTGAGCTCACTCGTGGGAGTTTTACGCTGAGTATCCTGCGGTTTTCCACACGTAAATTCAAAAAAAAAAAAAAATAATGATAAATATTTAATAAATATTTGTTTTTACTATTTAAAAGTAGAGAAAGTGCCTTTTTATTTTTATAAAATTAAATAGTTGGTGTACACACTTGAATAGAGAGAAATGATGGTTACTGTCTATTTATTTTTCACAAATTTTATAATTATTATATGAACAACTATTATTTATATTAAAAGTTTAAATTCTATAGCCATTTCATACTCGTGATTTATACCATGCATCTAAAATTTTAGAAAAGTTTCTCTATTATAAAAAATTAAATATAATTAAAAAATACATATCAATTGATATTAAAATTAAAAAAAAAAAACAGCCAAACAAGAGGCCCAATGCATTCGACGGGTAAAAGCAGTTGTATGGATATGGGCGTTCTAATCGTCGGTGACGGATGTTTGTCGGTCGTACGGCAATCCAACCGTCACATAGTTGAGGCCGTACATCTGCTCAATTATGAAGTGGGCCATTTAAATTCGAAAATTCTAATGTGCCATTGCTCTCGTGAGTCGTGACTCATGCTAAAGTACAAAATGTAAATTTATTATTTTAAAAAATTGTTTAATTAAATTTACACTTTATAAATTACAATACTCACATCAAATGATTTGCATATTTTATAATTTTTTTTTTAATTTTCACATAAATCTTCACTTTTTTAATTTTATAAAATTAATTGATTTTAATTTATTAGAATGTATTATTTATTTTAACTTATATAATGTGAGTATTGTAATTTAAGTTGAGTCAGCACAATATAAGTAAAAATATATAAAAAAACAAAAAACAAAAAAAAAATTGTTGTTTGTGGATACGTGGCAGCTTCTGGTTAATAGAAAAAGGGAAGGAACCCCTCTATCCCATGTCCCGAAGTTCACGTGAAGACCTCTTATCTTATTAGGATCTTTCCGAATCTTCGTCTGCCGAGGCCGTCAGTTCGTATCGTACAGGAATCTTCGTGTGCACTTCTATGCTGCAAAATGCAAACATGATTAATAGTCGTCTACCGACATGCGTACTAGCCTCGGCTGGTTTCGATTAATGCATGATTGACTCAATGCAACGATCCATAACTAGCAATTTGGCCGCAACGAACACTATATTAATTTACATTAAACAAATATAATGTTTATATAAACTCACTTTGATAAAATTATATTCTTTAAATTGTAAAGTTTAAAAATAAAAAATTGAACTAATCAAATTTGAAAAGCATGAAAAAGAATTTGATTAACTCAATAACAAAAATTTTAATGAATTATATAATCAAGAAAAAACATTTTCGACTAATTTATCTCCACTTTCTTGTGAGTCCCATGCCTATTTGAGTGCAAGATAATATTGCTTGTACTAAGATCCGAACTAATCCTTATCCCTACTTCAATCAAGTCTTTTGTAAACAACAAAACTATACCCAACACACCCAACTTGCAAGACCATGTGTGGATCTATTTGATGATAAATTCAAATAGTTTAAAATATTATTTTCTTCTTAAAATTAAATTCAATCTTAATTAGTGTTTATTTGTTGCATCATTGGATTGAGCATTATAAGTAAAAATATTTATATATTAGAGTTTATTTTTATTGTAAAAAATATACTAATAGTTTCTGTAATAATTTACATAACCATCCAATTATTTTGATCATAGAATGGGTCTCACTTTATGCTCAAGCTTTTCAATCTGTATGTATGTCCAACTTATCTTTTTAGTTTTTATACGACTAGATTGAGTTTGAATCCATGTGGGTTGAAATCACCCGTTATAAGAATACGATTTATGAACCGCATTATCTAAGTGAAAGTGATTTCATATTAATAAATGAGACTTTTGAGTCAATTCAAGGTATGATTTGGATTGTAATTCAAACGGGCCCATGTTATTTGAACTCAAACTCGGGTTCTTAAAATAAAATTACCTCAAAAGGCTCACACCCAAGTTCAACTTTCATTCTTACATTCTCATTCTTTGTCACTAAAGGGTCATTTCTAATTAGAGCAAAAGCTTGCATGAAATAAATAAATAGTTATCTTCATCTTTAACTAAAGAGATGATTAAGTAATGAGGAGTAATTCTATGTTGTCATTTATCAAAATATACTACAATAGATTATTTATCATAATATACTACAAAAGACTATTTAATGTAGTATGTTATAGATAATACATTTCATGCAACAACTTCAGATTCTCTGGTTCAAGTCAAGTTTAAGGTTCGAATCAGGCTTTGGAGAAGGGTGGAGCTCTTGAAAAATGCAAGAGTTGAGAGTAGAGCAATTTTAAATTGGGCTCTTGCTTTTAGCCCAAATTGGACTCGATCCACTTCCCAACTTATCAAAATATTTCACTCAATTTATAATCAGGTTCGACTAGTGTTGAAAGTTTAAAACCAATTCAATTTAATTCCACATACAAAGTTGCAAACACTGTCAATTGAATTTATCAGAGTTACTTGCCAATCGCGCTATAAATTCAATCACTACACTATCATTTCTTATTTTATCTCTTCTGCCTATATTTGCAATAGTCTATAATTTCTCTCTGTGTTAATAATTTGTATCGTTTCAACTTCGAAGTTTCACTTATCTTATATACCAAACAACCTTTAATAAAAACAATCATTTTATCTTTATTGGATTAATTTTAATTGTTTATAATTTGATCATTTCTAACTCTATCTTTTATAAGTTGATGTTCTTTACTAGAAAACTAATTATAAAGTCACTTTATTTATACTTGAGAGAGAGATATTGAGTGGTTAAATATGAATAAATTAAATAATCTATTTGAAAAGTCTTCTAGTAAATATATGCTTCATAAAAAATTTCTTTTGGGTTAAAACAATCAAATCACTGTTTTAACCTCTTTTTAATTTTCAAACTCTGCATGCTTCAAAAATCTATTACAACTTTATTTAATAAATTTCATGTTTAGATGGACAAAATAATATAATGTACACCAACGTGGAAGTGATGATCGATTTGAGGTGGCCTGACCCACATGTTTTACTTTTAGGGTTGCTAAGGACAGTTTACTATTTATTATTGTAACATTGGAGAGAAAAACTACTTCTATCTTATAAAAAATTAGTATCACCACAAATAAATCTTTAAATGTAAAATTTTCCTTTTCTCACTTATTGAAAATACAATCTTTCAAAATACCTAAGAAATAAGAAGTGAAGTGGAAAACTAAGGAAAATACTATATTTTCTACGGAAAAATTTTCCGTAGAGAGGTAATTTATTTGATTTTTGTTCTGCATCAGATTCTCATAAGTTTCTACATGTATTTTTCTCATATTTACAGGTGAAATATCAGTAGAAACAACTTCTCAATGTCACATTTCTTTGAGAAATTGTCCAATGTCAAAGCCCAAATCAAATACTAACATATTTGAGGCTGTTTGAGCCAAGACCAGTAAATCTCACATGGGCCTACATTCCAAACAATAGACCAGCGAGAAAACTAACAAAAACAGGTTGGATTCTATAAATTTATGTTTATTTGATAGGTGATTATATAGATTGGATCCAAGAACGTGAGTCCTAAAATCCATTTTTAAAATGTGTATGAGATAAAGTTTTTGTTCCAATAAATACTCAATTTCTTCTCATAGCGTGTGTAGACTAATGATGCATTTAGATGAGATTTGTCGACGTTTTATCTGCCGAAAAGTCTCATTCAAAAGAAAGATTGTTGGGGTGCGAACCAGAGTCCCACATCGATTATGAGGGAAGAAAACGAAGATCTTATATTGGACTACGTCACTCTACCTATCAAGTTAGTCGTTTGGACGGGAAGCTGAGTCCTAACACCACCCACGATCCCCATCTCGCATCCTCCTCCTCCCTCGCCCTTGTCCTCCACCCTGACCATCCAGAGTCCTTCTACGAGAAGACCCAGTTGGATAAACTGAGGCAGAAGCCGGAGCAAGTGGCTGCACCAGCTCTCCAGCCTTACATTTCCTGATCTTTATATATCCGTAGTGTTTTGTCACCAACGGCAATTGCACTGCAATTATTGCAGCGAGAATTGAGAGCAAGGAGCTGGACGAGCTGCTGGGGAGAGGCGTAATGCTGGAAGTTGGAGTCGCCGGAAAAGGGTCTTTGGTTGAACGAGGGAAAGAGAGAATTATGAAGAGTTTTATCAAATTTTCTTCGGATTGGTAGAAAAAAAAATGAAAAATTAAGATTTTCTCGTTCTTTCCTTTCATTATCCAACGAAGACCTCTACCTCTCGTACAAAAAGGCAGCCTAAGATTTGTTTATGATTAGTGGAACAACTGTTAAAATTATTTAAAACCTCTACCTCTCGTACAAAAAGGCAGCCTAAGATTTGTTTATGATTAGTGGAACAACTGTTAAAATTATTTAAAACCTCTACCTCTCGTACAAAAAGGCAGCCTAAGATTTGTTTATGATTAGTGGAACAACTGTCAAAATTATTTAAAAAAGTTTCTCGTCTAATAGAGTGAAAGTCGGTTTAAGTCTTAAATAGAAAGAACGTAGGCTCATGGTTGAAGCTCTTCTATCATTAAAGCAAATCAAAACTAACTAATTTTTTTAAATAACTAATTGTTTTAATTTTAAGGGGTTGGTTTGATGATCAATTTTCATCTTTATTTGTAGGAGGTTTTGAGATCAAACCTCCTTCGTACAGAAAAGGTTACTCCTCTTATTTCTATACTAGCGTGTGCAGATTATTGAGAGATTTACTACACGTGCCTCAAAGATTAATTACGTGAGACACTTGAATATCTAAATTTAAAAATAAAATAAATAGATAATGATATTTTCATCCAACCGGCCATAATGAATGAATTCATTGTTGACTATGAATTAGATACTCTACCTTGAAAATCATCACCATGTAATCTTTGTATATATTTTTTGTGTAATTCATACTTTCATTTATCTATTGTGAATTAATTTTATAACAAACAATTTGATGTTGATGTGAATTTTTAATTACAATTCTTAGATGAGATTATCAGTTAAAATTTTAAAAATAAAACCTTTAATAACAACCCTTTTATAATTTCTGTCTCACTTCTAAGGCATCGTATGACGGTTGCAGTTGTTAGTAACGACCTTTTCGGGTCCCCATGCACTGGTTAAGATTGTTAGCTGTAATTTTTTTTTTTTTTCAATTCAACTTTGCTCTTTTATTTTATCCTATAAAATCAAACCATCTATTATTCTACAATCTTTTAAGTCCTTTTTTTAACCTCTTTTATTTAGATTTTTTAATACCTCTCCTTTTTTTCCTATGTTCTTTTACTTATAACCTTTCTCTATTATCTAAAGAAAATCAATCCTCAGAAAAATACAATTAGATTTAATCTATATCGTCTGAAAGATGTTGTGAAATCCAACATCATATTGAAATGTAAAAATCCAATATTTTTGTTTGTATCAAAATGAATAAAAAAAAAAAGGTTATTCATCTTAACAAAGGCAAAATTTGTTAGGTAACACGGGATGGAGTGAAATTCACATTTTACCTCTACTGGTGTACCGATATGCAGAACATCGGCGTGTTATCGGTACACCGATACTTGATGAGCGGTACACCAGTAGGGGTAAAATGAGAATTTTACTTTATTCCGTGTCTCCTAACAAATTTTGCCCGTGTTAAAATAATTGATCAAAAAAGAAATCACTCTTTTTCCTCTTTAGATTTCCAACTCGACTCCCCTCTCTCAAGGAAATTGATTCCTCGAAAGGAAGAGAGAATTCTTATTTTTTATGTTTTTAGTAGAGGGCCCTTGTTCTTAGAAAAAAAAAAAGCCTCATTACTTGTGCTCTTTATTTTCCATCAACTCAAAAACCATAGCCCTTCAAAGTTTTTTTAATTTCAAGTGTTAAAACTAACGAGATACCTTTTATATAATGCTTTCAAAGTTCTAAAAATACGAGGAATTACTATAAAAAATTGTAAGAAAAAAAAAATCCTCGATGAGCCACATGAGCCATGCATGTCAAAAACCCATCTTGTCTCTACCTGTTCATTTGTCTTCTCATCTCTATTATCATCGAAATAGTTGAATGGGTATCTTATGTTACATCGTACCAAAATAAAGTTTGGAGCCAATTGTTTTTTTTTTTTAATTTATATGTGGGAAACTGCGGGTTTCCAAGCGTAAAACTCCCATGGGTGAGCCCACTACTCCTAAGGCACACCAAAGTTAGGCTATGGGGACTCGAACTCACAACCTCTAGCTTCCTGAGGTGGGAGCCAATTGTTTTGTAATTAAATAAATTATAAAATATTTGTATTATTAGAGTTGTAGATTATTTATGAAATGAACTACTACTACGACTTGTGGTATTCACTCAAAGAAAATAACATTACATATCTGAACAAAGTAATAAACTACTAAAATACACCACCAAAGTGGCCATGAACATGCAAAACAGTATAAAATAAACAAAGACAGGCATTCAACTTGACCAAGTGGAAATGGAAGCCCAGATGATAATGGGAATTTTAACACTCGAGTTCAGCCCATTTCAAAGAATAGGAAATGTCCTACTTTTGGGTACCATGCTGCATTTCTCTAACTTGAAAGTTTTTTTTATTTTTCACAACAATGTCATACATGTGGATGGAATTGAACTTGGTGAAATCCTTAGGGAGGGAGATGAGATCGACCGACAATTTCTTGTGGTACTGAAGGAGATCGTGGTTGCTGTAGTATGGCTCCCATCCAAGGGCCAAGAGCTTGCTGTCGAGCAAAGCGTAAGAAGTGATAATTTCATTTGTAGGAGTGTGGATCAGGACCTTGCTTCGGACATTGTTAGATTGCCGCCTGCTGTTGGAGTCCGTCGCCGGATTCTGGAGATGGATTACACCCTTCTTGAACACCCAGACCCCAGACATCAGTGTTTTGCGTGTCTGACTCCGACAGTGGTGGGAGGGAGAAATGAAGGTGTTTATATATATGAGCTTGATTAGAATGATGGGGTTTTAAGATTTGTTGGGTGCATGTGTTTTAGTGAGAAAGTGGGCCTGATGTGGGCCTGAGGAGGGTACAGGGCGACAGGCATGTCAAGGACAAGGTTACCGTACGTGGGCCTTGATTGGACAGAATCCAATATATGAACTGTGGCCCACTTGTTGAATCTAGAAAAAAACAAATTTAGTGTCTCTGAATTTGCATCGTTAATAATTATTCAGGCTCTCTCTCTTTCTCACACACAATTTAAGAACTCGAGACTCGTTGACATAGTTGGCTTGCTTGATTTGGAACATGTTTTAACTCGCTCTACATCTCTCTCTAAAATACTCAAAATTTAGACTCGATTTAGAGTCATAAGTAACTTAGTTGAGCTTTTATTTAACCTAAAATGACTTGTTGACTCACTCTTTTCAAATTCTACTGGACTCAAGTAGCTTATTAAAGTTTTTCAACTCGTCTCAAACAACTCTTTCACTCATTGCACTCAAAATTTAATTGAGTCAAGCAACTCAATCAAGTTTTTCAAATGGACTTGAAAAAAATCTAGAATCATGGTTGACTCGCTTGACTCGAAATCCAAACGGGCTGATAACCTAGACCAACTTGTTTGGATTTTTGTGAGTTCTTAACCTATTCTCTCACCAAAAGTATACACGAATACAAATAATTCATGGAGGTTAACACAAGGTGGGATGTGCCATAATAGGTGAAAGGTTTCAATCAAATGAAGGGAAAGATTGAAGATTAACCAAAAGCAAAAAAGATCAGTCTTTTGTGAGATTTACAACAACATTTGAAACTCAGATTTGAATATTAATTAAGTGAAGTAATTAAGTTGAGTCTATCAACTTGAATTAGAACAACTTATAATATTTTTTACTCACTCGACTTAAAATATTATCAAAAATGATGGTAAATTTAAAATTTTAGATAAATAAAAAAATCACTTAATATTAAATTTACAACCGTAGAAGGTCAGTAAGTGAAAGACACTGTCATTAAGTAAAATATTTTTAGTATCTAATTTCACAGTCCATGTGTGCCAAATGTAAGTAAGGCAGAACTAAGGTGGGGCTAGCAAGGCCATAGAGGGCATGCTCCCAATTTTTAAAAACCTCTTATCGTTTATGAAAAATTTTAGAAGGCCCTTCAAGATACAAAAGAACTTGCATTTGGCTACTAAAAAATTACAGTTTGTAAGTTAGCTTCTCTATAAGAAAAAATAAATTATTCTCTCTTTGACTTTTACTTTGATACAAAAATAAAGGCCAGATATCCTCTCACAGATATTTTGTGTATACAGACACGGGTTTTACCGTGATGTCCAATTTGTCCTCCACCTACCGTACCGAAAAAAAAAAAAATGCCAGAAATTCATAAACAGTACAAATCGGCTCATCAAAATTCATGAACAGTGCAAATCAACTCGCCAAAATTCATGAATAGTGCAAATCTACTCGCCAAAATTCACATGAACAGTAAAAATCAACCCGTCGAAATTTTACTGTTCATACGAAGGGTAAAATCGAAAATATACTAAAACTCGTGTCATTAAACACAAAATGCCTATGGAAGGATTGCTGGTCAAAAATAAATTATTCTCTCTATGACTTTTACTTTGATACAACTAGAGAATAGTATAAATATCAAAGTTGAATAGTTAAATGATCTACATTTCAAAACTCTACAAAGTCGGTGAGAAAACTCCTTCGAGATACAATATATAGACAATATCAAATACAAAGTTACAAAAATATCCTTATTATTCTAAAAAAAAATGGAGTCAAGAGCTCTGCTCTCAAACTACAAAAGGGGGTGTGCTACTCCATTAAACCATTCTAGCTCAGCCATTGGGCTCAACATCCAATATTATTAAGATCATCACTGGTGTGATCTCCCACAATTAATTTTTTTCCTCAAGACGTGAAATCTATTTTTCTTTTTTCTTTTTGTATTGTTGAGAGTGATTTTGATGATATAACCTTATTGTGGGGAACAATAGTGAGAGGTTTATCTATAAATTGATTTATATTCTTTGATTTTAAAATTCCTCTACTTTACTAATCTTTTCAAACTTCTAAAAATGTATTACCAATTACCCAAAAGAAGAAACATTTACCCCTCAAATATAGTTCACAAGGTTATTAGAATGGTAAAGAAAGTTAAAAAAAAAAGACATGTAAATGAGAGTGAGGGGGCTCAGTTGGTCATTTCCCTTCATTACTCCCCCTAGATTCAATGTCCAAGAAACCAGTAATTTGGTTGGCTGGGATTAAATACTGACGAGAGAGCTGAAAATCAGCTAAACTTTTTTAACCCATTAAAATGGGTTTTGATTTTACTCTAGAGTAACAGGAAATGAGAGTGGGAAAAAGAGAGAGTTCTCCGGTGGGAAGAAGAGGGAGAGGGAGCATGAAGAAGAGAGAGACCTGCAAGTTGAGAATAATAAAGAAAGGAAAGCGAGCAAACCTGATTCGAAAGAGGAGAGAGACGACGAAAAATAAAGGGTGGCTGCGAGAAGACAGAGGGAGGAGTGAGAGAAGAGAAGGAGAGAAGAAGAAGAAGAAGAGAAGGGAGGAGAAAGAGAGAGAGATGGGACTGGAAGGAATGCATGAAATCCGGAGAGTTCTGCGTGGAAAGAAGAGGCAGAGAAAGTACGGAGGGGCAGAGTTGGAAGTCTCAGGGAGCCGTGTATCATAAGCTAAAATAATCGGTGTAAAAATCAAAATTTATTAAAAATCAAAATCTATTAAAATGAAAAAAGTTTATCCTAAGAGATCGTCTAGAACACTCAAAATCTCAAAGTCGTCACTGATCACAGGACACCATCATCTTTCAATAGCATTCTTACTTTTTCTCCAATTTAAAGGGGAATCAGTAAAGATAAGAAACCCAAAAGACCACCCTCTGCAAAAGCCATTGATCCAATGCAGTCCTCTCCTCTAAACTTTTTTGGATGAGGAAATTTAGGGTCTTGTCTCCTACAAATGTTTATTTTTCATATAATGATTTTTGCCGTACGGGCGGGTCATGGAAATAAGACTAGAGAGCAATTCATGGATGAAGAAAATTTGAGATTCGTAAGTAAGAGGGGAACAACAGAAGGAAAAGAAGAAAGATGAGAGAAGCCAAGAAATTAGAAAAAATCACAGAGATCTAAAATTGACAGATTTTGTGTTCGTGTCTTTTTGTTTTTTCTTTTGACTGAGGTATTCAGGGCCATGGGTGTAAATCTTGTTAATACTGGATATCGGCCGATGATATGGTCGATGTCTCTATCTCTTCTTTTTTCTTTTTCTTTTTTTAATATCAGTTATTTATTTATGAAAAAAATGAAAACCAGCCTAATTTTAAAAAAAAAAAATTGAAAAACACAAAAAATCGGCTGATATCTAGAATTTTTTTAAATGAAGATTTACATATATATATATATATATATATATATATATATATATATATATATATATATATATATATATATATATATATATATATATTGCCGATATCTCCAATGTACAATCGAGATTTGTATCACTTTTCAGGCCTCTTTGAGCACTCAACTAGTCTTTTAAGAGTGTGCAAGCTTCTCTGCTCACACACACCAAGTAAAATTACAGGAGAAGTCCTTAGGAGTGGGATAGGACTCGAATTCAACTCTCACTTCTTGTGGCGAGATCGTGTCCGGCATACCAACCCCTTAAAATTCATGTCTTCTTTTTTTATTGTTTGTTTTGAATTT
Source organism: Chimonanthus salicifolius (assembly GCA_013350335.1). Classification (NCBI taxonomy): domain Eukaryota; kingdom Viridiplantae; phylum Streptophyta; class Magnoliopsida; order Laurales; family Calycanthaceae; genus Chimonanthus; species Chimonanthus salicifolius. The sequence continues at coordinate 66,273,380 of CM023536.1, read as the reverse complement.
TTTTATATTTTTCATTTTATTTTTAATTTTAGATTGGGTGATTGGAAACTTATGTACAAGAGATAGAATTTTGAGTTCTATTTTGAGATGTGGTTAAAGAGTGGTATGCTGATGTTAATTTATTTTAAAGACTAAGTTGAGTTAGATTTAGATGAGTAAGATTTTAAATTATCTAAATTAAAATTTAAGATGTTAATTACGATATCATAATAGATTGTTTAATATAAATACAATTTGAGTTTAAATTTAGAGTAGCGATCCTCACACGGGATTTTTGTATAACCAGATACGGGATTCAGTGGATTTCCCACTTTACCCTTTACACCTGCCGTACCGACAACTTAAAAAGTAAAAAATCTAGGCCGGCGAGCCGATCATTCCAAAACGGCGAGCCATGGGTTTTTCATACGTTTGGTTCAGGTTTTCAAACGATGTCGTTTCTCGACCAATTTCTATAAAACAAGGTATCAAAATTCATCTACTTTGAATTTTATGAACTCCGAGACTGATTTTAAGTGAAAATTGTATAGTTTTAGGCTTCAAAAATCGTACCCAAAGAATTAAGAGAGAAGACCATTTTTCTTAAATTCTTTGGGTACGATTTTTTAAGCCCAAAACTATATCCTTTTCACTTAAAATTAGTCCCGGAGTTCATATAATTCAGAGTAGATGGATTTTGATACCTTGTTTGTAGAAATGGATCGATGAACGACTTCGTTTGAAAACCTAAGCGAAAAACCCACAGGTGATGAACGAACCCTGCTCGCCGTCAAGATTTTTTGAGCGAACCGGCTTCTCACTTTGGCCTGACGATTTTCCATTTTGGCAAGCCAGTTTCTAACATTCCATTCTTTTTTATGTTCCGGTACGAAAGGTGAAGAGCAAAATGGAAAATCCACTAATTCCTGTGTCGGGTTACACAAAATATCTGTGGGAGGATATCTACCCTGAATTTAAATTGGACTCGAGTCTAAATTCAAGCTTTAGGGCTAAGTTAGGCCCTTAAATGCAAGGCCTGGGATAATCCAATTTTAAATAGGGCACATTTTCAGTCCGAATTTGACTTAGACCCAATCTTCAACATATATTTATTTATTTTCAAGATGGCTTAGTGTGAATTGGGCTCAACTCCAGTTGCACCAATGTTTCAATTGAGACTAACTTGATTTGACTCAACTTTAATATATTTTTCATCAAAATATATGTCTTCTTATATTTCTTTTAAATAATAAATAGCCTCCACACCAAATGGGAAGAGACTTGCCAGAAAACATTTAATGAAATTATACCTAAAAAACAATTAAAAAAAGGTCAAATCATCTGACTCAAATAAATTAACCTAATACGCAAATAGATGTAACTCAACTGGTTACCTCCCACCTTAGGAAGCGGGAGGTTGAAAGTTCGAGCCCGCATGACTAACTTTGGTGTGCCTTAGAGGTAGTGAGTTCATCCGTGAGGGTTTTACGCTGGGTATCCCGCGATTTCTCACACGTAAATTCAAAAAAAAAAAAAAACCTAATCTGCATGGATTCCTCAAAAATTTAACTCTTTTTTATGAAAAAAAAAAAAATCCTTTTGAAGTGATCAAGATTGTAGATATAAGCAGAATGGGCCCCACAATTGCTGATGTTAGAAAATTTCCCGGGTTGTCATTCATTTTTTCCTCTTCATTGCCCCATTCTAAACAATTATAACCAGTGATTGAAAAGTTAGGTCTTCTAATGCCTTTTGTCTTTTTATAAAAAGTTCACCAGAATTTTTAGGCCTCTGATGATAAGCTTAATAAATATTATTAATATTAATGCACGTTCAAAACAGGCGCATCTAGTGTAGTGGTATCATAGTACCCTCCCACGGTACTGACCTGGGTTCGATTCCCCGGATGCGCATTTTTCGTTTTCCAAGCCCACATTTTCTTTTGGCTTTTACGGCAAATAAGGTGATACAAAAATATTTTCAAAAAAATCAGCTAAAACTTATATATTGGGGCCAAATGTGGGCATGTTTTAGTCGTAAAAATTTAATTTTATTCAATGTTTTAAATTTCATAAGGTTAATTGGATAAGAATTGAATTCATAGGTAGATTATATTTTATTATATTTTCCTTTTTACTTAATAATATTACCATAATATGTTGTGGTTTTTGCTGCCATTAAAAATTTTCAGATGCGTTGATTGTGTCCATTTGTTTACTATTTTTAGGGCCCTCCAATAATAGGAAAATCATAGTAGGACTCTTCTGGATAAAAATTTAAAATGTTATGAGATAACCTTAAAAATTGACTGATATTTTAAATATTGGCCAATATTTTTGAAAAATATATATTATTGATTCATTTACTTGGACACAATATTAACTAAAATTTACTTCACACAGGGTTGTTCAACCAATAGACACTTTACTTCACACAAAATAAACCGATGTTCCCTTAAGGTGGTTCTTCATGAATTAGATAATAGCCTCGTAGAGCCCAACTTCGCCATAATTACACCCCATCCCCACTTTACACCCACTTACTGTCATCAATTCGATTTTTACTTAACTTGATCCTATTCTAAGTTAGGTTTACCATTGATCTAAATTCATGAAGTTTACAATGCTAATTGAAGTGAATTCTAAAAATATGATTTTATTTATGTAATTGAAGTGATTTTTTTTATAAGCATCAAGCTAAGATCTTTCCAACCCCGTAAGAGCCCATGTGAGCCCTACATGGAAGTATCTCAAATAAGGCACTATAGGGTTTGGTTGAGTTCATGCTAAAATGTTCAAGTGCAAGTGTTAGAGGATGGAGTCCACCTTATGATTAAAAAAAATTATATACTCAAATTATCATGAGAGCTATTAATGACACCTATTGAAACTAAATAATTGGATAATTTTTTTTTTAATAGCTTGGCCCTAGTGCCCAGATAGCAAATTGCCCAAGCGCTTTGTAGATTTATAATGACCACTAAATGAATCATTATTCATTTCTTATTATTGTTATTATCATAATTTAAACTCTAATGCTGCAACGTGGTGCTATATGTCATTAAAATGCATTTTAATTTATTTATGTGCGAAGAGTAGTAGCGTATACCAATATTGTTAATTTAAAATTTTAGACCCTCTTTGGTGGTCTAGAAGTTGCTCACAGGATAAGTCATTAGCTTTTCATAATTTCATAGAATGATCAAATATAAAAAGTGTCGCATTTCAATTAATTCAGATTGATGATAAGAACGATAGACTCCAGGTATAATATACATAATTTCTGCATTCTGATTACAAGAGAAAATAGAATCAGAAAATATTCATATCTGCTGAGTATCCTGCAGTTTCGCACACGTAAATTAAAAAAAAAAAATATTCATATTAATAATGCCGAGTAAAAATTTCCATTTGAAAGTCCTAATTTATGAATTAGATGGCTCAAAATTCACCAATATCTAAGAGACGAGTTTTGCCTCAAATTCTCAATTCAGTGATGCATATAATGAGTGTCAAATTTAAACAGATGATAATTCACGAGACTAGAAGCAGTGGTTTAGATTAATTATAGATAAATATTAATTTCTTATATAAAAATAGAGTATATATACCAAATGCCATCAACCTTGTCCGTCCGTTCTTGAAGTAAACGGCAAGTTTTACCCATATTAAAATTAGTGTATATACTTAAAAAAACAACCTTTTATACAAGTAAAATGAACAAAGAAAGGTATAGAAGGATACAATATACTGCATTGAGATAATATATAATTTATGATAGAATAAAGTGAATGTGAAAGACTAAAGAAGTCGACTCCTAATAATATATATAAATATTATACTCTCTCTGTCTCAAAATACTTATCCTATTTTTAAAAAAAAATCTTAAAAATAAAATAAATATAATTTTTATTTAATATAAAAAAAAAAAATAAGACTAGTAATTTAGAACAATTTCAAAATCCATATAAGATAAATATTTTGAGACGAGTATATGATAAAAAGACGATCATAGATAATCAGTGTGTATCCAAAATTCACATTCTAAGGGGCAAGTGGTGTGGGATGACCATATATGGCTGGCTATGTCACTAAATGTAGCCAGCCATATAATTAAATAGTATTTTTTTTTATGACATGGCTGGCTATAATTTTTAGCCAGCCTCGTCACACGGTATAGTGTTAAGTAGAATGACTACTTTTTAATATTTTATTATTATTTTTTTATATACATTTTTTAAACAAATTTAAAAGAAAATAAATATAAAGACATTACATATTTTTTCACAACTAATTTAATAAATTAACAAAACATATATATAATTTTTCATTTTGTTTGCGATGAATAAAATATTATTTGTAATATTTTTGTTTCTCAATAGCTATAATTTTAATTTTTTGTACAGAATAATTTTAATTTTTTGTTTCTCATATATTTTATTTACAAATGTAAAGGGAAAAAAATGAAAAGGTAAAGAGTTATTTTTTATTTTTTGTATAAAAAATAAAATAATAAAGTTTAGGAAAAAATAATTATTTACCCTAATATACAAATTATACCAAAAAAAAAACAAAAAATCCAAAATAATCAAATAAATAAACAAAATCAAAAATCAAAAACTATATATATATATATATATATATAATATAATATAATATAAAAAAGAGGAGAGAGAGAGAAATGGCTGACTACACATCTGTTATATGTAGCCAACCATTTAACAACAAATAGTGTGAACCCCACCAGTAGCCACTCCCACACCATCAATGTTCGGTACCACACCACTTGCCCTAACTCTACTAGAGATGTCACCAACTAATCCTTTGACCGTTTGACGTGCTGGCTACATTTAACTATATTTAGTCTTGGTTTGTATTGTAATCATCATTTTACACGTGGCTGTGTAGTTGCGAGAGCACTACCTACCCACCTTTACATTGCATTTCAAAACAATAATATGAGACGTAGCTTAAAAAGTATATGACAAAGACACCGATGCTTTTCAAGAAAGAGGCGTCCCCTGTTTCTTTCTGTCACCATCAATAGTGAATAATTTGAATATGAGGTTGTAATTTGAACTAATTAAATTTAAAAAATGACTTAATTACTTCTCAATCATAATAATTTCAGATGAGCTGTATACTTTAGAAAAGATCCTTCAAAAAATCACCACCACTCCAATTGATGTATCCATGCCCAAGTGTATAGGTCTTCATGTCTCCACAATTTATAACCTCTCGCTTGATCATGGTTCTATAGAAAAGTAGAGCTTGAACAACTGACAACAGTTTGATAGAATCTTAGCAAATGATGACGTTAATTATCAATTTCTCCATCAGCCATTTATGGCAGGGCTTGGGTAAAAAAATTATCAAAACCAATTACAGAAATGGAAGCAACTTACAAGCATAGTATGATAAAAACAAGTTTGTAAGCAAGGTCTTCAGAAATTTTGGAATACATTCATATTCATTTAAGGGTAAAAAAAAACATCTTACCATCTTTGTTTTCACAATTTCCAGACCGAAAACTCGATGCTGGGAAGAAGTGGTCCCACCTATTTTTACATCCTACACAAAGCTTCATAGAAACCAAATGTTGTATTTTTGGTCTGGAACCAATCTCCACCTAATAAGTTTTATATAGGTTACACGAACAAAAATCCCTGTTAGAAGGAAAAAGAATCACGGGATTGATGATAACTGACGAATGTTTTTATGGAAACGAGAGATTGAAGGAGAGATGCACGGGGACAAAGGAGTGTGCATCCCCTAGAACCAAAGCCTCCATGTTCTTTGTATAATTACACGGCAGCCAGTACCGTAAATAAATGTTGCCTCTTACATATAGACCCTATGCAGAAGAAATCACCAAACATCACGCAGATACCTCCCCTCCATTTGCAGATTCTTTACAAAGCTCTCAGTTTTGGAGCTATCCAAAGATCCCTGAAGTAAAATTTTAAGGCTTTCATTTAGTAACTGATAATTCTAATCAATGAACTACACGATGCCAGCTTAGGGAAAATATGCTTTCTGTTTAAATTTACAAACACAGATGGGACCCACCGACCCCATCCGCACGTCTCCATCAGATAATCTAGAACCAAATGAACAAACAGATTTGGAAACAGCCAATAGGATGGGGCCGAATATGAAGCCTCTGATCAGGGGTGAAAATTTTGCCCAGACCGATATCTTGGCAGATCAAATTCTCTCCCCTCTTTTGTGTGTTTTTTAAAATATTGGCATTTTTTTATTATTTTATTTTTTCTGAATTAAAAAATAAATAAATAATCCAAAAAGAAGCTTTTTAAAAAGGAAAAAATTGAAAACAAAAATATCGGCCGATATTGGTCTGATATCGGCCGAGATATCAACTCGAACAGGCCATCGTTTTGAATTTTTTTTTTTTTAAAAAAAAGACCGATATTATGAACATCGGCCGATATCGGACCAATATATATCGCCGATATATCGGCCGAGAACTACCGTGTAAGGCACTGAAACCCGTATCATATCGGCCGATACAAAAGATATATTAACCCCTGCCTCCGATGATCCAATGTCAAATTGGGAACGACGGAAGAGAAGAAAAGAATTTGTAAGCTCCTTAAGGAGCGAGAGCAAAGAAGTAGAGATCTTGACCACGTGTGATGCATCAAGGACTATAACAGTAGAGTTTTAGTGAAAGATAAAGAAATTAAGGAGATATGGAAAACCTACTTTAAATACTTGTTGAACACTCAATTGAAAGATGGAAGTAATATGAAAGAAGAGGCAAATAAGGGAGTGGTGAACAAAATAACAAAAACTGAAGCGAATCAAGCCTTGAAAAAGATGACAAAGAATAAAGCGCTAAGAGCAGATGTTTATGCTACGTTGGATAAGTGATTTAACCCTAATGGATAGAATTAGAAAGAAATGCATTAGGGATAATTTAAAAATAGATCCGATATATCACAAATTGAGAGAGACTCGTTTGAGATGGTTTAGTCATATTAGTAAAAGACCAAATTCAGCCCCAGTGCACAGAGATTAGAGGCTACATATTGAAGACACTAGGAGGAGAGGACGACCTTTGAAAACATTGAGTGAATTGATAAAAAAGACATGTTAGATTGTAGAGTGGATGATAGTATGGTTTATGATAAGGTCAATTGAAGAAGAAGAACTCATAAAGCCAACTCCAAATAGATGGGATATTGATTGTTGATGATGATGATAACATCCAATAGGGCCAATAGGATGGGAGCAAGGTCGGCCAAGTGTAGGCAAGCTAGCAAAGTGTTGCATGATAGATGAGTGTCGTGTAGATTAAATACGAGGAAGGTTTTATAAAATAACCATTAGCCCGACAATACTTTATGGTGCTAAGTGTTGGGCAATTAAGAAAAAACACACAGACAAGGTAATGACGATAGGAAAGTATACGATGGATTAAAAGAATTAGGAAAGAATGTAATAGAGAGAACATGGAAGTAGCCGAAATAGAAGAGCAAATGAGAGAGACATTTAAGGTGGTTCTGGCATGTATGTAGGAGAGAGAAAATGGCCCCAACATTAAAAAATAATGAAAGAATGCAAGTAAAAGGAATAAAAGACGAGCTTTAAAAAAATAAAATAGGTGGAAGATATGATGGACTGTGAGTTACAGAAGGAAATGGTTTTTCATACGATTGAATGAAAGAACTCGATAGATGGGATTAGTGGCTTTGGTGACGATGATGAACCAATGATCCATTCTAAATAGAGGCTCATTTGGATTGTTGATATCATCACGTAAGCGAAAGCAAATGCTCAATTGTAAAACAAAAAGATGCTCTTTCCAATCAGCCCTAGTTTCCTTGTCCACAGAGACAAAATTTGAAAAAGGATTTTCAAAAATCTAAGGACTAGAATAGGTGATTGCATACCTGCTCTTGAACTATGGTGTGCAGAACACGATGGACATCCCTGGCCATGCCTTTGGCATCACCACAAACGTAAATGTAACCACCTTGTGAGATTACATTCCAGATGTAGTTGGCCTGAAAAAATAAACCACCAATGCTTAGGATTCTGGGAAAAATGCAATTTGTTTACAACAAGAAAGATGAGACATCCTTTCAGCTGACCTTCTCTGCCATCTTGTGCTGTACATATTCCTTGTTCGGACCTTCACGTGAGAAGGCAACAATCAGCTCAGAAAGCGCACCAGCTTCGAGAAATCCCTTCAACTCATCCTCATATATGAAGTCCTGTAAACCACATACATCAAATGATTTTAGCCCGACCAATACAAAAGCGAGAAGACCAATCAGTTTCTGTGTGGATCAATAATCTGGATGAAGGATTGAACCAGTTTCTTGCAGACTTGAGCCTTTGAATTAACCCATTAAAATACCAAATTCAGAATCCTAGACCCTAATCCAAGCCACCAGTTGACACCCTAAAGCACGATGCTACCACTGATCAGCAAAACAAGTTCTACATAAAAAGGTTTTGGAAGCTAATTACCATTTGGCGGTTCCTGCAGCCAAAAAACAGGATGGCCGAGCCAAGATTAACTCCAGTTTCTATCAGAGCAAACCTTTCCTGAAAATGGCAAACATGGAGCTTCTTACTTAAAGCCAATCCACCACCAGCGAAAGAAATTAAAATAAAAGCCTTTAAAGGATTTTGACATTGAACAAAAACAAAAAAGCTACAAACCTGCAAGAACCCCCTAAAGGGTGCCAATCCAGTTCCTGGGCCAATCATGATGATCGGCAAGGAAGAATCAGCTGGGAGTTTGAAGTTTGATTGTCTTACAAAGATAGGTGCCCAGCTGCAGTCACTGCTTTCTTCTAATGAAATTGAATTCTGCAAAAAGTAAAGTGTTGCCAGTTGAGATAGGAAGCTGATTTTACGAATGCAAGCAGAAATATGGACTAGAAGAAAACCCAATGTATTCCTGTTGAATGAACTTGGGGAAACTTGAAACGGCAGATGATCAGTAGATCATACATTCGGTGACGCAAGCACCGGGATGAGATAGGCGTCTTCAACCTAAGCTTTCTGTCATTCCAAATTCAAAGGTGCCGGTTCTACTTACTACAAGTTGGCCCCCAAAACTCTTCTCATATAACCTTGTAATTGAAGCCCTTTAGTTCTTTACCGGCTTTTATTTTCTTCCAAGTGCAACCAGAACCCTCTTCAATGGCATTCATTGATTTTCTCTTCCATTGAATCCATGCAACAAATTCCACCTATGATCCATCTCAACATAAGCATCTGAGTTAAGCATACATGCATTATCATTTCCTCTTCCATTTAATCCATGCAAAAATTCCACTTACGAACTCATCCCTGATACTGTTTTCATTCTTAACATATCTACGATCCATCTTTAGCATAAGCATCTCAGTAGTACATACATACATTGTCATTTTGTTGTTTCTTATTGCGCAACATATTGATGTCTAATACCACTTCAAAAACAAATTTATATTTAATAAGAAGCAAGTCTAAGTGCCAACATATAAGAGAGAGAGAGAAACCCTGCTTTTACTGTTTCTCCAATATTGAAGCAGATAATACTGTAGCACTAAATGTTTCACAAAGTTTACCAGGTCAACTTCGTTCTCGGAAGTTCTTGAACCAACATTGACAACCCAAAACTATTGCTTTTCTTTCCACCAAATAAACTTAGATTCAATTTGAACCGGAGAAAAAGAAGCTTTCAGAAGGAGAAACAGCTCCCCACTGCATGGAGAAAGTACACCTCACTAATTACCTTTCTCACCACTTCTACATGAAATCCATTTTGCGTCTAACAATGGTGAAACCATTTTTCCCCTCACTATCCATTTCTCCAGGAAAATTGCACCTTTTATTTTCAACTGATCCAAACAGAGCCTTGTTGATATTGTAACAAACTACAAAATGTTTGAACATCTTCAACATAAGTGGATGAAGGGAAACCAGATATTTGAAGTTCCAGAGAAAGATACTTCATGTGACAATAACCAAGACATGCAAAAACGTAACATAAATGATTAAATACCTTCATCCAAGTGGAGCACACGCCTTTGTGAATCCTCCCTGTTGGTGTTGGTCCATGCACTAATGCACAAGTGACATGAATTCTTGTAGGAGCCATCCTACAGCATAATTGCAAAACATAAGTAAATCAAACTAAAAGAAATAATATTAAAAATCTGTTTGCATTTGAAACATTGTGCTCACTTCGGAGAGGAAGATATTGAATAGTATCTAGGCTGCAAGCGAGGGGCTATTGCTGCAAAGAAAACTCCAAGAGGCGGCTTAGCTGAAGGGAATTCAGTCATGACTTCCAGGAGACTTCTCTGACTTGCAACAACCCACTTTGCATATTCATCCTGCATAAAGAAGCCCCATGTGAAAGGTGGTTTTTTACTAGAGCCATATTATTGCAGACTTCCAACAGATTAATCCAAACCTTTCCAGCAGGAGATGCAAGATACTTTAAACGATCAGCTTCACCAGGGTCAGAAGCATGAGCAGCCAATGCAACAAGAGCAGCCTGAATAAAGAAATGTTTACACACATCATGTAAGAATTTGATAATCCTCAAAAGTGATTTAAAGATATACTATAAGCATGCAATATAAAGAAAATACCTTTTTGGGAGAATTCAAAAGATCAGCATAGCGAGTAAGTGCAGTTCTAAGAGTGCAAGGAGATGGGAAGGGAGGTGGTAAGGAACTTCCACTAATTGGTGTGCCATCCTCTTTGTCAACATGGATGGAGAAGAAAGTATCTGGAGTACAACCAAGTAGGTTCTCAGCCTCCTCAATTGTTCCAATACAGTTCTCAGTAAAGACACCAACATGGTCTCCTGTTTCATACCTGATATAATCATTAAAAATAGTGCAAATGTCAAGTACATCAATGACCAAAAAACTGCAAAGTCACGTAAATTGTCATATATGTGGGAGAAACAAATATATACATATATAAAAAAACAAAACATACATAAATATGCACATATTAACATTTAAAGTTAATGGCTCTCAAGAACAGAAGACTAAATAAGATTATATTTCTGTGTTCCACTTAAATGTTGATAAATTTCAATACATTACATTATAAGGGAAAACACAAGTGGCATTTGTATAGCTCCATCTGAAGAACTGAAAGTATTCTATTTTGACCCTTTAGAAGAAGTAGAGTCAAGGTTGTACATGGATATCCAATAGCCTAATAACCCAAAGCATCCGACCTAAAATAAATGAGTTTGGACACAAATCATTTATCTATTTTACGTTGTGGATCCAAATTTCCACCCATATCTTACATCTGTTTGATTTTGGAAACCCACGAACCTGAATATGATGTAAATAGATATTTTAGTGAATACTTTATTCAATTTTTTTAGACAAATAATTTGTTAAATATTGCCATGGATATGATTGAGATGCCTTTCTTTAGAGTTAACACCATTTATTTTTGCTTTGAATTTATATTGAACAAGGAAATATGAAGTGCCAATTCACACTATGATCTGGATCCACATCGTAATCCCCAGAGCCTCTGAGATGTCGATGAAGATGCAGATTCCATTTTCTTTGGTGGATCCCAGTGCAGATGCAGATCATGAACCTAACATCTGAAGCAGCGTTGCTATAAATGGTGATCAGGGCTGTCAAGATGTGAGCACAAGCATAACTTGATTGAACGCACGCCTAGTCCACTGATATCCATAATTAAGAGAATAAATAGCATGGATTGTTTTTAAATGATGGAATCTAGATAAGAAACAAGAAAAAGAACTTGGGAGAATAGAACATACGAGAGTCCAGTTCCAGAAATTTCAAATTCTAGATGAATGCAGGAACGATCAGAAGCTGGGGTATGAAGCTCTCTCCGCACAGCAACATTGGCCCTTAGAGTACATGGCATACCGCAAGTAAGCTTCTAGAAGAAACAGAGAAACTATAATTAAATGTGACTGGGATGCATATCTTCATTGTACCTGCATGGATGTTGAATGTCGTGAACGGCATGACCATTTGCAAGACTCCAGCTCTTATCATGAAGTGCAGCATCTTCATGATCATAAAATACAACTCGGTATTCTGGAACAGCAGCAGTGTAAGGGGTAGAAGGACTACATAAATCATCTTCATCACGAAGCAATTGATCCAACTCTGGCCACACTTGCTCACGCCTGAAATATGGTAAGAACAAACCAAATCATTAGAAGTTCTACATACCATGTAGTAAGCTGGTATCATTTTCGGAAGTCTATTTGGAAGTTGCAATGAGACCAATCATCAAAGTTATAGATACCATGCAGTAAAGTCATCCTCAATGCATTGATCATCATCTCCAAGACCCAGAGGAACAAGGCGCTTCCCACCTTATAAAGGCAAAAGGGAACAGATGTTAAATTCATAGAAGAATGGACAAAAACAAATAAGGTAAGCGACAGTGCGACAGCTATCAAATGAAGTAATAAAAATCATATTACACTCCTATGGAATGAGCCCTCTGAAGTAATAATAGCATGAACATCTCATAATGCTTTAGTTCATTGTCTTGTTTCATTTTCATGATATGTTTCAAAAGGTAGCTTTTTTAATGATATGTTTCAAAACGTAGATTTTTGCAATTTGACGATCCAACAACTCAGATCATTTGGACATGACAACACTAGACGGAGAGTCTACACAACCACAATTAAAATTTTGTGTCAATTTTCTTTTTCTTTTTAAAGGCTATTGCATTTCAATTTTTTATTTGTCTTCCAATCATTAAAAATTTTGGCATGGTAGGCCACTGTGATGCACCGTTGGTGCAAGAATGGTGGTATCCTCTACAATCCAATCAATTACCAACAAAGTAATTATACGATCAAGTAAACAACCAATTCAAGTTAACCCTTACAAGGCTCAAACCAATATTGTGACAAAACATTTATATAGCATGAAGCAACTGAAGAAAAATAAAGGATGACCAAAAAAATAATGCGACACTGACTGAATGAGGAAACAATAGCTCAAGTAGATTGAGGAAAATGAGATTTGTTGATGCTCTAGATCTAAAACTAGCTAAATTCTACTTCCGGTCACCATTCCTTATTGAGGCTAAGCATGAATTAATAAGAAGATGATGCACAACCAAGCCATTACTTAGCCTTACAAGGCACCTAATAGTTTGCAAAAAATGTCTCAGACCTCAATAACTAACAAACCTGCAAGAAATTGACAACACCCATTAGGCTTTCAGGAAAAGTATCTGAAACCATGGAAGCCAAATCTTGCATGCCAGATACAATTAAATGAGAGTGAACACCTGCAATGTAAGGTTCAAAAAGAATTCTCCTACCATCAACCTTACTAGTAACCACTGAGCTCTCAGTATGCAGGTGGGGATCAACTCAGAGAGAGAGAGAGAGAGAGAGCATATAAATAAAAAAGATAAGCCCCTCTAGAAATGTGCAGGGACAGGTGCATGATAAAACATTCATTACATGTTCCAAAAATAAATGTTGTAACAGACAAGAAAAGTTTTACAATGTGTTTGGAACATTTATTCTCAAGGCCAAACTGAGTAAAGCATGCATGAATTTGTACATATACGATGAAATGATGCATCAGGTCATTTCCACAAAGTGTATGCAACAACATGACACATGTCTAACATATCCAAACTGGTACAAGAAGAACGTAACACAGCATGAATTAGACTTTTTTACTAATTGTAAATGACAATCCTATTTAATTGGCATTGTGATACGATAAAACACACCATCAGAACAGTTACAAGAGCCATCAACTCAGGAAGTATACTGGCACCACATCTGATCAATGATCAAAGCAAGAAAAGGGAATCTACTAGACATGTCACACACAGAGAAACAACAGAATGCCCAAACATTTGCAAAGTCATCTAGTCCACTTGCAAGTGATAAAACGTTTGCATTGGATGTAATTCTGTTTCTAGATTAATGATCTAAAGCGCATGAAGTGAACAAATTAAATCAGGCCATGAAAACATAGTCACATACCCTGTTCAGCAAGCGTCTCGTCTACCACCCTTGCAATCTGTTTTCAAATTTTTTTTTTTTTTCCAAAAACACACAAATGGAACATCAGCCTATGCCCAAATGACCAGAAAGCCAGGAAGACAGAATTCAGCTGTCATTTCAGGCAACATGCTATTAAAATAATTATGCTATTTTACTCAAAATAACAGAAAGCTCCCTTTATTTAAAGATGGCATTTGATGGACAATGGATCAGACCAAATTCAAGGCAGGGATAGTGGATGTACTAATCACTGAAAAATGGAGCCACAGCCGCTGGACCACCTTTCGACATCTCTTCTGGAGTGTTCAAATTGACAATCAAATCATTTACAGGATTCCACTTTGGCGTGGGTTGGCTATCAGTGAATTTTCATTCTGATCCTTATTTCTTGTAATTGTGATTAGGTGATCCACCCATCAAGCCTTGAACTTGAATTTTATGGGTCTGGGGCCCACCTTGTGTCAGCAATCGGGAAAAGCTTTAATCATCACTGTCAAAACATTTGTCCAGAAAAAAAGTTTACACTATTTCAATAAAATCACAGAAATATGTTACATGAGAACAGTCCCTTTACCTTGTTGAAATGCTCGTACTGCCTGTTTCCAAGTCCAAAAACACCAAATTGGAGGTTCTGAAGACAGCTTTCTCTCTCTTGGCCCTGGAATCCCCATTCAACAAATAAATAAATAATTTCCAGCCAAATTCAACCTGAAACAAACTGAATAAATCAAACTTCTGCCATAATTCTTCAAACCTTACCTCTGTAAACCATTTATAGAACCTCGCTGCATTATCAGTTGGTTCACCGTCTCCATATCTGTTAAGAAAATAAAAAAGGTATTGAAAAACATAATTGGTTTGTTTATTTAGTGGATTAGCCCTCACCATATCTATTAAAAAAATCAAAATCCGCACTTTAAAAACAATTAATTTACTGAAAAAGGGGAAATAGAAAATCGTATTTGCTCACGTTGCTAGGAAGAAAAATGCTATCTTTTCTTTCTTCATTTTCTCTTCGTACTCGTCATCATCCCCGGCATAATCATCCTACCATAAACAATTCGATTCAGATCAACTATAAATTTCTGTGAGGAGGGAAATTCCAACGGCTAGGAATTCTCCAATTATGAGCAAAAGTTGCAAAAATAAAATAAAATACAAAATAACATCAAGTACCAGATCAACAACTTTGAAAAGGGTTTTCTCGTACCGAGCTTTCCCTTCTTCTGCCAACGCCTAAAAAATCAAATAAAAAAATTTAAACATAGAAGCAAAAGATGAAGAGAAAGATGAAGAGAAATGAAGAGCAATTCAAATTCAAATGGGAGAAAGGTCAAGACATCAAATCCTAACCTTAGCGAATCCATCGGCGGTGGAAAAAAGAAAGGGACAAAATAAAGCTTTTTCGAAGGGAAGTGAACAGAAATTCGAACTTAGATGGGAGAAAGGTTAAGAGATCGAATCCAAACCTTTGCAAATCCCTCAGCGGTGCCAGTCTGCGTGCCGAAGAAAATAGTAACCTTCTTCTTGCTCCCATCGTCATCCTCAGGCTCGGCCTCTTTCTTCAAGACCAACGGCTTAGGCGGCTCGACATGCTTGCCGGACTTCTGACCGCCGGATCTCCTCCAGAAGAAGAAGAAGACGCACCCGATGAGGACGGCAGCAGCTGTGGTGAGGATCGCCAGAAATTCACGGTTCTCAAGCAAGATCGCGGCTCCGGAGTATTCAGACGGCAGATCGGTCTTGCCAGTGATGATCGCAGACATGAGTTCCAAGGGAGAGATCTTCATCGAACCCGACATTGATGATTAAAAATTTCCAGAGACGAATATCCCACGGTGTGGATCTTGCGGCGGGATTCCGGGCAGTGGATGGCCGGAATCTCGCGAATCGTGAAATGGACAGCGGAAATGGGATTTGCGGAGAGAAAATGGGTAAAAGGCCTGGAGCAAGGAAAAGGTGTTTTTTTTTTTTTTTTAATTGGTACTTGAGAGGCCTCAGAAAGAGGAAGAAAAGGGTCAAAAGAAAAGGAGTATTTATTTGCGGCTCAGCTCAGCTCATCTCTTGAACTAACTCTTACCAAACTCGACTGGTCAAATCACCTACCTCCGTTTAACCCTGGTTAGTCTCTCTTCCCTGTAAATTTACCATTTTACCCTTATTTATTGAGGCCAAATTCTTTCCTTTTTTAATCCAAAGTTTTTTTTACTAATTTCCAACCGGTATTCTTTTTGACACCAGGTACCATCTCACGGTAATTTAAAACTTTTCATATTTTACCTTTTCACTTTAAATTAATTTTCTAATCTTCATAATAAAATAAAAAATTCATTTTATTGTAAGGCACAGTTTGAAGTTAGTAAAAATACCAAAATCAATTACCATAAACCAATATTAGAAAGATTTTACAAATTTATTTTAAAAATATTTTTTAGAAAAAATATCACTTAAAGTTGTTTACCTATGGATGACATCTCCCCTTGAAGCTCTAATGTGATCTTAAGACTTACACCCATATATTCTTTATAAATGGAATTTTTCCAAATCTCAATCGGAGGTTGAAATCTTATTTATCAGTAAAATTTCACTCTCTTAAAGTTTTTTGAGCTGATACCTAATATATATATTAAAAAATTTTAACTATAAAAAATTTTAGTTGTCGAATAAAATATCATATAATTATGTTAAACTATCAAAGAGTTATAAAATTAATAACCAAACGCTCACCTTAATTCCTTTTCTACATTAATTTGAATATTGAGTCTTCTTTTTTCTGCGTAATGTTGAAGGGTCATTAAAATAATATTAATAAGGATTTAATTTTAGTATCTTAATATTTTTATCATTAAATTACAATAGCAAAATGATATTCAAAACATTAAAAAAGTAAGAAGGAGGAAGGGGGAAGAAATAACAAATATTAAAATTATAATCTCTTCTTAGAACTAAAAAGGAAAAGAAATACAAAATTCCAATCACATATAGTAAAACTATAGAGGGTGTAGACAGATTTTCTCGCATTTTAATAGAAAACTTAATTTACCCTATTTTGACGGGAGTTTCTTACTCAAAAAATCTTCAGATTAATAATCCAAGCAAGGGTAAGTTCAGATTTTCAAGGTAAGTTCAATTTCTCTATCTCGACTCACCCTAGTTAAAAAAACAACCTAAAAGTTCTTTATACTGTGTGGGCTGTTTCTTGGAAAGTCCTGTCATTAATGTTTGGATGTTTCTGATTGTATCAAGTTTCCCCTAAACCAGTGAATCTATAATTTCCAAAAAAAATCTATGCTGTTGCTGAATTGTATCTAATTTTTCCTAAAGTAATTAATCAATATTTATAATAAAAAAAAACCCTATTAAGTGGCTATTGCTAATCAATTCTTGACAAACTCTGATAGAATAAAATTTAGTGTGGGAAAAATGCTTAAAATTTAACCCTAAGGGGTTAATCGTAATTAGTTTTAGAGCAAAATCTCTAGAGAGAGGTATCGAGTTCAAACTATTGGAACTCCAATACTTTCCATGGAAATATGTATAGAGTATGGTCTCATCGACTTATCCAATATGTGCGGATAGGAGGATTTTCATATATCCTAGATGATTAGTTGAGTGTGACGTCTGAACACTGTACCTAAAAAATGCTTAAAATTTTGATATACTGAATTTTTTTTAATCGTTCATATAAAACATTGCACGTGAACAGGTTCTCATTCCAGATCAACAACAATGCCTACTTAATAAATTAAACAATATAGAGTGTTTAAGATTTTTAATGAATTACAATATGTTATTTAATATTATATAAAATATAAAATAATATTACATATCATAAGTCTTAGAGTTTAACTCTAGCTTTTGAGTCTGGTCAGGCCAAGGATCCAAGCTGAATTTAAATTCAAACTAGGGATTACGAAGCTTAAAAAAGAAACTCTAGATTATATGTAGGAAATGTTTTTGAAAGCAAATTTAGATTTGATTAAATAAAACCAATTTTTATTAAAATTTCCTTAGATTTTTTAATTAGGGAGAAGAAACTCAGTGGTAGTAGGTGGAATTAAAGGAAAACGATTGCATTTTTATTGTCTAAGTCATTTACCAAAACACAGTCAACATTTCAAAATAATGTTTCAATATTGTCATGATTGTGTCCTAATATTATTCAAATATATTGTATGCTTTCTAAGTATTTGTCACAAGAATGTGAGATTTTTTTCAATTTTCTGTATCATTGTCAACACCTAAGACATTTATATGTTCATACATTCATATATTGGATAATTTATAAAGATCGTTCTCTCTTTTGCTTCAATTGTAATTAATGTTGTAATTTTAACAATTGCAAAAGTCATTTATATATGACTAAAATGCCATTTAATATTGAAAGAGTTGTAATAATAAAATATTTATAGTAAAGTATCTCTCATGATAATTTATAAAAAAATAACAAGCCCAAAAAATTATACTAAATATGTAACATTATATGGATGGAAGAAGGATAAAACTTTATTCCCATCGGCTTATTCTATCTCTGATTTTTTATAAGATTGGCTATAAAAAATACTTAAGTTTATTAAAATCAATTAATGAAGAACCAAAGTGACATAGTTAACATGATTAGATTCATACGAAACGTCACTAATCACACAGATGAGACCCACTGCCTTTAGAGTACATTAGGTAAGATCATGAGAGTTCAAACTTGGTACCTCCCACTTCCTAAAGTGGAAGGTTAACCAATTGAGCTACACATATTCGCAATAGTTTAATTAATAAATGGTATGTATAGGATCAATCGTAGAGCCAATTAGTCGAACTCTAATTCTTATTTTATAAGAGATTTCCTTCTTCTTCTATTTTATAGCGTAAAATCTCCAAGTATGATTACCAACTGTTTTTAGCATACACCATGTGAAGCCATAGGGGACGAACACAAAACTTGTAAATTTTTATCTCTGAATTTCTACTTTTTTGCAAGGTTGAGCTGGTCTTGGCACTGTGTTTCATATATAAAATTATGACTGATGGTGAAATTTAAAGATCATGACATCAACAATAAGAATAATAAATTCAAATCAATGTGATACCTCAATGTGAATAATTGCTTAATAAGTCAAAAAGATTACAAAGGGGGCATACTTTATTATAAGTGACCCTCTCAAATGCTCTATTGTCGTCAGCATAATCTCCTTCAAAATATTTTAACTATGGATATCATTTTTTTACTATGTAGGGATCAAGTTTGCGTTGAATTTGAATTGCATAGAATCCATAGATGGAGTTAGATAGGAAGAGATTGAAAAGTGACTAATTTTTTTTTGAAAATAATTGTCTTAATCATCAACTGAGTTTAAATTATAATGACCGAGTTAACTCGGACACAGCTAATTTTTAGAATTATAATTTTTACCTAATTTAAAAATATTTTGATACATAATTAAAGTTTGGGTTAGGTAATCTTAATCAAGGTTCATCTTACATTTGATCCGATTGAGCAAAATACAGGAGCTGAACTAGTTCCTATTCAAATTGCATCCTTAATTGAGATTGTTTAATGCAAAAGATCCAACCGTATATTTTATTTATTGGCATTCAAAGGTGGTAAAAAGGGCCAATTTTGAAAATTAAATGATATGTCTCACATGTATGGCAGGCCATGCGTCAATCAATGTTCAAAGCAATGTAACCCTTTAACTCCTTTTAAGTATCAATTACGAATTATGGAAATGATAAATTTAGATTGGTGTGAATCATTTTAATTGGGTCTACTTGAATATGAAGCAATCTTCCTTCTAAAAAAAATTACAACGTAATTTTATATAATTCATGAGGTCATGAATTTATTAGCTCGTAATTTAAACAAATCTATTCAAGGATTTACCAATCTACCGTAGAGTTTTTGAGTCAAAAGTCGATATCGTCAATGATTTTTTTTAATAAATTGACATTTGACATTTTTAGAATCTGTTAATTATATCGAATAAAATTTATATTCTTTCAATTTGCTATAAATCTATAAAAATTGATAGATAAATTTCAAGATTCTTATTCTAACTCAAAAGAGTTTATTTTCATATTTGGCCATCTATTTTATAGACCAATATTTGACAAAAACTTATATTATTTAAATTAATCTAATTAAAATAAATTAAATATTTAATAAATAATTTCTCAATGATTCATGGCATCTGGAAAAGATTCCAACCAATGACAAATCATCCAGTAGCTTCTCACATTGTCTGATCTTTCGTTCATTGTCATTACATCATCATTGCCATCCATTGATTTGACACTCTCCTATGTGTGTTCAACTTGACTTGTCCTAAGTTCTCAATGGTTGAAGGAGAGGACTTTTTTGAGAAAAATCAACAGAAAAAAAAATAAAAACATTAACAAAGTTAATGCTAATTTAATACTATTTTGGCTAATTCATCAAATAATAATAATATTAAAGAAAATTATAATTTTATATGGTAATGAAGAATATATTTTTTGATATATTTGAACACTAAAGGGGACTTTATAAGTTTACTTTTAAGTAAATAAAACAATATTTATTTGTCAAGTTTGCTTTTGTATTTGTGTCTAAATTTATAGGTGAACAACGCTAAGAGTGTAGAATGACTAAAACAACCTTTACATATTAGTAGTTTCTAAAAATGTAGATTGTAAGACTTGCAAATCAATGATACATAAATGATGAATCTATAAAATACTTTGCATAATATAAATTATTTATAATCAGAACAAACAATTTTAAAGATATTTTAGCAATGGGATTAAAACCCCTTTAAAGGATTTTATCAAAAGTTAGAAGTTAAATTTAAAAAATCCAAGTTTTCGAAAGACTTTTTAATTATTTTTCCACCAAGTGAGATGTGATTGACTTAGGAGGGTAAATATGTAAATTCGGTGAGGTAGGAAGGAGTTAGCCTGATGTGGTTGCACCAGTTCTTCTTCAATCTTTCAGCGACTCACATTATTTGCGTATCTTGCAACTTTCAACCACCACTTGCCGACTAATAAATAAATAATATATATAAAAGCATAGTGCAAGCCAAATGGGCATATTTGACAACGAAAACACTAATTTTATATAATTCCAGTATTATGTGGCAATTTTTCTAGATATTTATGTGAAAGAATTAAATTAGTGGTTGTTGATTTACTAATTATAAAAATAAATGTATTTAAATACTATTATTTATTTGATTTAAGTAAGGGTCAATAGTTGATAGGAAGTTGCACTTCAAATGAAAACTTTATTTACTTTAAATTAAGTGACTATGAAATATTGTGATTTTTTTTTCTAAATTATTGTATCAATATATATATATATATATTTTAATTTTGTAGAATCACAAAATCTCCATGAAGAAGGCTAGGTCGATTTTGTAATTTTCTTAGATCTCTAACAAATTTTGATGGGAATTTTTTTAAATTGACTCGATTTGAATGAGAAACTCAATTTTGAAAAATTATTAAAAATTTCTAAAAATCTTTGGATATCCTTCAATTTCAATTATAAATTAAAAATTCATTCAAAACTGAAATTTTTTCCTCTATCTTCATTGTATGAGTCTTGTAATTAGGTATTTAGAGACCCAAAACACCATACATAAGTCTCTATGTTCCTACACTAGGTCATTAAATTCTTATTTGATTAATTTTATATTTCAATTAGATAATTTTGATCTCTCTTTAACTCAGAATAAAGTAATTATAAAATTAAAGAGTCAAATTAATAATTTCATTTTTCAAATTATCATCTAAGATCAAGATGTCATCAACTTCACATTATTATCAAATATTATATGATGAAAAACTCGTGACTGTATCGTATTAAGTTAGTGTATTCCATTTGATAAAGGCTCCTCTAAAATTTGAGTACTGGGTACAAATAGTAAGAGTTTAGAAATTAATTACAATGTGGAAAATTCTAGAGAGTACATCCCATTCTCCACGTGGCAAGGTCTTTCCAAATTTTATATACTAAAATATACAACCAAATGAATCTTAAGCCTATATAATTAGTTGAGATGTAAAAAAAATTATATAAAAAATTTGCGCATGAAGTTTCATTCTCATTTGATTATTTAATTTAATATTTTAAAATCAATGGCTTTTACTCATTAAAATTTAAAATTCAATAATAGTAAAAAAAATTATTTTATATTCAAATAATTCACTATCAAATAAATTTAAAATATATTATTTTATAATATAATTAAAGTATCTCACTTAGAGTATTTGGATAGCCAAACACTTCCAACTTTCAGGGTGGCAATCGGTAACGTGGTGTAACTGGGTCTGAGGGTCTCTCCGCTTTTCAGTTCCCTGTGGCTTTCACTTATTAATCTACGCCGCTTTATTCTTTGGAAAAAAATAAAATAGATAGTTATTAAAAGTTAGGGATTTTTGTTGGAAAGTAATTTAAAAGTTGTGAATTCAGATTAATACATTTTTAAAAATTAAAATTGGTTTAGGATGTCAAATACGTCTACTTAAAGATTTTTTTGTTGTAGATAATTACAAGGATAACAATTATGACTATCCCACGTTGGAGGTGACACTAATTTCATCAGGTGTGATTTGAAAGAGTTGAACGTGAATCGAACTCAAAACCTCCTTCATGAGATAGGTGTCTTGATTTTTAGGCAAATCCCCTCAAATTTACATTTAAATTTGGTGCAAATGGTTCAATAATCCTATTTAGACTCATGTAGATATATCATATATATATGACGAACGTAATGCTAATAAAATTTTATCCTCATTAGATTAGAAAAGTTGTACTTTTTAATGTCTTCAAAAATCTTATGTCTCCACTAAACAAAATAAGTCTACATTGATGTCCAATTTATATTTTAATGGGATGCTTTTGTTTCTAGTGAGAAAGGTCTTAAGGATTTTTATTTTGTACTTTGGTCCTCGAAAGGCAGAGAAAGTGCAAAATCTTAACCATGGTTTTATAGCATTAAACACATCATAGTTAAATCCAAGTTGCATATTAAAAGGGAAAAAAAGAAAAGAGTTGTGAGAAACGGTCAAGTGCATGAGAAAAAGATTAGATCTTGTATATTTATTATTTATTGATAAAGTTTGAAATTTTAAAAAATAAAAAATAAAAATGTAAGACATAACTTTATATGATTAGGTTTCTTACACCAAATTATTTCTTAAATATCAAAGGTATTTTCCTTTATTTGTGTGAAATTATACACAAACTTTTAGAGTTTGTTTGCCTTTTATGTCACAAACAATCACGAGGAACAAATGTAAAAATGTGTTGAAATATGAGAAAAAAAAGTTTTTTTTGTCAATTTTTTTACAGTGAGAGAATCTGATTTTTCTCTTTATTAGAGCTATAATTTGGGTTAGTATCAACTTAAACCTAATTGACCATTTCCCAAATATGTGAGGTTAACCGAACCCCGTTTGAAATATGTTTATGTTTCAAGAAAACAAAAAGTTGACCCATTTTTGTTGTAGGCTAAACTAGGGTCATGCTTTGTTTAATTTGACCCGATCAAATTATCTAAATTATATAACACTATTTCTATTTTAGATTGTATTTTATCATCGTTCTCTAATTATTTATCCCATTAATCTAGAGTAGAGTTTTTCCATTGACTATTCATACATATGAAATTTGAGCCCACGACTTGTGCACTAAGATTTGAGATGGACACAGCCGTTTAGATTTTGTTTGAAGGAGGCAACAGTTTTTTAATAAATTTCCATTAGATAGATCAAGGATGAATTTTTTTCTATCAATGAATTATCTTTAGCAACGAAGGAGAAACACAAACCATAATTTTAACTAAGATTTTAGTTAAAGACTTAGCTGGGCTGGTTAACTTCTGTTTTAAGAAATGAAAGGTGTTAGGTTCTAGTTCGAATCTCATGAACTAATATTAGTGATGTTTAAAAGAATAGAGATACCACCTATATTGAACTGTGTCCGAATTTTCTACACCTAAATCTAAAAGAAAATGAAAGAAGTAAAGCTAACATTTATCAAAGAGACCCATTAAAGCGATCAAGGTTTCATAGAATAAAAAATGTAAAAGAATTCGCATTTGCTCTTTTTTTTTCCCATTGTAATCATAAAGAAAAGACCCATTCTCAATACAAGTGGAAAAAAGAGAGGAAAAAATAAAATCTCATCTCATCTTCAAAATTTATGCTTTCTCACTCTTCTCTCGCATGCAACGTAGCTTAGATAGCAGCCATGCAAGCCAAAATAATGACGAAACCAATGCATGTGCCGAATGCGACACGTGTGGTTGACGAACCACTGTCATCTGCTGCTGGCCCATCATCTGGAGAAGAGGCTGGTGAATCGTCAGCCGGTGCATCTGCCGCAGGGGCATCCGAGTTGGGTGTGTCAGCAGCTGGGGCTGGAGAAGGCGCTTTCTTCGGTGACTTGGCCGGTGGAGAAGCCATGGTTGAGTTTTCAATGGCGGTAGGAATAATGACGCTGCTTACCTGTGTTAGGACTTCGGTTATGTCAGATAGGAATAAGTTAAGGTAATGCTTGTTTTAGCAGTGTTAAGTTAATGTAATGCTAATCTTCTTTAATAAAGATAAAATTTATTAAGACTTTGAGATTATTTTTTACGCTTATATCTGTATGTATTTGTACGAAGGGAAATGTTTAGTGAAATAATAGAGAATACTTTTATTTAAATATATTTTGTGAATTAGTGAAACTCATCAAATTGAATATATGATTATAGGGTGTTCAAAAATCAACATAGTGTCTAAAATAATTTTTACTCATCAAATTTAGATTTATCAAAATCAATATTGAGATAATTATTATTTTGAATGAATTTTAATTAAATCACTTTTGATCAATTACTTCACAATTACATATTTTATATACTTGATATGTAAAAGAAAAACTAACTTTTATAGGACCATAAGCTAAGGTATGAAATCATTTAATGAAATCAGATATATTTGTAACATTGATATTAGTTGATTAATTCTTTAACAACCTGCAATACAGCAACGTCATATGGCCGTGTTTCGATCTTGCCGACGATGGTGGCGGAGAGGTCGTACTTGTCGTCGGTGGCAGATCCAACTTTGATTTCGCCGGACGGATATTTGGTGACGTTGAGGAAGCCTTGCTGGTTCGTTGCCATGCCAGAAGATTGAAAAAGATTGGTGAGGAGAATTGACCTATTGTTCATGTTCTTCAGCTTCTGCATATCATAGTAATCAAGTATTGTATGAACACTCAACACCGCTTTGATTACTTCTATAGATTCTTCCATCAGAGGTGATATCGCACTGTTTTCGACAGCGAGAACAGTGATGGTCCGGCGACGATTGATCGCAGCGGACACACGGGTCTGGGTTAGGAGGCTGTTGAAGGTGGAGTAATCAGGGTGTTGGTTGAGGATTTTGGTGATGTTGAATGCAGAAGCTGAGGAAAAGAAGAAGAAGAGAATGGAGAGAAGAAGGAAGGAAGGTGCAGCAGAGGAATTCATGGTTCTTATTCTCTTTCTAGAGAGAGAGAGAGATTGGAAATCAGTGAGGTCACTTGAAGTATAGATAGAGAGAGAGAGAGAGAGAAGTTGGTAATGAGGTTTGAAGGTGAAGAAGGGACATTTATAAAGAAGAGGAGAGTCTACAACTGAATTTCGAAATAAACTGTTGTTTGTGGATTAGCTAAATTCGGACAGTTAAAAGGTATTTGACCATGTTTTTTGCATGGACACTTTCAATTAGAAAATCTAAAGAGAGACTTTCTCAACTGCAATTTTATAGCAAGACTGTCCTAGGGTCTTATATCCCTCAATAGTTAAATATTTTAACCCATCCTTCTTCGAACACAGTTTGATAGATGATCCGATTTTCATAATATTGGTTAAATGTCATTTAAAAAAATACTAGGTAAGTAAAGGTAGACGAAGTTTTGCTCCCCTATAATTATTCCATTTCATAATTTTAAGTTTTTTTTTTTAAAAAAAAATTACATTCATTGAAACTTAAAAGTCTATGTTTTTCACTCAATTAGTAGATATTATAGTTCAAAAACTAGAGGTCTCATATTTGAATCCCATAGTACAAGTATACTCGTAACTTGTGGGGCACTGCGTACATTCATTCGACAAGGGTCTTAGGGTTTTGTTATTAAAAAAAAGTCTAAAATTATATGATCAAGATTATCATTTGGTGATAACAATTTAGAACCCATGATTCATTTGATAAAAAGTGTCTTACAAAAAAAATTCAAGTAAAGTAATTTTAGGGAAACTAAGGTATTGATTTTTATACATTTTTCATGGGCTAGCCTCATATGATTAATGGAATTGATAGAGGATTTCATGAATGAATCATTCTATAATGTCTTACCTTGACTTGTAGAAATAGAAATTATAATTTGATGTGTAGCATGTAATACGTTAATATGCCCCATCATTATTAAACATGATTGCATAGTATCTCATAACAAAAATCGAGAGCAAAAGTTATTTTTTGGCCATTTTATAGAAATGAATTCGAACTAATGGTCATCCAAGCATTGATTTAGTAGATCTAAATCTAATAGCTAAAATGGATCTTAGGTCCTAAGTTTTGATGTATTCAAAACGATAGAGCATGTTGATCTATAAAATATCTTATATAAAAATACAATTTATGTTATTTTGTGATTCCGGATACTTAAACATTTTTCGTAGATGATACAATTCAAAGAAAACTCATCCTTCCAATTATCATGGTTTTGTAAGATGGGCGATAGAATCACTCACATGAAAAAATCAATTTCACAATGTTAAAATAATTAGATAAGATTCAAGTTTGACTTAACCATTGTCGTTGTAAGTTTTTACATATCTCATTCAAAAATATATAAAGTCTACATAAAATTTTAATGACCAACCTCCCTAAATAGATATACTTGGTGAGTCTTCTTAAATTTTTAGATGACAGTGACAACTACAATGAATGGATAAAACTTAATCCCCATTTTATGAATTTAGCCTTGTGATTTTAACACATAAAAATTTGATTATCATATGTGATACATTTTCATATATGTGATACATTTTCATGATCTAACTCATAAAGTTATGATGATTAAATAGAGAATTTTTCTATAAATAACTCGACTATCTGAGACTCAGATCATAACAGATGTGAAGTCTCCGAGGAGAAAATCGACATCTCAACCTCTCCAGAGCTGATTATTATTCATTAATTTGGACTTTGGGTCTTTAAATTTTACTTTCACACTTGAAAATGATTGATTTAACAAGATTTTTATGTGGATTGACGAACCTTATGATGTCTGCAACAATCTTCCATTATCCTAACTTTTAAAGGCAGTGTTATTATTGTTGGTTTATAATTAGTATTTGCAAATAATTTTTGGAGTTAATTATATATCTCAATTTCATATGAATTGAATTTACACCTTTATTTTAAATAATGAGCGTCATTAAACACTTACTAGTAATATGATTATTGTTTTTTATTTGGTGTGTTCCACTATTCATTCAGATGTAATTACTATTGAGTTGAGTGTAGACCTCGGAATGGGTTGGGTAGGGTCAGCTTTGGGTTGAGTCTTTTTTTTTTTTTAGATTAACGTGTGTGAAATTCATATAGAGTCCTATTAAAACCTCTACGGATGCGCTTACTACCCCAAAGGCATACCAAAGTTAGGCCATGAGGCTTGAACCCGCAACGTCCCACTTCCTGAGGCGGGAGACAACTAATTGAACTACACCCATGTAGATACATTATACAATATTATAATTAAAAGTCAGAAACAGGGGTCGAGATATCACTTTTAAAGACCGATATATATCACCGATATCGGCCGATATTAATACTTTTTTTTTTAAAATTAAGAGAGAAAAATATCAGCCGATACCGAATTTTAAACTCCTAGTCAGAAATGAGAAAAATTGTTCAAAAACACTAATTCTACACCTCATTAATTAGAAAGATTGTTAATTTTTAGTTAGATGGAACATGACTGAATGTTTTACATAGAAATTTACATAAATAGGAAGTGGATAAAAGTTCACTTTCATCTGATCAATCAAATCATATAATTTTAATTTTTTTAAAATTTAATTTATTATAAAGTATTGATATTTTATAGTCCATTTTACGTGGTTATTATGAATGAAAGGATGAGCTTTCCTAACATTGTCCTATTAATGTAATTCTATACATATTTTATCCATTACGTAAAATTCAAATCACCATAGCTATCACCTGTCTGAAGTTCTTTAGGTTAAATAAATTTGTAATGTTTTCTTTATAATTTCCTACGAAAATCTATATTTAGTAGTTTTTTTATGAGGAATTTTTCTTAAAAAATGAACATATTAAAATTCATTTATTTAGGAAAAGATGTTAAAAAAATACTTGTAGGAAGAATTATTGAGGCAAACATGGGTAGGTGATGTTATTTCTTTAATTGAAGGCCACATTTTTTAGGTAAGAGTTCCATCCTTTTGAAAGTATTATGAAAGCCCTATTTCATATTAATTGATGTTGATTGCGTGAGTTCTACTCTTTCACGTTATCATATTAATAGAAACCCCCAATTGCTTATATTATATAATTTATACAATTTTTTGGTTTTAGTTCACAAATATATGTGCAAAAATGGAGTATCAGATTTGAAATTGGATTGCCAATTTTTTTTTTTTATTAGAGATGTAAAAACATAATAATCTATTGATGTTTGATGGAGAAACCATTTGCTTATTGAAAGAATTGATTTACATTTACTAATTATTATTCAATTATAAAAAAAAAATTAATTACTTTTGAATCTTGCCCAATAAATACCAAACAAAGATAAAAGGTTGGAATACCGAATATGTCTCCACCATCTTAGAGTGGGCAGCCTGCCTTACGATCATAATTTGGACTTGTTTGAATGTATTTAAAATAATATTTTCTTCAATTATGTTTATAATCATTTGTAAAAAAGTTTAATTATGACTCACAAAAAGATTATGCAACAATGGGGAGGGGTGTCAGTTCTGAAATTGATTAGAGATTAGACTAAATATGGTGTGCTTGGTTGGTAAATTTTCATTGCTGCAACTATGTTTTTATATTTGGTGTCAAATAAATAAAAATAATTTATATTTTTAATTGAATAAAATAAATGACTATAACGGTAATCTTATGTAAGGATGTCAGACACTTGGGATGAATAGTTTAGGATAAATTTTATACAAATAATCCTCCATGAGTTATCTCGAGTCTTAGGAAGTGGGAGGTGCTAGATTTGAATCCCATGGACTGACCTTGATGATGACTTATGGTTTTAGTAAGACTATGTCTGAAGTTTCTCACGTGTAAATCTAAAAATAAATAAATTATACAAATAAATTCTTTATCTGTTTTCTTCATGAGAGCATTAAATATATTGGATAGTGATCTAATACCTAACACCCATAAAAAGGGGAAAAAAAAATGCAAAATTGCATCCATGCATGAAGTTACTAGTGTCTTTACGAAAGGTCTTTGATCCAATACTCCAATTTCTTTAAGAGACTTTTGTTTCTTGCTTTTATTATCATTTAGCCTTTGTTAAAATAATCACCGTTGGGCCCACCTCCCACCATTTGAGGTGGTGATAGAAACGTTGAAAAAAAAAACTCTATTTGAGCAAGTGACTTGCTAAGAATCTAATTTTTTAATTGATGTTATGTGTGAATGTAGAATTTATATTATTCCATATTAGGCCCAAAAAGCATAGGCCTAGACAATTCCACATATATAATCAAGCCTTGAGATTGAATTCAGACCCTAAAAATATATTCTGATTGGGCTCAGATTTGCACCTGAGCTCAGGCTCAAGCAGCCCATAACCCAACCTGACCCATTCAAGTCGGGGTCCTACCCTTGGATGAGATGAAAAAAAGCTGACAGATTTCACTTTTTAAAGTTGACTAATAATTTAATCCAAGTGCTCTCTTTGAAAGTTCATACAAATTCATTGTGAACCGGTTCACAATTGACAATTTCTCCTGTTTTTAGCATTGGAAGATCCGTGGCCCTGCATTGAAACAGATGGGAATGATCCCAAACGTGAGATTTTCATCTGTTGAATTGGAACTTTTTACGGATTTTGATGCTGGGCCTATCCCAAACTACATCATTGGATCCGCCACAAACAAAAGCTGGCCTGGTAATAAAAGCATTAAAGATATTTGTAAATCAAGTTGGTTTGCTCGTGAACAATGAAAGGCCCAAGCTCATAGCAGGCCTTTCATTCTGGGTTGGGCTTCCAAAGCACTGGGCTGAACGGACGTAGGTCACACTAGTTTTAGCTGAAATTGTGTGCAGCGGCCTACATTCTTATACCAAGTTTTGTTGGACTTTCCGCTTGGACTTCGATCACACCTGGTCCAAGTTGCATACCGATGACCATCTGAGTTCAATTGACATCCACCTTTTAACATCAATGCAACCACATTCTGATATGCATAGTTCTTATTTGTAGTGTATATTATACTTGAAGTCTTGAGAGATCATCGCTACGCCATTTATTTCATGCAAAGAAGCACAATAGTATAGAATCCAGTTCAATATCCTTTCCCATTTATCCACTTCAGATGTGGTAGAGATGAACACACTAGGAAGACTGTCTCATTGAGACTTCCTTTGGATAAACAGCTGGCTGGCGTAGAAGATCACATGGACAGGGAGTAGGTGAAGTTTTATTTTCATAAGATCAGCATAACCATGTGATTTTGACAACAAAGTTTATCTCACATGATTATCTGGTAACCATGTCCTACATATCTCCCTCCCCTACTCATGTGGGGCCCAGCCCTACATTAGATACGCAGTCTCCCTAAATAGACAGCATGGATTAGGCAAGGGACATAGGTTGTACAAATAAAAATTTGTATGTGATACAATGTGACAAAATACAAGAGATGAAATGGGACTCATTGCCTACTCTGAGTGTGACTACAATAGCTCCCTTAAGTTTGTGGGTAGAGATTACTCCATGCAGATTTAGAGTGATCAATCAAATGGAGAATTCTAATGCCATGACCTCTGAGTTTGGAAGGCAAACTGCAGTAGCTGGTAGTTGCAAATGGACCTCTTCTTCCACGGTTCTCTCGCTTGTGTTAAGATGCTGGGATCTCTGAAAGCCCAAACTCATGACAAACCACTGATAGGCACAACTTCGTCTGTTCCTGAAATGCACTCATCTTTTACAAGGGGGAGGGTCTTCCACACTTTCAATCTTAGTGAATGACATCTTTTGTCTGCGAGTGGGAGAATTAAGTGAAAAAAATCAAATGTGAGCTCCTAATCTTGTTTAGGGGGGAGAGAGAGAGAGCTTGCTAATGATGCATTTGGATTTTTGGGTGCCAGCCTGCATATTCTAGCAGAATGGATGGTTATATGTATTAATCCCAGATACTTGTATTTTTTGGGTGGTTAAGAAATTCGGAACCATCCATTTAATTACCAATAATTCCACTCATTTGGATACTATTTTGACATGCTTGCCACCCAAAAAAATTGTATGATCACTCCGGTTTTCATCTGAAATGCAAAGATAGAACCATCCATCCATCTCTAAATGTTGGAAACCACCTGAATTTTTTCACATGCAAGCTCAGCCTAAAGCTGTTAGCTAATTAAAGGCACAGACCCCACCTTTGACGTCATCATCCTTCTTCACACAAATAGCAGCATAATGAGCACTGGCGAGTTCCAAGAGTGCAAATTGCCAATTGTTGGTCAAGTTTATGGGATCATCAGATGATGCTACAA
This sequence comes from Chimonanthus salicifolius, assembly GCA_013350335.1. Classification (NCBI taxonomy): domain Eukaryota; kingdom Viridiplantae; phylum Streptophyta; class Magnoliopsida; order Laurales; family Calycanthaceae; genus Chimonanthus; species Chimonanthus salicifolius. The sequence goes on along the minus strand of CM023536.1, from coordinate 66,241,577 downwards.
CTATTTCAGATGCCTGAAGACAGAAAAAGAGGAAAAAAAATTGAGAACTTGAGGTCCGAATGTGCATTTGTAATTAAAATGATAATTGAGATGGAGAAGAGACAAGAACCATTAGAACAACTCGTAAGGGCTCCCATGGGTGTTAGAAAGACAGTTGGCCCATGGAAACAATTTGCTAAATCCAAATATAAATGCCACACCCCAGATTGATGGGATAAATGACATGGATGATGATGGAATTGGGATGGAGAAGATGAAATGAGCAACAAAGGCACAACAAGATATCTGAAGCGAGAGACATACATCAGCACTCTCTACCAGAGGAATTTGCAAACCTTCATTGGATCTGAACTGGATGGTGAAAGTCCTGAAAGGTGCAGCGGAGAATCCCCTTCCAAGTGCTTTAACATAAGCCTCCTGAAAGCCAAATAATAAAACTAAAATAAGAATTCACGTCAATATTGTAAAATGTTCTGGTTTGCAATTTATGGATGCATTGAACATTAAGCACCATATAGCATTGCATGTTCGCAACACCTATTCTCAATATATACATCATCTTTGTCTTTTTCCCTTTTCCTGTTCTGGGGACTTCTCCAGGTGTATTGGGGTGCCGGGTTTATTGGATTTTTTGCTTTGCTTATCTTATGTACAAGAGTCTGTGTTCGACATGGGTACGAGGTGTCAAACACGGCATCCCCAAAAAAATAAGACACAGGAAGACGGCACCATATTTAAATAAAATTAAATCCAAGTTTATTTTAAATGAAAAGAAGATATAAAAACAACACCAAGGGAAAATAACATACTAGTTCTACTTTAAACATTTAGGTGGCAAAGGTTTTAAAAGGGGAAATGTGTAATAATATTTTAGTCATCTTAGAAAACAATGTCAAAAACACTAAAATAGTCAATGAAAAATGGGTACAAGCATCTAAATGTTTGATACGGGTGCCAATGTCTGCCACATGGGTATGTCACACATTTTTTAGTGTCTATGCAACATAGTACTAAATCATTAGCAAACTACATACACAATCTAGGTGGTACTTTATTCAGTATAATAATAAACACAAAGAAAGCTTCGAATATTAATATATCTGCATATATCGATATAGTGGGTTAAATAGGTCATAAAAAAAATCAAGAATGTATCTTTTAAAATTTATTTTCAGAAATTGGAATAAAAGAATTTGGTCCTGCTGCAAATTTGGGCCTGTACAGGAAATGTCCATTTTGTTGTTTTCACTTTTGCATACGCTAAGTGCGACTTATATTCCCTTCCCTTCTTGATCAACATTTGAACCCTTCACCATACACATACGATCTAAGTATCTGAAATTCAAACTTATACTGGCACATCATTAATCATTTTCCAAAATGAAGTTGCGTTGCCATATTGATGATAGAACAAAACAACAAACATGAGAAATTTCCAAATAAGTGCAGGCTTCAAAAGACATTCACCTTGAGGGTCCATAATTTAATAAATTCTTGGCGTTGAATCTCAGGATCAGAAAATGTAAGCAAGAACTCCACTTCACGTTGAGAGAGGTAACGTTTAGCAAAAGATGAAATACTGTTCTTCAATATCCTTTGCTTTTCTTCCACATCAATACCAATCTAGAAGGAAAAATGATATAATCAATCAAGCTTTGATTCCTACAAGAAACCACCAAAATTCAGCAAGACATTGTAAGAAAGAAATCCCACATAAGCTAAAGAGAAGGAGAGGAATACTACCGGCTTATTCAACACTACACCACAAGCAATTAAGGAAGATGTATGAGAGACATTGAATTGCAAAGATGGCGGCTCCCACTTTTTGTATTGTTGCCACTCTATCTATCCATAAATGTCCATGTATCACATTAAAGGTACATAAAACCATAATTAAGAAAACCATGTCTCACTTCCCTACTCGCAATAGACAGCTGCAGAATGTGAAACAATGTACACAGAGCAAGCTGCTACCAAAATTAAGAAAACCATGTCTCACTTCCCTACTCTCAATAAACAGCTGCAGCATGTGAAGCAAGTGTACATGGAGCAGGCTGCTTATCAATGGGGTCTACCAAGGACTCCCTGATCCAAAATCAGGGATGCCAGTCAATTTGGCGAGGAAATTTACTTCACAGATCCTACTGAATAGTAGCTTAGCTCTTGCATATTGTGTCACATGTGCATGTATCATTGATTATGTGAGTAGGCTTAGCAAAACTTCATAAAACTACAACTAACGTACAACAAATTAGATAATATTAATGCTGATTATATACAGCTGAAAGAATCATTAGCTATGACACAGGTGAGCAAATCTTCATTCTGGAGCATGCTTACCACCATTTCACTGGGTTAACTTACAACAAGTCCAAGCATGACTCAGATCACAGTGATGTTACCATTGTACTGAACTCATCTGCCTCACTACAAGATAAATAGTGAGATCATCATGTGAAGAGACGACTCCAACCCAACAATGAATTACTCTGATATTAGTGACTCAAACCAGTCAATTAACAGGTTAGTTCTGATCTAACAATCTGTCTAGATGAGAAGGTTTTCCCCAAAGACGATTTTGCCAAGCTTCACCACATTTCAATCTTCGTTAATAAATAAAATTTACACTGACAAAGGCTAGCAAGTTAACCATGTACCAATGAATTTAGTTTAGTATACACTACCTCTGGCTTCCCAAAGAGATTTTTCTTGAAGTTGAATGATCCAGGGCTTACTTGAGCATTCGTATCTGATCTAAATACAAGATCACATATCAGAAATCAAATAGTATATATAACAACTTTGCTAGATTTATATAGATGCTGCTAATATTAAGTATTTTTAATTTCCTTACATGCACGAGTCCTGCAAATATCAGTAGTACTCAATCTTTTATATGATATGAAGAATCATACAATCCTTAACCAAGACATGCATGAGTTCCCTTCAGAATTGACCACTGAGTATTTACATGGGGCTCCACTGTACTGCCCATGGTTCAGTGTCTGAGCAATCCTAACTGATATATACAGGCCTAACCACAATAATAAGCCAGTATTTGCATATTAATTTGTATTTTGGCATTCCTATACCCTCTCTCTCCCTGGAAACCGGTAACACCTGTACTTCTAATATAATCTTTCTTTACGGGCCATAGAGAAAATTAGAATATCCTCAATAGCAATAACTTTGGATATAGACTATCCACGACAATGCCTCCTATAGTACTAAGTACTAACAGATCAACGGTCCAGACTGAACCATGAGCTGCATATTTTCAAATTAGTAACACAAGGATCCAATGCATATCAGCTGGTTGAGGGTTGTATTATTACTCCATGAGAAATGAGATAGATGTCAGTCATGTCGACATCATCAATGAGAAGGATGCAAGCCTTGTGGAGTAGTCATTAAATCAAACTCTAGCAGGAAGATACAAAGAAAGCCATGGACTTTACATCTAGCAAGGGTAGTTCGGACCAAGACACGAGCTAGCAGGGCTCTCTTTTGTAGTATGTCCCCTTTCATGCAAGAAATATTTTCTCTTTCACATGGTGGTAGCAGCTCCAGATATTGATTTAGTAGAGATGTATTCCTTACCTCATCAGGTATGACATACCATAAATGTGTCTCCCTGAGAAAGAAATTATTGATCAGAATTTTTTTCCCTACTAATAATGACAATGACAACAAACTCATAAGTAACTGTAATGATTAGTTCGACATTTACCATTCTCATTATCAAAGACATACCCTATCTATCTAAGGTGACTCTGTGAGTTATTTTCAATTCATTCCCATATGGGGTTATGATCATTTAAATGTGAGCATGTTACATTTAAGAAAACTTTTAAATAAATGGAGCATACATGTACCATTATTCAATATGCATAATCAAACTAGGGAAAAAAACAGAAGAAACCATAGAATAAAAATGTCAGCTATAGACAACTTTTGGTGTCTTAACTATTCATCCAACTGGAGACATTTCACAAAATGTAAGTGCTTTAAGAAACTAAACAAAAGAATTTCCATGGTTATCTATAGCACTGAATCAGAGTATCAGATATTGATGAAAGTGCATTATACCACAAAAGAATGTGGTCCTCATCTAAAGTCAAAACAATTAGCGTCAACAGAGCATGATCTGAAGAGAGTTGTAAGGAATAGTTAATCTTTGAGATGATCAATGGTATGTTTGGATATCATGTACTGCTCGAGGTGAAAAAAATATAAACATTGAAACCATATTTATCTCTGAGACCTAGTTTCCAAACACAGCTTCAAATGCTAAATATTGGTTGTTTGATAGCAACTGCGATTGGCAGAGGTGTAGTCAATTCCAGTCAATTCGAATTTTGAACTGATTAAAACAATGAGGTCAGTTGGAATTGAGCTTTACTGATGGTCTAGAAATTCTGCCAAATCACCCGCATGGGTAGAGCAGTTGGTAAGAGCGAATGACCGCTCTGCAAAAGGTCCAGGGTTCGAATTCTGCTGGCTGCACTTCCCCGCTGAGGTACTGTGGTCTTAAAACGGCTGCGCCACAGGGCCCCATGGGACCCGAAAGGGATAGTCGGGGGTGCTGGCCCCCGGATACCCACGGTCATAAAAAAAAAAAAGAAGAAATTCTGCCAAATCTCAACTCTCTCTCTCTCTCTTCAAACTCTAAACTAAAAAGTAGTAAATACAACGGAATTGCATTGGTTTGAGCCAATTCAAATTCTGGATGCCCAATTCTACATACCAAATAGGACCTCATGCATTTTTTATGTAGATAAGATCATTAATGATCTCTTTCTAATGCTTGGATCGTCTCTTGCAGTAGAAATCAATACAGATTTAAATATATAAACATCAGAACATCAAATTGCAGATATGGGCTAACACATCATTTAATGTACACAACTACTAAATGAAAAATTAGGTCAAGACGATTTCAGTGCTGATGGGATGAAATCATTACTTTAAAAATAGCATAATAGATGTAAAGATAAGGTCTTTAAGATCGTTTGGACATTACGACTTGAATCGAGGGGATAAAGAATGACAGAGCTTATGATCTTTAATAAGTTAGAAGGTAAGTATTAAACTCATTATCAACCCCAGATAAATGGAAGACGGGTCTGATAATGATGGGCTGAATTTAATTTATTTTTATTTTATTTAGTGATAACAAACCGATAGGTTGAAAATTCACATGGGTAGTTGCCATTTTCTCTCAAAACCAAAGAAAAAAAATCTCAAAAAATTTGAACCTCAAATTCGAAAATAAAACAAGATGGATTTGAAAGTAGAGAGAAATGGAAGTTGCATGATTATACCTTGGAGATGGGAGTGGTACGGAGACCAGAGGAGCTAAAAACTGCCTCGAGAAAAGCCCAACTTGCATTGAATGTCTTCCTCCGACTCCGCCTAGAAATCTTATCATATGGAAGAGTGAAGGATTCACATCTTAAGCTTAGCCTCCTCACCTTGGATTGTCGGACCGGTTTTTCCCAGAAAATATGCCCTGAACTTCACACTCGAATGGAAGATACCCAGGGCGGTAACGGGTCGGGTCTGGTTCGATTTTGATCTTGGGTTCTGGTTTGAATTTGGGTGACTCAGTCATTTATTTCAGTACCCCGTAGTTCAACAAGTGTTATCAGAACCGGACGGGGCATCAGGTTCGACCGCAACCGCCATCTTCTCGGTCCGATCTGATTAACAAACCTTCTGATAAATTAAGCAGCAAAAAACCGTTTCACGTCGTGGTTTAAATCGGTTTTTTATTCAATCGTGAGCCGTGATCCGTGAGCCGTGGCTTTGGAAAAAATGGAAAGTTAGAAAAAAAAAATTAAAAACGCCGGCGGCTGCGACTCTAGCCTCCCTACAAAACAGTAAAATTCAGTACAAAAAATGGAATGAGAAAAAATGAAACGGCGGAGAGAAAGAATGGAAAGAGAAAAAAAAAATATGGAGAAAAGATTGAAGAAAAAAAATCGCTACACCTTCCATAGTTTTCCTTTCTCTTCTTTTTCTACTTCGTTGATGGGAAAAGTACAGATAGCGGCGGCGGCTAGGGTTTAACAGTTCTTTTTCTACTTCGTTGATGGGAAAAGTACAGATAGCGGCGGCGGCGGCGGCGGCGGCGGCGGCGGGTTTAACAGAGACCGTGAAAGAGAAGAAGGGTATTAAAAAATGAGCATTAGGATTTCTTAAGTGACAATCCATCTTTGGCGAAAAGGAATCTCACGGGGGTACTTTAATATTTTATCAAAAAATTACTTTTATTAATGTGAAAGTAAATTTTTTATTATTTTAAATATAATAATATTTACAGGCTGAAAGTAAAAATTATTATGTTTTCCTTTATTTATCTTATTATAATAATTTAATATTATATTTATCATCTAATATTTTAACCATTTTCATTATTATTAAAAGGTATTCTTTATTTTTATTATATTAATATAACATAATTAACTATAGCTCATAATTTTATCTAATAATTTTATTTATCTAATTATTATTAATGAAAAAAATAAAACCTCTTTTCTCAGATAAAAGAAAACATTATATTATAATAAATTTCATTTTGAATTTCGAATCTCATGGTAATTAGCTTTCTTGCTTTGGCTTTTAAAAAAATAATAATGACTAATTACATTAAGAATTAGTATGTCCACTGTGACGAATTTTCACATTGGTGTGGCAGTAGGTGGATGGTAAGTTTTTGCATAATCTGATGGATTCATTTCTCTGGGGTTGAACTCAGAAAGCGTATGATGATGGAAAGAAGCGGTTGGACATTTTGGTCTCCAGGGTACAAGCTATTGATCCGTGACTGAACAGAAGTGTTCTGTTTGATCGATTGATTTACTTACAACCATTTTTCTCATTGATTGCCATTTATATTTCCTATTGTCAGCCCAAGGATAGCTGCAGGTGATGTGAAATTGCAAACTCGCCATTTTGGTTCCATGCCATCCAAGACGAGAGAAGCATACGAGAAGGCTGTCATGCAGGCAAAGGAACATATCCTGGCGGGAGACATTTTCCAGATTGTATTGAGTCAACGTTTTGAGCGCCGAACATTTGCAGATCCATTTGAAGTATATAGAGCATTAAGAGTTGTGAATCCAAGTCCATACATGGCTTACATACAGGTACACATTTTCTGTGGATTACCATACTTTTACTTCCATGATATTTCTATTCTGCATATTAGATCACATATGATTTTCTCTATATGTTTATGTTTGTATTTTCGCTGCTGCTTATCTAAATGTTATTTTGGAATTGCCTTTTCTTTATTATAAATATATCAGGCCAGAGGATGTATTCTTGTCGCTTCCAGCCCTGAAATTCTGGCACATGTATCAAAGGTAAACTGATGAAAGCGTTTCAACAAGTTTAATTGGTTGTGTTGCAACCCTTTCAGTTGTCTTGTGACTGGTTATGCCAAAACAGAGGACAGTTAACTTGGAGGGGTTGTCTGACGGTCAAGAAACAGGTTCAGAGTTTTGTGTTCGATTCACGTTAAACCCTTAGAACTACTCCCTGAATTTACTTGGTGTGTAGAAGACACCTTGATTAAAAAAGAAAAAGAAAACAGAGGACACTTTTATTGCTTTCCCTGCAACGCATTCACTTTCTTAGAAGTTAAAATTCCTCTTCATTTTTAATGTAGCTTATTGGCCTTAAAAACTCAGTCCAGAACAACTGCAAGCCTTCCTGTAATGTAATATACCATTGATAATCCTTTTTCTTTTAGGGATAAAAAATCCTCTCCTTTTTCCATCCGAATTCTTATTATTATTATTACTTTAAATCGGATCAGATCTTCAACGTCCCTTATATCTCATCCTTGTTAAGTTTCTCCTGATTGGCAGAATAAGATTGTCAACCGACCCCTTGCTGGAACAATTAGAAGAGGTGAGACAGAAATGGAAGATGCGATTTTAGAGAAACGGCTGCTGAGTGACGAGAAGCCATATGCAGAGCACGTTATGCTAGTTGATTTGGGCCGCAACGATGTTGGAAAGGTCGGTACTCAGTATGCCGTTTATTTATGTAGCCAAATGCCAAGCAAGGCATTCTATTGAAAAAATTATATAGTTTTTTTGCTGATTATTCTGCTCAGCGGACAGGAATGCATCCATCATTGAGGCCCTTGGTGCTCACAGATGTTTGCATGCCATGTGCTTGTACATACGATGGAATTTAGGTCATTTAATGCTTGGATCAATCACCACCTGCCACAAAACCAATGCAAAAGGTCCCCTTCCCAATCACTAGTGTGGGTCCCATTTTGTGATGAGAGGCCCATGTATGACTAATCAAAGCTTCTCATACCGATTGACAGGACTTACCAAATATCTGAATAAAATATACTATTAAACATCCAAGTACTAAACTTAGGGGTTAGATCCTCTCTTTCCACATTTTTCCCTACAAATCCCATCTATCCCTCGTTTGATGGGTATGCTTGTGCAATCCTTACTATGGTTCTCCTCATCATCAAAGCAGTTCTTCCATCTATTTCAGGTCCTACCTTTTCACTATCATCATCGTCAAAAGTCATATTCACCATCACTTCACAATATTATTGTGTACTTTCTTATCATCCTAAATCTTTAATGAATTTTACTTTCTCCCAATGTCTTTTATATGCAACTCCTTAGGTTTTCATATTCCTCCATCTTGCATTACGTTGCAATCATTCTGTCACTCATCTACGATTAAGATTTCATTCAAAAGAGGGGGTTAAAAACCCCGAAGAAAATACAATAATGAGCTCGAAGCAAGAGCAAAATAAAACGACAAAGAAAAGCCCACATCCCGGGCCAGGCCAGATCAAAAGGAGATCAAGAAGGAAAAACAAAAAGTGAATCCTAAAAATCAAAGAACACTCCCGAACAAAAAATAGACAAAATGGGAGTGATTAAATTGTTAGTCCAATCATTGAGACTAAAAAAACAAGAGCCATTTTTCTTAAAAATGTACAAGTGAGTAATATTCAAACACTTTAGAAGGTTAGTAATGGCACGGGCATGAGTCTTAAGACACCAATGGCAAGAGGAGAGAGAAGTGATTGCCGAAAAAGTTTCAGCATTAGGAAGAAGCAAACGATCCACCATAATGTTTTGTCTTGAGCTTTAGCAAAGGATATGTTGGCAAGCAAGCAAAAAAAAAGTAGTACAACACAGAGGTGAAAGGAAAGGCACAAGAGCCAAGGACTAATCCAAGATTTTTGCATAACTGACACCCAAGAATGAATCTCTTCTCGATCTGAAAGCAACCAAAAGTCAGAGTGGAACAGAAATTTGAGGGGATGGTGCAAAGAGAAATGCGAGGGGGTGGAGTTTGAGATGGAGTGTGGGGTGGGAGATCCCAAAGGGAAGCAAAATTACCATCAATCTCCGAAAGATCCCTGTTATTAAGGAGAAAGAAAATTCTGCTCTTGATGTCAGATGCAATGCAGTAAAAAATTCTGATGGCACACCTGTAGGAGTTCTTAAAAATTCTCAAGTTTCTTTCTTTCCAACAGTGCCACACCAAAGCAGGCAAGGATAGGGAGGCAGCAAGATTGTCTAGAGCTAATAAGACGCTTTGCTTGTGATGGGATGTCAGGGTCACTATCATGGAACCTGAATTTAGAACTGAGGAGATTCCAGATAGACGCAATAAAGGTCCAATGCAAGAAATGCTGATTGGATTCAGAGGCAGAGGAGCACAAAATGCAGCTAGATTGGCAGTTGATACCATACCTGAGGAGGATATCAATGGTCTTGAGCCCATTATTGAAGAGTAAGGGTTTAGATAAAACTTGAACCAAAGTAGCTATCGTTATAGACTGCAAGTAGCGATGTCTTTGGTAAGGGGCCACTTTGATTCTTCACAGAGAAAGTTCTATTTGGTTCACTCTTATTTCATAGAGGGCTTAAAAAGATTGGTTACACCATCTTGACCTTCATCACAATCACGTAATTCTCTCTTCACATTTATATTCTCTTCTCATTTCTCGTTATTTCTCATAAAAAATAAGAGAGCCAAGTCTCTTACGTTTGGATGCAAGTGATTTGAGTTAGGGAAGTTCAGCTCACTCCCATTGAATTGTGAATGTATGGATTCTTCACCTAAGAAACTCACCCTAGAACAAAGTTCTCGATCAAGGGGTGGAGATAATTAGTTTGCACTTAGAACTACCCCCACCCTCCACATCCTTGTCTCTTATATAATTTGACAATTCCACGATATGTGGTTGGAATTATATAAGTTCTAAGTAAAGATTATAGTCTTAATATCTATTATTTCTATTATTCCTCATTTTTCTTCAATTTGTTATGACCTGAATATGATATAGTACTTGTAATTTAATAATACAAGTGGAGAAGCTAGTTGTCATTACAGGTTTCAAAGCCCAGCTCTGTTAAAGTGGAGAAGCTCATGAATGTCGAACGATACTCCCATGTGATGCACATCAGTTCCACAGTGAGGCTTTTCGTTGCAGTTGTGCATAGACAGATGGTAGAATCTGGTGACAATTTATCATCACTTCCCATATTGTACTTGACAATCACAGTATTGATCCATGATGGCCACCGTCATCTAGAAAGACTTGCCTGACAAAATAGAAATCACATTTTTCAAACGCATATAAGTAATTAAGGACTGGGTAGGTAAGAAGGTTATTAGATATACTAAGGGGGAAACAAAATCTCTAATCTAATTATCATCGCTATAAATTAAGAAGTTCAAATATTCGACGATTCTACAACAGAAATGGTTTCATGCGTATTGGTGCCATTATGAAAGATAATTTGTGCCTACAAAAGATCCTCTACAAGGCACCGCCACTTTTACTGTGATAACCAAGCTAGAGAGGCTCTGATCAAAATACTAAAAATACAGAACCAGCGTCAAACAGAGTTTGCTGCAGAGCACGGCCGAAAGGGGTGAGATTCCATACAAAGATGGTGCTCGATCAGGCTGTAGGCAGCAGTTCCCAGAGTTGGAACTGACACTTGCTGCAAAAAATATAGGGGTGCTGTAGAAAAGGGCCACAGTCGGAGAAAGTGTGGTCTAATGGCAGCTCTGGATGTCCGCAGTAAGAAAAATACTGCAAGCCGTGTGTAATCAGATCGCAACGACTGAGGGAGCAGCAAGAACGTCAGAGAAGAAGAGTGTGAACACTGCCTGACTGCTACCGGGATCCAGGGTCTGGCGAATAACTGACAGAGAAGCTTGAGGTGTCACCAGATCTGGTGAAATGCCACGTAGGAAACAGCAGAGCAAACTGCTGAATAGTGGAAACCAATAAAAGAAGATGTCCGTGGGCTTGCAACAAGCAATGGTGCAAAAAAAAAAAAAAAAAATGGGCGTGTCTATCTTCTGTATAGATAAAATCAGACACCGAAATGAGTCGTCCCTGAAGAAAGAATCCCTGAGGTGAGAACGAGCAGATCTGGACCGGCGTGCGAGGCTGTTGGATAGAGCACAACAGTAGATCTGGGAAGAGGCGGACGGCAGCGTGCAGGATCGGATTGCAATCCAAACAAGCAGAAAAAAAAAAAAGGGAAAACAAGCAGAGGTTTCCATCCAAAAAAATCAACCCGGCTCTGATACCATGTGAAATTAGACACCAATTTGATTGTGTCTTCCTCAAATGGAAGATGGTTGAATAAATTTGTATATATAAGAAAATACATAATGAATGAAAATAAATACAATTCTGTTAACTGTACATAAAATTCTTGTAACTGCCAATCTAAAAGATGTGTAACTGAAAGAGTAAATCCGGGTAGTAATTCACATGTGTAACTGTCGAGTAGAAATCCATTATAGATGTTACATTAACACGGTTTCTCCACCACAATACAACATGGTTTCTCCTCATACTGAATAAAATAAAATAAAAAGAAGAAGAATATCAAAACAAGTTACCGGTGCCATTTATCTGCTGGTCGGTGATAGCTCTCGCCGATTAATCTATGGTCGCCGATCACTTGGAGTAGGACCCAAATCTCTGAGAGTGAAGAGCAGAACTGATGGAGAAGAGAAGGCTTTTTGGGTTTTATAATTTTACTCCATGTTACTTTTCAAAAACCTTTATCATTAATTTTTTATCTTTTTTGGCCTTTTCAAAATCTCTTATTGAAGTGACATGATTCATCGGAAATGGTAAACTTCCTCATCGCCATTATGTACCAGTCCTTTCGTCTTTCTTGCCTCGATTATGAACCGTTCCTCTTTCTTGCCTTCTTGAAAGACTAACTGTACAGTGATAATGATTTTTTTTGTTTTTCTCTTAATTTCTACTTAAAGTTTTGCATACTTTTTTATAATTTTATCTTCCTACCATAAGATTGTTTTTCATTTTAGACCATCTCTATAATTATCAATTTTTGTACTTTTATATTATAAAGAATTTTAGTAATTTTTATCATAAAAGAGTGATATGTATTTTCATATAATCAATTTAAATTTCAAATAAAAGAGAAATGATAGATGCAAAAGACCCCATTAAAGAATCTAATAATAATTTTTTTAAAGTAATAAAAATAATATATATTTTAAAAAATTTACATATGAAAAACCGCAAAATAACAGCGTAAACCGCTAGCCTCACAAATTTTGAATTTTTGAAGTGGGATTGTGTCCTGGGTTGAATTAGGTTGTGTTTTACCAAAACTTAGTCTGACAGTGTAACCCACCCAAGTTTCACCTCTAGTCTGCATGAACAACTACTTATGATATTATTGATTTTTATCAGATGAGTCATGTATACTATATATATAGTTAGATGTATTAGATAGGGGTGGATATCCTAACACGGACATTATCTTTTAGAAGACAAGGAATTTAGTGAACTTTCCATTTTGCCCCTCATCAATCAGTTTACTTTCTAGTGAATTGGTTCACTTATGGGTGCACTGACCGGATCACTTGGAAATCAGAGCACCGATTTCTTGTGTGATACCCTGCCTGAACCGATGTGGGAGAGTCCCACATCGGTAATGAGGGATGAGGGAGTGGAGTTTATTTGAAAGGCCACCCTTACTCTTGTGTGTCGCGTTTTGGGCCGAGGCATGTGGGCCCGGGTCCAAGAACAAATCTGTGTGGACTCGCTTGTGTGCGAAGTCCAGAGTAGACAATATCACATTGAGTTGGACCCTAAGCTCTGTATTCAGGTCAGGTCGTTACAAATTTGGTATCAAAGCCGAGGTTCTACACTCGGACTATGGAAGTGGCTCGAGGCTTTAGGGGGGTGATTGTGATACCCTGCCTGAACCGATGTGGGAGAGTCCCACATCGGTAATGAGGGATGAGGGAGTGGGGTTTATTTGAAAGGCCACCCCTTACTCTTGTGTTAGGTGTTTTGGGCCTGGCCATGTGGGTCCGGGCCCAAGAGCAAATCCATGCGGGATTGCTTATGTGCGAGGTCCAAAGCGGACAATATTACATTGAGTTGGACACTAAGTTATGTATTCGGGCTGGGTCGTTACATCTTGAGAGTCCAAATTGGTACACCGACCGAATCATTTTACACACAAATCAGTTCACTTTTCAGTGAATCGGTTTAGTGAAAAAGTGAGCCGATTTTTGCAGATGGGGGCAAAGTAAGAAATTTCAATAACCCGTGTCTACTAAAAGAGTATTCCGTTACAATGGTCACCCATTAGATAGGTGACTAAATAGATATAGAGTATTTAAAAATCCACATAATTGAGGCCCAAACTCAAATTAGACCTGACCCAATCAACCTACTTAAAAAACAAGTAATGGACCGGAGTTAGTGACTTAAACCCAAATAAAAATTGACTCGACCAATTACCACATACTCACGAACAAAAATCTATCTGCTAAAATCAATGCCTTAAAAAGTAAATTATTAATCAAATATTTTTTATCATGATCCGATTTAATTAGTTCCAGCTATTCGATCGAACTACTCAAGTCTCAAACTATGACTTAACATACATCATAAATATATAGTAGTTTGTTATAGTTAAAATTTAACAAAAACTAAAAATTATATAAAATACAAAATCATATTACAACGAATTATAGAAGAGGTGGTAATTTTACTTGACTCGTGCACTTGCTCGACCAGACCCTAAAAACCGGGGTTCGGGTCATGATTTAAAAAAAAAATGTAGACCCCAACTTTTTTTATATTTCCTTTTTTTTTTTTAAAAAAAAAAACCAGCTCTGGTCAAGTTAAATGAAATAAAACTTGGGTCAAATTGTGTCGAGTTGATAATTAAAATTTCAAATTGAGTCGGGTTGGATTACATAGAAAATTTGTTATTGTCGCAAACACAACTGACATTACCTCTCCCAAACTATAGTAAGAGTAGAAATAGTTTTTTTGAAACAAGAGGAAAAGTAAAACAAAATAAATAAAAATTATGATAGGTTTTTTTTTTTTTTTTTAACGTTGAGTATCCTGCAATTTCCTACACGTAAATTAAAAACTATAATAAAATTATGATAGTTCTTAACTAAACGGAACCGTTTCAAAGACTGAATAGTCTTAGAAGCCAATTCAAGTCAAAATTGGTTAAATTGTACAATCATAATCATCATTTAGCATTTTATCCCATCAATTTAGATAATGTTTTATATTTAAAATTGACAAATTCTTTTCATAAATGGACATAATCATTGAATTTTTAAAATGTACAATATAGTTCGTTTTTTAAAATGTTGCTTGAAATTAAGGAATGTAACTTGGGTTGACCAAACTCGATCCTAAATGAAAAAAAAATGATATTTAGTTTACCAAAGCTCAGATTAACTCATTTTCTAACTTAAATTGTAATGATCTGACTCAAGATCATGCAAAATGAGGAGATTTTCAACTGAAAATCTTGGGATTAGAGTTAATCCATTGTGTGGATCATGTTGAAAGTTTTCCGTTGAACTCAAATTTAACTAAATTCGAGTTTGAAAGCTTGAGTTATAACCATTTGAAATAAAATTATAAAATTTGTCTTTAAATGTTGATATTCATGTAACTTTTGACAAATTAAATTCGTTTAAATCAAGTGGCTTTTCATTTCTATTTCAAATCAAAATTTATTTTTTAGTTTATCCACCGCATTCTGAACCTTTTGGTAAAGTCGAATTTCATTCTGAGCTCCTTCTAATCACCAACGTCTGGGTAGGCAAAGTAAACCCAAGGCTAACTTAGGAACCAAACCCAAGCCACCTCCTCTTACTTCAAAGTTCAAACTACTTGGGTCGTTGCCCATAGGTCCTGCTGGGCTGATTAGAGCCAAGCTCTCCTTCTACCTGCTCCCTTCCAGAAGAGAAACGGCTGGAGCAACCCCCTCCAAGCCTTCTTCTCCCCTTCGTCATCTTCTCTCCTCTCCCTCGTCACTGCTGTGACCTCACACTCCCTCGCCGAGCTTATAGAAAGGGGCGGCAACCCCTTTCTTCCATCTTCATCTCTCCCTTTCAAGTACTCTCTCTGAAGCTCTCAGACCCTCATTGAAGTTCGTCTGAAAGCCCGGATTTGTTCCTCACTCCCTCTGCAACTCACGAACCCCGGGTTAGTGAAAGTATCCTCTTTCTCTTGTTTGAATTGATAAAATGGTTTTGATGAGTGGAATTATGATTTAAAGTAGTTTTTGAAAACCTATGGTAGAAAGGAAATCAAAATAGGCTTGAAAAATCAACTGTCTTCTTCTTCCTTTCTTCCTTTATTTTTCCTAAATCTTTTGGGTAGATTAAATCCTAACTGATTTCAAAGGAGAACCCGTTTTACCTTTTCCAAATGGTTTTAAATTGATTTCGAAAATATTTATAAAGGTGGATTTTAAAAAAAGAAAGATGAATAATAAGAGGAGGTCTTCAATCCCTCTCTCTGTTTTCTCTTCCTAAAAACTTCTTCCCAAGCGTTAACTGGGTTGTTCACCATCTCAGTTAGCTTTAGTTAAGCAAATTTCTTTTGGCATTTAGTTAGGTAGTTTAATATTTTGCTGTGGGATTCTTCATTTAAAGGGGAGCTTTAAATCAAAGAAAGCTAGAGAGAAAAGGCTCACTCTAATCTTACTGATACGAGCAGTGTATCTTTAGGAGTAAAATGAGAATTTCACTCTATCTCATGTCTCCTAAGGAGACGTTCTTATTTAACACTTTAGATCTTTTAATTTTTTTTTATTTTAGTTGTTGGTTTAAATTATTAAAGGTGTTTTAATAGATTTTATTATTTGGTTTTGAAACATCTTGAAGTGGTGTATACAGCCAACCTCAACACCCACTTGGTGTTTTATACCTTTATCCACTGTAATTTAGAGCTTTATTATTTCTTTATTTGATTGTTATTTATTAAATAAAGTTTTACTTACTAATTTCAAATGGGTTCCTAGGTGATTTCAAAAATAGAATATACACAATATGATTCTGGAAAGAATGTATTTTTGTTATTTTGATTTCAATTTGAATTATTAGCTTAATATATATGAACCATTTAAAAAATAAATAAATGAAATATAGTTTTAGAAAATTATATTTTGATTATATTCTAGTTAAGTCAATTGGTATAATATGATAACGACTTTGGACTTTAATTTTTTTACAGAAACTATATTCTATTCCTTTTATATAGTTAAAGATTGTCTGAGCACTTTAAAAAATGTTCCTGATTAAAAGACCTGAGTTTTAAACCTTCCTTCTTTGTCTTCTCAGTTCTGAGATTCTCTTCCGATTGGAATGTGTTCAGTTAGTCGGACCCACGAATTGTCTGTTGGATCGGTCGAATCAGTAGTGTTTTAACCCATCAATTATCCATTCAATCAGTTTGACCGATTCTTATGATTCCACCCCACCAGACGCGACCGATAGAACCCAACCCGATAGAACCCGACCCAATTTTCATACCTAATATAAAACCTAGATTCCACTTACAATCCCAACCCTAATCGACTCAGAGCCGTTCCCTGCAAGCTGCAGTTCCTCACTTCCTCTCGCCGTTCGGCGCTAGATACTCCTGCTCTTCCTTCTTCTTCCTTCTTCAACTCTCTCTTCTCTTCGCCTGTTCTTCTTCTCGATTCGGCGATCGCTCTTCCATCTCGATTGGGCAACGGCTCTCCATATTGCATCTCGATTCGCCGCTCTTTCATCCATCAAGGTTCTCTCTCTCTCTCTCTCTCTCTCGTGCAGCTGCGGCTGCCCTCGTCTTCGTTTATCGGCAGACAGTTTATCCGGAAAAATACTGATATTGCGATACTTGTGTTTATCTGGATTTTTTTTGGCTGAACTCACTGTCTCTATTTTTCCATTTTTTTATCTGTTTCTCTATTCTTTACAGATTGTTTTTTTTTTTTTTTTAAATAACACTGGTCTAAGATTATTTTCTTCATTTCTCTCTTTTTTCTGACTGTCCTTTTCTTTCCTCCAGTCCTCTTCTCTGTTTCATAGCTTGAAAGCTTGAAGCCTCGCGTTGAACAGTTTGCCAACCATATTCTCTTCTCTTAATTTTATAATCTGTGACAGGTACTCTCTCTTTCTACTCTATGTTATTTGTAGGAACACTTTATTTGGGCAGAGTTGAGCTTACCATCTTCTTCTCTTCTTTTTCAAATCTTTGACAATGACTATGAGAACAATTGCTTTCCCAGACATAGCATTCACGAAAATTCACATTTGTGTTTCTGTTGAATTATATTTACTATGATGGACATTCATGTAACCAGACGGACCATATTTGTTTGCTTTCTCACATCATTGCTGCATATTTGCTATGAATTCATATCAATTCTTGTGTATTTCAATAAAATCCAGCTATGTCCGAAGAAGGAGCCACAGGCATGTTCCAATTGCATCAAACTATCGGCAGCGTCCTCTGCTGCATGTGTGGCATTCCGATGGCACCTAATGCTGCAAACATGTGTGTCAAATGCCTCCGCTCCGAAGTTGACATCACTGAAGGCCTCCAAAAGCGCCTCATTATCATGCACTGCCCTGATTGTGATAGCTACCTGCAACCTCCGAAGACATGGATCAAAGCCCAGCTGGAATCCAAAGAACTCCTCACTTTCTGCATCAAACGTTTAAAAAATCTTAACAAGGTTAGGCTAATCCACGCTGAATTTGTCTGGAATGAACCCCATTCAAAGAGAATTAAGGTGAAGTTGAGAGTCCAGAAGGAGGTCCTCAATGGGGCAGTCCTGGAACAGGCTTACATCGTTGAATATGTACAGCAAGAGCATCTTTGTGAGTCTTGCTCAAGGATTCAAGCCAACCCTGATCAATGGGTTGCTGCTGTCCAGCTCCGACAGCATGTCCCACATCGAAGAACTTTCTTTTACTTGGAGCAACTCATTCTCAGACATGATGCAGCTGTTCGAGCAATCAAAATTAATCAAATGGATATGGGCATTGACTTCTTTTTTGGGAATCGGAGCCACGCATTGAAATTTGTGGAGTTTTTGGGCAATGTGGTGCCAATCAAGAGTCGCAATGATAAACAGCTTGTTTCTCATGATCTTAAGAGCAATAACTATAACTACAAGTACACATTTTCGGTTGAGATATGCCCCATTTGCCGGGAGGATCTAATTTGCCTACCCCCAAAAGTTGCTGCTGGTTTGGGGAATTTGGGTCCACTTGTTTTATGCACAAAAGTTAGTAATAGCATCATGCTTGTTGATCCTTTTACTTTGCGGCATGCATTCATGGATGCAAATCAATATTGGAGGAACCCATTCAAGTCACTGCTTTTCAGTCGGCAGCTTGTGGAATATATTGTGTTGGATATGGAGACTGAGAATTCTGGAGCTCACGTTGGGGGAACAAAGTATTCTTTAGCCTATGCTCAAGTGGCAAGGGTGTCTGATTTTGGGAAGAATGATAAGATTTTCACCATAAAAACACATCTTGGGCATCTTCTAAGTCCTGGAGATTATGCACTTGGCTATGATTTGTATGGGGCAAACAATAATGATATTGAATTGGAAAAGTACAAAGGTCTATCTATACCGGAGGCAATCTTGGTTAAAAAGAGCTATGAGGAAAAGCGCCAGAGGAAGCGTGGGAAGCCTCGTTCTTGGAAGCTCAAGTCGATGAACATGGAGGTGGACAGCTCTTCTAAAGGTAGAATTGATGAAGATAAAAGTAATGCGGAATATGAAGAGTTTCTGAAAGATTTGGAAGAGAACCCAGAGATGCGGTTTAACATATCATTGTACCGCGATAAAGATTATCAGCCATCTGAGATGGCATCCGTGACTGATGAAGATGATCTTCCCTCGGTGCCGTTGGAGGAGCTTCTTGCTGATCTTGATCTAAACGATGAAGACGACAATTATGATGATGATTGCATGAGGGTGTGATGCCTATAGGTGAGTGTTAACTCTTCAGTTTTTTCCTTCCCCGTCCAATGTTCAAATTATTCAGATGTGACATTTATTTAGAATTTACCCCCTGTATATATGCTTGGTTTCTTGTATGTTTTTCTAATTATCATGTATTTGTTTCATTTTAACTCTTTAAGATCAAGTACCCATTTCACTTTTTAAAGTTGGAATAAGTAAATTATCTTTAAAAAGAGGAAAGATTGAATAGCCATAAGATTGTTAGAATTTTGAGGTGATTATGATGTAGGCTGGGTAGAATTAGGAAATATCTGACCTCAGTCCATCGCGGAAGCCTGTATGCTTAATCGGGTCTATAATGAACTTTGAGGGACTAAGCAAGGCCCAAGCGGCATTTGGGCTTAATTCAGATCTGAGAACAGTGCCAAAGCTTGGAGGGTCTGGGCCTGAATACTCGGTAACACCAACCACCATTACTGCTGGTTAGTATGATAGATGAAATCATTACTTTAAAAATAGCATAATAGATGTAAAGATAAGGTCTTTAAGATCGTTTGGACATTACGACTTGAATCGAGGGGATAAAGAATGACAGAGCTTATGATCTTTAATAAGTTAGAAGGTAAGTATTAAACTCATTATCAACCCCAGATAAATGGAAGACGGGTCTGATGATGATGGGCTGAATTTTATTTTATTTTATTTAGTGATAACAAACCGATAGGTTGAAAATTCAAATGGGTAGTTGCCATTTTCTCTCAAAACCAAAGAACAAAAAATCTCAAAAAATTTGAACCTCAAATTCGAAAATAAAATAAGATGGATTTGAAAGTAGAGAGAAATGGAAGTTGCATGATTATACCTTGGAGATGGGAGTGGTACGGAGACCAGAGGAGCTAAAAACTGCCTCGAGGAAAGCCCAACTTGCATTGAATGTCTTCCTCCGACTCCGCCTAGAAATCTTATCATATGGAAGAGTGAAGGATTCACATCTTAAGCTTAGCCTCGTCACCTTGGATTGTCGGACGGTTTTTCCCAGAAAATATGCCCTGAACTTCACACTCGAATGGAAGATACACAGGGCGGTAACGGGTCGGGTCTGGTTCGATTTTGATCTTGGGTTCTGGTTTGAATTTGGGTGACTCAGTCATTTATTTCAGTACTCCGTAGTTCAACAAGTGTTATCAGAACCGGACCGGACCGCTATCGGGCCTCAGGTTCGACCGCAACCGCCATCTTCTCGGTCCGATCTGATTAACAAACCTTCTGATAAATTAAGCAGCAAAAAACCGTTTCAAGTCGCGGTTTAAATCGGTTCTTTATTCAATCGTGAGCCGTGATCCGTGAGCCGCGGCTTTGGAAAAAATGGAAAGTTAGAAAAAAAAATTAAAAACGACGGCGGCTGCGACTCTAGCCTCCCTACAAAACAGTAAAATTCAGTACAAAAAATGGAATGAGAAAAAATGAAACGGCGGAGAGAAAGAATGGAAAGAGAAAAAAAAATATGGAGAAAAGATTGAAGAAAAAAAATCGCTACACCTTCCATAATTTTCCTTTCTCTTCTTTTTCTTCTTCGTTGATGGGAAAAATACAGATAGCGGCGGCGGTGGCGGCAGCGGCGGCGGCGGCTAGGGTTTAATAGAGACCGTGAAAGAGAAGAAGGGTATTGAAAGATGAGCATTAGGGTTTCTTAAGTGAAAATCCATCTTTGCGAAAAGGAAGCTCACGGGTGTACTTTAATATTTTATCAAAAAATTATTTTAATGTGAAAGTAAATTTTTTATTATTTTAAATACAATAATATTTACAGGCTGAAAGTAAAAATTATTATGTTTTCCTTTATTTATCTTATTGTAATAATTTAATATTATATTTATCATCTAATATTTTAACCATTGTCATTATTATTAAAATGTATTCTTTATTTTTATTATATCAATATAACATAATTAACTATAGCTCATAATTTTATCTAATTATTATTAATAAAAAAATAAAACCTCTTTTCTCAAATGAAAAAAAATATTATATTATAATAAATTTCATTTTGAAGTTAAAAATTTAGAATCTCATGGTAATTAGCTTTCTTGCTTTGGCTTTTAAAAAAATAATAAAAACTAATTACATTGTTAATTAGAATGGATTTGAAAGCTAAATTAAATTTATAAGATTCAATCCATAATAATGTATAATAGACTACTCATATATTT
This sequence comes from Chimonanthus salicifolius, assembly GCA_013350335.1. Classification (NCBI taxonomy): domain Eukaryota; kingdom Viridiplantae; phylum Streptophyta; class Magnoliopsida; order Laurales; family Calycanthaceae; genus Chimonanthus; species Chimonanthus salicifolius. Next base: position 66,220,057 of record CM023536.1, on the reverse strand, counting down.
AATAATGTAATTTTCTCTCTTTTTTTCTAATGTATATTGAAGCCAAATACGGGGCCATTGTTTCTGCCTTTGGGGAGTTTACGTGGTTACTCTCGCTTCTTGGAGAGTTATATATTTCTCTTGTTGGATCTCCTACTCTTTGGTGTGACAACAGTGGTACTATTTTTTTTTTTTTTGGAACATTGCAACATTGGTGCTACTTATCTCACAGCCAATCTTGTTTTTCATGTCCGTACGAAACACGTCGAAATTGACTTTCATTTCGTTCGAGATATGGTTGCTCGCAAATAGTTGATAGTTAAAATTATATTGACCAAAGATCAATTGGTTGACATCTTCACCAAGGGTATGTCCTCTCCTCGTTTTCTGTCCATTCGTGATAAGCTCAATCTCATTGATGAAGTGTTGAGTTTGAGGGGGGCTATTAGTGATACGACTCCAGCCAGTCTTTCCTCAATTAGAACCCGTGATTATCCTCACCTATAATCACGGGATAGTCAACGATTTTGATATGTTATGAGCTGTATGGTTGTGTATTCCTTTTGAGATTACCTTCTCTTGGATCCCTAGATCCCAACCCGCCCGTCACAGGGAATTCAACTGTACAATGTCGATGGAAAGGGCTTTTGCTGAAACTCAAGTCTAGATTTTTTTTTTCCTTGGTTATACCATCGGACTTATCTGGGCCGGCTGTATGGACAATATTGGTGCGGACTCCAAAAGATTAGTGCTATTGGATCAATATCTCAATGATACCTCGTTATCCAAAAAAAAAAAGTTCTAGATTTTTTTTTTTTAAAAAACAAATCTTATTTTAGTGGTAGCCCTGAAAAGGCTTTTCTGGAAACTACGTTATAGATTTAATTCTTTTCCTTTTTATTTGATTAGATCGGTCGAGTTTAACTTTTTCTAGCAAACAAAGAAGTGGTCTAACTAGGATTAATTTACACAAATAAACAAACGAGTGGGTAGAAAGAGAACATCTGATATATTATTGATTGTTTCTGAGAATTAGTATGTCCACTGTGACGAATTTTCACATTGGTGTGGCAGTAGGTGGATGGTAAGTTTTTGCATAATCTGATGGATTCATTTCTCTGGGGTTGAACTCAGAAAGCGTATGATGATGGAAAGAAGCGGTTGGACATTTTGGTCTCCAGGGTACAAGATATTGATCCGTGACTAAACAGAAGTGTTCTGTTTGATCGATTGATTTACTTACAACCATTTTTCTCATTGATTGCCATTTATCTTCATCTTACATGTAATTTCCCATTGTCAGCCCAAGGGTAGCTGCAGGTGATGTGAAATTGCAAACTCGCCATTTTGGTTCCATGCCATCCATGACGAGAGAGGCATACGTGAAGGCTGTCATGCAGGCAAAGGAACGTATCCTGGCGGGAGACATTTTCCAGATTGTATTGAGTCAACGTTTCGAGCGCCGAACATTTGCAGATCCATTTGAAGTATATAGAGCATTAAGAGTTGTGAATCCAAGTCCATACATGGCTTACATACAGGTACACATTTTCTGTGGATTACCATACTTTTACTTCCATGATATTTCTATTCTGCATATTAGATCACATATGATTTTCTCTATATGTTTATGTTTGTATTTTCGCTGCTGCTTATCTAAATGTTATTTTGGAATTGCCTTTTCTTTATTATAAATATATCAGGCCAGAGGATGTATTCTTGTCGCTTCCAGCCCTGAAATTCTGGCACATGTGTCAAAGGTAAACTGATGAAAGCGTTTCAACAATTTTAATTGGTTGTGTTGCAACCCTTTCAGTTGTCTTGTGACTGGTTATGCCAAAACAGAGGACAGTTAACTTGGAGGGGTTGTCTGACGGTCAAGAAACAGGTTCAGAGTTTTGTGTTCGATTCACGTTAAACCCTTAGAACTACTCCCTGAATTTACTTGGTGTGTAGAAGACACCTTGATTAAAAAAGAAAAAGAAAACAGAGGACACTTTTATTGCTTTCCCTGCAACGCATTCACTTTCTTAGAAGTTAAAATTCCTCTTCATTTTTAATGTAGCTTATTGGCCTTAAAAACTCAGTCCAGAACAACTGCAAGCCTTCCTGTAATGTAATATACCATTGATAATCCTTTTTCTTTTAGGGATAAAAAATCCTCTCCTTTTTCCATCCGAATTCTTATTATTATTATTACTTTAAATCGGATCAGATCTTCAACGTCCCTCATCTCATCCTTGTTAAGTTTCTCCTGATTGGCAGAATAAAATTGTCAACCGACCCCTTGCTGGAACAATTAGAAGAGGTGAGACAGAAATGGAAGATGTGATTTTAGAGAAACGGCTGCTGAGTGACGAGAAGCCATATGCAGAGCACGTTATGCTAGTTGATTTGGGCCGCAACGATGTTGGAAAGGTCGGCACTCAGTATTCCGTTTATTTATGTACCAAATGCCAATCAAGGCATTCTATTGAAAAAATTATATAGTTTTTTTGCTGATTATTCTGCTCAGCGGACAGGAATGCATCCATCATTGAGGCCCTTGGTGCTCACAGATGTTTGCATGCCACCAGATCTGGTGAAATGCCACGTAGGAAACAGCAGAGCAAACTGCTGAATAGTGGAAACCAATAAAAGAAGATGTCCGTGGGCTTGCAACAAGCAATGGTGCAAAAAAAAAAAAAAATGGGCGTGTCTATCTTCTGTATAGATAAAATCAGACACCGAAATGAGTCGTCCCTGAAGAAAGAATCCCTGAGGTGAGAACGAGCAGATCTGGACCGGCGTGCGAGGCTGTTGGATAGAGCACAACAGTAGATCTGGGAAGAGGCGGATGGCAGCGTGCAGGATCGGATTGCAATCCAAACAAGCAGAAAAAAAAAAAAGGGAAAACAAGCAGAGGTTTCCATCCAAAAAAATCAACCCGGCTCTGATACCATGTGAAATTAGACACCAATTTGATTGTGTCTTCCTCAAATGGAAGATGGTTGAATAAATTTGTATATATAAGAAAATACATAATGAATGAAAATAAATACAATTCTGTTAACTGTACATAAAATTCTTGTAACTGCCAATCTAAAAGATGTGTAACTGAAAGAGTAAATCCGGGTAGTAATTCACATGTGTAACTGTCGAGTAGAAATCCATTATAGATGTTACATTAACACGGTTTCTCCACCACAATACAACATGGTTTCTCCTCATACTGAATAAAATAAAATAAAAAGAAGAAGAATATCAAAACAAGTTACCGGTGCCATTTATCTGCTGGTCGGTGATAGCTCTCGCCGATTAATCTATGGTCGCCGATCACTTGGAGTAGGACCCAAATCTCTGAGAGTGAAGAGCAGAACTGATGGAGAAGAGAAGGCTTTTTGGGTTTTATAATTTTACTCCATGTTACTTTTCAAAAACCTTTATCATTAATTTTTTATCTTTTTTGGCCTTTTCAAAATCTCTTATTGAAGTGACATGAGTCATCGGAAATGGTAAACTTCCTCATCGCCATTATGTACCAGTCCTTTCGTCTTTCTTGCCTCGATTATGAACCGTTCCTCTTTCTTGCCTTCTTGAAAGACTAACTGTACAGTGATAATGATTTTTTTTGTTTTTCTCTTAATTTCTACTTAAAGTTTTGCATACTTTTTTATAATTTTATCTTCCTACCATAAGATTGTTTTTCATTTTAGACCATCTCTATAATTATCAATTTTTGTACTTTTATATTATAAAGAATTTTAGTAATTTTTATCATAAAAGAGTGATATGTATTTTCATATAATCAATTTAAATTTCAAATAAAAGAGAAATGATAGATGCAAAAGACCCCATTAAAGAATCTAATAATAATTTTTTTTAAAAGTAATAAAAATAATATATATTTTAAAAAATTTACATATGAAAAACCGTAGAATAGCAGCGTAAACCGCTAGCCTCACGAATTTTGAATTTTTGAAGTGGGATTGTGTCCTGGGTTGAATTAGGTTGTGTTTACCAAAACTTCATCTGACAGTGCAACCCACCCAAGTTTCACCTCTAGTCTGAATGAACAACTACGTATGATATTATTGATTTTTATCAAATGAGTCATGTATACTATATATATAGTTAGATGTATCAGATAGGGGTGGATATCATAACACGGACATTACCTTTTAGAAGACACGGATTTTAGTGAACTTTTCATTTTGCCCCTCATCAATCAGTTCACTTTCCAGTTAATTGGTTCATTTATCGGTACACTGACCGGATCACTTGAAAATCAAAGCATCGATTTCTTATGCGAAACCCTGCCTGAACTGATGTGGGAGAGTCCCACATCGGCAATGAGGGATGAGGGAGTGGGGTTTATTTGAAAGGCCACCCCTTACTCTTGTGTGACGTGTTTTGGGCGGGGCCATGTGGGCCCGGGCTCAAGAGCAAATCCGTGCGGACTTGCTTGTGTGCGAGGTTCAAAGCGGACAATATCACACTGAGTTAGACCCTAAGTTATGAATTCGGGTCGTGTAGTTACATCTTGAGAGTCTAAATCAGTACATCGACTGAATCATTTTACACATAAATCAGTTCACTTTTCAGTGAATCGATTTAGTGAAAGAGTGAGTCGATTTCTGCATATGGAGACAAAGTGAGAAATTTGAAAAACCCGTGTCTATTAAAAGAGTAATCCCATGTTATGATGGTCACCCATTAGAAAGGTGACTAAATAAATATAGAGTATTTAAAATTCCATATAATTGAGGCCTAAACTCAAATTAGACCTGACCCTAATGGACCGGAGTTAGTGACTTAAACCCAAATAAAAATTGACTCGACCAATTACCACATACTCACGAACAAAAATCTAACTGCTAAAATCAATGCCTTAAAAGTAAGTTATTAATCAAATCATTTTTATCATGATCCGATTTAATTAGTTCCAGCTATTCGATCGAACTACTCAAGCCTCAAACTATGACTTAACATGCATCATAAATATATAGTAGTTTGTTATAGTTAAAATTTAACAAAAACTAAAATTATATAAAATACAAAATCATATTACAACTAATTATAGTAGAGGTGGTAATTTTACTTGACTCGTGCACTTGCTCGACCAGACCCTAAAAACCGGGGTTCGGGTCATGATTTAAAAAAAAATGTAGACCCAGACTTTATTTATATATATATTTTTTAAAATCAGCTCTTGTCAAGTTAAATGAAATAAAACTTGGGTCAGATTGTGTCGAGTTGATAATTAAAAATTTCAAATCGAATCGGGTTGGATTAGATACAAAATTTGTTATTGTCGCAAACACAACTGACATTGCCTCTCCCAAACTATAGTAAGAGTAGAAAATAGTTTTTTTGAAACAAGAGGAAAAGTAAAACAACATAAATAAAAATTATGATAGTTTTTTTTTTTAATGCTAAGTATCCCACGATTTCTTATAGGTAAATTCAAAAATAAAATAAAATTATGATAGTTCTTAACTAAACGGAACCGTTTTAAAGACTAAATAGTCTTAGAATCCAATTCAAGTCAAAATTGGTTAAAGTGTACAATCATAATCATCATCTAGCCTTTTATCCCATCAATTTAGATAATGCGTTATATTTAGATTTGACAAATTCTTTTCATAAATCGACATAACAATTGAATTTTTAGAATGTACATTTTAAGGAATGTAACTTGGGTTGACCAAACTCGATCCTACATGAAAAAAAAATTATATTTAGTTTACCAAAGCTCAGATTAACTCATTTTCTAACTTAAATTGTAATGATCTGACTCAAGATCATGCAAAATGAGGAGATTTTCGAACTGAAAATCTAGGGATTAGAGTTAATCCATTGTGTGGATCATGTTGAAAGTTTTCCGTTGAACTCAAATTTAACTAAATTCGAGTTTGAAAGCTTGAGTTATAACCATTTGAAATAAAATTATAAAATTTGTTTTTAAATGTTGATATTCATGTAACTTTTGACAAATTAAATTCGTTTAAATCAAGTGGCTTTTCATTTCTATTTCAAATCAAAATTTATTTTTTAGTTTATCCACCGCATTCTGAACCTTTTGGTAAAGTCGAATTTCATTCTGAGCTCCTTCTAATCACCAACGTCTGGGTAGGCAAAGTAAACCCAAGGCTAACTTAGGAACCAAACCCAAGCCACCTCCTCTTACTTCAAACTACTTGGGTCGTTGCCCATAGGTCCTGCTGGGCTGATTAGAGCCAAGCTCTCCTTCTTCTACCTGCTCCCTTCCAGAAGAGAAACGGCTGGAGCAACCCCCTCCAAGCCTTCTTCTCCCCTTCGTCATCTTCTCTCCTCTCCCTCGTCACTGCTGTGACCTCACACTCCCTCGCCGAGCCTATAGAAAGGGGCGGCAACCCCTTTCTTCCATCTTCATCTCTCCCTTTCAAGTACTCTCTCTGAAGCTCTCAGACCTTCATTGAAGTTCGTCTGAAAGCCCGGATTTGTTCCTCACTCCCTCTGCAACTCACGAACCCCGGGTTAGTGAAAGTATCCTCTTTCTCTTGTTTGAATTGATAAAATGGTTTTGATGAATGGAATTATGATTTAAAGTAGTTTTAGAAAACCTATGGTAGAAAGGAAATCAAAATAGGCTTGAAAAATCAACTGTCTTCTTCTGTTGAGTTTTACAGCGGAAAAAACAATCACTAAAAACAATCACACAATCAATAACACGCAGATTTACGTGGTTCGGCTAAAAGCCTACGTCCACGGGCAACACAGGGAAGAGATTTCATTATATCCAAAATGAGAGGTTACAATGTGGAGTCTATATTCTCTATCCCTTTCCTCACACTCACATCTCATATAAGGAGTAATTACATATATAAAATGAAAGGCTACCACTCAATAGCTTACTAACTCAGTTAAGGGCTAAATTAAATAGAACCATAAATACCAACTCAGTGATGGGCTGAGTTGGGCTGAGTTAAATCGAGCCACATATATCAACAATCTCCACCTTGGCGAGATTTGCAGGCCATCTCCTCCTCACCTCTCAACTATCTCCACCTTGGCATGAAAATCTCACGCCCAACAAACAAACTGTGCTGCCATCAAATGCACCCGAAGGTGCCACGCACCCGAAGGTGCTCAAAGATGCAGGATGTTGATCAAGTCCAAACAATGCGTGAACTTGATCCCAGTTACCACCTTGGTCAGCATATCTGCAGGATTATCTGCAGTTCCAATCTTCTGAAGGAGAATAACACCTTCATTGACAACCTCTCTAATAAAATGGAAACGGACATCGATGTGCTTTGTTCGTGCATGATGAACCTGGTTCTTTGCTAAGTGAATAGCACTCTGACTATCACAATAGACATCCACGTGCTTCTGTATAAGACCCAAGTCCTCAAGCAACCCATGTAGCCAAATGGCCTCACGAACGGCCTCTGTCACTGCCATGTACTCTGCCTCAGTAGTAGAAAGAGCAACTGTAGACTGTAACGTCGACCTCCAACTCACTGGCCCTCTAGCAAGTGTAAACACATAGCCTGAAGTAGACCGGCGTTTATCCAAATCACCAGCATAGTCCGAATCCACATAACCAACCACATGTCGACCAAACTGATCATCCCGCTCAAACATTAAACCAACATCTACGGTACCCAAAATGTACCGTAAAATCCATTTCACTGCTTGCCAATGCATCTTTCCTGGATCATGCATATACCTGCTCACTATACTGACAGCCTGTGAAATGTCGGGCCTAGTATACACCATAGCGTACATCAAGCTACCAACTGCACATGCATATGGAACCTGAGCCATGTACTCACGCTCCTTATCTGTGCGAGGAGACATCAAAGCACTAAGCTTAAAGTGATGGGCTAATGGTGTACTTACAGGTTTTGTATTTTTATCCATACCAAAACGCTGTAATACTTTCTTCAGATATTGTTTTTGTGACAAACACACTGTGCCCTTCACTCTATCTCTATCAATCTCCATACCAAGTATTTTCTTGGCTTCTCCAAGATCCTTCATCTCAAACTCATTTCTCAACTGAGTTTTCAATTTGTCAATCTCTAACTTGCTCTTACAGTCTATGAGCATGTCATCGACATATAAAAGCAAATATATGAAGGAACCATCACGTAGCTTACGAAAATACACACAATGATCATAATGGCTTCTTGTGTACTTCTGCCCTATCATAAACCGATCAAATCGCTTGTACCACTGCCTTGGAGACTGTTTCAAACCATACAACGACTTTCTCAGTTTACAAACCAAATTTTCTTTTTCAGGAACCTTAAAACCATCAGGTTGAGACATGTATATCTCCTCATCCAAATCACCGTGTAAGAAAGCAGTTTTGACATCGAGTTGTGCTAACTCAAGATCAAACTGTGCAACTAAAGCTAGTAAAATACGAATAGAAGAGTGCTTAACAACTGGAGAAAAAATCTCATTGTAGTCTATCCCTTCTTGTTGTGCATAGCCTTTAGCTACCAACCTAGCCTTGAATCTCACACTGTCTGTTCCTGTAGAACCCTCTTTCTTGGTGTATACCCACTTGCAACCAATTGCTTTCTTGCCCTTTGGAAGTTGTACCAACTCCCAAGTTTGATTCTTGTGAAGAGACTGCATCTCCTCACTCATTGCATCCTTCCATTCTACACTTTCGGAGTTTCTCATAGCTTCTCTGTATGTAGACGGAATATCATCATCAACAACTGGAAGTGCGTATGCCACCATGTCTGTAAACCGTGCAGGTTTTCTAATCTCTCTTCTTGGTCTACTGACTGCAATGGAGTCTGGCTGTTGTGTAGACTCCTGAACTGGAGCCTCATCTGTAACTGTGTCCTCACCAACTGAATCATCTGTGAGACTATCACCTGTCTGAACAGGTATTACTGAAGTCACTGGAGCCTCAAACTCCACCTGTTGTGGAACACCCTTGGTCTTGTTCTCCTTCTGATCAACCTTATGCTTGTTCTGAGTAAACATAACAGATTCATCAAAAGTAACATCCCTGCTAAGAATCAACTTCTTCGATTCGGGGCACCAAAGTCGATACCCCTTCACACCACTGCTAAAGCCTAAGAATATAGCTTTCTTGGCTCTAGGATCCAATTTGTTTTCTTTGACATGAAAATATGCTGGACAACCAAATACATGCAAAGAATCATAATCTGTAGCAGGTGTTCCAGACCACACCTCAATGGGTGTTTTACCCTCATTTGCAGCTGTAGGCAACCGATTGATGAGATGAGATGCATATGATACTGCCTCGGCCCAAAATGCTTTGTCCAATCCAGCATTGGACAACATACACCGCACCTTCTCCAATAAAGTACGGTTCATCCTTTCTGCTACCCCATTCTGCTGCGGAGTGTCACTGACTGTGAAATGTCTCACTATCCCCTCTGCCTGACATATCTGCATGAATGGATCTGACTTGTACTCACCACCATTGTCTGACCTGAGCCTTTTGATTTTTCTGCCAGTCTGAGTCTCAATCATCTTCTTCCACTTCAGGAACACATCCAAGACTTCACTTTTGTGTTTCATGGGATACACCCACACTCGTCTAGAGAAGTCATCAACAAAAGAAACAAACCAATGCCTACCACTCAAAGATGCAACTCTGGTAGGTCCCCATACATCTGTATGAACATAATCTAGTATCCCCTCAGTGCGATGAATAGCTGTGCCAAACTTGACTCTAGTCTGCTTGCCCAGAACACAATGTTCACAAAATCCAAGTTTGCAGGTCTTAGCACCTTTCAACAATCCTTGCTTGACCAAACCTTGTAAAGCTTTCTCACCCGCATGACCCAAGCGCATATGCCATAATTTTGTAGTGTCAGAACCAACATCCTCTTTACTATCAGTGACTGTCGCTACTCCACCTATAATAGTACTTCCTTTCAAGAAATACAAATTGTTCTGTCGGGTACCTTTCATCACTACCAATGCACCCATGACAACCTTTAGAAATCCACCTTCCAAGGTAATTTTAAAACTTTTGGATTCTAAAGCACCCAATGAAATGAGATTTTTTCTTAAATCTGGTACATATCGAACATCTGTCAACACTCTGATTGCTCCACCATGCAGTCTCAAACGGATTTTACCTATCCCTTTTGTTTTACAGGTATTATCATTACCCATAAAAACTGATCCACCATCCAACTCCTCAAAGCTGGAAAACCAGTCCCTGTTGGGACACATATGATAAGTGCAACCCGAATCTAAAATCCACTCCTCAGAATGGTATGGCAATGATGAGCCAATCATTGCTAACTCAGTATCATCATCTATCACATGAACAACATTTGCTGTTGGATTCTTGTTGTCATTTTTTTTCAATATTGGACAATCCTTTTTCCAATGCCCTTTTTTTCGACAAAAGGCACACTCATCCCGAGCAAGATTTCTTCTATTAGATGATGTTGATGCTCCTCTCGTCTTTGAACGAGACTTGTACCGATTACCAAATTTCTTGTTTTGTGATCTGCCTCTAACTGTCAAAGCCTCTGACTTTGAGTATCTTTGGGCATGTTTGTCCTTTTTCCGATACTCATTATTGATCAATGCATTCACCACAAGTTCAAATTTAATCTCATTTTTCCCATACAATAGGGTGGTAGTCAGATGATCATACTGCTCAGGCAAGGAATTCAATAACAATATTGCCTTGTCTTCATCCAAAATTTCAACATCTAAATTTTGCAAATCAGCAAGAATTTTGTTATAAGCAGTTAAGTGATCAGTCATAGAAGTTCCTTCTTTGTAGTCGAAACGGAAGAGTCTTTTCTTGAGATAGAGACGATTCTCAACACTCTTGGTCATATACTTATCTTGTAACATCTCCCACAACTTCTTAGCTGAATTCTCCTTCATAACAAAATATTTCTGATCTTTGGCGAGACAAAGCCGAATGGTACCACAAGCTTGGCGATTGATCTTCACCCAGTCTTTTTGCTCCATATCTGTTGGTTTCTCTTCCTCTAGAGCAATATCCAACTCCTGATGATACAGGACATCCATAACTTCGCATTGCCACATGCCGAAGTTGTTTGTTCCATCAAACTTCTCCACCTCGAATTTTGCATTCGAAACCATAGTTCTTGATACAGTTGAAGACTTAGAGGTTGAAGGTTCAGGGGACAATTGTTCTGACATCAGCTAAGCACTCAACAAACTGCACAAACAGTAATCTGCTTAACAATTGTTCTGCACAATGTAGCCCTACACAAAACCTAGGGATCTACTACTGGCATCCAACCGATTACCCCCTAACTCCTCACCACTTGGGTGGTTCAATCATACACATAGCAGAATAATGTGTAAAAATAAATGACAGTGATGGAAAAGTAAGAGAAAAGAGAACTCAGCTGATCTCCTTTTTACAAACGCCACTGCTTGGCGCTCACTGTTGATTCCTCCAGAAACCAGATCCACACCGGTCACTGTGTAGATCTCGCTGCCACGATCGTACAGGCGAAGACGGATCTCAATTCCGAGTCCTGGTGACTCCGGAAACTGCAAAACAAATCTGGACCGTTGATTTCCGCTCTGCAGGAGTACCTTAATCTGTAGTCCCTCGGCAATAGTGGTCTCGCGGGTGCACCTGAACTGGTGGTCCCGCGGGTGTACAGGATGGAGCTGCTGCGGACTACCCGAAATGGTAGTCCCTCGGGTGCGCAGAAAAAACTGTGCTCTTGCGGACCACAGAAGAAGAAAGAAAAAAAAAACTTTCCCCTCTTCGTTTTTTTTTTTTTTTTTTTCACTAGAAACCCTCAGCTGGGTTTCTCTTTCCCAAAACCAACGGCAGCCTCTGCTCGCCGCCGCTCGCCGCTGTTGGTGGCCGCACGTCTGACCGGCGATCTGTACTCAGATCTGACTGCTGCCGATCTCTTCTCCTCCGGCGCTGTTAGCACCACTGCAGGCTGCCGAGCTCCACCTTCAGCCGACGCTCGCCTCCTTGCGCTGGCTCTGTCCAGCGAAAATCGCTGGTTCGGTTAACTGTAATTCTCAGATCTGCTTCTCAGATCTGTCGTCGGCTAACCGCACTGCTCGGCGCTGCCGCTCTTCGCGTTTCAGATCTCAGATCTGACTTTCAGATCTGGCTGCATCCGGCGTTCGCCTCTCTGATCTGCCGCGATTTGCAGATCCTTGTGCCGATTGTTCCGCCCGCTTCTTCTTAACCGAGAAACCCCTTCTGCTGCTCCACTTCCGGCTGCCTCTGCTCGCAGCTCGGCCTACGTCCGCCGGCTGCTGCAACTTCTCTGCTCAGATCTCAGAAATCAGATCTGGTTTTTTTTTTTTTTTTTTTTTCGTCGATCGCCTCTAGATCTCAGATTTGAATGGGGAAAACCCTTCCGCCGCCCCTGCTCGCAGCTCTCTGTTCCAGATCTGGCCACGGCAGGTCTGGCTGCCGATGCTTCTCAGTCTCAGATCTGGGTTTTGCCGGTTTACACTCAGCCACAGTCCGGCGATTCTGCAGCTCCAAATCCCTCTCAGCCGACTGCTCGGCCCTCCGTCCGCCGGCTGTTCTCAGATCTGTTTCTCAGATCTGCTCTGGCTGCCCTTCCAAATCTCGATTTGTTGTGGGACGATGGGTCTGTTCCGCCCCTGGGATGCAGGACGAGAAACCCCTTTTCTGGGTTTGATTGTTTCCGGCGACCCTCTGGCGGCGGGGATTCAGAAATCCCCTTTTGATTGCCGTGGATTGAAGGGAACCCTTTCCAGCCGAGAACTGCAGATTTTTTTTTTTTTTTTTAATCTGCAATGGGACTATTCCCGACGGCAATTTCTCAAATCCCTACGGCTGTTTCTCCAATCTGAGAAACCTTGATGCCGTCACCGTGTGATTCCGTCCGAAAATCCCGAGAAAATCGAACTCGAGCTCTGATACCAATTGTTGAGTTTTACAGCGGAAAAAACAATCACTAAAAACAATCACACAAACAATCACACGCAGATTTACGTGGTTCGGCTAAAAGCCTACGTCCACGGGCAACACAGGGAAGAGATTTCATTATATCCAAAATGAGAGGTTACAATGTGGAGTCTATATTCTCTATCCCTTTCCTCACACTCACATCTCATATAAGGAGTAATTACATATATAAAATGAAAGGCTACCACTCAATAGCTTACTAACTCAGTTAAGGGCTAAATTAAATAGAACCATAAATACCAACTCAGTGATGGGCTGAGTTGGGCTGAGTTAAATCGAGCCACATATATCAACATCTTCTTCCTTTCTTCCTTTATTTTTCCTAAATCTTTTGGGTAGATTAAATCCTAACTGATTTCAAAGGAGAACCCGTTTTACCTTTTCCAAATGGTTTTACATTGATTTCGAAAATATTTATAAAGGTGGATTTTAAAAAAAGAAAGATGAATAATAAGAGGAGGTCTTCAATCCCTCTCTCTGTTTTCTCTTCCTAAAAACTTCTTCCCAAGCGTTAACTGGGTTGTTCACCATCTCAGTTAGCTTTAGTTAAGCAAATTTCTTTTGGCATTTAGTTAGGTAGTTTAATATTTTGCTGTGGGATTCTTCATTTAAAGGGGAGCTTTAAATCAAAGAAAGCTAGAGAAAAAAGGCTCACTCTAATCTCATTGAGTATTGTTATATCGATAATACGGTGTTTTGTATATATATATTCTGTATATTGGTACGAGCGTACATCTTTAAAAGTAAAATGAGAATTTCACTTTATCTCATGTCTCCTAAATAGACGTCCTTATTTAACACTTTAGATCTTTTAATGTTTTTTTTTATTTTAGTTGTTGGTTTAAATTATTAAAGGTGTTTTAATAGATTTTATTATTTGGTTTTGAAACATCTTGAAGTGGTGCATACAGCCGACCTCAACACCCTCTTGGTGTTTTATACTTTTATCCACTGTAATTTAGAGCTTTATTATTTCTTTATTTGATTGTTATTTATTAAATAAAGTTTTATTTACTAATTTCAAATGGGTTCCTAGGTGATTTCAAAAATAGAATATACACAATATGATTTTGGAAAGAATGTATTTTTGTTATTTTGATTTCAATTTGAATTATTTGCTTAATATATATGAATCATTTAAAAAATAAATAAATGAAATATAGTTTTAGAAAATTATATTTTGATTATATTCTAGTTAAGTCAATTGGTATAATATGATAACTATTTTGGGCTTCAATTTTTTTAGAGAAACTATATTCTATTCCTTTTATATGGTTAAAGGTTGTCTGGGCACTTTAAAAAATGTTCCTGATTAAAAGACCTGAGTGTCAAACATTCCTTCTTTGTCTTCTCAATCTGAGATTCTCATTCGATTGGACTGTGTTCTGTTAGTCAGACCCACGAATTGTCTGTCGGGTCGGGCGAATCAATAGTGTTTTAACCCATCAATTATCCATTAAATGAGTTTGACCGATTCTTATGATTCAACCCCACCAGACGCGACCGATAGAACCCAACCCGATAGAACCCGACCCAATTTTCATACCTAATAAAAACCTAAATTCCACTTACAATCCCAACCCTAATCGACTAAGAGCCGTCCCTGCAAGCTGCAGTTCCTCACTTCCTCTCGCCGTTCGGCGCTAGATGCTCCTGCTCTTCCTTCTTCTTCCTTCTTCAACTCTCTCTTCTCTTCGATTGTTCTTCTTCTCGATCCGGCGATCGCTCTTCCATCTCGATTGGGCAACGGCTCTCCATATTCCATCTCGATTCGGCGCTCTTTCATCCATCAAGGTGCTCTCTCTCTCTCTCTCTCTCTCTCTCTCTCTCTCTCTCGTGCAGCTTCCGCGGCCCTCGTCTTCGTTTATCGGCAGACAGTTTATCCGGAAAAATACTGATATTGCGATACTTGTGTTTATCTGGATTTTTTTGGGCTGAACTCACTGTTTCTATTTTTCCATTTTTTTATCTGTTTCTCTATTCTTTACAGATGGTTTCATTTTTTTTTTTAAATAACACTGGTCTAAGATTATTTTCTTCATTTCTCTCTTTTTTCTGACTGTCCTTTTCTTTCCTCCAGTCCTCTTCTCTGTTTCATAGCTTGAAAGCTGGAAGCCTCGCGTTGAGCAGTTAGCCAACCATCTTCTCTTCTCTTAATTTTATAATCTGTGACAGGTACTCTCTCTTTCTACCCTATGTTATTTGTAGGAACACTTTATTTGGGCAGAGTTGAGCTTACCGTCTTCTTCTCTTTTTCAAATCTTTGACAATGACTATGAGAACAATTGCTTTCCCAGACATAGTATTCACGAAAATTCACATTTGTGTTTCTGTTGAATTATATTTACAATGATGGACATTCATGTAACCAGACGGACTATATTTGTTTGCTTTCTCACATCATTGCTGCATATTTGCTATGAATTCATATCAATTCTTGTGTATTTCAATAAAATCCAGCTATGTCCGAAGAAGGAGCCACAGGCATGTTCCAATTGCATCAAACTATCGGCAGCGTCCTCTGCTGCATGTGTGGCATTCCGATGGCACCTAATGCTGCAAACATGTGTGTCAAATGCCTCCGCTCCGAAGTTGACATCACTGAAGGCCTCCAAAAGCGCCTCATTATCATGCACTGCCCTGACTGTGATAGCTACCTGCAACCTCCGAAGACATGGATCAAAGCCCAGCTGGAATCCAAAGAACTCCTCACTTTCTGCATCAAACGTTTGAAAAATCTTAACAAAGTTAGGCTAATCCACGCTGAATTTGTCTGGACTGAACCCCATTCAAAGAGAATTAAGGTGAAGTTGAGAGTCCAGAAGGAGGTCCTCAATGGGGCAGTCCTGGAACAGGCTTACATCGTTGAATATGTACAGCAAGAGCATCTTTGTGAGTCTTGCTCAAGGATTCAAGCCAACCCTGATCAATGGGTTGCTGCTGTCCAGCTCCGACAGCATGTCCCACATCGAAGAACTTTCTTTTACTTGGAGCAACTCATTCTCAGACATGATGCAGCTGTTCGAGCAATCAAAATTAAGCAAATGGATATGGGCATTGACTTTTTTTTTGGGAATCGGAGCCACGCATTGAAATTTGTGGAGTTTTTGGGCAATGTGGTGCCAATCAAGAGTCGCAATGATAAACAGCTTGTTTCTCATGATCTTAAGAGCAATAACTATAACTACAAGTACACATTTTCGGTTGAGATATGCCCCATTTGCCGGGAGGATCTAATTTGCCTACCCCCAAAAGTTGCTGCTGGTTTGGGGAATTTGGGTCCACTTGTTTTATGCACGAAAGTTAGTAATAGCATCATGCTTGTTGATCCTTTTACTTTGCGGCATGCATTCATGGATGCAAATCAATATTGGAGGAACCCATTCAAGTCACTGCTTTTCAGTCGGCAGCTTGTGGAATATATTGTGTTGGATATGGAGACTGAGAATTCTGCAGTTCACGTTGGGGGAACAAAGTATTCTTTAGCCTATGCTCAAGTGGCAAGAGTGTCTGACTTTGGGAAGAATGATAAGATTTTCACCATAAAAACACATCTTGGGCATCTTCTAAGTCCTGGAGATTATGCACTTGGCTATGATTTGTATGGGGCAAACAATAATGATATTGAATTGGAAAAGTACAAAGGTCTATCTATACCGGAGGCAATCTTGGTTAAAAAGAGCTATGAGGAAAAGCGCCAGAGGAAGCGTGGGAAGCCTCGTTCTTGGAAACTCAAGTCGATGAACATGGAGGTGGACAGCTCTTCTAAAGGTAGAATTGATGAAGATAAAAGTAATGAGGAATATGAAGGGTTTCTGAAAGATTTGGAAGAAAACCCAGACATGCGGTTTAACATATCATTGTACCGTGATAAAGATTATCAGCCATCTGAGATGGCATCCGTGACTGATGAAGATGATCTTCCCTCGGTGCCGTTGGAGGAGCTTCTTGCTGATCTTGATCTAAACGATGAAGATGACAATTATGATGATGATAGCATGAGGGTGTGATGCCTATTGGTGAGTGTTAACTCTTCAGTTTTTTCCTTCCCCGTCCAATGTTCAAATTATTCAGATGTGACATTTATTTAGAATTTACCCCCTGTATATATGCTTGGTTTCTTGTATGTTTTTCTAATTATCATGTATTTGTTTCATTTTAACTCTTAAGATCAGGTACCCATTTCACTTTTTAAAGTTGGAATAAGTAAATTATCTTTAAAAAGAGGAAAGATTGAATAGCCATAAGATTGTTAGAATTTTGACGTGATTATGATGTAGGCTGGGTAGAATTAGGAAATATCTGACCTCAGTCCATCGCGGAAGCCTGTATGCTTCATCGGGTCTATAATGAACTTTGAGGGACTAAGCAACGCCCAAGCGGCGTTTGGGCTTAATTCAGATCTGAGAACAGTGCCAAAGCTTGGAGGGTCTGGGCCTGAATACTCGGTAACACCAACCACCGTTACTGCTGGTTAGTATGATAGTAAATGACGAACAAGACAGCCCCAAGGATTTAGAATTCCGGCCTAAATCCCGTTTCTGATCTCAGATAGCGTGCACGAAGAGCCCAATGCTCTCTGGCTCCTCGGGTTTCAGAGTGTTTCCAGCCTTGAAACAGGACAAAATCGGCCAGCAATATGGCTGGCACTAAACTGACTAAAGTGTTGATCAGGCAGTCCACAATTGGACCTGGAATCTGCAGGGATAAATCACAGAACTGGGTTGCAGGTTGCCTGCAATTCTGGTCTCTCAATTCTCTCCTCAATCAGGGACTTAGAACCTGATTGGAACCCTGCAACATATTGCAGCAAAAGAACACACATATGACGACTCTTGTTGCTGAATAAAATAACTTTGTTATTGCTCTAAAACGTGTTGAACACCAAGACTTGGGTTGGAGTTCTCCAAGAACTCTGCTGACTGTTTGCAAGAAAACTTCTGAAGCAATCTCGAATTGCACAAGAAGCTAAATTCTATTTCATAAGGGCTGGTTACAGTCCTCAGATAAGTCAATTGCTGGGCATGGGTAGCACCTGCTTCTATGGTACTTATCTGGTCTTCAAATGGACTGCACAAAGAGGCCAACGCTTGCTGGTTTTAGGGGCAGCAAGGCGTGGATTCAACCACTTTCTGGGGCTTGTTATTGGCTCTCAAGATGGCCTCCACAATGCTCGATCTGGATTTGAATTCCAGAAGGAAACGCTGGCTGATGCAGCGGTAATTCTCCAATGCAATTCACATTTTGCAGGAAAGAAAACAACTCAATTTTATTGCCAATAATCTGTCCTTCAGTGAAATACAACTCTTTAAATAAAGAGAAAAAACGAAACTGACTCTTTCCTAATCAATAGGAACTCAACTGTCCCTAATTAAATATAGGAACAAAACAGTCCTAAATTAACTACAAACAGTTTTTTAAAAAATTAACATGCCTATTGTAACTGACCCTAGAAACTTAAATAATAACGGTCAAATTTATTTATTGGGCTGCAAGGTCTACTGTGTTGAGCCTTGGACCTGGATCAAAAACATGATTCTCTTCACCATCACACATATACCCGCATCAGATTAGGACACCTACTTGAGGGTAAAACAGAAGCCCTTTATTTACACATTTTGATGACACATTATTTGCAGCATTTGTTTCTTGGTTTTTATACCTCGTTTATCCCATTCATTGAATTGTAAGACTTTTTAGCCTGCTATTGCGCTCCGTTTTCTTTCTTTTTACCCCACTTCCCAAATTACATTTTAACCTTGGGCAATAAAGGGTAGTCCATCTTTATCTGCAAGGATCCATGATCACTATTTTGGCTGTTTTCTGTATGGCAGACAGCTTTATTTAGTTGGTTGGAGCTTTTGAACCCTTCTCTCAAAATATGAGAGGAATGTTTGAGAGAGAGATGGGTATTTTTTTTGAAAGGTCATAATTTAAAGATTTCTTTACCGACATTCTGTCATCTTTTGTTCCCCCCCCCCCCCCCCTCCCCCCCTCTCTCTCTTCCAAAAAGAAAAAGGTGTTAGGAGTGTAGGTCTTGTATGTGTATAGGGTGTCGGACATAGCACTTCATGAAACCCAATAAAATGTTTTCTCTGTATGAATTCATAAAGATGTTAGTAAAATGTTTTCAACTGTATATTTTATTATTTAAAAATTACTACAAATCTTTTCATTAAAAAAAGATACAACAATTCTTAGTGTCTTACTAATTAATCGTTGATAGGTGATAAAATACCATACAACTATTTGTCATCATCAGCGATTCTTCCCTTGTGAAGATCGGCTCCAAATAAACTTTTAACATTTGAAGTTGTAAAAAAAAACTGTTGTCATCATCAAAACCTTATCCATCTACCTGAGCTTTGCTTTGTTACTTCTACTTATCCACTTACTCCTATATGGTCAAGTTCTCTGTAATTTGGCAGCCTGACATGTTTCTCTTCTAGCTACTTCATACCACATTAAAACATTAGAAGGGATCCAAGATTTATCAAATTCTAGTATCTTGTAGTCATTATTTGTAATGTCTGTTGTAAGCTCTACTGCTGCTAAGTGTCTTTCAAGTCGTCTATGAGTATTACATATTTCTTGTGTGCACCTGAACTATAGAAGTGCAATGACCAATGCAGTTGTAATAGTGAATAATCTCTAGTTATTTATCAAAACCCTGCTTGAGTGGTGCCATCTTTGATCTGGTGACAATTGGGCCATTTAGTAAGTTACTAGAACACAGGATTAAGTGTCCATGTACTAAAAATCTTAATATTACCTTGTCTACCCAATCTCTGTTTCTCTTCTTTTCCTCCCTTCTGTCTTTGATCATCTGTTTTCTCCATCACAATTGAATGGCTAATAGTATCTGTCCTGGGGTGGGCAATTTTTGTGCAACGGCTGTTCTCCATTGTAAAACTCAAATGTGCATTATGGCCTAAATTAGAGTTTTTCAGTGATTTTTGATTGACCAATGCAATCATGGTCATGCACAAGCTGTATAAAATATTTTCACATGTTACTTGTAATGATGTGCTAATGAGAACGTATACTACCATTGATAAGTATTCATTATTATAATTGTAAAGATTGCAAGTATGTTCTATGGACGTCAGGTAGGTAAAAGGCCAACAATTCACCAAATTCAATTATGAGTGTCCACCAGTGGTACATGGGATAGATGGTTTTAATCATAATGATGATTATTGAAGTTATCAAGCATGCATCTCTACTGGTAAGAGATCTAGATCATGACCCATTAAACTTTGGGTCAGTAAATTTCTTGAACTGACACTTGAACCAGGTCGCTGTGTATGGAGGGGGTCTTCGGTAAGGTCTGGCTTTTATTTTCATTAGTGGTTACCGACCTGTTGTGTATTGAATTGTCATGTTGATTAGAGGTGACTTTCTTCAGGACCTTGACCCAATTTTTTTTCTTGTTTCATTGGCATTTTCAGGTATTAGGTATTTCGGTCTTTGCATTTAAGCACACTTAGAAGTGCTTGAAGCTAAGTAAAGAAGGCGCATTGAAAGAAGTCCAAACCTGGAGATGTCTTTGGTACATAGCAGTCTTTTCTGGATGCCCCGGAATGCTGAAATATCCATGCATAAAAGGATCATATAAAAAGTGTTTTTTTTTTCAAAATCAAGTGATGCTTCTCTTTAGCTTTCTTGAGTGAGTTGTACAATCTGTTTGGATCTATCTATGTAAGGTTTTTGATGTTAGAGAAGACAGTAGCTCACAGTTGCCTGTATTTTTTTTCCTCTTGTTGATGAATAAACCCAATTTTGTTTCTCAGGTGAGTCTCCCGTGTCCATAATACTTTTCCTTTTATGTATTGCATTTTTTCTTACTGATTTAATTTCTTTTTTCTTTCAATTAAAAGTAATTATTTTTTAGCTAGTTTCTCATTTTATCATCGTCATCATCCACTAATATCTTATGATCCTATCTGTCGGAGATAAACTTTATGAGTTTCTAATTAATTATCTTTAGAGATTGGAGATTTCAAGGGTGATAATGGGTTGGATTGAGTTAGGTTAAATATAAATAATATCAGGATTTTCTGACTAATTCAATTTAACTTGACCCAATCAACTCAAATTTCTATTAAGATTGAAATGAATTTTTCAAAAATGAGATAAAATTATTTTAAATAAGAAATGAAAGATAAAATGACTTTTCTTTTAGATAGATTTATTAGACTGAAAAATAAAGATAATAGACTAAGACTTTTAAATTAAGGATGGGGCATATGGGTTAAAACCGATTTATTTAAATGTGAGATTTTCTTACTCAAACTAATTTAAATTTATTTTGAGTTGAATGAATTGGGTCAATTTTATTTTTAAAAATTTTCAAAATATGTTGTAAAAGTTAATTTTGTTTTATTTGGATTGGCAGATTGAGTAGAAAATTACTGTCTTGCCATTGAGGTCAGGCTCTAGAGATTAAGTTGGTGTGGTGAAGGATTGCTTTTAAGGTAAGGACTGGGATTGGATGTGTAAGTAGGTGCAGGAGTGACAATCAAACTTGGTTTCTAATTCCATTTATTCAGTGACTCACCAGTCACCAGTGGTGTCTGCCCTAACCGATCAACCCAAGTATTCTACAAGTGCGGGATGACTCGGGCTAGAGCACTTGAGGAGAACGTGGTAGGTGAGAGTTTGTCATGAAATAACTGTGAATCATAGGACTAATTTTTTTTGTATTTATTATCTTTTTATAAATTAAATTTATTGTTAGATTAAATTCAAGTCTCATTGATAAACATTTAAAAAAAAAAATTCAAATTACATCTAAAATGTTTTTAAATTAAATTTTGTTTAACTTACATTTAATGATAAATCTATCAAATTTATTCATTTTTACTATTTAATACAAGTTTTATAGAAAGAACACACTCAGGACTGAAACTTGAGCGGATTGAATCAAGTTTTAATAAACCCAATTCAATCTATAAAAAAAAAAATATTGAGTCAAACTCAACTCCGCCTGAATTATTGGTGAGAGTTGCTTAATCTAACTCGACTTGAGTAACTTATTTGACAGTTTGACCCGTTTTTATCCCAAATTTAGAGAAAAAAATAACAATATATTTTTTTATATTTTATGAAACTCAATTGGAATTGGGTCAATTTGAGTTGAGTCAGGCTCATTTTAAACTTCTGAGCCCATATCAATCTGAATTCCATATGATTTTTTTTCTAAATTTACCCGACTTTAAATTTACAAATACATACTTCAGTCAACAAATCTCTTAGGTCGGATCACGTGGGTCAGATTAAAATCCGATCCAAATTTTACCTGACAATTTTTTTTACTTAGGACTTAGGTAAGCGTCGAGAATATTATGTTGGTCTATTTTGAAATATTTTAATATATTCGTTGGGATAGGTATAAAGAGGACCAACGTCCCTTAAAAAAACGAGGGGTCGACGGTCATTGGACCACTCTCCCTTGCAGTACATCCACCAACCCTCGGCTGCCGTCTCTCTTCACTCATTCTCTAGCGTTCCAACCCAGGTCCTCTCTCTCTCTCTCTATCTTATTTGAATCCAGTTGCATTATCATTATCTCCATCGTTATTTTGAAGTGATTTTATCCCGTCAATTTGGCTTTTAAATTTGGATTTGAAAGTTATTTTGCATGGGGCGACTGCCTCTGTGACGCCGAAATTTGAATCCAGTTTTAACCAATCAATGGCTACCTAATATCTGATTCTATATCATATCCGTCGATCTAATTAACTTCCATTTTTTTCCTCTTCTTCTTTGATTTCTTTCGAATCCGTGTTTTGGGAATATTTCTGCTGTTTGGATCTCTCTCTTCCTTGGTAGATTTTGATATTGAAGATTCTGAATTTAGGAAATTAGAAGAAAGTCTATTTAAATAGTGATTAAAATCTTGTCATTTGGTACTCATTAGATGATAAAGAAATCGATTGTTAATAGTGTGAAAAATGCATGTGAAGATTAGAATCGGGAGATAGCATTTGCTTTTTCAGGGTACCCCATAGCTCACAATCTCCTATTTTTCTATATATTTGCTTCTAATCTATTATTTACTGAATGCGTTAAATATAATCTGGTTCTCTAGAGTTTGAAAATTCTAATATTTGAAGATTCAGAGAAAAATTGTCTTTGAATATTTCATTGATTCCCATGGATTTAAAGAGGTTGAAGTATTGCTTATGATTTTTAATCTCTCGGTCCCTCCTCTCAAATTCCTCTCTTTCTCTTTTTAAATCAATCTGTGAGATCGGATTCAGTGCTTCTATGGCATTTTTCTTAATAACTTGACACAGGGTACTGTGTAGGGCCTATAAACCATATTATTTCAAATATATTTATTTATTAGATCTACTCAAGTATAAAATTGATTTTTAGTTCAAATGAAATGATATGGTTTATACGTGTCAAACAATGCCACATGTCAAATTATTGAGAAAATAATGGCTTTACAGCATCAAAACTTTGCACCTGATCTGTATTTCTCCTCTCAGAAGAGATTTATGAGAAGAATTTCTTGAGGACCGCCTGATGAGCTGAAAAGGACAGCCATTAACTACCTTTTCTTCTGCTATATGTTAATTCTTATTACTTTCGTATTGCCAAAAAATAACCTTCAATGTATGCATTTCTCCCACGAAATTGGAATTTAATCAGCATGAAAATGAAAGAAATGGGAGAATTCTTTTCCAAAGAAAGAACTGTATAAAGTAGAAATTTAATTAGCACAAAAAATTAAAAAAAGGATTATTTTTTTCTCTTTCTTTTTTTTTTTCCTCGTTGAGCGGTAACAAAACTTGAATATATTAATAGATATAATATATACAGATACATATGAGGGGATTAAGAGACTTATACCTCGAAATAGAAAAGAAAAAAGAGACAAATAAAATACAAGATGAGACCGAGCAAGACCCAAAGTTACCAATGTTACAGAGGAAAGCAGCCCCCGCCCCCCACCGCGTTGAGTCAAATCCCATCTCAGCGAAGAAGTTTGCAACTTCATTAGTTGATCGACTGATCTTTACAAAGGATACCTCTCGACCTGCGCTCAACTCCCTTATCTTCCTAGTCACTGAAATCTCGCCATGGAGGTTTTTTCTTTTCCCTTGCATGTTTAATTGTAGTCGCCGAATCTCCTTTGATAATAAGTCTATCCTTCTCACTAGAGGAACAAATGGTCAAAGCTTTCCTAATAGCTAAAAGTTCAGCTTCATCAAAGTCTCTTATACCCACTGATTTAGAAAAAAAACCAACTTCGTCCTACTAGTAGTCTCAAAGTACCCCTCCGATCGCGGCCGGTCCTGATTTTCCTACGGTTGCACCATCTACGTTAAACTTGCAAGAGCCTGGTAGAGGTGGTTTCCAAATCTCATGGGTTTTTCCTTTTCTAGGGTTGTCCCTCAAACAACCCTCCCAAGATATGAGAAAATTGTTCAACTTAAGACCTTTGAACTCTTCACCTATCAAGAGGCATGCATACAGTCTCCACTTGATTTTTGCTAAGATCTCATCCTCCTTGGTTGCTTGCTTTCAAACATCCTGGACTTTCTTTCCTTCCATATAGACCAAAGGATTTCCCCAGGAATTGTGTGTCACGCCTTCCTTTGTTTTGACTCTAAACCCCGCAATGTCCAGCTACTTATAGCAAATCTCGCCCTTCCATTCGACCAAGTATTTATTTTTACAAAGAACTGTTCAAAGTTGAAACTTAATTAGCACTAAAATGAAAAAAAAAAAATAGAGAAAGAACTCTACTAAGTGGAAGTTTTCATGAAAATAAAAGAGAGTATTTCTTATGGAGAATGAACTTGACAAAGTTGAAATTCAATTAGCATGAAAATGAAAAAAAATTAAATCATGCCCTACCTCAATCACTCCTTGTATGAACTTTCTGACCTCTAGTTAAGCTCATATAAGTAGGTTAACATGTTGAGACCTGATAATGACTTGAGTGATGAAGATAGGATATATTCACTTACTACCAAAAGTCAAGATTTCAATCTACTGAAATCAGGTAAGATTTCTAAAGCAGTAGCGAAACACCAAGATTTTAATTTACTAAGATATGAGTATATTTACTCCCACTCTCTTATCTTCAGTATCTCCAAGATGAGAGAATCTCTCAGTTGCCAAACACACCCCAAGGCATTGTTTGATCTCTTTCATACATATTTGTTATATAGAAGTCATATATTGTGCCCTAATTCCTTTTATATTGTTGCAATTGTAACTAACTAATTGCAATTAACTGCTGCTCTGCAATATTTAGTTCTGCAGATGGCAGAAGTAGCCAAGGATTTAACTGCCGGTACAGTTGGAGGGGCAGCACAGTTGATATGTGGGCACCCGTTTGATACCATTAAGGTTAAGCTCCAAAGCCAGCCTGCTCCACTTCCTGGCCAACTCCCCAAATACTCTGGAGCCATAGATGCCGTTAAACAGACAATTGCAGCAGAAGGCCCTAGGGGCTTGTACAAAGGGATGGGAGCCCCACTTGCTACTGTGGCTGCCTTCAATGCAGTCCTTTTTTCTGTTAGGGGCCAGATGGAAGCACTGTTGAGGTCGCAACCTGGTGCTCCACTTTCAGTCAATCAGCAGATTGTATGTGGAGCAGGTGCTGGAGTTGCTGTATCCTTCCTTGCATGCCCCACTGAATTGATCAAGTGCAGGTCAGTATGGTTGAAAGTTTTTTATTTACTTCCTATCTTTCATTGCACAAGCAATAAAGCCTCAAATTAGAGCAAATGAGCTGTGAAAGAAAACTTTTCAAGCTTTCCTTTTGCTGGTCATTGATGCAACTGTTCTCTTGACACTGAGACTAGGGAAAAAGAGTGAAACCAGGCGATACATCCATCTTCTAAGTTAATGGCCAAGAGGCTCTTAATGTAAAGCTGCATTTTTTCACCTATTTGGTAGAAATTATAGATTACTGTGAAGTTGCACCGACTGAAGTGATCCTGAATTAATTTGTCATATTTTTTTTCTCTTTAAAATTGTGTTACATGTTTGTGATAGATAAAGTGTTGCTACATGTCACCATCATCATAATCATCAATGTTCTTTGTCTCTTCTATCTGAGGTCAATTATTCTGTTCTACTCTTTTTGTTTTTTCACTTGACATTATTAACAATCAAAGTAGTTTTAGTGAGGTAGAAGGAAAACACAGAGCTAATTCAAGCTATTAGAACTGTATCCTGAGTGGCTGCTTCTGTACGACTTTGCATTTGTTACATGAAAGTGCAGGTTACAAGCCCAGAGTGCTTTGGCAGGTGCCGCCTCATCAACTGCGGTAAAATATGGAGGACCTATGGATGTAGCTAAGCATGTTCTAAAATCAGAAGGGGGTATGAGGGGCCTCTTCAAAGGCTTGGTTCCTACATTAGCGCGGGAAGTCCCTGGAAATGCTGCAATGTTTGGTGTCTATGAGGCCCTCAAGCAGTTTTTTGCTGGGGGTCAAGACACTTCACAGCTTGGTCGGGGCTCTTTGATTGTTGCCGGAGGCTTGGCTGGAGGTACCTTCTGGTTATCTGTCTACCCAACCGATGTTGTCAAGAGTGTGATGCAGGTTGATGACTACAGGAACCCGAAGTTCTCTGGCTCTATTGATGCCTTCAAGAAGATCCTTGCTGCAGAGGGGGTTAAGGGCCTCTACAGAGGCTTTGGACCTGCCATGGCCCGAAGTGTCCCGGCAAATGCTGCCTGTTTCCTGGCATATGAAGTGACAAGATCTAGCTTGGGATGAGCTAGGAGTGGAAATCCATTGAGGAGCTGCAAAATCCTAATTGTTTCATTTTTCAAAACCTTCCCCAAGGATGTTGGATGGGTATTCAAGATGCCTAATTGTTGCATTTTTCAAGATCTTTTGCTACTCTTGATTGAACACTTCCAACAATTTAATCACCGTGCCTTCTTTAACAAATCATGTATTAAGAGCAGATTAATTCTACAAGCACTTATTGCATGGAATTAATCCTTCTTAAATAACACAACAGATATCCAAACCATAGCTCAAGAGCTTCATGGACAGAACTCAGAATGTGAGTAGGGATGGTAATTTGGCCAGAAAATTTGTAAGTCCGAAAATTTTGGCTTGAGATTAATTATAGCTTGGTTGTTAATCGAGCCCAGGATTGGGTTTGAAAGAGAAGCCCATTGTAAATTGGGCTGGACTGGAACATATTAATTCTTAAGCCCAAAGCTTGATATCTGACCCAAAAATCTCGTGTATGTTTTTTACATTTTAAAAAAATATAAAAAAATATTGCATGACTTGACAGTAGACTTGATAAGCAATAAATGCATTAAATTTGATCTAAAATTCAGTTTTAAGGTTCTTGATCTTAACATTCAAATTCACCAGATGTCTTTAAAAAGGACCACTGAGATCAAGTCTACAAATTGAATTTTAATGTGAATTTTGGTTCACTCGTAGTTAATCCATATATTTTATTTTCTAATATGATTAATGAAAATAAAAATAAAAGAAAAATGGACCTAATATTTTTTTAATAATGAAGAATTCTAAGACCCTCAACTCTCTTCAAGTACGATGGCGTTGAGTAAAATTTTGAATGCACACAACTCTTTATAAGCTATGGGCATTGAGTGACAACGGGACTCGAACCTAAGACCTCTGGTTCTTGAGTTAAAGTGCACGACAATTGAGCTATTTCATCCAAGGTGATCTAATACTTTGACATGCACATTTCTCATGCTAAATAGATTTAATATTTTACTCAGGCCTTTCCTTGAGCTTGGGCTTTTTATTAGGCTTCACAGGCTCAGGCTCGATAATATATTTTAAGCTCGAAATGTGAGAGTATCTGTTTCCAACAGGGGTCAAAATATCGGCCGATACGTATAGTATCGGCCGTACAAAAAAAAATTCGGCTGATATGTCCGAATTTTTGACCGAATTATCGGTCATCATATCGGCCGAATTTTAAAAATTCGGTTTTTTGTTTTTTTTTTAAAAAAAAAAACTTTTTTTTCATAATAAATATCGGCCGAGATGACCAATATATCGGTCCAAATCTCGGCCGAATCTGGGCCGAATTTGGGCCGAATCGGCCGTTTTTTCCCCCTGAAAACAGTAAATCTCGGGCCTGGGCCCAACTCAAGTTCGGCGATATTTTTCCGATATATCGTACGATATCTCATGTCCGATATATCTAGCGAGATCTCGGACGAGATCTCACCTGTCAACCAATTTCTCCCCATCACATCTCTGTGTACAGCGGACTGCAGGATTCAGCTGGTCCAGCATGCCTGAATATTTTATTATTTTTTTTAAATCCAAAAAATCGAACCGGTCAAATTTTTTCCTATAAATACCATTCACCTACATCTCAAATTTCACACCTTATTTTCAAAGAGAAAATCAGATTTTACTATTTATCTTTCAAAAAAATTGCACTCTTCATTACTTGATTTAAGTAAGTTCTAAACGACCCGGATTTGTTTGAAACCGAACGATCCAGACCGTTCAAAGGTTTCTTCATTTACAGATCTACTGATCTTGTAAGTTTTGTAATTTATTTTGATTTATCTGTATTTTATTTTAATTTTTTTAGCCAAAAATAACATAAAAGAAGTTAAAAAATGCTTGAAGTTAAATAAGATATGTAGTAATAAAAGCTGTATATAGGTATTATAATTTTTTTTTCCATCTTAATGTATCTGTAGTTAGTTTTTGTGTACTTTGTTAGTTACTATTTTTTTCATTTATTTATTCATTTTTGTTAACTATTTCAACATAAAATAGCATAAATGAAAAAAAAAAGTTAGAAAATGATAATACCTATAAAATAATAGATGAACATTTTTCATTTGCTCTTAGTTACTGTTACTAACATGTTAAAATTTACAGCAACATTTTTTACATTCACTTACTCCTTATTTTAATTATTTCATTATTATCTATGGACTATGATATATAAATGTTAGTAAATGGTAAAACCTATAAAATAATACATGAAATTTTTTTATTTGTTGTTATTTAATGTATACTAACTTCTTTTACATGGATGAAATTTTTTCCTTTTATTTTATTTCTTTTTGTAATTATTTCATTATTATCTATGGACTATGACATATAAATGTTAGAAAATGGTAAAACCTATAAAATAATACATGAATTTTTTTTATTTGCTGTTATTTAATGTATACTAACTTCTTTTACAGGGATGAAATTTTTTCCTTTTATTTTCTTTATTTTTGTAATTATTTCATTATTATCTATGGTCTATGATATATAAATGTTAGAAAATGGTAAAACCTATAAAATAATACATGAAATTTTTTTATTTGCTGTTATATAATGTGTACTAACTTCTTTTACAAGGATGCAATTTTTTCCTTTTATTTTATTTCTTTTTGTAATTATTTCATTATTATCTATGGACTATGATATATAAATGTTAGAAAATGGTAAAACCTATAAAATAATACATGAACTTTTTTTATTTGCTGTTATTTAATGTATAATAACTTCTTTTAAAGCGATGCAATTTTTTCCTTTTATTTTATTTCTTTTTGTAATTTTCACCATTTTATTACTATTTATATAATTTCCCACTATCGTAACTTCAAAAATATATTAGAAGATGTAAATATCCGATATTTTATGAAAAAATTACATATTCAATAAGCTCATAATTTTCTGCATTTGCTGTAATTTTTTTGGATTTTTTTTTTTTTAAAAAAAAAAAAAAAACGGGGAGGAGAGAGAAAAATTTCGGTCGATATATCGGCCGAACCGATATATCGGCCGATATGAAAAATCGGCCGGGATATCGGCCCGGCCGATTTTTTTACCCCTGGTTTCCAATGATCCTATAAAATTAAAGAAATGGTTGTTGATGGATCTCAACAAAGTAAAACAGATGGTTGAAGTGGAGCTCAGCTCTTTGTCGACTGCCGACTTTTTTTTTTACTTTAATTAAGTGAATAAAAATTATAAATTATAAATAAGACTCAATAAGAATATTGAACATCTCTAGCTTGCTCTAGTAAAGTTATTGTGTTGAATAAATTAATATATTATAAAAATTAATTGAAAAATTAGTAACTCAAGGGAAATTGAGAGAGTTTTTTTTTAAGATCCTAACAAAGTTTTCTCAAAGATTATTATAACCATGTTATCCTCTAAACATTTGAATCGATTGTATAAATTCAATTTAATTAAAAATATTAAGTGTAGCAAAAAAAATTAAAATGCCATCAAATACTGCAACAGGCTGTGTAGGACATCGTAAATTTGTAACTCCATTAACTTCGAATTTGGACATAATGAGATATTAACATAAAACTTTCTACAAATTTAATAGATATGACAGGATAGTTTTAATCCACATCAATGGCATTGAATAAAGTAAAGTTTTTAGATCTATTTATATTTCAAAATTTAATTATAGTCAAAATTATTAATTCCAGATACAGAGATAATAAAAGGGATGTTCAAGATAAAACTATAAGTTTTAGTTGAAAAAGACATTCAAATTTAAAACGTCCATTTTCATGGCTTAATATCTTAAGTCAATTTTATATAAATTAAAAATTTAATATTTTTGAACATCTAAATATTTTATTTAATTTAGTACGGTAAATAAATAATTATATGAAAATTTTAATTCCAAAATGCTAAATGAAAGTTCGTGTGGATATGGAACACTGATTTAGGACTGAATGAGATTTAATAAAAAAATAAAAAATAAAATCATCTTTCGAGGGAAAAATGAAGATCTTCATCCAACGCTTCTGAGTATCGAAAAACCGTCAGTCGCGTCGCACCGTCAGTCGCGTCCACGAAGGAGAAGATCACTGCAAAACTCCAATCGGGCGCCGATCCTCTTTTCTCATCGTCTTCTTCAATACTTCTTTTGACGATTTTTCGTCTAATCAGGTTTCACTCCGCCTCTTTCTCTCTATCGATTAGTGTTTTATGTTTTAAATCAGGGTTTGTAGATCACAGACGAAAATAAAGAAAGCTTTTTTTAATTTCAAAATAGGGATTTTATGATCGCAGAAGAAGATGAAGAAAAATGTTCTCTTCTTTTTACAAGTCTGTGAAACAAAGGGGGATTTTATGTGGCAGGAGGAGGCAGCAGAAAGGAAAGTACTTTCCCGGAAATAACTATTTTTAGCTAAACTTCTGTAAAAAATGGTGGTTTTCTAGGAAAGGAGTTTCTTTTCCATGTACCCAAATGGAGTCCGGGACAAATATGTGGCGGTTTGGATGCATGGAGAGCGAAGTTCTTTCTAGGAAAATAAATCCCTGCTTCCGACTGTGGCCGAAGGGTTGAGCAGGAAAGAAGTGCTGGAGAAATTATCCATTGTCAACAGGGCGACTATGATTGGACCTATATTCACATTGTTTTTCCCTCCTTACTCTCATTCTTACCCTATTTGATTTCATTTCATGACAGACTCGCTATTGGATTGAGCTCAAACCATATGCATAGTTAAAACTTTTAAGAAAGGCGTAGAATAATTTATTCAAGTCGAATTTTGCACACATCCTATACAAGGTTAGGTCTTTTAAACCAACTCATCCTCATCACATAAAAATATTCCCTATAAGAAGTTTGTAATCCAAGTCATAATGGATAATTTCTTGGAAATGCTGGGGCCAATGCATTTAGTGTCCACAGGCTCGGCCACCATAAATGGGCCATGCACAATCTACACCTTCCTAACCAGCACACGGCTCCCACCATTTCTATCAATGTTTCATGTTCTCCACATTGAATTTTTTCATAAAAACCTTCCATTTTGATGTCATGAGATGAGTGAATCAAGATCTAATCTTTATTCAGAATATGTGTCTTCTTCTGCAGGGTTCATATACTACAAATTTTCAAATCATGTATTCATTGTTGAATTTTATTTAGTGAAGGTTGTCACAGTCGTTTTCTTTGTTATCAATGTCAACCATTTTCCCACAAATCTGGGGTTAACTTCTTGAGTTCTATTTCCCATATCCTATTAAACTCATATTATGATGGTCTTGAGTTCTATTTCCCATATCCTATTAAACTCATATTATGATGGTCGATACTTGTCCATGCCCTTTCGTACTTCCAATGTACCTTTTCTTGTAACCTTTAATCTGTGTATCTTTATTTGGTCATTTCTTATGTGCCAAAACTATCTTAAGTGACATTCCCTTATGTATGTATGTATGCATATGGATATTTTCACAGTTCAAAATATTTCCTGATGGTATTGATACTTATTGGCATTTCTCGTAAACTCCATATCTCAATTGTTCCCAAGAGTTCACCTGGTTAGTTCAAATTGACTTGTTCGGTCCACACAGAAGTCCGAGGAAATGATAGTCTCTAATTGCAAACATTTAACATGTCCTGTTTGATGGAATTTGCTAAGTGATCTTCCAGAGTGTTGTTTATCACAAGAGATTAATCATGGTCTCTTGAATTAAATTTTACTGTATAACAATAGTTACATGTTTGAACATTTGTGGCAATAATGTTTTGGTCATTATACTTTTCTAGATTGTCTATTCTAACCTTATTTCTGTTGCTTGCAGATTTCTTCTAATTGTCATGGAAGTCAACACATATACTGGTAATGTATCAAATGAATCTTATGTGCATCCTGGCCATACTCAACAGCCTAGCACAGCCGCAAACGTGGGTGGTGTGGGTGAGAATCCAATAGTAGTAGAAAAGCCCAGAGGACATAATATTCCTGAACCATATACTGGTATGGAGTTTAAAACTATAGTGGTTGCTCGGAGATTCTATTTTGAATATGCTGAACGTATGGGTTTTAAAGTAAGGATCACTAACAGGCGCCGTGCACCACTCACCGATCATACTATTGGCCTAACAATTGTATGTTCCAGGCAGGGTTACCGTAAAGACAAAGACAAACCAACAGATAAGACAGGATGCCAGGCTATGTATAGGGTAAACAAAGTGAAGAAAGCTGCTGTGTTTGTTGTCACAAAATTTGTCAAGGAACATAACCATGAATTGGAAAATCCAAGGGATAGGAGATCTGTTGGGCCAGGCAACCACTTCCCTTTGAAAGGTGTTAAAACCTTTATTCAAGGTCTTCGAAAAGGATTTATTATAAAAGAAGTTGATGTTAATGCAGCTGGAATTGATGACAGAGTGGAAAATGCTGTTGGGAGGGCGTTAACTGTATCTAACGAAAACACACATCTTGAACCATGTCCTGGTATGGAGTTTGAATCTGAGGAGGATGCAACGGTGTACTACTTTAAATATGCTACCCGTGTGGGTTTTAACATTCGCATTAGTTCAAGGCACCGCTCGAAGCGTGGCGGAGGCACTACTGGCCTAAAATTTGTGTGTACCAAAGAGGGATTTCATAGAAAGGAATGCACAAGTGCACGCGAGCAAACAAGGGAAGGCTGCATGGCAATGTTAAGCATAAAGAAAAGAGATTCTGGAAAATGGACAGTGACGAAGGTTGTGAAGGACCACTCCCATCCACTGTTTCCTCGACAGGTGCCTATCCTTCGTCCATATAAGGTTGTTCGCAATCAATTGGCTGTAAGTGGTGAAGTTGACTCTGCTGTGCAAGACCGTGCAAACTATATCAGGAATCTTCGAGAGAAGACCCTTGGTAGGGATGCTCAGGAAGTATTAGAATATTTCAAGCGTATGCAATCAAAGAACGCTTCCTTCTTTTATGCGATTCAAGTTGACAAAGAATATCGTATGACTAATTTTTTTTGGGCAGATGCCAGGTCAAGGATTGCTTACAGTTATTTCGGTGATGTTGTTACATTTGATGTCACATATAATCAATATGGAGTTCCATTTGCTTTATTTTTAGGATGTAACCGTCATAAACAACCCATACTCTTTGGTTCGGCGCTTCTACTAGATGAAAAGGAGGCTTCTTTTGTTTGGTTATTTAGTACTTTTCTTGATGCAATGTGTGGATGCCATCCATTCTCAATCATTTCAAATCAAGATCCAGCTATAGATGCAGCAATTAAGAAGGTATTTCCTGATGCACATCATCATTATATCAAACAAGACATTTTAAAAAAAGCTCCTGATAAGTTGGAGGATGTAGAAGGCCATCAAGAAGAAATGATAAGGGATTTATCCAAATGCATCAACATGACTGAGTTAAATGATGAATTTGAATCATGCTGGCAGACATTCATCGATAAATATGAGCTCACTGAAAATAAATGGCTCCAGTTCTTATATAAGAATCGTGAACGGTGGATCCAAGTCTACCCACATGACACATCCTCTGTAAATATTTTTGCTCCTCTCAGTGAGAATACAATGACATTTTCTTTTGGTCGCATTAATGCATATGCCTCCTTGCAAGCATTTGTTGATCAGTGTGAAAGGGCTGTAGACAATCAATGTGAAAGAGAGTTCGAAGAGGATTTTAAGACAATTTACATGAAACCAGTTATGAGGACGGGATTGGCTATGGAGAACCAAGTTACTGGAATTTATACAAGAGCGATATTCTTGGACTTTCAAGAGCAATTATTTCAGAGTCTACACCATACTGCAGAAATAGCTGCAGAGGATGGTCCAATGTGCACAGCAAAGGTGTCTGAATTTGGAGTGGAAAAGAGTGCATATACAGTTACATTCAATTCTTCTGAAGTCACAGCAACTTGCAGTTGCCAAATGTTTGAATATGCTGGAATTCTTTGCAGACATATATTGAGAGTTCTTTCTATGAAAAATATCGACATGCTCCCATCCCATTGCATTTTGAAACGTTGGTCAAGAAACAGTTTAAGTGTTGAATTTGATGAACCGAACAATGAAGAGCTAGGCTGTGGTCACAAACCTTGGACTTTGCGATACAATTATCTATTTTTCCAGACACTAAAATATGCATGGAAATCATCGGAGACTTTAAATGTTTACTATGTGGCATGGCGTTCTTTACGGAAGGCTTTTGAAGAGGTTGATGGTGCAAAAAAATTTGAGGTAATAGACATACAGCACATACACCGTACTGAGCTGGACCCAGAAAATGCAACTTCTGTAGGTGATGATGATCATGAAAAGAACCCAACAGATGATGCAGTGAGCGATGAAGAGGAGCCTACTATCGTTAAGAAACCTGCAGAGGTGCGAAAGAAGAGGAAAAGAACGTGTCAGGTCTGCAAGCAACCTAATCATGACAAGCGCAAATGTCCACAGTGGATTGAGTCGAGGCGTGAAAGGTACTCTGGAAACTGTTTCTTCATGATCACTTCCAACTACTGTTACCACAATGTAGATACAGTAGTATATTTATAAATTATGCATTTCCTTCTTGCTTTTCAGGGTTCGTGTGAAAAACAGGCGAACTCATGAGCATCTGTGAGTGAATAAATTTCCATCTTTCAGATTATATATATAAATTAGCTCATCTCGTATTTAAATATTTTTGTAGTTGATTAAAAGCAAAGGTTTCATTATTCCCTCGTCTCTTCTTCTAACATACTGAATATTGCACAGTGCTTCGATTGCGAGTAAGTTGCGTGCTAACAATCTTCCTGGAGTGGATTCGGCAAACATGTTTAGAAAAGTTCCATATTGGCTGGCTCCTAGAGAAGGCACCTTCAAATTGAATTTTGCTGGGGCAATGGATCCAGATGGCAAAGCTGGTGGAATTGGTGCCATAATTAGAAACCATGAAGGAAGAGCAGTTCGTGCCTATGCTGAAACAGTCCCAGGCAATTCCCCAATTTACCCAGAACTCATGGCCCTCTATGAGGGAGTTAAGCTGTGTGTTCAGCTCCAGCTTCCTGTGGTGTCTATTGAAGGGGATACCTCTCGGTTAGCAGAACTCATAACCCAGACAGGTACCCCCTCATGGGATATAAAAGGATACTGGAAGAACGTGCAGGATGAGCTGAAGAACACTGGTAGCTGGAAGATTATCTACTGTGTCAAAACAGCCAATCGAGTTGCTCATGAACTGGCACTTATAAAACCTCCTGAGGCTGTCGTCTACACAGACAACTTGCCAGAACATGTAGGAGCAATTGCGATTGAAGAAGCAGGTGGAGCAAAGGCAGGCACAGAGAGCACAAGACCAGTGGCAAATGAAGAAGCAGGTGGAGCAAAGCAAGGCACAGAGAGCACAAGACCGGTTGCAAATGAAGAAGCAGGTGGAGCAAAGCAAGGTGCAGAGAGCATGAGACCGATGGCGAATGAAGAAGCAGTCAGAGCAAAGCAAGGCACAGATGAACTTGTTTCAGGTTTTTCTGTTTAAAGTTTGTTTCACAAGAGTAGTTTGGATTTAGTTTCTTTAGGCCATTAGTGTAATTTAGTTTTATGTATTTTTATGTTTAGGTTGGACGTGTGTTTGTATCTTCTCTCTCTTTCTCTCTCATAGTAAAGTTAAATCCCCTTTGCACAGAAAGTAACCATGGCTACCGTTGGGGGAAAAAGTCGGCAATAACCTAAAGTTGTTTAATCCTAAAAGATTGGTTATATTCTAAATAGTTAGTGTTTGGCTAAAATATTTCATCCATTATATTGACCTATATCGGTTATATTGGTGGGTCTCCAAAATGGCATTTCTATTTTCAATGCCGTATATCACTCATTTAATACCCAAGAGTTGGAACATATTGCTCATAATTTTGACCATAGGAATGATATATTGGAGGCTAGTTGTGGACTGGTTAATCAATATTATCTACAAAGAACTGTTATATAGTGACATTTGTGAGATCACATTTTCCATTTAGGTTTTAGAATACCCCAAGTTCACAAATCTCACCATATACAGAGGCTATGAGGCCAATTTTAGCTGATGTATCTGTTCTTGTACATTCTTTATTTTATTTTATTTTATTTTTAACTAGATAGCCCAATGGGAGTCATGAACTTTATTTTGCGAGTATTTATGGGAATATTTACGTCAGGCTTCTTTCGTTTTAGGGATTGAATATTTGGGTCCCATATTGCTACCTCAGATTTCTGTCTGCTTTCTATCTTGGAACTTGCAATTTTTTTTTTTTTTTGGTACAAGGAAAAAGGGTGCTCTCATTGAAAGATGCTCAAGCATTTGAATTGTTTAATCTGACAACCTATATCAAGAGGTGAGTTTCACTTCACTTACGTATGTGAGATGATGAAATGATGTTAAATCATGTAAATTATGAGACTATCGAAAGTGAGTCTCATAAATTTTGAATTTTAGAATTGAATGATTAGTAAAACTTCCATACTTTTGTGGATAAATTGTACTGGCTTTGGTGAACTCCCAAGAGGAAGAGAAAATTCAGCTGGTACAATTACGTTCATTATATTAACCTCAAATGTGAGTTGTACACAGTTTGGTTTCCTCTCCAGTTTCGATGATCCTTCAGATTCCACCCTCGTCTTCGTACTTGTTATCCAACGCTGTTTGAGCTCTCTGATTAGAAGGGGCCTTATTCTGGATGAATTGCAGCTAATGAACTCTGATCTTGCGAGCCAATTTTCCAATGGACACTGCCCTTGTTGGAAGCACAGAATTCACTTGAAAACCATCCTTCTTCTCCTCTCTAAGCTTGATGCAAAAGTCTGCAAGGATGTTCCTGAAATTGTTTGTTCTCTGCAGAGCCGGCTTGCTGAAGAAAGTATTCTCAGGATTTCTGGGATTTTCTGCCATCATCCTGGGTAATCTCTCTGCTGCTGTTTGTGCTGGGTTTGTGCAGGGATTGCTCCTATTCTCCTTGCTGCTTGGGCTGCCTCACTTCTTGGGCTTGGCCCATCTTCTGTGTTCCTTTCGTGACTGTCCCGGGCTGTGGGATCTTTCTCCTTTGGGCCTGCTGCCTTGTTTTTTTTTTTTTTCTGTAACCTTGAATGAATTCTAACCCAACATTAAAAAAAAGTGAGTTGTACAGTGACAATATTTTCTGGAGCTTCAAGGTGATCATCATTATTATCGGCAGAGTGATCTATGTGGGTTACTACTTACAATGGGATTTGACAAATTCATATAAAAATTCTGCATTGACTGTTATGAATTCATTAGCATGAATACATGCACTGGTGTTCATTTGTTAGAGATATAGGAGAGCTTGTTTCTATTTGAATTGGAATATTTTACCCTTTTTTTTTCAGGAAATTGAGATGCCACGAGGAGGGGTGTTTGAGAAGAGTCTCTCTTACGTAAGTATCTTGGGACCCTCTTAATTTCTATGGATTATAGCAATCTACTCTTTGGATTATTTGAACAACCATCCACTAAAGAGAAATATAAGGACTTTTCTAACGAATCCATTAACAATAATATTGGGTGTGCTTAATGAAGAGTATGGTTTTAGCAAATATTCCTTCATTTGGCAGTTCAAGCGCATCCCTATATGGGGCACACATGGGACAACATGGTTGGGGTTTATTTAATAATAGATTTAAGTTTTGAATACAGAATAACAAACAATTGACTAGGATCAAGGAAGTCACTTTTTTAGAATTTCAAGGATTAATGATATTATAGAACATAGAGTTTAATCGAATAATAAAGGCTGTAATTTAAAGTGAGGTTGAAGTAAGGATCCAAGTCAAGGCGGGTGTGTGGGTGTGAGGGGGAAGCGATGAGTCTCTATTTTTCGAGTTGAATCGTGTATTGGGTATTATTTTAAGAAGGTTTAAAGTAACTTCTTCGAGTGTAAAAGTTATTTGTCAATTTCAATTTTTCCATTAAAATTTGACAATTTTAAGTTATTTTCATCACTTTTTTTTTTGAATTTTTGCTCTAAGAAAATCTCAATTTTGGGTTTTTTTTTTTAAATAATTTGATAAAATAATATCGGTGCTTATGGAATTAAATGGGAATGTCTTAATGTGATTGATATAGTTCTTAGGTGTATGTGATTTTTAAAAAAACATTAATTAATGAAAGTTACGTTTGTTAAGATAATTTTCACTTTGAAGTTTCTTGTGAAAAAAATAGTTAAATGATATACAAATATTTTTGGAATTAAACTAAGAGCCTTTTAGGGTGTTTCTGTGATTTTTAATCTTTCAATTTTTTTTTGAAATTCATATATTCTTACAAAAAGATTATGAATTGTAAAGAGATATACACTTTGGGATATTAGAGAACATGAATTTCATATTAGGTATTTCTTCATATGGTCTTTTATTTTATTTTTTAATTTTTAGATGTTTTTCAAACTTTAATCACATTTTTCAAATTTTTAGAGACATACTTTATCCTTATACAAATTTCGACAATCAAGGATCTAATATTAGATAAAAATGATTTTTTCTAAATAAAAATATGCTCATAATAGGTTTTTCATTTTATTCTTTTATTTTTTTTTTATCTTTTTTAAAAAAGGAGACAATACGTTGCAGCGTTATAACATCGCACCATTATGTTTCAGTGGTACGGCTGTATTGTTCACCATTTCTTCTCCCTCTGTTGTGCAGATATTATATTTCTAAAACATCTAATGTACTCTTTCTTTTAGATAGTAATTAATGCAGTTTTGTCAATTTTATAAATTCATTTGAATTTTTAAAAAAGTGTACTTCGGATATTTTAGAAATATAGTTTTTCAAAAATAAAAAAATATTGTTATCCCAATTAATGGCCTTTAAAGATTAGATGATTAAAACTCTTTTTTTTTTTTTTCCTATTTTTCTTTTTGGAGTTAGCTTTCAAAGTTTTGCATTTCTACCCCCTAAAGAAACTCATATATTTTTGTATTATCCAATATTCCAATCTATCATGTTATTTCTTATGATTGCTATCCACGTCTTTAATGGTTGTCTTCTTTTCGATTACATTGTGACCCTTCAATCCTACCTATCATCAGTGTTCCTAGCCCTTGGTTTTTATGCTCAATCCATCTTACACTAACATTTCACATTATTTCATGGCATTAAAGATATTTATATTTTATAATAAATTATTTTAAGTGAAACTTAGCAAATATCATCTTATTTTGCATCATCTTAAACATTATATATAAGTTTTTATATTAAAAATGAAAATGACAGAGATACCTACTCTTTTGTTATAGTAAGCATCTCTATCAGATTATCTACAGTAACTTTTCATAGGAAAAAGATAAAATTACAATTCATTTATTTTTGTAGAGGTGTTTCTAAAAATATAAAAAGAAAGAGTGTATGTAAAAGAAATTGATTCGGGCACTGGTGTTTTTCTAATATCGGAATCATTCTCATAATAAATTGAATTTTTTTTATTTTTCCTTTGTATTTTAAACTGCCCTAATATTTTATTGTCACAAAGTAAAATATAAAATAAAAAATTGATTTAGCCCCCCGAAATGGTAGCCAATTTCTAAAGATAAAAAATGAGTTATTTCTGAGATTCTTCCCAATCAAGTTGCATGCATGAAGACACAAATGCTTTGCCTTTCTTTCACCTCAGTGATGCCTTTTTTATCCCATTGGAGACTCTCCTAGAAGAGAGAATACAATAGAAGATTCTCATAACATTTTATCATTACACGTGGCATCAAATGGATGGATCGATTGGTGGGTACCACTAAGTGCAGATTTTTTCATTGGGTCACCTTCAGCAGCTTCAGGATTAGCACAATGGCCACACTTTACAAATTTGGTTTCTTATGGTGATAAGGACATGGAATCTAACGGTGAAGGGTCCACTAAACCAATAACAGGAGTCCCAATCCAAGGCTGAGAAGTGACCACAATAACCTCAAATGATTGGTGGAGGGTCCTTACTCTAATGTGACATTTTTAAGAAAATCTTCTTAGTTAGGGGCCTTCATTTGACTAAAGGTCCAAGAATATGGTTGGTTGTTTCTCAAGGATAGGCCCAATTTTATTTCTTTTTAGAACCTAGGAAAAATTTCGAGACCACCCCAACGGTCTATTGTCAAGTTGTCAAGGTGTGCTTATGTCTAGCTCTCCTAAAATTCTTAGGGGAGATGCCCCACACCTTTACAGAACACCTCTGATTAAAGCAAAGGCCTATTTTTAAAAAAAAAAAATTATTAGCTTCACGGACCATTTGGATTGCACTATCCATCTAGTCTTTTAATTCAGTTTTTCGACATCTACAGGTATTATAACCCTGTACTGAATCAGAATCTGAACACCGGGCCTTAACAAAAAAGAAGAAGAGCAGGTTCAAGACTAAGCCCAGATCCTAGTAAACCCTACAGATCTAGTCAAGCAAAACTCCAAGCCCATTAAGTTTATGCATGAGTTTTGCAAGTTGGGTCAAATTGTAGGCCAATTAAGTAAATGGGTCAGGTAAGAACTTACATTAAGTCACTAATTACTTATTACCACCCAAATCCATTGCTTTGGATGTATGGACATAATTTTGGTTGGCCGCATATGTTTGTTAGCTTGAGTTTCGTTGAAAGAGTGAGAAGAAAGAGGAGATTGGGCATCTGATTATGTGGAGAAGGAACCTCTTATTAAAAAAGAGTGGTGAGTAGTAGCAAACCATCAAGCTAGGCCTTTTTGATTTAGACAGGTTTAGTTCATTATAATAGCAGATAGTCAAGAGATGGCCTTGTTGATTGAGACAGGTTTAGTTCATTATACTAAGCAGATTGTCAAGTGATGGCCTTGTTGATTGAGACTGGTATGGTTCATTATAGTAGCATATCGTCAAGTGACGATGGCCTCGACCGGGGTCCAAATATTGGCCGATATGAAGATATCTCGGCTGTATCGTATCGGCCTATATCACAATATCGGCTGATATCGATCGCTTTTATAAAAAAAAGAGGAAAGAGAAAAAAATCAGCCGATACCGAATTTTAAACCCTTGGCCTCTACTGAGGCGATGGGTTTAGTTGATTATAGAGGTGACAATATTTTATCCAACTTAATCTAATCTGAAAAATTTAAGTTTGAGTCATGTATATTTTGAAAATATTTTAAATTGGTGTTACTCGACCTAAACCAAAATAAATCCATGTCAGATTGAGTAGAAAGATTTCAAATTTAAACTCAACTTAACCCAAATTTAAAGACACCATTTAAGTACTTTAATTTTTAGCCATGAGTTCTAGCGGTCTAGCCTATATACCCTAGTACCCTACCTAAAGTTAAAAAAATTTAGCCCATTATCTTAATTTTTGATAGTCCACTGGCCTTACAAGAAATGAATGTTCTCTTGTATTTCATTTTCTGTTAAAAATGTTTTCTTTTTCTTATTTTTTTTCAAAATTTAAAAGAATTAAATAAAATGAAATTCAAATTGAATTATGTCGAGTCAATGATTAAAATATAGTAAATAATTATATAAATGAAATTAACACTTATTAGTAAACTAGAGAAATGAGGAATTTGAGTTGTATAAAAGAGTTTATGAGTTTATAAAGATAGAAAAAAAAAAAAAAAAATCGCTGACATGCCACGTCCACGTTGCAGAATATCCACGCTACTCAATGCATTTCCCTTTAAATCCAAGAATATGATAAAACGAAGAAGAAGAAAGAGAGAAGGAAGGGGAGAAGAAGTTCTCTACTCTCTTCCTCTCTCTTCCTTCTCTGCTAAAGGAAGACAAGTTTTATTGAAGATTCAGTAATTCCCATAACAACTCCTTTGCAAGAAAATGGGTGAAGTATGTACTCTGTAATCTTTAAATTAAATCTCATCCTTTATAAAAAAATTCTCGTCTATTGTTTTTTTAGATTTACGTCCCGACAGGTGAGTCCACTACCCATTTTCCCTGTTTATTAATAGTTCTAATAAGTGAAAACCCATTTCTATTTTCCATTTTCGCATCTGTTCAATATATTTGCATACATTCTACCACGAAATGGTGCAGAATGAATCATCCCTTACATTCATTTTCTATCTAAAAACTTTAGTTGGTTCAAAGTGTTTGTAGAGAAATGGTCACTGGGTTTTTCTTCTAATTAAATATTTCTTGTGCTGATGGATTTGATGTGGTAGAAATATATGATAAAATATGTACGTTATTTTATGTTCATTTTCTCGTATAAATTAGATATGAATTTTGAAATGAATTATTATGTCTTTTTAGTTTCTATACATAAACTTTGTTCTTTTTCCATCGTTTTTGTTGCTAAAGGAGAATAAGGAAGAGGAGAAGAAAGAAGAAGAGAAAAAGGAAAAAGGAAATGAAGAGAAGAAAGATGAAGAATGGGAGTTCAAAGTTTACATGCATTGCGAGGCTTGTGCAAGAAAAGTTGAGAGATCTTTGAGAGGATTCGAAGGTATCTTCACTTTGCATTAAACTTTATTCATAATCATTTCATGTTATTTTTATTATTGGATTATATTATTTTAATATAAAAAAAAAATTAAGAGATGATGATTTAATGAGTCTCATTTTCAGCAGTTTGATAAGTCTATCAATATTGTCCAACCATTCATTTTCTTTTATCATAAGATAGGGTTCACTCATAGATACTGATTATCAAAGCAGCAAGAATATCATTATTAAATGTCAAATTCTTATTTATTTAGGGTCAACTTTTCGAATTCTATTTCTCTATTTGACCGAAACATAAAGTGTATAGTCTTATACAATCTATTATATATTTATCGATTTCTTCCTTTTGCATTTTCAATAATCTAGATCGCCTCTTTGTGCAAGTGACGTATAATCTTTCATATCTATATATTGAAGTCATGTGTAGTCTTCTATCTATATTACTAAACGAGTTCAAAATACAAATGAGTTTTTTGTCTATTTAAATTATCTCTAATATGATTATTTTTACCTCTATTTTTTAAATTAATTTACTTATCCAATGTAATATATATATATATATATATATATATATATATAATCATAATTTTATTGTTAGGACTGGACTTCCAGTCCAAAAGAGTAGCATGATAGGTGAAGATATCCAGGTCCGTATAAGGCTTTATATTTTTCTCTCTCTCATCGATGTGGGACTCATTTGTACCCCAACCATTCCCTTCAAATGAAGCTCTTCGGTAGATAGAAGGTCACCAACCATTCGTTCGGCTAAGGGATTTTGTTGTTGATAGTGTTAAGACTGGGCTTTCAGCCCAAAAGACTAGCCGTGGAGATATTAAGTCTCATATAAATCCTTATATTTTTCTTCCTCTTATCGATGTGGGCCTCATTTGTATTTCGTACCCTAACAATTATCTATCACACATTAATTATCAAAGTACGGGTTAAAAGTTTATATGGTTGTATTATAAATTTCTAGAGATAATTAACAGGTGTGGAAGATGTGAAGACAGATTACATGACTCATAAGGTGGTGGTGAAGGGAAAAACAGCTGACCCTGCAAAGGTTTGTGAGAGAATTCAGAAGAAAAGTGGGAGAAGTGTTGAGATAATTTCTCCATTGCCCAAGCCTCCACAAGAGGAGAAAAAGGAAGAGAAGCCGGAACCGGTACTTTTCTTTCCTTCACTTTTTTTTTTCTTAAATGTATTTAAGGTCAATAACACTAAAATAAGTTAAATAAACCA
Source organism: Chimonanthus salicifolius (assembly GCA_013350335.1). Lineage (NCBI taxonomy): Eukaryota > Viridiplantae > Streptophyta > Magnoliopsida > Laurales > Calycanthaceae > Chimonanthus > Chimonanthus salicifolius. The sequence continues at coordinate 66,175,727 of CM023536.1, read as the reverse complement.
CTATTTAACTTTAAAAAGGTAATATTATGTGATAAGAGTTGCAATTGAGTTTAAGTTATTTTACACATCTGAGGGAAGCATGCTGAGTGCAAAGATGATTGAATTCTTTTGATTTTGTATTTTCACTTAGTAGATCTTTCATTGAGACAAATTTTAATTGTAATGAATTACTATATAGACTATAGATATCATATTTGATTAAATTAGACTATGGGCCATGAGGCTAGATGCTATGGTACAATATATTACATTTTTTTTTTTTGAATTTACGTGTGGAAAATCGCAAGATACCCAGCGTAAAACCTCCACGGATGAGTCCGCTACCCATAAGACCCATCAAAATTAGATCATGGGAGCTCAAACCTGCAACCTCCTACTTCCTGAGACGATGGCCAACCAGTTAAACTACAACCAATATATAACATATTTTCTACAGTTGCTTGTGTTCATTTTAGATTGATGCGTTTTCTTTATATCAAAATTTTATTCCATTTTTCCTTCATAGCCTTTTGTCTTTAAATTAAAATTCAATTGAAGTTCATAAACATCATTGACTAGATGATTAACAACATCAAATCAATTGGTTTTAGATAGACACCTACTCCACATAATTGGCCCTGTATTGGAAAGGGAAAGTGGCCCCATTGACAAGAAATTCTATAAAGTGACGGAATTTTAGTGGCATTTGAAAACATGAGTGATGCAAGTATGAATTAGATGAAATTTTATTCTTTCAACCTCCATTTTGTAAACAGTTTCAACAATTTTTTTTATGGTAAAACAATTATTTTTTGTTTTATTTTATTTTATGCCACAAGAATTAATTTCTCTTCCACTGCCTCATGTTTGTCTACATTGCAGCCTCAAGTGATAACAGTCATATTGAATGTCCATATGCATTGTGAAGCCTGTGCTCAAGTATTGCAAAAACGGATCCGAAAGATGGATGGTACATACTTAATACTTAAAATTGTTTTTTTATTTTCTTCTGTTTTCTTTGTAAGATCTAAAAGAATAATTCTACTTACTGTAGCTACGACTTGGAGCTAAGCTTAAAATTTTGGATAATATAATCTACTAATATTTAGGTGATACTGGTAATTTCAATCCATGTTCTAGGTCTCTTAGAGCACCCGACTAATCCTTGAGACACGTTAAATACAAGACATGGTATTATCAGGCTAGATTAGGTTCGATTTAAAATCCAGGCTGAGCGAACCAACTGATTCAAGTTGTAACCCTGACTCTAGCAAGTGATTAGGCCCACTAACTTTACCCAAATTTTGGATAAGCTGCTCAGTAACTAAAGCTGGCAATGGGATGAGGTCAGGTTGGGTCATTGATCCATTTATTTTGAACTATTAACTCAAACCTACTCATTTATCAAATGGTTATGGGTCAATGTACTTGAGCAAAACCTTGTTCTTTGGGACGGGTTTGGGTCGGGTTAACAGGTTTGTTCTCAATTTATCATATTAGAATGGGTTGAATTGGGTTGTCCAAACCATTTATTTCAAACCCCTAATCCAAACCTGTGTATCATTAACCAGGATGAACTTGGTTCAATCCATTTATCAAACAAGTCAACGGCATCTTTTAAACCTTGGATCTGACCTTCATCTATCTTGTTGAAGGTGTGGAATCAGTGGTACCAGACATAATGAACCATCAAGTAATTGTAAAAGGCATTTTAGACCCAACAAAGCTTGTGGAGAAAGTGTACAAGAAAACAAGGAAACAAGCTTCAATTGTGAAAGACGAGGAGAAGAAAAAAGAAGATAAGAAAGAAGAGAAAGAGAAGAAAGAAGAGAAAGAAGGAGAAGCAGGTAAAGGAGAAGATGATAAGAAGGACACTGCAAAGAAAATGGAATACTGGGCTCACAGATATTACACTGAATATGCTTATCCTTCTCAAATTTTCAGTGATGAGAATCCAAATGCTTGCTCTCTAATGTAGTCAAGTGCATTTTTATTTGCAATTCTCTATGTAGCTTTTTATGTATTTCTCTCCATATTTGGATTTTGATAATAAGGGTCTCTTTAATCCTTTTGTAGTTTTAACTTTAATCCCTGTTTTATTTGTTTTTATATTCTAATTCAAACATCCTGTTTGATAATCTTTTGTTAATTTTAGAGCGTCGAACCATTAATGGACGCCATCCAATTAGTTGATTTTTGCCAGATCTGTAATCCATTCATATACCCATATCAGGTCCTTGATGGGCCGAAAAATATCTCTTGATTTTCAGCTAAATCAATCCCATTTTGGGCCCATATTTATTTTAATTTTTTCAAAAAAATACTTATTACTGAAATTAAGGGATTATCGCTTTTGGGTCCATTTTTGAAAAACCTGATATTTCATAAAATTTGCAAATGGCCTTCCTAAAATCCATGAAATAATAGCCAAAATTTCAGATATCAGACTATATTTGAAATTCAATTCAGGTTGGATCAATTCATTTTGTTAAAAAATACATGATACAAGATTAGACCTTTTTGGTTTTGAAAAGAAATCACTTCCTTTCTCTTAATTGTTTTTCTTTTCACTCCCAGAGACGGGGCTCGGGGCAGACTCAAGGTGGACCAATTCTGGAGAGGTTCAGGCAGACCCAAAACTGACCCGGCCCACCCACTAAGCTCTCAGCCAATAAAAACCATGCATCAACTTACTAGAATCAAATTTTTGCCAATTTTTTCTCTCTCATGCCACATAGCCTGATTAATCAAATCATTCCCCAATATCAACACATAGGGAATTGATTGGGGCACTGTGTTTTTACTAACACCGGGCACTGCCTCAAAGTAAATTGATTTTTTTTTCATTTTACCCTTCTACTTTAAACTAACCTTTCAATTTATTATCATAAATAAAATGTCAAAATGAGAAAAATCAATTTATCGCGAGAGAGTGTCTACTGTTAGTAAATGCACAGGTGCTCCGATCCATTCCCAAATATGAAACAAATCCAAAGTATTATCACTCCATAAAGCCCTTTCCTATATTTTAAAAACAAATCATGAATATCGCATTATTAAAATTCCAATTTCAAATCAAACCCAAATTTCCAAATTCCTAGATCTTTTAAACAATCTGTAAAGAAGCAAAGAATAGAACTTCCAAATAAAGAATCCAAAGGTTTGACGAAGGAAAGAGATCAAAACATTGAGGCTACGTTTGGATGAAGGGTAAATTTTACAGGAGTTATTCTAAATATTATGAATACACTTTGCTTGGAAATTGATTTTCAAAAGTAAGATGGGAGAGGTAAAAAGTTGATTTTTTTACCCTTATCCCTTAGTTACCAAATAAGGGTAATGGAAGGTTTCCCTCCATTAGCCAACTGAAGTCATGAACTAGAGATAATTACTTTTGTCCCACTTATCAATCCAATTAGAGCTCAACTAGGAAAAATAAAATTTGTAAGATTATATTGACCCGTTTAAAAAATAATTAACTCCAATTTTTTTTATAGATTTATATAGATTGTGAAGTAAAATAGACAAATAGGTCAACAGAATGGGGTTGAAATGATAGCTAGAAATCCACTTTAATAAGTAGGAGTCTTGAGTTCAATTCTCATTCTATTCCAACGAGCTCCTCCTCATAAAGTTAACTAATATGTGTATGGGAGCAAAGACACTTGCATATGTCCTAAAGATTAATTGATGTTCAAAAAGACTTTTGATACCTTGGCCATAAAAAAACAGGTAGCTCAATCCAACTCAAACCTTACCTGCTCTAAAAATTTATGAACTAGCCGGCAAACTCGATCTAATAAATTGTGTCTTAGTTGTGTATATTAATCAATTTAATATGGTTGTTCATGGGTCAAATTCATCCAATAATTACCAAGTTATTGAACTCGACAATTTTCGAAAACCCAACCCGAATTTCACTGCAAAGTAGATCCAGGCCACATGTTGTTTCTATTTGTTGCTGTCCGTCCATTTGAGTAGTTATTGGCGTCGTGATTTTTACAGTGTTGTGTATCGTATATCGTATAGAGTATAAAGAGCTTGCATTTTAACATGTTAGTCAGAGAGTTGTCTCTTTCTCATGCATTGGCCTTCTCTTCGATGCTGCAGACTTGGATAAAAAGTTTACATTCAAAAGCTTCTTCATATCTGAGTTCTGGGATAATCTCTTCAACTCATGTCCTTTTCGTCCTTTACATCTCAATTCTGAACGACTAATTTTTTTTTTATATAAAAATACCTCCTTTTTAAGACATCAAAGAGGTAAATTTAAATCTAACAGTGGCACTTGGTTGGGAAAAAGTATAGGCGTTTTGCTATTGAACTCAGAGCAGGTACCAGCTAATGGAATTGCCAGAGTTCCCAAATCTCATATTTCGGCCATTTCTACACATTTCGGGCTTAGATTTTTTTTAAAAAAAAAATACTTTTTTTCCATAAATCCAATGTTTCAGCCAAATTGCGAACATATCAGTTTTGAACCCATCTCTGAATGATCCGATATGTTTTTGATATTTGCATATCGCCTCCTCTCTTTTTCCAATTCAATAAGGCTTGGTATACTTTGTTAAATCAATCAGTTACCAAACAATTAATAATCTATGCAAATGGATATGCAGTTAGTAGATTCAGTGGAGTCTCATCATAAAAAATGTACTATAATGTAACTTGCATTCTAATCAATTTGTCAAATTCAAGTTGAGTAATTGTCATTATCATAAGCATTGTCATGAATAATTATTGAAAAAATGTTCATATGTTCGAAACTTGAAACCTCACCACAATACTGTAATCATAGTTAGGCCAATAAATGCTAGCATTCTTCAATAAAATAAATATAGCAATCTTCCCATGAACATTTTGTGTAACGAGATATAGGATTTAGAGCATTGTCAATTTTACCCTTCCACTGCCGTACGAAAATATTTTAAAAAAATTTAGTGATCTGGTCAGTTATTCAATTTGTTATTTTATATGAAAAAATAATCACACAGATAAATTTTAGTGGGCCGGTCAGTGATCCGGCAAGTTAATTCGAAGAATTCGACAAGTCGATTCGAAGGAACAAAATAGGTAATACAGTAAAACCTGTGTCGAATAAAAAAAAATTTCTGTGAGAAGATTGCTATCCTAAAATAAATAACATGTTACAGTGCAAGTGATTAACCGGTGGAAATGAGCATTATCTTTGGAAGGCTATTTGTTTTTCTCTTTTGAAAAAAGAACATTAAAACTCAATACTATCGATCTATGAAATCCATCAAATTTTGGCATAAAATCTCTCTCTCTCTCTCTCTCTCTCTCTCTCTCTCTCTCTCTCTCATGGAGTGATGGTAAGAGAAGGCAGGTAAGGGCTGTGAGTAGTGAGGCAGAGAGAAAAGGACACGAGTTCCATCGCATTTACAGAGCTGCAACCAATGCGTCGTCTTTCCTCTCTCCTCTTTCCAACCCTAAGTACCTGGTTTGTTTGAGCTTTGAGGAGAGGGCCTACACCCTACCCTACTATTGCACTTATCTTACTCCTGCAACTCATCTACCGTACAACCCTCCAACCTGAACTTGACTCTCTCTCATACCCCTTGTGCATCAACTTGTATCCCCTCGTTCCATTCAAACTTTGGACCTGCCAAAGTACCACTGTACTTCATAATACTGTCCTCACTCTTGGGATGTATTAATTAAAGTATTTATAAAAGAGTCTCCATTCTAACACGAGTATTATTTTTTAAGAGGCACAATTTTTCAAATTTTTTACTTTGCCTCATAAAAATCAGTTTACTTTTCAGTGAATCAGTTTACTTGTCCGGTGCACCGATGAGTGAACCAATTCACTTGAAAATAGAAAGAGTCCAGTTCGGTCCACCGACTGATACACCGATGAGTGAATCGATTCACTAGAAAATAAATCGATTTATACAGATACATGAGGGCAAAATGAAAAGTTCACTAAAATTCATGCATCCTAAAATATAATGCTCGTGTTAGAATGGGTACCCTTCTAAAATTATTATAATTTTTTTCTTTTTTACTAAAAATACCATTTTTCATTATATATAATAGTAATAGTAATATGGTTGCAATATGTTTCTTTCATATTTTTAGTAATTTATTTTTAATATAACAATGTATTATGTCATTATGATATTATAATAACATCACAATTCAAAAATGATTTAAAGTGGTTTGGCTCAATAAGTTAATTTAATTCAGTGATTTAAAGTATATGAATGAGACATGAAGAAGAGGGTGAGGGTGATTTATTATAGTAAGGCCTCCCAAAATGGGAGTAGCTGAAGATGCAAAAATGACGATGGATTTGGATACTGGAGAGCAAAAAGCCTTTTTTCCCTTATGATTACAGAAGTACTAAACATGATTAGAGAAGTCAATGGTAATTGCAGAGCAAACAAAGTACAAAGAAAGCAATGGACAGTACATGGAGAGAGGGTCATTAATAGAAAGCTCCGGTAAGGCAGTGTGCGCACGTTAGCGGAAGTCAAAACCTACTTGATAGGGGGGTGGGGGCAGTGGAAGATAAAAGAAAGACGTACCATTTGCAGAGAAAAAGAAGAAGAAGAAGAAGAGAGACAAAAGAGAGTGGGTTGGACTGGATTGATGGGGTCACCTCCAAAGATCCAAAGTACGATTGGGGTACCCACCCTTCAATATTCCATGGATGCAACGGCCCCTCCCTCCCTCTTACACCCTCCATTTATAAATCCAAGGCCCCCTTCCATCCCCTACCTTGATATGTCACTGTATATCAACTTTTTTTTTAAATGATCAAAGGTGTCAATACGGGTCTTATTTGTAATTAGACTTTATTCCATTAAATATTTGAGAAGATGTGCACATTCTCCTCACATAATTAATCCAAATGATAAAGAATAACTCCATCACTAATAATTCACAAGAATTTGAATTTGTATTGAATTCAAAATCTTTTTCACGATGAGAGGTTTTTTTACGGTAAGACTAACCCCTTTTGAATTTGATATAGCTTATCTGTGTATTATGATATCTCATTTACATTGTCTTTGTGTTAAACTAATAATAAGGACACTTAAGCTGTGTTTGGATTAGGGGTAAAGGGGATAACCCTCTATTACCATTGTTTGATAATTAGAGGGGTCATGGGATAACACCCCTCTTTATCTTCTTTTTTTTTCACTTTTTGAATACATTTTCCATCCAAAGACTCTTTTCTATATTTTAAAAACAAATCATGAATATTGCATTATTAAAATTCCAATTTCAAATCAAACCCAAATTTCCAAATTCCTAGATCTTTAACATTGAGGCTACGTTTGGATGAAGGGTAAATTTTACAGGAGTTATTTTGAGTATTATGAATACCCTTTGCTTGGAAATTGATTTTCAAAAGTAGGAGGAAAGGGGTAAAAAGTCATTTTTTACCCTTATCCCTTAGTTACCAAACAAAGGTAAAGGAAGGTTTCCCTCCATTAGCCAACTGAAGTCATGAACTAGAGATAATTACTTTTGTCCCACTTATCAATCCAATTAGAGCTCAACTGGGAAAAATATAATTTGTAAGATTATATTGACCCGTTTAAAAAATAATTAATTCCAATTTTTGTTTATAGATTTATATAGATTGTGAAGTAAAATAGACAAGTAGGTCAAGAGAATGGGATTGAAATGATAGCTAGAAATCCACTTTAACAAGTAGGAGCTCCAACGACCTCCTCCTCATAAAGTTAACTAATATATGTATGGGAGCAAGACGCTTGCACATGTCCTAAAGATTAATCGGTGTTCAAAAAGACTTTTGACACGTTGGCCATAGAAAAACAGGTAACTCAATCCAACTCAAACCTAACCTACACTAAAAAATTATGAACTAGCCGGCAAACTCGATCTAATAAATTGTGTCTGAGTTGAGTATATTAATCAATTTAATATGGTTGTTCATGGGTCAAATTCATCCAATAATTACCCAGTTATTGAACTCGACAATTTTCGAAAACCCAACCCGAATTTCACTGCAAAGTAGATCCAGGCCACATGTTGTTTCTGTTTGTTGCTGTCCGTCCATTTGAGTAGTTATTGGCGTCGTGATTTTTACAGTGTTGTGTATCGTATATCGTATAGAGTATAAAGAGCTTGCATTTTAACATGTTAGTCAGACAGTTGTCTCTTTCTTATGCATTGGCCTTCTCTTCGATAAATCGATATATCGGTCGATATGCATTTCGGCCGTAATATCGGCCGATATTTTTATCTCTCATATCGATATCGGCATTTTCTCTCTCCTCCGATATCGGAACCGTGAAAAATCGTGCAAAACCGTGAAAAACTGCTAAAAAACCGCAAAAAACCGTGAGACCCCGTGAAACTCGTGATCCCTGAATCGTGAAAAACCGTGTAAAAACCATATCGGTGTTTTAAAAAAAAAAATTAAAAAAAATATTTAAATACCGATATTTATGTTCGGTATGTACGGCCGATACGATATGTATCGGCCGATATTTGTACCTTAGCCAAAGAGATCCTTATCGAAAAATTACCTTCCATCCAAATACAGTCTTAGAACTTCTACTCGTTAAAAGTATTGTATTTGTCTGTTTCCACACGGGCATCAAATAGTATTGCTAATGAAAAAATATCGATATCTCTATCATTGCTCATAAAATTGTGCTTTACTAGGTGTTGATCTTGCTTGATTCCAACCTGGTGCTATTGATTAGCCGCTAACTCAAACACCATTTCCATCAATAGAACCATGAAATGAAATGTCGTGAGGGTATCGTTTCATTAACTGTTTTAGAACTCTAGACCTCAAGACTGCAGATGATCAATCATCAATGGTTATAAATATCCATCGAATACTAACCTTCAAAGTTCAAATCTAAGCTTTTGTGGGATTTGTACAGGGTATACCAAGAAAATATGATATTGTTAGATGATCTTAAAGACTCGTTTATTTGTGCAAATTTGTAAGAAAAAATTAATTTTATACTATAGTTTTTTCTCACAAAAATCAATAAAATTTATATTAAATCTATATATAAAAAAAAAATAATTTACTAGTGGGAAACCGCTGGAAAGCGCTGTGTAAAATCCCTATAAGTGATATATACTGTCCCTTAAAACACACCAAGTGAAACCATCGGGGTTCGATTCTGACACATGCCCTTTACAAATGGTGTTGTGACATATTTATATTAGCTTGTATATCATTCAGCATTATTATGGAATCCTTAATTTTGTATGAGTATTTGAATTTAACATTTGACATATTTTTTTATTTTTTAAGTAAGCTAAATTTCTAAATGAGTTTAATGAATGAATCAAACCACTTAATTAAATGCATAGATAGGACTAACTAGACCCAACCCATTTATTTTTTAAATAATATGAGTTTAGAATAATGAAGATTTGATATATTAGCAGGTGTGAGCAATGGTTGAAATCTCGGCCGATATGCATAGTATCGGCCAGAGATAAAAAAGTTCGGCCGATACAGCTGATTTTTATTTTTTATTTAAAAAAATAAATATCGGCGAGAGCCCGGTCGATATCTCAGCAAATATTCATCCGATACAAAGCGAATAACGGCTTAGATATCGGCCGATATTTATATTTTTTATTATTTAAAAAAAAAACAGACTTTTTTATTTTTTTAAATGATTTAAAAAAAAAAAAAAAAACCACCGAGATTTTCAAAAAAAAAATGAAGAGTGAGAAAAATCTCGGCCGAGATCAAATATCAACCAAATTTTCAACCCATGGGTGTGGATAATAAACAATAGATCCAACTTGAAGGTGGTAAAATTCGAACCCGGCTCTTTGTTAGATCCTATTGAGACTTTTTTTATATAAGAGGACATCTCTTAATATTGGTATTACGAGGGTGCGTTTGGATGAGAGGTAAATTTTAGAGGGTTACTCTGAGCAGGGGTCACCCTTGAGTGGAGGTGACTGTTGTATTAGAATTATCCTTATCTTTTTTGGTAATTGTAGTAGTAAAGTAAAAGCTTTCAATAAGAGTAAAAAATCTTATTCGGTAACTACAAAAAGGGTAACCTGATATATTAATATTTTTAGAGAAATTTTATAAAATATAATTATTAAATAAATTCATGAAATAAATCCTAATAATATAACTTATAATAATATTATCTATTTTTTCTAAATTATTTTTCATAATTATAATTTAAAATGAACATTTGCATTCTAAGATTAAAAAAATAAATAATTTTTGTAATATTATCATTTTAAATCCCAATAAATAAATAAAAAATATCAACATATCTCTTCATAAAAAAATATTTTTTATTTTTATATTATATAAATTTAATAAAAATATTAATTCTCATAAAATTGGTAATAATGTCAGGTTACCCCTACTTACAGTTACCCCTACTCAAGGGTAACCCCCGTAAAATTTACCCCTCATCCAAATGTATCACGTTGAAAATATCGACACATTTTTAAAATAAACTTTCAACAGAATAACTTGCTAATTACTCCAAAATAGATTATCATGAACCTCAAACTCTTTCGAAGTTTCGAGAGCTTATCGAAAATTTCGACAGAATTACCTCTTAAAAATAGGATATTTTGACTAATTATGTTTCATAAAATTTTATTTTTATTATTTATATTAGATAGATTTAATAAAAATATTAATTCTCATAAAATTGTTAATATGTCAGTTGACTCCTACTTATGGTTACCCCTAGTCAAAGGTAACCTCTATAAAATTTATCCCTCATCCAAATGCATCATGCTGAAAATGTTGACACATTTTTTAAATAAATTTCAAATAGAATTAAATTGCTAATTACTTGAAATATAATATTTAATTGATAAAATATTTTGAGAGGAAGGCAAGGGGTATTGAAGGGTAGGGTATTGTGAATAAATAAAATTTCAAACTCATTGAGTTTCTTAAAATAAATTAAAAAAATAATTAAATTATTTAACTCAAAAATTTAAATAAAGTATAATTATCTTTAATTATAGATTAAATAGAATAAATAAGATAGTGGGATACTTGCAATCAGATTCATCATGTTGCCACAAAGTTCATGGGAAACAGGATTTGTCGGGACTTGGTGTTTGACTCTTGGGTGGTGAATAAATTAAGTATCTAGTTTTGTGGAAGACCAACAGAGGAGTCCTGTTCTTTGCGACTGAGACTGAGCAACCGACAGTGAATAAGTACAAGAGAGAAACGACATAAAGCAAGTTGATAATAACGGGAACTATTTTTGTACAGAAACTCCTCTCTGCTTTCTATGCATTAGCCAATTCAGGTTTCGCATTTGGTGCTCCAATCTAATCTGTTAAAAACTTTAATATTTCAATTTAATTTATATTTTAATCTTCTTCTAAACTGCTTATTATCCACTTTACTCTAAATCTTTAACTTAATATTCAATTTCAATCAACTAATTTATTTGAATTATATTATATTATAAGTCAATCTGTATAATTATATAAATAATTGAATTTATATATTATATTAATATGTTTTTAAATAAAAATATATTTTTAAAAAATCATATAAGAACAGTATAACTATAAAGATTTTACGCATAACTTCTCATAATTTCTTATATGTAAATTAAAATAAACATATATAAAATTATTAGGTAATTTAAATGAGTTAAGTTATACACGCCACTGTATTAAACAAATTCAAAGGGAGCCCATATAGACACCCGGAAAATCTTTCCCTACACACCTCGTTTTTCAAAAGTTGATGAAAATTACAATTTTGCCTTTCAATTTAAAAACACTGCATCCTCCGAACGAGTGATCTATCGAATGAAAAAAATTCAGTTCGAACAAAGTGAGCTGTGAAGTAGGATTTTCAAATGCTGATTTCTATAAATAATGTATCAAAATTCATGTACTCTGAATTTTATGAACTCCGGGACTGATTTTAAGTAAAAATGGTATAGTTTTTTGGACTTAAAAAATCGTACTTCAAAGAATTAAGAAGGAAGTCCTTAATTCTTTGGATACAATTTTTGAGGCCCAAAACTATACCATTTTCACTTAAAATTAGTCTCGGATTTCATCAAATTCAGAGTACATGAATTTTGATACCTTGTTTGTAGAAATCGGTCGAGAAACGACCTCGTTTGAAAATCCCACTCCACAACCCACTTCCTTCGAATGAAGGAATTCCCGCTTCATTCGAATGAATGAATTCCTTCGTTCGAAGGAAGTGGACTGTGGAGTGAGATTTTCAAAAGAAGTCGTTTCTTAACTGATTTCTACAAGCAATGTATCAAAATTCATCTAGTCTGAATTTTATTAACTCTAAGACTAGTTATAAGTGAAAAGGGTATAGTTTTGGGTTCAAAAATCGTATGAAAAAAATTAAGAGGAAAGTTTCTTAGTTCTTTGGATACGATTTTTAAGCCTAAAATTATACCATTTTCACTTAAAATTAACCTCGTAGTTCATAAAATTTAGAGTAGATGAATTTTGATACCTTGTTTGTAGAAATCGGTCGAAAAAACGGTTTCGTTTGAAAATCTCACAATTTGTTCGAAGGAATTTTTTCAAACCGTGGATCACTCATTTGGATGCGGCGTTTTCAAGTGCAAGAGCAAAATGGTAATTTCCATCAACTATAGAAAAACGAATGTGTAGGAAAAGATTTTCTGGGTGCATGCATGGCTCCCCAATTCAAATTGATTTTAACTAAATTGTGCCTCTATCTTATATTTAAATTTTTATATTTCTAAATGGTGGTGGACTTGGTCAAGGTTCAATTATAGTTTGACTTTTGTCTTACATATGTTTTCAAAAACTCATAAATACCTTCATCATTTTCATTATATATTTTTAAATTTTGATATGATATAAAATTATAATAAGATTATACATATAATTAAGATATCTTAACATATCTTAACATATCTTAACTATTTAAATTTTATATTTTTACAATATTAATAAAGTCTCGAATGATATTTTTTAGACAAGGTGGTAGGTCAACGAAATTGTCTGCCAATCCATCAGCCATCCCGTGGACGAGTCAATACCATCTGTTTTCAAATTTATTTTTCTTAAAATGACAAAACTACCCTCGGCTTATAGATGAGCCGGAAAATTTGTTAAATTTAATATTTATACTTTCAACATATGCACACGTGGTGTATAATTCTTGTTTTTTGCGATGAATCATGATTTTGTTGGCCGATTAATATAATCAATTGCATAAATTTAAATTTATTTTTTAGATTTACTTAGTTATGAAATTTATTTTTAAAATAAAACGTTATTATATGATATTAAGTTACAAATATAAATGGTTAAAAATGAAAGCAAAAAATCTACAAAATTCATTTTATTTGATATGATTGATAAATTTAAATTATGTCATGTGTGAAATTTTAGATAAAAAATCTCCAATATTATTGGGGCACATTATTATTGGGGCACATTATATTTGTCATTCAGAACTTGAACCTTAACCTCTAAACTACATGTTCTTGTATTGATATTCTTTATCGGTAAGTGATCTTCTTACGGGCACTTTGTGAATATAGACACTGGTTTTACCGTGATGCCTATTTTGTCATTCACCTATTGTACAAAAAATGTAAAATAATAGGAATGTCAGAAATCGGTTCGGCAAGAGTAAAATTGGCTTACCGGATCACTCGTGAACAGTAAAATCGGCTATCCGAATCACCTGTGAATAGTAAAATCAGATCTCTGAATCACCTGTGAACAGTACATCGGCTCGCTAAAAGCTAGTAAGGGATTCAATTGGTGAGCCGATTTCTGACATTCCAAACTTTTTTTTAACGGCAGGTGAAGGGTAAAGTGGGCATCACAGTAAAACCCGTGTATGTATATACAAAGTGCCCATGGAAGGATCGCTGGCCTTCTTCACCACATGTTCTTCTTGTCACTTGATTAGAATCATTGAGCTTGTTTATATAATTCATTTCATCACTTTCACTACAAAGAAGAACGACCCATATTAAAAATCTTGCTTGGAAGTTGATTAAGTCCTTGAATGGCAAAAAGATACTTCTCCTTAGTCATTGCTGCCTCATTTGTGAACTGGATGCCATAAATCATTTGAAAGATGAATTGCATCATTAACTTGAACCTTCCCATGATCACTATATAAAATATGAGTGTGTTTAAAATATTTGCTCCAACCTTGCAACATGTATCAACATCATGGAACTTGAGTGATGCCAATGGCATAAGGAAGAAACAAGATTACAAGGAATAATACCCTAAAACTCAAATAAGCAGCAATATCTGCTTCAATTTCCTTTTAGTAACAGTCTTGTACTGCTCTAGCATATTGTTTAATGAACTCGGACAAAGAAGTTCTTCAATGCACGAACCCATCAGAAAAATTATTTATACTCTCACTTTTGTCAGTAGTTTGCATCCCTTCAAAAAAAAAAAAATCATAGCTCAAGAACAGCATACAATGATCAGACCTATTCATTGTTCTCTGGATTGTAGGTTTTGATCATTTCCTTCCAATCCCTTTTCAAAATCTTCAACTATAAAAGAACCAATAAACACATTTACTAATTGCTGACATTAGCTCTCATTTGTTTTGCATCCAACCAATTTCTTTCTGCTGTTTCCTCACTATATGCCATAAGCAAAGATGATAGTAACCCGAGATAGGAGCCCATCCCATTGCTTTCAACCATGCTTCAAATAACCAGTCAGATGTCTCTATAGTCTCATTTTCATTTAATCCAAAACCAAATAAAACATATTAACCATGATGATTCATACCCACAAAAGGTTCAAATGGCATATCTAACTTGTTTGCCAAATGTCATACACGGGTTGATCCGACGGTCAAGAAGTCTACTTCATGAAACGGGATTTTGAGTTTGATTCACGCTCAACTTCAATCCTTGTAGACTTAACCTGGTATGTGTGGATTCGGAGGTTTAACGCATCCCCATGGGATTAGTCCCATCTCCAATATGAGATGGGGATACCCTATTTTATAAAAAAAAAATAACCAGAAAACATTCATCAGATGCCCCTATCAGACATCCGTTTGGATAAATCAATGAAGTTCCCAACTTCCTTTTGCCCATAATTCAATTTTTCAATACCTTCAACTTCAATGGCTAATATCTGTATTCTGTAACATCTTTAGTGTATGAATTCCCGAGTTAAGAGCTACAATTATTTTCTGTCGATCTGATTGTGCTCTATGGAACTTTGAAATCAAAGAATCCATCCACTTCATGATTGTGTTCAAGCCAAACATAATGACAAATCCAAGTGTTGTTGTTTCCAATCTTTGGCATGATTTTCATTTGAACTTTTCATCCAATTCTAGAACTGAAATTCTATCCCAGTATAAGGATCTATACCCATAGAGGAAGCATTAAGAAAGTCTTCATAGAATTATGATGCTTCCTGCCACATTCAAGAATACATGTCATTTTATATAGATTTTTTTTTTTTTGAATTTATGTGTGAAAAATCGTAGGATATCCTTGTAAAATATTCACTGAATAAGTCCACTACTCTTAAGGCACACCAAAGTAAGGCTTTTAGACATATTTTAAACTACTTAAATGGTATCATTATATATTACTTTCAATTTGATGTCGTTATAAACTTTTTAAATTGTGATATCATCGATAAAGTAAATTTTGATGGATTTGATTCTTATGTGGTGCAAGAGACTTTGTAATTATGTATACTGTGGCCTTCTAAAATTGTCTACCTTTCACTCTTTTACATTGTCCAAAGTCCAACACGTGAATAAAATGTGGTAATCAAGTAATTCATCATCAAGGTTTAAAGACATACAAGGTTTCGCCAAAATGGAAGCATTGTGTAAGTGTAAGAGTTAGTGATTAGAGATATGCACACATGTTAGATTGGATTTGTGAAGCTCATGCCTCAAATTTAATTGATGTTATACGTAATTATGTTTTAAGAAAGAATGAATTAAAGAAAAGGTAAAATAAAGAGAAAATTATTAGATGAGAATCGGTATGGAGTGGACCGTTTTTTTAGATTGAAGGTGTCGAGGTCTTTTAGAGCACTGAACTAATTCTTAGAGCATGTATAAGCCTCTCTACCCAAACACGTCTCGTAAATCTAGGAGAAGTGATCCTTTAGAGTAGAGTGGGAATCAAACTCTCAGGACTACACTACACGTTCCTGACCATCACTCTAACCTTTGAATTATTTAGAGTGAACTTAATAAACACCGTTTATAAGCCAACATTTAAATCAATTTTCCTCTCCATCCATTCCACCACAAATTAGTTTTCTACTTACCGAATTAAGTAACACTTACCATTAAATTTTATATATGTGACCCACATTTACGACTTGTTTTTAACTCCTCACATCCACACTTCACCCATGAATTGAAAACCTACATAGTTTGAAACTAAGGCAAGTAATCACTTACCATTGAATTTTATATGAGTGGCTCACATTTGCACCATTTTTCCTTCGCGCATCTATTGATTACCCTAACTTGGATTTATATGCAATTTGCAATTATGGCAAGTTACAATCTGGCTTTGAATTAAATTTAAAGGATGAAAATTGTTAAATATTTATGGCATTTAAAACCATTAAATTATATTATTTAAATTAATTTTGAATAAGCCCATTATCAAGACATAGCATTTCTAATAAATTAAACCTAATTTCTATAAGTGCTCTTCCATTTAAACAATAGGCATTTTTGGTCCAGTGTTATGAAATATGAACTATATGTGCACACCCATAATCTTTATCCAATTTTTTTTTGAAAAAGAAAACAGCCGAATCTATTTGTTAACTTGAAATTTTGAGTCTTTACCTTTTAAATTATTTATGTATATCCAAATAGTAAGAAAATGAAATTAAAATATCCACCAAACTTTGTTTACCCAACAAAGCAAGAGCACCTACACCTGAAGACCATGACATGTTATGAAGTTTGGAACATTCAGATAGTTCTATGTCTGGATGCAAACATTATTATTATTATTATATTATCATCAATCAATACTCAATTTATCTCAAATCGATTTTATATTTTTTTTCAATTAATACTATCATAATTTATTCCTTTAGTTGCTTCATAATTTCACAAAACTTTTAGCCAAATAAAGATAAATAAAGCTAACAATTACACAACAAAACACGAGTTTAGTCATAAATTTTGGCCAAAAACAACAAAAAAAAAAAAAAATTAGCTGAAATATGAAACATCAGTAAAAAAAAATTATTTGTGCCTATTCTTGGACTCAAATCTGAGTTTCTTTCCTATTTTTTTCCCTGAATTGTGTCTCTGAAACTTCCACTGGTGTTGGTATCCCATTGGAGTTCTCTAATTCTCTTCACTTCCACTTTGTTTTTGTAAATGGGAAATGCCATCGGAGCAACATCGAAACCTTCTATTCCGGCGACATTTCGATCGGACGGCGTGAGAGACATTGGCAAATAAGTACTAACAGAAAAACCACTCCAGCAAAGGGTGGTTTCTCCGTCTATTGAAGACACGTGTCGGACATTCATTGGAAATGTCCCGTCTCTGCAGTCCGCCCATTAGGAAAAGGTTTCCTCATTTCTTGGTGGCTGGAACAGTGCCGTGAATGGACATTCCGACTCAGCACAAGTTTCTCTTAAAAAAAATGATACAGAAATGATTTTCTATATTTTTCTATATTTTTTTCTATTTTTAAATAAATAACATTTTTCTAAAATATTTCTTCTGTTCCAAACGCGTAAATGCTTTTCTTTTTTTAATCTTCTAATACAATCACTTGCTATTTTTTCATCTTTAATAATTTCATAAAGCATAAGTTAATTTATATGTAATTGTGGTGATGTTCATCTCTACTTGCTATTCAAAATTGAGACATAAACAGGTGAGTCTCTTTTGTTTTCCAATTTACATATTTTATATTTTTTAATTGAAATATAATGTAAAAAATAAAAAATTTATATTTTAAATGAGTTGAGGTAGTTAGTTCACATATCAATCAAGTTAGGTTGATATTTAATTTAACTTGCAACTTAGTGTTAATATTTTAAAAGTTAGGCCGAAACATGCTATTTAACTTAGTTGGTCCCAGGGGTCCAAAAAATGCATCGACCGGTGCATGTCGGCTGATAATTTTCTCTCTCATCCGATTTTCTATTTTCTGGCATTTCTCTCTCCTCCGATATTCAAAATCGTAAAAAACCGTAAAAAACTGTAAAAAATCGTAAAAAACCATATCGATTTTTGTTTTTTTTTTTTTAATTCAAATAAATTTTAAATACCGATTTTTATGCATATCGGCCGATACGGTGACCGATATTCGGTCAGAATATAGGTCATATCGGCTGATAATATTTTTTACTATGTATCGGCCGATATCGTTCGGCTCTGAAAAACCGATACATATTAGCCGATACGATATGTATCGTCCGATATTTCAACCCCTGGTTAGTCCTGAATTGATTCTTAAAAAAGTTTGTTTATTCTGTTCAAAATTATTATCATTAATGTAATTTTCATGTTTTCCATTAGAGATATTATATTTCATTATTTTCTATTATAGTATGATAGTTATGAAATTTTTAATTTTTTTAAAATTGATTTATAATTACAATTTAAGTGGCTCAACCTGTGGCAGTTGAACTTAATTAAATTGAAATTTTATCCTGACTGTTTTTAAGATATTGCTTGGCGGCAAATGAATTTTAGAGGACAAGAAGGTAATTTGCTGGGTCATTTTTAATGTCAGTGTAAGTGGTCAAATAGCCCTCTGAAACTGATGGGTGTCAGCTCGGACTGTCATCTCAAGGCTCTGAGTATGTGGCTATACACAGAAAGTATCTGTGTATAAGACCAACAACCCCTACAGTGTCATTGTCACCTGCTAAAAGGAAAGTAGGGGCCAACCACATGCTGTGGGGCCATAAAGAATGGCCAGGCTGTTGAAATATCCACGTGTCATTGAGCGAGTGGAATGAAGCCAATTCAATTCCACAATTTTTAATTCCAAGGGGTTGTCCTGACCGTCTTCAAGCTTCCCTCAAAAAAGTACACTTTCAATTTGATTCATGTTCAAATTCGTTGAGTAAGCGGAATGGAGCCTAATTCAAAATTCACAAATTTTAATTTAAATGGAGGTTGCACCAGACCATCCTTGGGCTTCTTTAGAAAAAGGAGATTTTCAATTTGAATCATGTTCAAATTCATTTGAGTCGTTCTCTATTAACAAATAAGTTTTTATTATTTCAACTCAGTATGTTTATAGGAAAATATATAAATAGTTCAAAAGATTTAGTCAAATAAAGTCTTCCAACATTAAAATGATCTATATAAATGAATATCGACAGAAATATCAGCCGTGTCCGTAGTTGATATCTAGATTTAAGAAAACGAAATAAAAACAAAAAAAAAAAATGAGGATGTCTATCAATATTTGACTAACATATCAATCGATATGTTTACTGAAGAGCTGATACACCCACCTTTGGCAATAATAAAAAAAAAAAAAATCCACGACAAGATCACACGGTAATACACTCAAAGCCCTAGTGTATGCGCGAGTGAAGAACACTTCAGCTTCCCACAGGTGTGCGAAGGGTTGAGGAACGACGAGGAATAGGGAATTAATCGGTGACTCCGTAAGAAGGAGGGAAAAGGGTGTGTAAAGGTTAGAAAAGCGCACTGCGTCACGGAAGCCGAGGCTTTGGGGGAAGCGGCAATTACTCGCCGTCTTTGTTGACTTGGTCGTCTCGAGTCTCTTCAGCGACGGATTCTCGAAAGAATGCGAGATTGATTGCAAATTGCAAGTACAAATGGCCCACTGTCTCGAGCTCTGAACTTTACTGCCTTTGAATATTTGGCACCCGAGGTTTTCGACTCAGTCACTTACTCAGCTTGACTCGGTTCTTCTTAAAAAAACAATCACGGGTCACATTACTCTCATGCATTCGAGGTTAAACTAATTTCATTTATATATAAAATGATAATTATATGTTTTATATGTAAGATAAGCTAAAAGGATTATAATTGTGATCTTTAGTATATTATTTAAAAGAAAATGATCATATATTGTCATCTAATGAAAATGAGTGACTATACGAGAATGAGTAAATTAACTAACTATAAATCTAATATTTTAATAAGTTTTCAGTTAATGGTTGAATTTATTTCTTTAAAGTGGATAATGAAATCATTAATCCTCTATGAGAATGATCCTATCTATGATCATTACTTCTATTTAAACATCAATATCTTTAAAATTGTTTGGTTTTAATACATGTGAGTTTAAGTTTTGAATTTTATACTTTGCTTTTATCTAAGTAAAGAGATTACTTTTTGGCTTTTTGCTTTCTTTCTATTTATCAATTTTTCAAAAGATTTTGCTTTTTAAATTTTGATTTTGAATTTTTAAAAATATCATTTATCATTTTTCAACTAAATTTAAGATAAATAAATAGGAAACTAGATCCTCTCCCATTTTATATTGTCGGGGTTGAATTGTTGGACTTTTTTTTATCAAATTTTAATATAAAAAAAATTGGCCTATTTTATTTTGAGTTCATATTTTGTATAACCTATTTCATTTGAATTTTCTTAATTTTATATGTACATCTCTTTTTCATATATTTATTTAATTATTTTTAGACAGTTATTTATAATAATTATGTTTTAACAAAGTAATTTATTTTTTTAATATATGTTTGTTTGAAGCATACTAATACTATATATATATAGACTAATCAAATACATAAATTGATTCATAATTCATATGAACCTAATATAAATGAAATGGCGCGAACTTAGTGATGTCTCAGAGTTTAAAATAGATTGAATTATATTTAGAGTCAGAAAAGAGTTGAAATATAAATTGGGTTAGTAAGTAGTAGTAATTAAGATTTAATATAATTATAATAAGAATAAGATTTTAATCGGGAAATGGTAATTGTATTTTGTTATTTTGGTGATTTGTTAGGGGAAGGGGTAATGTGAACTTCATCTTGCGACATGATATAAGACGCCCATCTAAGTATGAGCAAAAATTTTTAAAAGACAAAGGATAGAATGAAATTCTCATTTTACTCTTACTGCTAGTACCGCTCATCAAATATCGGTGAACCGACAACATGCCGCTCTACATGTATATGTTCTATATCTCGGTTCATCGGTAGGGATAAAATGAAAATTTCACTACATCCTATGTCTTCTAAAAGATTTTGTCTATATTAGAATGGCTGGCCTATGATATAATGATGTTAAAAAAATAATTGTTATAAGTTAATTTCATGGCTAATGATTAGATAGAAGTATTAATTATCTTATTCATTAAGTCCTCTCTCTCTGTTTCATTCAGCTATTGAAGTCTAATTTATGATAAATGTGCAGTTTTCTTAGATTAAATTGCCACTCTATTATCTCATAATTATTTATTTAATAATCATTAATTATATAAAATAGTTTTTTTTATCGAATTTAACACTATTTTTCATATAAAATAGCCTCTCTTTTTTATCGAAATGCTTGCCCCCCCTCCCCCCCTCTCCCCTGTGGACTTAGAAATGTTGAATCCTTACCTCATCATTCTTATTAGAGTCAATGCATAATGCTAAAGCCTTCTACTTCTACTGTCATCGTTTTATGTTGTTTTTCTTTCAAGTTATGAAAATTATATCCAAAAAACCTCTAATTCAATTCATTAACTTGACTTAAAATCTTATTAAGTGGAGTTATTTGGGCAAATTTTTTAACTCTACTCAGCTCGAAAAAGTTTGACAAAACTTTTTTACTTAAAATCCTATCGTGTTAGCGTGTTGGATCAATTCAGGCCAACTACTTTTTGATATAAACTAAGTTTAAATTTAATTAAACCGTTTGTTTTTTCGTTGAACTTATTGGCTCGATCTTTTGAGTTTAGGGACCATGGACCGAGTTGCCCAAGGTTGGTTTTTTTTTTTTTTTTTTAAGTTTTAAACTATATTTGAACTTAATTCACGAAACAAATTCATAGGGTAATGGTGTAAAAGAACGAACCAATGTAATTGTAAACTCTACCAAAAATTAATTGTTTAATTCACAACAAATAATTTCTCTTCCACTCTTAAAAAGTATGTTTTTTATATTCATGGACCATTCAGATAGGCTCTGAAGAAATCATGATATCTATTGTATAATGTAATCAATATGTTATAATCAGGGGGTTAAAATTCATTCCCTCCATACATATCGGGAATAAAGGGTACCGACAGTACGTAACATATCGGCAATTCTCCTTTTTAACTATTTTTCATAAAAAATAAAGTAAGAGAAAAAATGGAAAACTTAAGGCGGATATATTATTTTGAAATGGTGGTCATTTTTATAGAGTTTTCCCCCTTAAAAGTCAAAATTTCGATGCATCATAAAATTTTGAAAAAATGTCCGAAAACTTTGAAAAAATTCCAAAATTTTATTTAAAAAGAAACCGTATGAGTAAACATTTAATATAAACTTCATGTTTTCAAATATCCTCTACTGACATGTATCTTATATTACAATTTATAAATTTTTATTAAAAAAATTTCTTAGTTTCATACAAATGTTGAAATACTAAAAAATTGATACAAATACACTAAAAACTCTACCAATCACATTTAGGGTTATTCATTTAATTCTAAAAAAAAAATTATATCATTTCATTTATTTATTCAACAAGAAACTAAAAAATGAGAAGTATCTTAGAAATCTTAGCTTTATAAAATTAGTAGAAATCTCAGCTTTATCAAATTTTGGAAAATAACACACTCAACAAACTATATAAATGAAATTAACACATCTCCATTGAATTCTATAAGCACTATAGATCATTTTATTAAATTAAATTCACAAAAACTCAAAATTTAATATTATCTTAGAACTGGAACTAAAAAAAATTGAAAATAACTCAAAATAGTGATGGTCAAAATCAAAGAAAATAACTCTAAAATTGAATGACCTACTTTAAACATTTTTTTAAATTAAAAAATATTGATAAAAATAACTTAAAAATCGGTCAAAATTATTTTTTTATAAATTAAAAAGCCAGTGTCGGCGCTTCCCCCTTCTCTAAACGGTCCATTCAACGATCATCTAAAACTGTCTCTTTCAGACATAGATAGTGAGATTATAATACCTAAAATTTAATTGTCCATGAGAGATAAACTTAAACTGATTACTATTATAGCGACGGATACTTAGAGGGAGAACGGGTTAAATTAATTTTTATGACACTATTTGTATATTATATTATATTGTTCCGGCAAGAAGATTCCCATCAAGTATGAGAGCAGCTCTGAAAACTTTTGGGTATCCAGTTGAAATTTTTTCCATCAAGTACTCTGCAAGAAGAGGCCAAAGTTGAAAGTAGAAAAAGTAGAAAGTGATTGACACCATGAGGTCAGATTCCATGCATATCTCAGTGGTTGGTTTTCTTTGACTGAATTTACATTGCATAGAAAGTAAGAATCTTAACATGAATTTCTTTTAATATCTCTTGTAATTAATTATCGAGATATATGTGAATCTATGTATCGAATAAGTTTAGATAGAGTAATCTATTAAAATAGAGTGAAAATCTAATAGAAGACTCTCACTTTCTAAAATAGATTCTCAAACTTTAGTTCAATCCTTGTAAATTTTAACATGAATTTTTTGGTGGTTGTAAATACAACTCTATATAGGAGATGGAAGTCTACAAATACTAATCATGGACATTCAATGAATTATGATCATTTATCACATTAATTTAGAGATAGACATTTTCAACTGTATTTGATCAAATTTTCTATAAATTGATTACCTATCTGAGACTTGAAGAAAATTGGGCGATTTGGCTTTAAAGTAGAAGAAGACGTGACCTAGACGAATAGAGCTGAGTTTTTCAATGAATCGGTGACTCGGACATGGGTTGCCGAGTTAAACTGACGTAGAGAACGAGAGTTTTATTCAGTCATCATGCCATTGCTGCAACTCATCTTACTTTGTATATAATATTTCAAACATGTTGGCCTATATTTCAATTTTTACTCTATTTCTATCATGATTTATCTAGTGTCCAGCCCATAGGCTATGGGCAACCAGCCCATGTGGAACCAACAACGAGCGAAAGAGGAAAAAAATAGTTTAAAGAAAGGAAAGGTAACACCCTTGCTGTTGTGGGTTTTCTTTGAAGTGTCTAATTAAGAAAGAAAAGACTGACTATTTAGAGTGTGGAAAAACCTATCCCTCTACTGATAGAAAAAGACCAAGGGTTTGAACTTTGAAGGAATTAAGGAAAAGGAAAAAAATGAAGAGAGAAGAAAAAGAGAGAAAAATTGAGTTTTTTCTCTGTTTTATGTAATCAAATGGACATTCTTTTTTAATTTATATGTGAAAAATCATGGGATACCAACACAAAATCTCCACGGGTGAACTCACTATTCTTAGGACACACCAAGATTAGGCTATGGGGGTTTGAACCTACAACCTCTCACTTCCTGAGGCGAAAGACAATCAATTGAACTACACCCATGTAGATAAATAGTAATTTTTTGAAAGTTTTTTTTTTTGTTAACATTGTGAAATTAGATTTTTTTTTCCTTAGAAAGGTTATTGTGGGGTGAAATTGTATTTTTTTTTTTTGAATTTACGTGTGGAAAGCCGTAGGAATACCCAGCGTAAAACTTCCACATGTGGACTTATACCTTTAAGGCATACCAAGATTAGATCATAGGGGCTTGAACTCATGACCTTCCACTTTCTGAGACGAGAGGTAACCAGTTAAGCTTGTGAAATTGCATTTTCATGACATTAAGAACTACTCTTTTCAATTGCTTGGCAGCAAATTGACTAACTAATATAGAGACCGCAGTAAATAGTAATGATTCCAAAGAAAGAGTTAAAAAGGACTAAAGGTCAAATGGGTTGCATTTTGAAATTTAAGAGAACTCTTTGGTCAATGAGTGAGATCACTGAACCATCAGTGTCATTTGTTCAAAACCACCAAGATGCATAAATGTACAATTTTCAAGTACATGTACAACAAAAATGTAGTCATTCTTCTTAATTTGCAATGCTTGTAGCTGGTGCATGTGCCGATCCATGTTCAATTGACCACACATTTGAGCCAAATGATTGAAAGAGGAT
Source organism: Chimonanthus salicifolius (assembly GCA_013350335.1). Taxonomy (NCBI): domain Eukaryota; kingdom Viridiplantae; phylum Streptophyta; class Magnoliopsida; order Laurales; family Calycanthaceae; genus Chimonanthus; species Chimonanthus salicifolius. The sequence continues at coordinate 66,150,628 of CM023536.1, read as the reverse complement.
TTCAGTCAATATAATTTGAATCAAATAAATTAATGAGTTTTACTAAATTATTTGATTGTAAGTAGATTTTAGTTTGGAATTCTTCATAGAAATTATGGTACATTGGATAGATTGGTTATTACTTTTCAAAATAGGTACGCAAATATTACTTTTTACATCATTTTAACTCATTCAACCGAGTTATTCCATTGAAATGTTAAATTATAAGACTCGTTAAAAATCACTTCTATGATCATATAGGTGTAGTTTAACTGATAATCTCTCATCTTAGTAAGCGAGATGTACCAGATTCAAGCCCCTATAACCTCACTTGGTGTATCCTAAGGATAATGGATATCACCCTTGAGAGTTTTACACTGGATTTCCCACAATTTGCCACAGGTAAATAAAAAAAAAAATTCACTTCCATCATTTCACAACCAAGACTCCTTCCATTTTGGAGCCTCTAACAATTGACAATGAGACGAAAGGGGTTGGTAAAATTCAAAATTTTAAGAGAGAAAAATTTCTACAAACATTAAAAAAAATCATACTAATGTATACTTCGACAAAAAAAAAAAGATAAAACTAAAATACGTAGTAAACCATGCTCTAAGAGAGAAGTCATCTTTAATTACCAAATTCATATATGAATATATTCTTTTACTCTCTCCATTCTTAAAATAACTAAAATCACATAATCCCTCATTTTTATCGTTATTGTCAGGGGTTGAGATATCGATTTTGAAAACCTATATATATATATATATATATATATATATATATTGATACATTTAAAAATAATAATAATAATAATAAAAGACTAAAATATCGTCGATACTGAATTTTTCACCCCTGGTCATTATCAAAAAATATCCTCAATATTTCTTTGAATTACACTCGTCTTGAGATAGATAATGTGTTTTACACTTGTTTAGCACTTTGTTAAAAAAAAAGTGTGATGATTCAATAAGGGGAATTGCATTCCTAGGGTATAAATTGTACCCATATCATATGTCAATAAAGTTTTAAAATAAGAAGATATTAGTATGAAAATTAGGCATATAATAGGGGGAGCACCGAGCCACCAAAATGATGGATCTGACCCAAAAAGCCTAATACTTTTTAGGGTTTGACCTGCACTAATCCAGTCTAAGACCCAAAGGTGAGGCTTGAGACTTATAATAGTAGAAGATAGTAGTCTGTGCTCAATGCATGTACATATCGTCATTCAATGAAGTACAGTTTATCGGTGCTTGTGGAAGTATGGATCTCGAGGTGGTTTTTGGGGTGAATCGCCAGTTCAAAAGTGGGAAAGTGGCGAATTCCTTCTAGGGCACCAAAATCAAAAGATGGGCAAATTTTTTCTAGTGGCATCATTTTCTATCAAATGGTGGTATTTGGATGAAATCAAATAAGCAAAAACCAGTGGATTATACTTGCAAAAATTAATTTCCTTATTGTATCAGGATTAATATGATTGGAGAGGGGCTATTTGTATCCACACATATCGAGTAACATTATAAAAATTGTTTATTTTTTTGTTGATAGTGACTTAAATCAAAGATCTTTTGTTTCTCTGGCAAGCTCTTGAAGAATGTAGGCAAACAAAGGAAATGTTTGAGAATGAAATTTTTTGATATGCTTATAATATTGAGGTGTGTGTAATAGGGGTTTAAACTGCATTGTGCCGATACGGTCGCCATTATGCTCTTATCGGCGTAACGTAATATATTGGTGACAAATCATTGATATGCTTTCTGTCCCCTCCACTTAACTTTATTATTTAAAAAAATGCAAAAAAAAAAAGAAAAAAACTAAGATGAGCACATTTCTTTTAAAATTAACGGCCATTTTTGTGTAGTTTTAGACTCTTTAAAATCAAAATTTCAAACGTCATAATTTCTTTAAAAATGGCCTAAAATTTTGGATAATGTTTAATAACTTTTTAAAACATGAAATCAACACGATAAAACACCTAATATAAACTTCTTGTTCTTAAATATTCCCCAATCGCATGTATTTTATATTATAATTTTTAATTCTTTTATTGATGTGAATAACTTTATGAATTTAAAAGAAAAATAATGCGCTTGAAATTTTAACCGACTTTTATAGAAGGCATAGTTTCTTTTTTTCCACCAATAGATAATCGTTGGCAGAAAGAAAATGAGGGCTTTTATACATGATTTTGAATAGTTAAAATAAATGTTAGTCGCTCAACTCTAATTTAGAATTCTTTTTTGAACTTTTATTTATGGCTGGTCATTTAGACACTGCTATTTTTTTCTTCAAAAAAAATCACTTTTCTAAAAATAGCGAGCCTTATCTATTTAAACGCTTATTTTACTCTCATTCTTCCTACTAAAAATTAATCGTCCCTTGGAACTTGACAGAGAAATCTTTACTCATTCTATCAGTAAATATTGCTTATGCAACCGTGTTAATATTGCTTACATTGAAAGAAAAATCTTTAATTCTTTGTATTTCTCAAATGGATACTTATGGTAAGGACTAAATACCATTATCTTCTGGTTGGAGGCATTTTGATGTTTTTTCTTTCCTTAAATTTGAAAGAAATATAAAAGCACTTGGAATCCTTCAATGCAAAAAGAGTCACTCTCCATTGTTTTGTCTCCACCGTGTGTAGATTAGGAGGTTTACGCATACTCAAAAGATTAATCAAATAAAACACCGAGATTATGTTGGTCTTAAAAAATTAATCATAGTAACAATAAAAGCACTTGAGAACTCTAAAATCTAGATGACCTGTTATTTTCCTCTCCAATGTTAGTGAACCCTTCAATCACCTCGACCCCATTTATTTAATTTTTTTCATAAATTTAAACTTGAGTTTTCATTTATTAGTAAAACTCATTGTCTCGTTGCCATCATCGTTATCAACTTATTATCATCAACCAATATCCCATCTATCTGGAATCGGCTTTATGAGTTTTTGTACAATTAAACATATCATAAATTATACAATCAATTATTCTACAGTCTAACATGCCGTCATTTTTTTATCTGTTCCCTCTATGTTTTAAAGGTCATCTTCTCTTTCTCGTGCATTTGATTTGCAGTCTCTCAAGTCCACATATTAATTTGTGTTTGGTCTTTACTAATGTAATCAAACTACCTCAAATGAATTTATCTTATAGAAAAACGAGCTATTGGTACAAAGCTCGTATGCTTGATAGAGCATTCATCTGTAGTCAATATTTTGGAATTAAAGTTATTTTTATCTTCTTTAGATATTTCAACTTTTCAATTTCCCACATGAAGTTAAATATTGTTTTATGCTGCTCCCACCCTTTTTTCAAAGAATTTCAATTGATATATCATCCATTTTCGGCTTGTGTTCTTAGAAACAAATCAAAACAAAATCCAACAAACAAAGGAGAAAATGAATTTTAGTCCCGCAATATTTTAGTTTTTTTATAGAATCGAAAAATTTGATGATATTGCATATTGTTGAGCACTGAAAATTACCATTTTACCCTTTAATTTTGGATTAGTTAGCCTTTGATTTGTGAATATTAGATGCGTTTAATAGAGTTTTTAAGTTTTGCAGTGTATTTGTGAGAATAAAAGAAAAATGAGTTAAAATGGAGAAAAGTGGGTCATAGTCCTATTTTTGGAAAGTTTATAATTTTTACCACCTAATTTAATTTGGAATTATTGTAAATTATTATAATTCAGATCCAGATATGAGAGTTTGAATTATAATAATATTTTTTAGACTGTGTTATATTGTAAAGGTGGTAGAAATTTATAAACACACAAATGGACCCACTGTTCAAATCTGAAGTCTGAAGACAAAGTCTGCAATTGGAAGTCAATGAGCCAAAGTCCACCAATATTCCGGGCCAGATAAAAGTCTAAGTATGGGATCCAAGTCCAAAAGATCAAGCGGGACCAGTGAATTTCGTTTGAATGATGGTGTCTTATCTGCAAAATTCGGCGTTTGAAAAAGACAGTGGATTTGGATAAAAGATAGTGGATTTGAATAAAAGACAGGGATAAAGATAAAAGAGTTTGAACCGAATGAGAGATAAAAAAGAGAGGGATAAGGAGGAACAAAGATAAGGAGATAAAGGAGTTAACCGATCTCTATAGAGAGAAATTTTAAATTTGAATGGATCCCTTATCTTGGTTGAATTTAAAGGGTCCCTTATCTCATCTCTTCTCACTCCTATAAATTGATGGCTTTGGGTCCATTGAAAGTTGAACCGGACAAGACATTGAAGGCTGAAGTTGGACGACGAAAGACAGGAGAAAAATAAATAATTTCTTGTAAGTTATTTTATTTTTATTTTTTTATTTAAAGTCCAAAAGAATTGTAATTCATTTCTGAATTTTTAAATAAAATTCATGGCGGTTTGTTTAGATGTATGTTATTCCCAATTGTTAAATATTAAATAATGATGGTTTTCAATTTAATTTTAATTCTTTTTAAGAACTTCATGAAACAAATTAATTTGAGGATTTTTCAATGAAAAGTGGAACCCCTTTTAGGATCAGTGGGACTTGCCGTCTCTCCAGTCTAAGGTTCTTATCAAGAACGATTGTTTTAGAATTGGGGAAACACAAGTTTAAAACCCGCTCAAGCCTAAGGCTTGATTTGAAAAATTTCAATTTAATAATTATTTTAATTAGAATTTTATTAAATAGGAAACTTGAATTATATTTAATAATTCAAGAATATTTCATAGTCTAGGCCATGTTTTTGTTTTTAAATCGGATAACATGGCACGTCGATGTTTGACCGGATTCCATTGTAGATTATGTAAAAAATTTATTTTTGATTTATTTTTCTTCTCAAAAATTTATCAAAACTATTCATTATTTTAAATTAAGATTATAACTAAATGTTTTAGAAAATTATTTCCTTAAATCACATCATTTTTAAATAGTGCGATTTTTTTTTATTTCGTACATATATTTTGTAGATTTCCCTTGGGTACGACCTCGCACTCATACTCTATACTATAAATCGGTTCGTACGCTTGCGAGTAATTTAAAATTCACATCACATATCACGCTTCTTAATATATATATATATATATATATTTTTTTTTTTTTTTTAATTCCATAAATTCTCTACAATTTATGAATTTCTTGAAAATAAATAAACTAAAAGATTTCAAAACAAAAAAGTTGTACAATTGGCAAATTAGACCTCTTTACTTCACCAAATCCTCATCCCATGGGTTTCAAGGCTTAGCGGTTATAAGAAAAGTGCAGCGATTCTCCCACGGGTATTTTGTGTAACTCAATACGGATTTTACTGTATTGTCCATTTTGTCATTCGAATCGACTCGCTGAATCCTTCGTCGTAAGTGATTCGAACGTTTCGACGAAACGATTCAAAAGTCAAAATGGACAATATAATGATACGCTTATCTAATTATACAAAATGCTATCGCTCTCTATAAAAAATGTGTAGTGAATATTTTCCTAACATTTTCCGCGTAAGGCTTTACATTTATCATTGGTACGAGTCTTATCCGATTAAGTAGGATGACAGGAGACTTATACAGATGATAAAGTTGAATTCTCCTCCATAAATTCTTTGTACCATGTGACTAACTCAAAATTTTAATGAGAAGACTAGTCGTATGTAAAGCCATATAACAGAACTATAAGTCTTATCAATCCGCATCGTATTATTATTATTCATAAAGAGGTGATCATGGTTAATGACTAGCAATAGAGCCTATCAAATGAGACAATGATGAATCCGTTGGAGAGGTATTTTTCTTTAAGCATGTGCCTCACAAAAAAGTCATCTTAGTTGAGTTTTTAATGTCTCAAAGTCAAAATTTGATATTTTTAAATATTTTTTGGTCTCTAAATTTTGTAGGTTTTATGATTAATCTAATGAATGTGATTTTGGACGGGCTCCATTGTAACTACCCATCGTGCCTAGCATAATATTCACAAAAAGCATTGTGTTAAAGGGAAGAAAGTGTTAGCTTATAAACTACCTTTAACACCAATTCATAGGCGATATGAGATATTGAGATTTGTACCACTATATTGTCTTCCTCTCCTTGTCCTCTCATGCCTTCATTACATCTCATATATTGTCTTGGCATAGGCATAAGGCATCACAATCTCACCCCGTTAGATTAGAGCCGTAGTCGGATCTAATATTCTTTTTTCCCATTTTTGGTAAAAGAGTTAAACTATGGTCTCATACCATTTTGTAACGACCCGTATGAAACCTTGAGATTTGCACCCCTTCCCGACTTCCTCTCATTGTTCTCATGTACCTTCACCACATCTCATTTCCTAACTTACACATGTACAAGCCATCACATCCATACAAAAACAAAGACATAGTAATGTCCATGTGGATATTTTTGTTATTGTTATTATTAATACCATCAGAATGACAACAAGTTTATTTATAAGAAATTTTAATTATTTATTAATTTTTAAACACATATTTATATAACGATTGAATAGGTGAACTTCATATATATCATAATGAAAGTATAGAATCACTTCTATTATTATTAATAATAGTAATATCATTAAAAGATTATCTGATTGGGCGTCTTTCCGACTCGCATTTCCAAAGTTTCGATATCTGTAGACTAGACAGGAAAGGGTGGAGAGGAATTTTTGTAGCCAGCAGATCAATGAGTACAACGGGCGAATCCCCCATCTAAGGTATGACGAAGACAATGAACGGTGACGATGAGAGGAAGACGGGCTCGAAAAGCGAGGATGGAGGGAGGCAGAGGACCGGAAAATGGAGTGCCAGTGAAGGGGAGAGAAGGGGGGCCGAAGTTTCCAAATAGGCGGAGAAGAGAGGCTCACTTTCAAGAAATGCAGTGGGGAAGGGGCCGAGATGGTGAAACAAACACTTAAAAGAGAAAATCACAACAAGATATCCCAAAATTAAAGCCCAAACAAAGAGAGAATCCCCGCATTTACACGGGAGCCAAAGGCCCTACCCCCAATATATCGCGATCGTTTCAATATCTCGCCGCTATTTTGCCAAACCCGAATGCCCGATTAACGTGCGCCGTCGCTCCCTCCTCCCTTCTTTCTTCTTCTGCTGCTGCTTCGCGCGGGAGAAAACCAAAAATATCAAATATAATAAACAAACTAGCTCTTTTTCTCTCTCTTCAGTTTTTTTTCATCTCTTCCCTATAAATACCCCTTCATTTCACCCATTCGGCCATTCCCTTCGCATTCTCTCTCTCTCCTTTGATTTCTTCCACTTTGTTTTTTCTGTTGGTTTGGTGGATGTCGTCGTCGGAGACTGAGACGTCAGGAACATCGTCGGAGGAAGAGGGAGGAGATCAAACGACGTTGGTAGGAAGGATTGGGGAACCGTCGTCGTCGAGGATGAGATCAAGTGACGGAGTGTGGCCGGAGCCGTTCGTTGAAGCAGTGGCGGCGAAGGTGGCGATCGATGCCGCGGCTGAGAATAGAAGGCTAGCTGCTGCTCCTGCCCTCGCTGCCGTCTTTCAGGTCAGATCTCCTTCATTCTCATATCATCATAACTGTTGTTTATTGATTTTCTTCTTCTATTCCTGCTGCTTTCCTCATCATTATAAGCTTCTTCTTTGTTGCTTGTTGCTTTTCGTTCTTCATTTGCTTCTCATTGTTCAACTTTTACTCAGAGCTTCTGATCCTTCTTATTCATTTTCTAAACCTGCTGGATAATTATGATGATCATGTTTCTATGAATGTACTGATTCTATTATGATATTAGAAGAGGACTGGATGATGCTAATTAAGCACTAATATAGCAGAAATAACTGTTCTTGCTTGGGAAGAAGGAGAAGAAAAGTACTATTGGTTGGGAAATAGATGAAATGGCAGAAGTGATAAGAACAATAAGAATAAGCAGAATAAGAGGAAGATGGAAAAAGGAGCTGAAGCTGCTGAGACAAGAGCAGCTAATGTTCTTTATCTTTTTCATGATTCAATAATCATCCTTTTGCTGCTTTCCTTTTTTTCCCCTAATTCTGAGAACCGCTCTCTTTTCTTCCTTTTCTTCTGTTGTTTCTGCTTCTTTCCCTAATTCCTGAATTCCTGCTTCTGACTCTCTTTTTCTCCCTCACATCCTCTTTCTGCTGTTGCAGTCCCCTTTTCTTTCCTTCAATCCCATCTCTGAAATCTAACTCTTTCAATACGGAAATAGCAAATTCGTGCTAACCATTTTTACTCCTCTCGCTCCTCACTTCTTTCCTGTCAGCTCTCTTCAGAGATTTCTGCTTCTTTTAGAAATTTCCTTCTCTCTTTTTCTCAGAAAACGATTTCATTTCTTCATCCTCGATGCTTTTTCTTTCCTTTCACGAGATTTCCCATGTTTTAGCAATTTTTCTCTTTTTCTTAATAACTATTTACTCGGTTTATTACTATTTTTTTTTCTATAAGTTGCAATTCGTCCAGTCTGTTTTGGCGCGTACTTGGATTCTTTGGTAATATTCAAATATCAGATTGTGTCATTATGTTAAGACGACACTTCCTCGATTTTCTCCTTTAGCGCGGTTTTAAAAGGGCTTTCAAACTTCAAAACAAGAGATCATTACCCCTTTTGTCTTTGATTTGCCCTGTTATATTTTCGTACCACTATCATTTTTACTTTTTAAGTTTCACCATTTTAGATTTTAATCCAATAAATGTGGCTGCGAATCTGGCATCTGCCAATACTTGTGTTGCTCATTTGGAAAACTATCCATTTCTAGGCATTTCTTTTACTATTATTCTTTGAAGTGTATTGGTTTTTCCCGTTCATTCTATTTATTTTTTAAAGGATGATATGGGACCCAACTTCAATTTTCGGGCCAATCATTTCAGACCATCCAAATGATGGACCACTACGACGGTTTGATAACCATCACGTACCCCAATTAACCACATGGCTCCGTTCTTATATAGGACAATGCCCTTGATTAGCAATCAACGGATCCCACTTTTCATGACATTTTCTTTATAAATATGATATTTTCTTTAAAATGTTTTCTTTTTCATTCATTATTCTCTTGCATTGATTCTCCACGAGAATGAAATCTTAATGCCCAATAGGTTGAGCCTCAAGGGTCACTTGGAGAGTTGGATTTTTAGAACAATTTGATTTTCTATATAAAAATCATGCAATTCTTACTTATTTTGTTCTTTCTTCACTTCTTGTCATTTAAATAATCATGTTCTATCATTTTTATTATAATATCATGGTTCTAAACTTCTAATGTAAAATTTTATTGCGATAAGTTTAGATACTTAAATTCTACTGTAGTATTTCAAGGAAATTCTAAGTTAAATACAACGGATAGAATAGAAGCGGAGTTTGTAAAATGTAAATAAGATAGTGGGATCTTGTACAATAAACTTATCTCTCTATGTCCAAAAGGATAAATATGTAAAAATACTATTAGATTTGCAATATTATACGGCCTATAGTGTTGATCAATAAAATAGACAAATAAACAAATGTAGGATAGTGGAGATGTATATATTACATTTGATGAGTGGATTAGCTAAAATGAATAGAGATAAAAACAAACCTATTAGAGATATTTTAAAGATAACTATGATAGATCACAAATTAATAGAAACTCATTTGAAGTGATTTGATTAGAAAACCGAACACAACTTTGGTGTATGAGACACTTTGGATCAAAGACACTAGAAAAAGAGAGCATCATTTAAAAATATAGAGAGAAAAAAATAAAAAAGACACGTTAAATTATAAAATAATTGATACTTTATATTTCAAAATTTTATATGACAATTACTATTTTGCTCTTTAATTTTTTTAAAAAGATGATTTCTCTATACAAAATTAAGAGTCAAAATGGTAATTTCACGTAAAATTTTGAAATGTGGTCTCTCTTAAAAGAAAACTTGGGTGTTTAAAGGGCTACCCTATAATTTATAGTAAGATCAATTAAAAAATAAAAACTCATAAACTGTGAATCTTTCATGAATGAAATATTATTTCATAAATGATGATCGATTTATAATATCGCAATTCAACTGCTTTGATTAGGAGGTTGAACTTTAATAGATCAAATCATTATGAAAAACATTCCAATTTATTTCTTCATCTTATCATTATGCAATCTCTGAAATTCGAGTCCCGGCTAGTTATTTTCCTCTCCAAATAGGTGGACACCTTTTATCTTTACGCAGTCCTTTAAACTGCTAGATCTTATAAGATAAGATGACATTAAAAGCAGCAACTTATGCGCGTAATTGCCAAAACTGTTGTGCCTCAAACCCTATTTCTTTTTCCAAACCATTTGTTAGCATGGTGAAAGGTTTGCTAAACAACGGACAGGAATTCCACCGACTCCTCCTGGGAGACAGTGATGGGACCCACATTAAGGAAGGGGACATCCCATATCTTTTGTCGCCCCCACCTTCCACCAAGGTGTGAGTCTGCCACACTACTAAGTACCAAACCTCTTTGTCTTCTTTGAGTAAAACGTGGGAGATTCCATGATACTACTGCACCACCCTCCCTATATGGGTCCTATGCAAAAGGTTCACAGTGGAATGTGGGCCACACCCTGTAGATGTGTCCATTTAAATTTAACGGGAACAATCGTCTGATCAACCCCCTTTTGGGCCCTAGCAATTTGGACAATCTTTCATTAGAGGGCTCCGCCGAAGGTCTGATGGAAAAAAAGGTTTTTATTTGTATATGGGCCACACCATTTAACCTTCCTGGTCAACACTTGGTTGAACTTAGATATGAGGTAGTCTATATAAAGTCTTGATTTGTATATATTAATATTATATTTATTTTATATTATCCGTTTTTTTCTTCACCAGAAATGTGTGATTTTTTTGCTTTTAATTATAGTGTTATATTTGAAATATATGTTTTTAATTATGTATTTTACAATATGGCAGTCATTAATTGAAACACCAGTCATTTCATGGTTGGGATACTATATTTCAGAAATGTCAAAAAGTATATTTTCTTATACATAATAATAAATGCAGTTCTTGTCTTTTTTTCTTTCAATAAATATTATTTAAATTAAAACAAATGACGATTTTGTTATTTTGTACATAGAATTCTAATAATTAAAAATGATGGTGTCTCAAATGATAATCTATGACAAATTTAAAATGATTCGAAGTAACGTGACTCTACCCTTAATCTAATTAAACATCTTGTCATAAAAATTAATTTGATCAATGAATTAATTTTTAGGACATTAGTTAATGAGGTAATGATCCCTGCATAACCAACCCATGGGACACATTACACGGAAATTGGACAAGGGAAAGAAACTAAAAAACAAGTTTGGATGTAGACCACAGTCCCTTTCACCCGATTGATTATGATCTTGTGATGAAAGCCAGTATGGGCCCCACTGGTTTGTACCTATTCATTTGGACTTTTGTACATACGTGCATGTGAGTGTACAAGTGGGAATTGCTTGTTAGCTGCCGGTATGTTGCCGGCTCGGATAGTAGGCGTAGCAGAAGAGAAAAAAACTCCCAAATCCATTGTATTTTCCGGGCTTCCTTAAAGGGTCTCTTTTCAAACCTCCTTTTATTTCCTTGCTTCCTGGCATTTCCGACCGTTTGCTTTGTATTTCCTGACAAGCGTGATGTTTTTAGCTCTTCCTAACGTCGCTTTTCGTCCTCGAGTCTTTGATTCGGCTTTGACTCTGCCTTTTCTAGCTCAACCCCATCCCTTTTATCAGATGTCTCTGTTAAGACGTAGAAGCAATGAAAGATGGCTTTACTTAGAAGTGGTTTGTCTTCTTGTGTCCCTTTCTCATTTCTTGTTCTTTTCACTATATACACAACTAGGCAATTGGGTGTGCCATCATTTATTTCCATTTCTTTCCTTTTCCATGATTATGAGATGATATTTCGACCCATCTTTCATATCTCTCTCTCTCTCTCTCTCTCCCCCTCCTTAGATGATATGATATTACATTCTTCTTTGCATCTTACCACTTTGGGTTGCTGTGGTAAGATAGTCATTAGGAATTGGAACTTGGGTAATCTTTATTTTCCTGTTCCAATCACCTAAGCCCACAGTGACAAGTGACGTTGCAAGCCCATCTTTCAATTCCTTGCTCTTTTGCCCTCTTTCAAGACGTATGACATTACAAGTTACCTGTTTATGTCACCTACATCTCTTTATAGTTACTGCCTACAAAGCCAGTCATTTACTGTTCCTGCCTATTTCTTATTTGGGAAAATAAAATGCTTCCCAAGCTCCGTTCCTTGTCATTTACTCTATCTACAATTTTAACCCCCTTCCCCTTCCCTTTCCCCTTCCTTCATATGACTCATTGCTTCAAATTTATTAATAATTATTATAATTTTAAATGTCATTTCATTTGTATTTTTTCCTTTATTTGAAAATATTTTGTTATTACAATTAGCCAATAATATCTTCATGATGATATCTCTAACATTACCCTCTCATATCAGCCTAAACGATTAAAATGTGTGATATTTTATGTTTTGTATTTCTTTTTCTCCATTAGTGCTCCATGTGGCTATTAGAAAATTTTTGAGTTTCTATGATTTTTCAAATAATCTTAACACATTCATTGCCTTGACTGACATCATTCTGATTTGGTGTAGAGATAAAAAGAAAAAGAAAATATTTTGAAGATAAACTAATTCACCTTCAAAAATCACTCAAGTCACCTATTTATAAATGTTAAACATGTCCATCGTACTTTTTGTAGATTCCTTAGGGTCACTTATAGGGTTATACCTCCATTGAAATCGAGGGACGCCTCTTAATGTTAAAATACATTTTAAATGACAGCTCTTAAAAATGTAATTTATTTAAAAAAAAAAAATTTAATTTTGAAAATCCCAAGAGTGCCTTTTGATCTATAATTTTCTTTCTTCCTTTAGATGTGTCATCTCCTTTGTTAAATAAATGATATTGCAGGCTTCCTTTGTAGAACATCTTTTCCTTTTACCATGCACATACGGCTTTCAGATGGCTTTCACCAAGTGCCCTTGTCCTTTTATCTTTTGTTTTTTACCATTTGGATTAATATGATATGACAGTGAACGATCTATTACTCCTATGCGAGATAGATACTCTATATTAAAAAAAAAAACTGTCAATAAAATAATTTTTTATTATGATTTGGTTTAATCAAATTCAACCTCCAGATCAAACCGTTTAGACTTTAGAATCGTTTTAATCTTTTATGTTGTATTACATCATAAATTCATAATATCGTCATATTGTTCTAATTTAAATATAAATTACTAAAAAATTAAAATAACATTTTAAGTTTGCAATCATGATACTGTAATTGAAAAGCAATGGGAAATGGCATTTATTAATAAATCAGAAAGAGAAAAACAACTAAAAAACATAATATTTTTTTATTACAATCAAACCATTCTAAGAATCTTATTGCTTTATGGATCAATTTAGATCCAACCAAGTTGAATCATACGGTTTGATTTGATTTTTACAACATGGTGATGCCATCCAATCACCGGGCAGATATGTGGTCAAATTTACCTTTCACATTCTACCTACCTATATATATATATTTTGTAACCGTGGAAATCTGCTGACTCTACTTTGTGGTGATTATTGGAAAAACTTCACCCTAAGGGATCGAGGATGAGACCTCTTACAGGAGATAGATACTCAACCACTCCAATATATAAAGTGATAGATAACATATATTGTGTGTCATGTTAGGAATTAATGGTGCTGATACTCAGGACCCAATACTGATGGTTTCTATGAGAGAGGTGGAGTAATAAATTATTGCACCAGTAACACCAGGGTAAACTAGTGACCCTATCACAAAGGGAATCAATTAATTATTCTAATCACAAGGGTTTGTTCCTTTGATGAAGAAAAGAGACTAAGAATCTGAACTATTGCAATAAATAAAAGGTAAGAAAACAACTCAAGCATTGTAGAATTCCCAAAGGAGTATCATTGTCATTATAATCGAACTCCGAATGAGATATAGTTAAAAATAATACCCTTCTTCGCTCCAAATAGGCAAACGAAACGATTATTGTTGAAACCCCAAGAGATTGGCCTGGTGGTTGAGACACAAGACTTCAGGATTAAGATCTTGGATTTAATCCTTAGTGATTCCAATAAAGAGTCTTGATTTGCACAGATTGAGAAGTTTTCACACACCCCAAAGGACTATTATAGTACGACACCTAACACCTCTGGACCTAAAAAAAAACAATGCTTTGAAAATGGTCTTAATTGATGAAATACCCCCATATTACAGTATTTTGTTTAAATATGATTCACCATCTATTAAATTTTTTATCTATTTAAAGTCAACTTTTCACCTTCATAAAATATAATTATATTATTTATAATACCAAAAACAAAGATAGGTTTAGGAGATTAGACCTCACAAAAACAAAGCGGCAGCTTTATGACTTACTAAAATTTAAGCTTCAACATAAAATTATAATCAACAAATGTTTGTACTGTTGTCCGAAATAATATAGTATTTAGTGAAACATTCGCTGTCTAAAGCTGGCATAATATTCATTGTTTTGTTGATTAAAGAGAACCACACTGCTTAAAATGCCCATCATCAATGCTATGACTTTCTAGTGACAGATTATTCTTTATGTACCTATTTGGTACATAGCATCAATGAAGGGGATTAAAACTAAATAGGATACGCAAACATAGAAGAATTCTATAATTTGTTTAACTTCAAATGTAAACATAAAATCATAGGCAACAAAAGCTTATAATCATGCCTAAACACACCCTAATACTCCGTTTAGTGTCATTGGCATTGACATAAGAGGTGTCATTCAACAGAAAAAAAAAAAGATTGACATAAAAGATGTAATTTCTAATCTATATATTTCTATATATGGAAATTAAGGGAATTGATATAAAAGAAGTAATTTCTTATCTATCAATTTTTGTATATGAAAATTTAAAAAATCATCCTAGTGATAAAAGAGAGGTTTGTAATAATTTTGAATTTTTTTTCTACCAAGTGATTCATTACCCTTATGCATGAAGATAAATTCTTTCATTATGGTCAGCTCTATTATAGAACTTTTTACCCTGCTCTCTATAGGGCCCTCTTATCAGGGAAACATGTGCATTTTAAAGCTCAAGTAAAAAACATGTTTTGTCAACAGATTAGAATGAATAATCACCCTTATGCATGAAGTTTGCCGCGTCATGCTCTAGAGTCTAGACTACAGTTTCTGTTTAGACTGATGACCGTGTTTATCAAGTGATTAGGTTTGTGATCACCCTCAGTAGTGAAGTTTATATTATATTTGACATCAGTCTTATCCCCTGAAAGTGTCCTACAACAAGAATAAAACATGTTCTCAACAAAGACGCTTAAAAGTGTTTTACCTTCTAATCAAAGGATCAACTTCAACCCGACATTCATAAAACAAAGGTCATCATTGGAACGGCATTATTCATTTCTTTAAAGTGTATCTGACCTCGTCCTTTGGACAATGGTATCTTCCTATTGTTATGTCTCTTTTTTTTCATTTGGTCATTTGCAAAACTCAACCTATTGTGCAACTCACATGCCTCACATGTTCATACTCCACTTTATATTTAGAAAAAGATGACGGAAAGTTCCCATGTAATTTCTGTCTCCAGTACCAAGCAGTGCTACCGTTGGGGTGCGATATGATTGCTCTAAAGACCATTCTCAGTGGTCGTTTATTCTGACATGGGAAAGGGAAGGGTAAATTGGACGGTGGAGACGGCCATTAGAGCCTGGAACGAATATCCTTCTGTCAAAACTTTAAAACAATCCCCGCTGGTGGACACTTTGCCGGGACTAACGAAAGCAATCCTTCTTTATTCTCTTTTTTTTTTTTTCATTGGAAATGAAAGGCAGACAAGGAAAAGCTTGCATGGCAGCTTTGCTCCATTTAACGAGTATCCGCCACACATCCGAAAATCATCCTCCTCTTTTAGAGATGTGGTAAAAATAAGTGCCCCCATTTTCCCTCTCTCCATTCAGAAACCCACACCTTTCTGCATCCTTCTGTTTGGATTCATTGAATCCCATTGCAAGTCGTTAAAACAAAGCTTGCCTGCCTGTTTCGAAAGATTGTCTTCTTTTGAGCATGCACTCCTTTTCTTTCTTTTCAGTTCTCCTCATTATAACAGTATTGTACGTCGGTACCCATAAGCCTCTACGGTCTCCTGCCTTTGGTGGGGTCATTTATTAACCACTTCTTTAGAACCGATTTCTTTTGTGGCTCGTTTGATTTCTCTTTTTTTTTTTTCTGTTGATGGGATGTGGCTACTACACGACAGAATCCATCGACGGCCACCACACAGAGCTAGTGTTTACAGTGCTCAGCCTTTTTAGAGAAGGTGGAGAGTGGGGAAGTGAGAATGTAGGATATCTACAATGAAAACCAAAACCCACCAAAACTTTTGTCCAGCCTTTGGTGACTCCGTCCGATCATCAGATGGGGCCGGTTCCCCATTATGGACGGCATGTGCCCTCGAACTCAATGATATACGTTGTCCGCTCTAAGCTGTTAAATTATATAATTATTCTTGTTCAGGGAGCTTCGAGAGAGGAAAAAGTAGTTGGGTGTTTCAGGTGGTTCATCTAGTTCATGACAGAATCACTCTCAGGAGAATCATCTCGTATAATTAAGCGCTAGGTTAACGGTTAAACCGGTCTTTGGACATTATAGTGATAGAAAGAGAATAAAAAGTTGCTCCACACTTCCGAAATTTGGTTTTAAAAAGGAAAGAAAAGAAAATTCTACAAAAAGAAATACATTTTGGCATGTCATCTCACAACTCACAAACGCTTAAAAGAACATAGGGTCTTGTATTTTCATTTCCATCTAATTCAAACTATTCCCTCTATCCTGAAAACCTTCCCATTTCAATTTTTTTTTTTTTAAGAATTATTTTTGTGTAGAACATGCCAAAAGATTATTAATAAATTCTCTGAATCAATACAAACTTGATGTAAAAAAATAAAATCTGGACGGTGTCATCATGTAGATACTGTCGATTGAGGTAATCCACAAAAGCTCAATAAATTTTTCCTAACTATGCAGCAATGCATAATTAAGACGATTGACAGTCGACAGTGAAAAGAATTACAGAATGTGCTACATTTGGTAAATCAAAACTTATAAAAGAAAGATATTTTCCTATAATATTAGAATGCAATTTGGAGCTCGTCGAGAAAGTTGAAAAGAAAATTCTACAAAAAAGAAATACATTTTGGCATGTCATCTCACAACTCACAAGCATTAAAAAGAACATAGGGTCTTGTATTTTCATTTCCATCTATTCAAACTATTCCCTCTATCCCGGAAAACTTGTTCCATTTCAGGTTTCTTTTATTTTTTAAGAATTATTTTCGTGTGGAATGTGCTAAGAGATTATTAATAGTTCTCTGAATCAATACAAACCTGATGCAAAAAATAAAATCTAGATGGTGTCTCGTCATGTAGATACTGTCGATCGAGTTCATCCATAAAAGCTCAATAAATTCTTAACTATGCAACAATGCATAATTGAGACGTTGAGAGTCGAAAGTGAAAAGAATTATGTACTATATTTGGTAAGTCAAAACTTATAAAAGCAGGTTATCTTCATATAATATTAGAATGCGATTTGAAACTCGTCGAGAAAGTTAAACCTTCTTTTAATGTAAAAATAAATGAATATGACTAGTACTTTAAAACGGAGGGAGTACTTGTGATGTTTCAAAACTAATATAAAAAATGATAGACAACTATTCGATCTTTTGTCCATAAATAATTCCGAGTTCGAACTCCCATAGCCTAACCTTGTGTTTTAAAAGTAATGGGGTCATTCATGAAAGTTTTACACTATGTATCCTACGATTTTCCACACGTAAATTCAAAAAATAAGAAAAAATACAGGACAAATTTATGATAAACTCAGCAGTTTTTAGCTAGTCTAGCGCCATCTTTGATTAGAATAACTCTTTACAGGGACAAGGTAGAATTTATCCAGGAAAGCGAGTTTTGTGATGTTTAACTTCAACCAACTTATCGGGTATTGTGAACTTAAGATGGATCAGTTGGACTTCAAAAACTCCAAAGTTGAGCTGCTCGGTAACCATGCAGAACTGGAATAAAACTAGGCAACAATGGGGTGGGGGACATGTCCAAAGGGTAAAAGCCAGGATAAGGGGGGCCATATCTCACTCAACCAAAGTAATTCCGTCATTTTACGTCAGACACTGGTGAGTTTATTAAGTGCATTTAGAAAGAAAAATCCAAGTGGGTAATATACATTCTAACATTCACTGTAACCCTTTTAAGTTGAAAGGCGTAATTCTGATTTCAACGAAGAAGAGAGATTATTTGGTTAAAAATCATCTCAAGTGGGTTTGTCCAATGATCAATTCAGTTACTTAACATACATCAAGTGCTAAATCAAAACACATCCAAGAGTTACTAAAATATGCACACTTGACGATCATTTCACAACACAAGATTAATAAAATTAAAGTGACTTGTTTGGCAAAGACGCATGTGTCGAAATTAACCTTTCAAGGAAAACACGACTGGTAACGATGGTGAAGGAAAATTGATTATGGTGGCTACGATGTGCCCCTCGTATTATGATGCTCAATGAATAAGTTATCTCCATGAAAAAATCAATCTTAGGGCTAGATCTTAATAGCTTTACCCAAAGTCATGGAAGGTAAGGCTTGAGGGGTTGGTGTTTAAACAAAGGATGGGGATGGCACACCAACTCTCCAACATGCTCACACTTCAATCAGCATGAGATGGGAATGCTGGAAGTTGACAAATCCTGGACAGACTAGAAAGAAATGATTGATGATGGTGATTATGGGTGGCCATGATGTGCCCATGAGTTTAATGCTCAATGGAGTATGTTTAGTGAGTACGGTATCACAAAGGATCTATTCTCATTGTCAGAATACCAATCTAATTTCTTAAGCCAATGCTTAAGATAATGGACTCATCTGTGGGAGTTTTACGCTGAGTAACATGCGGTTTTCCACACGTAAATTTAAAAAAAAAATCCTAAAGGGTAGGTCTTTTTAGGGGTTGGGTCTAAACATAGGGAAGGAAACAGATAGAATTGACCAAATATTTCCTTAAGAGAGATTAGCCTTTCAAGATGCAAAAATTTCTCAATTTTTTAAAATCCATATAAATAGGTTCCACCCAATAGAATAATATTTACACAATGAACAAATACCAAAGATGCATATTGTTTATATGTAGTACTTGTTGATGAGGGTGACGATGCAAATGTTAAAATTGATTGATTCTTGTGAACTGAGAAACAAAACACATCTGGTAGGCACACACATTAGAGATGCATATGATCTATGTATATGGAAAATAATTGATGATGGTGGTGATTCATACATGAACACTGATTGTAGTGAACCAAGAGAGAGAAATTTTGAACATTTAAATGGTGTATGCCTTTTGCAAATGATATAATATTAATTAGTGAGACAAAACACTACTAAATGTGAGCCATGATTTGCGGAGCAGAATGTTGGAATTAAACGATTTGAAAATTAGTAAAATTAAAACAAAATATATAGAATATAATTTTAGCATATTAGATGATAGAGTAATATGATAAAAATATGAACTGGCTTAGTTGCAAATTGTGATAAATTTAAATATTTGGATTCTATGGTAGAATCTCGAGAAGGGTTCAACTTAGATATAACAAAATATAATAGGAGTGAGGTCTGCAAAACTTGTATAAGCTAGTGGAGTTTTGTGTAATAAATGAGTCATTTTATAAAACAATTATTAGACTTGCAATGCTATACGAAGCATAGTGTTGGGCAATGAATAAAAACAAATAAACAAAATTAGGACAATGAAGATTCACATACTACATTGATGAGTGGTTTGACCCTTAATGATAGATTTAGAAACGAACACATTAGACATAATTTAAAGATAGCTACGATAGATGAGAAATTGAGATAATATCATTTGAAATGGTTTGGTCATATTAGTAGAAGACCAAAAACAACCTCAATGGGTAAAGTTAAAGAGGCCACAGATAGAAGGCATTGGGAGGATAATGTTATTTTTGAAAACATAGAGGGAATAAAGAAAAAAGAATATGCTAGATTGTAGATCGACTGATGATATAGTTTATGATAGGGTCAAATGGAGAAGAACTCATAAAGTTGACCTAGATAGATGAGATATTGGCTGATGATGATGGTGAAATGATTATAAAAAGTTATGTTAGAGAAAGATGATTAAAAAAAGATAGAATTAAGAATGACCATTGAGAAAATTATATGGAAAAAAGTTGATCACGTTGATGCATATATTAAAATTGATTGTGGTGAGCCAAAAGAGAAATTTCTATTTTTTCAATGGTGGAGTGAAATGATGAAAGAATAGATTTAGAAAAATGGCTATATGAGATAATTATAAGGAATCCAACCAGGCCAAAACACGCTCATGGGATGTTGAATTCAATGGGGTATTTTTAATACATGGGGTATGTCATATGGATCAATGGGAAATATTAAATACTTATTGTGTAATAAAGTTAAATAGGGAGAAGTTACATTTATGCTATAGTTTCAATCCTAAAATATCCGATTGGACCGATGATTGATATCCAACATAATAATTTAATAAAATTAAAAACAACAAGTATAATTCTTAGAGATGCATATTGTAAAATTGGAAAGCCCTATATAGATGAAAATGAGTAATTATAATGATAATGACCATGTGTATAATAACATTGATTATAGTGAACATCAAAGAAATTAGAAAATATACCAATTTTATGAGTGACAGTAGAAAATATACTGAAGAGAAAAGATGGCCAAAGGTTAAAATTAGAAATCACTACATGAGAAAATGATTGCCCTAATAGAAGATGAACAAGAAATGCAACTCACCCATGACATGCATGTGATGTTGGGCTTACTTTAAGATCAATTATGGTAGGACCCCAATCAAATTAATAGGAAAATAGAAAATAGTAAGGAGAAAAAGAGAAGAATAGCATAGGAACATCAGTTCGAGAAGAAATTAATCCTCGAAGTATGGTTTTTATTTGAGGAGAAACTAATGTCTTAGCTAAGGGGCTATATTTTTGAAAATCTCGCATGACTTTCATTAATGATCAAATCAAGGATAATTAATAAGCAAATCATACCTAATTCGCTAAAATTAGAATGAACCAAGAAAAAAATTTCCATCTTATAATTGGTAATAGAAAGTTATACAAGGGAGTAAAAAAAGATAAGTAGAAATGGGTACATGGTTCTAAACTTTTCAACCACAACATGAGTGCACGTTGAGTTGGTAGGAACCCCAATTTAACATCCAGTCTATTAATTTCCACCATGATATAAACATAAGTTCAAAAAAAACACTTACTGTACTATGACAATTTGTTATTATGTATATGGGTAACTACTGTATGTTGGATGATGTTTCATTGAATAGAGAGAGAGTATCAAGCATTGAGAAAACAAATAAGATGAAGTTTGTGTGTCAAATAAGTTTATTCCAAAATTGATTTTAAGTAAGATGGAATTAGAAGAGAAGACTACATAAGAAGGTTATCTCAATAGGAGAGAGAGTCAAAGATTGATATTAAGGTGGCTTGGACATGTTATAAAAGATTGAGATGTAGCGCTAGTATGAAACACTAGAAAAAGGGCAAGACCAACAAAGACATGAAGTGATTAGGTCATCCAAAATGTTGAGTGAGAGAGAACATGATCCTAAATGTTTGTCTACATCACACATATTGCTTAGAAGAATAAAGGGTCCAATATTTGCTTCAGCTCTTTTTGGTATCAATTAGGAAGGGATCCAATAGACGAGGTACTATGAGGCCACACACATTTGTTCACATCATATTTATAATAGAGAAGATCTATATTGATACCATGGTTGTGCAAGATTTAGATCAGCGACACAACCAGACAAACTTACATATCAATCTATCAACCCTGTGAATGGTTTCAGCCCTGAAAAATGAAACAATTGAAATTTTCTGAAGTATGCTGTGGGGGAAGAGAGAGAGAGAGAGAGAGAGGTGGTTACATATGTTTACCAGCACCTTAGATGCAAGAATGAGTTCCCACCTTGAAAATAGTTGTAACCCTGAGGAAAGAAAAAACCAATTTTAATATGTTTGCTAAACAATATCGGTTTGTATATCACATACTTCTTTCTTGGTCATGATCAACAAGAAAACTGCAGTGTTAGCTGTACAATGTGACCATGAATAAAGTATAGTCGAGTAGCTTTATTCCAGGTGTGTACTTTGCATGGATACATTAAGAACCTCCACATGCAGGATTAATGGTTGATTGAGAATGACTCTGCAGTGCAATTAGATAGGCTTCTATTAATGGTCTTGATATGTTGCCAACTACCATTGAGGAAATAAGAGAGATTAGGGAATCCCTACAATTCAAAAAAAAAAAAAAGTGTGCCTAAAATATCAAATTCGAGATGTAGATTAGTGGAAGTAATTGTGGTCTATTTTCTTTTCTTTATTTTTGATGGGTGTTGGCATGTCTTTTAGATTCCTTCATAGTAGTCAAGGCATGAAGGAGTCCTAGGTGCCTAAGGCACAATCAATGCAACAAGAGGTGCCTAGCTGCCCAAGGAGCAAGGTGCATGTCTATGCACTTATTTTCATACTTTGCAATATGTGTATATGTATATATGATATGCATGTGCAAGTAGAATTACTAATTAAGTATTACCAACCATTAGTTCATGTTAATTATAATATTTACCAGCTATTACAAAAACTTAAAAAATAACTTACCATAACAAAATTTCTAAAAATATTTGGTTTAAGTAAGGTGGGCCTGTCTTGGAGCTAGGTGAGGTGCACAATAGGTCTAGAATATAAGTGAGGGACTAGGTGCAACTAATGTGCGCAATTTAATTATCATGCTTTTCTCTTTGCCACTTAGTTGACATTGGTTCTTTTCAATATAGACAATCCTTTTTTAGGAAAAAAATGAATGTGGATACTCTTTCAACCAGAAAAAATATTGAGGAGGTTGGTTTCTTATTATCAAAACATATGTAAGATTTTTGTTTCCGTTAGAATTGCTAGAAGCCCATGTCACTATGGATTTGGCTTCCAATGCTATTAACACCAAATGTAGAAAGTTTTTTTTTCCCCGATGATGGAGAACCCTTAGACCCCCACCTCTCTCCAAGTACAAGGGTGTTGGGTAAAACTCCAGATGCACGCAAACCCCCACAAACCAACCAAAAACAGAGTTTTTTTTTAATAACATGATTATCTCCACCCCACATTGGAGGTAACAATAATCCCACTGATACACAAAACCACCTGCAAGCCTCATGTATCAGCTAAGCCCCGCTTGGAGTCAAATCCAAGACCTCTACTCACCAATAGCATAAAGTTGATGATCTATTATCAATATTGTTCTAAATCTGAAGTAGGACACACCTGCGCCTGAAAAATGTACATTGATCTATTTATGAATGAGATAATTAAGAAGCACGCATTTCATCTGAATCAACAACCAATGTTGATCCAAGTTCAATATTGGTCAATAGTCAGAAAATAAAATGGTTGAAGTACAGTTAAGAGAAAGGATTTTTTGATAAAGATAAGGAACTAAGAGACATGCTTTTCCACGTGACCTCAGCAATGGTATGTGCTTTAATGAATTGTTTTCAATATGAATCAGATTTTAGGCATACATGTAAACAATTTCATCAAAAGGAACAATAAGACAAACAGTAGTTGTTCGAAGAAGATACAAGAAATAGATGGTAGAAAAATGATAATACCAACATAGTATAGGAACCCCAAGGGGTTGGCCCAGTGGTCTGGGCACAAGACCTCAGGATTGAGGTCTTGGGTTCAAATCCTGGCAGCCTAATGAAGGGCTACTTCCCATGGGGTTATTTCCCATCAAAAAAACCTAGTGTGCGTGTGCAGGGATGCGTGCACACCCCCCGAAGGATTAGTCGGGTGAGATGTTTGGACACGTTTGGACATAAAAAAAAAGAACATAGTATTGCCAAGTCCTCCAATATGTCACCACTTTGATATGGCCAATTAAAGACACTGCTAGCATTTAGCTTCTGCATTGTAGTAATGCCATGGAAGAAGAGATCAAAAATCTAGGTTGAAACCTTGGCCTTATATGAGTGTAATATGAAACTAGAATAAGTTATATGTGGATGGATCATTCATTGGAATTATTATGGGATGCATCTTTTATGCTGTATGCTTGAGTATTTTCTTAGCAATAAGTTGTACAATTCTTTTGTCCCCTAAGATGGTGACATGACTCGAACCCACAATGGTTGAATAACTTATCAATTGTTGCAAGATCTTGTTAGCAATGAGTTTATAGTTTTTTTTTTTTAATAAACTAGGGTATCCCCCCCACCCCCTATGTGGAGGTGAGACTAATCCCACATATAGACAAGGCTTGTATGAAGCTGCTAGTAAGCCTCGTCTATTGGGTCACTCTAGGAGAAGTTGAACCTAAGATTTCTGATAGGGTGACCCTAAATGCCTAAATGGTTCTCTAAAAATTAAAAGGGGATGAAAATAACGCACCCTAAACTAAATGTAGGCTGAAATTAAAATTAAAATTAATAAACTAACAATCAAATAATATGACGAGCTGTGGATAATAAAGAAATCCAGAAATTCAATGTTAATTAAATAATAATCCACGTACAACGGGATTCCTCGCGACTAAGTAAGGGCAAAGGGGTAAAAGGGGATAAGAATAAAAGGGAAAGAGAGATGTATTAGGGCTTCACGATGGCAAATCAGTTCCTTTTTCTCACTTGCGGCGGAAGAAGGGGAAGGTGAAGACCACGGCAAGACAATGGGAGGGATTATGGGATCGGGCAGTGATGGAAAGGAAGAGGAAGCTGTGGAGATCTGGTAAGGGTATGGCTGGATGTAAGGAAGAAGGGGACAGATTTTGGGTTCGGAAATCTGAAGAAAACGACGAAGATGGGATGAAGAAGAGAAGAAGAAGAAGTACTTGAAGAAGGAAAGGTAGCTTCACGCCAAGATTCACACCAAAAGGGCCTCACGCTAAAGGAATCGCTCCACACAAGGTTTGGAAAACTCCAAAATTTTATTCATTCAATTCAATCGTCCCTTTTGCCTCATAGGGCTACAACTTATATAAACCTTCTACTTACTAAAACAAATAAACCACAAATACCTAGACTACCCTTGCTAAAAGAAAATACAAACACGAAAATAGTAAATAACTGGAATAGCAACTTGTAGAAGCTTGTGCATGGAGGATGCACCGCATCAATCTTTGATCTGTCTCTAGAAACTCAGGCCAACTGGCCTACCCATCCAGGCTTTAGTAATGAGTTTATAGGTACTTATAAAAATAAAAAATACTAAATGTTGACAATTCGGTGTATTTTATACCGTG
Source organism: Chimonanthus salicifolius (assembly GCA_013350335.1). Lineage (NCBI taxonomy): Eukaryota > Viridiplantae > Streptophyta > Magnoliopsida > Laurales > Calycanthaceae > Chimonanthus > Chimonanthus salicifolius. The sequence continues at coordinate 66,125,216 of CM023536.1, read as the reverse complement.
TGAGGTAGTGAACAGAAAACTTTTTTTTGGTTGGGGATTTTGATGGTGTTTTCTTTGGGAGAAGAGGCCTTTGGAGATCCAAGCTAAGCAAAAGGAGTTGAGGAATATTTAGAACAAAATGTGGGGCTTATGTAATTGGAGCCTTTCTATATCGTTGATATCATTAGTTAAAGACTAACTTAGCAAAATTAAGATGATTAAGAACAAATAAATTTGATGACCTTTTATTGATCACATACATCATCACTTAACCATATTAAGATTGACTTAGTAATGACAACAATCTAAATGTAAATTGTAGTCAACAACAGAAGGAAATGACGTTCCAAAATGTCCCATTTTATTGAATTTATCATCATTTTAGGTACTAAATCATGACATAAAATTACTTAGAGAAAACAGTCAATGAATCACTTTCAATCATGACCATACTAATGAAATATCTGAATAACCTGTCTATGTACCATTCAAAGGGCTTCAATTTCCTCACACATATTTGCAGGAAGCCAAATGGCCCGAAAGGCTTTTTATTAACTCAGTTATCATTCCAAACTGAACTACCATGACAGGCTCAGTTCTCCTCAAAGCTGCCTTTGTAGTTTAGACCCAAAGAGCTTTCTTAATTTTTATCTTTCTCCTCAAGCCTCTCGTGTCCAAGCATCTCAACCGACTAGTCCTTCAGGGCATGTGAAAACCTCTCAATCGACACACACCAAGTCTTTGGAGAGTGCCTTTTCATTGGGGTTGAGCGTGAATCGAACCCAAGACTTCGCTTCGAGGCGAGTGCCTTGGCCGTTAGGCCAAGGCCTTGGGATTTTTAATTTGTATATTTTCTTAATCACGTTCTTATAAGAAAAGTTGAATATCCCTGTCTTTAACCAATGCAGTAGTGTCACTTCTGCAAAGCTCATAACATTTTATTTACTGTTATCTATTTAACCTTTTAATTAGAGACGACAGGTTGTGTCCGCTAATATTGTAATTTTTTTAAACAATCCTTTGTTAGTCATCTCATCTTCACTCTTGTAGCCTAAAAACCTACTTTTACAGGCAATTAAGAATTTTTTTTGGGTTACTTCATGCCTTTCTTCTTCTTCTTCTTTCTTCTTTCTTATTCTTCTTCCCCACTTGGAAGAGGTAAAGGAAATTTTATTGCAAGATAAGTAAAACAAAACAAATAAAATAGAAAAGTGCTTTGATCAAGGCCAAGGCTTCAAAATCCTACATGGTCGAGTGAAAAATGTGAAGTTTATTAGCTTCTAAAGTTTTTGATTCATGCATTACAATAATCAAAAGTTTCTATCAGTTTCTTCATTCCACAACTCGAGGATATAAACTTCACTTCAAATTCTGTCAACATGCTGCAAGTTTGACCTATCCTTTATGGATGCTTGCTATAAGAACTCCCATGCCTTTTTTCCTGTTTTGAGTAACTGAAAAAAATCAAATATTTTCTATTTTTTATTTACCTTGTGCTTCGTTGCATGTATGATCTTTAAATCCACATCTGATTTCTTTGCCATCCAGTAACAGAACTATAATTCAAATTTTCTTAGACCAACTCAAGCCAAGCTGTCATTGGGGAGAAGGAATTTTAATTCTATCAAAACATGTAAGATGCAGAAGACAAATAAAATAATAACCATAATTAGTGGAATTCGATGATATATAGACACAACGCATGATTCTGAGAAAATCAATGACCATAATTAAAAAACAGAAATCATTCAACTGGAACTTGATTGCTGTGGCATTTGGTGCTCACCTTGTGATTAATTCCATGCCTCCATGAATTCGGATTTTAAGAGGTAGGCAGTAAAAGACGGACTATTTTTTCTCGAATCGGAGACCGACTAACATTGTTTCAGCTCCTGTAGCCCTAGCATGAGTTGATAAATCCTTTATGGCTGATGGACTCTTATTTTACGTTATCCTTTTCCTGTCTTCCTGTACGTGGAAAGGGTGCAGATCTTTGCTCCCAAGGATCTTGCTTTCAAACATCTGCACCGTACACGTGTCATGGCACTCATGCATTGAACATTCGGGATAGTGTCCATGTTTTGGAGATTTTTTACTTCCTTTTTTTCTTCTTCATGTTGACATGGAGTTCCTTTTGGCGAAGCAGGTGTGTTCCACGTGGCGAGCAGTCTCTCGTTCGGAGCTGCTGTGGCAGAACCTCACCCGTCAGATATGGGGTTGCCACCGCCGCATACACGCCACGTGGCACGACGAGTACGTCTACCGCCACCGAGCCGCGCACAATTTCCGCATTGGGAGGGCCGTTTATACACCTCTCGTCTTCGAGGCCTCGTCTCCGTCGGTTGCCAACGACTCTCTCTCTTGCCGACGTGTTGCGATATCTGACCGCCACCTGGCTTGCGGCTTTCTCGACGGCTCCGTCCGCGTCTTCGACCTCCCCTCCCTCCGACACGTTAGCATTCTCCGCCCTCACCGACGCGACCACCTCGGCCGCTTCTCCCCTGCTGTATCTGGCATTGTCCTTCACGACTCCCGTGTCGTGTTTGCATCTCTGGTTGGCGACATACACGTGGCGGCAGCTCGCGGCCCCCGAGCACGGAGGGCCCACGAAGGCGATGTTGTCAGCGACGGTGCACTTGTTGACTTCACCGGCTGCAACCGGTGGTGGGTGGGCCTTTACGCCGGGGTGCCTGGGCGGGCGTTCCACGTCTGGAACGGCGACACAGAAGAGCTGGTCTTTGTCGGCGGGTCGCTGACCGACCCAGAAGCAGTTCTCGGCTGGCACCTACTCTCTGATGAGTTGCCTGACTCAGTTGGTCGAGTCAGGGTGTCAAGTCAAGACACAGGTGTGGCATGCACGGGCCGTTGCATTATGGTATTCGACCTCAACAACCAAGGGCTGGTCCTCGGCGAGGAAGAATTCCAGCGCCGCATTGTCGTGGATTCCGTTGATGTCAGCAACGAGCGCTTCCTCGTCATCGACAACCGTGGCGTTGCCAGGGTGCGCTTGGTGCACACTTTCGAGGAGATATGCCGCTTTGCCGTTAGGCGTGGTGGCGCCCAACACCAACACCAACGCATCCACGGCTGCATGAACGCCGGCTATGCTCTAGTCTGCGTCGGCGGCATAATCAGGGTCTGGGATGTGGATACCGGTCACAACTTGTACAGTCTCAGGGAGAGGGTGGGCCCCGCCAACGATCTCGTCGCCAATGAAGTACATGTGGCAGGTTGCTCCCCCGAAACCGGCATCCATGTTTGGAGTTTCTCTGCTGCCTAATTCTAAAGCCCAGTAGAGAAAAAAAAAGAAGCCAAAACAGGCTTATTTAGATTGGGAGAAAGAAAGAGGTAATAAGGTATTCTTATTGACTAATCTCTTTGGTAAGACATTATATCTCTTCATCGAGTTTCTACTAAGATATCCTCTTAAAATTAGTAGAATTCTCTCGAATTTCTCATTTCTTCCAATCTAAATACAGCCCAGTGGCACTGGTTGTGTATAATTTAACTTAGTTTTCTTCTGTACAAATTACCTATTGAAAGTGGTGGTGGTAACGGGGTACTGTCTCTCTGTTGTGTTGTGGGTGCTGGGTTCACCCAATTTTGGGGAAAAATGGGGTCATGATACTTTTTATCCAAGTACTTGCCGCCTACAGGAGGAGGAGGAGGAGGAGGTTGTGCTTGATACTGACTTTACACTTTTGGACGCGTGAGAGAGAGGGAGATGTAAGTTGGTATGGACGAGTCAAATGATTTGATGTAAAAGAAGGAAGTTTTTTCTACTTCTTTATTGGATGTTTTCTTTTTTAATTTAATTCCAATGCATTGTTGTTTGTCTTTTATGTGAGAATTGATTAGTATGTATGGCCTGCGGTCAGCTTTTTGGTGGGAGTGGGATTTGATTTGTTGGAAGCATCATTGAAAACTTTCGGTGGGTCACATATTTTATGTCGGGAATCGATGGTCAGACTCCTTTGTCCACACCCTTTGTCCCATCTGCAGGTGTGAATGAATCAGGTCCGGTTAATTTACAGCATTATCTAATTTAATATTTTCAATTTTAATTTATTCAAAAACTTGACATGAATTTTTGTAAAATATATAAACTCAAAAACAAGATAAAAATATTATTTTAAGTTGAAAATAAAAGATATAAGACTCTGTGTGGAGGCTGATAAAGTATGAAAGATGGAGGTAAATGGCATAGATTTTTAAATTTGAAATGAAGTGGAGTGAGGTAAAATCATTGAATAAAAAAGTACAATGGTTAAAAAAAGTGGAAGACACCATGTGTTTTTTTTAATAAAAGAGATCAGGTTTGTCATTCTGTTTATTTATTACCAGTTGAGTAGTGGAAATATATAATCGTATGTCTTTTAGTTAAAAATATTAATGTTTCAATCATTATTTTAAATAATATTTTTCTATGCAGATCGAGTTGGATCAGGTTTTTTAGTCCAAAACCTTATACCTAGATTAGGAGATGTAAACACATTGAAATATACATCTTTTAAAAAAAAAATATTGGATGATCTTCCTTATAAGATACACATCCCTACACTAAAGAGACCCGATATGATATTATTATTCATTTATTGTAAACACATGGTTGGCTTAACGGGCCAAAAAACACTTAACAAGGTTCACGGTCTTTACTTAAGACCCTGAGTCCACCTGTTTTGCTAAACAAGCTAAAAGATAAGAGCCCAAGCCTGATCGGCTGTTCAATACATACATCCAAGCATTACTATATAACAGGTTTAAACTAGGTTTGGGCCCACGAATAGTCCCTAAGATGGTTCACCAAATTATGTAAAAAGGCTAGAAGTGGGCCAAATCAGGCCCAAATTCTCTTGGACTGGATAGGAGCTTTACTGTCATGCACTAGGGCAGGGGTAGAAAAATCTGCCGGGCGACGAACTTTTTCTCTCTCCTGTCCTTTTTTTTAAAAAAAAATATCAAAAAAATTACAGTAAATGCAGATAATTATGAGCTTATTGAATATGTAATTTTTTTCATAAAATATCGGACATTTACATCTTCTAATATATTTTTGAAATTACGATAGCGGGAAATTATATAAATAGTAATAAAATGGTGAAAATTACAAGGAAAATGATATAAAAAAGGAAAAAATTTCATCCCTGTAAAAGAAGTTAGTATACAGTAAATAACAGGAAAAAAAAAATTATTAGTTATTTTATAGGTTTTACCATTTACTAACATTTATATGTCATAATCCATAGTTAATAATGAAATAATTACAAAAAGAAAGAAAATAAAAGGAAAAAATTGCATCCCTATAAAAGACGTTAGTATACAGTAAATAACAGCAAATAAAAAAAATTCATGTATTATTTTATAGGTTTTACCATTTTCTAACATTTATATGTCATTGTCCATAGATAATAATGAAATAATTACAAAAAGAAAGAAAATAAAACAAAAAAATTACATCCCTGTAAAAGAAGTTAGTATACATTAAATAACAGTAAATAAAAAAATTTCATGTATTATTTTATAGGTTTTACCATTTACTAACATTTATATGTCATAATCCATAGTTAATGATGAAATAATTAAAATAAAGAGTAAGTAAATGTAAAAAATGTTGCTGTAAATTTTGACATGTTAGTAACAGCAACTAAGAGCAAATGAAAAATGTTCATCTATTATTTTATAGGTATTATCATTTTCTAACTTTTTTTTTTCATTTATGCTATTTTATGTTGAAATAGTTAACAAAAAGGAATAAATAAATGAAAAAAAAATAGTAACTAACAAAGTACACAAAAAATAACTACAGATACATTCAGATGGAAAAAAATTATAATACCTATATAAAGCTTTTATTTACTACATATCTTATTTAACTTCAAGCATTTTTTAACTTTTTATAACACTTTTATGTTAATTTTGGCTAAAAAAATTAAAATAAAATACAAATAAATCGAAATAAATTGCAAAACTTACAAGATCAGTAGATCTATAAATGAAGAAACCTTTGAATGGTCTGGATCGTTCGGTTTCAAACAAATCCGGGTCGTTTAGAACTTAGTTAAATCAAGTAATGAAGAGTGAAAAATTTTTTGGAAGAGAAATAGTAAAATCTGGTTTTCTCCTTGAAAATAAGGTGTGAAATTTGAGATGTAGGTGAATGGTATTTATAGAAAAAAATTGGACCGGGTGGATTTTTCAGATTTAAAAAAATAAAATAAAATATTTACGTATGCCGGACCTAGCCGAATTCTGCAGTCCGCCGTACACAGAGATGTGACGGGGAGAAATTGGTTGACATGTGAGATCTTGTCTGAGATCTCGTCCCGATATATCAGACATGAGATATCGTCCGATATATCGTCAACATATCGCCGGATTTGAGTTGGGCCCAAGCCCGAGTTTTACTGTTTTTTTGGGGGAAAAAATGGCCGATTCGGCCCAAATTCGGCCCAGATTCGACCGAGATTTGGACCGATATATCGGTCATCTCGGCCTATATTTATTATAAAAAAAAGCTTTTTTTAAAAAAAAATTGAAAAACCGATTTTTTAAAATTCGGCCGATATGATGACGGATAATTCGGTCAAAAATTCGGTCATATCGGCCGAATTTTTTTTTTTTGTACGGCCGATACTATATGTATCGGCTGATATAATTCGGTGGTGAAAATCCGAATTATATCGGCCGATATACACAGTATCGGCCGATATTTTGGCCCCTGCACTAGGGTATGTTGATTTCTTTGTTACGATTGTAAAATTGCAATTTGAGCCTCATGCGTATCAAATAGATAATTAGGTCATTGAAAATAATTTGTCAAATATTATTATAATGATAATCACAAATAGATGAATAATAAATTTTGAAAATAATATAATTTTTGCATATGAAATCTTAGTGGATGCTACAAAATGCAAATGACAACGTTGTAAAGCCCGTTTATAGATTCAGGCCTAACAGGTCTGAAACAAATTTATACTTTGTAAGGATCTGATCAAGTTCAAATCTTGCATCTATTTGCTCATTTAAATTTAAATTTACTCAAATTTGACTTGATCCAATTCATTTACATCTAAACCGTATCTATATTTTATGTCCATTTCATATGTGCAAAATTCGATGTTGGCCGATATTATTCTTTCTCTTCATTTGTTTTTAAAAAAAAAAAACGGCTGATATTATCGTATCGGCCCATATGATAAGGTTGAGATATCGACGTATCGACCGATATTTTCACCTGGTCCAACCCAATTATAACCCTAACCAAGAAATATAAATGTGCGTTGGCGTCTTGTGTTAGTCGTGAACCCTTAATAAATAGTTGGGTCAGGTCTTGCCTCTCACCCACTTTGAGTATGAAAATGAATGCCGTCTTCATGGCTTTGAGCTTTGATGTGCTAAAATAATAAGATAAGACCCAACCGCAATTTTTTTTATACTTGTTTGTTTGGAATGGTAGCAAAGTAAAGCACAGAGTCAAAGGTAGGAAGAGCAAATTATTTGTTAGAAATGTGGGAGAACGAATTAATTCAACTCAACAGGATAAGATTTTTATACATGAAATAATCAGATATAGAGTATCAAATATAAATGTAACGACTAACAAGTATATTAAAAATATATTTATTTAAATATAAAATTTATCGAAAATCATGAGAGTTTAAAAAACGTAGTCTAATTGATTCATTCAAAATTATATTTGATGGACCAAATATTTAGAGATTTTTTTTTAATGAACACATTACCATCTCATTTAGTGGATCTCATATCTAAAAATGCAAAGTAATATTATGTGTAATAGTGTGTAGGTGATTATTTCACTTTAGATATATATATAAAATCGGTTTTAGTTCTATGTTTGAATTTCATCCCATTCTAAAAGGGATCACAGACTGTAGTTGGGTGCTCTAAGAGACACTTCGATCATAAAGGAAAAAAATATTTGTCAATTTTCACTCACATAAATATATGTACGTCCGTCGTTAGATTTCATGAAATTATTAGTCTCACTATTGGAAGATAAAATGAGAAGAGCATCATTAATTTTACAACTTTTCTAATCAAGTGCTTATCTTCAATTCACTCAATGATCTATTATTTTGATGGAATGTTAGGTCCCCATATATCTCAAACATTGCCATTCTTACTATAAAGTTGACTCCAGGAGATAATTTTATATACTACATATTTATAATATTTTGTAAAATATTAAATAAAAATAAAAAAATGTTTTAAAAATATTAAAAATAGAAGATAACATAAAGTTGTAGATAAGGCTCTAGGTGGGACTACTTGAACTGTGAGCCAATTGTGAACCATTCTTGAGAGAATCATCTAAAACTGTTTCTAGCCATTGAATTTGAGATGGCATGAAATAAATGCATTTGCTTTTGGTAAACTAAATTAGTTGAGAGAAATGAATGTGAATGAACATTTTAATTATAGTTTATGTGGGTCTTATCTTTTATTATTTAGAACCTTTCATTGATTTTTTTTTTTTTTAATAATTTAAACATTTTTTTTCATCTAAAAAGCCAGTTGTGGACCACTTGGACATGGATATTCTGTTTTGATGTAGATCTTTAGAGCATGTGGATAACAAAACTGTGAAGTTTATTTATTATTTAATTGAAAAATATAAAATTATATTTTTAAATAGAGTTTTTATCATATATTGCAAAAACACAAAAGTTAGATGCTTAAGTTAAAATTATGAAAAAATTATTTTATAATTTTAAAATACAATTTTTTTTAAATGAAGAATAATATTATAAGACCTTACATTATTATAGTTAAATCTTTTATAATTGATCTTTCTTTAAGTTATTTTGACTAGAAGATAAAAAGGTCTAAATAATTTTATGAGAATACTGTGAAAAGAATTTATTTAATTACATACTAATATACCTCATAGTTTAACATGCGTCAAATATAAAAGATGTCCTGATAAGTCATTTGTCACCCTAGATCTTGTGGAGCACTCTAGCGAGACATAACCAAGTTAAGAGTTTTGTGACTCAATTTTAAATTACATGATTGTCGATTATTGGCCTTATAAAATGAAATTAATTTTGGGTGCCTTCTTAACACGAGTGTTATCTTTTAGGAGGCACTGAGTTTTAATGAACTTTCCATTTTGCCCTTCATTCGTCCGTAGAAATCAGTTCACTTATCGGTACACTGAACTGGTGCACTGATCGGATCACTTGAGAATCGGTACACCGATTTCTTGATAGTGTAAATCGGTGTACCGACCGGATCATTTTACATATAAATCGGTTCACTTTTTCAGTGAATCGGTTCACTCATCGGTGTAAATGAACCGATTTCTTTAGATGGGGTAAAGTGAAAAATCTAAAAAACCCATGTCTATTAAAAGATTATGCCGTGTTAAGATGTGCACTTTAATTTTTTGATATATGAACTTCAATCAAACTAGTTCTATTAAAATAAAAAATTAAGTCATTTGATCTAAATGAAAAATAATATGAATGGCAACGGCTAATTTGATTTGTATAATTTTAACAGTTATATATGTCTAAATGAGACTAATTTATATAATTAAAAAATTATATTCATCTTAAATTCACAAGACTAACGAATTACAATCAAATATCACATATTAAAATAAATGGATTATGGTAAAATTTTACTAATTTCGATAAACAAATGTCATCAATGAAAGATAAAGTAACGAGTCACACATGCCAATATATAGAAATCTGAATAAAAGTAAAAAAAAAAAAAAAATTAGTCAGAATCAAATGGGGTTTACTGATTATTTAACTTGGATTGAGGCTAAATAAAATTTGATTAGTATGATCTGAACTATGGGTGGGCCAATTTCAGAGATTGAGTTTCGATGACAAAATTGATTCAAAATTTTAATTTAGACCAGGTTATGGTTATTTATATAATTCAATCCTTTCAAATTATACATATTCACTTCCTCTTTATATGTTTATTTAATAAATTTAATAAATTTATCTATTTAAAGTAATTATATTAAGGATATTCAGACTCAACTCAAACTCACGAGAATAAATTTAAAAAAATTCAAGTGTGGGTTCACTTAGACTTAGATTGGGCTTATCTGAGCCCAAAATATGATCCTCCCACTAACATTAATTTAATTATGTTGACTTAAATTAAAAATAAATTAAAATTTTAAAAGATTAAATATGAGTGAATTAAAAGTTTCTTAATCTCTTCATTTTTATCCTCTTTCTTTGTCTGTGCACAAGATGTAGTTTCAATGGTGTCCATTCTCAAACACCAACGTCTGGAAGAAAGAGAGAGAGAGAGAGAAACATCTCTCATTCTTTGTTTGATTTACAAATCCTGCTCTCCACCTACTTCCTTTTTTTTCCCCTTCTCTCCATCTGAATACCCAATTTCATTCTCCCCTCCTTCTTCTTCTTCTTCTTCTCTGTCTCTCTATGCTATAAAAATCAGCTCCTTTTTCTGATGCTCCTAATTCCTCGTTCCACCGTTTCGTGTATTGGCAGACATTTTGGTAGCTGGAGCTCTAATTTTCATTTTAAGGGGGCGTTTTTACTGTTTTTGACTAGAGATTTGGGGATCAAAGTTGCATTTTCTCTTGTTTTTCCTCCGTTTCCAAAGCAGGGAAGAGATGCTGGGAAACTGAGCTCTTCCCTTCGTTTCCATTTTTTTTTTTTTCTGTTTGGAGAAGATCCGTGAAATGTCAGTTGCCCGCTTTTAGGGGATTTTGCTGTATTTTTGGAGCTTTATGTATCCCAGATATCTTGTAAAATCCCATTTTCTCTGCTTCTAAGCTAAAATCCAGCTCTCCTCCTCCTCTCCCTCTTTTTTTTTTTCTCAATTTTAGGAGAAATTGATGAATACCCAGTTCCAGTTCTTTGTTTTTAGCTGTTTCTCCTTGTTGGGCAGCATTAGGGGAGATCCATGGACACTCAGTGCTCCTTTTTCTTGTCTCTTTTCAAAAATTCCCCTCTTTCTTTGCCTAGATTCTTGAAAAAAACAGTTCTTGGTGTTACATTTTGACTTTTGGTTCCTTTGGGAGGAATCATGAAGTTCCAATTCTCTTTCCATGCCAGGTAAAAGTTCATGGAAATTTTGTTTTCTGTTGTTGTTCCAAATCAAGCTAAAATTCCTTAAAGCTCACTCCTATCTAGATTCTAATTCATTTTGGGTAAGTTTCTCTGAAAACCCCACTTCCAGATTTCTATTTCTGCTTGGGTAGAATTTAGACAAAAACCCAATAACTTCTCGTTGATTTTTCTTCATTTTGTGTAAGATTCTCTATTTATTTTATTTTATTTTTTGGATACTGGGTCTGTTAGGTACTATTCTCCTTTGTGATCTCTCTGAGGTTTGCCATGTTCCCTTGATACCGTTTGAGTGTAATTTGTCAAAATGTCTGCGAACGGTCGTGGTTTTATGGAATGGAAAGAGGAATTCATTTCCCAGGAACGGGGTAAACGTATTGTCCATTACTTACTGAAGGACTCTATTGGGGATTTCGTTCTTGCTGTTGTGGGCACTGAGAGGAGCATCAGGCACATGATTTATGTCGTGTCTGATGAGTTCTTGCGTTTTTGTGGATTGGAGAAGTCGAACAATGCATGTTTCAAATGGAGATCGAGAAGAGAGGTCGTAGATTGGCTGACGTCATTGCTTTCAAAGCAGCAGTCTTCACAAGATCATCCAAGTATTCATTTTTTTTTTTTCTAATTCGGCTTCTTTTCAATTTTTATCCCTTTTGATTTGTTTGCCAGTGAACTACATGGAAGTAGTATTTTTGGCATGTACTTGTTGATTTTCATGGTTGCAAAGGTTTCAAAATTTTGCCGTGGTTTGGCAGTTTTTTGGATTGAAGATTGGATCAAATCTTTTTTCTTTTTGCTCCTGTTTAATGGAAAAATAACAGTAACAATAATTATGCAATTTCGCTTATGATCGATTTTGCAGTTGACTCCAATTATCTGCTTCATTGTCGTCTTTTTGTCATGGGTTGTGAAATAAAAAATCAAGTCAATAAATACTTTATTAATTTATGGCATTTTTACATAAATTGCTCGTCCCTGCATGTGCATACCGGTTTCTCATATTCATGGTGAAGTAATTAAGATTTGCTTCACTTCCACAAATTGTTGCCTCGGTTGATTGCACATGTTTCAGATGGTAGATCTCTTGTAATGTAAAGAAAGCTTTAGAGGTTGAGATGTGATGTCTTACAGCAAGTTAGTGGGAACCGATCCAGTGGTGGCTCAAGTACCTGGGAGTCCTTACAGGACTTGGCAGAAGGTACAACATAGGTTGAATGTGTATACAAGCTCTATAAGATGCAAAATGGAGCATGCACTCACAATCTAGGAGTAAATTACAACCAAACCCAGTGACATACATATTATCCTAGTAAGTAGAAACTTCTGGCAATGGTGGCAAAATGACTCTGTTTCATTCCAGAACCAACAAGGAAAGTAATCTTCTGACATTACTCTCAACGGGTACATTACATTTAAATGCTAGCATGAGCCAAAACAGTTAAAAGCCACAGCATTCAATGGTCCACAGTGTTGTCTAGTGGAGAAAACAAAAATAAAATAGAATCCAAATCACACAATGCAGAAGGCAGTACCAATTCACGACATCGTCCTGCAGTGGTTCCACCAAATCTTAAGAGAGAAAATTGATAAAATTATATCCCAAAAGTCACAAGACAAAGCTCACTCTTATAGTTTGCACAGGGTTCCCACAACCCCCTTTCTTAAGTTCACCATTTGATGATCACCTGTTGGATGGTTAAAATTTTCTAAATTATATGGGGATATATCATTATAAGTGGACCCTAGTAAGCCAATTCTTACTTTGTTGCCACTTTTAAGATATGATAGTTAAAGTTATATTGAGTTTATTACCATTGCTTTAGAAACTTATTTCATATTAACTTTCTAAGGCTCCAAAAGGAATGTCTGTAAACCATATTATGAGTTGATTAGTGGTTAGGTTTAGTTCTAAAGTTGATAAATCTGAATGATCATAGAGATTGACAATGTCCTTGCAAGATAAATGGTATATGCAGTATGTTTATGTGTGTGCCACATCTACAATCAAGATCATCTTATTAAGGTGGTTGGCATGGGCTTTCTGCAGTCCACACATTATCCTGTTGATTATAATCATTATCCTGTTTTATTTCATAGCACCTCTGGTGGTATCAAAACTTAGAACTAATGCCATTTATGATTCTCAGATTTTGATCCTTTAAAATCAACGGTGAGATACTTACTAATTTATATGTATTTTAATCATATAATTAATAATTTTCTAGTCTTTAATTTTGTACAAGGAACTAGTAGATTTTAAATTCTATATGATAGGCACTTGATGAGCACTCGTCAAAAATATAAATTTTCTTATTATTAATAGATTACCTTACCAATACCCTCTGCAAAATGTCATCACATTTCAGACTTGTCTCAGTTTTGTCATAAAATTCCATTTTTACCACTGGTTTGAAGATTAATGATATGGGCTCTTTCAGCCATTTGGGCTTCTTTAACCCTAGTATTTTGATGCTTGGCCTTTTGGGTGTATGGGGTTGTGGGGTTTTTTCTTTGTTTGCCCTGGTAATGTTTCATAGCACCTCTAGTGCCTTCTTTTATTAATATATCATTTACCATTTCAAGAAAAAAACACTATAAAGAATAGTTGTTTGTTTTCTTTAGATGATAGGATAATTGGATGGTAGAGCTAATTGAATTTTTACCATTCCATAACAGTTTCCACCAGTCAATCACTAAATTGTGCTCAGCCTTGTACAGTTATTGGTTAAAAGGAAAGTTTTTTTTTTTAATCATACTACTTTATATTTCTGCTTTTCTCTTTTAAGGACTAATAATCAGCTTCAGCATCTTAGTGGCAGAATTGCCAGGATATGGTTCAAGAAAAATCTGTGTCAATAATGTTTCACAGAATGCTTGTCCATTTTTCCTACTTCTGAGGATGACTGATCAGCCTTAGCATTTTAATGGCAGAGTCGCCGGCATATGATTCAGAAAAAAATGCAAGTGTTGAACTTTCAGTGACTCAAGTTGATGTACGTGGAGGCTATCTAAACTGTCATAAGGTATTATTTTTTAGTTCATATTTCACATTACCTTTTGATTTTCTTCAATCAAAGTTACTACCTCTCACTTTCCTATTTCAGGGCCATTTTGCCAATAACTTGAAAGGACACAGCTGGGACATTGTGTGGTCAGGTGCTGCTTGGATGTGTGGCAAACAGCTCAAGCATTATCAAGCCTTTTGTCGCAATGGGACCACCATATCTGTAAGCACTGAAACTTCACAGTATATATTTTAATAAATTCAAACAATTCATTTACTGGGTTCCTTCACAGGATAGATCCATGCCCTATGAGATTATCTGTTTTATTAGATCAGCTTGCAAAATAACAAACAGATATTGCTTTACATTTAGAATGAATTTTTGAACTTTTAGTATCATCTAGTGAGAAACATTTGTGGTGAGAGAGAGAGAGATTTTGTTGGTATCCACTTCCACAGCAGGGTCTATCATATGATCTATCAGGTCATCATATGTTGGCACTTGCATACCAAATTTTTGGGTTCAGCAAGCGTATGACCAGACATTGTCCCTCCTCTTTCAAGCTGATGGTGCTGCAATGCTTCATGCACCTATTTTTTTTTTTCTCGTCCCAGATCCATTCCTTTGTTCTTGTCATGGCAAAAGAGGAAAACCACTATCTTGCATACTTGGAAGATATGTATGAAGACAGAAAAGGACAGAAGAAGGTGAAAGTGCGGTGGTTCCATCGGAGTCAGGAAGTTAATGGGAAAATTCCTCCCCCAATTCCACACCCTAGAGAAATCTTCATCACACCTTATGCTCAGGTCATCAGTGCGGAGTGTGTGGATGGTCTTGCTACCGTTTTAACTCCAGAGCATTATGAGAAATGCATGTCATCTCTTCCATGTACTTCAGACAGAATCCATCTGTGTTTTAGACAACTCCGCAACAATAGAATCAGGCCTTTCAATCTGCGGAAACTACATGGATACTTCAAACAGACAATTCTCTCCTCCTTAGATCTGCTTGCTGCCACTAAGAATGAATTGGAGGAAGAAGAGTTGAGGAATGGACATTATGGAAGACGGGGAAAGAAAAGGACCAGAAGTTGTAGAGGTCGTGAGAGATTAATACCAGCCTATTCAGGCATTGGGATTTCGATACATTATAGCCAGGTAGCTGATTGTCGACCAGCATATCGGATCTTGAGAGTCAGTTCACCAGGTAGAAGGCCACGAGTGGTCAAACATGTCAGGCTCCGGAACTGTCTACCTCTTTCTTATAAGATTGGTGATAAGATAGAAACATTGTGTCAAGATAGTGGCATCAGAGGCTGTTGGTTCAGATGTACAGTATTGCGGATATCACGGAATCATCTCAAGGTTCGGTATGAAGATGTACAGAATGAAGATGGGTGTGGAAATCTAGAGGTATGTCTAAGAGATCCACATGCGCATCTTATTGAATATATATTCATTATATGTTTTTCTCAAGTAATGCATTAAACTTATCAAGTTGCATCATATGATGATAAATACTCTGTGGTGGAAATAATACAGTCCTCCAGACGATACATATGCATGACCATCTTGAGCTTTGAGTTTGTACATGTGGACCCGTGGTGCTTGATCACTTGATTGATCTATTTATACGCTTTTCAAGAAGGAACGATATAACAAAAGATAACCTTGCTGTGATATGGTAACAAACACAAATGTGGCCTTACTAGGCACTTGGTCACTGGAAAGTAGGTTAGAAGGGACGGATTGATCATTTGTGGTCCAAAATAACTTAGATTGGATGACAGTATCAATCAGTTGAAGGCCATTAGAATGGTACATTTTGAACAATTTGCTTGAGGCTTCCTCCTGTTGATTGTGCATCTTATCTAAGTGGTTTGCACAACCCAAACTGGCTTAATTTTGGGTCATCCACAGATATGGTGGTTCTTTTCAACCCCCCTGACCATGTGAGTGGTACAAGGTGAGCCCCACAAAGCATTTCGTGTTTCTTTCAATGAGAGATCTCACACTATCCTTGATACTTGCAATGAATAACTTTCACAAGGAAATAATGATAGGAACAATCTCTGATTCTCTCAAAAATCCATTGAAATGTTCACCCACTGGATTAATAAATTGCGAGGACTTGCTCCTCATCTGCTGCATAATCTGCTGAGGCATCTATATGTGTACATGTGAGGTGCAATTCAATTCTAGACCCTAGGATTTGGTCCTATTTCGGTATCAAGGATGTTACAAATTCAGGAGACCTGATTGTTGGAGTTTTTATTGAATGGCCGAAGCTTACTGTTCCTGGATTAGAATTTTCTACCAAAAACTTATAAAAAAGAGTTGAAATGGTTAGGATGTTTCAATATTAAAAATTTTGGGAGCATTCCCCCACTTGCAGTGGTTTGAAGCATTAGATTGTGGGACTCCATAACTGAAAGGGTCCCTGTAGATACACCTGAAAAAAGACTGCCCATGCAAATATGCGTCTCCAGTTTCCTGATGCCCTGGACCTTGTAATTTGTCGTTGACTGATTGTGGAAGTGTTAGGCACGATTGGCATTATAGTGTGGTTTAGTTCTCAGTTTCCAGGATTGTTATTTTTTTTTTGGTGATTTTCCTTGTAGGAATGGATCCCTGCTTCCAGACCAGCAGCTCCTGATAAATTGCGCATGAGATGCTCAGGTCGCCTCACTGTGCGTCCATATCCTTCCAATGAGATGTTGGCTTATGGTGTTCTTGGGATTGGAACCCCAGTAGATGCATGGTGGAATGATGGCTGGTGGGAAGGTGTGCTAACTGGTGTGGACAGTGGTGGAGATGGTCTTCAGGTTTATTTCCCTGGTATGCTTTTTTTCCAGTTTGGTGTGTGATAAATGGGGGCCTGTTTGGACTTGGACTAGTGACATTTTCAGATTCTTCCTTTTTTTCTTCCAAAAATCTGTTCGTGGTGACCTTCAGACTCACTTCCTCTGGCTGTTCTGCTGTTTTTCTATAGGGTCTATAGAGAGGGGGGAAAAAGAAAAAAAGAAACCTTTGTTGCATTCATAAATGTTAGAAATGGTTTTCTACATGTTTATATACTTCTATGAAGCGAAAGAAACTTTATTTAATCCTGGCCATCCATACCCCATTATCCTACTTCGTCTTAAATCCAGGTAATCATATATTATAAAACTCATCTGGAATTGATCTTTTAAATAAACAATAAAAAAACAAATAATATAAAATGAGCAAGGTGATGAACAAATTTTTATGCTATTCTGAAATACTTATTTTACCCTTACATCACTAGTTCTTTTGCATATTGTAACTAGGGCTGCTTAAAATCCGACTCGGCCTGAGTTGATATTTATGGAATCCAACCCGATTCGATCCGACCCGAATTCTAACACAAATCAACCCGAATTCTGACCCAACCCTCATTTTGAATCTATTTTAGCCTAATTTTAGCTGGGTCGGGTCGGATTGTGTTAACTTGTAAAATCCTCAACTCGACCCGACCCGCTGACTTGAAATTCTCAACCCAACCCGCATGATTTCTCGGGTTAGGTCAAAACTCGACCCAAGTTGCAGCCCTAGTTGTAACATTATAATCCATGTCTAAGAATGAGATATCATGCACATGGAAAAGATGCATATAATATGAGTGTTTGATGTTATAATGGTCAAAATACATCTGAAGTTGAAAATAACAAGGATTAATCCCAACCACCCCCTCCCCACCCCCACCCCAATCATCTGTCATTAATATTTTTTCAGTTAATATTTCCAAAAAAAAAAAACTAAGATTCATGAAACTTATTTTTGATCCTCAGGTGAAGATGCCTTCTCAATTGCCCAAAGGAAAAATCTTAGGATTTCTAGGGATTGGATTGGGAATCGGTGGGTGGACATTGGAGTGAAGCAAGATATATTATCAGTTATATCTGCCGTTAGCCCCAGTACAAAGGTCTCTGCATGCAAGGTGGCCGAATCTGGGGTGTCTGCTATATCAGAACGAGATGTCATCACTCATTCAGAGCGTGATTCAGTTGAAGATAAGCAAGCATTTGCTGGATTTGATGCAGCCAACGGTCTAATTGAAAATTCAAAATGGGTTCATTCACAAAACTGCCAGTGGAATGAAGATGAAGTTGCATTAGATGATGATGCTGATGATGAAAATGGCTTAGGAGATAGCATCCATGTTCAAGATGGTGATGATCGTGGTGGTGATGTTGACGGAAAGTTATTATAGTAAGTGGAGAGATTGCTGGCCAAACACATGAAGTCATTGCCATGTAGGGCATGGAATGGTACATGTCAATCCTAACAAACATCCATGATGATAGTGGCGATTACAAGGCCAAATGGTTTGCTTGTGTTGAGCTTTTGAAAATGGGTTGGTTTTTGGGTTAGTGCTTGATGATTTTTGTAAATACGATAGAGATGACATTTGGCTTGACTTCGGCTGATTCGGTGCTCAAGACTACAATGGGGAATCCAATCATCAAGCGACTGATGTACAGTAAGTGATTGATGGTAGCTGTAGCTTTCAACCGGCAGATGAAGACCTCATTTGTAATTTAGATGGAGAACCTACAGGTAAAACCCCTCAGATTTACAAATTTGGCGCCGTTATTGTGATTCTGCTTCACAAAGGTGTGTGTAGCTGTGCTTTCATTAGTGTTTGTGAAGCGAGTTTAATCATTTAGGTGCTGACTGTTGATGAAAGTATGTATTTGGAAATCATATCTTATTGCAATGAATTAGTATGTTTCTTTTGCCCATGTGATTTCTGATGCCAGCAAATTTCTTCCAATTCATTAGCTGGTTTGTATTCCAAACCGTCTTTAGATCAACGATTGATTCTTTGGTTGATTGTGAAAAGTGGGTGATGATTTTTTTGTTTGTAGGCTTCAAATTGGTCATTTGTTCGAACAAATGGTCCATCCCAAAAGCCACAGACCGGGGGTGCAAAATTCGTCGGCCGATATTTTTCTCCCTTTTTTTTTAAAAAAAGGCCAATATGATACGGTTTCAAAACCTTATCAAGGCCGATATTTGGACCCCTGCCACACACCATTTGAAAAAGAACTCGAAAAAGTCGACTCCAAATTGATGAGATTAGTAACTCTAATGATATGATGGTGATGATCAAATGTGAACTTAATGGTACATGGTGACAATTTTTGAAGTCACATGTAGGGCCCAGGTCCCCCACAAAAAACCATTCCTCCTTCCCACTCTCTCTTCCCTCCCCATAAACTATATCCTTATTTGAATTTTAAACCATTCCGAGTTGTTCTCATGTTGCATTGAATTCCATTTAAAATTGATCTCATTTTAATTGTTGTCTTTTTGATTTCGAAGATCATAATTTTTCAAATTCAATAGGTCTGATTTCCTTAATCATCTTAAAATACATTTCAAGTGCATTGACTGACATCCACCCATGTGGGCACCACAAGGCCTGTGGCACTTTGTAGCTCACTAGCCCAAGCTAGTGTTAAAGAATCGCTATGAGTCCACGTTGGCAAAATGGAGACTAATTTAGTGACAACTGAATATACTCCAATCTAGCTTACACATAATTTTAAAGAAAAAAAATAGTCCCAGAGAAATGGTCTTTGTTCGATTGAATTAAAATAAAATAAAATACTAATTTAACAATTCACTTGAATTTAAGTAATAAAAGCAAGCATAACTTTATTTAATTCAATAAAAAATTACAAAAGAACTAGCCTCGATCGATAACTTACTTGATAATCGCCCTTCCCACGATCCCACAGTTGGTACTCAACTTAGACTCTTGAGTCTTCTTAACTTGTGCTCCCAAACCCGAATGCGTAACCCTTGATTAACCAACCATGGTTGGTACAAATCAAATCCAACGGGGCGTGGGAGTCACAAAGCATGAGGGTGTGGGCCTACTTATGGGATGTTTAGTCTGATATGAGTTAGCCGATCTGGCACTACATTAAGCTATATTTTGTTTAGTTTTTCAAAGATTTTTTTTTTTTAAGAAATATCGACCTGCTCAGTCCATTTTGGTGTTCAGCAAATATTTGAAACCAACGTTAGAAAGATGGGAAAATGACTGATAAAAATGAAGATCATGGGTCAAGCAGCACTTGAACGTTGGTGATTCTCAAAAATCAATCCAAGGGACCAGCTTTTAAATGGTTTGAATAGATTGGCTAATCATATTCAGTGCTGCCTTATCCAAACAAACCAACGTCTTGGCGAATTCAAGTCAATCCATTTATTCCTCTGAAATCCAAGGGCATGTTTGGTTTTAAGGTAAATCATTGTGGTGCTGGAAAAAAATTCAACCACCCCATTCGGTTTCTATGTTACATGGTATGATAATAATTTTAATAGCACCTCATTAATGTGACATGATGCCCTTCTCATTGAAGAAGTTCCTTACCCAAAGAAGATGAAAGCTACCAATTGTGGGCCGACTTTTCTTCAGAACTACTCTTCAAGATGCCCAAAGAGATCACAAGTCTGTCTAGTCTCCAAAGTGACTCAACTTGAAATATGACTAAACCAAGTAGAAAAAATGGGGCTACTACAATGAAATCAATGATAACACAGACCTCTGAAAATACAACTTTTATGCCGGTCATACAATAAAGGCAGGCCGCAACACCCTGTTATTCTATGTCCCAGGCTTAATTTACCAATGTATAGAAGGGCAGTACAGGTTATTCACATGGCTTATAATGCTTAACAAATGAACTCGGGCGAGAACTAATAGTTTACTGAGAAGAATATGAACATATAAATAAAAAAATGGATCAAGCTATAGGGGTATCATCACGTTGAACCAACCCTTTCTTGACGGCCATATCATATACCCGATCAACTTTGTTTGTATCAACCTTAAAGAGGCGGTAGGCATCGGATCTCTTGGTGATGTTTCCAGTCATAGCCTCTACCATAAAGACCTCAAGCATTTTAAGGTAATGAGAAGGCAGCAGTTTGTTCTGACGGCAAAGTTGTTGTTCCTGTGGAATGCAAAGTTGACAATAAGTTGAGGGAAATCATCTCATCCAAAGACATGAATTTAAAGCCACAAGTTCACGACTACAGAATTATGGATATAATAATGTAGAGGAGAATAAAGATGGATAATTATAATGGGGAATTAATTTGAACAAGATGGGGTACCATTCCTATTTTACCCTTCATTTTTCTTTTGATAAATTGAAAAGTGAAAGGGTAAAATAGAAATCTTATCAATTTCTCATCATAAAATGAATGGCAAAATGGGTACTGTGCCCCAACTTAGTACAAGTACCAGTGCCAAGATCAATTCCCTTTGTAATGCTTGGTCTATTTGTATTCATAGATACCTAAAAATACCAGATCAAAAACTAAAATATCGACCTCAACCTTTGGCAGGTACAAGCAGGACCATATGTCAGCGACCTGGAGACTCCAGCTGAAAAAACCCATCATGAACAGACCACATCCCAAAGGCAGCACGCAACAGTAAAGCTTACCCACATGGTCTGCACATCTTTTGTGTCATTGACCGTGTGTACTGTTGGTAAACTGTCCAGAGGGTAAATTGGTGGCTTGGTCCATTCAATATGGATAAAAAACATGGGTCATGACAAGGCCCCACCTGTAATTGCTGTTGAAACTCAAAGCCAAAGAAACAAACAAACATGGCTAATAAAGGACAATGGAAATGGCTTCAGCCAAAGGGTCGGCAGTATCAGTCTATGTGGGCCCACAGGGAGGTCCACATATACAGTTACAAGTGAATCTCCTACAAGTGATAATAGTGACACAGAAGATTTTTTATTCTGCCAAACACAGGCTTGTAGTGAGGGAGCCCTTGTTGGAAGCAAAGGAAGATACTGCTATTGCTATGAAACAAAGTTTATGGATAAAAATTTCTTACGGTTTCAGTCAGAAGATCTGCTCCAGGAAGTCCTGTGATGTCCCATTCATCTAATGATTTAGCATTAGCCCCCGTAGTTGTAGAAGATGAATCCTTGCCGCCAGACTCCAATCCTGTTGAAGTCTTTATTTTATGGTTATCAACTGCACTCCTTGGGCTTCCTTCAGACTCTCCTTTTATTGGCCGATTAGCCCTTTGCAATACTTTGCCATTTGCAGCAAGCTGGCTAGTTTCTTTAGCTTTACGTGCATTTGCTTCAGATTCTTTCTTCTTTTTCTGTGCCAGATATGTATCTGCTTCAACCCTTGTACGACAGCCGGCTGCCCTAGCTTCCTGTAATTCAGAACCAAGCTCACCTGAGGGTGATATGAAAGCTAAAGTTGTTGTACTGAATGTTGAAAAAAAAAGAGATGTATCATATTTGTAGTCCATCAAGGTGTCAAATGAAACTCCATCCAAGGCAAATGGAACAGTTGTGGTCTGAATATGGTCCACTGAGGCATTATATGATACTGATACCCCACCCAAATGTGGACATGTTAGTCCTTAAGTTGACTGGTTTGGACCATTGGCATAATGGGTTCCATCAACAATGACCATGCCTTCAGTTGGAAACACATCTTCAGTAGGTCAATCGTAACACTTGGAACAACAGCCTGCACATTCAGTTATGAAATAATCACAGCATAATCCAGATTCAACATGGATGGACCATGCCTCAGAGATATTCTGGCTGACAACTTGGTACATTTCAATGAATAAACTGAAAAAAGATGGCCTAGACAGATGGAAACTGCAAACAAATATAAGCAAAAAACTAGAAAGAGAGAAAACATCCGTCTGAGTGTGCTGATCAATGAATCTTCCTCACAGTCATTCTCTAATGTAAAGAATCACCTTCCACTCTCAGATTAAAGATGTCCAAAGAATCAATGAGATGACAACCTCCAAGGAGAGATTCAATCTCAATCTCGTTAGCACTAGAAACAGATATCTTAGAAGTTGAGTGCAGTAGGGAATGAATTCAGGCCATCCACGAGGTAAGCTGCAAATCTATTTTATATGCAACACAGCCATACTTCAATATTTTGGTGGACCCCACCTTGTTTCATGTTTCCTTTCCATCATTCCCCCCACCCCAAAAAAAAAAAATGACCTTTCTTGTCAAACAAGGAGGTTTACATTAGAAACAGGGCGGTTTTGATCCTTGATTTCATTTTCCTATGTTTGCGAAACTACCTTTTCCATGGAAAATCATCTTAGAGATTGTGCACAATTTTCTTATCTTAATATCCTCTCTTTTACTTTCCATTGAAACCAACTTCCTTGTGGTGGCATGGTTTTTTTTTTTTTTTTTAATAATGATTTTTGGTGGGAGATGAGGGCTGATGCATCCAAGTTCTGCACCAATCAGAGTGGTACTCCCCATAGATTCAACCACCTTAATTTAAAAAAAAAACCAGATCCTTAAATAAAGGCCTCCAATCTGGACATTACCATTTTCGAGGAGAAACCATAATTTATTTAATGAGGAAAATGCACTAAATTTTCATTTCAAATAACACTTTCATCCTCCTTTCACTTCTAAAGTGACATTGAAATTCTAGGGCATTTTTGTCACCTAATAAAGTATGGTGACCCTTTCTCAAAAGGGGGTGGTGTCCAATTTGGAGCCTAAATAAATAGTTATCAGCATTTAGACTTTCAAAATCCCACACCCAGCTGATGGGTGGTAAAGCTCACACTTCCCCAGGTAGCATGTGGATGTGCTCAACAAAAAACCATCAAAATGTGTCAGAAAACCTGACAAAAGAATAAGCTCAACAAAAGTGCTAAGTCATTCAAAAACTACCAAAGCACTCCGATATCATATTGTTATATACTGCAATTGTGTAAAACTGATAAGATGAGAAACTGTGATGGATCACACTTATGGGAGCCATGGTCCACGAATGAAGAATATTAGTTTACAAATTATTTAGATTTAGAGTAAACATAGATGTATCTTTGTGATTCAAAATAATGGCCATATTTCAAGTATAATCTAATGTTTGAATGACATAAAATTAGATCTATTGGATAAATTATTCGATTATCTCTCCAACGAACACATATTTTTGTGATTTTTACAACATTTTGAGAATTATGGCCTATTTTACAAAAAGGTCTGTTACGAATACAATGGTTGAGATTGTTCCTAAGGTTTTCTTTTATATCAAACAATATAAATATGAAGGCTAGCCTCATGGCCAGTGAGTTCTTTGGTTTTGTGAATTTGATTGAAACTTGAATATGGTGTTTCATTGAGAACCTCTTGAAGGTGGAGACCTCATGGTGAAGAGGTAGGCCATCTCCTTCCTATCAAGCGTGAGATCTATCATCTAGCAAGGATTTTTACAATTTTCTTCTTGTTTCATTCTCTACTTTTCATCATTTGGTGGCTGGTTCAGTTTAGAATCCCTAGAGCTTGATATTGTCGTCTTGTGAGACGCCCTTGACTACATATAATTTATATTTTATACATCAAAAATTTTAAATACTTAGATACAAGCAGGGATACAAATAGAACAAACTCAGATTGAATCTAGGTAAGATCCAGCGATCCGCATACATATCCACTATAGATTGTTGGATTTGGATTTGAATTCAGATTGTGCAGAATTTTCAAAATTTACAATCCATATCCGCATCTGCTTCATATTGCTGGATTCATACTCAGATTTGAATGTCCACAAAACTAAAAATCTTGACATTCTTCTCGACAAAAAGAAAATCAAATTAATCAAATACTGAAGCTTCAATACTAACTAGAACCAAATCCCATAAAGCATATAATTATTCAAACTTAACAGAAAAAACTTGGAAAGACAATTCCAACAAATTATTTTCATACCCATATGAGAAAGATAAGTGCAGAAGGAAACACCAAAAAGGTAAAAATAGATAATAGAAGCATATCATTCAAATAGTGGAATCCAACTAAACTATATTTCACTTGTCATACTATATCGTAATTCCAGTATGACAAGAATATATGAGTGCCAATATTAGAGTTTCTTCCTCATGTAGCTTCTGTACGAACATATAGATATTTTTTGCCATTTGGTTAGAAGGTTATTGGATTCAGATATGGCTAGATCCAAATTTCAAAAGATCAAACGGATGCAGATTTTGCATCCAAATCCATTTATTTCAGGCCAAATGTTTTTAGATTTTTGGATTATACAAGATTGTTGTAATAGTACATCAACAACAAACAAAAACATGAACCCCCTCCCCCCCATCTGACACGGGAAAAAAAAAAAAACAAACAACAACAAAAAATGGCACTAGTATAAAGCACTACAAGGGATCCATGGTTTGACAAACCCATAAAACATGTTTAATCCAACATCATATTCTAACTGGTAGATGGGCAAAAAGGAAAAGGACATCACTTCTAGCAGACATAAATTTCAAAAAGTACACTAAGCTTTAAGGTGTGCATCTCACCACATTTTGAGAAAGCAACACCTCAATGAAGGCCTCAAGGCAGATGTATCATGTTGTGTGCTATGGTCTTGCACTTATTGTTAGAGAGCATACGAAAGGACAGCTTCAAGTTGTAGTAAGTAGGAAGTTCAGCAAACAACCTACCTGAAGTTCTTGAATTTTTTTCCGTAGTCTATGCTGCTCAATAAAACCCTTCACCATTTCCTCATGCTCTTCTTGTGTTTGAAAACGCATGAAAACTTTCCAGCGATTGCATATCTCCTTTTCTTCACTTGCAAGATCCTTCTCCATGGGATTAGGGTAAAGTAAATTCCTTTCCAATACAAAATCCTTTCTCCGCTTCCTCTCATCAAGCCTATAAGAAAGAATTAAAACAATGTTAGAATGACACATGAATGATATCATGATGTTGCTCTGTATGGCAGAAGGATCGCTGACAAGCATAACAAAGAAAAAGTTCACTAATATTTGACACGGATGGACAGCCGCACCTCACAAGATGCCATAAATGAGCAGGATCGAACCACCTTCAGGTGGAAGCCAGCTCAAGCTCAAAACTCAGGCAAGACTAGTACTGATCTAGTGGTTGGTAACAGTACAAAAATAAATGGAAATTGGAAACAGATGACTATTCAATGTTCATGCAAAAACTGCTAATTTTGCCCTCGTGTGTGTTAGCCCCAAGGTTGCAACCCATGGATTCTTGGGTGGTTTTGATGATAACAAAGCCATTGACCAACTGTACTGACATTCTCTGTTTAAGCATAGGCTTGAAGAAGAAACCTCCTAGACTGTGAAGGAGACATGTATTGAATATCAAGATATCCTCACAAGCCAAGTATGAAAAAGAAAGTGAACCACGCCAGTATTCATTGAAGATCAAATGGCTCAAGACACGAAGAATGAAGCTTTGAAGATCAAAGTCTGTGTGTAGTTTTTGGGCATGTGTGTTCTAGTATTATTTGTAAAGTTATTCAATGACTGAACACCATGGCTCAAGTATCACTTCTAGGACCTTAGATGACTAATAGATCATACTTTGATAGGTTCCTGGAAATTACCCAAGTCTCCATGACTCATTGAAATATTTCTAGACTTGATGAGACTTATAAAATGCACATTCGAAGTTAACTGAAAATAGGACTAACTGAATTTGAACCGGTCAACCGATTCTCTGCAATTTGTCATATATATATGTCTCAGAAACATCGGACGACCGCTAAGTGTCCGGTCAACCGAAATGTGAAAAACAAAAAGAGCTTTTGCTCTCTGATAAAAACGGACGACCGACATCGAGGAACGGACGACCGTTTTGCTCGATTCAAATGTTCAAACTGGGAACATTCGGTCGACCGATTGCGCGGTAAGGGCTCTTTCCGAGAGCATTAAATGTGGTTCCCAACGGCTCTATTTGCATTTAATGAACCAAAACGGTCATGAATTCAAATCTCCTTATATATATGACCATTTGTGAGCATTCAGTCCTCTCCAACAACTTGAATATCTTACAATTGAATTGCCATTACTTCATTGCTCAAAATGCCCCAAATCACTTTCATATCCTCACTTGAGCCATTATGATTCATTGATTGATTAACTCATAGGCCTTATCACTTTCAAATCTTTGTGAGTTATACAAGTGTGATTCATTTGTACCATCTTATTGATTGAGAGATTCAAATTTGTCAAGTGTGAGCATAACCCTATTGAAGAAGAAGAGTGCCTTCTACTTCGGATTTGTGAGGTGGGTCACACTCCACCCTTAAGACAGATTGTATCGGTTTATTCTCCATAGTTAGGGAGAAGAGATAGTATGTTTCAACTTTCAAATCTCAAGGGGCTCTCTTGAGTTGAGGACGAAGGCGGGTATAGCCGAACCTCGCTAAATCGACACGTTCTACTCTCCATCTCTTCTCATCTCTTTCATCTATTCATTTGTGCTTATTGTTTATTTCCTTCTTGCTCTTAATTTGTGTAAATCATTAGAAGGTAGAAAAAGTTTGTCATTAGACCCAATTCACCCCCCTCTTGGGTCATCTTCTGGGCAACATTGTGAACCACCTAGTTTTTGGACCAGGTGGATCTACTCCCTTGATGATGTGGCATTCACGTGCCCTATCCATATGTGTGACCATATGGAGTTGGGGACGGAGAGTGCCATGAATGAAAAAGAACCCTTTAAACCATAGACTTTACATACTCTAGTATGTTAATTAAAAAAAAGGAGAATATGACAACTAGAACATGATCGTGTTTAGATATACTATCAATTACAGAGATAACAAGTCAGCATAACAGGCCTGAGAAAAGTGTGCATTGTTTTGAGCATATACCAGTTTCAACACTCATACCTTTTGCATACAGACATCACCAATGCATAATCCTTACTGTTCCAAATAATACAAACACCATAAATTTTAGCTTCTCAAGTTGAAACCTTATTTATAAATTCGATGCTGCGTTTCTAGTCCAGAACAAAGGTGACCAAAATAGTGAAATTCTAGAATCCAAGATATTGCAGTGAAACATATGAGATTATTGAACTAGTGTTTCTGGTCAAATGGATGATTTCTTAAAAGACATAGGAAATTGAGATGGAAAGAAGCAACAAAACAAATTCTATTTTCTTTTAATGGCAAAAGTATCATTATTAGACACTTTGAGTTAGTCTTGACTATTAAAATATCCCATGGTAAAGTACAGATTAATGTGGACAATGTTGCAGCCTCTTGATCAAGAGCAATCTTCTGAAAACATGTAAATCAAATTTTTGTCATAAATGAATGCATCTCTTATTAAAATATATTTTGGTGTTCGTGAGTCATCAAAACAAATCCTCCATAACTATATCAACAAAATAATCAATATCCTTCTATCAAAATCATACATGATGAATATGGAGTCAATACCTACCTTGAACAATAAATACGTAGCACTCGCAACTTTAGTTCTCGTTCAGCTTCTGCATCAGTGTCTTTGAATTCCATCTCAGCAAGCATCTGCTCTGCATCATTATCATATTCAGGGTCAAATTCTTGTCTCTTGGGATTATAGCCACTTAACTCAGTCATAGATGGCCCTTCATCTCCAGAATATTTAGGTTTCTTTCCCCCAACACTCCGGTCTATCTGAGAATCTGCAAGGGTAAGAAAATATTAAATATATGAACTATGAACAGATATGTGCCTTGAAGCCCAGAAAATCAATCTACACCAAAAAATCACTTTAGATGATGCCGAACATGCTGTCAATAGGGTTAAGTGAAAGAGTAGAACTTAAAAACCGCTCCCAGATAGATGGGACAACCGTTTAATGATGATTATGACGATGATGGTGAAAACAATGAACACCTAGTTATTTTAGAACAATAAATGTCCTCCCAAGGATAGCTACAAAGTTTGCAACACATTAATCATAAAAATGAAATGTTAAAAGAAAATGTGTACAAGAAAAAATTATGTCTAGATACCAACAGAAGTTGGACCAATGTCGGAAGTTCATCTTTTTTCATACCTTCAGCTGATGTCAATCCCTCAACTTTGATTCCATCAGAACCATTCTTTAACTGCGACATGGTTGATGCTTTTTTACCTGCACCCGTTGACACTGCAGTTTTGCTGTTACAACCAACCCCATTCATCTTTGTTTCTCCAGAATCTCCATCTGATGCTAGACATTAGTATCATTTTCTATGTAAAGTTGTTGAAAAGAATATATCGGATAAAAGAAATATGTTGCCATACCTGCATTTAAACCAGATGGAGACCTCCCTGGTGGAACTTCTTTACTTAAGTCTTCAATCCTTATAAAGCAGGTCTCAGATAATTAGCAAAACAGAAACAATAGGCCTGAATATAATAGATACAAGTAAAACTCTAGTAGACCCACAAAATGAGTAGTAGACTACACCCCTTTTTTAAACTATGCATAGGAGCCACCTATAATCGACCAAACCCTTAAACGCACCTATCTCCCCTAGAACTGTCATTCATAGAGCCGATTTGACATCCATGAAACTGATAGGCACCATTAGATTGCAACATACGCAATGTCGGCCTTCAAAAATCATGAACACTTAGGCCATTTAAATAACAGCCTACACCATCTAATGGGGGTGACTTTTCACATAGCCATTATCCACACAAACACCTTAGTAGCCCCACCCCCCAACATGATTGGCATGCATCCGGGTAGGGGTGGCAACTGCTGGCTCAACCTGCAGACCTGACACAACCCAACCCCCAAAAAATCAGACTCGGGTTAGGTAGAAGTATCTAGATCCAACCCACATGACCTTCATTAAAACTACCAATATAAATACCATACTCTCTTAGCCAAATGGCTCTAGCCCATATATCCCACCCCTCCAATCCCATGATCCTAGCCCACTTACTCCATTGCTCATAACCCAATGCCCCAAATTAAAAGGAAAGGCTTCAACTATTAAAATATTTTATTTTTCTATTTTTGTTAAAAAATTGGGTTGGGTCAGGTTGGATTGTAAAACAAACTTCAGGTACTATTAGGGAGGTAAACAGGCCAAGTTCCGGCCAGGCTTTGCATGTACCAAACCAGTTGTAGTTGGCCAAGAGCGGGCCAGGAACTTAGGGGTTTTGAGACAAATTGCCAACTTTCTAGTATGGCAACAGGCTGGGTTTCAGGCTGTGCATGGCATATGACAAGACCTATTAATTGCAACTTGAGCATTTTAGACCCTTGGGCTGTACACATAGCCAACCCAACCCAAACATGACCCAACCTGCAACCTATATGTCCAAGTAGACAGGGGCATGCAATACTGTATGTATGCAAAAACACAAGATTACCAGTAAACCATTAAAATGGAATCATTAGAAGTGGAATTTTGATTAGAGAGGAATCATGGGATGCAGTAATCGGAGGCTAAGCCATCAGAGAAGCTTTAAGAAATGATTTCTCGCAATAGAGAACAAAGCTATCATGGAAGGATATTTGTAAAATGCTTTTCCATGGCTTCTGAGAATGATCAACCTTTTATGTTCAATGAGACTTGGCTTTTTTCCTATTTTCAAACATCTTGCTCACGTATATCAGAGGGGCAAACTAACTAAAACACCAAAGAGGAGGCAGAGAATTGATAGGTCTCATTAAATGAAACTTCTTTCTTTAGAAAAATGCAATATTAAAAATATGAGCAAGAATGGGAACACCAACAATAAGATCACTAAGAAGATAAGCCATACTTGACCCTTGAAGGAGAAAATGGCGATTCCTCCTTTGGTGTGTTCTCTCCAGATGCAGGAAATCCTGCAGAAAAAGCTTCTAGTCATGGCCAGGCTAAAGTTTCTCATGAAAGAGCACCGATAATGACAAGAAAGGAGTCACAATACCAACAGGATAGAATGATTATTGCATCATAAGTATGGATAGATGTTAGATGATCTGCATCACCCATTATACACATATGACCTTTTTGTCCCTACAAACCATCTACTCTAGTCAACGATACGATGTTTTGCTGATAAAGGATTTCCTGCAGGTGGGTGGAGACAGGGAACAGAGACAAACGAGAGGTTAGGGGGGTATGGTCCCTTCCCCTACCCCCACCCCCAACATCAATTTTTTTTTGGGAGGGGGGTATCATGTTGTCCCCTTCAAAAAAGTTCAAAATTTTCCATTGCACCCCTCTCACCTAGAAGAAGAAATTCTGGCTCCACCCTAGGGTGGAGAGAACAAAGAAAGAAGAACCGCTGTCTCTTTTTTTCAAGGGTAACGAAGGATATGTCCTTTTTTGAAGGGTAACAAATCACCATGTACTTCAAGTATCGTTAATCATATTTTTTCTACCTTTGTTTCATACTCTCCATTGCAGGAAATCTTCAACAGCAAACAGTAACTTATTGCCTTATTGGCAAGCATAGTAGCTTATAATGGCAGAACACCAACAGTGAGAAAAGAGAGTAAAAGGCTAACTGGGATATTCAGAGGCAACACAAACCCAAGAATATTGAAGTTGGCAAATATCCATCATGTTGGACCTTGCTAGAGAGGTTTTTTTTAATACCTTGTGAAGGTTATGACTTGAT
Source organism: Chimonanthus salicifolius (assembly GCA_013350335.1). NCBI lineage: Eukaryota > Viridiplantae > Streptophyta > Magnoliopsida > Laurales > Calycanthaceae > Chimonanthus > Chimonanthus salicifolius. The sequence continues at coordinate 66,093,689 of CM023536.1, read as the reverse complement.
GAACATCCTTCCAAAGGAAGAACTCTGGATAATATACAATGGTTAGTAACGAAGTGTTTGCCTTAGTTTGTGATGCACTTCCCAAGATTTCAAGTTCTCATAATTATCACTAACTTGATATACTGCTCAATTTTATGCATCTCTCATGGTACAAAAATAACGTTCTCATTTATGTAATGAAAAGTATCCAATTTTTTTAAAAAAATGGTTGTTATGTGTCTTCAATAAACACCATAGCAGTTTACTTAAAACATAACAGCAGCATGGCTGCAGAGGTAGTTTTATAGAAACATTGTAAAGAAATTATTAAAAGCATTCAAATTCAATGATTCGCCGACAACTAGCAGCCTCTCCATTTTTTCTCATTTTCCTTTTCCATAATGGTTGCTCTTACATAGAGTTTAACCTATAGTATATATAAGGCGTAAGTAAAAAATAGCCTCCATGAGTAATCTTTTGCTTCTTTATATTAATAAAATTGTGTATTTATCCATGTATAACCATTGCTCACAATAAATCTGAATTAGAACAAATGAAACTTCATCTAAGTAGAACCAAAGAAAATTAAGAAAGTGTCAATATTGACACCATTAGAACCTTTCTTGCCTTCACCCTGCACTTTAGCCATAGCAAGAAGCTCCTTCCTATTCTTCCCAACAACATGAGACATATCCTACCAAAAAGGAAAAGCATAAAATCAATGACATGTGACTATCACGTCATGATGTATTAGAAATATAAGACAAGTCCAAGTAGCAACGAAAATCAAGATAGACCAGAGGACTCAGAGCAGATGGTATACTGGAAGTGGATAGCAAGGGGAGTTCAGGTAAGCTGTTGTATAATGATCAATGCATTGTGCCTTGCTCTTAGTACCAACATGTTCTGCAACTTCTGCCCAGTTACCCAGACCATACATTTCAATGCCCTGAACCATTGAATTTAATAAGCATACGTTTCGAACCTCATATTCAATCTAAAAATGCCACATATGATCATAAGCATATGACAAGGACCTGAGCTGCAACAACACAAACAAAGAAGAAAATATAACTGCAAGCATACCTCAAGAAGCAATATCTCTTCATCGGCGTTCCAATCTGCGCAAATAAGTGGGAAGGACAAATTGTCCTGCAAAAGAAAAATATAGAGAATTATTTTAATAAAAAACATGTGTTATCAACTTCTATTTGCAAATGAACATCACCAATATGCATATATCAACTTCCATTTGCAAATTAACAGCACCAATATGCATATGTTTGCCAAGCCAAATTCTGTGACAATTGATACACACTACTTGACTACCAATTCCCTGATTGACAACTCATTTTCGGTGGGAATCCCTATGAACACCCATAGAGGAAATGAAGCATGAAAGAAAATCCCTGGAAGACCTGAAACAACACTGAAATTTTTGTACAGTAGTTTAGTGCATCTAATGGGTTGACACTGCTGAACAATAGTCGGAACATCATAAAAATCAAGACATGGGACACATCAAACTGGGTGTAAATATATGCAGTACAGTAAATGCAAAAATCAACATAAGGACCAAAGCACAATTACCATCACCAACACAATTTGCACACTGATACTGGTGCATCCAATGATAGCAGACCCAATCAATAAGTATGCAATGAAGTTCATGGACAAATTCAAGTGAGCACACAGCAAAGGAAGATCCAAAGACAACATGCATGGGAGGTCCAACCTTGGATGGCTCAATTGGAAAGTCAAGATTGATTATCTATGACATAAGCTGTGTGTGTGGGGCGGTGGGGAGGGGGGGAACCCAAGGAGAAGATAGTACGACCCTGCAGTGGCCGCCGCCTCATTCTTGACATGAGATCTATAGTAGGTAAGGGGATCCAGACATCCTTTTCTCCTTGCCATCAGAATCTTCACTTTTGTGGATGGTTCAGGTTTATTTGTAGAAGGGTTTGGTTGTGAAATCCCTAGATCAGGTGGTGTAGTATTGAGAAGGAACACTAACTGGATCAGATACATAGCTCCCACAATAAGTGTTACTAATAAAAGATCTAGGTGAAGTGAACATTTCAAAAAACTGGATAGCCGATCATTGTTTTGCCTTTTCAGCTTTTCCCTGGTCATTCCTCCATTCTTCCCTCAGTAGTAGTTCAGAAATGAAAAGTATCTATCCATTTGTATGCCAAATCACATGCAATGCAAATGATTTAAAGAATGACAGTAATTGTTCTAGTATGCATTTCCATTCTCAAGTGATAGTGTTTTTCTGCCTTTATCTGCTCAAAAGAGCAATGCAAACTATTTTTGAATGAACAGTAATCTGTTCTAGCATGCATTATGCATTTGTCAGTTCTCAAATGGTAGTGTTTTTTCTTGCCTTCACCTGCTAAGCAGAGAAAAAACACTGCCCAATGTGGTTTCCCAATTAGATGCTATTCAATGCACAGTGGATGAATGACAAAACAAAATAGTCAAACAACTAGCATGCATGTCAGAAAGAAAAGTAGTCTCAGTGGCCACAGCTAACAGACAGAAAGTTACGGTGAAAACAAAAGTTTTATTTAATAAACAGTAAATTCCAAGGACATCGATACAACTATCAACAAAAAGATTATTTTTGTAAATGGCCATGGTCATGCCCATTTGGTTATGACACTCAGCACTTTGCAACTGTAGATGACAAATTATTCAGGGCTTCAAGAGGAAATTGCATGCTAATCAATGTAAGCTGCAAGGAAAGAAGCTCTACAAATTCCATGTGATTTCTACAAGAACCTCAACTTTATAAAAGCAAGCCACAAGGTTGATACCACAATCGTCACTACATGATTATATTATTATAAAATTAATAGTCAAAGAAACAAACCAGAAAAAGTGTTAAAAAAGTGATGTTACCAACCATAACCCGGTATGAGTGATTGCTTTTGTGAGGTGTAACTTCAGCTCCCACGGAGAAGCACTCCACACAGAGGTCAAAGTCAGGACATTTTACACACTTGATGCGAATCTTCCCAGAAATGTCCTTGTTGCAATAATTGCAGTGGTATAAAGCCCTTTTCCCTTCATTTGTTCCTTGACCCCCTTCAAGCAACAAGGTTGCCAACATGGACAATTACAAACTAGTAAAGATAATGATGATGATGAGGAGGAGGATGATAATGATGATATGGTGATGATGACAGGTACGATGAAAACAATGATAATGATGGGTGATAAACCTACATAACCCACCATAGTACTCAAAAGGCACGTCCAGGCATGTCCATTGACCTAGAACCCAGGCCCCTTTTTCCCTAGGTTCTGGCCCCTAGTCAACTGAACCTATGCTGAGGCCCTTTTGAGGTATTGATTTAAATGATTTTGAATGATCTTCATTTTATATCATAACATTCAATGTTGCCTAATATTGGTGTTATGGAGACAAAATATTGAACATTCACTTACACTTAAAAATATCTAAATGAGCATGGCAGAATTATAGTTGCACCAAGTGTGCACTTTGAGCACATCATGCACTCTCGCTTCTATGAGAACCATTGATGGTATAATAAATTTTTTATATCATTGATGAATATAAAAATTTTAAAAATAGAAAAGGAGTGAACTCATGGGCCAATTATGTAACAGCATTGATCAGCTCAGCAATCCTACCCTGTCAAGTGCACAACACTAAGAATCTAGTTCTTGTAATAGCTTTCTCTCATTCTGTATACATTTGCCAACAAATTCCCATGATCACGACAATAATCAGGAAGCCCATCACAAGACACCTTCTACACATCTGGATCTTTTAGGGCTACATATCCATGAAGACTAAGGCGGTCAATGGATTAGGCTAACCTGATGACCAAACAGACCCAGCTCAACTTGGAAGTGTCTGATCCATATATCATTTCAAATGACGGTAACAAATTTATACAGAGAGAAACAAGCTATCAAAGAGCAAGAAGCAAGAAGGACCAACTACCCAAAAATTAACAACAACAACAACAGCTAGTATATAACAAACAAAGCTAGTAAAAACACTGAAGACGAGGATGCGATTTATATGATTAGATCCAGATAAATACTTTGGGATCCAACTAAGAAAGTAAGAATAACTCGACAATGGCTCAACCTGCACCCAATCTACTGTGAATGGAGAGATGCGTTCTAATGTAGAACAGCCTGCAACTAGGCAGGGATAAGAAGAAACAAAGAAGATAAGAAAAAGGCTATGCCTTTGAATAATTTTATTAATAATCCATTGTCTATTTTCTTTCTTACATCCATCTATATTTATAAGAAAAGAATCAGAAATCAAAATAGAAAAGGACTCCTAAATCAAAATAGAAAAGGACTCCTAAATCAAATAGGAAAAAGACTCTTAAATCAAATAGGAAAAGGACTCCCAAAACAAATAGGAAACTAACTAAAGTTGGACTGCTACGATCCCAAACGAAAATAACAAATCCTACTTGCTAATTAAGAAATAAATAAAAATAAATAGAAGTGAAATCTGTGTGCTACATCTTCCGTGTCCTACATCAGTCCCCCGGTCTTGAAAAGAACTCGTCCTCGAGTGGAAATTAGCAAAAGCACACGGCACCAAACAAAGATGAAGACCAAGTCCGAAGATGCGAATGATGAAGCTTCGAACTGCACAATCTTCAAGGCACAGACAATGAGAACATTCTTTCTGTGGGGCAAAAAATTGAAAGACCGCAAACGGGTGCAAGCATGGACGAACCAAGTTGATGGTGAAGGGGTCGTCATTTGGCACTAGAGTGATCACACGGTCCTGATGGTCTGTTGGATGGAGGACGGGAGGCGGACATGATAAGGGAAGAAGAACCATAGATGAAGTCCTAGTATCCGTAATAGGATCAGGTTTGGGTAATGGAGATGGGTGAGAAATTTGCGGTGGTGGTGGAGGTGTAGGTAGAGGTGGTGGCGGTTGATCGACACTCGTCGGTTGTATTGACGGTGGTGCCGGCAACACAACTCGCTCTGTCTCCAACACGGGCATTGGTTGTGGGGTCACGACTGCATGAGGAGGATGCATGAATTCTGAGTCTGACTCCGGGGCAGCATGCACGAACGCTGATGATGTCTTTGGAGTGGTCGGCACACATCTCGAGGAAGGGGGCACGTATTTCGAAGTTTTGTTCACCTTCAACGGGGCTCTGTATTTTCGGCCGAGCAAAAGTTCTTTAAATTCTTGGAAAAAGTCATGAAAGTCAGATCGCAACTCAAAGATAAACTCGGATTTAAAGTCATTGAACTCAGATTGGCGGAGAAATTGAGCACCATTTTTGTTGGATGCTAACGGGGCTACATGATGCTGGGAATCAGATCGGGGTGTCACATAATCCAAGACATGACGGTTGGAGTGGGGAAAATGTTTAATGGAAGGGTGAGGTGGGACCGAACGATAAGACATGGGATTGGTCAAAGTGCACACATAGCTTGTCAAATAGTCAAACTTGGTATATTTGGTATATTTGGTTGGGTGGAAATAAGGCTGGCTCGAAGAGGTTGGTATATTTGGTTGTTTTTTTTTTTTTGTTGTCTGTGGGAAAAGGGGAGGAGGATGGGGATTGGGATGGACGATCGTCCCTGATAACGCAAGAACCTGTCTCGGAACAGGAACGTCTCTGTATAACAGAGATACAGAGAAACTTGGCTCTGATACCAATTAATGTAGAACAGCCTACAACTAGGTAGGGATAAGAAGAAACAAAGAAGATAAGAAAAAGGCTATGCCTTTGAATAATTTTATTAATAATCCATTGTCTATTTTCTCTCTTACATCCATCTATATTTATAAAAAAAGAATCAGAAATCAAAATAGAAAAGGACTCCTAAATCAAAATAGAAAAGGACTCCTAAATCAAATAGAAAAAAGACTCCTAAATCAAATAGGAAAAAGACTCCTAAATCAAATAGGAAAAGGACTCCTAAATCAAATAGGAAAAGGACTCCTAAATCAAATAGGAAAAGGACTCCTAAATCAAATAGGAAATTAACTAAAGTTGGACTGCTACGATCCCAAACGAAAATAACAAATCCTACTTGCTAATTAAGAAATAAATAAAAATAAATAGAAGTGAAATCTGTGTGCTGCATCTTCCGTGTCCTACATCACGTTCACATTGGACTAACAGAATGGACCTGGTTTGACTCAGGTCCAGGTTTAAATCCACTTCTGGTCTGTTGGGCGTTAGCAGGTCAGCATCAAGTTGGGTAGACTAGTAAGAAAGTGGGACACTTTTGAAGCCAGGTTATCCCCAATACCAATTTTCAAGCCTAACGAAAACTTAACACAGAATTTCTAAGCGCACACAACCCTTTTACACTTGGTTGGATATTCCAAGAAATTCCATCTAGATATGGGAGCTCCAGAATCTGAAAATGGGAAACCTTTTTCATGATTTTCATTTTTTTATGGGTCCTATGGGCCATACTCAGTTAAATACGGTCAAATTATTCATCACCAATTGTCAACCTTGTTCTTGATGAGGGGATCTGAGCTCTGAGTTTCCTAAATTCAGGAATTTTCTGCCATGAATTTATAAAGAGTATGAAATGAAAATTCAGATTCAGTAGTACTAACTTGCAAATACAGCCAAAACAGTTATCATTGTTTTGAGAATAAATCATCCACAGGTTTTGACAAAGGCCAGTTTGAAGAGAATGGAAAGAAGATCCTCAAGATGATAATCTGGATGTATTTACGCCATTTTTTTGAAGAGCACTAATGCCAAATGATAGAAAATAGGAGTGAAACAATAGACAAATTGTCTGAGTTGAAGACCACTCTATACTGAAGACCATATGCTCTCACAGTATGATGCACAGATAAGAGAATGGTACAGAAGTGAATATGAGAACAGGGTATGACACTCCAAAATCGAGAACAATGCAGATACAGATGTCACATTTAAAAAATATGTTACCATTAGCTTAATGATTTTTCACTTGAAAATTGTTAACACATCTATAATGTCTCTTACTTCTATTAATATGGATTAGTCTTTCAAACATGCAAAATGTCACATGACTGCCTTCTTTCAAGGATCACGAGTACCTACTATATATAGTTTCATATATTAAGATCTTTTTATATCCTGCTGCTTGTATATTTATTATGACGAAAATATACTAAAACAATTACAAGTTCAATAAATAACTACCTTAAGACAACATGATCACTTGACTAGAAGCATATTTTGCATTCTACAAGTACCTTGGTGAGCCCACATAGGTACAAGTGCCCAACATGATGAATTGAACATATATGTGTGTCCATGTGTCTTACCCTCACTTCAAACCATGGCAATGTCTACAATGGATTCCTGAAAAAGTTTGTCCCCAGGATAAAACAGGACATATAAACTCTACATACTCTATGGTGGTTTGCAGCACCAAAATGCACTCTGGAAGCTACAAATAATCACCCAGAAAATGTAAGAGAGAAAAAAAGAGAGGCAAGAAGAGGTAAGGATTCTCTTCTAGTTCACTCTTCAAAAAAAAGGATTCCACTCAGCCCCATTCCAGGGCTATCTATATATAGATTTCTTAAGAGTTTCCAAGTGCCCTCCATAAAATCCTTTCAAAGGGCTTTGATTACTTGAAAGGACCACACAGCCCTTCAAATCATAAGTCACAATTCAAAAATCATCCTTAGAAAACCTTTTTTCTTGTTGAATATTGAAATATCCACAACTAAAGACAGTTTATAACAACAGTAGAAAGCTCTCCAAAATATACAATTTATTAATTCAAATTAGCATGACATTTCAGTTCATGCACAACAAGGTAACGTACCTGTAGCTACTGCTTCTGAATTTTCCCCACTGGCAGGACCCCTTCTTCTCTTTGATCTACCAAACAGATGGCAATAATGAGTCTCACATGGGATTGGAAAAACATGAGGGTAACCACATGATGTTCAGTATGAATTCTAGGCCAAATAGACACAATCCATTAGGCACGCTCTTCAGTTCACATGGAAATAAGAAACCAATTGATTTTTTTTTTCTTTCTGATTTTTTAACACATATTCATTGACATTCACAATGATTGTTGATCTCAATGTTAACGGGAATAAGACAACAATTACCTCGGATTCTAAACTTATGAAATGGTAAAATACTTATGAACACATGCAGATAAGCATGCGGTAATGCTTTATTCTGAAACTGTCTCCAAGCACCCAGAGTGTAGTACGTGGTCCCACATTCTACACAATTTACCTTTTATACTGAAAGGATCAGTAACCCTTCCATCTATTAGGACCAAGAAAAGAACTCGAACTAGCATAGAGATGGAGGGTAGGTTGAAATAAAATGACACCTAGTACCTCTTGACAATTTCCATTCGTTATCAACAACTTAACCATAGAAACCCAAGATGAAATTCCCTGGTTTAAGCTCTTTGCAAACAATGTATTACTGGTTAATGAGACTAAGAATCAACTAAACAATGAAGTTGGAAACCAAGATGAAGTTCCCCGGTTTTAGCTCTTCGCAAACAATGTATTACTGGTTAATGAGACTAGAAATCAAGTAAACAATTAAGTTAGAAATTTGGAGGCAAATGATTAAAAAAATGATAGGATAAAAGCAGAATATATGGAGCATAAGTTCAATGGGTACGTGAGTAGGGAGGATGATCTAGTTAAAATTGGGAAAAGAAAAACACTTAGAATACCTCATAGTGAGAATTTTGACACTTAGGTGCAATTTTAAACAAAATGGAGGACCTGATAAGGGTTTTGCTAATAAGATGGGCACAATGTGGGTTAAGTGTAGGCAAGCTAATGGAGAGGCATGTGATAGATGAGTGCCACATCGATAGAAGGGGCATTTTTATAATATGGCAAACAGACTTGCAATACCATATGGCATTGAATGGTGGGCAATGAAGGAAAGAGAGAAAGTAAATGTGACAGAGTTGCATATGTTAGATATTTGGTGTAAAAAGAAAAACTAGAATAAAAAATAAGCGCAATACAGAAAACCTAAATGTTGCCTCAATAGAAGAAAAGATGATTGAATATCAATTATAATGGCTGGGCACATTTATAGAAGAGCAGAAACAACCTAGTACAAAGAGTCGAAGAATTACAAATAGAACTATATAAGGTATTAGTAGCGGAAGGCCAACAAAGGTGTGGATTGATGTATGGTAAGACGTGATACGATAGAATTTAGGTTGAACATTATTGTAGATAAGGTTGAATGGAGGAGTAGAACTCAAAAGGCCAACCCAATTAGATAGGGAAAAGACTTAATGGTGGTGGCCGGTCATCATGTGGAGGATGAATTGGTTTATGACAAAAGAGAGGGTTGTCTCTGTGTGTTTGTCCATTTCAGAAAGCTTTGCAAAAAGATGTAGGATTTCTGGGGGGAAAAATCACCAAATAGAAGGTTAAAGAGCCCTTTTTGTAGGTCTTATAGTATATAAAGAGGATTTTGTGAACCTTGTACAAGTTGCACTATTAGAGTAGGTTTTGCCTTTTGGGTTTTGTGCTAAGCATACTATCTTGCTTTCCTCTCTTTGAATTTAGTAGAGCTTGATTCCTTTCACCCATGGACATAGGCATCATCATCAACCCATGAATAAATATGGTGTCCTCTTGTGGTATGAATTTCGATTGGTCCTGTTTTTTTGAAAGGTAACTTCATTAATATCAAAGAAGAGTACAAAACAAAGCATCTACAAAACCCACCAAAGGAGAGCCAAAACAAAAAGGCCCCAAATTACATAAAATTGTTTACAATTTCTGTATGTAAAGACAACCCCTGCCTAGCCAAAGCCTCAGCAGCTGAATTAGTTGACCGAGGAACCCAAGCAATCTTAAAATCAAAGGAAGTAATAGAATGACGGACAGAGAGATCCCACCACCCAACCCACCGCAACCTTAGAATCTCCTTCCACCATACTCCCTTGAAACCCCCAACTTTTCCAACTCCAAAATACTTCTCCACAATGCAAACAATTCCACCTCTATTACCGACCCATTAAGAAATAGACCAGCAAAGGAAATCATAGTATTTCCAAATCCATTAGAAATCACCCCTCCATAACCTGCCAAGCCAATCTCACGCATACAACTACCATCAAATTGAGTTTGAGAAGCCTAGCGGGAGGAGGAGACCAAGGAACATGAGGCTTAGAATCCAAATGAAACCTTGAAGAATCCACCAAAGCCCAATCCCTGCACACTTCTGAAACTGAGACACCACAGAACTGAGTCAAACCAACCATCCACCAAGCAATTTGAAACTTAATTAGATTGCTCCTATTTTTTATCTCCATTCCAAAGTTGAGTTTGGACTTATCCAGAAGCGCACAACATTATGTTTAGTAATGGTTGTAGTTGATCTTTTTCATAAGCCACTAGATTCCTGTAAAAGGTCAATGCCCATAAAATCATTCCCCCACAATATTCAACTCATTCATTGACTAAGATATAGTTTGGGTTTGGAATTTTATACTTCTTTAACAGAAAACATTGAACAAAGCATCTCCTACCTAAATATAGATGATGGGGTCAAGTGGAAAAGTAGAATTCAAGAAGCTAACCCTATGTAGATGGGGTAAATGGCTTAAATGATGATGACAACAACAATGATTATGATAATCATCTTCTAACCAAATATCACCTGTACAACTAATCCATGATCCATCACCCAACAAAAATCTACTTTTTCTTTATTTATATCAATTACCCCACAATATTCCCTAGCTTACCTGTCTTTTATATGATTTTCCACACTCTTAATCCGCCTCTATGATTGACAACCCTAGGATATCACACTATATTCTCCTTTCTAAACCAAGTTGGCACATTTCTAACACTATAAAGAGAATAAGAAACAGGGAAATGAGTGGAAGGCGTCAAGGCTACAAAGAAGATGGACCCATAAAGCAAGATCAAAAGTCACAACATGTTAGGTAGAACAAGAGCAAGATCAAAAGTCACAACATGATTTGCAGGCCAAGGCCATCCATGGCCACACCAACACTTTTAAATGGTCTGAAATTGACATGCACTTATACTCCCAATACATTCAAAGCTTCCATGTACATGTCAGGCATGTGGATTTAAATGCCAGCATAGACTACCTTTCCATGAAATACCAGTAGACATAGGCTCCACTTGGAAGCATGGAAAAGCATTACTTTCCCAAAATTGCCATTATTTAACCAAAAATGGTTAAACACATTTTTGTTTTTATTAAAGAATTCATTTTTGAATGAAGTTCTTTCCTTTCCATGCATCGCAATGGAGTATTAGGTTGGTGTGGCTTCTTATTTGAAACTTTAAGGGGCAACATACAATCCCCAGACTGACTAAAATGTCAGCCTTACAACAGCAAACCATGTTTCCAATAGTTTCTAAACAAACTAACTGAAAATTATATTTTAATGTTAACTCAAAGATTAAGATTCATCAAAAATAAAGAAAAAATTCAAAAAACATGCCAAAACAACCCCCTCCCAAAAAAATATCGAAGAGAGGAAAGAAAAAAAGAAGAGTTGAGATCAAACCACAAAACCCTCGCCAAAACACATGAAAATTGAAACTTTCCATCAGAAACTCCAAATTCAATCCATTCAATTCAGGGGAAAACATCATTGTTCCAATCACACCTAAACTCCCCAACTAAATTTTCAAAATGCATCCAACCATGCAACAACAATAAGTGAAGCGCACATCAAATACGCAACAAATCAGCTAAATTTTCAAGGGAAAAAAAAGGGCGAAATGAAGGAGCCATGAATTAGTATCAATTCAAAGAACCTCAAATCTCAATCATATCCAAAATAACCAACTTATCATCATCATCATCAAAGCCACCATTCCATCTATATAGGGTCGACTTTTTGAGTTTTTTTAATCCACTCTAACCTAGCAAAAAACATACCCTCCATTACCCTGAAATCCATCATACCCTTCTTTACACATACCAACAAAGTTGTAAGAGGCATCCCTCTCTTTCTTGTTCCTTCCATTACATGCTTTTGATTTTCCTAGCAAGAGCCATATTTGGTCTCCCATGTGTCTGTCCAAATCACCTTAACCAAGCTCCCCTCGTTTTTCTCATCTATTGTAGCTACTATAAATGTTTCTCTAATTCATTTATTCCTAATTCTAACTTTTAACGTTACTCAACTCATCTATCTTAAAATATGGAATTTTGTTACCATTATCTTGTTTACTTGTTTTATCTTAATTACCCAACAATTGACTCCATGAAGCATTTCCAGCCTAAAGATTTTTTTGTAGAAGCTCCCCTTTGACTTACATGGTGCTCTTTTATCACGTAACGCTCGGGCAGCTAGCCCACACAGCCTAACGCACTCCAATCCTATTGGCTATAAACAAATTAACCAACTAAATTTTGAATGATGCACATAGCAACAGTAAGTGAAACTCACATCAAATCACTCACATATCAGCTATATTACATGGGGAAAAAAAGAAAAGAAGAAAGAAACAAATAAAGCAACCAACTTCTCAAAAAAAAAAATATATATATATATATATAGAAAGCATGAATAGATGCAACCAATCAATTCGAAGAACATCGAATTTCATTCACATCCAAGTTAACCAACTAATAATTCAAAATACATCCATTCATACTGAGTGGAACTCATATCAAACTACTCACCAGATCAGCTAAATTTTCAGGAGCAGAGAAAACCAAAGAAACAAATAAAGAAGCCACTAATTATAGAATAAAATCAATAAAAAGAGGAAACAGCTGCACCCTTTGTTTGGAGTCTTCAGTAGCTGAGACTCAACTATAATTTCAAAAATCCATCCAATCACACAGCAACAGCAGATGAAACTCAAATAAAACAACAGCAGATGAAACTCAAATAAAACAACAGCAGATGAAACTCAAATAAAACTACTCAGCAAATCAGCAAAATTTTCAGGAACAAAAAGGCGAAAGAAACAAGTAAAGAAATCATGAATTAGATGCGACAAATCAATAAAAAGGGGAAAAAGATTGGACCTTTGATTGGGATCTTCGTCAGTGGAGTTGGGAACTCCTCTGGAACGCCCCATCGCCGGTTGCTTTGCAGAGAAACCCTAGAGATTTTGATGCTAAGGGATTTGCATTGGCATTTGGTGATTAATTGACTGATTTTTCTTAAGCAGGAGATGAGTGTAACGGAAATCCCCAACGGTCTGACGGGAACCCTAGGCTTTTACAACTGTAAGCGGGAAACGGCATCGGTATGGATACGTGGGACTACGATTTAGGGAAGTATCGCGTACGGATACGTTTTTCCAACTAAAACAAGTAAGAGACAGGGAGAAAGATTCGACCTTTTGGCTTTTTAAGGCCAAAACTAAACGTTTACATCCCTCTCTAGAGCATAAACAATATCATGTTCATTTCTTAGCCCAATTTCTTACATGCCCAAAAGCCTCACTCAAACATGTGAGAGAGGTGTTATTTGTCTTATCAATTATGGTAAGACTAATTTCATCAACCATTGTAAATTTTTGAATTCATTGGTAAATTCACGAGAGTAATTTTATGAAATTTAAGTTTGAATGAAACTCAAAACCATCCTTTGCAAGAGGAGCTCTTCGAAGATTTTTTTTTATTTCTTGTATTATAGAGTAATGTAAATTAGATCAAAAGTAATTTATATGAAAAGAAAAAAATAAAATAGGTTGAGTGTATTCAAATTTAGAGAAGACAAAATTTTCAATTTAAAGTATTATAGAATTTGAATTCAAATCAATTAAGCTTAGCATATAAAAACTCAAATGTAAACTATAATTTATAGTGTCTAAATTTTATTAATGAATATTGTGTATATAACACATTTATATAACAAAAAAAATCATATCAAGGATTAGCGAGGCACTTCAAAGGAGACATTTTCTATTATTATTTTTAATAAAAAATAAAAAAAATATCTTTCTAAATTGATAATCATCTTTTACACAAAAGATAATTAAGATATTTTTATCATTTCAAATAAACTCTATATTTTCTATGTATAAAAGAATTCAAAAAGCTGGCTTTAGATTATATATTTTGAATTTAAAATTGAGTTTAAATTTTACAAATACATTTCGATCTGGACTATAGAGCATAGATTCAATCAAATCTAGTCAATCCTAGGCGGACTCTATAATAACACATCGGGCTCGGGCAAGCCTTTTTTGTCCGGCCCGACGGAGTTGCAGCCCACGTAAGCATTTTTTTGGATAGAAGTCTGCTTCGCAAACCGGAGCTCGCTCTGCCTCACAAAGAGAGAGTGAGAACTCCAATGGCGGTTTCTTCCATTTCTGCAACTCTTCCTCTTCTTCACCTCTGCAACTCCTCTTCCTCTTCTAATTCAAAACTCAAATCTCCCCTCTTCTCGTTCTTTCCCACGAACCCCGAAATGACCCAAACTCTAAGGTCCCCTACTTTCAGAATCTCTTCCAATTCCCGTCTCTTCAGGGCTTTTGCAGCTCCAGAGCTTTTAGATTCTGAAGATATTGCGGACCCAGTACCCGGGACCGTAGGCGGACCTGATTCCACTTCCTTTGAGGTCTGTCATTTTGCAGAATTTCCCTTTTCTTTGGATACTTATGTGTTTTTTAAATAATTTGTGGATTTTATGTTGTATCATAATTTTTTATTATTCTGGGTCACTTTTTAACTTTTAATTAGGTTGGGGAATCTGAAGCTCCTGGGCTTTCTCCGCTTTCTATCAGCGAGGATGTTGACACGGTAATATCTTTTCCTTTTCTTTCCATGTTTTAAGTTTTGTGTTCTACTGTCTATACTAAAGTCGAAAACCTCAGTCTTTCAAAAAAAAAAGGAAAAAGTTTAAAACCTCTGAATCCGACATTAAAGAAGTTGAGCGACTTAAATGAGTTTTTAACTGGACTTAGAAATACTCAGTAGAGCTTTGTTCATTTGCTCCACTTGAAATTCTATTGGGTCGAATCAACTCAGATTGAGTCGCCTTGTTTTTTTTTTTTTTTTGAGTTTTTAAACTATGGTCTACATGCACAAATACAAAAGATCCATCAAGTAAAGGAGTTTGGAGATGATACCCTGCATATCCCTCCAAATGGGCTCCAAATGGCACCACATGCTCCAACCCTGGGAGTTGGATTGTTACCCAATTTGACCTTATTTGTAGTTGATACACCTTGGAATTAAAACATCTGTTATCCTAACTTGGATTAGGAGTGAACATATTTAGATGATACAAACTTTGGGGCTTACAAAATATGGCTTGATCAATTCAACCCCCGAATTTAGTAGTTCTCATCTTTTCAAGCATGGGCATTTCCAACTAACCCATGCACGTCGTCTCATGTGGGCCTCATAAAAAGCATAGGCTAGAAAATGTTATCCTTAGATATTATAATCAATGAAAGTTTGGTCCCATTCAGTGTATATATCATCTTCTTCATCATCAAAGCCTTTATCCAATCTATATAAGATCTGCTTTTATGGGTTCTACTTTTTTCTCTCAACTCTATTGGCAATCATGTTCTCCATCAGCCTACATTATATCATGTCATGTATTACCCACCTCAATCCACGTCTTTAACAACCTCCCCTTTTCCTAATACCTTCTACTTATAATCCTACGACTCTTCAAATTGTGTTGTTTTGGTTTTTTATTGATGTGTGCATACTATTTTAACCAATGATCCCTCATGTGTTTTTTAAGAGGATTTTAGGTTACCTCCAATGCTTAGTTCTATCTTTTCTTGTCACACCACATGTCCATCTTAACATATGCATCTCCCTCACGATTAGTTTATCTAGTTGTTTTTCCTTCATTTCCAACATTCAACTTCTTATTACATTGCAAGACTAGTTGATGTCTTGTAGAAGTGCCTTTTCACTAACATAGCACTCTTCTATCACATAATACTCCTTTAGCTTGCCTAGTCATATGCAAATTTTTATTAGCCATATCCAATCAGACCGTCCATTTTGTTCTAGTGTTGCACCTAGGTATTGAAATTTCTCACCATGTGGTTTTAGGTCATTTTTAATTTAATCACTCCATTTTTCCTATATCCACAAAACTTAATAATAAATATTCCATTCTTGTCCTACTAATTTTTAATGTGTTTGCCTTAGAAACCATTCCCAACTTTCTATTTAGCTGATTTCTAGTTGCACTAATTACATCCTATTTTAGTATATGTAGGTTCTAATTTGAGGACATGTGTAACAACAAAAGTTAGAATTAAAATCAGTGCGTTGAAAATAAGCCTAAAGATTGTCCAGTGGAAGCACAACCTTGCAAGTTCATAATCATCAGTGGTAATGAAGCACAACCTTGACGTAGCATTGCATCTAAGCCCAAGCTAAGATGCCTTCATTTTTCAATGTTATGATAAAATTCCTACTAAAGTTTCTTAAATAGATGTAGGCCTTCTTGAATCAAGGTTTCCGCCAGTGGAAGCACAACCTTGCAAGTTCATAATCATCAGTGGCAATGAAGCACAACCTTGACGTATCATTGCATCTAAGCCCAAGCTAAGATGCCTTCATTTTTCAATGTTATGATAAACTTCCTACTAAGTTTCTTAAATAGATGTAGGCCTTCTTGAATCAAGGTCTCCGCCTTTGAGTGAAGGATACAAGAGGGTGTGGGTGAGGAATCCAATGGGATCTTTTTAGCAAATATCTGTACTTTTACTAAGCCCTCCTCTCACTCTTCCTTCCTTTCAAGCCATTTTGGAATTTTTTTCACACCTTAAAAAGGTTAGAGGTTTCTGTTAGACAGCCACATTAAAGGAAATCCTCACTTTAGATAGTTTAAAGTCTAGAAACTTTGGATAGTTTGAAGTCTAGCAATTTTGTTGTTCGTAATATTTGCTTCATTTATTAGTGTAGGGAGGAATTAGTTGATGATAATCTCTTACATTATCCATTTTTGTTCACCATATGGTATGTGTTATCTATTGACTGGGTCATTCATTTATTTTGTGCTTTCATGGAAGGGTGGGGTTCCCGGCCCCTGCACAAAGAAAGGCTGAATCCTATGGAAATTAGTTAATTTTGCCATCACATGACCGTATGGAGAGAAAGAAACAAGCGATATTTATCTTTCAGAAGGAATATTTGAAGATAAGCGTCTTCTAGAGCCCACACAATTGCCAAAATCAGATTGAACATCATTTAGTGGGTTCAGTGGTGGTGGAACTTATGCCTTGTTTGGAGATCACTTGAAGTAACTGCCTTACATATAATTTCTGTTGGGTTGTTTTCTGTCCAAACTAAGACTATTTTTCTTAGTGTGTACATTCTTCTCTTTTCCTTATCTGAGTCAAATCAATGTAGTGTAATTCTAGTATCCTACTCCAGTGGATCCAACTACATTTTTTCTTTTAAATAACGAAAAGATTTCACTAAAAGGAGTAAGGTACAACTCCAAATGTGAAAGAAAGAATTCAGGCTGTGAACTTTGCTGAAAACCAAGAAATGATTCGGGGTACTGAACTTTGCTGAAAACTGAGAAATGGACTGGGGAACAGACAACAACCTTTATGATGTCCCTAACTACAACAACCTTGTTAAGCCTATAATACTAACAGACTCAGAGGATACATGCTGTCAATGAAGTCAACCCCATTTTGATCTCTCACCTATCCCAATCTCCCACGTATCCCAAAAGTTAGACAAGTCCACTCACTTGATGGCCCAGTGTATTTTGGTTATTGGAGAGCTGAAAGGGTTAGCAAAGAGCCCACCACTAAACATATAGACATGCATTATATCATTATTGGACTGGCCTATTATTGTGTGGGATCACTCACATGATTAGGTCAATTGATGAGGGCATGGATCTGACACGTATCATGTGTACGTCTTCCCATAGTCTTAATAGTATCTCAAACAGGTTTAACATTTTTTCCCTACTGTGTGTTTTGATTGCATAATTCTGTGCTTCGTGTTTTGTTGGGCCCCTTCATTCTGATCTGTAATTAAGCATATGGCTTTGTTCAGCTTTTAGCTTTTGTGCTCTCTGAAAAAAAAATGTATTTCTTGTTCTCAGATGGCTCCAAAGCAGAAAATAAGAATCAAGTTGAAGTCTTACTATGTTCCTTTGATAGAGGACTCAGCCAAGCAGATAATGGATGCTGCCCGAACAACCAATGCCAAGACTGTGGGCCCTGTTCCCCTGCCTACTAAGAAGCGTATATATTGTGTGCTAAAATCCCCGCACGTTCACAAAGATGCCAGGTTCCATTTTGAGATCCGAACCCACCAGCGCCTCATTGACATATTCTACCCAACTGCCGAAACCATTGATGCTTTAATGCAGCTCGATCTCCCTGCTGGGGTCGACGTGCAAGTCAAACTTTGATTCTGTCTACACCCAACCTTTGTGCAGCTAAAACAATGCAATCTGTTATGCCCCATCGTTTGCTCACTTTGCTTCCTGTGATCACGTAGCATTCACCATGCTTTTCAAATGTTTCAAGGGAGTGAGGGTAATTTCTTCTGTAACTTGATGAACATGTTTTTTGTTATTTTTTCGTTAATTTCCTTCCATTTGTGGCTTGAGTTGGTAACTATGGCAGTCACAAGTGCAGATTAAATCTTAGTGTCTTCTGAATTTTGTGAATTTTGATATGATTATTAAAAAAAGCCCTTTAGTGAATGCATTCCATGAACTGGGACCCTATTTGTGTGATATCTTCAAGCCCTTGTTTGCACGTCCAGGATGCATAGGATTGGTGATTTAAACTATTGAATATCATTGACCTTTGAGTAAAATGGTGTTTGGGCCATTTCTTAGAAACTACGTATCTGAAATTTCCTCATGCAAAACCTGAATGGGTAGATCAGTTGGCTTAGAGGTTTTCTTGGAATATACTAAAAGTCTCGGGTTCGACTCCTCCTAGAGTAACTTAATACATGAGACATGTGGACAGCTTCGTGTATCCGTGGAATTAGTCTCACCTCCACATGGGTGGCGATAACTATATCATTAAAAAAAATCCTCATGCAAAAGTTTTTTATTTTCTTTCTGATTTCTAAAGACTGAGGTAATGGGATTGATTGAGAAAGATATTTTGTTCTTATTATAAGATTGTTATTTGAACTACATAGTTTGATAAAAAGAATAATCTTCTCTTCTGATCATAATCCAAAAATAAAAAAAAAATTCATAATCCAAAATAAATGGAAAGTTCTCAATTAGAATATGAAAATGTGATTGAATTAGTCTTAGTCACTCAGTGGGGCGGAGTGGAAGAATGGAGGAGATTAGCACATGTGCTGTTGCTAACTCACTTCATTTGTTTTCAGTGCTCAAAATCATTCAGGCTGGGCAATGTTTGTTAAAAACATCGGCTGAATTCCAAAATTTGAGCCTATATTTTTCAGGCTTCTGATGGGTGACTGAACTGGTAGGAACCCAATAAAAAATGGTAAAAAAATAAGATAAATAAGATGAGGATGGGCCTGATGCCTGTTCCAGGCTAAGTTACAAACTTTGAGTGGGAGAAATATTTTGGACTGAGTCTATATCTGCTTTCTTTTATTTTCTTAGTGCAACGTTAAAAAGTCTACATAGTTGTAAAATGCACAACTATGTTCTGAATTAGAGAAAGATGTTTTCAACAAAATTATCTCTTTCAGCTTCACAAAAAGACCTAAAATATTCTATTTTATCCCATACAAATAAAAGGGATTTTTTTTTTAATATCACCTTGGAACTTCAGACAACCTCTAAGTGAAATGATACAATGGATGGATGCTTATTTTATGATCCCTTTTGATGGCCCACCTTATAGCTTCTTTATTTTTGGGAACCTCTGAATGAATTGTTAGGGTGGATGTATCTTTTACCTCTTTAAGGTTTACCTCCCTTATTCATTGAATGTCATCTCTGATTCACATATAATGACAAAAGACAAAACATAAAAAACTGATGAAGACCAAGTCCTAAAGTGAGATGGAGGTTATACCTAGGATGCAAGTGAAAACTATTTATTTTTTTATTTTTTAAATCTTTGTCTTTTAAGAATTGGTGTAATTCAAAAAAAAAAAATTGTTTGAGACTCGAGAATTGAATTTGAAAATTCAACTATTTTAATAAATTACAAAAGATGGAAATGAAATTTTATGATGGGTCTAACATTGGAATGAACAAAATAAAAAGTCCCATCAAAATCCAAATTTACTAAAATAAAAATTGAAAATAGAGAGGTGTAAAATGGAAACAATAAAATATTTTTATATAATTGTATAGAAAATAAGATTTATAGAACGCCTTTGTATAATTATGCATGAAATATTCGAGTCTTGGGTTTCAATTTTTTTCTCCTTTAAGAAAATTATCTTCAAAAACTCAAACTTGGAACCAGCTGAATTCTAGGTCAAGTCATCTTTAACTTAATCTTTTTTATAATCAAGGTTGTTGATAAAAAAATATATTTATAAAATGGCGTCTAACAAAACCTTTCATCAGCAATATTTTAAAATTTAGCTCAATACTGACAGGATTCAAAGGTATTGGTTAGGATTTGGGATTTGGACATTTTCATCAATCTTTAATAATTTTCAGCCTCCTAACCAATACCTTCGAATCCTGTCAGTATTGAGCTAATTCTTAATTGATTTGACTAATATGATTTGGACCCAGACCGGTTTTAACCTCAAATTCGATCAAATGAATTCATGATTATAAAAAAATGTTTAAGAATTAAGATCCTTGAAACCAAACCCGACTGTTGGTTCATTTCGGTCTGACCATCGGTTTATTTTAATTTTTTAAATATCATAGATACAATTAGATTCTGCATATTCACTATTAATTAAAAAAGTTAATATTTTAAAATTTCATATATTATCACATAATGATGAATACAATATATGATAAGTTGCCGATGTGTCTCATTTCTTTTGAAATATCTTGATTTAAACTTTTTAAGTTAGTATTTGAAGTAAAAATTGTGAAAAATTTAGTAAATAAGAAAATTAATATAGTATCTAAGTATCAGTTCAAGCTTATCACTATTTTTTTCAAAAATTGTCATCCGAATTTTTACCGAAAAGACATGCCATGTGTTGTTGGAACACTTTATTTTATTCGAAGAGAAAGTCAAAGTCGGAAGGTTGAAGAAGGTACGAAACGACGTTCTAGTCAACGTTCGGCTCCGATCACGTCATCATCGACGTCACTTTTGGGAGGCCCCACAAATTAATCTGGCTGATCCAGCCCAAGACATTCCCGTCCGACGGATCCTCGGCCGGCTCGTAACAAATAATTATTTAACAATGTATTAATTATTTTTATTATTTTGAAAGTGATAATGACGATGCACGAAGGATTTATTAAAATAAATTGTTTTTATTATTTTGAAAGTGATATGACATTATGATTACGTGCACGAAAGATTATATTAAAATTTAATATATTAATATAATTAACTTTAGTTAATTCATAGATAAATAGTTAATCTTTTTCAGAAAATTATTTAATTGTGTAAAGTAAAATAGTCACATACTAATGATAGTATTACCGTCCATTTAAATTTTAAAAAATATGCCATTACCTGTGTAATAGAATCTTAAACTTTTGAGAAAATGTTATTCTTTAATATATTCTTGATAAAAGTATGATCAGATGGTCTCGATAAATTTCAAGTGACATACTAATGATAGTATTACCGTCCATTTAAATTTTAAAAAATATGCAATTGCCTATGTAATAGAATCTTAAACTTTTAAGAAAATGCTCGTCTTTAATATATTCTTGATAAAAGTATGATCAGAATATGGTCTCGATAAATTTCAAGTCATATACTAATGATAGTATTACCGTCCATTTAAATTTAAAAAATATGCAATTAGTTATATAATAGAATCTTAAACTTTTGAGAAGATGCTCTTGTTTAGTATATTCTTGATAAAAGTATGATCGGAATATGGTCTCGATAATTTTCAAGTGCCCATGTTGGAGATAAAAATACACAAACACAAAGATCAATCACAAATAAGAATACAGAGATTTATGTGATTCAGTAGAAACCTGTATCAACCGGTTATAAGGGTTTCCAACATTTTCTCCGTGTCTCATTCAGAGTCTCTTTTTCTTTCTATTTTCTCTCCTCTCCTCTCTCCCACCGAGAAAAACACAGAACGAAAATCATAGAGAGAAAAAACCTTTATACACTGAACATTACAAGTACAGACCGAGCCCTTTAGGCGTCACATAAGCACAACCCAAGTCTAATAATGGACTTTTGAGCTAAATCCAACAACCACAAACACCAGGACATGACTTAGCACTGATACTATTTATAACGACATCTCCATCACTTGTATGAATATTGTCTGGTTTGCCAGCAGTGCATGGTTTTGACTTTCCTAAGTTTCCCTTGAGAAAATACCTATGTACAATGAAGTGTAAGGATCTTACTTATAAACCTCATAATTTTTTATGTGCGACTAATGATCACCTACCATAATATCTTACTAGTGCTTCGCATCCACCCATATAACTCCCATGTAAAAGATTTATTACAAAAGTTTATGTTTGAAATTTGAAAAGTTTACATTTGAGATCTATCTTTATTAGATTTATAAAGTTATGTTTTTAAATTAGTTAAATCTTAATCATTTTAAATAATTCTTTTTAATATTTAATATTTTATGGTCGGTAAAAAGGTAAATAATAGATGCACTTTTTTAATTATTAAGTTATCCTTTTTAAAAATATAAAATTATTCACAATGACTTCTCATTGTAAAAAAAAAAAATGAAGTGCATAGATAATTTTGCCTTTTTTATAAGGGTGCCTTTATTGTTTTTCTTTCAAAACTAATTGAATTGATATCAAAATTATTTTTTTAATAAAGAAAAAAAAATAGAGGTGCATAAAGACAACAGGGCGTGCATAAAGTTCCATATAATAATTACGTTGGAAAGCTCTCCTTTAACTATTAAAAATTGCTTTAATTTGATTGGTTAAATTATAAATTTTAACACTCATTATTTGGACGTGGAGATGATTCATGAACACAACCATCTTGAGCATTCGTGCACGACTCCTCACTTAATACTAATCATTTAGAAAAAAAAAAGAGAATTACAGCAAATTTTCATCTGAAATAGGCGATAAGGAGGCGTAAATTTGCAATTTCGCCAGTCCACACAAATACCAAACTGCAGTGTTGCTTCGGATAAAAGGAAGTATCTTTCTTTCACTACTTTATCTTATTTATTTATTATTTACCATTCCTTATTTCATTATTTCTTTATTTGTTTTTTTTTTTCTGGTCTCTGGCGTTAGATGTTACGTCACAGACATTAGCAAGTGGCTCTTGGATTCTTTTGAAAATCGTGTTCATCCTGAAGACCAGCCATTCTGGTCAGACTTCTTTCCTACAATAATTTTTAAAAAGAAAACCTTTTCTTTTATCAAAAAGTTTTTTCAAAAGAAATTAGTGTGTTACACAAGAATCAGGCACGTGAATACGTCGGTTTAAATTATTTTAATCTATATATGATATTTATAGTCTATCTCACAAATTTATTACAGTAGCATTGAATTTTTTTAAAATTATCTGTCTTTATCTAAAATGAATACTCAAGTCTCTCTATAAAAAAATCTCTTCAAAAGAGTAAATACTTGCCTCAGTTTCTATGATGTTTCCCATCATAATCAAATCTATATAATCCATTCTTCCCTCTCCAATTCAGACGAGAATTTCCAAGTTCTAATTCTTCATGTCTATTAAAGGCTCTTCAATTCTCAAGGACACACTCCGAACCGGACGCTGCCGGAGGGTGCCGAAGCCGATGGCCACCTGTGTCGAAAAGTCGAGACCTGAGATAAGTAGAAGTTCTTCTTGCGATTTGGATCGGGCTCAGCTGGACAATTCTCTATACACATGTATCAGATTCTGTAGAACAAGTCACACTGATGCTGTGTTATGTGGCACCATTAACAACCACTATGAGAGGATTACTGATGAATTTGACCGGGAGGAAGAAGAGTTCTGGCTGAGAATTTGCGAAGAAGCTCGGTTGGATGCCGAGCAAGAGCCCATCTTGCAGGATTACTATTGTTCCACCATCTTGTCGCACAATTCACTCGGAAGCGCGCTCGCAAATCACTTGGCTAACAAATTGAGCTTCACAAACCTTCCAAATTGTGTTCTTTATGAAGTGTTTTTGGGTGAATTGGTGGATGATTTGGAGATTAGAAGAGCGGTTAGAGAGGACCTCAAGGCAGTGAAAGAGCGAGATCCCGCTTGTATTAGCTTTGTACATTGCTTGCTCAATTTCAAGGGGTTCTTGGCATGCCAAGCCCATAGAGTGGCACATAAGCTATGGAATAGAGGACGGAAGGTACTGGCGCTCTTGATTCAAAGCCGGGTGTCGGAGGTCTTTGCCATGGACATCCATCCTGGCGCGCGAATTGGTCATGGAATTCTATTCGATCATGCAACCGGAGTTGTCATCGGAGAGACGGCTGTTATTGGAAATAATGTCTCCATACTGCATAATGTGACATTAGGGGGAACAGGAAAAGTGTCTGGTGACCGGCATCCGAAGATCGGAGATGGGGTCTTGGTGGGTGCAGGGACTCAAATTCTGGGCAGTGTAAGGATTGGCGAAGGAGCTAAAATTGGGGCCGGATCGGTGGTTCTTAAGGAAGTCCCACCACGAACAACGGCAGTTGGAAATCCGGCTAGATTGCTTGGGGGTAAGGAGAATCCGAAAAAGTTGGATAAGCCTCCAAGTTTGACCATGGATCATACCTCATTCATTTCTGACTGGTCTGATTATGTGATATAAGAGGCCGGCCCTCTCTTTCGGTTTATCATTGATATGTTCTAGGCTTGAGGTAGGACAACCCAACTTCGCAGATTTCATGGTTTTGCTGTGTGGTAGAATGAAGAGAACTGAAGTTCTCTTGTGTTCCAACTTTCTCAAATTTCATAGTTTTGTTGTATGGTAGTATTAACTATAAAGAGAACAGAAGTTCTCTCTCTCTCTCATCAATTTTATTACGCTTTGGCAATGTGTTCCTCTGGCTATTGCATGGGTTTTCATGAAGACCAAGGTGTCCAGGCCTCTTTGAGCAATCTTTGGGTAAATCTTTGTTTCTCACTTCTGCTTTTTTCTCAATAATATAAGATTTTTCTTAATAATATTAATTGAAAAAGCAATCTGTGTAAGACTTAGCGGTTAATTTACCCTTATACTTCTGTTTGCCATATTGCCAACCATTTGTGCTAGCTACTTTATCAGTGATAATGGAAATTACAAAGAGGGTTCGCACGAGGAACCTAATCTTATGGTTAAGGATGCATCTCTGTCATTTCTCCTAGAGAAAAGAGGAAAAAATGATGGTTAAGGATGCATTGGACTGTACATTAAATCACAGGTGGAAAACATTCAACATGGATAATGGGCTGCGCGGAAAACTGGAAAAGCCTGAACTCGGACATGCTTTATATGCTTTTCCTGTCTTTCTTACCTCATATCAAAATCATCTTGTGATTCTCGGTGCTGTGTGGATGTTTGCTTGTCTGCGTTGTCACCAGTTCCATTCTCAGGCAGTTGTTGTTTCAAGTAATTTTTGTGAATCTCAGTATTCTGGGTTTTTGCTTGCCATATTCAACTTGAAAAAAGAAGTTGCAGGGTATGTTCGTAAGATTGCCGGATTGCAGGGAGATTGAAAGAATTCAAAATTCGGTATCGGCCGATATTTTTCTCTCTCCCTTTTTTAAAAAAAAAAAACGCTCAATATCGGCCGATATGATACGGCTGAGATATTGGCATATCGGCCGATATCGGCCGATATTTGGGCCCCTGAAAAGAATATTTGGTTAATTCCACTGACAAATGAATGAAGAGAGAAGAAGATTATTTACGAGCCATTAACGTCATTCATTACCTTTCTTGGATCTATTGAAACCGAAATTAGAAACAAAGATAGAAAAGATTAGCAAAAATAAAAAAGAAAGCTTATGGAATTATAGATCAAATAATCAGATTGAAGGTGGGGTTAACGAGGCACTATTTTTTATAGAATGAGAGTCATTCTTTGTAATTTTCTTTTAAAAAATAACTTGATTATTTCTACTCAATTGGAGGTGAGTAGTGCCGGCCCTCAGATGTCCTGAAATCTCAAGGGCTCTAGGCGCAGTGCAAGCCCTGAGATTGTGAGTAAAGTCATTGGTCGCATTGGTGAAGGTGGCCTACTCTGCCTATAGTCAGGGCTGGCTCTGAAGGTGAGACTAAACTCACAAATATAAGAAACTATGCACAAGCCACGTGTATAAGATAAGGCTGTGAAATTCTTTTTACTTTTTCTAATACGAAACAAAGCACAATGGAGTATATTTGAGTGTAACACAGTTCCTAGAAATGTAATGGTGGTGTTCGTAGAAGATGCCAGGGGTTAAAGATTTGCCATTTTCAAGTAAATAAGGAGATGCATTTGTAAAAAGGAATGATAAATAAAGTTCTAATTGGGGGTCATGTTGGAAAAGGTACTTTTCTTCTTTCATTCACCCTTTCATATTGACTCTCCGTCGAGTCCAAAAGCCAAACCTATGAAAATAGTACTACCACAAGAATATCAAAGGAGATAATGGATGTGCCCAAGAAAATCATGGACATTGCCCAAAAAAAGTCGAATATGCCACATCTCATCTTTGTTTTTCTAGAAGATATTATTTTGCATAGCCATGTTTTTTTGCCTATTCTTGGGCATATGAGGAACTGTGCCCTTTTTATTGAAGGAAATAATCTTTTGTCCTTGAAAGTTCAATACGTATTATGAGCCACTCAAACAGATGAAACATCAAGTTCTCTACAGCCACACCAGCTTCTGGTTCAGGCTTTTTGGGGCAGATCCAGTACTCGTGAGTCAGCTTGCAATGTGAACCCATTGTGATAATGAAACTATTATGAAAAAAAAAAACACAGAAACAAGAGGAACGAGGGCCCAACGAATGTGGCTGGCGCAGAACAGTACATGAAAGAAAAAAAACATAAACAAGTTAGGGACTTGCAGCTGCCATTAAGCTGAGAAACCTCGATGTGTCTAAACAGATCAGCCACCGACACCCATTAAATAATATGGGATTTGAGCTTTCAAATGACAGCATTTATGGGATAAGCCGAGTCTTCAAAGATCCATCTATTCTTCTCAAGCTAAATGAACCACATGATTGCTAACTGGACCATTTTACGGAGGAATTGCCTTCTCTTTGAGAAAGGACTCAAACCCCATCCAGAAATGAGAGCCAAGAGAGAGGAAGGAACTAGGAAGCACCCAAAACCACAGAGAATAGGGATGGGAAATGAAACCAAATGAGTAGCACAAAGGGCCAATGAATGAAGAGGAGGTTGCTTCTCAGCATATCTTGAATGAATTCAGAGGTCGCTGTTGCTTGTCTGAGGACTGTTTTAGGTCCTGATCACTTTTAAATCCCCAAACATGGAATGAGATAAATTGGTCCTCACAAGTAATGTTCTCTAAGATAGTTTTGGTACATCCAAAGAAGGTAGAAATGGCCCCAAAACAAGAGTCCAAGAATTACAAATAAAAGATAGTAATAGAAGAGAGGCTGTTAAAGACATATATTGAGATTGTAAGACAAGATAAGATAGAATGTGATGAAGAACATAATTATCAATAGTGTTGAGTGAGAATATAGAATTTGGAAAGCCAATCCCAAATGGATGGAACAAAGGCTATAATGATGATGATGATGATTGATGATAGATTGGATGAGGAAGGGTGGGACCCACGTGATGACTTGGACCATAAACAAGTGGATAATATCAAGTGGAACCCCTCATAAAAATATCCTCCATATTACATTGTTTCAGTTCTGTTCTTGCATCATATGATGTATTTTGGTGTTTAGTAGACCATAGTCCAGGCCCTTGCCCGTCCTTTTGTCTTCTGCATTTTCTACCTGTCAATAAAGTTTTTGGTCATTACACAAATAAACAGGAAATCATTTTCCTTTTTCTTTTTTACCCTGAATGGATAGACATTCTTGGTGAGATAAATAGAGCAACATTGTTGGGCATTTTGTAGAAAAGGATTTCTTTGTCAATCTTTCAGAGATATTGGCAAATTGAAGTTGATTTTAATCTTTCAAAGCCATGCGACAGCTTCACGAAAAAATATTTTTTCTACAAAAAGGACCTATCAGATGGAAAATGAAAGTGAATGGCAAATTTCCTGGCTAAATGCTTCTCCAACTTCATCCAATGGAAATGCAAGCAAGCACATGCAGAATTTTACAAAAGCCATCATCTTAGGAAACCATTGTCATTTCCATAAGAAAAACGCCAAAAAAAGTCATTTCCTTTTTACTCTTGAGGAAAATGCCAAGCTTACTATGAGGTTTGAAGGAGCCTTCTTAACTGTTTTTTCTGATTCAAAAGAACTGGTAGATAATGGTTTGAAGTCTATAAAGTACTTCAACAAGTGCTACACCAGACAACGTTCCCAACTTGCAGCTAGATATTGTTACTTGAGGCTGTGTTCGGCATCCAAAAGGCAAAACATGTGATTCTTCTCCGGTCCATTAAGTGGATTCTACATGTTGTTGACACTCTATGGACCATAATCTAGTGCTAAATTTCAGTGAACCGAACTAGTTTAAAAATCATATCTTACAATTCAAATTGCTCAACAAGAAAGTAAGAATAGAGGTAATTTTATTTTCCAGAAAATTACCTTAGTGAAGAAATTCAGAAGTTACAATATTCAACAATATTATAGAGATTTCTTTTTTCCTAGAGAGATAATATTATGAAAACTATGAATAAGTTAGAATGTACACATTTTTTTACAAAATGAGAGGTTCAAGTGACAAACCATGAACTTGCAACAGGAATCTAGGCAACCTGGATATTTGAAAGTCTTCTTTCGCTCATCCGGTCAGTAATGAGAGCAGCATCGTCCAATCGATTTGCTCGCTGGTAAATGCCGGCAGCCACGAGATGTAGATCTTTCTTGTTAATATTGGGATTTGAGTCCAGTCTCTCAAAGAGTGACTCAACTGATTTAAAATCTCCTTTCGCACCTAAGAGACTCAGCATTTGAAAATGCACCTGGTCTGAAAACAGGCATCCCAGTTCCTGCATCTCCTGGTAAACGGCTTCAGCCTTGCTGAATACCTGCATCTTACCATAAGCATTCAGCACAACAGCAATGGTTTCTGAATCAGGGAAGTGCCCAGATGCTCTCATCTTTTCAAACACCTCAATGACATTTCGATGCTTCCTGTTCCTAGAAAATAGATTAATCATGCACTTAAAGACCGAAATGTCCTTCAACTCGCCAGCATCAAATGCCTGGCGGAAGACCCAACTTGCCTCCTCAATCCGGCCAGCATTGGCAAGGATTGCAACTGCAGTCTCCTGGGGGACATTGCCTGGTTGTCTGAGCTCATGGAGCAGCCGCTTGGCGTGTGCAACAAGGCCTGCCTGCTCATAGGCAACAATCATCGTTTGGTAGAGGACTTGATCAATCTTGATGCCAGAGCTCCTCAACTTCTGGAACAGCATTGCCGCCCGATCAAGTCTTCCCGCTTTCCCCCATATCGAGATTATCGTAGAGTAGGTCACTGCATTTGGCGCAATTCCTCTCCCCTGCATCTCCTGCATGAGGTTGGCCGCCTTCTCATGCTCCAGAGATTTTCCATAGATCTTGATCATGGTATTGTAGGTGACAACATTCTGCTCAATGCCCTTGCGCTGCATAAGCCGGAAAAGGTGAATGGCTTCACCAAAGAGCTCAGCCTCTCCATACACCCTAAGAATTGTATTATAGCTGACTACACTTGGCTCAATTCCCATCTTTCTCAAGCTCCAGAAGAGACGGTCAGCTTCCTTGGCCATGCCCAGCTGCCCGTACACATCAAGCATGATGTTACACGTAGTGAGATCAACTGTGCACCCGGAGGCATTCATCTGGGAGAACAAAGAGAGGGCTTCAAGAAACCGCCCATCTTCGACTAGCGCGGCAAGTAGAGTAGAGTAACTGACAGTATCGGGAGTTATTCCAGCTGAGCGCATCTCATCGAACAGTTGGCGGGCATCACGAAAAAGCCCGCCTCTTGCATAGACATGGATCATGGAATTGTAGGCAACGAGGTCAGGGACAATTCCAGAGCTACGGAGGCGGGAGAAGAGAGAAATTGCTTTGGAGTAGTCCCGGAGCTTGCGGGCGAGCTCGATTAGGTTGCAGTAAAGGACAAGGTCGGGTGAAACCCTGTCCGACCGCTCCATCTGGTCTAGCCAGGACAGCGCCGAGTCCAGGAGGCCGGCACGCGCGAGGTGGGTGATGAGAGTGGAGTAGGTGAAGCGGTCCGGGGAGATTCCATGGCGCCGTATTTCACCAACAAGGCCAGCGGCAAGCTCCCACTGCCGCGCGCGGAGGACGTTGCGGATCACAACGTTGTAGGGGAAGATGGAGGGGGAGTAGGAGGCGACGTCAAGCATCCAATCGAGCAGAGCGAGGGAGCGCTGCCAATCGGGCTCTCGAGAGAGAAGGGAGGCCATGAAGCGGGCGGAGAGCTGCCTGTCCTTGTAGGGGGACATGACCTCGTGCAGCTCCGCCTCCGTTCTGGTCTGCCCAAGTGCTCGAAGCAGCTCCTCCATGTCCATGCTTCGGTCCCAGTACTGGTTCTTGCTCTGTTGTTGGTGTTGTCGTTGGAGTTGTAATGGTCGCAAGTTGCTAGTGTAAACTCCAGGTTCTGGTTTTCTTTTCCATACGTCTTTCCTCAATGCTACTACTACTGCAGCAGCAGCTGATGATGATGATGGATGTATCTTTGGGCTGGTAGAAGAGGGGAAATGGTTGTCGATTGTTGAAGGAATTGGAGAAGAAGAGAAGAAAGAACAGGGTATCCTTTCTACAAACATCTGGCGCGCAAGCCGTTCGCACCCACTGTTCTTTCGTTTTTCAAAATTGGCTTTCGTCTGGTTGAGACTTGAGAGTGGAGAGGACGAGAAGATACGCCTTACTGCAACTCGCCGACTCGACACAAAACTGTTTTTTGAGTCAAACTCAAACTCAGAGTTCAAAATTCAACTGGGCTCTGAATAACTCATGTCTGTTGAGATGTATCTAATGTCTAATAAATTAAAGAAATAGTTATTGTCGATCTGTAAAATAAAAAATAATTCAATTAAATACTAATCACTTAATTTAAATAAATAAAATAAATACTCAGTCGGAATTTGCAATGGCTAAAAATGTTTCAGTATCCACAAATTAAACTTTTACGTCCTATATTAATATATTTAAGCCCAAGCCCATTAATGAATCTCACAACGTGATACTAACAAAGATTATTAATCACATCAACATAATCAAATAAATCTAATTGAGATTATACAAAGTTTTTATGCCCAAAACATCATCCCCATGGAGATTCAACTTTCTCACACCCTTGGGAATGGAGGGGTACATGACTGCACCCTCAATCGAAGTGTGTTGAAGGCCCAGTAAGTGTCCAATTTCATGCATTGCAACTGATTCCAAATCAATTGCATCTCGCCTCAGATCGGTGGCCCAATGTTCATCTGCATCAAAATGGCTGCGTCCACTAGCGGGTGCAAAAGAATGGGCCAGAACTCCACCTGGCCCATCAAATGAGACACCGTCCCCATGATCCAGTCTGAAGAAACCGATCGTAATGTCAGCAGTGCTCACATCTTGAACCTCCTCAAAAGTGAAATGGCTCACAGCCGACCACCTTGCAAAAGATCTTGACCAAATGGGCCCTACATCAACTGGGCCCTTAGTGACAAACCCATAACTGAGATGGCTCTTGTAGGGTGGCCAGCTCTGATTTCTTGAGAAGAATGAAAAATGTGACACAGTATGGAATTTTGTCGGGCTGCGATCGCGCATCTTGCCCGCTCGCATCCAAGTGGTTCCTCTCAAGATATCGGCCACCCCACATCGGGGCATCATCATTTGGGCCACAGTTGGCCAGTCTAATTTTCCGGTGACATTGAGATGATAATTGAGTTGGTACGTGCGGACGGCCAATTCTAGTCGGTCATCAAAATCATCGTCATGAACTGGCATTCCGATCATGGTTGATTAGATATCCAAATCTCTCAAGGTATTGTTTGAGCTCATGAAGACCTTTCACAGTACCTCCCTTTTGGGAACCCACCAATTGATGGAGGAAATTGAATGGTTGGTGTAGTTTGCTTCCTTCTGAACCCTCAGTCTCACTTGGGCTTGATACACCAGCCAGAAGAAACAAGACAAGGAGAAGAAAAATGTCTCCCATTGTTCTATTTCTTCTTTGGCAATTACAGAGAGAAGAAATTGGATATGGTATTTATATGTTCTTAAGAGTTTAGTAAGGTTTAAGGCAAATGGGCCTTTTTTTTTTCTTTTTTTAAATCCATGTGACTTGTTAGTTTGGACCATGATATGGTCCAAGGAGCCCTTTTCTTTAGAATGGGGCTTGTAGTTGCCCTTATATCAAGAAATGTCCTACCACATTGAGTTATTGGGTGGTTTAACCACAATAAGGTTGTCTTAATTTCATGGTCAATTTTATTTCTTCCATAGCTCACACAATCTTTCTTAGAATCTTCTATCTTAAATCTAAAGTTTATACAAGGAATCTTATGAAAATGCATAATTCTTCATGGGTTGGTTGGGTTTGACTTAAGACATTTTATATAATTATGGTAGCGACTTGCAAGTTGCAACAATGAATGTCTTATTCTACAATTAAAGTCTAAAATATCAAAATTATTTTTATTTGAGAGAGACCTAATCTTGATTGAATTAGGCCCACTCTTGCAGGATTCAATGTGCAACAAGCACTTATCAACTGAAAAGGTAACTTACCTGAATCAAACTTAACCTAATCATAATTGGATCAACTTGAAGTTAGACACTAGCATAAGCTAAAAAATTCTAGGTCTAGTTGGCGTTTCAAGTTAGAAATTTCTCTAGTGGTCTAGTTGGATTGGACTTGGGCCACCAATTGGGCCATAAAAGATGAATTATTGACATGAGATGAACTCGACTTTATTATTAGGTTAACCCAACTTTAGTAACCATTCAAAAGGATTAAATTTAACAACTTTATAATGTCAAGTTTGATTCAAGTAAGAAGTTTCCATTTCATGTATGGAATATGGATGGAACCTTGATTTTGAGAAGATTGCACCTTAATGCAAGAAGAGAAAGGAAGAATTTTCTTATTTGTGGGATTCAAATCCAATTTAAAGAGAAGTATCAATATTATACTTATTGAGGGTGACATTAACAATCTATAGGGCTGCAACTTGGGTCGGGCGGGTCGAGTTTTTATAAACCCAACCCTAACCCATGTCACAGCACATTGAACCCAACCCGACCCGACCCGAATTAAAAACCCGATTCAGTCAACCCGACCCGATCCCGAGTTTGTAATACCCTCAACCTGAGGGTTGGCCCGACCCGACCCGAGTTCGTGAGAGGAGCATTAGTGACTAGCCATCAATACCTGACAATCAAGCATGAGGGTTGCGATACCTTTAACCCACCTATCTCGGTAATGGCTCTCGGGGTGATAGAGGTAGGGGCCGCCAAGATATATTAATCTGGAGAACTCTTTGATGTCGAGCGAGCAGGGCCGGGTCAATCGATTTAAAAGAGCAGTAGTAGGAATCAACTAGGTATCAATTGGTTAAAGGGGTAATGGTCATATTGATGAGGGTGGTTGACTGGCTAAAGGTATAAGACCAATGGAAATAAAGGGGCCTGAGGAAAAATAGAAGGACTTTAATGGGAAAGACAGGAAGGAAGCAGCGATGGTGATAATGGGGTGATGACTGCTTGCGTGTGGCACAAATGGGATGCAAAGAGTAAATCTGGTTGTGGCTTGAGATAGAGATGGTGGCCAGAGGGATTTAGGGTACACGTTGTGGGTGATGAAATGAAAGAGGGATTTTTGTTAGGGTTTTTAGGTATTGAGGCTTTATAAGAACCTTGGAGATTAGGGTTTCCTACTAGGGCTGCAACTCAGGTGGGTCGGGTCAGGTCAGGTTTTCTCCTGTCGGGTCGGGTCGGGTTGAGATTTAAAAATCTCAGCCCAACCCGACCCGAATTTCATATGGGTTTTTCTCTTCCCAACCCGACCCGACCGACCCTATGGCCCGACTTTTGTAACCCGACCCGCATGATTTCTCGGGTTGGGTCATGCGGGTAGGGCCAAAACCCGACCCGAGTTGCAGCCCTAACAATCTAATACATTCAAATATTTTACATTGTCTAATATTTAAAATCATCATTTAAATCGACCCATTTACTTTTCTACCCGTGTTTGAAGATCCATTTTCTCTCAACAGCTCATCGAATTAGTATCAAAGTATCTTGCTTTGCTACAGTACTTGCTGGCTCAAATCAAGGAAAATGCATTTTCTTGATTTGTGTTTTCACAATCCTAGAAATTCTTTTATACCTCTATTGATAACTTACTCATATAATTGTTCATAGATTAGAATATTGAATTTACTTTGATCCTGATTTCTAGATTTCGGCCAAAAACTTTAATATCAATTCATCACATAATTGCTAATAGATTTTTTTTTTTTTTAAAAGCCAAGGCCCCAGATGAGCCAAAGGCCCAACATGGCTGAAATATCAGTGAAAATTTTCCAACAATTAACCATTCGAATTTCGTATCTCAACAAAAATTGAAACTCAGAATTTAATTTTAACCACAAACGCAAGAAAATAATACTCTCATAGCAATTCATGAAATCCAAACCATGCAACTTTTTCTTCTTTTCAATGGGACATGAGAAAATGAGTACTTTTTTCATTTGAATGGGAACATGACAGTTCCTTATTTCATATAATACAATCCTATCTGAAGAGTGTTTTTTTTCAATCTAAACATGAGAATAAGCCTCGGCCCTTTATTCGAATTTTCAGGGAAGATACTCAAATTTGCATAACCCATGACCTGAAACCAAACATAAATAAGAGGGTTAGTTTTTTTTTTAAAGGAAAAATTAAGATTCAAATATTTTCAAAAAAAAAAATCAGCATTTCAAATATTTGCTATATATCACAAAATACCATGTTGGGTCCTTAGATATCCAACAAATTTCAACTGAAATTTTAGATTTCGACCGATATTTGTACGTCGGACCGACTCGGCCAGACATGGGGGATTAAGTAAGAGGTGGTGAGGGTTTTGGGTTTCTTACTTGGGTCAAGATCAGTGACATAGGCCGCACCATTGAAATAGCAAGATCCACCTTTGTGCTTGTAATTCTGCCAGTAGTCGTTGAAGGCATAGGAGGCATGGTCCTTTACAGTGTTGTGTAAATAGCAGGGCCCATGGCGTTGGATCGGTTTGCAATCAGCACCCGCTCTACCACAGGCCCAGTCCATAGCCATCTGCAGTTCTTCAGTAGATGCCTGTTCATCAGCTATGCACCACTGTGGATGCAGCTGTCCATCTACAATACCAACAAAAAAACAAAAATGATAACAGTAAAAAAAAAGAAAAATATATGTTCTATGTGGATGAGGATTCCATGGTTCATCATGTGTGGAATGTGGACCCCAGGCATGGGCCTGGCCCATAAATATCAGCTCATATTTCAGATTTCAGTCGACATGTTGGTCTTTTGGGTCCTAATTTTTATTTTATTTTCAAGAAAATACTCATTGCTGATATTCTAAAGTTGCCTATTAATATACTTGTATTAGTAGAACTTAGCTTTGAATTTGACAAGAGTCCTAAATCGGGCTGGCTTGCCTTCTCATTACTCTCTCAATCTTCTCTATTTTTTCTTTTTTCTTTTTTCTTTTTGACAGAATGCAGTGGGTTCCATCTGATGATCGGCTTGATCTCTTCCACACACATTGAACTGTGCAGTAGTTGCATGGTGGACAATGGGGATTGTTCAATGGATAGGATTTGATCCCCATCTGATGATAAACAGAACTGTCTTAAAAATCAAATTATCTTTTTTTTTCTTTTTCGGGTAGTTCAGTTGGTCGAAGTTTCTAAGATTAGATTAGAGATTTTGGATTCGCCTCCTCTCAAACTTATCTGATACACAAGGTTTGTGGGTGGTTTCGTGTATCCATAAGATTAATCTCACCTCCAAGCAAAAAAAAAATCATCCTTAAATATCAATTCAGATTCAAGTTGAACCAAACGATTCAATTCGATTTCTAAAACATTATATCCGTCTCTTCTAAGCATAAGAAGATAAGCTAAGGATAAAAAACCAAATAGGGTGATCGTAGTTTTACCTGATCTTTGTGGAATCATCACAAGAAAGAAGATAGCAAACAGAATCCTAAGCAGAACAGATGGCATTTTCATTGTTCCTTTGGCATTCACCGGAGTTGTTAATTTACTAAGAGACTCTCAGACCACACAGATATATAATGCTCAAGAAGTGTTCTTCACTTACTGCTGAAAGTGTTCTCTCCAAAAATAGCTGAAAGATTCTCCCTTTTGCACCTTTAATGCTGAAGCTATCCCTTTGTCTTTAGCTCCTACCGATTGAGGAAAGAAAGAGAGAGACAGACTTGAATCTGCTCACGAGAAAATTAAAAAAGTAAAAATTTGATTAAATAGCATAAAATCATATGTCATCATCTAAGTAGTTGAAATGTACATACCGATGCTCAATCACTTCTCAAAAAATTAGAAATATATAAAAAAGTATAAATTTATTTTTCGAAAAAAAGGTCTGATATATAGAAGATTGGGTCATGGTCAGTCATTACTGAAATCTTCAACCCCCTTAGTTTAATCCAATGGGCTTCATGACATTATTTTGGATTTCTTAGCATGGGTTCCACATATAAAATGGGCTCATGAAACATGGGTGCACCTTGTGGAAGATCAAGGTACACTAGTTCCTCTTAAAATTGCTAAAACAAAAATGGCCACTAATTAAAGCTTTATGTTTTTTATAGATAAGAAAAATAGACATGTTTTTTTTACAAAGGAGGAGAGTTTCTCTTATTTCACAAGCATAGGTGTCATGTTAAGGGAATAACCTTTACTACTATTGTCAATAGTGGTGGGCGAGATCTTAGAAAGATAAATGGCCCAACTTATTGATAACTCTAATTCGATTTGTGGGACACTTGATGATAACACAGTTACATCTCCACTGTCCATTTTGAAAATCTCAATTGCACCAAATGGATGGTGGAGGTGCTGGCCTTAAATTATTACCTATAGATTTCCTCATATGATTATTTCTGTTCTTCTTTTGTTATAAATAAATGAGAAAATATTTAAGATAATAGTAGATATTGGCATTGCCAATACACCCACTTAAATGGGTCTAAATTGTCGTCGTCATCATCAAAATCATTTTATCTTATTTATTTTAGACTAATACATATAATTAAATTTAACAATTTGCTTGCATGAACCAACTACCTGTTTGACACTGAAGTGACTCAAATTAACATTTTTATATGAATGCAACAATTTATATTTATAACATTAATGCAAATAAGTTCAATAATATACATCTGCCTACCACAAGAAGACCATAGTCAAAATTCAAGTAAACATGATATTCTAACCTTCAAATTTAGTTGAATGAACATAATCTAATCAAAGAAATTAATGGTGATGCTTTTACAAAATTTTGAATAGTGACTCAAATCCACAATAATCTTATCCCTGATCAAAGGTGTGAAAACTTGAAGATCATTTTGGCCATGTCAAAAGTAATTAAGGTTAGGGTATCAAACAAACTTCTTACTAAAGAAAGCCCCAAAGAAAGTAAATATTCTTCTATCCACTATTTTTATTTTGTATCCATATGGGTTTCCTTTCTCTTTACAGAATGTATATTCTCTTCTTTTCTCTTTTTTGCAGAGGTTGAAAACTGAAACCCTAACTCTTATTTTCATATTTCTTTAATCAACTGCCCTAGATCCAGTACATCAATCACTGGCATGTGTTTTGTGCTCTGGCCCATCCGTGGTGGGGGCTACTGGATGAACGGTCCGGATTGCAACATGTGATCGATGTAAAGACAGATTCATGTGATGCCACCAATGTAATTAATATACATTAAACATCCATTTTTAATTGTTGATTGGAGAAAAGTTATGATGCATGTGATGCCACTATATGTAGAGAAAATGGTTTATGGGCCCCCACCATACAAGAAAAGCCCATAATAAACAACTTGTGTCTTGGAGCACTTTCTTGGAAAACAACAATATTCCACTTCACTGTTTAGGATTTGGAATGTTTAAAAAGAAGGGATCACATGCTTAATGGGTTCATGAATGATTGATAGATGGTTGTGATTATCTTAAGTATGAAAAATAATATTTTAATAAAAACTTAGTAGCCTATGGTTTAAAGTTTCAACTAAAAAAATTCCAAAATCCAAAATTTTATACAGTATTTATCAGCTTAGGATTAATTAAGACTAGAGATCTTGAGTTTGAGGCTTCCTAAAATTATATAATACATGAAGCTTCCTAGAGACTTTATCATAATACAGTCAAAGTTCTAAAACTCCACCTATTCATATCTTAAAGTTAAATTTCATTAGATGATTGGTACAGATGTAAAGCCCTCTCTCTCATGCATGTGATCATTCCTCCAAATGCAAAAGTAAAAACCCCTGGTCCTGCAGTCCTAAGGTTGTTGCAAATTTATAAACCTTGCACCCTCAGGGGAAAAAATCATAAAGCCAGAAGGTCAATATACCAAAGTTTTGAGATTTGGCATGTCAAAAATGATATTTCAAGGGTGGTGATGATATTAGAAAAAATTAAAAGAGATCTACTACAAATGTATTATTTTCACCAAAATATATATTACAATGTAGCTAAATTGAGCTTACAAAACCCTACTGACAAATATGGGAAGATAACAAGACTATTCTATTCATATATTACATCAAGAAGATAACTCAAAATCTAGGTACTGCAGATTTTAACCGTATACACCTAAAAACTCTCCTCACCATCAATGTGGAATGATTTACATGAACTTTACAACCGACTTCAATAAGAACCATCACCGGATCTGGTATGCAACTGAAGAAGTCCTGTTCTAAATTGTCTGACGAAATTATACAACAAAATGCTATAACAGCTGATGAATGCCATCATCTTTGCAAGAAAGTACATTGTCTACATTCCATGAGATGACCATGGGAACCACTAACCAGTGTAGCAGCCCCACATCCCTGCAGAGAAACAGATTGTTAGTGACAAAATCTTGGTAGAGGTCTGATATCACACACAGATGTTTCCCTATACAATATAAGAAAATCAGTGACTCTAAGCATGCAAGTTCACTTCGATGAGATTCAACAACTGAAGTTACATAGCATTGCTAATCCTAAACGGAATAATCACATAAATAAAATGTCAACACAAGTTAGATGAGAATTAAATGACTTTTGACTATATGTTTTTTTGAAAGGTGACTTAGCACTATATGTTCATCATAACAATTGCACCTTGTCATTGCAAAGAGAACTTTTGGATTTTGGGAATCCAAGGAACGCCGCAAAAGACTCTTTTTGCCACACCACCCCCCCCACCCCAACAACACCCCCCCCCCACACCCCCCCCCCAAAAAAAAAAAAACACAGGTAGAAGCTTGGTGCAGATTCTTGCCCTGAACAGGTAAACAAGTGTGGAGATGCAATTACTACCACTTACTCTCAATTCATACGAAATTTCTAACCTAAGCATCTAAGTGCTCCATTTCATTCCAAAATAGGGCACATCCATCATTACAATTTGCAATTGCATCGCATTTTTATACTAAATGCACCACCCACAAAGAAAATTTACAACCCTTTACAGTGCCTGACTAAATACAAACTTGGACTTCATATGTCAACTAACAAGTAACTCCATAGTACTGTAGGCGATTAAGTTTATTTTCTAATGTCAGTTACAGCCTTTTAATGTAGCTCCAGATGAAAACTCAACTGAATCATGTCGACTTGTTGAGCTCTTGAGGCATTCTATTTAAGTTTGCCCGATATGGAACTGTTTACTGTAGGTCTCTTGGTTATGGACAACTAGATGGCAGAATTCCATGATGAAGTTCCTTGGGTTGGTTCACAGACTGCCAATTAGATGGGGAAAAACTGTATCTGACCGATAGTAATAACTGTAAAAAAATTGCTTTAAAATTTGAATAGTTTAATTTAGTTGAGTAAAGATAAATCTATAGAGTGCAGTTCGATGGCTTCTTTTCTCTCACGTCTTTTTCTTTTAAGTTTGACCTTTGTTTTATCTGTTTATGCTAAGCAAGTTCTCCAAAATTGCACAGATCACATGCTTGTGTTGTCATGGTTATGTACATGCACATCATTCTATATCAGACAGTAACCCCTTCTATTTACATTGATTTCGAAGGACAGGTAAAGATTAGAGAAGGCATTACCTTTAAGGAACCATATGTACCTGGTAAACATCAGACGCTGTGCTGTCTTCCAGCTGGAGCTCATAACTAACCCGACAGGATCATGCTTTCCCAGATGTTACCAATAACAAGGTCCACTGCCCAGCCAATGCAATGAATAGCTGCTACAACATCAGTTCTGCATATCAGACTCAAAGAAATGCGCCACAGCAGAGTAGAGTTGCTCTTCCTCAAATGGCTTTGAGACATAACCATCCATTCCATATCTAGCACATTCTTCATTCGTTGCCTGAATCACATCAGCCGTCATGGCTAGTATAGGTACATGCCAACAAGTTACATTCCTAGATATCTCTTTGGATGCTTGTCCGGATTTAATTTGCTCGTTGATGGCATCTTCAATGCAACGGATTTGTCTTGTCGCTTCAAACCTGCAAAATTGCAAAAATAACTTTATGATAATAGATAGACATGTAGTTTGGAGATGAAAGATTGATAGACCATCCATCCAGTTCAGTACTTGAATGAATTTCATACTTTAAACAAATTCGCAAAAGAAAGAAAATAGGTGAAGTTACCATTCACCCAAAACATCAAAGATTCCTAACAAATACAAATTCAAAAGGCAACTCTTCACTTCCACTTGGGAAAAGGGAAAAAAAGTTATCTATGAAAAATAAAATATTCTTTTCTCCACGCTTTCAAACTTTCCAATAAAATAAAAAAGGGAAAATAGAAAGATTTACCACCCCATGAAAACATCATAATTTCATCCATCACCTCTCTAAATGATTCATGAAATTAGATAGGTTATACTTCTAACTGGGATTTTTTATTAAAATTTAAAAGACCAATTGGGAAGATATTTTTTATAGCCATCTTGTTCAAGCTAAAGACCTTTCCAACCAGCCCATCTACAAGGGCCTTGGTGGGCCCTACATAGGAGTCCTCAAATTGTCATTCATCCCCATTTGATCCTGACTGTATATTGAGAGATCATTTCTACAGAATATAACGAAGAAATAGCCATATATTAGATCCATCCTAACTCAAAACTTCAAACACTGGAATCATTCATATTTTGATTACCCATCCATCTCAGGCATTTGAATATCCATGAAGCAAGCATCAAACTGATGGGATGGCTGCAGCTTTGCCACAGCAGCCTTCCCACTGTCTGCGCATGTGACAACAGCACCATATTTCTTCAGTGCACCAGCCGCAACCCGGCGATTGACAATATTGTCATCCACAACCAAGATTTGCTTCCCACTCAGCAGACTCTGTAAGCTTGATGGTTGCCTTCTATTCTGGTGCTGCTTGTTTTCTAAACCAAAAGCCTGCTGTAAGCTTGCAGCCATCGTGCTTAACCGGAGGGGCTTCATTATTATGCTATCTACACATCCTGCAGACTTCAATTCATCAAGCTCAGTGGAGCTTATGGAGGTCACCAACAGAAATATCTTTGACAGATTATGTGGGGGGTTTGATCTCCCATTTTGCTTTAGTTCTTTCAGCAGACGCAGAAACTCGAGACCGGTCCCTTTACCCCAAGCTTCCTTGTCCACCAACACCAAATCCAAGGAGCCAGTTGCACTAAGCATGTGATATCAATAAAAGCATTAGTTGGTAATCAGAACCATTACAGGTGTGCAACAAAGGCAAAATAGAAACTTTGGACACAAGATGCAATCTTTTCTTCTTTTTTTTGAGAGGCAACAATAAATTTTATTTTGAAAATGATGAAGATACGAAAAAACAGAAAAGAACCACAGTGATGAGAGGGCTATGAAATATTAGAAAGCATCATATCAAGCAACATTAGCCCAACTCCCTCTTAACAATTTATGAGCACTACCATATCTATTGGGAATAGGATATGAAAAAGATGGAGCAAGGCAGTTTTAGATAAAATTTGAAGCACTAATGCATATGGGTAAACTAGGCAGGAAGAAGAAAAATAGGCCTGTATCTATGATAGGAGAAGAAGAAAGAAAGAAGATAGGAAAAGGGCATGCCTTGATAATTTTATTAATCCATCGTGTGTTGTTTTTCACAATTACATTCATGCATATATATATAAGAATCCTAAGCTAAACTTAGAAAGAAATCAAATCAAGAAACTAGAATCCTAATGGCTATGGGACACGGACTAAGGTGTCCATGCTAAACTAAGACACAAGAAAAAACGAAATACTAATAAAATAAAAAAATGGCTAAATATAAATAAAATAAAATAGAAAGGGGTCCACGTAAGCTTAGTGTCTTCGTGTCCTACATCAGTGTCCTTTCAAATAAATGATGAAACATCATTCTTTTTTGATGCTTCATCTGTATTAGCATATCTTTACAGCATATTCACAAGAAAGAATATCTGAAACCTACCAAACTATAGTGATCCTTAAGACACCAGTATACATGAGGAATGCATTCATCTCAATCCAAATTATTCTAATCATAGGCCTTACTGCAAACTAGGCATATACCACCCAGGCATTTCTTTTTCAAAGGAATGTATAACACCAAATTAATAAGCATAAAATAGAAAATTGTTCAATTGGTGGCTACCTGAAGACCGCTAAAATGAAATTTCAACAAACAAAATGCCCATTGAATGGAGATAAGGATAATCCAGTCAATTTAATTTTAAAGGATGACCTACCATAGTAGGGCTCACAATTTGGACTGAAGTACATCCATGCCATGTGTTGGACATATGCAACTCATGTTATTTCAATCCATCGCATAATAATTTATGTTAACACATACACTCATATATTTGCAAGAGTATCAACACTATCTTTTTAGATTCATGGTATTACTGCAAGTAGGCTAGAATACCCAGATTGATAAATGATCTCTACAGTGACATTGACATGTAAAAAATTGATATTATACGGGTCAAAGATAATTGTACAATATGACTTAACAATATTGTGTTAGGTTTGTTATCTTCTCTTCTAAATTCCTTAAAATTTTCTCTTGCTCCCATTGCACCGCATGGGACATCGCTTAAACAAGTTCTCTAAGAGTGCACTGAAATTACTCCAAACTTCTATTGGTTTCAATGTTTTGGCAAAGTGATGGGTATCTATTACGTTACGCCAATGTGAAGCAATGATTACATTATAAATCACATTCATCTGGAATTCAACCCTGACCAATATCCAGGAATTCAGGGGAAGAAGAGCAACCTTGCCTAATAGAGGTTCCAGTTTCTACACTAACAGATACATAACAGAAAAAATAATCATCCACTGTCAAACAATTCAATCTGCTAATAATTTGGGCTACATGAACAAACACCAACATTTAGACGAAGACAAATGTCAAGGAAATCAATAAACTAATAGATGGTGATGGAAAACATTAAAAAATAAAACATAGAAAACCTAATAGATCTTACCTTGAATTACATGAATTCGATAATATGAAAATGCACTTCTTGGACAGACAGCAATTTCTGTCTGTATTCCTAATCTTTGAAGATGATAGTTTGTGACCTCAGCACGAACACTCC
This sequence comes from Chimonanthus salicifolius, assembly GCA_013350335.1. Lineage (NCBI taxonomy): Eukaryota > Viridiplantae > Streptophyta > Magnoliopsida > Laurales > Calycanthaceae > Chimonanthus > Chimonanthus salicifolius. The sequence goes on along the minus strand of CM023536.1, from coordinate 66,049,770 downwards.
GTCCATCAACAACCAATCCTTTCATTCCTCGAAAATCAGAAACTGTGATTTCAGACTGCTGCCACTTTGCATCCAGTGAATTCGCCTGGCCTCTTGTAAAGACAGCAGTAAATGCAAATGCACTACCAACTCCAGGTTCACTCACGAACCCAATCTCCCCTCGCATCAGATTAACCAAACACTTGCTGATACTCAAGCCTATGCCTGTTCCACCATAGGTTCTTGATGTGGAACTGTCAGCCTGCATGAAAGGCATAAAAATGCGACTCTGAGCTTCTCGAGGTATGCCCACACCTGTGTCTTCTACTGTCACCAGCAAGTTGATTTGCTCAGTTACATCTAATGTATTTGCACCCAACATTTTAAAGCTCTCCCAACTCCGCCATCTGTCAACTGTCTGGTACCCACTTAATGTATTGTAGGTCTCATTCTTAGCTGATTCCAAAGGTTGTCTCAGCACTTCATCATTGGCATCCAACAAATCTTTCACTTCCTCCGCCAGATGCACTGAGACGAATATATGACCTTGTTCTGTGAACTGTAAATTTTCCCCATTTAACAATTGTTAGCAAAAATCAAATAGGCAAAGGAAAAATATCTGGAAGCTAAAAGATGATCAGTAAAAGGAAACACTTGAATCAGATCCTTAAATAGTGCTCATCTTTCAAAAACGTTACACCTTAAAAACTATAAGAATGCTCAGATGAAAAAGGAACGGATGTATTCAAAAGTGGCCATGTATAAAATTCAGAAAGTAAAAAACTGACTTAAGAGCAAAATGTCCAGATCTGACTCTACTTTGGGCATGATCAGATTTATTCGAAGACTCAATTGCATGAAGCAAATTTTGGCCCAGTATTAATGATGAGTGAGAAGGATATTTCTGTAAACTGAAGCAGCCATAGGTTAGGCGCTCAACTGAACCCATTAATGAACCAACAAGCTAAGTGATGACAGGAGAGTCATTCTCAGTTCTGGACTATTTAACATCATCATCATGGATACAAAGTTTAACATCTATTTAGGGTCAGCATTCTGATCTTTATCTAATATATTCGTTTAACTTTAGCAGTAAGAGTAACTGTTTTATTTTTAATTATTAGACTGTAATGGTTAAGATGTTAACTAGATAGTTGGTTTAATGATTTGAAATGTACATAAAATTTGTTTAAACCTATGTGCACATGGACTCTTCAAGATGTGTGACACACCCAAGTGGGATACCTGCCATTGTGCCAACTACACGCACCCATTCTTCATTGACTCTTCTACTACTTTTTAACATTGTTTTCCAAGATGAACTAAAATATTACCCTGCCCTTTTTCTCTGAAACCTATTAAAATATTGATATGATTTTTACTTGATTGTTTAGAGTAAAGCTAGTACATTTTTTTTTTTTTTAATGGTTAGCTAGTACATTATTTATTATCAGTGCTACTTGACCTTGTTTCATTTTAAATAAATTTAAATTGACAAGTCCCCATGTCCCTTCTTTGGTTTGCCAACACAGGTACCCCACAATCACATTAGACTCCGATACTGACACAGTCACACCTGTACCTATGCAACTCAAGTTTAAACACATCGCATAGGTGCATGCCAAGAAAAAGACCAGTTGCACTTCTTCATTTCTCAACCAGCAATGGTCCAGGTGGACTAACATTTTAGTAAACTAAACTACATCACCTCAGGATCCCATCACAGGAAGGGCTCTAATATCTTTTATCTCAAATTAGCTGAAGGAACCAAAATCACGGAGCAGTTCAGACCATAAGACCATCTAAAAGAAGAGACTTAATGATTTATGAAGTTTTGTCTCATCCATGATAAGGCCAACCAGACAGATGGTTTAAATCCACAAAATGTGGGTTTTCATGTGCAGTTTATGGAAGTGAATTTGTCAAACATCAGTTGCTTCCTCTCTAATACAATCAGAGAGGCTTCATTATGGTACCATTCTCAAGTTTCAGTGATAAATCTGAATCTCCAAGTAAAAGAATTGGCATCAAAATAATAACATGACTAACCTTGATTGAATTCCCTACAAGGTTTGTAATAATCTGTCCGAAGCGTCCAGGGTCCCCAATGAGAACTTCTGGCACACAATTGGAGATATACACTGCCAGCTACTCTCACCCAAAAAATAAACAAATATGTGAGAAACAAGAGAAAAATAACATCAAGGCAAAGATGTCAAGAAACTAAGTACGGTACTGTGGTACATCAACTTTACCTCTATGCCTTTCTCCTGTGACTGGTCAGAAAAGTGAGATAAGACAGCATCCAAGATGGTCTGCAGATCAAAAGGGACAGCCTCAAGTTCAAGCCTGCCAGATTCTATCTTTGCCTGGTCAAGGACTTCATTTATCAGTTTTATTAGAGCCTTTCCACTGGCCTTGGGCAGTCCCCGCAAAATCCTTTTGGGTTGCGTCAAGATCTGTGTCCAGCAACATCTGCAACATACCTAGATAACGGAACAGAAGTTTATGGTTCCCTTCTAATTGACACTGAATCCGGTCCATCAAACAAGAGATAAACAAAGTTGCAACACATCTACCACCATGTGTTAATTTTGGTTAATCTTAGGGCAGTAAATGGATTGGAACCAATTAACACATCTGACACATCTCACATATATTTAATCAGGTTTCATATTGGGCCACAAGCAAAGGATCCACACCAGGATCTGATCCGGTGCATAGAACTCACTGCCTCATGTGAGGCATTTACCATTTCAATTCTGGGATACATTCATTTGTCAATGTAATTTCCAACTGATAATTTTTGAGTGATTAGTTTACTACTTCTGCTGCTAATAGTATAAATTGTTTTGCAGCCTAAAATAAGTTATTTTTATGTTGCTGTTGTTGAGGAATTTTTCCATCTCTAATGTTAGTTAGCTTTGTTGGAGGAATAAAGAATCTGTTGACCACTTTTTTATCCATTGCACATTGTTTTGCCCATTTGGTATCATTTTCTCTCTTTTTTCCATTTTGCAGGCCATCTCCCCTAGACCCCTTCACCTCTAGCTCTCATTTATGGAAAATGGTCCTCTTGGCCATCATTTGGTTTGTATTGCTTGATCTGAATAGAAGAATTTTTTAAGATAAGGCATTGCTTATAGAAGCTGTGATTCAAAAAATCAAGCCAAACATCATTCAATGGGCTTTGCTTGTTGATTCTTTTAGTGGATTTCATGTCGCTCAGATTAATGGTAGCTGGAACGCCTTATTCTAATATTTTGTTGTTCTGTAGCTTTCCTTTTATTATTACTTTTCTTTTGCAGTTGAAACAGCTGCATATTGACTCTCGGCCAGCTCATAGCTGAGTCTTCCTCTTTTACACACTTTTTTTTTTTTTAATCAAAATGAACATGAAAAAGGATCATAAAGACGAAAATGAACATTAAATCCTAGCTTTTCAACTTGCGGCCTAATGAATAGTATAAACTACAAGGGAAAATTCATCCAAGTTCATAGAAGGAATTTCCTCTCAACAGATTGCCAGCTTTTGTAATCAGATGAATTGCTTGGATTGAACTTTAGACGTATACTACTGTAGAGTTAACAGGTACATCACCAGTATAATGATGGTTTATCTTGCAACAAACAAGGAAGTTACCCAAAACGAAGACAACACATTTATTACAAACAGGGTAATTGGCATGAAACTTCTCACGCACCTAAAACGCCATTCATAGGAGTCCGAATCTCATGAGAGACAGTCGCCAGAAACTACAACAATTCCAACAAAAAGTCGTTCAATTTCAAATAATAGAAAGCAAAATTGTTTCTATAAAAGAAGTATTCCACATCAGAGATTAGCAAGAATAGAATGGGTGCCATAGGTGAAAGGCATCCTTCATAAATGTGAAAAAGATGTAATCCTCCATAGTCGAGTAAAAATCAGTTGTCCACATGATCTTGGTGCCAACTTCCAACATTTGATTGTGTCATCCTTGATGCACCTCAACTTGCAAGCAGACGTCATTTTTGGGGAAATAAATGGCTAAAGTTTCCAGACTAATTGGGATGCCACGGAAAATGGACCTGCATCTCATGGGTTTTAAATGCTTTTAGTAAAATGTGGAGTCTAGATCCAATCTCACTTTTGTAGCAAATGGTATCTCCATTCTATGCAAAGAATGGGGTGACTTGTCAACCAGTAACTCTTGGATTTATCAAATATTCCTCAATCATTATCTTTTCTACTATTGGTATGCTGAAAGCAAGGAGACAGCAGATCATAAATTAGCTCTCACTGTGGGTTTATATGCCATAAGTTCCGTCGAATTTGAATCTTTCAGCATAAGAACTACACATTTTTAATAGCATCTGCACATGCACACGAACACTTGGACCTTTTGCCTTTTGGGCAACAAAACCTAAAAATCATGACCCTAAACACTGATTTGGAACAGAAAAGGCAGAAAATAGACCAACCTTTCAAAAAAAAAAAAAAGGGCAGAAAATATACCATACTCAATGTAGTCTCATATTTCTGAATTGTTGCAAAACAAGGTTTTGAAATCCAGACTCACTATCATACTTCTAAGGACCTGTAACAAGTTCACTTGCCAACATGACTCGGTTTTAGACTGTCACAGATGAATTCAATTTGAATTTTTTTAGGCACCATGAAATTATAAATATATATATATATATATATATATGGAAAATGTAAGAACTCGTAATTGAAGTGCTCAATATGTTTTAAGTATGATATGAGTTTAAATGTTTAGAATGTGGAATCATCAGCTGCCACTTTTCCCCCTTTGTAGGATGCTAAATGCTAAATACAAAATGCAAAATGAATACTACTCTTTACAGCTTCATTTTTTTGTTTTTATCAAAAAACAAAACTATAATGACTCCTTTAAATTAGATGTCTCTAACTTTTACTAGCAAAAATAAATAAATAAAAAGAAAGACCTGATTTTGGAGAAAAATTCATAATGTGCTTGATGCAAAAGATTATAAATCACCATTAAGGGTTTGATTAGAGCTGAAATCGGGTCGGGTCGGGTTTCTTAAAATCCAACCCGACCCAACCCAAGCTTTTGACCCTAAGTTTTCAACCCCACCCAACCCGAAAACTAACCCAACTCAACCCGAATTCTGACCCGACCCACATTCTGAACCCTATTTTAGCCTAATTTTAGCCGGATCGGACTGGGTTTGATCAGGTTGGTCGAGGTTAAATTGAAAATTCCTCAACCCGCCCCAAATTTCTCAAATTTGGGGTTGGCATTTTGTGTTCTACTCATCCATTTTTTCCTTACCATAAATCATGTGTTTGTGAATTCATTCTTCTTCATTTCTCCTCATTTGCAATATGGAGAACACGAGTGAGTCCCATTCTGAGTTCTCATATTATTATTCTTCTTCGTGTTATTTAGAAATTTGACACTGATTTGAACCCTCGAGTTGTTGGATCAAACCTAGGGGTGAATCTCGGGTCGAGTTTTGACCCGACTTGCCTGAACCGACACGCATGATTTCTCGGGTCGGGTCATGCGGGTCAGGTCAAAACCCGACCCGAGTTTCACCCCTAGGTTTGATCCAACAACTTGGGGGTTTAAATCATGTCAAATTTCTAAATAACAACAACAAGAAGAAGAAGAATAATATGAGAACTCAGAATGGGACTCACTTGTGTTCTCCAAATTGCAAATGAGGAGAAATGAAGAAGAATGGAATTCACAAACACACATGGTTTATGATAAGGAAAAAAATGGAAGAGTAGAACTCAAAATGCCAACCCCAAATTTGAGAAAATGGCACTAATAAAGATGATGACATATATTAGCTGAATTGGCTGGGTCATATCAGTAAAGTCTCGTGACTAAGTGCCGAGTCACCCATAGCTTTTCATTTTCAAGGGAGTCTAGCAATTTCTAAAGTCTTCTGTAGACTCAGGCTTGGCTGATTTTTAAACTCTACACAAAATGCGCAACGAAATGAATGATTATGTGTCAACAAAAGTTCTTTAAACCCCTTTCTGTTTGAGGTGCACTACTATATGCAACTTTCACATAATGAAATGCACAAGTTTTGATTGGTAAGGAGCACCTGAGATTTTGCTACATCAGCAGCTTCAGCTCGGACTTTCAGCTCCCTCATCTCACGATAGTCATCCTCAACCTTAGCAATACGGTTTAGAGCTGCATGAAATATATGTCCAACAAGCAGAACAATCACTAGAACCCCCATTGACGTCGTTATTGCGGACCATGGTAAAGGAGGCTTCTGCTTAAATCTAAGACAAAAACAAGTATCATCAACTCAGTAAATTACTCCAACATTTAGATTTCAAAAAAAAAAAATCACTTTGGCATTTAGGAAGTCTTTGGGTGCAACCAAATTTGCAAATAGTTTGGACATTTGGCATAGAAATTGAAGATTACATTAGATGGGATGCTTTTTCCTGCCCTTTCTGCTCCAAATCAAGGCTGACATCATAGTTATGTTGGGTTTGGACTAAGTACCAAAAAGCAGAATCTCAATATGCACTTTACATAAACATTTTAAATGGCAACAGCCCTTTCTTCTTCTTTTTTCTTTTTTTTTTTTTTGTCAGAGAGATAATTAACAAGCCATTTGGATAATATTAAGATCACTTGTTCCATGGTACACATCCAAACAAACATTAATGCAAAGTGCCTAAAAAATCAATACCACTACCTGCACTGCATCTCATGCTTCCTGAATGGGTCCCCAAAATCAAGGTTGCTAATGTGCTGGAAACCTGTATCCGTGACCTTAGGGCCATACATATTGATAGATGCAGAAGAATTTGTTATATCAAATACATTCACAACAATTGTTTGTTTGCTGGCAAGCTGGTGAAGAAGTTTCTCCACCAAGGATGGAACATCGAAAGATGCTCCCAGATACCTGTACAAGAAAATGAGTGCCATGTTAGATATTGAACATGACCCATTGAAGAAGCATTTCTGTTAACCATCCACGAAGAGTATTTGGATGTGTGTGAATGGAGGAACTTTCTATTGCTAACCATAAACCCCTACCCTGTGCATCAAACAAGTCCTGAATTTGATCACCATCGAAGTTCACATCTACCAATGGTTTCAAACAGAGAACTTTAAATGCTTTACCTACCAGTGATTTTGGTTCCTTAAATTCCACAAATATGATCATCCGATCAAGTTGGTTTCAGTCCATTGCTAATCGATGATTAGAACTTTCCATTCTCCACCCTTCCTTTAATCGGTGGTGACCCCAAGAGGGCCTTGCTTCCACCAAAATATTTATGAACTGTTTACGATAGAAAATTCCACTTTTAGGTGATAACTTGTAATGTGGTTTTCTTAACTCCATATTGCATTAAATGCACTGTGAAATGGACAGGGTATCCCACGGTTTCCCACACGCAAATTAAAAAAAAAATTAAAAATAGGACAACATCCATTCTACCAAAATATCCAAAACCATTTGTGACTTGGGGCATATCCAGAGACACCATTTCCTTTAAAGTAAACAGAGGAATATGTGAGACAACTTACCCCTGGGTTGCTGCAATACGTTCCTCAAGTGAAGCATCTGTTGGAAGGTCAGGATTATACACAGCGAATGTCAGAACCACACCGAGTTGATTAGACTTCAAAAGTTTGAAAGGTGAAGTGAGGACTCCTTTCCCAGATGCTCTTGCTCGCAGGATATTTTCACGATCCTCCTATACATAGAGCAAGAGCTGTAATTAGCTACCTAAAAGCTAAATTACATAAGTTGATTAAAAAACTTTCAAAATAAATAGAAACACTATGCAATTGTCTCAAGTGTGTCATGCTCAGTGTATATGTGAATGGGAGCAAGTAACAATGTACAGCACAAGTCGAGGGGCTCAATCATCAAGCAGGGAAACATACACAAAGTAGATCAGATATCTATGTTTCTCCATACATATATGTTCCTACACACAATTCATTTTGTTTAATAGATGTTTAGCACACCTGAAAAGTAGATTAACCAATATTGAAAGGTTGCAAAAATCAAGTGAGCCACCTAACAGATAGTTTTGCTCTCTCATATGTCATGTTGGCAAGTCTGCCCATATGTACATGGGTCAAATGCACACGTCCAGATTGGGTCAGAAAACCTCAAAGAAAATATGTTCCTACCTTTCCTGACATCATATCAATGGATACAATATGAGAGACAGTATCTTGGGAGAAGACAACAGGTGCATATTCATCTTGAACAGGTGACGGGTCAAGCCTCTCTGGAATGTAGTCATCTTGAACCAGAGATTGGTCTTCCGTCTCCATTTTCTTTATCGTCCATCCATGTTGCTTTTCAAACTGCTCCCTCTCCGAATGCAGTACTTTCAAAGCATATGCAACGCCACTAGTCAGTGGCCTTTCAAATGCTGTTCTCTCTGTATACTCAGCAAATGTTTTCTGCATTGAAAGAGTATCCAAAATCAATATTGAAGAGATTACACTTCTTTAATAAGGTTACAAGATCTTTGACATTTAATCAGATAATTAAATGTTGTGGAGAGGATGATTAACATAGTGTAGAGGTTTGGATTGTTCGTGATTAGGTACTAAAATCAAATTGAATGGTTTTCTCCAAGTCTCTAAAATGGTTTTGAAGGCCACAAACATTACAAGTGCCGTAGGGAAGAAGGCTAGATACAGTGCTAGAATGAAGAGTGGAAGGATTACAAGAATAATGTACTATAAGGGGAGAACATTAAAGGTAAGATTTCATAGTTCATATAATATGTGAGTGCTAAAGAATAGCATTGCCGTCAAGGTTAAGTGAAAAACTAGAACTCAAAAAGTCAATCCTAAAAAGATGGGGAAATGGCTTTGATGGTGAACACAGTGACAATGACGATGATGACAACATGTCATGCGTTTTTAATCCTTTGAGTTCAACTTGAATGGCATCATTTATTTCCTGAGCAATCACATTGGGCACAAATCCATGCATGATAGGCATAGTGTACAAGAGGGACCTTTCAAAAGAAACGTTCATGAGAGGAGGAAGTAGAGCAAGTAGGGGGTCACTTGGCCCGGTGAACATGGAGTGCACAAGCTAAAGGGGATTCAAATGAGACGGGGTCCAAGAACAATTTTGATAAATGCCAATCAGATTTGTTCTTGAATAAAGATGCATGGATTGATGTGGGAAGGACCCATAGTAGTAGAACAGAAATTGGTGGTAAAGAGGATGAGGAAATGAAATATTGGGATAAATGTCAAAGGATCCAGGAGTAAAAAACTGAATCCTGAAAGTCTCACTGACAGCACTGAGTTAACTATTGCATCACCCTCTCATTCCTTATAAAGAGAATGGTAAAAGAGCTCCCTTGGAAGGGGAACTAAAGATATTAACTGGAAATTACCGTCCTACACATATATTAAGCAAAATGCAACTATAGGAATAAAAGGAGCAACAATACCCTATTATGGAAATAATAAACGTCCTGAGTTCAAGGGAAGACCTCCGGTGCATGTTTTATGGAGACCGGTGAGAAAAATGTGGATCATTTGTTTGCCTTGTGCCCATTAGCGAGACTGCTTTGGAACTTCTTTGCAGGACTATTAGGGGTGTCGTGGGTGTTAGGCACATCATGTAAAGTAGTGATTGGGAGTTGGACACTAGCACATTTGAGGTCGAAACTGAGGAAAGCATGATACACCATCCCTAGGGTGGTCCTATGGTCAATTTGGAAAGAAAGGAATGCAAGGATTTTTTAAGGTAAGAATAAGGAAGTTAGGGAGATAGTGTCCTAGCGCCTATGGGGAGATTGTGTGTTTCGCTTACGCCAAATAGAGAATTAAAGACTACAAATTGAAAAAGATGTTATTCTCAGTGGGAAGGATGTATAAGAAGTGGTCCTAAGGTGGTTAGACCTAGGGAGATTTGGTCTCCTCCTCTAGCATGAACATTTAAATTTAACGTAGATGGAGCTGCTGTTGGGAAACCGGACCCATCTTCTTTGACATTCTTAGAATCGTTGGGTGTGGAGAGACTCAAACGAGACAAAATTCTTAGCTATAAGAAGGGCTTTGGTATTGCAGGAGGACTGAGGGTCGAGAGGCTCATAATAGAAGGGGACTTAGCAAATGCAATAAAATGGGTTTAAGGGAAGAAAACAGCTGCCATGGAGATTGATGACAGTGGTGAGGGAAATTAAGAATCAATGCACAGGTCTTGGGGTGTCATTTCAGCAAGTTGGGAGAACAACTAACGATTACGCGAAGTTGGGTGTAAATGCTACATTCAGTGGTGTCTTTCACCTATGATTCACCTTGTGGAGACTTATGGGGTGCTTTGTGGGTTTGATTTGTTCATGTGGTTTTATGTATGCTTTGTTGTATTCGGTCTAAGTTTCTTAGGTCACTATCTTGTACTTAAACTATTCTTGTATCACCTTAATATATGTCTTGATTACCTTTCAAAAAAAACTAGGGATGTGAGTGGGCCACCAGGAGCAAGGGCATATACGATGGATTTGGAGCTTAAACGAAGTTGCATAACAGTCAAGGAAGCATTGGGTCAAGAAGAGAAAATGGAGATGGATGATGAGTATGTTGATATCATTGTCATTAACTGTTAAGGCAAAAGAGAAGGTGAAAGGTAGAAGCAAGTGGTGCAGGAAGATGAGAAGGATCTGAACCAATAACTGCAAAGGCCAGCAGTCTCCGAAACAACTGCAAGTCCACTCAGATGGACCAACCAAAAATGCAAAGGCAAATATATATTGTGTTAATGGAATATTTGGTATCAAATTAAATTGGTAAAACTTGTTAAAATGCAAGTTGTTGTGTATAATATTCTAAAATATCTCGTCCTAGGCTAACCTGATAGACAAGGTTTGCAGATAGTTCCATATAACCATGGGATCAGTCTCACCTCCAATATAGAATTGGATTACCTGATCAATATAGCTCTGGGCTGTAAACATCACAGCTTAAGGCTCTCCATATGAATGACTCATATTTCGTACAAATGTGGCACATGTAATGATCTAGGAATCAATGGCAGTTTGATAGGACGACGAATAAAAATAAATAAAACAATTCTACAACTTTTTTCATGTAGTTTTACAAACTTCTGTCATTCAATATTTCATATAATCAAGACAAGAGGTCGGAAAAGCCTAAAATTAGTAGAGCAAAAAGTAGAAGGATGGCGAAAAGTACCTGATCAATAGCAGTTGGGTGCTTCCCAGTGGTGAAAAGTAGAGACCAGAATAGCCAATGCATGAACATGGTTCATGCTCACATTGAACTGATCCTGCAACATCCTGGCCCGCTCATCACACATGTTGGCGAGCATCTCCTTCCTCCATGTGTTGATATTCTCATTAATGCTCCAAAATATCCACAAAGATAAAATCACCCCAGACAAGATCCATAAAACTAGAAGCTTCCTCATCCATCTCCCACCAACCTTAGAGCCCTGCAACTGCTGCTGGTTCAAGTTCATCCACAATCTGCCAGAAAGACCTGACAATTTACAGTTGACCACCGTAGCAACTATGATCCACCAACCAATCTTTAGTAGAACAATGAAAATCTTTTCTTGTGGCTGTTTGCAGTTTCTTGTTTCACTTGGTTGCAAGATATTATGGAATTCATCCTGCACATGACAAGAGTGAAGGAGGTAGGATCAAAGTTCTCATCCTTTTCAACAGTGAAACTACATATATCTTAAAAATTCCACAAAACGACAGACGTATCTTTATATTTGGATAAATTTCAAACCTATCTTATATTCTTGTGGCTAAAAGAAGCATCTATATAATATTCATATAAGTTTTCACTTTTAAAGCAAGTCTTTATATAGACACATTTATGGACTTAAATGTCAATACTGCAGCTCCAGATCAGCCTGACATGGAACAGTAGCAAATATTTGTGTCCAAGTAATATGAAACAGTCAGAATAGACCCGCACGGGTAGGCTCAGTTGGTCTAAGCTTCTAGGAATAGACTGGGGGTCTTGGGTTCGATTCCTCCCAGGCTTACCTAATACACAAGGCTTGCGAGTGGTTTCGTGTATCCGTGGGATTAGACTCACCTCCAATTGTGGAGTGGGGATACCCATGTTATCCAAAAAAAATCAGAATGGTAATTTCACAATTGGATGAAACAGTCCTTGATTCATTGAGCCCTAATGGAGATGTTTAAAAATATCAACTTCTAAGATACTAGTCACCATTATTTGGCCTTATTTTGCGGGCAAGTCTTCCTTCTGATCTTAATGATAAGCCTCTAATCAAGAGTTAGGATCTTCCAAGGAGAAAGATTTTCAGGAATCTTTCAATTGTGAC